>CM063449.1:30018571-31312857 GCA_032191425.1 Lymantria dispar | reverse complement strand
AAAAACGAAACAAAAAATACCATTTGAGTATGTGAACGATGATTATTGTGATTGCGATGATTCTACAGACGAACCAAGCTCTAGTGCGTGTGTTAATGGAACCTTTTATTGTGATACTCAACATAGCAAGCCGATCTCATTTAACTCCATACCATCTGGACAAGTAAATGATGGTGTTTGTGACTGTTGTGACGGTTCAGATGAATGGCTTCATAATTCCAGCACTAAATTATCACAATTAGGTGTACGGTTAGCTAGATTCATTGTAGCAAAATGCCCTAATAAATGTACTTAACTAAAAGTTGAGTGTAAAAATATTAGAAAAATTAAACTAAATTTATTTCTGCCACCTCCACCACCTTGGCCCATATTTGTCCCGCTGTTGGGCTCGGGCCACCTTCACTGTGGAAGGGAAATCGACCTATACCACACTGGTCAGACGTGTTGACATACGGTTTTGTTTTAAGTTTCCCTTCTCTTGCATAGATGATATATACAGTAGAAACTCAATTACCTGGCCCTCAGTTATATGGATTCGCGATTGTCCGGACTAACAACCGCAACCTACATTACCCATATTGTACCTACAAATCTAAGTAATTGTTAATTCACTTTGTTGTGTGGGCCCAGTAGGATATGTGTTCGTCTTTAAATGCATGCATAAAATTATGTATATAACTACATATACACAAAAGCAAAGGAGGTTTTTTATGCATTTGATTATCTGGATTTTTGATTATCCAAATGCCTAATGACAACAATTAGTCCGGTTAATCGAGTTTCCACTGTATATATTATATCCCTTAGTCTTCTTTAATGACAGCCACGGGCAAGAGATGGGGTGTTGAACTATTCTTTCTCGACCACGCGGACAAATTTATTTCTTATGAGCAAAAATTCTATTCAAAAGTACATTTTATAGTGTGTAAAATTTTATTTCAAATCCTACTGGTTATATGTATATATAGTGTAATTGTATGCTTATTCAGGTGTATACATATTTCAAAGACAAATAGTTCAATATATGAATACAGTGTTTATTTTAACAACTTATTATAATTTTGTAAGTCGCTTATTGTGTAGCTAAAAATGTAAAACATGTTTATCAGATTGTTACCTGAAGACTGAATTGTAATAAATAATTGTAAATAGGAATCTGTATTTTGAATTTAACATGTTTTGCATGTAAAAAATATTAGTGAGATGTTATGAATATGAAGCTTCCTATCTGGATACGGTTATAGATATTAGGATAACATTATATTGGTTACGGATAATGTAATTATTTCGGATTATCCTATCGTTACGGATATTGATTTTTTAGGGAATTTTAAAAGGATTTAGCTGATCGAGATGATCATTGTATTATTTCTCTTTAGAAAAGCTTATGTTTAAGCTGTCAGGTTGGCTGGTAGATAGAAAATCTGTCGTAACCTGTCTCATACAGACACTGACCATATACAAAAATATCCAAAACTTATATCGGTTTCGATTATATTTTCATTTTAAATATCCAATCATTTCGGTTACAGTTATCGAGCTCAATAATATCCCTAGTTTATAACAATAGTGGAAGCTATTCGATAAGGATTAGTGACGTGACGTTAGTGTACAATTCACAGCTTAAGGAACACACCCAAACTGTCAATTCTTCAAAAGAAGAGGGGTTTTTGAAAATAACACCCCTGCTCATGGGAGCAGAGTAGCAATAAATATTTTTTTTTTTTTGTGGGTGGGTTGCGGTCGGCGCGCCTCCGCCCCACTCCGTCCGGGGCGACAGAGGGGCTTAAGCACGCAACTCCCGCAACCCACCCGAAAACCACGTCGCCTTCGTCGTTGGCCCGACCACCGGAGCAGAGTTAACTTGTCGTCAGTGGTCGGCCCGACGGAATACCCCCTACTTAGGGTACCCTCCCATCGACTGACGTCCCCTCCTCGGGGAGGACGTCGATCTTTCCTCACGCGGTCCGCATCTCGGCGGGTGACGGACTAATCCCCGGTCACGTCACCCGCGGCCTCGGCTAGAGCGGCATGAGGCGCAAAAAAAAAAAAAACAAGCAATAAATATTTGTCACATAGTCAAGCTAAATTCAATATTTTTTAACTTGTTTACAAATATGGCTGTATTACAGGTCTGCCTCTTTAGAGCTGATGGTGTGTAACTATAGAAATATATAATACCATTATTACTATAGAAATAATAATATATTTAAGAGTACATAACGCTATAGGCTTTTTAAATTTAAAAAAAAAATTACAGTTATATTAAGTGCATGGTAAATATTTCCATCAAAGAATTGGCGCTTAGTAGATCTTTCATAGGAATTATCTTAGAATAGTAACACATAGATTATAGAAGGATAGTAACGGTACTTAAGCGAAGCAGCAAAAACGTGAAGCCAAAATATACTACATGTGTGCAAGCAATTACGCACATACACATGCACATCACTATACAATAGAGTTGCCTTGTACGCAGTGACCTTGTACACTACGGGACGGTTTGGCGTAGGGAGCCATTTCTGGCTCCAATTAAAATGCTTCAAATTCTGTGCGCACAGTTAGCTTCTATGTGTTATTATTCTAAGGGAATTATACTTTTTGTCTTGCACATGTGGAACTATTTAAGAAAAATCTAATTACAGTGACATTATTATGAGTGTGGTCATGCTCATAAGAGTTTATTGTTATGTTGTTAAAAATCATATACTCCAAGAAAAATAATATTGACAAATGAAAATAACTTATTTGTATGCGTATCGCACAAATATGACAATAAGAATACAAATTTTCACCCCCTTCCTTTCCTGCGGTATCGTAAAGATCGTCTGTGGGTTGTAGTCAGACAACAACACTGGAAGAGAAGGAAAATTCAAAGGTTTGAATACATCTACCAAATAGAGTGGCGAGACCGTACCGTGGCGAGGCCGAGCGCTCGCCGATACCATGACCATTTATGTTAGTGTACCACAGGGCTCAGTGCTGTTTCCGACATTGTTTAGCTTGGATTTTAATGACATGTTATAGAAAAGAAGACTTTAACTTTAACGTCAGAAGTCGAGCGTTCTTTGGGGCGGGTCCCGTAATGAGGGGAATGGAACTTCACTCAGTTCAATCCCACAAAGATACAAGTTTGCGCGTTCACTGCAAAGAAGGATTTGTTGCATCGAAATATCGAGGCGAGAACGGCATCAGGCGCAAGTACTCGCATCTGCGCCGCCTCCTTCTGCGGGACAACTGCCTTGGAGAAGGCGGCGACCACATCCCAGTTCCTGATGCTGTCGGACATCGTTCTAGTGGTAGTCGGCAGCGTCAGATCGGCACCAATGACTGCCGAGTTCACAGCACTGCGTGGCTATGTCGTAAGTACTTGTCGAAGCAACAAGACATTACCTGCACCAGTCGGACGGTCAGGGTCTCCGCCCACACGGGTGCGCCGTATGGCCATGGACCGAACAACCAACTCATACAGGTGTCAGCACGTAGCGTTGGGTCCGCCCACATTCCACCTTTTCATGGGTTATACCGAGCCAAGTCGCGAAGCAAGTTGGCGAAAATGCTCCCAGAACCACCATGGCTCGTCGAGTACCAGACCCTGCTATTTCATCCCAGATGCTGATGGGGACCGAATTGACAGTGATCCATGCGCCGGCGAGTGGGCTATTGCGGGGCTGATGAAATAACGGAGTCTGCGTCTTATTTAGAACCATCCCTGGGACTACCATTTGATACGTCACATGACGTGATTAAGATATTTTTGTTTTTTAATTTATAATTTTGTGCAGAAGTTTCTGATGTATAATTTAAAAGTGATATATTTTTTTAAATAATAATATAAGATGCTCATTATTTTTTTACAGAAAAATCTAATCTTTCGTAATTCATATGTTAAGAAAAACAATTGATTAATTTAATAATGCTTTTTTTACGTTGAATGTCAATCTCTCCCCAAGTGGCAAGTCCCCAGATCTTTGTGCCCAGATCTATTCGATTCGAAATTTCTAAGGCGATTAGGGACACGGAAAAAGTATCGATACTTTTCTTTCGATACCGATACTTTTTTACTCAATGAGTACTTTTTACCAGGTATCGTATCAAATAAATTTTGGAAACTATCCTAGTTAAACTTGACCTAACGACTCATGTTTGTGGTGACGCCATCTAGTTCAAACGTAATGAATCTTCTAAAACTTGGCTCGAAATATTTTAATCCATTCACAGGCGGTTAAATTCCTAAAAAATAAAAGCTTATCACGATATAGATTCTATAGAAAAAGTAATCAGTACTCGATACTTCTTCTTCTTTTTTGTCTTGGCAATCAGCTACAAATACGAGCCATTTTTGCCAGTGTCGAGTTATAATTATCTTTTCAAGTTCTCAGTTTCTTCATGTCAGTAAGTCAAAGTGTCGCCCTCAACAGTGTAATGGCCACTGTTAAGGGTATCTTCTGAGAATTTTGGTGGAAATACAAAGGTATAGCAGTTTTATATCATATTCACTACACCTCAGCAGTTCTGTCGCTATATATTACATAAAATGCCATTAACATTATTTAACATAACACGTTAAAACACTAAGATATTGAATATAATACAAGAACACCACATGACCCTTCAGATTCCCGCCAAAAACTCATTTATTTATTTCTTCTTCTTCTTCTTTTTTGTCTTGGCAATCAGCAACAAATACGAGCCATTTTTGCCAGTGTCGAGTTATAATTATCTTTACAAGTTCTCAGTTTCTTCATGTCAGTAATGGTCTGTCAGTAAGTCAAAGTGTCGCCCTCAACAGTGTAATGGCCCCTGTTAAGGGTATCTTCTGAGAATTTTGGTGGCAACAAAAAGGTATGTATTAGCAATTTTATATCATATTCACTACACCTCAGCAGTTTTGCCACTATATATTACATAAAATGCCATTAAAATTATTTAATATAACACGTTAAAACACTAAGATATTGAATATAATACAAGAAGACCACATGGCACTTCAGATTCCCGCCAAAAACTCATTTATTTATTTAACGTCACATAGATGGTAGGGCTGTTGATATTTTTAAAATATCGTTTTTTCGATATTTTAAAATATATAAATATCGGAGTTCGATATATCGATATTTTACCGCATGACCACCTTTTAACTTCGTTCATTGCGAGATTGCCGTGATGAGCTTTTTTTTAGCTATATTCTAGAAGTGATAACTTATCATCAATTTCATGCCAACATTTTTACAGTAGATTAAGTTTACGGTGATTTCGAGAATAAATACTTTACAAGAAAAGATAAAACAATAATTTTATTCAAAGAAATATCGATCCTCTATATTTACTTTTTAGTATCGAACTATCGATACGTTGTCTAAAAAAGTATGAGCAATAAATGTCAATATTTTAAAATAAAGATATTGATATTTCGATATATCGATATTTTATCGGTTGGTTATACCGACGGTGCAAAATCATGACGCTTTTAACGATATTTAATTTCTGAAATAAAGATAAATAGTATGAAAATGATATTCGTCAACATACTTATTCGTGATACATACATATCTGTCTACAATATTTGTCTTCTCGCGTAATTATTTGATTAAAAAATTAAATTACAAACTGTATATGTATAGCCCAACTAATTTATTGAGTTTAGCAGCTCAAAGTAGTAAGCGTAATTATAGTCCATAAAACATAGGATGATCTCTGTGACAGTTGTCCCTAGTGCTGTCACGCTTACGATAAAGTCCGTAGTTTTTTACCGATAAAACTCTTTATTTTTATAATTGTGATTTTCTATTATAATTAAAATACAATCAATGAAAATCTTTTTGAATTTATTTCAAACAAAAACTGTTTTTGACTGTTTTAATTATTCAAAAATCAAATCTAGGTCACTATTGTCGTCATCACTGAAGCGTTCCTGCTAAAACATTTATTGTTTTTTGCCAAATAGGGACAGTCGTTAGATCAATCAATCAATTACGACTGTTTTATAAATAAATATGTCTAGTTAATTGATAATAATGCGTACATAGTATTATCATTTACTCTGAGACGAAAAGTAGTTTTTTAATGTTTAACTAATTCAATTTATGTATTTTATAATGTAACTGTCTGTTTTAATTGTAAAAATATGTTGAAAGCTTTATATAGGTACTGTATTGGGTTTATTTCTTTAATGAATAATGTAATAAAGATCGGTTATCGATTTACGTATATCGACTGCCCCATTTCTCTTTTATTTTCAGTCCAGTATGACCTTGTACGTGCGTAAGCATCATTTATGTATAAAATGTTTATTAGATATTTTAGTACTTACGAGGTACATTTTAGGCATGAATATTGATATTTTTATATAATATATTGAAATTCAGTTGCAATAAAACTGGCACGAAAAGAATGAAAATATATTTGATACAAAATGAAATTGTAATCATATCACTCGTTCAAACTTACTTCGTTAGTTTCGTTGACATTTGTCACAGAGATCAAGCTATATTTTATGGACTATAAAATGCCTAACTTGTACCAAACACACAACTTTTTAATAATTGTATTTTACACTTTACAATTTAAATAAATATCTTAGGAGTTATTGCAAAGATTACGGGCGTTAGGATAAAATTTAAACGCGTTCTTCAAACGATGACTCGCTCGAAACGATTGCCATCCCGTCAGTACCCCTGCCAACACCCACCTTTCCATTCACCGTACCATTTTGCCTATTGAACAATTTTTAACTATTAGAAAACCATATCTTCTCAAAGTAACTTACGTTATATTATAACTTAGGTTAGATACATTACCACAAAGAACCCGGAACGGGTTGCTAGCACAGAGTACATTTTATAGACTGAGTGCTAGTGGGTATATAAGTACACTTCATCTTTTGTCCAATATTAGTAGTTACTTGAATGTAGGCAAACTAAACATTTTCTAAGAACAGAAAAACGGTCATATAGACGCACAGATAACTTTAGCGCAATACCGATGACCTAATAATAAATTGGGCTCCTCAGTTCGTACTAAATCTTGGGCGGTCACAGAGCTAAAATTGTTCGACATGGCAAAAACAAATTAAAATCGCTTATGAAAATCGACTGAATTAAAATAAAAATCGATTTTGTTCGATCGTGATTGGTAATGTTTTGGCATCCTTATCTCGGATATCATCCCTAGCTGTATACTTACTAGGGATGGGCGATATTAGTAAAATATCGATATTGATATCGATAGCCAAATATCGATAAGTCGATACTATCGGGCACAAAATATCGATATTTTGTGATATCGATATTTTATAATATTGAAACTAATGGAAAGAAAATTCTCCGGACAAATTTTGATGAGCTTTTTTTTTTCTAGGCAATTTGTCCGGATGTATTAAGATACAGCGGGACTTACGACTACGAAATAAAATCCTCCGGACAAATTTTGATGAGCTTTTTTTTTTTAGGAAATTTGTCCGGATGCCTAGGAATCACACTTTTAATTATTTTATTAATAATTTTTCATTTCATTGCAAAAGAGATATCGATATCGTGTTAATAATATCGATATCGTGTTCATAATATCGATATGGCGATATTTCTAAGTTATAATTATCTATATTGAAATATCGATATTTCGGCGGCTAATATCGATATTTCAACAATATCGATAAATATCGTACATCCCTAATACTTACTTTTTTAATCGCAATAATGAGAGTTTGTTGTTTTATGTATCAAAAATAATGCGTCGAAGACTGTTTTTAATTGTAGCTATAATTAAAGAGCTGTAATATTTGCCGTGCTCTTATATGAATATTACGAGTCAATCTTATACAACAACGTATCTCGTATAACCTCTTAAATATTTGTTAGCGTTATGAATTCGCAAGTCTGTGTAATTTGTCAAAACAGGAAGCCTGTGAATTCCACTAATAATAGGCTGGTTACTGAAAGCTGTGGTCATGTAAAGTGCATGGGATGTTTGCTGTTGGAAGACGCTGGATGTTTAGCTTGTTTATCATCTAAGTTTGAGGACAGCTATCAAGATGATGAGGATGGTATAAAAGAGCCAGTTCAGACTGAAAAAACGACTGAAATTTTATATGAAGATAAGGATATTCAATGTGAGACTAATGAGGAATTTAGTAAAAAGAAAAAGCCTGAAACCTCTCATATTAAAATAGGAACAGGTAGGTATTATGTTAATTAAATGTGGCTGTCACAAATTAGACTTGCTAGTAGCAGTTATACTAGGTGTATTAATGAATTTAGCATTGTTGCTCTCCTGTCTTTTTAACAAGGGTTCTATACAACATATAATTTAGCATTGTTTCTCTCTTTGCCACTATCTTCTCTCTGCAATATAGCATTAAACTAATGGCTATTGCCTATGATCTTAAGTTTTCGCATTTTTCATAAACACTTTAAATTTATGAAAATTTACAATTTATTAATCTTAGAATTCTATTCAATATTGTATTTTACTGTCAATGAAAACAGAGTGAGACGGAATAGACTAATCAAGTTAATTTGTTAGTTACTCTATCCACATGTCTCTAGTAAAATTGTGACAACAAGCAATCATAAAAGGCATTAAATATTTTATTTATTTGAGATAACACCCTGCACTAAGAAAATAATCCTTGTATTACAGGGGACTTTACAAACATATAATTAATGGACACAAATTAAGTCCAGACTCAGAACAAAAATTTGTGGATCGCACAAAGTGTTGTCCTGTCGAACCCCCGACACTGGCGCTATAGGTCGCTATCTTAACCTCTATGCCATCTGCGCAGTCAAGTCAATATGCATAAAACATCTGTGCAAGAGAAGCAAAACTCGAAATAAAACCCTATCTTACCTGTCTGACCAGCTTAGTGTAACAGGTCAATTCCCCTCATATTAAGGAGGAGGCTCGAGTCTAGTAATAGGATATACAATATCAGCTGAGATGATGATTCATCTGGAAGTAGATCCTTGCATTGTATGGTAACTTCGAAACATTCCATTAATAGTCCAGATTCAGAAGAATCATTCATGGATTGCACCAAGCCTTGTTTTTCTTTATTGCAAATTGTGTCAAACGAGCAAACAGTAGACCTGATGGTAAGTGTTGCTGCCGCTCATGGACCTTTGCTAGGTTGTTGCCTACCGTGAAGAAAGTAAAGGGAGTGTGAATGCATGCAATGAGGTTTGGTGAAACTTAAGGCATCACCAAAACCCACCACACCCAAACACCCTCAGAAAATTGAGCTTGCGGCTGTCTTGCTCACTAAATAATAATAATAGTAATAATAATAGTTTATTTATTTCTCCTTCACAAAGGTAAAGATTATACAGGTACAACATAAATAGGTGGCAATATGTGTGTGTGTGCGTGCGTGCGTGCGTGCGTGCGTGCGTGCGTGCGTGCGTGCGTGCGTGCGTGCGTGCGTGCGTGCGTGCGTGCGTGCGTGCGTGCGTGCGTGCGTGCGTGCGTGCGTGCGTGCGTGCGTGCGTGCGTGCGTGCGTGCGTGCGTGCGTGCGTGCGTGCGTGCGTGCGTGCGTGCGTGCGTGCGTGCGTGCGTGCGTGCGTGCGTGCGTGCGTGCGTGCGTGCGTGCGTGCGTGCGTGCGTGCGTGCGTGCGTGCGTGCGTGCGTGCGTGCGTGCGTGCGTGCGTGCGTGCGTGCGTGCGTGCGTGCGTGCGTGCGTGCATGTGTGCGCGTATGTTTGAGTGAGTCCGTGTCTCTTACCCATTTATTATGTCAGTGGAGTAAGTAAATCCTCTGTGTCACTATATGACAATGTTTGTAGCCACTTTGTTATCAATATTTTTAGTTTATATTTATTCTGAGAATATATATGAAGATGTGAATTAATTTTATTGTAGAGATATGGACCTAAGAAACAATAAAATCTATGCGACAGTGCCGTCTTAAAAATTATACTAGTATCATAAATGGTGTATTTACGACGTTTTTTTGCGATATTTAAAGGATCGTAGATAGAGAGTGAGTGAGACCTGTAGACTAAACGAAGTATAAAAAGTTGTCGAACTGTAAGGACATTAAATTTCTGATATAATGTCAAATGTAGAATGCCAAAAAGGAAGAAAAAGGGCCACTTTTAGGACTGCTCTTTGTGCGCGTTCAAGTTTTAGTATAATGGTTTTCGCCGCGCCTCCCCATGATGTAATACAGTACGTTAATAATGATTGACATAAGGCCAAATACGTTAATCTTAACACTTTGTTATCGGCTACGTGACGTAAATTTTTGAATACAAAAATAAGCTTTCTAATCCTGGATGTCAATAAATAAATAAATGCAGTAACAAATTGCTACGACTCCGACGTCGAAGATAGAACTATCTATCAGTTCTATCCTCTTGTGTGAGGATGGAACCCACGGCATGGCATGAGAGGTCGCCACTTAGACCACTGTGCCAAATATACAGTCTTCATTATCTTATTGTTTAATTGATCACACAAATCATATTATTTCAGATGCAAAGCGCAAATACTATGAATGTACAGTTTGTAAAAAGAAGTTTCATGCCCGCAGTCAGGTGGCTTATCATGCATACTGCAATGGACAACGGAAGCCATATCAATGTCCCGAATGTAATAAGGTAACACTTTATTTATTTCTTTATGCAATATATGTCAGTTAATAATATTGTTTAGTCTCTACTTTGCTCATGAGTCCTAAAAGATGACTGAAACCTGTACATTGAACTGTGCAAAAACTGCATTCCCAAAGAGGCTTGATGTCAGTCAAGCAGGCTATAAAACGATTACCAAGCCTTTAATAGGCATACATAAACTTCCGTCATACTTAGCAAATGGTTCTGCTTGCGGTAGCTACGTGGGGCGGGTCGCTCCCTTCCCTCTAATGTGGTTGGGGGGAGTGATGGCTGCTCTAGTAGTTAACTCATGATCGGGTGCTGCTAGTGAGATCTGGTCCAGCCATATTTTCTTTTTTCTTTATTGTTTTGTACTAATATTTAAAAAATTGTACATGTATACAATTTCGAAGGGCATCACACTGGAGCTAAGTTGTACAAAGTATAAAATTATATATATTTTAAAGATTAAAAAAAAGTGACAGCCCGCTACTCAGGCTGAGAAGATCCCGCAAAAAACTCTTCTTGCTGGATCTTTTCAGCCTGTAGACACGTTCCTGGTTTCAACATATCTGGTTGTAGATTATGGTATCGTTTTCAAACAATGTTTAAACTTGACAATATGTAAGTGCCCTTAAGGGGGCTTATGCAGAATAAATTATTTGCATATTGTGTTAATCCCTAATTTTTGTGACAATAGAGCAGAAGGTTAGTTTTGAGGTGACTTGTATAGAAATGGACATTTTTATACATTGTTTGATTACTTTATCCATCACGTTATTGATTTCGACAATTGTAGGTTGTATGTCCAAATTTAGACATACTACCTTGGGACAATTTATGTAATTAAATGAAAGTATATTTTTTATAGAGTTTTGCAACCCAGTCCCATTACAAATATCATATGCGTGTACATCGCAATGAACGGACATATGCCTGTGATGTCTGCGGAGAAGGCTTCTTTCAAATGTCTAAACTGCAGCGCCATAAACTTAAGCATACAAGTTAGTTTATATTTTTTGATTGTAGTTAAGAATTTATCTGTGTGGTAATGAAATAAGAATTATTGTATTCATTCTCTTTGCTGAATGCGGGCCTAGTGGTTGGATGTCCATATGCATGTCGGGGACTTTTTTCAATTGTTTGTTACCATAATAAACTAGATAAGATGATTTGTTCATACAGTTAGAGAGAAATGAAATAGTAAATATAAATGGTTAAATCCGGCAGGACGTCCATTTTCCCCGACACTAATTTTGAAAAATTCTGAATAATTGAGCGAATACATAACCAGTCTCGTGCACTAGGCTGGTGAGCCACTGCAATCCTTTCGGCTCACTGTAATTCTGGAAATAAAGTGGTTCCCGCGCCCAGAAAAAGACACAGCATTTATGCCTACCTTAATTATGTTAGTAGATGTTTACTATGACCACGAGATAGGATGACGATCATTGTATTCATATCTATACCAGTGGACAAAATCCCCTATAAAATATTAGATAAAAAAAAAAAATCTATATCAATAAATAAAATTGGAGTGTCTATTTGTAATGTCAAAATAATAGGCTTTTTTCATGCTCACATGCTTATTTGCACGACACCTATGCCTAAAATAGCAATTAAAAAAATTTTGTGTCTGTTTGTTCCGGGTAATCTTCAAAACGGCTGGACCGATGTCAAAAATTCTTTCACCAATGGAAAGCTATAATATCAGGGCGTAAACTAGGCTATATTTTATCCCGGTATTTCCACGGGAACGGGAACTACGCGGGTAAAACGACTATAACCTATAACCGAAGTGAAGCGAGGGCGGATTGCTAGTATATAATAATACTCAATCAATAAAAAAATCAATAAAACTACTTTACGGCTTTTATCGCGTTTGTATTTAATTTTTAATTGCCAAACGTTTCGAACACTACA
Organism: Lymantria dispar; assembly: GCA_032191425.1. Taxonomy (NCBI): domain Eukaryota; kingdom Metazoa; phylum Arthropoda; class Insecta; order Lepidoptera; family Erebidae; genus Lymantria; species Lymantria dispar. The sequence goes on along the minus strand of CM063449.1, from coordinate 31,300,342 downwards.
GTGTTCATGGTCACGGGCGGACAATCCAAAATCAAATACAAACGCGATAAAATCCGTAAAGTTTATAATGTGTAATACTCGCGTAAACATTAGAAATCATTAAATAAGAACCTTGTTACATTTTCAGAAGAAAAGAAATTTGAATGCGATCAGTGCAATAAGGCCTTCAACAACTTAACATCACTGAGAAAGCATGGTCTGACACATACAGAAGAAAAGCCATACCCTTGTGTGACTTGTGGTAGATGTTTCCGTGATAGTTCTAACTATAGGAAGCACGTGGCCAAGCATGGTAAGACAAATCTATGTAGTTTTTCCATATGCTTAAATCAAATACAACAAGAACTCGTCTTTGATTACTAGGTAATATGCAGATGTGGACATGTGTGACTTAGGACATCCCGTGACCATCAATCTAAAAATAAAATGAAGTAACACATTTATATTTGACATGATAATGTGACCGACTGTCAATAATCATAATACTTAGGCTTCCATACACAAAGGGTTAAAACGGGACCCTATTACTGAGACTTCCATCTCTGAGATGTCCATCCATCTATCACCAGGTTGTATCCCAAGAACGGTAATAGCTAGACAGTTTTTCACAGATGATGTACTTATATTGCCGCTATAACAACAAATACTAAAAATAAATATTTAAGGAGGGCTCCCATACAACAAATGTGTTTTTTTTATCGTTTCTTGCTCGACACTAATAACGGTGACAAATAGACGCTTTAACTATTATAGATAATGGGAATTGGAACCCTACGTGCGCGACTCCGACACGCATTTATTAAACTACAACCTAATAAATAAATGCCTTATTTTTTTTTTCTTTTTTTTTGTTCTGACAAGGAGTGTTAGCCTCAGATGGCTATTACACCCTTACGCGGACTAGTGGTGAGCGCTGAGGGCTCTCAACCCAAAAAATTTAAGCAACGGGGCCCAAGGGCACCCCCTGTGGGGTACGAACCTCGGCTTGGGGCGTTGCTGAGGGCAATGTGGGAGGTCCCACTTTTGATTTACTTATTTTTGCGCGGCACGGTTTCGCACCTCGACGGCGAGGACGGAACCGTGGTCTTTTCTTTGTTGCGGCTTCGCGGGCCGTGTATGCTGTATTCTGAGCTATCGTGATTTCGTCGTCGGGCTCGTCGAGAGCAAGTCTCGGTCGAGTAACTTTCGAGATGCGGAATGGGATATAGTTGGTCGCAGCGACCACTTAGGGGTTGGGGTGTGTTGTGGCAGAATCAAAATATCTACGGGCACACTGTTTCATATATTGCCTGATGGTCGGCAAGTGCAAGTCGATGTGGAGATCGGCATTGCGTATGAACCACGGTGCGCCCGTAGCCTTACGCATGAACCTATTCTGAAGTGTTTGTAGCCTTATGGATCCTGTGTGGCCTAACGTGAGCGAATACTACACTGGCATACAACATGATCGGGCGTATGCAGGCAGTGTAAAGACGGATTTTGCATTTGAGCGACAGCTTACTCTTTGTGTTGAGTAAGTTGTGTAAACGACCCATAACGAACGCTGCACGCGAGCGCACAGTGGTTATGTGTCGAGCGAAGCTGATACGATTGTCAAGGGTGACGCCTAGGTACTTGGCATTTGACGCTCAGGGGATGGGCTTGTCAAAAATGCGGACTTGAGTGAAGCTCTCGGGGGGGGTGCAGGTCGGCACGTCTCCTGTGAAACATGACCGCCTGACTCTTTTCTGGGTTAATGTCTATTCTCCATTTCCGGAACCATTTGCCAAGGGCAGTAGCTGCAGTTTGGAGATTACGAGTGACGGCGTCCGGGTTAAGCCCGGATACGAATATAGCTGTGTCGTCAGCGTAGAGGGCTGACTGCACGAGCTTAGACTTGGGGATGTCGCTAGTATATAGCGAGAATAGATGGGGAGAGAGGACTGAACCTTGCGGTACGCCAGCTCTGATCGGGTGCGGGGAAGTGAGTGTTCCTTCTACTCTGTAGCGGAAGCTACGATTTGTTAGAAAGTCTCGTATGATAATTACGAGGTAGTGGGGAATTCCTAGTTGGAATAACTTGAAGATAAGGCCATTATGCCATACCTTGTCGAAGGCTTTGGCTACATCGAAGAAGAGTATCCCCGTAAAAAGGTTGCGTTGCAGTTTTACGTTGATGCTTTCCACGATACGATGGACTTGATGGACACAAGAGTGTTTGGGTCTAAAGCCAAACTGCTCGTGTGGTATGAGGTGGTTTTCCTCGGCGAAGGTTCTTAGTCTTTGGTGGATTACGCGCTCGTACATTTTGCTAAGACCGTTAAGAAGACTTATCGGCCTGTAACTACTGGGTTCGGATCGGTTCTTGCCGGGTTTATGGATTCCTATTACCACGGCTTCTTTCCACTGAGCGGGAAAGATTTTGTTATTGAGCGCTGCGTTGAAAATGCAGGTCAGAAGGACCAGTAGGGACGTGGGAAAAAGTTTAATAACTCTATTGGTTATGCCGTCCGAACCGGGGGCTTTCCTAGGGCGTAGTCCCTTGACGATCGAAGCTACTTCACCTATGGTGACTGCTGGGATAGGCTGACTTGGGGCGTCGTCCCTACCTAATTCAGTATCTAGTGGCGGTTGTGGGAGAGAGGCTCACCACACCACTTCCCTATCGACGTGGGCGTGCTGTTCGGCATCGGGGTATGTGGTACTTGGCGTACATTGTTGCTCTAGGCTGTCGGCCAGGCATTCGGATTTCTCCTCGTCCTCAAAGGCGGGGGGGAGGTTGGGTCTCTTTAGAGGAGGCATAGTGGAGACTATGTCTTTCTTAAGGGATCGGGCGAGTTGCCAGTAGGCTTGATGGTTAGGTTCTAGTTCGCTAAGAGTGGTGTTCCATCTCTTTTCGCGGACTTCTGCTACTGCGGATTTGACCGTCCTCTGCAGGAAACGCAAACGTATGCGGTTTCCCTCGCAGGGGTAACGGTCGTAGGCACGTATGGCTGCATTCTTCTGTCTCAGAAGGTCGCGGACATCGTCTGGTAGGCGCCAGCCGTGATCGCTCGCTGCTGGTACTTGCCGCGAACAATCATTAATTAATGATTATACGTGACTTGTGAGACAGTCGATTGCCGTCATTGTGTCCTCCGGGGATTTAATGTCGGCGGGGATCCTATCTAAGTGACTGGTGGATTTAGACTTGAGTCCGGACTCTAGTCTATTCCAATCAGTTACTGGTATGGTGGGGGCCTGCCTAGGTCCTGAGGGGACTGGCAGTGTCGGGGCAAAAATTCCTTATTGCTTACTGTAGAGTTTTTTTTTTTTTTGGGACTAATCCCACCACACATTCCCACCATTGTAACTCCTGTAAGCCAGGATCCACAATGGTCTCCATAAATGACACCGAGGTTTGACCCTCAGGCAGTCCCGGGATATGATTTTAATTGTCTTGGGACCCGCAACAAATTTAATTAGAAAAGATTAAAGAGGAGGAGTTGGAAAGAGAGATTCCACTTCCCTCCTAGGCAAAGCGGGAGACAGGAAAACAAAATGACTAGTCCGCCAATAAGTAAACAGGAGTACAGCTACGATAGCGCAGCAGTACGGCACCACGGATACGGAAGAGCTTAACGGGGCCTATATGTGAGCGTTAAGATTGATTGCTACAGTAGGTATGGCAGAAACGCATGAACGCACGGAAATTTTCTCGAGTTGCTACAAGGTCCGTATAGTATACTACCCCACAGGTGACTTGCAAACTGTTTAACATAAGGTTACGCTCGTTTCGCCAGAGATCGCACTCCCAGAGAATGTGATGTGCTGATTGTTCATACTCGTGGTCAGATGTGGAACATTGACATAATGGTGATGGTACGAGTTTAAAAGAAAATAATTTACTTTTAAAGTTGCCATGGCCAGTTAAAAATTGGGCCACGAAGTGGTCAACCTCCAGCCACACCTTCTCCAGGCGCTCCCGGATGCATGGAAAAAATAGATAAAGATGACGACCTTTCGATGATGAATCCCATCTTTCTTGCCATTCAGTTAAAAGTTCCTCATAAACAATGGATTGTGGTGCAAACAATCTAGCAATTTTATTTCGGTCGCGCGGTAGAAGGAAATCTGTATTCATAGTTTCCTTTGTGGTGTAATACATTGACGCTCGTCTCTGAATCTCCAAATCAACCGGAAGTACACCCGCGAGTACTGGTAAGGCCTCGGTACTAACCGTTCTATAGGCTTTACATAAGAATATTAGGGCCAATCGTTGGCTCTGTAGTAATTTAAGGCGAGCCGCCCCTATGGTGGCCCTATCGCCCCATACAGGTGCAGCGTAACAAATACACCCCAAATATGTGGCCATGTATAGGGTTTTAAGTGTATTAAAACGAAGGCCCCAAGTAGATGTGGATATTCTAGTAAGCGCGTAGAAATTCCGTTTCGCTTTTTCGCCTACAGTTTTAATATGTTCAATAAATGAAAAATTTTATACTGTAGAGTATAAATAGTACGGGTTTTTTTTTTGTGGGTTTGCTGCGGTCGGCGCGCCTCCGCACCACTCCGTCCGGGGCGACAGAGGGGCTTAAGCACGCAACTCCCGCAACCCACCCAAAAACCACGTCGCCTTCGTCGTTGGGTCGACCACCGGAGCAGGGTTACTTGACATCAGTGGTCGGCCCGACGGAATACCCCCTATTGGAGTACCCTCCCATCGACCGACGTCCCCCCTTCGGGGAGGACGTCGGTCTTTCCTCGCGCGGTCGGCCTCTCGGCGGGTGACGGACTAATCCCCGGTCACGTCACCCGCGGCCTCGGCTAGGGCGGCAGGAGGCGCAGGTAGTTGCGCCTACGGCGTCCCAGTCGCCGGCGGCGGATCTCCTCATCGAGGCTGCGCTCCTCACGCAGGCGATCCGCTGATAAATAGTACTGTAGAGTCCATAATTACGTAATTTCTATCCAGATTGAGAGCAATCACTTGCGAATTGCACAAAGCATAGGAATCAAGCTAGCAACATTCTGGATCATTCTGCCGTCTGTGCAATGGCAAAAATTGACAGTCACTCGCATCTTATGCGCTACAGTAGCACTATACTTGCCTGTCACGCGACTTGTGATTAGTTGGTTAACCCTATTGTTGGTAAGTGCGAGACAGTTTAAGGTGGCAAGCGTTAATAATAACTTGGTGTTGCATAGTGGCAGAAAATACTTTTCACTATAATAACAAAACATAACATAATATAAACTTCTTGTGGTGATTTAAGTATTATGACAATATCCCTTTATTAAGTGGTAGCCGTAAAAACCGGTCAAGGGATTAGCAGAAACTCTTAGCAGTACTGTCGTTTCGAAAAATTTTGTAATAAACTTCCGATTTAAATTCATTATAGAGAAGAAATGTGCTTGTGGTGGATGGAGTGGATGGGGCTCTTGTGGGCGATCTACATGTTCAGCACGAGGAGCCCGTGGCGTCGGGTCTGCACGGCGCCCGCACCAGTGTCCGCGCTGCCCGCAGGCATTTCACTCCAGCAAGGATATGAGGCGGCATGCTGCTGTCCACACTGGTAAAAATATTTGTTTTTTTAGCTTTGAGACTATTTATGAATACCAATGAATATTTTGATTCCACTTCTTATTTGTGATTACTTCCTTTCTATATGTTCGCTGTATACCTTAGGTTAGATTTCGGTGCCTCGTAAAAGTTGTGACATCGTTATTAATAAAAATATTTTTACGGATTATATCGCGTTTGTATTTAATTGCTCGAACATTTCGTACCTTTACAGCGTTCATGGTCATATGCGGACTAAGATGTCTCACATCATCGTTATTACATAGAATTATATCTACCCGCTACAAAATTAGTAATTAAATATTGACCGTAAAAATTGTTTTATTTATAATGTGTAATACTCGCGTAAACATTAGAAGACATTGTGACAACGTTCCATATCACTCAATTCAGCGATGAAATACAAAAGGGAAATTAACTAAATTTCTTTTTAGGGTTCCGTACCCAAAGCAAGTTCCGTAAAAGCGGAACCCTACTAAGACTTCGCTGTCTGTCCGTCCGTCTGTCTGTCACCAGGCTATATCTCAAGAACCACGATAGCTAGACAGTTGAAATTTTTACAAATTATGTATTTCTGTTGTTACTATAACAACAAATACTAAAAACAAAATAAATATTTAAAGGGGGCTCCCATACAACAAACGCGATTTTTTTTTGCCCTTTTTATAGATAATGGTACCCTTCGTGCGCGATTCCGACTCACACTTAGCCGATTTAAATGTTTATTATCGTAAAGATTTGCATTAATTTATGATGAATATAAAGTTTTTCTAAATATTTACAGATTCAAAGCCTTTCCGGTGCGGGGTTTGCGAACGTCACTTCAGACGTAAAGATAATTTAGAACGGCACGTTCGCAATACACATCCGAAGTTTGTACCGTCTGATGTAGTCAAATGCGATGAAGACGCTCTCAAACAATTAGCTAACGGTAATGTTGCTCCTAAACAAAATTACCAAAAAGATGAAAAAATTAAACTGGAAATACTAAACCCTCTGCCACCATTGTCTCCAGGTGTAATAGAGAAACATTTGCATGAAAACGGTAGTAAAATGGCTACGGACAAAAATAATATAAATAGCAAAGAAGAAAAACGTGATAAGAAAGATGAAGAAAAATCCGTAGAAATTGAAATAGATACGATTTTAGTAGCTAATAACGCTCGTCAGAGTGTTATAGTGAACAAAAAACCGTCTGTAGCACCTAAACCGCCAGACGCAAATGAAGAGTTTGAATATGTACACAAAATAAGAAAAGCTTCAATAATAACTCTACCGCCAATAAACATGAGAAAAATGATTGAATTAGAAAAACATACAAATTTGAATAATCTGGAATTCCGAACACCATCAAAGAACAAGAAGACAGTATATGAGAAGATTCTTTATGATGATCAAGATAAAAAAGAGAGTGAAGAGGAAATCAATGCTGATATTACTGCTGAGAAGCAGCATTGGCGTAGGAGGATAAAGCAATCTGTTTCTATAGGTGAGTAAATTCTACTTAGGCTTTTCATTTCTTATACTGTGAAAATATTTTTGAACTTAAGTGTGAAACTAATTTTATTGTTTTATTTTTACTTCAAGTACTTAAAATTTAAGTGCATTTTCTTTAAGTAGGTGTTTACACTGTGTTTTTTTTAACTTTGTGCAATTTGTTTAGGAGTACCACAAGGTACTAATTCGGCCCCTTTTCTTTTAATGGAAATTGTATCTTCTTAATAATCATGTATTTTGTAGAATAAGTTTGTTATTATATGCAGATTTGAAGTAAAGGAAAGGCTGAAATGTATAATGCAGGGAAGGTAGGTTTAATCGAGTATAATACATTTGTTAAATGTACTGGAAACTCTTTACAGATAATATTTTCTCACAAAGAGAGCCAAGTGATTAAAACAACATGTATTATCAAGAAATATACAGAATATTTACATATTTATCTAATAAATCATTGTCCAATATATAATACCTGCCATTCGAAAATGCAATAATTAAGCTACCATTTGTTGTAGCTACTTATGTATACTTTTTAATACTGCTATATTCATGGTCTGAATTAAGCATCTCAAGTCGTAATTTGTAGAAATAGTTATATCATCTTAGCCCATATACATTCCACTACTAGGCTAAAGCCTCCTCGATTAAAGAGGGAAACTGATCTACTATACCATGTGGGTCAGACAGATTGGTATAGGGTTTCATTTTGAGTATCATCCTCTTGCATATATGTTGTTTGAAAATCATTTTCTTTTTCGACACCTATGAGCAAATACAGGTCAGACCGCTTGGTTAAGGACTTTATTTTGAATTTTGCATCATTTGCTGTGTGGAAGTGGCCTCGGTTGTGTGTGAGACATAATCTATATATATAAGAAAGTCGTGTTAGTTACACACTATTTATAACTCAAGAACGGCTGTACCGATTTGGCTGAAATTTGGTGGGGAGGTACCTTAGAACTAGGAGAAGGATATAGGATACTTTTTATGCCGTTCGATCGCGTTCCCGTGGGATGTGACAAAAGACGTCAATGAGAATACAAGTCACTATGAAACGTGGTATAACAAAAACGCATTTGACATGTAGTAACAAAACGCAAATGACAGTTAAACGTAATTTTGTCTATGATTAAGTATGGTTGAATAATATTATAATTTTGTCAGAAATCAATAATCAGTAATTTGTATGTTCTTTGAATTATCATTAACAATGCCGCGACCAAGACGATTGAATCTTTCCTGACAAAGCCGTAATGGCTCTTCTATTAGAGAATATATCTTCGGCAATTTAGAAAATATATTTACGAAAAGAAATATGGCGGTACGTAGTTCGCCGGGTCAGTTAGTATATTATACATATATATTAATAGTGGTAGGACCACACTGTTGACAGTTGTCTGTCTACAGCCGCGGGCCGCTTCGTCCAGGGTAGTACCACACTCTCGCAACAAATCGACATCCGAGTAGTAACAATTTCTTACTGCATTTCGTTCGATGAGCGAGTGAGCCGGCAGGCTCAAATTTCTGAGGGTGTTTGCGTGTAGTGTGTTTTTGTGATGCCTTTAGTATCACCGAATCTTATTACACGCATTCAGCAGCAGCAGGTGTACTGTTTGCTCATTTGCCACCGTTTGCAATAAAAAAGAACATATGGGCTAATATGTGATGTCATGGATAAATAGTGATAATGAGATTTTAAAATGTATTGATGAAGATTTCTTTCAGACCATGTAAGGCAAGCATATTGATTATATAACCAATGTAGATAATTTTGTATATAAATATAAAATAATATTATTAATAGGAGGTTTGATAAATATAAATGATATATCTTTTAGTTATACAGTTATGATGAATGTTTATTATGAAGTTTTGTGGGTTCATCTGGATAATTAATTTATTAATTTGCCGTTTTAGAAATTATGGGATGAGGTAAAACACAAGATAGATGTGAAACTTTTTGTGTTACAGACATATGTTATAATCATCAATAACTTTTGTAGAGCATAAATTGTGTTTATTATTCTGTAATAAAAAAGCGAGAAGAGTGTCATAGTCTTCTCAAATTCGCGGGAGAAATAGCTTAAGTGGCTGCTATATACTAACTTCGTCATACAAAAAGGTTGCGGATCAGAATATCACAGCCATTTCATAAAAAGTTTTACTTTTATTTTTCTAATTCTTGTATATAAAGAAAATATGAATTGATTACAACAGTTGAATAGACAGTTATCATATAATTAGTAATATGATATATTGTAAATACCGTGCAAGTTTATTTTATTAATTATTACTGTATCTATCCTATTAGTTGTAAAACATTTGCTATGCAAACTTAACAGTCAATAATTTGTACTAACATTAGTTTGTAAGTGCGTCCAAGACGCTTTAGTTTAAGTCTTGTAACTGCTGTGAGTTTTATTTCATTTTATTATTCATGTATTTTATGTTTTTCGAGATTTTCAAATTTTATAAACATTTTAGAGGAAGCCTTATTTTGGTTTAGGTGGTGTTTAGTATGACCACAATTATGTCTTTTAATCTTGTAATTGATGAGAGAATTTTATGGCAATTATAGTTGTATAGTGCTATTCGGGTTTTGGTGAGTTTTATGGATAGGTAATGACTTAGGTCAGTCTTTGGTACAAGTAAATAAGGCATTTCTGATATCTGATCTCACATTTAAAAAAATAATGAAACTGATATGACAAGGGAGACTGATTGTACGATTTTGTGTAATGCAAATTTGCCATGGAAATTTATATGTGTATTTTGTAATTGAATCAAAATTTTGATGGGGGTTTTTGTATAAGACTGTAATAAATATCATTGATTGGGAATTTCTTATATCAAGTGCTCATATATTTTATCTTGGTCTTCCAAGAGATCCTACTATGATATTGCTTCGTGAAGAGCGCCAATTTTATATATAAATTATAAGAAAGCTGCCAATTATGCTCACATTTTTATTTAAAAAGATGGGAATTTTCTTATTTTTAATTAGATTTGATGGATAAATACAATGGGCCCATTGCCCACTTGTTTTCTAGCACTAGCTTCTAGCACCAACATTTTTGATACTTGCAGGTCGAATTGACACATTTTCTACGTCCATTCTAGAGATTATACGCAAAAAAAAATGATTGTAACTGATATTTAGATTTTTGGGCTATGATCATCAAATGTTCGATCTGAAACGCTCAGCGTATTTCGTAGTAGGTCTACAAGTAAAGGTTCAGCCATAAAGTACGTCACACTAAATTCGTAATTTTTTGGTTCCTCCCATGTCCTTGTCACATTTGGTCAAGTTTCTGAGACCTTCTAGTGTAACGTCACGTGTTTTGCAAATTTACAAAATAAAAATAATGAAATCACTACGCAACGTGACGCGGGTGCGGGCAGCATTTGTCAAAGAGCTGATGTTTCTTAAGCGATAAAGTTGAAAAGTTTTCCGTTAATAGTTCATAATCGGCATTATCATATAGATGTATAAGATTTTGAAGTGACGTCACGAAGAACCCGCTACCCCTTGTCACACACCCGACCCTTCTCTCACCCCTTATGTGTGACGTACTTTATGGATGGTCCCTAATGGTACTGTTCTACGAATATCGGCAGCTATCTCTTATAAACATATATAAGCATTTTTGATACAATTTGGGTACTAATCCAATTACGTTTGGAACATTTCAATCACATTTTAGAATTAAAACAAATAATTATAAATCACACGCACAATATTGTATTTTTTTTTTTCAAATTTATACCTAAATGTGGCGTTTCTTGTGCATTTTATATTAATTTGTGATATCCGCTTTCGCTTTTTTTTGGATTTAAATATGAGAAATATTAGTTGTAATAATAATGTCGACTGAAGATCGTGATCTCTAATGTAAGCTGATCTCAAATATTTTAAGTTGATGTTTAACATTGTATTAGTATGATTGAAGCGAGACTCGTTCTTACATATCATATTGTGAAACCACAATGACACTTCGAAATGAAAGTCGATTAACTAAAGTAATACAATGATGGCTGCTCTAGTGGTTAACTCGTGATCGGGTGATGTGAGAACCTTTGAATGTCGAAATATACTTTTCAAAACATAAATAATACTGTTATTATCATCATGTGTGTCCCTGCTGGGCTCGAGCCTCCTCCACAATAGGATGGAATTTGACCTACAGCTGGGTTGAATAGTTTTATTTCGAGTTTTCCTTCTCTTGCATAGATGTTATCTGCATATAACATCCCGTAATACTCTTACCTTACCTCACGGGCAAGTGGGTGGTGCACCATCTTGAATAATTAATCAATTTCATTTGGAACAGAATATTGATTGATATTTTTTTTATGACCGGCCGTATTTTGCCTGCATGTAGTATTTGGCGATTTTAAAACCTTTAACTTGTGTTTATTAAGTACAACTTGAAACATTTTTTTTTATAAAAATATGACTATATGCACAATATTAAAGCTTAATTTTTTTACAATGGTTTTTGCTTAATAAATCGCTAAATATTGCATGCTGCGTTCACGAATGTAAATATTTCTAATCGGTTCTACCATTTAAATTATGACCCGCCAAAAATGGATCGTTTGGCAACACCGCTGAAAGGGTTTTGAACGAGTTCCCGCCGTAAACATGCTATATTGAACCTTAATGTAAAATTTAATGTTTATTTTTAAAATAACGTTTTAAAATGTAATTCACCACATGAAATGTATATTTTATTGGTTTTTGTATTTTGCTAATATTTTATGTAAATCGATTGTAATGAACTTCGTATGAATAAATGGATTCAAACGATCGATTTAATTTTTAATGACAATTGGCGATAGCGAATCACTACCTGTATCTGCTGCCAAAAATGTTTTTGTTGGGCTGTGGCCAATTTTTTCATAAATCATTATACGGAAACCAACAGAGACGAACTCGCGAATACAATTATATTTTTAATAAATGTATTGATTTCATGTATTGGACTGTTGTTGATGAAGATCACAATTAAAATCATTCAGCTTTTTACCGTCCTGTACTGGGTTAAGGCCTATGCCATAAATGGGGTATAGTACCGTAATCATAATGATAGGCAGCTGTGTAACAGCTCAAGGCGGTCGCCTTGAGCTGTTACCCAGCACTTTTTCTAATTAAATTTGTTGCGGATCCTAAGACAATTGAAATCATTTCCCGGGACTGCCCGAGGGTTAAACCTCTGTGTGATCTATGGAGATCAATGTGGATCCTGGCTTACAGGTGTTACAATGGTAGGAATGTGTGGTGGGATTAGCTGCTAGCATCATCCCTCTTGGGTACCCCAATATGGGATATGTCCAACAGTGGATTTTGATTTAAATCTGTGGGTATTTTACATAATTTTGTTATTAGAAGTTTGTATTCAAAGTATGCCATTAAAAATAAAGTAAATTTCGCACTAATAAATTATTTTATAAATAGCGCAATTTTTTTAAGATGTTTTTATCTCTTTTTGAATGACAAATATATTTTGAAATAATATAGTTATTCTGTGTTTTAAAACAAATCCGTCACTGTATATGTATAAGACATAATAATTTACTCAAAAATATTATGTAACCCATTAGGTACTGCAGTCATTCAGTATTAACTTTACTATCGGCATATAGGTACATAGTATAAATTTATTTGAAAAATGGATTTAGTTACCAATATATTAGATCTATACAAAGAGAATAATTGGTTGAAAATCGTTCAGAAATACCACGACCATCCGGATCGAAATAAATTATTATGGGTTTATCCAAGTGAAGAAAATTTCGTATTCGTTAAAGAATGTTTAGTGGAATTAAATTGTGATGGAATATTGAGTATAGGTTGTGGCAGCGGTTTATTGGAATGGATGATTACTGAAGCTACGGGTAAGTAAAATATAGTATTTAAAGTAAATAGGAAATATCTGGCTTTTTAGTTTTAGGTTAATCCATCCGTATAGTGACGGAGTAAGAATGTAATTCACTATCCCGCGAATCAACCCCAGAATGGAAGAAACAACATCCTAAGTTTTGCCATTTACGAATCCGTGTGGTGACGGAGTAAGAATACAATTCAACACTCCCTATCTTGCCTGTGGATGTCGTAGAAGACGACTAAGGAATACAATATTCAAATAACATCTATGCACTGAGAAGGAAAACTCGAAATAAAACCCTATGCCACTACATCTGACCTGCGTGGTATAGTAGGTCAATTTCCCTTTGGAGGAGGCTCGAGCGCAGCTGTGGGACGTGAGATGATGATGAATCCATGCAGATCGAACATATCCTTGAAGAGGGATTAAAATCAATAGGTTGTGAAAATAATTAGCAATCGGTCATTATTTATTTATTTATTTAGGTTAATCAACAATTGAACTACACAAAAAATTATAAATACATTTACAAATTTTCATTCTTAAGTGTATCAATTATTCAAAGATTAACACCGCATGCACTATATCTGGTTAATTATAATAATTACACATAAGAAATTACACAAAAATACATTAAAAATAAAAAAAAAATAAATTAAATCAATAATAAACAATTTAAATAACAATCAATAATAAAATTCATTTACAAAATATAAAATAAACATAGTCACAAAAGATTCAATAAATAAAAAACGCCAAGTACAATAAAAAAAAAAGTAAAGAAACCGAACTCACAGTATACCCATACAGATCACACATTCACTAACTACTACAGAAGTGTTTAGTAAGTGTATGAAGAAATCTCCTCAAACTGTCATGGTGCAGATCGATGAGATCTGAACATCCGTTCAACGCTCTACACATTCTTGATACAGGTGAATTAGAACCGAGTACTGTCCTCCGTAAACGAGGACATAGTGGAGTGATTGGGTTACGAGGATATCTAGCTGGTGCCCGCAGTCTTAGAAGAGCCAGCAAGCCAGGACAATCAACTATGTTTCTTAAGATTTTAAAACCATATAAAGCATCTGTAATTAAACAGCGGTCCGACAAAGAAGTGATCTTGAAGTATTGCAAGCGTTTCTTATATGAGGTTAACTGTCTTGTCAGCCCTTTGCTAAATGCCAAATGCCACAGAAAGCGTTTTTGGACACGTTCAATTCGCAACGTATGTGCTGCGAAATGAGGTCGCCACACAACACTACCGTATTCTATAATACTTCTTACTAGACTATTATAAAGCAATATTTTAGTTTTGCAATTCCTGAAAGATTTCGTATTGCGTATTAAGAATCCTAACATTTTTGATGCTTTTCTAATAATGTTTTCCATGTGCGGTATGAAAGTCACTTTTTTGTCTAACGTTACACCCAGATCCCTTATTGTATTTACTTCCAAAATTTTCTGCCCATTTATGAAGTAGTGCGCGCTTATACATCGAGTTTTCCTAGTAAATTTTAGGTGATAACACTTGCCGTAATTTAATAGCATCCTATTATTATCACACCAGTCAATGAGCCGATTCAAATCCTCCTGCAGAAGTAATGAATCACGCGGTGATACAATTTTCCTACTAAATTTTAGATCATCCGCATAAAGATAGCACTCAGAAAAATTAAATATGCTTGGCAGATCATTTACAAAGACGTTGAATAAAATAGGACCTAGATGAGAGCCTTGAGGTACACCCGATGTTATGCCGTGACTCACTGATTGATAACCATTCAATACCACATAGAACTCACGCCCAGTTAAATAAGATTTAAACCACTTTAGAAAGCTCCCGGTGACTCCATACACTGCCAGCTTATACAGCAATATAGAATGGGACATCTTATCGAAAGCCTTACTTAAATCGGTGTAGATAACATCAAGTTGTGTATTCTCGTCCAAAGCTCGAATCAACGTCTCCGAGAAAGATAAAAGGTTAGTGGTAGTGGATCTCGAAGGAACAAATCCGTGTTGACAGTCACTGATATATAGTTTAAGATGCCGTTGCAAGTAAGGAGAGATAATTGATTCGAAAATCTTGCCAAATGTAGAAAGAATCGATATAGGGCGATAATTGGAAACAACGTCTTTCCTATCGGACTTGTACACTTTAGCTTTCTTCCACACCGATGGGTAAATGCCCGAACGGAGTGAAGAATTATAAATATACAACAAGGGAGTAGCAAGTGTTGCGGCACATTTAGAAATGAACAACGGTGGAATACCATCTGGCCCAGCACTTTTTCTTACATCGAGTGATCGCAACTTTCCAAGTAAGGTTTCATAATCTAATGTCAGGTGAGGCAAGCATTGACTGTTAATTTCCAACGAGGTCAAGAAGTTGGAGTTGTGCCTATACTCCTTGCCATCGTCCAAGGTGTAAACTGATGCGTAGTGTTCAGCAAATAGATCACATATCATTGGACCATTCGACGTTATAAAATGTCCGTTAGTCATACATTGCGGATAAGTACTAGCCCCACCACGCTTAGCTTTGATATGTGACCAAAACAGCTTAGGGTTATGAGTAATATTCTCTTCCAGCGTTTCCATGTATTTGTTGTAAGACTCTCTAGCAAGCCTTTGACACCGTTTAGATAATATTTTTAACTCTACTGCATCCATGGGATTTTTATATTTTCCAAAACGTAACCTAAGTTTATTTTTTTCTTTTAAAGATTTCTTTAACGTTTGACTGAACCATGGCGGATATATACTACCTATTCTGCTATGTTTTGGAATGAAATTGCATAATAACGTGCCTAAGATATCGTAAAATACATTAACCATCTCGTCCACTTGCTTTCCCGCCAAAACCCGATACCAGTCCTGCTCACCAAGGCATTTATTGATTTCTTCATAGTTACCCTTATGAAAGTTTGGCCTCGTATTTAATGTATTATATGCCAAATTGGGTTTTTTTAATGATGTTAGACCTATTTCTAAAGGAGGATGTAATTTATCAATAACTGTTAAAGGCAGACTTGCCTCTTTTACTATATTTGCGGAGGGTATTGAAGTCAAGAATAGGTCTAATATACGACCAGAATGATTTTTAACCATGTTCTGTTGAGTTAGTCTACAAGTGTTAATAAAATCAAATAACGTTTGACATATTTTGGTCAATGAATTATTGTGAGCTCCGGGTTCCCAGCTTATATTTCCCAGATTAAAGTCCCCCATTATACAAACAGGGATATCTGTTGCATCAAACACAACATTACAATGTTGTATGAAAAGTTCAAGCATCGACAAACACACGGGAGGCGGCAGATAAACTGCGCAGAGAGCTATTCGACATGGTGAGCCTGTTGTGGATATGTCAATTATAACCCAGAGATCTTCACATTTACTTTGCCATTTATCTATTCGTCTTGAATTAATATTTTTTGTTACAGCGATCAAGACACCGCCACCACCTCGTTTAAAATGATTACCTGTTGTCTCCCGATCTCTCCTATATACGGTATATCTATCGTCAAATAGCTCACTACTCAGCACGTTACTATTTAGCCATGTTTCTGTTAATATTACAACATCATAATTCATGCAACCTAAATTACAGAAAAATAAGTTTGTCTTAGTTCGCAAGCCTCTGCAATTCTGGTAATATATCATTAAATCACTGAATTTTATGACAATATTATCATACAAGCATGCACTATAAACGAATAAGAGAGAAAAACAAATAGTTATACAATTTTCCCTAGGCTATTCATATTTCTAATTTATATATATTCGGTGCCTTCTGCTTTCCTTACAAAGATTTTGCCGTTTCTCACCCACGCGAACTTGTAATTCTTCTCCTTAGCCTTAATTCTAGTAGCTGCATGTAGAGCTTTATTTGAAGGTGACAGGTGTTCGGCTATGTATACGGGTGTTCTTTTACCCGAGAATCCTAAATGAGTACAGTTTAGTTTATCCTGATGATTAGTTCGGTTATACTGGATAACAGATGCTAGAATTTGATCACGTAGTCTAGGCGATGACAGTTGAACAACTATAGATCGAGGTCGAGAGCTAGCGGAATTAGTTTTAGCAATGCGCGTACAGGTCAGTATATCATTTTCTTTAATGTCACACTTTATTGTTTGACCAAGAAGGGAGACAATATTGTATAAATTTTCATTCCTATTCTCAGGCATACATTGTATTTCTAAATTATTGGATCTAGATTGCTGTTCTAAGTTGTTAACTCTTACTAAAAGCAAGATGAGGAGTGGTGAATTGTATTCTTACTTCGTCACCACACGAAAATATGCTTCAGCATATCCTTATATCTTGTTATACTTATTTGCTGTTAGCATACTAACAATCACATTGTCTTCGAACTTTGCAGGTATCCCAGTAACGGGTATTGAAGTAGACGGTGCTTGGTGGCGCTGCAAGTATGCCCCGCCCACTTTTATACTACTCCACTTCACGCCCACAGAATTAAACGAAGACACTATCAAAATACTTCAAAAAAATAAAACCGCTTTATTATTTTGTTACTTTAACAATCGAAAAGCATTTGAGGAGTACTTGAAGTATTTTAAAGGTGAAGTTATGATCATTATAGGGCCCCACGAGAAAGGGGTACACACAGATCCATTACCTTTTAATGACGTCACTAACGACTGGACCCTGTACAAATATCAAGAAATCAGAAGTAGCGGTGATTATATAGTGATTTATAAAAAAACAACATGAAATGCATTCCATTTAATAAATATATTTACATTTTTATTATATGTGTAACAGTCTTTTTATATATTTTTTTAACTTTGTGATAATTCGAATATGACGAATTTTACTAAATACTAGCAACCCGCCCTCGCTTCGGTTATAGTCGTTTTACCCGCGTAGTTCCCGTGCCCGTGGGAATACCGGGATAAAATATAGCCTAGTTTACGCCCTGATATTATAGCTTTGCATTGGTGAAAGAATTTTTGAAATCGGTCCAGCCGTTTTGAAGATTACCCGGAACAAACAGACAGACAAAACATTTTTAATTGCTATTTTACGCATAGGTGTCGTGCAAAAAACCGTGTGAGCATGAAAAAAGCCTATTATTTTGATATTACAAACAGACACTCCAATTTTTTTTATTGGTATAGATGTAAAAAACGTCTAAAATATAATTGTTATATTTTAATGTAATGGAATTCAATCTCAATTAAAATTTAATCAAGATCAGAATTTAACAATGATTAAGGTCACGTTGCTGACAGTTTGTCAGCAATCATGAATGGTGAGTAATCTATAATGTCGCAGAAAATAGGAGAGACACAGACATTGAGCCTTTGTCTCTCTTCCAACTTTATGGTACGCAACAACTTCTCTAGTATTACATAAGCAGTAGCTACTACATTAGCTTGCTTGTATGCCAACAAATGTAATAAAGAAAATAAAAGAAAATCAGCTTACAGATATTGATAAAGTAACTGAATATCCATGTGGTGACGGAGTAAGAATACCATTCACCATCCCCTTTCTTGCCCGTGGATGTCATAATTGACGACCGGATGTAATATGCTACAACATCAATGGAAGAGAAGGAAAGCTCGAAATAAAACCCTATACCCAATAGTGGACTATATGTGGGGAGACAATAGGACTTATATGTGAGGTTAACAACCCCAAATTTAAAAAAACTAGGATTTAAAGTGTGTAACAATTCAGTTTTAAAACATGTTCAAAAACGGGCAGTAATAGAGAGATAATAGTAGAGAGAAAGAGATATCACCGAAAACCACGCTGCGCCTGTTTTAAAGTACGTCAGCGCAAATACTCGCGAGCCGTGAGGCCGCCTGTAACGTAAGAACTTTAAGAGACGCACGATTTTTAAAATACACTATGAGTGTTTTAGTAGTTTTAGTGTGCTGTGTGGTAGCGGCTTCGAATACTACCAACCCTTGCTTTGCTCGTGGGTGTTGTAAAAGACGACTAAGAGCCCTAGATTGACCCGGACCAACTCCATCTGGTACCATTTGGGTCAACGATTACATTCCCAAGGAGGGTTGACGTCAGGCAGGCGGCCGGTCATAAAAGTCATTGCCGAAACTTTTTGCAATATGTCAAAACAGATGACATATTGTGTCGACCCCAAGTAATTGGGATAAGAGCAAGATGATGATGATGACTATGAATGTTTTAGTAATATAGAATGTTGCTTAAAAACTGTTCAGCATGTCCTGGGAAAACAGGATGGCTGGCAACTCTACACTAGGGCGATGTGGTTTGGAACTTAAGTATATTGTATCTACAGTAAACAATATTATAATCAACAATTTTAATAAACAATTACATTATTTACAAATATGTACAATAACTAGTAATTATCAACAATATAGGTTAATTTAAGATTTCATTATAAATATTTATAGTATGCCTTTAATGCTTAATAATATGCCTTTTACTAAATTCAGCCATAAACCCATAGATGCCCTCTGTTAGACATAGGCTACCCCAAGAGAGCGCTACTCAGAACAGTCCTGTGCCAATTGCATCCAATCGTTTTTAGGGACTTTTAAGATCTCTTAATTTCACATATTCTTCTACGCTACGTCACCAGATTCGTGGTCGCTACTTAAGAAACTTTTTTTCCCAGCGGTTATCGGTTCGGCTAGCGAATTTTTAATATTACATACCTTTCAATCTATCAGTTCTTTATCTTTTATTGCTGGACATATATCAGTGAAAGCTTTGAAGCGTCGTCCTGAGCCGACTGCATCCAACAGTTCCAGTGACTTTAACGCGAATTCGTTATTTTATTCTGTGCAAGGTTGTTTGCGTCGTTCGGTTCATGGTCGCAACACTAAATCTTTAGTACTAATATTACATTTGGAGACCACATTCTGTGCTGTAGTTCATCTCTGAGACTTGTGAACGCTACAAAATAGTGACCAAAAATTCTCCTTTCCCGAACATTACCCGGCTGAGTTGTATTCGACTGACCTCAGTCTTGAAATTGAATCTAAATAACTCAACTGTTTGTCCGAGATAAATACAATGATCGATAAATTCAAAAATCTCATTCTTCATAGGAACTTAAATCATCATCATCATTTCAGCCTATCGCCGTCCACTGCTGGACGTAGGCCTCCCTCATATTACGCCACAAAGTGCGGTCCTGTGCTGCCTGCATTCAACGACACCCAGCAACTTTCACCAGATCGTCGGTCCACCTAGTGGGGTGGTGCCCTACACTACGTCGTCCGATACGTGGTCGCCACTCGAGAACCTTTCTTCCCCAGCGGTTGTCGGTTCGTCGAGGGATGTGGCCTGCCCATTGCCACTTCAGCGTGCTAATTCTTCGTGCTATGTCGGTTACACCCGTTCTTCTGCGGATTGCCGATCTGAATTGAACTTAAATGCCTACACAAAAAGGCTTGTTAATGCCAACTTATTAACATTTGAAATTTGATCACAATTGAAATCATGTAATAGCAAACAGTGATGGAATGGATTTGTCACACTTTCAATCCAAATTTCATACAATGAGATTCAGTAAATAATGATTGTGATGATTCCTACTTTAAGACCTTCATTTCGTAACGTCATACATAATTATGATAATTTGTTATCGATGAAGATTTCAGTTTTTCATAAGCTCTATATTTTTGACGTTAATTTTAGTCGTAGGCCTAACTGTAACATTCATTACGGGGTCCATTAAACCTTGAATACTCATCGGTAATTCATTACTGGAACCTTCACTTGAAGGCTCCATTATATCCTTTTGATTCATAATGGGTACTTCCACCATTCTATTCACTACTTCATTTTCATTACTCATATTATTTGCTTGAATATCATTATCAAGAAAATGGAAATCATTATGCATCGTATACAGAGACTCTAGTGGAAAAAACATATCAAGTCTCGGCAAAAGTTTATTATCATCCGAATTGTCGTCAATTTCTATGACATCATTTTGCTGTTCCGATATTTCTTGTAAAACAACCCCGGAGAGATCCATTAAACCGGAATATTTCTCACCCATTATATTATCTAACAGATACTGGTCTATTATAGGCTGGTTGGAAGAGGATGTATTCATGGGTATGTTATAAAACTGATCGGATTTCACTTCGTTTTTTATTTCGTTCATATTCTTATGTATATCTTCTAACGGCGGTGATGCTTTGTATTCTCTAGATATTGCTGAATTGTTTAGTAAATTGGCATTACACATTCTTTCTAAACTCGGAGATTGAGTATTCTGTTTAATTGTAGCTTCCAATTTGATATAACTTGGGTCATTACTCGATATTTTTTGTTGTGGTGGAAGCATTGTTAGGGGAGTCACATTCATTTGTTGATTAAACGAAAATATTTGAGGATTATCATTCAATTCGCTGTCGACTGGAGTCGTTGCTGTGTCGGCAAGCATAGGTTCCTGTGGATACTCCATTATATTGTTTGGAGATTCACTTAAAGCCGGCTCAGTTTGTAGCTGCATGAATTGGGTTGTTATCAAATTATTAAATGTTACAGGACTTGCGAGACCATATCTCTCGTTATTCTCAAGTCGTCTAAAAGCCATCTTCTGTTGAGAATGAAACATATTAACTTGATCTGGACCCTTTAATATTAAATTACTTTTCACGGATATTTTTGGCTTCTTCCTAGGAGCTCCCTCTGGTTCCACAGATATATGGACTGGAGAATTGCTCAAAGGAACGGGCAATATTTGGGTAGGTGTTATTATCGGACCGGTCACTTTAGTGGGGCCTACTGAAATTTTATCAACTGGTTTTAGGGTGATATTGTTACGTAGAGATATTTGAGGTACTGAAGGTAGTCTAATAGGAAAATTATTCATGATATTATTGCTTATACTGCTGGTACAATGATTTGATGTTAAGGCATTCACATTATTATTTTGTAGTATACTCTGTTCCATTGATGTGGGAGTGTGAAGGAACTCGTGTAAAGTGGACTGATTGGCGTCATAATTCAATAATGGATGTTGCGGCTGATACTGATGTCTTTCCATCATAGTATCATTAGAACTTTCGGATATAAGACCATCAGAGTTATTATCATCTTTACTAAGGTCTGTGACCATTAGAAGATTATTGAATTCTGATTGAGTGTTATCACTTCTAGGTGTGGTGCAGTAATTTTTCGAGTAATTTTGGGGCATTCCTTCAGACAGACTATCACAATCGTAAACTTCTATAGGTATTTCATTGACAGTTTTCGGAGCTGTTTCATTGTTTTGTTTATTATTAACGATAACATTTTCGTTAGATTTCTCGGCTTCGCTAGGTATAGTCCAACTAGGTTTACTAGATTTATTCTTAGTCATTTCCATTAGAAGTTGGATACCGTCTTTATTACTATGCGTACTAAGATGTAGGACGTATTTGTCTTTGTTGACAGTTTTGAAAGGGCAGTAATTACATTGGTGGATGCCATTTTCAACGTCAGGATGTTTAGAGATCATGTGGGAAGTGAAAACGGTGGATTGTATTGCTGTATAGGGGCAGTGTTTACATTTGTACACATGCTCTTTGGAATGTTGTTTCTTATGTCGTCTTAGCGCGTTATGATCACTCGATCTGTAGTTGCATGTGTCGCACGCGTATGGCTTGTCACCTGTAGACAATAACTAAGTATTAACTAAATAAGAAACATTTAAGTAGTTTGTTTTTGTGCATAAAATAAGGGCAGAAATATTGGACATGCTCAAGGAGCATGATACTGTTTCTTGTAGCCTGCTTGATACGCGGATAAGAGAAAACTGCTGATAATTGGACCTCATAATGCCCCTCTCATGGTTTGAACCCAAAATTATTTTATATTATACTGTAATTCAGGAATAATAATATAACAAAAATAATCCTAAAAATATAAAGTACTCAACAAAGCTTTGATTGAAATAAAAAATATAATTCATGAACTTTTACTTTTCTGACAGTATCATCATCACATCACAGCTCATATATGTCCCGCAGCTGGGGTCAAGGCTCCTCCACAATAGGAGTTAAGTTGACCCACATAAACCACCATAGTCAGACGGGTTATGTACAGGGTTTTATTTTGAGTTTTCCTTCTATTGCATAGACGTCGTATGCATATTATAATCTACCCACATAATATACAGATTTAATGTTCTATACAATTTTTATTATTTTTATTTATTCATATTTCATGTTGTGCATATATTTTTAAATTATCTACTCTAATTAACCTTCATAAATAATAGTTAACATATACGTATATCTTATATTTAATAAAATTATATAAACTATTTTTACACATAAGCCTTTGTCTATAACACTTAACACTTTATTTGGCATAAGTGACTTCACGGTCACAGATGTCAGAATATCAGTGCTAGGGTAACCGTATTGCCTCAGCAATTGCTGAGATAGATACCATATTTTGGTCTCACACACGCAGTTATATATAAAAATTCATTGCCTGAAAAAATGTGAGGTTACAAAATAAAACTTTTCCTTCTTTCTTCTTTCCTTACTCGTCTTTTACGACACCCACAGGCAAGAAAGGAGGTGGTGAGTTGTATTCTTCCTCCATCACCACACGGACAGTATAATGAGAGAAGACTAGGGAGTATAACAGTAGCAAGAGAAGAAAACTCAAAATATACTATACAGACCTTATTTAGGTAATGATTCAGGTTTTATGAAGAAGGATAAAGTAAGAAGCGTTTTACCTGTATGTGACCTCATATGCATTTTAAGTTGTTCCTTTCTAGTGCTGGTGTATTCACAATGAGAACATTTGAATTTCTTTGCTTTATCATGAACTTCAGCTATATGAATCTTCAATCTCTCTTCATTGCGAAGTTCTCTCAAACATTTTGGACATTGGACGGGAATGTTACCACCTTTATGAATCTGTTTGTGTTTGGATAATTGATTTGGTGTTTTAAATGCTTTAGAGCATATCGGACCTGAATAGATTAAAAATCATAACATTAATAAAGATTAATTTGTCTTGATACTCATTTTCTTAAATTGAGGATAATTGGTATTGTCTACGATAATTTAATTTACTTTTGCTGCCATTAAACTAACAAAATGTTCTATTAGAAAAATCTATACAACAGTCTTTTTTGCCACATATTTGTATGAAAACATGCCAAGAGAGTAAACACAGCACTCGTGTGAGTCAATGAATATACAGCATGTATTTTCTTACAGACAATGTGTTATTTAAGCAAGTCTAACAATAAGAAAGAACTTACATATATGAGCTTTAGTTTTTTTATGACATTTCATATGACAATTACGTAATCTGTAGTTATTATAAGTTTTAAAACCACAGATATTACAGGTTGGTAGCTCCACATCCACCATGTGAATCTTCCACAAGTGCATATGCAAACTCTCCACAGTCGGAAACACTTCTGAACACTCTGGACAGGTCAATTTACCATTTTGATGGCATTTCCTGTGATATGCAAGATTTTTCTCCTCTTTCAAACATATTCTACAGTTGTCTACTAAACACATTGTGCCCATTTTGCCAGGTTTTCTTTCCCCTGGCTTTTTCACTTCCACCTCCTCTTTCAACTGTTCAGATTTACATTTATATGGAATGTGTAATGGTTCCTTGTCTCTTATCTGACTTGATGATAATTTAGTCTCTGTTGATGCAATTCTTGGTTGTATTGAAGATATTAAGTCTGGTTGAACACTTGAAACTTGAATAACGTTACATGGGGACTTTGTAGTACTCGGTTCTGATACACTACACACATATTGAGTAGAATTAATATTATTTGTATATACTATATTAATACTAGCTTCTTGTATTATCTCTTTAGGGTCAACTTTTTCAAAGTTTGGTGTACTCATTTTATGTAGTTCATCTACTGATATGAAAGCCACTCCTTTTGGCAAATCACTATTGGCATTAACAACATCGGGGATAATTTCAATAACCTGTGGTATCCTCACATCGGGTACATCTTGCATTTGAGTAGCTACAGGCGGTTCTTTCTTTGTATTGTCTTTTTTTAATTTGGCATTTTTAAGGGCTATCTGAACTAAACTTTTTATCATCTTTTTAACATCTTTGATACCCATTTTGTGATGGTTGCGTAAATGTGTCCGTAAAGTTTCTTCAGCGTCGAAGACACTCGTACAACCTGGGCAAAGTATCTGTATGTTGTCAGCAAGACCATTACTTCTAGCCAAATGTGGATGGACAGTAAATAAATGGAATTTTATATCGTCTTCGGCTAGAGCCATATATGGACAGGCCTCGCATTTGTAAAACGGAGTTGAACCAACAGATTTTTCTTCATATGACATGACCTTTTCTTCGGGCATTGATTTTAATTCGTTTGTATTTTGGTTTATCATTCTGTTGGCATTCATGATAAAACACTGACCAGACATAGTCTACGATGCAGGAGGTACTCTAATTTTATAGAATTTAGACGATTCGTCTATATATTTTACAACTACACAAAGCATGGTTTAAAACAGCTGTAACATCAACATCACACAAGTTTACACATTAATATAGATATAATACATAGCAGACGGTAATGTCAAATAACTCATCTTTCTTAGACACTACGGTAAAACACAGGCAAATTATTATACATATTATTAATAATATTAATACATTTTCTGATCTTCATTCAATTTTTATACAAAAATCTGTCAGATCATACACGCAGTGTTGTTATATTGTTACTATTTTTTTTTTTTTTTTTTTTTTTTTTTTTTTTGTGTGTGTACAGCTGTTGGCCGCAGATGGCCTTGACAGCTTGACGCGGACTATGGGTGAGCGCTGAGGGCTCTCAACCCGGAACATATTGTTACTATTTAGTCTGTGTGTTATATATACTCTATTTTGTAATTTATTTTGGTTTACTCTATGACAGTATCAGACTCGACTAATCCGGGCCAATAACGAAACGAATCAAAAGTGGTGGCACTAATAGTTCCCTCACCATCGTACGTTAAATTCTGGTCTTTACTCATACACAATTATTATTATCGTTCTTTATTTCCTGTTGAGCTTTTCTTTGTTACTGACGTTTATTGTTCATTATTGTCAATATATTTGTTTCGTTTTGATAAAATTAATAAATAAGCGTTATTTATAAAATGTAATAATACAGTGGCGTAAAAATATTTAAAGTGATATACGTAATAAATACTGAACAAGCATTAACCTGAGCCGTGTAAAGAAAATCCATCATTATAAATTATTATTGTAATTATATACTCAGCGATAGGTTAAATACGTTCTAGAAAAGTGACACCACGCTTCTTGGCGATTTCTATTAGTACATATTGGCTTTTCAAAGACCTTGCTTACTATTTATTATCAAACAACAAAAGTTTATATTAAAAAGCATAGCATGCATTGATACTTCTATTTATTTCAGTTCAATATTAGAAGTTAACTGTTACAAAAATGTCTCTTTAAAAAAAAATTAATACATGAATTGTTCATATTAATTAACGTAATAATTATATTTTTCGTTCTTATGAAATAGGTAGTGCAAATAATGTGACAACTTAGATGGCTGTATTGGTTTCAGTTTATTTGCCTAATCAAAAAGAATAGATTGTTTCTGACCGGCTAATTCACTGACGTATCCAAATTCCAAATCCTCTTGTTGCCGTGTTTGACACTAATATTATAAATTCATATCAATACTAAATAAAACTATAAAAATGAGTGTGAGTATTGGCCATATCAGAGTAATATTATACTTGTTAAAAATATGCAATTAAATTAACGTTGCTAATGCTAATTTCAGCTGGAAATAGAGTCAATGATTCGGTACACGTCTCCTATCAACCCGGCAGTTTTTCCACACCTAACCCTGCTATTGTTGGGCATCGGTATATTCTTCACAGCTTGGTTCTTCGTCTATGAAGTAACTAGCACGAAACTATCAAGAGATCTATTCAAAGAATTATTATTGTCGCTGGTAGCCGCACTTTTCTCAGGATTTGGAATATTGTTCTTATTATTGTGGGTGGGAATTTATGTGTGATAATTTTAAGTTAGTTAATAAGTTATGTAGCATTCCGATGTCCACCATCACTACTATATTTGTTCTGTTAATAATTTATATTAAATTCTATAATTGAGAAATTATGGGTTTATATAGCTTGTAATTAATCCTCGGGTACTTGAATCATATTATCACAAAGTATGCAAAAACAGTTTTTCTACACATAAAAGAATTATATTTTTGTATGTGAATACATTCACACTAAAGAAAATAAATGAAAAAAAAATCTGTATAAATATGTATGTATTATTTTATTTTCTCAATAATTGTAATCAACAAAATTGTAAATTGTCCGTTTCTATGTGGTGATGGAGTAACAATATAATTTACCACTCCTTATGACACCCATGGGCACATTTCATCCCTTAGTAGTCTATGGGCTCTTGCCCATGTATATATAATAGACTACTAAGGGATGAAATGTGCATATAACATCTATACAAGGGAGGAAAAATTAAACAACCCTAAAGCAACCCATCTGACAGTGTGGTATAGTGGGTTTATATCTCCATTTTTCTTTTTTATAGATACACCACCAAGGAAATAATCCTTTTGTTTGGGGGACTTAGCAAACATAACTAAGATACACAATATACACTGAAAATAAAAATCTGGTGTCTCCTATTTCCATTTCAATTTGGTCAAATTGTGGCAATGACATCCATGGGAAAACAGTTGAATTTGTTTTTTTTTTTGGTTAAAATGTTAATGATTTTCATGAATCATAACATAAATGTGTGCTGCAGTGAGGAAGGTGTCAGTGGAAGTACTAAATCTGGTATTGTAACTTACTGTATAATATCTTTACCTTAGAATAATAACGTATAGAAGGTAAGTCCGCGCCAACCCAAATAGTAAATTGACCCAACATACCATACTGGTCAGATGTGGTGGCATAAGGCTTTGTTTCGAGATTTCCTTCTCTCGTATAGATGTTGTATACGTATTATTATATAGTATGAATACCGTAGAATAATAATTAACAGAAGGTAAGTCCGCACACAAAAAACGATGCATTTAAATTGCGAGCTTAATGGAGCCTACGCCGCATCGTTTCGTCTATACTAATATTATAAAGAGGTAAAATTTGTAAGTTTGTATGCAGGGGGTAATCTCTGGAACTCATAATCTAATTCTAATTTTATTTTAACTGGCAGAAAGCTACATTATTCCTGAGTGCTATAGGCTATAAATTGTTTCTATAACATGTATATTAACCGAGCTATCACAACTTTTGTCTGGCAAGTCGGAAAAAAATACCTCGTAAAACAGAATTATTTGCGTGCGCTGCCTAAACAGTTGCTTAAAATTAAAAAGAATGTATGGCTACCTGGTTCATCTTAATTATTTCTACAAAAAAGTCAGCGATACCATATCTCTATCTTTTATATTTTATCTTTTATACTTCTATTATTGCATTAAAAAATTTTTTTTTCGGCATTGTTACGTTTGGTTGATTATTTGAGCAACAAAATATTAATTCTTATGACAATAAATTATTTCAGTATCACAAGAACATCATACAGATAAGATTTGCCATTTACAGTATATCAATTGGTCATACAGTTTCGGAGATAATATAAAATTACTAAAACGCAAAATGACCCTAGCATAACTTTCATTGTGCAGACGTTTTACCTATTTGCCCATAGATGGCGTTCTGCAATGACGTCATTTTTCTGAATCGCGGTGTTAAGACTTTCCGTGGATTGATGACCCTCTCGAATTATTATGCCCACGTTGTCGTTAGTTGGAGTTCTAAAAATTACATGTCAGTTGGTTATTGGTTTCGGTTGTTTCGTTCGCATGGTTGTTGTTGTTGATAGATACCTCATAATCGAAAATATCGTAATTTCGTTGTACGTTTGTTTTGTATGTTCGTAGTTTCGTACTTCGTTCTATCGTAATAATCGACACGAGTTATTCGATATTACGATTGTTTTGTTTTGTAAAGGCGGACGGTGTTCGAGTCGCTCTCCCTTTGTTCATAATTGTTTTCAAGTCTGTGCGTGGTTTGTTGAGAGCATGCCTAAAAGGAAATCTCAACTGTCTCGGCAGACATCACAGACAAGAGCCGCTCGAGTACGCCGTACGGAAGAATCTGCCCCTGAAAATGAGCAACGCCTCTCGAGAAATAGAGAATATATTTCGCAAGCACGCGCTAGAGAATCTAGCTCCGAGCGCTCACAGCGCCTCGCAAGCCAAAATGTGAGGACGACGCGGGCCCGTGCTCGAGAAACTAGCGCTGAACGTGCGCAATCATTTGCCCTGACTATTAATAAGTCCCAGGGACAAACATTCTCTTTGGTTGGCATTGACCTACGAAAAGAATGTTTTTCCCATGGGCAATTATATGTTGGTCTATCAAGAGTGGGATCATCCGAAAGGCAGATTATTCTGTTACCGGAAAATAAAACAACCTCAAACATTGTATATAGAGAAGCTTTAAATTAAATAGATACCTAACTTAAACAAATAAATAAAATAAGTAAAAGGCAACTAAGGGTTAAGTTACCTTGAGCAGAAAATAGAACTTCGGTAATCTTTTAAGTTACTGATCTGATTCCAAAAAATATTTTACTAATAAAATTAAATACAGTAATATCAATCGAGTGTAATCTTATGTTAAAACAAGAAATTTTCCGCGGACGAAGTCGCGGGCAGAAGCTATAGTGTATAAGGTTACGGCGTACGCAAGTCAACTCTATTGTATAGTGGTGTGCGTGTGTAGGTACGTGTGTGACCTACACTACGCTATGATACTTTAGTTAGCTAGTAAACATAACTCGCTATTCTCGCTACTGAAATAGTTTGTTTCAAAAACCGCTATTGACATTCGATAGATAGTTTCGTTTCGTTAACCAAATAACCCGTTACAGCCCATCGCTATGCAATTCATTACTCCCTGTCTTACCCGTGGATGTCGTAAGAGACGACGGAGACGACTAAGGGTTATAATGTGCCTATAACGCTTATGCAAGTGAGGAAACTATTTGAAATAAAACTTACACTATACCAACTTGTCTGACCAGCATGGAATACGTCAATTTCCTCCCTATTGTAGGGCTGTTGATAATATATCGAAATATCGATATTATTATTTAAAAATATCGATACTTATCAACGATATTTTTTTGGACGATATATCGATAGTTCGATACTAAAAAGGAACGTCGATATTTATTTGGATATATTTGGTGTTTTATCTTTTTTTGTAAAATATGCATTATACAAAATCACCGTAAATTTGATCTACTGTAAAAATGGTAGCATGAAATTGACAATAAGTTAACATCTACATCTAGAATTTTTCTAAAACAAAGCTCATCACGGAAACCTTGCAATGAACGCGAAACTAAAAAGTGATCATGCGCAATAATATCGATATTTTTTCGATATATCGAACCCCGATATTGATATATTTAGAAATATCGAAAAAACAATATTTTTAAAAATATCAACAACCTTACCCTATTGTGGAAGAGGCTCGAGCCCAACAGTGGGACATATAATTATGAGATGAAATGGTGATAATGATGATGAGATGGACTCTACCTACAATTTACACAGATTACCTATCTCAGTTACTACACTTACTCACACTTCATCATCATCATCATCATCGCAGCCCACATACGTCCCACTGTTGGGCTCGGGCCTCCTCCACAATGGGAGGGAATTTGACCTACTATACCATGCTGGTCAGACATGTTGGTATAGGGTTTCATTTCGAGTTTTCCTTCTCTTGCACAGATGTTATGTGCACATTATATCCCATAGTCGTCTTATACGACATCCACGGGCAAGATAGGGAGTGGTGAATTGTATTCTTACTCCGTCACCACACTTACTCACACTTAGTCACTTACTATTACTCGTAACTCGTACAATTAAAGAATGGGATTGAATTTCAACTTACTCAGTTAGCTAAATAAAATCGCTTAAAAAACAGAGGCCTCCAAAGTTCAACTATTTATGATACTAAAAATAAACAAGAAATAATTTTATTAACACACAAATGTTTTCGTGACGCAAATGGCTATGACTATTATGACTCATCTAGAGCCTTGCGCAAAAAAAACACAAGGCCACAAAAATTCTAATATCAGAAGTGGGATAATCGACTCTTCCGTCGATACCGCTTGCTCAGTAGTTTTGACTACTACTACTATACTTCCTCTAATAAAACTAAGTCGCGATTCAAATAATTTTTATAGCGCCATCTACCGAAGCCTTATCAGTCTACTTAGTAGTTCAAAACCTCTTCGGTGAGTCTTGGCTTAGTACAGGATTTCCCAACCAGGGGGGCACGCCTCGCAAGGGGGGCGTAGAGAGATGTCAAGGGGGGCACAAAGCGTATGTAATTTCTTTTTTTGTACTACTGAGGTGGCAAACAAGCAAAAAAAATTAAAAAAATTAACAAATAACATTTCAATGTAATGTTTGATTTACACGCATAAAGTTAATGAAATTAAACATGATATTTAATTTCATTAACTTTATGTGTGTAAATCTATTCACTTTTTCTGTCAACCATTGTTTTAATAAAATCCAACGTCGTCAATCGCAGTTTATACAAATTTCGACAAGTCACAACATGAAATCCGCGCACACCTGCTCCGCATTCATTACTTAGGAAACAGTTGTGTGCCTACCGGACTTGCATGAGCATCTGTAAAATTCATTTCCGCAAACTTGCGACAAATTTGACGTATCGATGTACATTTTTGTTCAAAAATTTTAAAAATCAGTTTGTGTGTGCAAAATTATTGTGTTAAAAGGTAAGTTTGTGTTTTTAAACTTCAGTCACTATTTTTATTTAATTTACTAAATTGGTAACAGAGACGCGTTCTTAAATCGGGCGTTGTGACTGGTTGTTTATTATTTGTTTTATTGTTATAGGTGCCAGATGTCAGCGAAAAAAAGTAAGTTTGCCGAAGATTATCATAAGTTTGGATTTACTTTCATAGAAAAAGACGAGTTACAGTTGCCTCAGTGTGCAATATGTATGAAAGTTTTAAGTAATGATAGCATGAAGCCCAATCGCCTTGAAAGGCATTTAAAGCAACAACATCCTACCCTGGTTTTGAAGACAAAAGAGTTTTTTTCATCTAAAGCAGAATCACTCAAGCGGATGATTGGATAAATCGGGCAGTTATCACACAAGCTTATCGCAGCATCTTAAAGCTTCATTTGAAATAGCTTTTATGATAGCAAAGCAAAAGAAACTACATACTATCGGTGAAGAATTAATAAAACCATGTATCTTAAAAGCCACATAGATAATTTTAGGCGAAGATGCAGAGCAAAAAATGAAGTCTATTTCTCTTTCGAATAACACAGTCAAGCGAAGAATCGATGACATTGCAGCAGACATTAGGTCACAAATAATTAACAAAGTCAAATTATCGCCATTTTTTGCCATTAGTTGCGATGAATCCACTGACATCATTAATTGTGCACAGTTAATAGTTTATGTTCATTATATCAGCGAAAATATAATTGAAGAAGAGATTTTATACTCCCAATCTTCTGCGACATCAGCTAGGCAGTACATCTGAAGATATATTTAATTCTATATCAAATTTTGTTGAAAAAAATAATTTGGAATGGAATAAGCTCATTGGACTTTGCACAGATGGCGCACCTGCAATGATAGGTGTACGATCGGGCTTAGCTAAAAAGCTTAAGGAAAAAAATCCCGCGATGGTTAGTACACATTGTGTTATTCATAGGCAAGCTTTGACTTCCAGAACTTAGCCCCAGAAATTACGCAGACTTTGGACTCAGCTATAAAAATTGTCAACTACATCAAGAGCAGCGCTTTGAACAGTAGGTTATTTACATTACTCTGCGAGGATCTCGATTCTGATCACAAAGTTCTTCTTTTCCATACAGAAGTACGCTAGCTATCCAAAGGTAACATGTTGGCTCGCCTTTATGAATTGAAAGACGAGGTAATTATTTTTCTTGAGTTCAAAGAAAAACACGATTTCCTCACAATGTTCAAAGATGACATGTTTCAATGGAAGTTGGCTTATTTAACTGATATATTTGGTGCCTTGAATGAGTTAAACTTGAAACTTCAGGGCAGAAACGGTACTATAATAAACAATTATGATTATATTCAGGGGTTCATAGCAAAGCTTCAGCTTTGGAATCAAAAATTATCTTCTGAAAATGTTATATCTTTTTCTCGGCTGTTCGAAGCAATTAAAAATAACACACTGGACGCAAATTTGAAAGCTGACATAAAAGCTCATTTACAAGCGCTGGAAGACGAATTTCGCCGATACTATCGAGATATCGATTCCGAGTCACCAATATGGCACATGACAAGAAATCCATTTGTAGTCGATGTGTTCCAGTTACCAGAAGAAGTTCAGGAAGAATTTCTAGAAATGAAGGCTGATTCATCCATGAAAGATGACTTCCATCTTTTGACATTGGAGCTGTTTTGGATCAAAAGATTGCCTGTTAATGCCAAACTTGCCTCTCTTGCTTTACAAGTACTAGTTCCTTTTTCTTCAACTTACTTGTGTGAGACAGGATTTTCTGCTCTAGTATTAATTAAAACTAGACAGCAAAATCGTCTTGATGTTGATAGTGACCTGATGATAGCTCTGACAAAAACAGAACCTAGAATTAACCAACTGGTTCTAAACATGCAATCTCAAGTGTCTCATTAGTACACCTACTCTTATTTTATAATTTTTTTGGATAAAACATTTATTATTATAATTTCAACTTTAAAAAAATGTTTATTAGAATTAAAATAAAAGGCTTTTAAAGTAGATAATGTGTGTTTTTGTGTATTTATTGAAAATGTAAAGGGAGGCGTTGGGAGAGCTTCATGAAGAATTTATTAATAGTCTATGGAGCCTCAACAAAATAAAGGTTGAGAAACCCTGGCTTAGTAGTTAAAACTACAGAGAAAATGTATGATTTAATTCTTTTATTCTTTTTTATTATTTTTTTTTAATAATAAGTCTTTATTGAATCAATAAACAAAAAACATTACAATCCATGCATTACTACTAAAAAAGTACCTTAGGTAAATATAGCTATTATTACTTACATAGAAAAAAAGAAAACAAAATAATAATAAATAAAAAATAAAAACAGCATAAGATTCGTGTAGGTACATGGATAAGCTCTAACTCCTAACTAGGTCACCCTGTGTTTAGAATATCAGACCCCCCTTATTATATATAATTATTATAACAAAATTGATAAAAAAGTATGCGATGGTATTTATGTATCTGTCTACTAACGATAAGTGGCAGTAAACATTTTTAGTCATAGAACTAAAGTAAGAATAAAGATTTATACGCATATACCGGGTGTATCAGGTTATCGGGCAACTGTTCGAGTACGTTGTAGAATGAAGACTTGTACGTATAGGTATATAATGCAAAGCGGTTTTAATCAATACGTTGTTTCCTAAGTCTTCCTTCATTTCTTAAAGTGTACAGTATAATGTATGAAGACTGAAGAGTGCTTGGTCTCCCTTACTTATCGACCTATTATACCTATGTCCAGGGCCGCGCTGAGCCCCCATAGCGCCTATGTGCGAAACTTATGCAGCGCCTCTTTTTCACGAATATTTATTTTTCAACTTTTTATTAGGGGTTAAAGTATGAAATTGCCGTTTCGTGCTAATAAATTAAAACCATTTTTTTGTTTATAAAACAGATTTCTTTAATCAAAGTATTTACGCTCGTTATCTATACATTTCTGCCATCGAATTAGAAGATCATTTAAACCTTTGCGATAAAACTCTGGGGTCCTGGACTCCACAAACTGTGTGAAGGTACTTTGTATTGCTTCCTCGGAAGAAATTTTCCCTTGGAAAAAATTGTCCACATGGCGGAAAAATGGTAATCGGTTGGGGTGAGGTCTGGCGGGTATGGAGGATGACGTATGGTTTCTAACTGCAGGTCTTGTAGTGTTAAAACAGTTTCTCGAGCAGGCAGTATGAGGTCTTGCTTTATCATGGAGCAATAATGGTGAAGATCGATTGACAAGTCGGAGCTGTCTTACTGCGAGTTTCGCCATCATTGTTCGGAGTTTGCACAGTAGACATCTGCGTTTATTGCTTGACCAGATCTGAGGAAGCTGTAGTGAATTACACCATGAAGTGACCACCAAATAGTTACCATCAGCTTTCTATGGGTAAGCTTCGTTTTAAGGCATTGACATGGCGTTTGTCCTGGGGTCAGCCATTGCGTTGTCGTTTGCGATTATTATAAAGAATCCTTTTTTCATCACACGTCACAATTCGGTCCAAAAGCCCTTCATTTCTATGCCAGAACACGAAATTACACGTAAATTTATCAATGTTATATCATATTCATTACACTTAAGCTTTTTATCAGCATTAGATTACATAAAACATCAGCAGAGTGATTTAATATACATATAACTGTAAAACTTGTATTGAATATAATTTAAATGCCTCTCATGAAGGGCCGGATTATTCCTAACAGGGCCACTAGGCAAAGCGATTATTGAGTCCATGGCCCAAGATCTATGAGCAATAGCATTACTTACCATCAGGTGTGTTATTTTCTCTTTTGCCACCTTTAGCAATAAAAAAAATATTGAGGAAGTATACAAATTTTCAAAAAATGATTTCCATGAAATGTTTATTCGGGGCCTCTAGACAGTTGCCTAATACGCCTTATGGATAATGCAGCCCTGCTCACATGCCATTTTTATGTTCCCGCCAAAACTTATAAAACCCTTAGTCTCTTTAGTTTAGATTTGCAGCCTATTTTTGCACCATTCGTCGAGTAGTCACGTGTCTATTAATGAGACGAATAACGCTGAAGAAGAAGGAATAATTATATTCAATGATCAGAAGATAGAGTAAATAAAAAAGGATATCTTTTCCTTAAACTTTTACTAAACTTTATTAGAAAACACTTAAAATTATAACAGACTAGCTTTTGCCCGCGGCTTCGCCCGCGTTAAAATTAACTTGCATATTGAACTATTATCGCAAAGAATATTATCGGCATAAAAGGTATTCTATTTCTTAATTTAAGAAATACTCTATCTATGTGTCTATTTTCATCCAAATCTGCTAAACAGTTTACTCGTGATTAATTAACAAACATCCAAATATCTTCACAAACTTTCACATTTGAATATTACTTCCAGACTTGTAGTTCAGATTCTCGTGGAAATACGATGATAAATATGTCTTTCCTAAGTCCCTGATAATGTAGCTTTCCTTTGTGAAAAACAAAATATATCGATTAAATTTCCGCAGTTTCACCTACGTAGACCTCATTCCCATGCGAATGCCGAGATAAAAAATGCCTATGTGACTCACAACTCAAAAACAAAAAAATTTGAACCATTTTTAGTTATAGGTATCGTGCAAATAATTATGTGCATAAATAAAAACTATTATTTTGATAGATAAACAGACGCTTCAAATTTATATATTTGTAGAGATAGAAAATTGACTTAATATCTCCACTTACTGTCTGGTAGCGGCTAGGAATATTACCACGCTTTCATTATTTGTGGGGTGTCCCAAAATACTACTAAGACAAAGATTTACATCTATCTGGACCAATTGGTGATGCCGTCTGGCCAACAATGTCGTCCGTCAAGCAGCCGGTCATAAAATGTTGCTAGAACCTTTGCGATATATCTATGATGGGAGAAGAGTACCTACATATTGCGTCGATCCAAAGTAATTAGGATAAGAGCAAAATAATGATGATATGTAGGATGGGTGTCTTTGACTATATGCGTTTCACCCTTTTAGGGCTGCCTAAAATTATTCCTTAGTGCGCTTACCCCAAAAAACAGATCGGTATACAAAATTTCACACATCTTTGGCTATGCACTTTTCACCCTCTTATTTAATTTCCAAAAATTCTTAGTTAGTACTCATCATCATCATCATCTCAGCCCATATACGTCCCGCTGTTGGGCTCGGGCCTCCTCCATAATGGAAGGGTAAATGACCTACTATACCACGCTGGTCAGACGTGTTGGTATAGGGTTTTATTTTGAGTTATCCTTCTCTCGCATAGATGTTATATGCGTTTTATATCCGTAGTCGTCTCGTACGATCACACACGGGTAAGATAGGGGATGGTGAATTGTATTCTTACTCCGTCACCACACGGTTAATGTAAGTACTCGCTTATCCCAAAACAGAACTTTTACGTTCCCAGGACCATTATTTTAGGTTATACACTTTTCATGCCCTTAAGGGTGAGTCTGCCAGAAGTTCTTTCATAGTGCTTGGTAAGCGAGCACTAAGAAAAAAATCTTGGGATAATCCAAGAGAGCCGGCCGTGTACTAAAATGACCGTTCCTCGGCTCACTGATTTCGGATAAACGCTTTTCACCCCCTTAGGGGTGAAATTGCAAAAATCTCTTTTTTAGTGAGCACTTTCCCCAAGAAAGACAACTTAATACAAAACGTTACGTTTCTAGGCCTAATGATTTCAGCTATATATTTTCACCCCCTTAGGGGTTGAGGTTCAAAAAATAATTTCTTAGAGCTCACATATAACAAAAGAAAGTGAATCGCATACAAAGTTTTACGTGCCTGGCCCCAATAGTTTCGTCTATACGCTTTTCACCCTCTCAAGGGTGTGATTTGCCAAAAATTCTTTGCTAGTGTTCGTGTACCCCAAGAAATACGACGGTGTAAAAAATACGTTTCTAGGCTCAGTGGTTTTGGCTGTAGGTATGCTTTTTGGTGTTTTAGGGGTTGAATTTCATCCCCATGTAAGTGAAATTTCCAAAACGCTAGAACGAATATTTATTTATTATCAAGTGCCTTAAAACAAAGGTTCATGGTTCTATCATCAAAAATGACGAATTTCCATACAAAATGTCATCCCCTATTTCAACCCCTTATACCTATTTTTTCACGATTTCTTTGCTAGAGCTCGTGTACCCCAAGAAATACTACAGTGTAAAAAAATACGTTTCTAGGCCCAGTGGTTTCGGCTGTATGCTTTTTGTCTTTTAGGGGTTGAATTTCATCCCCATATAAATGAAATTTCCAAAACGCTAGCACGAATATTTATTTATTTATTATAAAGTGCCTTAATACAAAGATTCATGGTTCTATCATCAAAAATGACGAATTTCCATACAAAATGTCATCCCCTATTTCAACCCCTTATACCTATTTTTTCGCAATAAAAAGTAGCCTATGTCCTTTCTCAAGCTTTATTCCATCTCTGTACCAAATTTCATCAAAATCGGCTCAGTGGTTTAGACGTGAAAGCGTAGCAGACAGACAGACAGACAGACAGACAGACAGAAAGACAGACAGACAGACAGAGTTACTTTCGCATTTATAATATTAGTAAGGATAATAGAATGAAATTGCACTTGATTTGCAAAATTATATGATTATGGTATACTATATAGGTATCCCCGTGTGATTATGGGGTTAATGATATGATTTGTTTGTATGTGTCACCACTTCCTAATTCCCAGAGGAAGTCGACAAAATTGGCTAAAGGAGCAACAAGGGTGTGGTCACCAGCGTTCTTTTGCGAAACATATAACTTCAAATATGATTGCTAACCAGGTAGATTTGAGAGTACCAAGTGGCAATTTACAATAAGTGGGAAAGGGACCTGCTCTACCATGCTAATCAGATGATCAGACTATTATAGGATTTTATTTCGAATTTGCCTTCTCTATCGTCTTTTACGTTACCCATGGCCAAGGAAGTAGAAGGTGTTGTAATGAATTGTATTTTTCACCGCACGGATAGATTAAGCGCACATTACCCTTGCCTTTATGAATAAACTATGTCCAGCAGTGGATGTACATAGATTGACTGACGGAGTTATATAAATAGGTACCTATAGAAATGGGTATATCATCATCATCATCATCATCTTGCTCGTATCCCAATTACTTGGGGTCGACGCAATATGTCATCTGTTTTGACATATTGCAAAAAGTTTCGGCAATGACTTTTATGACCGGCCGCCTGCCTGACGTCAACCCTCCTTGGGAATGTAATCGTTGACCCAAAGAGAGGCCTCGGTTCGAGGTGCGAATCGTGGAGGCCTTCAGGCCGGTGCTGATGCAGCGGTTGGAAAGGTGGCACGGGGTGTTCTCCTTCCGTCTAGTGCAGGTGTTGACGGGGCGTGGGTTCGCCAAATACCTGCACAAGGTCATTAGGAGGGAGAGTACACCGTCCTGCCATCACTGCGATTGCGACGAGGACACATCGTAGCATACGCTCGAAGCCTGCGCCGCTTGGGTAGCGCAGCACCGTGAACTCGTTGTAATTATCGGTGCCGACCTGACGCTGCCGGCTATCGCCAGGGCGATGGTCGGTAACGTTGGGAATTGGGACGCGGTCGCAGCCTTCTGCGAGCCAGTGATCTCGCAGAAGGAGGCGGCGGATCGCCTGCGCGAGGAGCGCAGCCTCGATGAGGCGATCCGCCGCCGGCGACTGGGGCGGCGTAGGCGCGAGTACTTGCGCCTCATGCCGCCCAAGCCGAGGCCGCGGTTGACCGTCCGGTCCGTCACCCGCCGAGAGGCCGACCGCGTAACGAAAGACCGACGTCCTCCCCGAGGGGGGGACGTCGGTCGATGGGAGGGTACCCCAAATAGGGAGTATTCCGTCGGGCCGACCACTGATGACAAGTAACCCTGCTACGGTTGTCGGCCCAACGACGAAGGCGACGTGCATGTGGGTGGGTTGCGGGTGTGCGTGCTTACGCCCCTCTGTCGCCCGTCCGCGGCGACAGAGGGGCGGAGTGGTGCGAGGGACGCGCCGATCGCAACCCACCCCCCCAAAAAAAAACCGATATGTTTTATACATCAGCAACATATCTTTAGTGCCAAAGTAGGTATTTTATTAGTGATTACGCAATTTATTTTATTAACATACACTCCAAAATCTCTCATTATACATCTACCAAAGATGGGTTTCATTGAGCGTAAAATAATAACGATGCTAATGCAAAAGTTACATAGCTTAAAAGCTTAACATATCATTAAAACACTTGGGATTTATATCTTAAGAAGCTAAGACATAAATTCTTCACAATTTTTTATACTCTTGTATAAATATAATCACTTTATTGGATTGATTTATAAATATTAGATAATATATACATAATTATGTACAATATTCTTAAAATAGATATGAAATATTTTAAATACAATTAAATATTATCTTCTGATAGGAGTATTGCCAAACGCTGGACTGAATGGCGTTGCGTTGAATCCAAAGTTGTTGCTATGAGAAGCTACCGGTTCAGGCTAAAACAAATATAAGTAGCAAATCAAAAAAAGAATTACGGAAATTAAGAATACAATATGTCATAACTCTTTCTCAAAATCCGGCGAAGTGATCATGTTATCATTAAAAGTATTGGCAGGCCTGTTCTTCAGTTGCCGCCGGTGACCGGACTGGGGACTTTAGTCCGGCACCCGCAGAGAGGCTGACCGCGCGACGGCGACCGATGTCCCGGGACAGGGACGTCGAGAGGTGAGGGTTCCCGAAAGGGCCGACCACTGAGGACAAGGAACTCGGCACTGGTGGCCGGCCCAACAACGAAGGCGACGTGGGTACGGGTGGGTTATGGGCCCGCGCGCCGTCCTTTCCTCGCCCCGGACGGAATGGACCGCGTGTGCGCTTACCACTCTTAAAAAAAAGGCCTGTTCTTCAGTCAACCCATTATTGCGATCACCAACCCGCCAAATTTGACGACTATCTCGTCGAGAGTCCTCTATGTATGTCCACAGTAGACATAGGCTGATAGAAAAAGGTATTGTTATTAAAATTAATACCATGAGTATATTCCTACCTCAGTTCTGACTCCTTGCAGTGATCCATCATCTGCGGACGGGTTGTAATCGAGCTTGAACTGCGGCATGTCTTCTATTCCAATTAGATCAGATTCGTTGGAGACGTCACTGAAATGATACGTAATGAAGAAGGTGTTTTATAACTGATTTAAAAAGAATAGAGATCCTGTTTTCGACCCTGCAAGGGTGTTTGCATGCCCGGGATTTTCTTAAAAATAACAGATACGTAAGAAATCTAG
The DNA here is from genome assembly GCA_032191425.1 of Lymantria dispar. Lineage (NCBI taxonomy): Eukaryota > Metazoa > Arthropoda > Insecta > Lepidoptera > Erebidae > Lymantria > Lymantria dispar. Next base: position 31,259,299 of record CM063449.1, on the reverse strand, counting down.
AACTAATCTCATCTATCTGAAATCTCATCCAAATCTATAGGGCTGTTCAACTGTTCATTATTAACTGCGTACTTCTTAGGGAACGTCAAATTTAAATTGGTTAATTTAATTTAAAAGTAAATATTAATTTTAAAATATTTACTTATTATCGCCAACGAAGGTGGAAATAGGCGGCCGTATCGCTAAAAGCGATTTCTACCAGGCAACCTTTGGATGGAAACATGTAAGGAACGAGCGGTAGTTGTAGGTGTACTGCGACATATACATACATAGTGAAGTTTATTAAAGTAATAAACAAAATTTAGGTTATATACTAAGGTACATAGCAAATACTAACTGATCAATTTTAGATAATAATTTTTAAAATATTCATTCTTGAAAATGGTGTATAAAACGGACATTCATTATTACAAAAAAAAAACACATTTAACAAATAATATGTAGGGATATACTTATTAGGCGTATACTAATATTATAAAGTTAGAGTGTTTGTTTGGTTGAACACACTAATCCCAGACGCTCTCTCTTTCAAACAGAGAACTGTTGAAGAAGTTGCGTGGGTGAGTTAGTTTTTATATACTTAATGGTAATTTATTAATTTACTGATTAGACGATATGGCCCCTAGATGATGTAAACCCTAGACCATTTGGGCATCGCACAAATATTTGTCTTGTTCGAACTTTATGCGGAAATCTTTAAAAAACTACTTTCTACATACCTTAGGGCGTCGAAATCGGGCGCCTTAATGGTTTCGTTCCATATAGGGTTGGATCCTTCAACGGCATGTTTGTTAGTTCCCGGAGCGGCGATACCGGCGCGGTTTAGACCGGAGTCTACGGAACCGTATCTCGTCATTGACAGAGCTTCCAAACGACGGTTCAGCCTGTAAATATGAATTAGTTCATTATTCTGAATATTAGGGATGGATATTTACGAAATAAAATATTTCTTTAACAGTCTATACAAAAAGGAGAAGGCTCTCAATGGGTCTGCATTTTTTGCTGTGTTTTGAGTGTAATTTTATATAAAAGAAGTTTGTCAAAAAATTTATATAATGATAGCAAAGACTGCCGAGTTCCTTGCCGGATATTCTCCGTAGCGTTTCTGTTACGATCCGGTGGTATTTTATTGGATTAATTTCAATTTAAGTTCGTTAATATGTAAGTACTTTACGTGTGGTGACGGAGTAAGAATACAATTCACCACCCCCTCCCTTGCCCTGGGGTGACGTAAACTGGAAATGAAACGCTATACCAACACGTCTGACCAGCGTGGTATAGTAAGTAAATTTTCCTATCACTGTAGAGGAGGCTCAAGCCCAATAATGGAACATATATGAGCTGTGATGATGATGATGAAGTGCTCTCGTGGGATATATAATAAATGGTTTGAATTTTTGTGCGTTGAACTTTTTTATCGGTGAACCGATTTTGGTGATTCTTTTTTATTTGAATGTTCGTGTTTGTTATATAGTCCCATTTAAATAACAAGATCTGACCAGCATTTTTCGGCAATTCTTAATAATGCCTATTTTTGTTGACCTCGACTAAATTGTTTTGAAGTTGTTTTTTCTGTTAAAATACTCTATAGAGCTGCTCTTATAAAAATACTTACATATTTTAGGACACGATAATTAAAACAAATTTGATCTATATACGAGTATTACATGTATTTCATATGCAATAAAATGAATTGTTACTGTTTTTAGCGCCTTTTGGATATTTACGTTTCCTGGCATTTCCAAATACTTTCAACATTTATAGTAATGGAAGAACTGATATCAATAGTCCTGTGATTACCGCGATCGTTCTACTTGGGGAGGCCTAAATCGAACAGCAGATATCTATAAACTGATAGATGGATACTCACATCCTAGTCCTGATGATGCAGGTAAGTAGTAGAACAATACATAAGAAGCCGAGCGCAACAGTTAGTCCGATGAGGACGTATACTATGATCTGTGCACTATCCGTACTGATGTCAGGGCTGGCACCAGTCACGAAGTCCTCTAACGTCACCAGCTGCATGTTGAGAGTCTGTTGGATCGTTCGCAGAAGTATAGTGTCACTTCGTAACCTGGCAATCAACAAATAATAATAATATAATACAAATCAATTATTATGCACTAGCTCCTGCACGCTGTCTGAAACATTTCTCAAGATTAAATTTTATCCAAACTCGTTTCGAGAATTATGCTTGATAGATTTAAACAAAAGCAAAAATTCTATCTAATTGACTATCGATACTTCGAAGAGTTTAAATAGGAACGCCACAATGTCAGGTCTACGAGATAGGAGTCCCAAAGTGATCCAATCGCAGAAAGGTGTAAGAGTGAAAGATTTCATATCTTCAAAACTATCCACCACTGCGTTGGTAGATGTTTTCAAGCTCTTAGATAGGACCAGAGCCAGCATTAATCTTAACGGTTATACTGTATCAACAGATTGCATTGTTCTTGTGGCAGAATCCATGGGGCACCTTGACACCATTCTCAATATCAGCATGATATATCCTGACTAGTGGATTTACGAGCATGAACAAGCAAGGCATGTCATTTACCCATGTCATTCCTGTACTGGTCTTAATTGGCAATGCGATTCTCGAAGTTGTCATATTTACCTTGGACTAACAGTCCAGTTAGGTAGCTCCAATTTCGAGAGAAAGGTCAACCAAAATATACAACTACGCTTAGCAGCGTGCGAGAAACTTAAGAGACACTTCTTATCCAACACACTTCAATACTGAAAACACAAGTCTACGACCGGTGTATGTTATCAGTGATGATTTATGGCACGACAACGTGGTCTCTAAATGTAGGCGTCATAACTAAGGGTGAAGCTAATCAACCTGCTAAGCAATGGTCTACTGCTTAGCCTGCTGTGAACTAGAATCCAAAGTACGGAAATCCACAGTAGAACAGATCTAACTGATATAGCACGAAGAATTTATAAAAGTGTTATGATGAAGTGATGTAGATAATTTTGTTTAAAAACATATATCGACTACACTAAGAAAATATTCCTTGCATTGCGGCGGGCTTAAAAAACATATAATTAATGGACACAAATTACATCAAGACTCATAACTGGAATTTGCGAATGACACAAGTACAGTATTACCCTTTTCTTTTTTTTGGGGGTGGGCTACGGTCAGTGCTCCCATCGCCCGGCTCCATCCAGGGCGACATTGGGACGGCGCGCGCGGCCCCGTAACCCACCGGTGACGTCGCCTTCGTCGTTTGGCCGGCCACCAGAGCAGGGTGACTTATCGTCAGTGGTCGGCCCGACGGAATACCTCTTGAGGAGTACCCTCTCCTCGATCGATGTTGGCCCGCTGTTCGAGAATGTCGGTCATCGTCGCGCGGACAAAGTATTAGAATTAGAATCAAACCGCAAATCGGTATCTTAACCACTAGCATTGCATTTATCAACAAGTTCTTCACGACATCGTAGCAGGGTTCATCCATTTTACCTGGAAACGTTATGGTCTTCAACTGTACGTTACCTTCGATCATTTCTCCCACGTACGTGCAAGCTCTGGAATGAACTACCTGCTACTGTGTTTCCCGAGCGCTATGACATGTCCTTCTTTAAAGGAAGTTTAAGAAGAGTATTTCCTTCACGGTAGGCAGCGGCCTGGCTGTGCCCCTGGTATTGCAAAGGTCCATGTGCAGCAGTTTCACTTACCATCAGGTGTGCTGCTTGCTCGTTTGCCACCATTAGCAATAAAAAAAAGCACAATATGTAAAGTATATAGTAATTTTACTGTTCTATTTCTTCAGCCGAAACAGGCTCGTTGTCCTTGATGAAGTGTGCCATTACATCTGTCAAGTAATCCAACGCGACACCATTCGAATCGCTAGCTGGTACGACCTGATCGATGTTGCAATCCATGTCGAAGCCAATCGAGAATGTATGCGCTATCTGCAAATATAAATTTGTGTTCAATAACAGCGGTTTTAAATAACTTATTTGATACGAGCAACCCGCCCTCGCTTCGCTTCGGTTTCAGTCGCCTTACTTGTGTAGTTCTCGTTCGAGTACCGGGATAGAATATAGCCTATGTTTCTCTTTGATATTATAGCTTTCCATTGGTGAAAGAATCTTTGAAATCGGATCAGTGGTTTAAGCGTGAAAGAGTAACAAACAAACAAAGTTACTTTTTAATTGACTTCAAAAAAAGGAGAAGGTTCTCAATTCGTGGGTTTTTTTTTTATGTATGTTCACCGATTACTCAAAGACGTCTGGACCGATTTGCAAAATTCTTTTTTTGTTTGATAGGGTATACTTCCCAGATGGTCCCATAGTCATCAGGTCAGGATCTGATGATGGTAACCTTGAGAAATTGGTGGAATTCTTAAAATTTTATAAGCAATTTTAACGTTTTTAGTTTACTGTTTGAAATCGGTATTTTTTTTGTTAAAAATTATAATCATGCATTTATAATATTAATAAGGATTATTATTGCTTTGGATATTACTATTGCTTAATAAATAAAGCAGTAATGTTTCTAATATCGTCATCATCTCGCCCACATACGTCCCACTGTTGAGCTCAGGCTTCCTCCACTACAAGAGGGAAATTGATTTACTGTACCACGCTGGTCAAACGTCTAGGTGTATAGACTTATGTCAAGCTTTCCTTTTCTTGCTTCGATATTATGTTCCGTGTGGTGACGCAATAAGAATACAATACACCAACACTTATCTTGTTCTTGGGTGTCGTAAAGATGACTAAGGAATACGAACATGTGAACACACCAGCATGGTGTAATAGGTCAATTTCCCTCCTATTGTGGAGGAGGTTTGAGCCCAGCAGTGGGACGTATATAAGCTGAGATGGCACGATATAATATCTTGTGCAGAAGCTGATTTGGAAATTAAAATACAATTTCAATATTACACGCGTCTAAACATTCATATTGTAGAACATTTTAACCGAAATCTATAGAATAGAACGTATGAAATTTTAAATATAAAATTTGCCCTTTATTATTCAAATATATCTATCTATATACAAATAAATAAAATTGAACTGTTTGTTTAATGTTAAAATACTCGTCTTTTTCATTCCGATACCTATGCCTAAAACTAGTTTTAAAATGTTTTGTCTGCCCTTCTGTCTATCTGTTTATTTAGGGTAATCTACAAAACGGCTGGACCGATTTTGATAATATTTTACTACCAGGTAGCTGTCTATATAAGGAGTAACTTAGGCTATATTTTATCCCGGTATTCTTACGGGAACGGAAACTACGCGGGTAAGGCGTCTGAAACCGAAGCAAAGCGAGGGCTGGTTGCTAGTATTTATATAAAATTAATATTAATTATTTTCATCTCATCTCGGCATATCTCGGAATACCTTCCCACTACTGACCTCGAGTCTCCATCACAATAGGAGGAAAATTGATCTACTGTACCACGCTAATCAGGCGGTTTGGTATATCCCCACAAGAGGAGCCCTCGGGCGATGGTCGCTTAACTTTCTTACCGGGTTGAGAGCCATCAGCGCTCACCCATAGTCCGGGCTAAGCTATCAAGGTCATCTGCGACCAACAGTTAAACACACAACAAAAAAAAGTTTTGGTATAAGGTCTTATTTCGAGTTTTCCCTTAGTCTATATGAGGCCATGAGAACCATAGTGGCCTAAGTAATTTTTATAGTATTGAGTGTATGATTTTTTACAGATATAACTGAACATTTTGATAGAACCAAGGTGGCTTAAAAGTGATACAAGGCATATTCACTAGATGGCAGCATAATCATTGTTAAGGTTTTTACTATACTTTTCTTTAATTTTTTATGGTGCTCAAAAGGCTTGTCCATTGCATTAGGCCACTATGGTTCTCATGGCCTCATATATCCCATAGTCATATTTTACGACACCCCTCTGGCAATATAGTGGGTAGCGATTTGCATTCCTACTCAAGCATAAAAAGGAAAGTGATTTATACAATATTTTATTCATAAGATTCTATTTTCTACAACCTTAAATATTATTATAGGTGTTTTTTTTGGGTAGTGGGCTACGGTCAGCGCACCTGCTGCCCGGCAGAGACCCCGTAACCCACCCATAGCACGTCGCCTTCGTCGTTGGGCCGACCACTGGAGCCGTATTGCTTGTCTTCAGTGGTCGACCCGACGGAATACCCCAAGGGAGTATCCTCTCCTCGCGACGACATTGTCCCTTGGGGACAACGGTTTATTGTTGACAATTCGCCACTCGTAAAATTTAGCCTAAACTCTTATATGACATGCGGCCAAGTTCACTTATGCCTCAGGAAAGAATACACTTGGATTATCGCCGCCATAGACTTTGGAATGATACCAGAATTGTTGTCTAGTCATGATAATTCTTTGATTTACTTACAAATGCCACGTTGTCATTAATTTGCTGCAGCGTATTTCTGAACGTGAATGTGACTCTGTTGAGTGACGATATAAGGTATATCTTAACAGCAGCGCGGTCGGTGGCTTCACCTAGCAAATATAAAACTAAATAAGTACTTTATAAAAACAATGATTATAAAGATTACTGACGAATTGTACAGATGGCGCAGTATACCTACCGAATACGTGCTACTTTCGTGGGTTTTATTTCCATGCAGAATAATACATTATGCGATGTGCTAATCTTTGTTCTGAGTCTGGGCGTAATTTGTGTCCAAATTATAATTGTAAAGTCTTCTAGAATACAAGGATTACCTTCTTAGTGCCGAGAGTTGTTTAAAAAAGCAAATGATGTTTAAGCCAGTATTACACATGTCGATCGATCGGAGGGTACCCCACTTGGGGGTATTCCGTCGGGCCGACCACTGATAACAAGTAACCCTGCTCCGGTGGTTGGTCCAACGACGAAGGCGACGTGGTGTTCGGGTGAGTTGCGGGTGTTCGTGCTTACGCCCTTCTGTCGCCCCGGACGGAGTGGTGCGAGGAGTGTGCCGACCGCGACAAAAAAACTATTACACATGAAATAAAATCCTTGTAACTCTTAAATATAGTTGTGTTTCATAAAAAAAATATTAATTCTGGGTTGCCGTGTGGTGACGGAGTAAGAATACAATTCACCACTCTCTATCTTACCCGTGGATGTAGTAGGATACGATTAAGGGAAATAATACGCATATAACGTCTATGCAGGAGAGGGAAGACTTGAAATAAAACCCTATACCAACCTGTAAGGTCAATTTCTCCCTTGTTCCCCTGGAGGAGGCTCCAGCCCAACAGTGGGACGTATATGAGCTGAAATGATGAATGATGATGATTTTTCTGTGTGGTGATCGAGCAAGAATACAATTCATCACCGGGAAAAAAGAAAAGAAAGGCCGCTGTAAATCTTATAAAAAATGATGAAAACTTACTTGGGTCAGTAGCAACGACTTTAAACTCGAAATTTCCATGCATGAATGCTGTGGGCTGCATGTTTAATGTGAGAACTCCTGTTTGAGAGTTTAGGACGAAGGCGGTGTCCTTGACGGCTTCTAATGTGGGATCTACTATCATCGTGCTATGATCTATTTCATATGTGACTGGAGCGCCCTCGCTGTGTGTTGCCTGTCAAAAGAATAAGTTTATTTTTGGCATCGCATTAACATTTGCCATTTTCAAAAAATTGAAGTGTTTTAACAAATGTCTAAATAATAATTTTTGTGTAAGAGTAACTAAGGATCAGAGGTGTAGGTTATAATAAGGTAGGTTAGTACGGATACTTTACATATTTACAAAAATTAAAATAAATGAATACATATACAAAATTACAACCTAATGTTATTATTTTTTTTTTTTTTTTTTTTATATATTCACGCCTTTTTCCCATAGGGGTAGGCAGAGTCCACTGCCCTCCACCTGCTACGATCTTTGACATATTCAGCGTAGCAGAGCGGTTCTCTGTGGGCCACTTTTCGCCCCCGACGGAAACGAGACGTGACGTGTCGCGAACCACATCGCCGCCATTCGTACAGTTTTTTTTAATTTTTGAAACTCATTGCGTTTCCGCGAGAAATACATACACATATAATTAACGGACACAAATTACATCCAGACTCAGAACAACAATTTGTGGATCGCACAAAGTGTTGTCCTGCGTGGGATTCGAACCCCCGACACTGGCGCTGTAGGTCACTAGCATTAACCACTACGCCATCTGTGCAGTTATTATAATTAATAAAAGATGCTAACCACTTATATATACAAGGATCCGAAGAAAAAAGAAGGAAACAAGAATAAGTTGTATATATTTATTGCCATTGGTGGCCAAACGAGTAAACAACACACCTGATGGTAAGTGATACTACCACTTAGGGAAGTTTGCTAGGCTGCCGTCTATCGTGAAGAGAGTGAAGGGGGTATGAATGCGTGCAATGAAGTTCGGTGATACTAAATGTATCACCAAAAGGCACCACACGCAAACATCTTCAGAAAGTTGGGTTGCCTGCTGTCTCGCTCACCAAACGAAGTGCAATATTAAATTCACTCAGAGGTTGATTTTTGTGTAGAATGTTGGTACTACCTCGGACGGACAGGCCCACGGCTGTAGACAGACGACTGTCGATAGTGTGGTCCTATCAAATATTTTTAGAAGATAAAATACTTAACTTAATGTTAGGATTTCTATAAAATTCATATATAAACTGAATAAGAGATTAGATAAAGGTATTCATGTGATGTATTCTCACCTCACAATTTCCAATTAAGAGTTGTAAAACCTGTCTAAGAGATTACATTTTCAAAGCCTTGGTTTTATTAGTACTTTAAAATCATTCTTTAGTACAGACTCGTATTACGCAATATTCTTTTCTTTGTAAAGAACAATTAAAAGTTATAAAAACAGTAACATTTTTGCTAATACGCTTATCTAGGTTACACGTACACAGCGCCGGCCCGAAGTAAATTTTAGAATGGAGCGAGATACAATTATGGCGCTTCTCCCGTTTGCTCCTAATAATTTATACATACCAATTGTGAGTGTAAAGTAAGTATGGAACGCGAAGATCTCAACCATACTCTGGTGTGACCAATTGAAACTTAGGCGCAATACCGAGTACGGTCGACTAGGTCGAAAAGAAATTTCTTTTATTTTTCTTTACCATTTAGGCGCCCCCTAGGATTTGGCGCCTGGAGCGACTGCTCTATTCGCCGTATGGGCGGGCCGGCCCTGCACGTACATAACGGTATATAGCAAAGGTTGTGGGATATTCATATGAATAGTTATTAAAAAAAATACACGTGTATTAATAACCGACAACAGATCAAGAGGATATGAGGTGGATGATCTCGGTGTATGAAAAATGTCGGTCGTAATGCGTCACCACCCCTTTCTTAATAATGGTGATCAATTAGCAACAGTATGAATATTGAAGAAAGTGTACAAAATTTATTAGTGTTAGATAAAGAAATAAATCTATACCAATAAATAAAATTGGAGTGTCCGTTTGTAATGTCAAAATAATAGGCCTTTTTCATGCTCACATGGTTATTTGCACTATACTTATGCATAAAAATCACTTTAAATTTTTTGTCTGTCTGTCTGTTTGTTCCGGGTAATCTTCAAAACGGCTGGATCGTTTTAAAAAATTCTTTCCCCAATGGAAAGCTATAATAACAGGGAGTAAACTAGGATATATTTTATTCCGGTATTCCCACGGGAACGTGAACTACGGGGATAAGGCGACAGAAACCGAAGCGAGGGCGAGTTGCTAGTTTTTAATAAAACTGCCGCTTAGCTTATCTGGAGATGGTCTAAATCAAATTTTACCTTTTATAGTTGAATTATTTTTAAAACTATGATTGAAATAACGATTTCAATATAACATTATTAAAGTTTTAACATTATTAAGTCCCAACTACTAAAATCAATTCAACACTTACAAAAAGTTATTTAACAATAGATTAACGAATATTTTTTAATTAGTTTTGACTGAGTATACGTGAATACACGACCATTTTGTGTATTTTCAGAACTATTATTTAATCATTTCTACCGACTCTTCATAATACTTCACACTTATCCTCCACAATAATTCACAAACCTGTACAGTTAGTAGTACTCTGTTGATGTTATCGGAAGTGGAGATACCAGCCATATATTCTTCGCTCGTAAACATGGGCCTTGGATTCGCTTCCCTCACCTGATAGAATAAATAATTTAATGTATCTTTCCAACTTCTCCTGTTTTTCTTTTCTAATTAAATTTATTGCGAGTCCCAAGACAATTAAAAGCATTTCTTGGGACTTCCTGAGGGTCAAACCTCGATGTCTTAGATGGAGATCATTATGGATTCCTACTTACAGGCGCTACAGTGGCTGGAGTGTGGTGGGATTAGTCCCAAAAAAAAAATATAGTGTTTCTTTTGTTTTAGATGAAATGTGATGATGATGATTTTTTTCTTTCATGAAATATCGTCATTACCGTCATAGCAATTTATATACTTAAGTCCCACTATGAGGTCGAGCCGAATCTATAATAAGGGGAAACTAACAGTAACCAGGCAAGGCAGATGGGTTGATATAGGATTTTAGTTTGAGTTTACCGCCTCTTGCATAGATCATCATTCATCATTTCATCTCATATAAGTCCCACTGCCGGGCTCGAACCTCCTCCACGATAGGAAGGAAATTGACTTTACTATACCATACTGGTCAGAGAGGTTGGTATAGGGTTTTGTTTCGTGTAGTCTTGCATAGATATTATATTAATATATCCTTTATTCGTGTTTTACGACATCGACGGGCGAGATAGTGGGTGAATTGTATTCTTACTCCGTCATCACACATTCCCGTTCACAAAATATAATATACCAAATGAGAGGTTAAGCAAAATTTCTCACTTGCCCAGGAGAGCCATAAGAACTGACTGATCAGCAGGAGAATAGGCGCCAATATCCTGGGAAACTTATAACATCAGCGGATCATGAATACACCCGTTGAGCGTGGTGATTAGGACACTATCCTCACTTGATGAGAGTGGCTGGAGTAGGCTAATGAGTAGATGGATATTCCATTCTTAGTCCGTCAATACATGGACAAAATATCCGATATTTTGTTACTTACATTTACAGTGACCGTAAGAGTATTAGAAGGTAACGCATTGACGCTGTCAGGGGAGTTGCTAGCAGCCACTAGGATAGTGTAGATTTCCTCTACTTCGCGGTCCAGCTCTTCCACCAAATAGATTACGTTCGTCACTGGATTCACAGCAAAGTGGCCGTCTGCGTTGCCATCTGTTAGAAATTTTGTGATGAAGAAATTGTTAGAAATTTTCTGATCCTCTAAAGCTTTAGTCAAACAGCGGTCTGAGCAGGATGAGGTTGGAATGTTCGGTGCTGCCCAAGTATTTGTAATATAATAATTTACATAGAAAATAACACTGTCGTCGTGTAATTTTTAAGTCAAGTATACGGCAATCTCTTTTTAAATGTGCTTTGACGGGATATGAAGAGCCCCAGTCTGCCCAAACCGGGGCGGTGGAATGGCGGCGTGGGAACCCATAATTTGCTCTCACTAACTGAATAGGGTAATGGATCCGATTCGTTAATTTTGGTGGCCAACCAAGTTTTTATTTATACCGCCCTGTTGATATTTTAGACAGCTACTGTCATACAGCGAGACTGTTTATCAGCAAAAAAAAATATTTTTCAGCCAATTAAGTTTTTTTTAAACAACACCCTGCACTAACGAAATAATCTTTATAATGAGGGGGCCATTAGAAACATATAATTAACGGACATGACTTACATCCAGACGCAGAACAACAATTTGTGACTCACAAAAAGTGTTGTCGAACCCGCAACACTGGCAGCGTAGGTCGGTATCTTAACCACTACGCCATCTGTGCAGTCAACAGTATAAGTGGTAGGACCACACTGTCGACAGTTATCTGTCAACAGCCGCGGGCGGGTCCGTCCGGGGTAGTACCACACTGAGCAGAAAATCGACGACTGAGTAGTAGCAATTTGTTACTGTGCTTCGTTCGGTGAGCGAGAGAGCCGCAAGCCTAAGTTTCTGAGGGTGTTTGTGTGTGGAGGGTTTTGGCGGTGTCCTTGGTATCATCGAGCCTCAATGCACGCATTCATACTCCCTTCACTTTCTTCGCAGTAGGCAGCGACCCTGTAAAGATCCATGAGCGGCAGCAACACTTACCATCAGGTGTACTGTTTGCTCGTTTGCCACCGTTTGCAATAAAAAAAAAAACTTACCGATTATAAGGTAATAAGTGCTGAAGCAGTCGTCTTCACACAGATAGTTCTTGGGATCGTCAGCGAGTGGCAGTTGGAACTGTTCAGTCATACCGCCCTCTAGCTCTAAAAATATAAAAAATAACATCAGAATTGTTTCAATGCTGACTACTACAAAAATCACAGTTATTATAATCATTCATCATCATTTCAGCCTATTGCCGTCCACTGCAGGACGTAGGCCTCCCTCATGTTGCGCCACAATGTGCGGTCCTGTGCCGCCTGCATCCAACGACGCCCAGCAACTTTCACTAGGTCATCGGTCCACCTAGTTCGTCCTACACTGCATCGTCCGATACGTGGTCGCCACTCGAGAACCTTTCTTCCCCACCGGTTGTCGGTTCGTCGAGCGATGTGGCCTGCCCATTGCCACTTCAGCGTGCTAATTCTTCGTGCTATGTCGGTTACACCCGTTCTTCTGCGGATTTCCGTATTACGGATTCTATCTCGCAGAGAAATCCCGAGCATAGTCCGCTCCATAGCACGCTGAGCGACGTTGAGCCTTGATATGAGGCCTACATTTAGGGACCACGTTTCCGTGCCGTAAGTCATCACTGGTAACACACACTGGTCGTAGACCTGTGTTTTCAGACACTGAGGTATGTTGGACGAGAAGATCCTCTTAAGTTTCCCGAACGCTGCCCAACCGAGTTGGATTCTCTTTCTCGAAATTGAATCTACCTAACTGGACTGTTTGTCCTAGGTAAACATAATGATCGACAACTTCGAGAATCGCACTGCCAACTAGGACCGGTACAGGAATGACATGGGCATTTGACGTGACTTTCGTCTTGTCCATGTTCATTCGTAAACCCACTAGTTGGGATACCCTGCTGAGATTATTGAGCATTGTACCAAGGTCCTCCATGGATTCTGCCATAATGACGATATCGTCTGCAAATCGAAGGTGAGTGATGTATTCGCCGTTAATGTTGATGCCTAGTCCAGTCCAGTCCAAGAGCTTGAAGACATCTTCCAGTGCAGTGGTAAACAGTTTCGGAGAGATGACATCTCCCTGTCTCACGCCTTTCTGCAACTGGATCGGTTTCGTACTCTTATCCCGGATACGGACTGACATTGTGGCGTTCCTATACAAACACTTCAGTACTTCGATATAACGATGGTCGATTTGGCACCGCTGAAGGGACTGCAGCACCGCCCAAGTTTCGACTGAATCAAAGGCTTTCTCATAGTCCACAAACGCTAAGCAAAGGGGCCGATTATACTCCTCGGTCTTTTGTACAATCTGCCGAAGCGTGAGGATATGGTCTATGGTGCTATAGCCTTTTCGGAAGCCGGCTTGTTCGGGCGGCTGGAAGTCATCGAGCTTGCGCGTGAGTCGATTGGTAATGACCCTCGAAAACAACTTATAAAAGTGGCTCAGGAGTGAGATGGGTCTGTAGTTCTTTAAAAGGCTTTGTCACCCTTCTTGAAGAACAGCACCACCACACTCCTGGTCCACGACTCTGGAACGTTGCCCCCGAGGATAACGGAATTAAATAGCTTCTGAAAGGCTATTAAGACCGGCTTGCCGCCCGCCTTCAAAAGCTCTGCCGTAATTCCGTCATCTCCCGGTGCCTTACCGTTACGTAGTTGTTTGAGAGCCATTCTGATCTCGTACAAGCTGGTGTCCGGGATTTCTTCGGTATAGTGCCGAGTTAGCTTGGATCTGGGATTTTGGACCAAGCCGACAACAGGATTTCGGGATGATTTGTATAACTGTCCATAGAACCTTTCCACCTCTCTCAAGATCTCACTTTGGGATGAAATGACAGTGCCATCGTCGGTCTTCAGCTTAGTCATTTGGCTTTGCCCAATAGACAGATCTTGTGCGAACACTTTCGAGCCACGATTCCGCTCTACCGCTTCTTTAATACGGAGCATATTAAATCGGCGAATATCGCGACGCACAGACCTGGAGATCTGCCTATTTAGCTGCCTATGTTTGGACCAAGTAATTATAATATAATATTATAAACGCGAAAGTTTGTGAGTATGTGAAGATGTTTGTTGCTCTTTCACTTTCACGTAAAAATTACTGAACGGATTATGATGAAACTATATTTTATATGCTATAATTTATCCCAATATTCCGACGGGAAAAGGAGCTGCAAGTGAAACCGCAGTGCGCTGCTAGTTCGATTATAATATAAGGAAGTACTTTCTGTAAAAGTATTTTAATTTTTGTGTTATTAGTATAATTTGTTGTACCTATTGTTTAAGATTTGTACTGCTATTACAGAAATAAATAATAAATAAATGCTCTGTGTTAGCGGTTACGAATACTACCAACCCTTACATTGCTTGTGGGTGTCGTAAAAGAGGACTAAGAGCTTTATATCTACCTGAGCTAGTTAGCCCATCCTCATCTGAGGCCGACTGGTCCATGATTACATTTCCAAGGAGGAACGTCAGGCGGGCAGCTGGTCATGTCACCCGCCGAGAGGCCGACCGCGTGAGGAAAGACCGACGTCCTCCCCGGGGGAGATGTCGTTTGATGGGAGGGTACTCCTCAGAGGGTATTCCGTCGGACCGACCACGGACGTCAAGTCACCCTGCTCCGGGTGGTCGGTCCAACGATGAAGGTGACGTGTCACGGGTGGGTTACGGGTGTGCGTGCTCCCGCCCCTCTGTTGTCCCGGACCGAAGTGGCGCGAGGAGTGCGCCGACCGTAACACACCCCCAAAAAAAAAAAGGCAGCTGGTCATAAAACTATTGCCAGTAACCCAGTAGTACGATAGAGGATGTCATATTGCGTGGATCCCAAGTAAATTGGGATAAGATGATGATGAAGATATGGAGTAGGTCCGAGCCGACCAGTGTGACGTGGTCTGAGGAGAAGCAGAAACTAGTGACGAGGTAACCGATAGCTAGTTAACAAACTTACCAAAGAATGCGACGCTCGCCGTATTCTCGGAGAAGGTAGGTTCTCCTTGAGTGGGAACGAACACCAGCCTGACTGAACAATCCGTGTGCCGTGTTCCAGGTTCAGTGCCGCCGTCCGTACCGCGAATTACCACCTGAAATTATTCTATTTTTTAATCGAAAAAGGAGAAGGTTATTTTATGTGCATTAATTTTGTTCGTGTGGTGACGAAATAAGAATACAATTCACCACTCCCTATCTTGTCCGTGGATGTCGTAAAAGACGACTAAGGGATATTATACGAATAAAACAACTATGCAAGAGAAGAAAATCTCGAAACATAAGCCTATAGCAACCTGTCTGTAAGATCAATTTCCCTTCTATTGTGAAGGAGTTTCGAGCCCAAAAATGTATCAGTTTATCAAGAAAGATAATAATGAATAATGCGTTAGATAGGAGCGGAACAGGGTAATTAAAAGTTAAAGTTTATTCAGGTATAATTCATCATCATCATCATCATTTCAGCTCATATACGTCCCACTACTGGGCTCGAGCATCCTCCACAATACAAGTGAAATTGACCTTACTATACTATGCTGATTAGACAGGTTGGTAGAGGTACAATTTAATCGGGAAAAAGATAGTAACATAATGATAAATGAAATAATAATATTTTCCATGTACACACAGAGTAAGAACCACGGTCTTTCTTACCCGTGGGTGTCGTAAAAGACAACTCAGAGATATCATATGCAGATAACATTTATGCAAGAGAAGGAAAACTCGACATAAAACCCTATACCAACACGTCTGAATCGGAAAATCTTGCATACGGATGTCAGTAGAAAAACGGGTGCAACCAACATAGTCTTTGGGCTATAGCACGAAAAAGGGGCCATGGGCAATCCACATGACTCGTCGAACCGATAACCGTTGGGGGCTGGAAGGTTTTATTGATTTTGATATTGGGGAGGTTTGTGTCCAACAGAGGATGTCTACAGGCTAATGGATGGATGGAAATCTATACTTATCCATTTGAGGATAAAGTGTAATACAGAAAAAATATTAAAACGTATTGTGAACAAACCGTAAACTCTCTGATGTCTTCATCGAAGGTGTTCAATAAGATAAGTGACCCAGCATTTTCCCCGTCATTTGACACTTCGAAGAACTGTACCGCTTCAGCTGTTAAAGTAATTCAATTATTATCTATACAAATAAATAAAATTGAAGTGTCTGTTTGTAATGTCAAAATTAAAGATTCACTTTAAATAACCTTTTTTAAAAACCAGCTTTTATTATTTGTTAATAAAATGAACTAAAAAGTTAAAATCCAGGTAGGTACATCACCTGGTTACCATATAGTATCAAAGTACTCGTCAAGACGAATCAGATGAGTCCAAACTCGATGGAGTTGCGTCGTTTAATTACGGAGTTCTTATGGCTAGCTTCCAGATCCATCATCAGATCAGCTCTACATATGTCATAATAATACTGCATTGTCATCCGATTTATACATGCATGCAAAATTTCAGCTCAATCAGAAACCGGGAAGTGGATCAAATTTAACTTGCAAGATTTGATTACAGATAACGGGACAGGTGCAACTAAATAAAAGCTTGTAATAATAAGGTTTTTTATGCTCATACGGTTATTTACATGATAACAAACCGCTTTAATATTTTTTCTGTCAGTTTGCACTGGGTAATTTTCAAACAGTTTTCATAATATTTTCCTATCAGAGAAAATAGCATCCTATAAAATTTTATCCGGTCTGGGAATCCGAGACCTCATGGACTGTTTCGGTGAGACTGAAGCCATCATGAAAACCCATCATACGTAAATACCTTCAGAAAGTTTGGCTTTTGGCTCTCTCGCCCATCGAACGAAGTGCAGTAACAAATGGCTACTACTCAGACGTCGATTTTCTGTGAGAGTGTGGTACTACCGTGGAAAAAAGATTGTCGACAGTGTGCTCTTTACCACACCCTACCACCTATTACAATGGTAGTTGTGTTAATGGCTAATAGTCAAAATAAAAAAATCGGTTGTCTGTAAAGTCGGTTTTCTGACGATAGCTGAACGTGACAACGTCATACGAAAATACTGATGGAATGGATTCATTTTTCAAAAGAAAATTTTAATTTTATTTGTTTGATAGATATTTTGTATGGATCAAGCCTTAAATGGAACGCCTCAGAGCGAGGTAACGCCGCATACGTCATGTTTTTTCGTGTGTGCAGCCGGCTCCATCGAATTATAAGACGTTGTCACGTCAAAAGAGGAAATATCTCCAATATGTATAAGGTTAAAACACTTACCGTTCCCCTCAACGTGGAAGGTGACAATGCCAGCGTGAAGACCGTCCTCGTCTGTTGCTCGGATACGTTCCAAGAACTCGAGTTGTGTTGTCACCAACAGCCCGTTCACCGAAATACGTTCCTGATGATAATCAAATAATATATTATTCCATGTTGTGACGGAGTGAGGATACAATTCATCACTCCCTATCTTGCCCGTGGGTGTCGTTAAAGACGACTATGGGATGTAATATGCACATAACATCTGTGCAAGAGAAGTAAAAACTTGAAATGCTCCCTAATCGGTCCAGGCGTTTTGAAAACGGCTGGAGCGATTTAAAAAAATCTTTTACTAATGGAAAGCTATAATATCAGGGAGTAAACTAGGCTATATTTCATCCCGGTATTCCCACGGAAACGGGAACTACGGGGATAAGGCGACAAAAACCGAAGCGAAGCGAGGGCGGGTTGCTAGTTGTAAATAAAACTATTTTACGAATTTCATGGCCAGGGGCGCACTGACCTTCGCGCCCGTGTCCATGAATGCTGTAAAGTGTTCGAAACGTCGGGCAATCATAAATCAAATACAAATGCGATAAAATCCGTAAAGTAATTTTTTTTACAATATAAATCTTATAAAAAATCTTGTTCATTTGTAATAATGGTAGCTTACCTTAGCGAGTCTGATGGTGGAGCCAGGCAGTGGGAATACGAACACTGGATCGTGGAAGTTATAAGGTCTGATGACTAGCTGGTAGGTTTCGTCACTCGACTGTTGAGGGTGACCATGATCATATGCCTAAAATGTCAACATAAGTTTCAGTAGTACATTCGGTTTTTATACCCAATACAACTATATATATTACTAGCAACCCGCCCTCGCTTCGCTTCGGTTTTAGTCGTTTTACCGCGTAGTTCCCGTTCCCGTGGGAATACCGGGCTAAAATATAGCCTAGTTTACTTCCTGATATTATAGCTTTCCATTGGTGAAAGAATTTTTGAAATCGGTCCAGCCGTTTTGAAGATTACCCGGAACAAACAGACAGACAGACAGACAAAAATTTTTTAATCTGTATTTTAGGCATAGGTATCGTGCAAATAACCGTGTGGGCATGAAAAAAGCCTATTATTTTGACATTACAAACAGACACTCCAATTTTATTTATTAGTATAGATTAAAATATCTATACTAATAAATAAAATTAGAGTGTCTGTTTGTAATGTCAAAATAACAGGCTTTTTTAATGCTCACACGGCTATTTGCATTATACATATACCTAAAAATCACTTTGTATTTTTTGTCTGTCTGTCTGTTTGTTCTGGGTAATCTTCAAAACGGCTGGACCGATTTCAAAAATTCTTTCACCAAGGGAAAGCTATAATATCAGGGAGTAACCTAGGCTATATTTTATCCCGGTATACCTACGGGAACAGGAATTACGCGGGTAAAACGACTAAAATCGACGCGAAGCAAGGGCGGGTTGTTAGTCTATACCAATAAATAAAATTGGAGTGTCTGTTTGTAATGTCAAAAAAATAGGCATTTTTCATGCTCACAAGGTTATTTGCACGACACCTATGCCTAAAATACAAATTAAAAAAAAATTATGTCTGTCTGTCTGTTTGTTCCGGGTAATCTTCAAAACGGCTGGACCGATTTCAAAAATTCTTTCACCAATGGAAAGCTATAATGTCAGGGCGTAAACTAGGCTATATTTTATTCCGGTATTCCCATGGGAACAGGAACTACGCGGGTAAAATGACTATAACCTATAACCGAAGCGAAGCGAGGGCGGGTTGCTAGTATAAAATAAAATAGCCTTTAATTCTACTTGTCTTAGCCCAGATAAGTCCCACTTGGGGCTGGGCTCAGATTTCCTCCACAATGAGAGAAAAATTGACCAGCGCCGTACGGTACTATTACCATTGGTTAATTTTCTCCTAACCCGCGCTGGTCCGACGTGTGGCCATAGGATTTTATGTCAAGTTTTCCTTCTCTTCATAGATATTACTAGCAACCCGCCCTCACTTCGCTTCTGTTTTAGTCGTTTTACCCGCGTAGTTCCCGTTCCCGTGGGAATACCGGCATAAAATATAGCCTAGTTTACTCCCTGATATTATAGCTTTCCATTGGTGAAAGAATTTTTGAAATCGGTCCAGCCGTTTTGAAGATTACCCGGAACAAACAGACAGACAGACATACAAAAATATTTTAATCTGTATTTTAGGCATAGGTGTCGTGTAAATAACCGTGTGAGCATGAAAAAAGCCTATTATTTTGACATTACAAACAGACATCAATTTTTTTTATTGGTATAGATATAGAAAGAAAGAATGAAAGAATGAACTCTTTTATTGGCACATACATACATACAATACAGAAAAATAATAGGTAAGAAGAAAATTGTCACATGACATATGTGCCAAAGGCCAGGCAACTCAGCACAATATCAGGAGACATTAAAGTTACCTGATGCTGGTTTTCAGTTGCAACCCAAAGTGGCGTACACTCGAAACTGTATGACAATAATAACGAATAATAAAAACAATATCAGATATGTATTTCATCCGCCAGCTTTTACGACTGCCATGGGTAAGTTCGGATACTATTGCGTTTGTTTTTTTAATCAGTGTTTGTGTGTATATATGTTTGTATTTGTCATCTTTATGAAAGCTGGCCCTTAGATTACTCGTGATGTATTAGCCAACCCAATAAAAATGGATATCGCATTTAGCATTTCTTGATTTATGGGAGACATTCTTACAAAACATACTTACCCATATATGTATATCATAAGTGCCCCAATAACCCTGAAGGTGTCTGACAGTCTCCAGCTCCCCAGTGACGTTCTGTATCTGTATCATGGTGAAGAGTTCAGGTAGCTCGATATCTCGATTAGTTACGGTCAGGTCCAGTATGGCATAACCGACGCGTGAGTTATCCGTGTCCGGTTCATCCCGGTCCGGTGCGTAGATATCCGGTGTTAGTCTTACTCCCTGCAATATATTTTTAAATTAATACTTATTTAGCACCGGCACATTTGAAAGTTTAGGAAACGAAAAAACCAACACTAAAATCAGACAAAGATAAGTATCTTCAACATCTTATAAATTCTTCTGTTGGGCTTGGACCTCCTCCACAATGGGAGGGTAACTGAGCTACTATACTACGCTGGTCAGACGTAATGAAATAGGGTTCGATGTTGAGTTATCCTTCTCTTGCACAGACGTTATCTGCATATCATATCCTTTAATCATCTTTTATTACACCCTGGAGAAAGAGAGGAGAATGGTGAAATGTATTCTTATTCCGTCATTACATGGTATAGCTACTAACTGACCTGAAAGACACAATTCTTTACAAAATACTTAAAAATAAAATTAAAATCGATCGCAGTGCAACATAATGATCCTATTGTCAATTTAAGCCATTCTTGAATCCAAAAATTCAACGAAATTGTACTAGCTGTATAGGAGGATTTCTGATGTTTACGCGAGTATTATACATTTTAAATAAAACTACTTTACGGATTTTATCGCGTTTGTATTTGATTTTTGATTACCCGACGTTTCGAACATTGAACAAGTCGTCGTTACTGCAGAAAATTTTCTGCAGTAACGACGACTTGTTGGACGTGAGACATCTTAGTCCACCCGTGATCATGAACGCTGTAAAATATGGCTGAAGAATTTGAACGCGCTAATCTCAAGGACTACTGGCTCGATTTAGAAAATTGTTTTGGCGATGAACAGAAAATTTATTAAGGACTATGAAATATCAGGCTAAAACTAACAGTAGCCCAACAGTGGGACGAGTAAGTGGAAATGATGATGACGATGATGAAATGAAAATTTGTAAAATATCTGCTAGATTTCGGGAACGGAACGGAACTTTAGTATATTTGTATTGATCTAATTGCTGTGTTTCCCGAGCACTATGACATGTCTTTCTTTAAACGAGGTTTAAGAAGAGTATTTTCTTCACGGTAGGCAACGGCCTTTTTTTTTTTTTTTCACGCTTGGAAATGCATTTACGCACTATCCCCCGCCGGTTACAGACAAGGGAGTGTGTGTGGGACTCGCCGGCCACAGAAGTGATCGAAATACCCACTAAAACCACAGCGGCCCCTTCCGCGCTTTTAGGAGGTGCCGGAGAGATCGTCTGATCACATTGTATCCCCGACACCCCAACGCTTGGCCGTCTGGCCACGTCCTGTCATCATTCAGGGCGGTGGGAGGAGGAGCGCATACCGGCGTCTCCCCCTCCCTGGTCGCCGCCGGCGGAGCGAGTCTGCGGACGCAAGTGCTTCGCGTGCCCGCTCTGCGGCCTCCTTCCTTGTAATGACAGCCTCACAGAAGGAGGCCATCGACGACCAACAGCTGTCGCTGCCGAGCATATTCGAGATGATGGTCGACAACGACAGGTCCGCTGTTCCCATGTCTGTTGACAGGACGTGGCGCTGAGGCCCCCAGGCGGGGCATACTTCTAGTGTGTGGCGCGCATCGTCGGTTAGCGCGCCACACTCATGGCATCCTGGGGCCTCTTCTCTTCCAATTTTGTGCAGGTACTTACCGAAGACCCCATGTCCGGTAAGCACCTGCACCATCCTAAATGTAAGGCTGCCGTGCCTTCTCCTGAGCCAGCGATGGAGATGCGGCGCAACCGCCTCCACAGTCCTCCGCCCTGCTACGGGGGACTCTAGATCCTCCCTCCACCGCCGGATGACTTCCCTTCGGGCCACTTCCTGAACTCTGCCCAATCCCCTTGTGGAGACTCGCTCGCCGTTGACTCGCGATGTAGCGCGGAACCGGTATATTTCTGCCAACGCTTCCGCCACCAGTGCCCAAGGCGGGTCGCCCGCCAGCAGTGTTGCCGCAGTCCAGGACACAGTACGGTAGCCCCTAATAGCCCTCACCTCGATGACCCTCTGCGGTCGACGCAGGAGGCCTCTGTTGCGGGCGGTGAGGGACTCCGACCAGATAGGGGCACCATACAGTGCCATGGACCGCAGGATGCTGACGTACAGACGTCGGCACGACGATCCAGGACCACCAGTGTTCGGCAGAAGCCTTCCCAGTGCCGCGGCCGACTTGATGAGCCTCGGGACGAGCTGGGCAAAGTGTGGCCCGAAATTCCACTTTGAATCGAGGTGCAGACCCAAATATTTTATTTGGGCCTGCACCGGCACGGCAACCCCAGACACACTGATGTGTGCTCCTCGGGGGGAACCTCGACGTGGGCCATGAAAAAGGAGGGCCTCGGTTTTGTCGAGTGAGACCCTCAGACCCAACATCCCAATCCGGTCCACGACGAGCGCCACTCCTTCCTCTGCCAAACGGACAGCCCCCCGGAAGTCCGCCCTCTTCACCGTGATAAGGGTGTCCCAGGAAGGAGCTGACCCCGTAGGAGCCAGTCGAATCCGACGTTCCACAGCACCGGACCGAGGACCGAGCCTTGTGGGACGCCGCACTCCACCCGATGGTGATGTATACGCCCGTCGCCCCCCTCCCAGAGCACGTGCCTTCCCTCGAGGTACGCCTCCAACAGGTAGGCAACGGCCTGGCTGTGCCTCTGGTATTGCAAAGTTCCATGTGCGGCAGTATCACTTAGCATCAGGTGTGCTGCTTGCTCGTTTGCCATCGTTGGCAATAAAAATCGTAAGTATTTCAATGTTACTCACCGCTTCCATATTCTCTGATATGCTCCAGGACAATTGATCTGGAGTGGGCAATTCAGGTGCATTATCATTTACATCCAGAAGAATTATGAATATCTCTGTTGTGTTTTGGTTCGTGTTGCCATCTGAAATCGGAAGCAACCAGCTCATATATGTCCCGGTATGTACAGTTAGGTACCAGCCTCCTCCACAATGGGAAGGGACTGACATGAACTGACCTATTATACCACGCCGGTCAGATAGATTGGTGTAGGTTTAATTTCGAGTATCTTTTATCTTGTACGAATGTCATGTAATATTCCTTAATCGTCTTTTACGCCACGTATTGCAAGAAAATGGGTGGTGAATGTTGAAAGAAGGTGGTTGTTTTTTGCATTGATTTTAGATGTATACTAGCAACCCGCCCTCGCTTCGCTTCGGTTATAGGTTATAGTCGTTTTACCCGCATAGTTCCCGTTCCCGTGGGAATACTGGGATAAAATATAGCCTAGTTTACGCCCTGATATTATAGCTTTCCATTTGTGAAAGAATTTTTGAAATCGGTTCAGCCGTTTTGAAGATTACCCGGAACAAACAGACAGACAGACAGACAGACAAACATTTTTTAATTGCTATTTTAGGCATAGGTGTCGTGCAAATAACCGTGTGAGCATGAAAAAAGCCTATTATTTTGACATTACAAACAGACACTCCAATGTTATTTATTGGTATAGATTATACATGCGTGATAAAAGCCGGCAAACGGAAATCCGTAGAAGAACGGGTGTAACCGATATAGCCCGCAGAATTAGCACGTTGAAATGGCACTAGGTGGACTGACGACATTCTCAAAGTCGCAGGGAACTGTTGGATGCAAGTGGCGTAGGACCGTTCCGAGTGGCATTCTCGTGGGGAGGCCTATGTCCAGCAGTGGACGTCTGTAGGCTGATGGATGGATGGATGGATTATACATTCGATGGATTATACAGTCGTGTTTTACGACACCAAGAGTAAGATAGGGGATGGTTAATTGTATTCTTACTCCGTCACCACACGGATAATTATTATGAACACATACGCCTTGTAATGCCTTGCCTCTACACGGCCCGTCTAAGGCTATTGAACATAATTTTAAACCCTTTGCTAGATATTAAAAAAATTAAAACAAAACTTTAATTGCACCAACCAGGAATCTAACTCGAGTCATCGTGGTAGATTGGCGCAAATAATGTCACCTCAATGTATAAGGGTAAACAATAATATTATCACATACCGCCATCTTGTAAAAAGTTATCGATAAGATTAAAGAATATCCTATGTGTAGGCTCGTCTCCATCTCTGTCCAGTGTCTCATGGGTGGTGTAATAAACGGAGACAACACCGGTATTCTGGTCTACTGCGAAGAAGTCTCGAAGTCGAGGGTTCACGGCGAAGTTGATCTGATAGCTAACTGTATGGTAAATCTCTGTAATAGTACAAATTATATACAATTTAATCACCTTATAATAAGGGTTTTCTAATATAAACAGCTATAGAAACTTACCAACTGGTGACAGAGGAAGAATATTATCATCATCATCTCAGCTCATATACGTTCCACTGTTGGGCTAGAATCTCCTCCACAATGGTAGAGAAATTAAATATTTATATCTCTTGCATAGATATTCGCTGCATGTTAGATTTTGTACGATACCCACGGGCAAGAAAGGGGGTGGTGAATTGTATTCTTACTCCGTCATCACACGGAGAATAATTTAATAAAATAATCATAGGTGGGCACAGTTAATCCAAAAGTTAACTTCATTAATCATTAATTCGTTAATCGTTAATTCGTTAATTAAAATGTTAACTTCGATAACCGTTAAAGCGTTAAATTTGCGAAAATTTAACGCAAGTTAAAGTTAACCATTTAAAACTTATACTGCTCTCGTGCCCGTGTGGACAGAGGAGTAAGAATACAATTGGACACTCCCTATCTTGCACGTGGATGTCGTAAAAGACGACTAAGGGATATAATATGCATATCACATCTGGTAACGATGGTAACGGAGGTTTTCCGTGTAGTGACGGAGTAAGAATATAATTCACCACCCCCTCTCATACCCGCGGGTGACATAAAATACAACTAAGGAATTTATTACGCATATGACATCTACGCAAGAGGTGGTAAACTCGAAGTAAAAACCCTATACCAACATGTCTGACAAGCATGGTATAGTAGGTCAATTTCCCTCTTATTGGGGAGGAGTCTCGAGCCCAGCAGTGAGACATGTACCAGCTGAGACGATGACGACGACTCCTTTTAGGCTGTGAGAAATAGATGAATTCTACAGCATATAGTGAAATTATGTTGGCATGCGTCTGTCCAAACTAGCTTGGGATACGTCACTGTCGGTAGCCGCGATACCTAAAGATTCCCCAATACTTTACGACGCTTTTTGACGTAATAACCAGGTGGAGGTGAGAACATGTCACTTCTGCTGCTATCATAATCTACAATAGAAGAATCCACAGCAATTGAAGAAGACTCGGGTTCAGTTTCCTTTTTCGCGGGGCTCGCTGGGGAGCGGCTTAGTCTCGTTTAGCTAAATGGCCGTTTGGCGGGACGACGCTCGCCGTGACCTCATTGTCCGTTGACCACGGTCCACGGTCGTGGAGAAGGAGAGCACACCGTCCTGCCACGATTACGATTGCTACGAGGATACGACACAGTACACGCTCGAGGTGTGTGTTACATGGACAGACCAGCGCCTTGAATACGTCGCAATCAACGGTGCCGACCTGAAGCTGCCGACTATCGCTAGGGCAGTGCTCGATGGTGTCAAGAACTGGGATGCGGTCGCCCCCTTCCGTGTGGCAGTTATTTCACGAAAAGAGAGGGCGGATCGTGTGCGGGCGGAACTCCTCTACGATACGACCCTCCGCTGGCGACTTGGGCGCCGCCCAAGGTGTCGTGGAAATTACGAACGTGGCATGGCGCGTAATTCAAACAAAAAAAATGACAGCATGTCAACAAACGACTAATGTAACGGACTAAAGTTAACAGAAGTTCAATTTAACGGAAGTTAACAAGAGCGTTAACTTTTTTGAAATTAACTTAAAAGTTAATCCGTTAATCAAAATGTTAACTTCGTTAACTAACGATTAACGAATTAACGATTTAATGCCCACCTCTGAAAATAATTTGTTCCATTATCCTTACGAGATAAGTAATTTTTTTATATCAATGGGATTTTAGGGTGACTTGATAGATTGGGGCGGCGTAGGCGCGATTACCGATACCGCGATACCAGTGATGACTTACGACACGGAAACGTGGTCCCTAAATGTAGGCCTCATATCAAAGCTCAAAGTCGCTCAGCGTGCTATGGAGCGGGCTATGCTCGGGATTTCTCTGCGAGATAGAATCCGGAATACGGAAATCCGCAGAAGAACGGGTGTAACCGACATAGCACGAAGAATTAGCACGCTGAAGTGGCAATGGGCAGGCCACATCGCTCGACGAACCGACAACCGCTGGGGAAGAAAGGTTCTCGAGTGGCGACCACGTATCGGACGACGCAGTGTAGGACGCCCCCCACTAGGTGGACCGATGACCTAGTGAAAGTAGCTGGGCGTCGTTGGATGCAGGCGGCACAGGACCGCTCATTGTGGCGCAACATGAGGGAGGCCTACATCCAGCAGTGGACGGCGATAGGCTGAAATGATGATGATGATGATGAGGCGCGATTACCTGCGCCTCATGCCGCCCTAGCTGAGGCCGCGGGTGACGTGACCGGGGAATTAGTCCGTCACCCGCCGAGAGGCCGACCGCGTGAGGAAAGACCGACGTCCTCCCCGAGGGGGGGACGTCGGTTGATGGGAGGGTACCCCAAATAGGGGGTATTCCGTCGGGCCGACCACTGACGTCAAGTCACCCTACTCCGGTGGTCGGCCCAACAACGAAGGCGACGTACATCGAGGGTGGGGTGCGGGTGTGCGTGCTTACGCCCCTCTGTCGCCCAGACGGAGTGGTGCGAGGAGTGCGCCGACCGCAACCCACCCAAAAAAAAAAAAAGAAAAACGTTGACTTGATACATGTCTAATGTTTGAAGATACATTATCCGTATATTCTGCATCGCATTTTTTATTTCAGTTATCAACAAAAGCTTGTTATTTTTTTTTGAACTACTTATTTCATTAAAGTTAAATGAATGTTGAAAGTTTAAATTAAATAAAATTTAAATTTTAGCTAATACCTAAGCCGACATTTTTGATACGTAAAATTGAATTAATATGTCATTTATATTGCTTTAGAAATGATCTAACATTGAGGAGCCGTTGGTAATAGGCATAAAAGTCATAATCATAAATCATAAATTTAGGGAATCTGGACTCACCATCTCTATCAAGGTCGCTCGATATGATTGTTTCTATTTCAGTACCGCTCGTAGCGTTCTCCCAGACATACACTGTCGTACTGAATAGTTCGATTTCAGCCTGAGGTATCTTATTGTTAGTGTCGATTATATACATACTTATCTGGAAAACGATAATTTTACGTTTAGTCGTAAAATAGATCTGTAATATTAATAGTAGTAGGTATAATTAAAAGTAAAGGTAAGTAGTAGGTAAAGTTAATAGTATATGTAAGTATTAGGTAAAGTATAGGTAGGTAAGAAAAGTATATGTAAGTATTAAGTATAATTAAAATTACAGATCCCTATCTGCAATTTTAATTAAGTATAATAACATAATAGTAAATTCAATCAAGACATTTTTAAGTGACATTTCTTTAGGCACGTTAGAATGATGTCATGCTATGGCGTCACAATGAAACGCTCGACATGTTCGGGTCCACTCGGTTCTTTTCGACTTGGCCCAGGTGAGAGTCCCCACGTGTACCACGTGTTCACACAGCTGATTGTAGCTGATGGCGCATTTTAGTTACGCGCGGTTATTATAGATTATAAAAATGAAGAATGTATGTAAATTATGAGCAATAAATGGTATTTAGTGGCGATTATTTTCGTGGTATTTGATAGTTAAGTGAACACGATGCATCACAGGCCAGCAGCAAATTAATAAAGATTATTAAAACTGCAAGTATGCATGCAATTGATTAAGCAGTACCTGCTACACATTTTGTTGCAGCAGACAATGGATTTTGCTTTTGATAGTGGCATTAATTTATCTTAACTATAGAATCATCGTCATCATATGAGCCCGTATACGTTCCACTGTTGGTCTCGGGCCTCCTGCACTGTGGGAAGGAAATTGACCTACTATACCACGCTGGTCAGACGTGTTGGTATAGGGTTTTCTTTCGAGTTTTCCTTCTTTTGCATAGATATTGTATGCATATCTATTATCCCTTAGTCGTCTTTTACAATACCCACGGGCAAGAGAGAGGGTAGTGAATTGTATTCTTACTCCACACAGAAAGAAACTAGAATAACGACAAAAATTACTTTGAATACATTTATGTAACAAATTAACTAGATACACAATCTCATACAAAAATTCTTTTAAAACTGTCCTAAATTGTATTTAGGTATTTCTAGTCTAAATAATTATTGTACATTAATGAAAATTCAACCTTATGAGCATAATTTATAGTTGTATTCACAATAATACGTACGATAAGCCATAAAATTTTTACGACCGTAGCTCGCTTCTCATTGGTCAAATCACTTGAAAAGAATGCTAAATTCTTGTTGTGGCGCTCTTTTTATGGGAACGTTTTTGAGAAGCTGTTTGTGTATCTTGGGTTTTTTGTTACATCAATGTTTGAATAATAAAAATAAGTTTAACATTTTGCCAAAGAAGTATTACTTGGCCTCATGTATCTGACACCACATTATTATTTTTTATTAAAATCTATTCAATTGTCTCATTATGTATTAGCACTATGTGTTGGTTACGGATATTATTACCCCTTAAATTGCTAGTGGCTGTCGTAAAAGAAGAATTGACGTCAGGGACGGTTGTAAAACTATTGCCAATAAATTTTACAATATGTTTACGTCCAAATACAGATGGCAACAATTTAAAAGATGATGATGATGACAACTCACAAGTCCTTCGGTCTCCCAGTATGTTGGGTCAGGTGGACAGTCTTCTACATTCTCCGCGTAGCATTGATCGCTTGCTATAATAGTGTAATACAAATTGTAGCGAGGTGGAGTATCAGCGTCAATTGCACTTGATTGTTTCACTGTAATCTGGCCCGTGTAAAAATCGATGTCCACAAGATCTTCAGGGGTGTCTTGTCTTGGACTGAGAAAAGAAACCATTGAGTTAATTTTTAGGATTCCGTACCCAATGGTTAAATACAGGACTCTATTACTAAGACTTCTCTGTCTATCCGTCCGTCTGTCTGTCACCAGGCTGTATCTCAAGAACCACGATAGCTAGACAGTAGAATTTAATTATGTATTTCTGCTGTCGCTAGAACAACAAATACTAAAATCAAAATATAATACATATTTAATGGGGAGCTCCCATACAACAAACGTGATTTTACACATGGTACGGAACGCTACGTGCGTGACCCCGACTCGCACTTGGCCGGTTTTTAATATTATTTTCTTTAATGCCTTTGGTGGCAGTTCTTTCTATTGACGGATGTGAGTACTACCTATTACATTGCTTATGGATACCGTGAAAGACTACTAAATGTTTTACATCAACTTGGAGTAACAGCATCTAGTGCCGTTTGGTCAACAATTACATTCCCGAGGAGGAGAGTGAGGTAGGCGGCCGGTAATAAAATTTTTGCAATAAGCGCGATGCAAGAAGAATAAATATTCTGAACCAATAGGACTTTTTTCATTTGGGTCAAATTGAATTAGGTTAAGAGCAGGTTAACGATGATTGTCTTTAGTGGTAGATGAGTAAGTAGCCCATCTGATGGTAGGTGGTAACTCATTGATCTCTACAATATCAGGGGCGTAACTAGATTGCTGCCTACCACAAAGATGGGGGTTTCGCCTCTAACGTTCACTGAACGAAGTGAAGTAGCAAATTGTTAATGCTAAGATGACTGGACGATGCCAGTCTATCATTTTGATGTGAAAGCCGCACGTAAAATCTAGCGTGGCGACGCATGCCGTGGCGACGGATCGCCATGGTTTCTAAGTCATTTGGGACTTGGACTAGAATACTCCTCTGACTTAATCAGAGACCTTAATTAGCCATGTTATTTTCTAGCAATGAAGATTTATTGATAAGGAAAACTTAGAATGTTTTGTAATGTTGGTGAGTAGAGTAATTAAGTAATGTAAGTAAATAGTGTAATTAGTAAATTAGTGAAAATGAATAAGAGTAAGAGTAAGGTAGAAATAAGGGTAATAAGGGCATAGACTATAATATAATTACTATTTAACAATTGAATGAAACTTATGTAAAATTAATGTAGAGATAATAATATAAATGAGTAATTAGGAAAAACTGAGAATAGTAAGAATAAAGAAATATTAAATTAAACTATAGTAGGTTATAACAGTTTTGTTGAATAAAATTATTTAAAAAAGATTTTTTTAAAGTTATTGTTATATATACCTATATTTAACGGTGATTTTTTTTTCGCATTGGTATATGATAGTAAGCATAGTGGCGACCAATTCTTTGACCACACCTTTAACGCCCCGGTATCATTGCAGTGTTACGGCCGGGGTGTCGCCTTCAGGCGGTCTGTCTCTCTGCGGGTGGCGTATAATTCCCGGTTCGTACATCCGTGGGAAACGTAACCGCTACAAAATGTTAATCCTTATCTTATATCTTTAAACGAGCAATTCTTGTATATATATATATATATATATATATATACCTATATATATATTCAGGATCTTGGAAACGGCTCCAACGATTTTGTTGAAACTTGGCATACTAGAGGTTTCGGGTCCAAAAAATCGATCTAACTAGGTTTTATTTATAGAAAATGTTCTTTTGTCGGTGTTTTTAGCATAACAATAAATGACATAAAATTTTAAAAGAATATGAATTCAAATTTCGTTATAATGTCAAGAGTTACGGTAGCTCAGTTGGTGGGACGGCCGGTTTTAATTTTGAGTTTTGTAGCATTTAAACAGCGTCGGTTCGAATCTCGGTGTTATTATTTATCCCTTTTTGTAATTTTTATATAATTTTTATTTTTTAATAATATATATCTAAATAAATTCTACAAAAATATTCCGAGCGAAGCTCGATCAACCAGATATTAATACTTACAATATGGTGTACCGCACTTGATTATAAAGTGGTCCGTCGATATCAGTGGCCAGTACTGATCCAATAACGACGCCACTGCTCGACATCTCTCTTACTCTAAACTCTTGCTCCAACGTACCTTCTACCCATACAGGTGGATTATCATTCATATCCACTATTGTAATTGTGAATGTCGCTGTAAATAATGATATTAAAACTTAAAATATATACACCATCTTTCGATTATCTCGGCTCATACATTTTCTTGCTGGGTTCGAATCTCCTACCATCCATGCTGGTCAAGCAGGTTAGTATAAGATTAGGATTTCGAATTTCATTCTTGCAGTGATATCTAAGTATCGGACCCATTAGTCGTCTTTTAAGATACCCACGGGCAAGAAAGGGGGCGATGAATTTTATTCTTAGCCCGCAATAATACGGCATAAGTCTTTATTAAAATACCTAGGTCATGTTAAATGAAATAATTATAAGGACTATTGATTGCTTTTTTAGTATGTAAATGTACTTTTTAGTTCCATATGGAGTAAGAATAAAATTCACCACGCCCTTTTTTTACCTGTAGATGTCGTAAAAGACGACTAAGGAATATAGTATGGATCTAACGTCTATGCATGAGAAGGTAAACTCGAAATAAAACTCTATACCAACCCATCTGACCAGCGTGGTGTAGTAGGTCAAAATCCCTTGTATTACGGAGGAGGCTCGAGCCCAGCAGTGGGACGAACCGAACTGATGAGTGACGAAATATGTGGACGAGGTTTTTTCAACTTCAAAGATTTTAAGCTGTTCGATAGATATTGTCATTTATTGGCCAATATATGCTGACCATGACCTACTAGTGTGGTATTGGAGGTTAAATTCCCTCATCTCGAGGAAATCTGTACCCAACGCGAGTACGTGTATTGGATGGAAAGAATGTTTATACACGTCTCATCATTTCAGCTTAAATACGTCCCACTGCTGGGCTCGAGCCTCCTCCACAATAGGAGAGGAATTGACCTTATTATACCATGCAGATTGGTATAGAGTTTTATTTCGTGTTTTCCTTCTCTTACTTAGATTTTATATGCGTATTATATCCCTTTACGACATCCACGGCCAAGATAGGGAGTGATGATTTGTATTCTAACTACGCCACCGCACGGAAAAGGTGGTATGGTAAGAGTCCTCATCATCATCATCGCAGCCCACATACGTCCCACTGTTGGGCTCGGGCCTCCACTACAATGGGAGGGAATTTAACCTACTGTACCGTGCTGGTCAGACAAATTGGCATATACATTTCAAGTTTTCTTTCGATGGTAAGTATAGTACAATATAATTCTTACATTCATCGTAATCCTCGCCTATGATAGTATTGAGATCCCTGACCCTCACAGTGAGGTACAGCATTTCGAATTCCTCGTAGTCGATGGTGACGCCTGGTCTTATCTGTCTTACTATAATCCTGCCGACAGCTGTTCCACGATCAGTGGCTTGCGGGTAAATAGTTTCAATATCTACGCAACTGAAAATACATTCATGCATATTATATTTGTAGTAAATCTTTTTATGAAATTTAAACGAGCAATTCTTGTACATATATATATTCAGAATCTCGGAAACAGCTCCAACGATTTTGATGAAATTTGGCATACTAGAGATTTCGGGGTCAAAAATCGATCTAGCTAGGTTTTATTTATAGAAAATGTTGTTTTGTCGGTGTTTTTAGCAAATCAATACAATGACATGAAATTTTAAAAGAATAAGAATTCCAAATTTACCGTCCCTGTCAAGAGTGACAATAGTTCAGTTGAGAAGTTGTCCAGTTCTTTGGTTTGTTTTGGCATTCAAACAGCGTGGGATCGAATCCCGGTGTTGTTATTATTCTCTTTTTGAAATTTTTGATATTTTTCTTTAAATCATCACTTTATTTTTCTTAATATATATCTAAATAAGTTCGGCAAAAAAATATACCGAGCAAATCTTGGTCAACCAGATATTAATATTTTTATGAAAAAGCTTTCCGTTTATGGTTCACAAACATTTTTGTGTGACCAAGTTCACTAGTGGTAGGACCACACTGTCGACAGTTATCTGTCTACAGCTGCGGGCCGGTCCGTCCGGGGCAGTACCACGCTCTCGCAGAAAATCGACGTTTGAGTAGTAGCAATTTGTTACTGCGCTTCGTTCGGTGAGCGAGAGAGCTGGAAGCCCAACTTTCTGAGGGTGTTTGCGTGTGGAGGGTTTTGGTGGTGCCTTTGGTATCACCGAGCCTCAATGCACGCATTCACACTACCTTCACGTTCTTCGCGGTAGACAGCGGCCTTGCAAAGGCCCATGAGCGACAGCAACACTTACCATCAGGTTTACTGTTTGCTCGTTTGCCACTGCTCGCAATAAAAAAAAAAAAAAAAAAAAGGAATTGATGTGAAAATAGTGTAGCATAAACACATTTTTTCTCGCTTCATCCTCTCATCATTTCAGCTCATACACATCCCAGTGCTGGGCTCAAGCTTCCTTCACAATAGGAGAAAAATTATTCTACTATACCACACTGGTTAGACTTGTTGATACAAGGTTTCATTTCAAGTTTTCCTTCTATTGCATAGATGTATACATATTTAATCTCTTAGTCGACACAAGAGGTGGCGAGTTTTATTCTTACTTCGTCATCACACGGAAAATTTTCTTTTCTCTCTCATCTAACTTCAATCAAGGGATAATCATTTTTTATATTATTGCTTTCTATGGTCAGAGCAGTACACCGTCTTCCCATAGGCACAGTTGAAAATGGCCAGAAAAGAAATATTGCTTTTTGATAAATATTGTGAACAGTCGCCTTATAGCATTCTATAAAAATCTATCGTAATTCATCATCATTATCTGAGCCAACATAATATCCCACTGTTGAGCCGGGGCCTTCTTTACAATGGGAGAGAAATGGACATACTACGCTGGTTAAACGTGTTGCCATAGTGTTCTATATCTTTTTTTTTTTTCTTTTTTTGTGTGTGTTTAGCTGTTGGTCGCAGATGACCTTGACAGCTTAACGCGGTCAATGGGCGAGCGGAAGGCTCTCAACCCGGTAAGTAAGTTAAGCGAACATCGCCCGAGGGCTCCCCCTGTGGGGAACGGACCTCGGCTCGGGGCGTCGCTGAAAGCAAAGTGGGCGTGGCCACGTTTAGGTTAATGAGTTTTACGCGCCGCGGTTTTCGACCTCGTCGGCGAGGCCGATACCGCGGAGTTTTTTGTGTTATCGCTGCGCGAGCTGTGTAGGCCCTTTCTTGGGCGATCGTAATAGCATCATCTTCAAGGAGATGACGGGGACGTCGGACCGCGGATATTTTTGAGGGGTGTTCTATATCGAGTTCGCCTTCTCTTATATAGAGACTAGCTGACCCGGTGAACTTCATACCGCCATAATTTCTGAAAATATAGTCTCTAATGGAAAACCATTACGGCTTTGTCGGATAAGATTCGATCGTCTTGATCGCGGCATTGTTAATGATGATTCAAAGAGAATACAAATTATTGATTATTTATTTCTGACAAAATTATAAGTATCAAATATTCAACCATACTTAACTATAGACAAAATTATGTATCTACGTTTAGCTGTCATTTGCGTTTTGTTATTACATATCAAATGGGTTTTTTGTTATACTACGTTTCATAGTGACTTGTATTCTCTTTGACATTTTATGTGACATTTCATGTCACACGAGAACGCGATCGAACGGGATAAAAATCCTATGTCCGTTTCCTAGTTCTAAGCTACCTCCCCACCAAATTTCAGCCAAATCGGTACAACCGTTCTTGAGTTCTAAATAGTGTAACTAACATGACTTTCTTTTATATATATATGTATAGATTATTTGCATAATATACAGGCTGTATCAGGTTATGGGACAACTGTTCGAGTATGTTGTAGTTTAACGGTCATAGATCGTAATTAGAATGTATATTACACAAAAAACAATATATCATAAAAGTTATAGTGATTTCAAAAAAATGTGTCTAAGAGTCTATGCCTTAAATGTTACGTATTATGTAGACGTGTACAGACGGGATACATGTAGGCATGTAGAGCTTCGACAGTATAATTTCATTCATTTATACCTAGAATTGCGCAAACGCTTCAATGAGCGTAGGTAACAACGGCGAGCCGTCAACGGTCATCGGCCGATCAGCTGTTTTAAAGCGAAGTTTGTCTTGCTCATGTGAACGTAATCATTGATTTATTCAACTTCTAATGAACATTTAACAAAGTATGAATATGTTCCGTATTAAGTATCATTGACTTTATACATTTCAATCGGATTTACACGAAAAAGCGATGATAAAATTGAAAATTTTACATGTCTCTAATTCCTTAACGAATCGATATTTTTCGATAAAATTTTTTTCAAGGGTTCCTACCACCATTGCCTAGCTCCCTTTTGACGAATTGCCCCATAACCTGATACAGCCTGTATACATAAATTATTAGTCATCTTTTACGACACCCACGGGAGGGGGGTGGCGAATCGTATTCTTACTCCGTCATCACACAATTAGTACGTATCGTAATTAATAAAAAACTTACTGATGGTACTCCTCAGGTGGTGTCTCTCGTCCTTGCTTTGTGGCATACGAGCTTTCCCAATCGATTTCAAACCGAAGTTCTGCAGTAGTATCCGGGTCTGTCGCCGTAATCTCCTCAGTTATCAAATATCCTTCTGGTACGTTTTCCTCCACATGTGGACTGCCTCGTGGCTTTAATTTAAAACATTATTTATTAAACGAAGTGAGATTGTTTTAATTCAAAATGATATCTTCATCATTTTAGCTCAAATGCGTCCCACTGTTGAGCTTGAGCCTTCTTCACAATAGACCTACTGGTGAGATGTATTGCTATAGGGTTTTAATTGTCGGGCCGATCACTGAAGACAAGGTGCTCTGCGGTGGTCGGCCCAACGACAAAGGCGACGTGCTGTCGGGTGGGTTACGGGGTCGCGCGCCGCCCCTCTGTCGTCCCGGACGGAGCTGGACGGCGAGTGCGCTGACCGTAGCACATGCTAAAAAAAATGCGTTTTATTTCTAGTTTTCCTTGTCTTGCGTAGATGTTAAAAGCATATTTAATCCCTTAGCCGTCTCTTATCATCCACGGGCAAAAGGGGAGGTGGTCAATTGTAGTCTTACTCCGTCACGACACAAAAAGTTATATAGCTAGATTTATGATGAATTTGAAGTTGGGAGATTAATGGATTGTCATTCAGAAGTGGCCTATCTTTAAGTTTTCCTTTTTCAGGTGTGTCAATAATTTAATCTATTTCATTCATTATTTCATATTTTATGCTTTTAATTAATAAGGGTTATGTAAACTTAAGTATATTACTTACAAGTCTTAGAGTGGGTGGTGTATTGTTGACATCTTCAAGCTGTATTATTAATTGAGATGTGGCTGTGTGATAAGGTCCATCACCCAAAGTATCGTCAGCGCGAATCTGTAACAAAATCATTACGTATTACTTGTTTAAAGCACGATTACTAAATGTAATAATTGCATTGGTAAGGTTACTTTTTTTTGGCAGGCTGTGGTCTGGGACGCATTGTTTATTTGTTTATTGTTTTTTTTGGGGGTCATCGACCGACGTCCCCCACCTCAGGGAGGACGTCGGTCTTTCCTCATGCGGTCGGCTTCTCGGCGGGTGACGGACTAAATTCCCGGTCCAGTCACCCGCGGCCTCGGCTGGGGTCTGGGACGCATGTCATCTGTTCCACCCGGGGTGACGAAAGGCCGGCAACGGGGCCCCATAATTCACCTTATTCCCCCCGCTTCGCCATTGGGCCGGTCACTGTTACCAATTTCCTTGACGTCTGTGGCCAGCCGAGCGGAATCGGTAAGGTTACTACTTATTCATTCGTTATTATAAAGAGAGATTTGTATGCGAGTGGTAAAATCTGGCATACGGAAATCAGTAGAAGAAAGAACGTAATAGATATAGTCCGAAGAATTAGCATGTTGAAATGGCAATGGACAAGCCACGTGGCTCGTCAAACCGATTCTCAAGTGGTGTCCACGAATCAGATAACCTAACGTAGAACGACCCTCTATTAAGTGGAGTGACGACACCTTGAAAATCGCAGGAAACTGTTGGATACAAGTGGCATAGGATCGTTTCGAGTGGAATTCTCGTGGGGAGTGCTATGTCCAACTGTGGACGTTTACGGGCTGATGGATAGATGGATGATGCGAGTGGTTCCTCATCATTCTTCTTTACTATTAACTAACGCATTCCTTATTGTAATAAAATACTTATTAGTAAGAACCTATAATTGGCTTTCTGGTGTTATTATATTGATATAATGAACAATTGGTTCTTTTTTTATATCCTTACTAATATTATAAATGCGAAAGTAAATTTGTTTGATTGTTTGTTACGCTTTCACACTTAAACCACCGAACCGATTTCAAAAATTCTTTCACTAATTGGATAGCTATAATATCAGAGAATAACATAAGCTATATTTTATCCCGGTATTCCTATGGGAACGGGAACTACGCGGGTAAGGCGATTGAAACCGAAGCGAAGCAAGGACGGGTTGCTAGTATATGAATAAAATTGAAGTATCTGTAGTAAATTGTAGTATTGCCTGTTTGTACCGAGTAATCTTCCAAACGGCTGGACCGATTTTAATAATATTTTATTATCAGGCATCTGTCTATATAAGGACTAATTTCAGATTTTTCCTCTCAGAAACAAAAAACCCTATGAAATTTTGCCCGGTCTGGGACTCGAACCCAAGGCCATCTTAAGAGATATTGCAGATTTAAAATGCGTTGGACAAAGCGATTGGTAACCAAGAGTAGCGAATGGTCATTAGTAATAAATAAATAAATAATACCTGTATATAAATCTCGCTCTGTCTGTGATAGTCGAAGGCGTCATCCACTGAAACGTAGACATCCCCGGTGTTTTGATCAATACGTAAGTACGTAGCTGCGTTGCCCAGAAGTTGATGTCTGTATATAATAATAAACCGTAAATACATTATATTAGCTTTTGTCCGCAATTTCGTCTACATAGAAATCATGTGAGACCTGTTTCGCTTGAACAAAATTGGCTCTAATTTTAAACCGTAGATGGTTGCCGAGCAAAACTTGTTGAAAATTAAAAAAAATAACAAATCTCTCGATCTTTCTCTCTCCCTACTCTCGCCCCATGGCTGTGCTTCGTGCTATGTTCGCCCTTTCTCATTCTCTCCCAATCGGTCTCAATCGCTCTCTCCCTCTTCTTCGACAAAAACGCTGCGCATCTTCGTGACGCTAAATTGCGTTTCATCCGTAAAAAAATTACCCTCATGCGCGCAAAGAAGTTTCACTTCAAAAATGGGTCACGTAGTATGGGTACGTTGCTTTAGATGCAATAATGCCTTATTTGTGTTGCAGGATGAAAAAAAGAGTTCAAAATATCTAAGCAATATTCACCCCTTAATTTACACTCTTAAAGGTTACCTATATAACTTCTGAGGACCAAATTTTAAGAGTGTTCATATATTACGTCTTTAGTGAGGGATAAACGTAACGTTCTATCACTACGTTATGTTTCAAATACAGTGACAGGTTAACAATATATTACATATTCTTCGGAGACGCATATAATAACATTTGCGATCAACAACCTGATTGCCAAGCGCGGTCATCTTAGCATTACATCATTTTGGGTACGTCTATAATTAACAGTAGAACTTAAATAGGCAGACGAAAGCATGGATTGCTAAGAATGATAAAAGCTGTTGAGTTTTGTACAAGTCGTATTAGTTTGCACGCGTATCCACTAGATGGCGCTGTAAAACATTTGCCGTAAAGATGAGAAGTGAACAAAAAATTGGTTAGTA
This sequence comes from Lymantria dispar, assembly GCA_032191425.1. NCBI lineage: Eukaryota > Metazoa > Arthropoda > Insecta > Lepidoptera > Erebidae > Lymantria > Lymantria dispar. The sequence continues at coordinate 31,220,170 of CM063449.1, read as the reverse complement.
TATGAGGATAATATTTTATCACTGTAGTGATGGAGTAAGAATACAATTCACCACCCCCCTCTCTTGCTCGTGGGTGTCGTTAAAGACGACTAAGTTAAAAAATATGTAGATAACCTCGATGCACGGAAAGGAAAATTCGACATAACCCTATACTAAGACATCTGCTTAGCGTGGTATAGTAAATCAATTTTTCTTTTACTGTAAAGGCTCTATCTAGTCCAACAGTGGGGCGTATACATGCTGATAAAAAGAAGAAATTTGCAGCTTAATTGGTAAACCAGTTAGTCGTTAGTCTCTTCTTACTTACTCAACTCTGTCATCAATATCTCTATCATGTGCTCTAACTGTAGCGACGAAGAATTCTGAGCCTTCTGTCTCTTTGAATGAGACGGTCTGGAGGCTGTGCTCGAAGATTGGCTCCTCATCGTTCCAATTAATAAGGTTAATATACACAGTAGCTACTCCAATGTGTGCCGGATTATTCAAATCCGTTGCTACAACCTAAAACCAGAAAATTAATTAAATTTCTAGAAATCTAGCTGACCGAACAAATGCTGTTCTATGCAAAATAATATTGAAAATAATAGCGCCAAGTTCCGAATAAGTTTTTTAGGCTAACCCATTCTTGAATCCATCTGAACACACACAAAAATGTCATCAAAATCAGTTCAGTCATTTAGGAAGAATTTAACCTCATAAATACGTACAAAAGAATTTAATATACATATAAAAATTGTCCGTGTGGTGACGGAGTTGTCCGTGTGGTGACGGAGTAAGAATGCACCACTCCTTATCTTACCCGTGGATGTCGTAAAAGGCGACTAAGGGATATAATACGCATATAACACCCATAAAAGAGAAGGCAAAGTGGAAATAAAACCCTATATCAACCCGTCTGACCAGCATGGTATAGTAAGGTCAATTTCTCTCCTATTTTGGAGGAGGCTCAAGCCCAACAGTGGGGCATATATGAGCTGAAATGAAGATAAAGATTATCAGTCTCTGCATGAATTACGCTTTCCCGTGTGATGACAAAATAAGAATACAATTCACCACTCCCTATCTTGCTCATGGATATCACAAAAGACGAATGAGGGATATAATAAGCACATAAGTAACATCTGTGTAAGATAAGGATGACTCAAAATAAAACCCTAAAACTCTGACCGATATGTTATCGGCCAATTTTTCTCCTACTGGGGAAGAGGCGAGCCCTGTAGTGGGGTGTATATATATGTGTGTCAAGATGATGAAATTTCGTTTAGGGTAACAATACAACTATTCCCATATTAGGGGTATATATAAGCGATTATGGATTTATTTTCGTCGGTAAACTTTGACAGGCTGACAAATAGAATCTACATAATTAAAAAAGAAAATAAATAATTATACATACGTACCCTCAGCATGATAGATTGATACTCAGGCACTTCAAAGTCCAACAAACGATGGTTTAATGTCCCCATTATAAAACTTTGACGCTGGTACCCCACCTCTGGCGCAATGTAGAATGCCTCCTCAGCGTTTGGCGGAAATACCGCCTCTAAATGCACCATATATTGTGCATTTTCTCCCTATTAAACAAATAATAGATTTATTCACCACCCCCTTTCACCCTTTTGTCCGTGGGTGTCGTAAAAGACGACTAAGAGATATAATATGTATATAATATCTAGATATTAAAACAAGGGATGGAAAACTCGAAACAAAACCCTTAGTGGCGGAGGCCCGAGCCCAACAATCTTTTCTTTCTTTTCTTTCAAGGGAGTTTTTTGTACTGTGGAAAATGCTTTTACACATAGACTCTATTTGTATCGGAGAGGTGCGTCTGCAGGATTTCCTGATACATTTTATTATTTTAGAATACCTACTAAAAAGCACGGCAGCCCCGTATTCCTAGCCGTGGCCGCGGGTGACGCGACCGGGGAATTAGTTCGTCACCCGGCGAGAGGCCGACCGCGTGAGGAAAGACCGACGTCCTCCCTGAGGGGGGGACGTCGGTCGATGGGAGGGTACTCCTCAGAGGGTATTCCGTCGGGCCGACCACTGACGTCAAGTCACTCTGCTCTGGTGGTCGGTCCAACGACGAAGGCGACGTGGTGTTCGGGTGGGTTGCGGGTGTGCTTGCTTACGCCCCTCTGTCGCCCCGGACGGAGTGGTGCGAGGAGCGCGCCGACCGCAACCCACACCCCAAAAAAAAAGCACCATATTCCGGTTGTGAGACAATAGAGGTTCAATATTTGGGAAGAGAAAAAAATATATAAATATATACCAGATCGCGGTCATGAAATCCGAATTCTTCTAAATTCAACGTCATCGCAGTTTCTTCCATTATGTTAATTGTGTATTCTTTGTGGAAAGGCTCTGGTCTTTGATCGTTAATATCGTTGACAATTATGACGACATTCGCTCTGGTTGAATTGATTTCTCTATCATATTCGTCGTTCTTGTATGCTATTATAGCCAATTGGAATACTTCACGCTCTAGGAAATCTCTATCTATAGGATCTACATAAAATATAGCACCGTTTCTACCACCTTCTATTGTTTCAATATGAAAGAAAGTGTCTGAAAATAAAGAAAATTCTCCTTTTAATCTATTTATATAACAGAAAGTCGTGTTAGTTACACTATTTATAACTCAAGAATGTCTGTACCGATTTGGCTGAAAATTGGTGGGGAGGTAGCTTAGAACTAGGAGACGGACATAGGACACTTTTTATCCCGTGCCCGTTCGATAAAATGTCAAAGAAACGTAGTATTACAAAAACGCATTTGATACATATGTAATAACAAAACGCAAATGACAGCTAAACGTAATTTTGTCTATAGTTAAGTAAGGTTGAAAATTTGATAATATTATAATTTTGTCAGAAATTAATAATCAGTAATTTATATTCTCTTTGAATCATCATTAACAATGCCGCGACCAAGAAGATCGAGTCTTTCCGGACAAAGCTGTAATGGTTCTTCCAGAAACTATATTTTCGGATATTTAGAAAATTATTTACGAAAAAAATTATGGCGGTACAAAGTTCGACGAGTCTAGTAGATAAATATCTTTTTCATTTCTGAATCAGTGCAAAATAAAAAAGGGAGCCGTCACTCAACATGCCTGGTACAAGTATACATATGTATATGCATAAAAGAACAGATTACGAGAGGAACTAATATGGCATAAAGTATTAATAAAATGTTAAGCTTTTTCCAGATGATTTTTATTCAAAAAGCCTTTATTTTTATTAGTATTCACTATAGGTATGCGAGCTCAGTGCGGCGAGGGAGATAGCGCAAATTACGACATCCACGGGCAAAATGGGGGGGGATGTATCCGTCACTACACGGAAAATATTTTATATATTCTTCAACCGTGCCAAATTTCATACATGTCATACCGCATAATTTTCGTAAAAAGGGGTAAAAAGATTTTGCTTCACATTGTCTTTATATATTTATATATAAACTAGCTGACCCAACAGACATTGTTCTGTTCAAATATACGCTACCTACCGGGTTCAATTGTGATTCTAAACTATTCTCGAATTCCCTTGAACATGTACAAAAAATTTTAACAACATTGGATCAGCCGTTTAGGAGAAGTTGAGTGACATACACACGTACACAAGAAACATATATATATATATATAAAGACTAGCTGACTCAACAGATGTTGTTCTGTTCAAATAAATAGACAGCAGCGCCAACTACCGTGTCAAATTGTGAATCTAAACAATTCACGAATCCCCTTGAACACACACAAAAAAATTCATCAACATCGGTCTAGCCGTTTAAGAGGAGTTCAGTGACATATACAAGAAATTTATGTTTAAAGATATAGATATTTGTAGGTTCAAAATAAATGAAAATGAATTTAAAATTGTCTTCATTGTATTTCACAGTATAAATTATGTATAAAGAGTGATTCATCTTTTTGCTCATACAAACCTGATTCGTCGTTTTCGAGCCTATAATATATTGGTCTATTTATTCCTGTGTCACCATCTACGGCTCTCACGTTGAACTGTTGATGTGTTTTCTCATCGAACTGTTGCACTGCAAATATTTCAACCCATCTTGGAGCTCTTAACTCTATATTTTCCACTTGTACCATCATTGTAACTGTGTGCTCGTTTGGATATGAATCCTGTAATTTAAAATTTTATATAATAAGTAAACAGGAATATAATAAACCAGTTAGTATTAGTAACCACGCTCTTGTAAACTATTACTAATTGTACATTAAATATGTGGTTTTTCGGCATACGTGATTTCTCATTTGCTTTGATTAGTGAAGGTTAACGACCTTTATGCCTCTAACCTTATGATGATTAACTTAGTAGCATGTCTCGTTAGTGTTTTTATCGTATATACAAATCTATATTATACACTAGCTGACTCAACAAACCTTGTTCTGTTCAAATAACACAGCAGCGCCACCTACCGAGTCCAATTGTAAATCTAAACCATCCTCGAATCCCCTTGGACATACATAAAAAATTTCATCAACATCGGTCCAGCCGTTTAGAAGGAGTTCAGTGACATACACAAGAAATATATAGGTATATCAAGATATATACACGGCTCACGGGTGGACTAAGATGTCTTACGTCCAACAAGTGATCGTAATTATAGATATTTATATTTACCCGCTACAGAAATTAGTTCTTAATTTTTGACCCACATTGTTGTACAAATTTATTGCCAGTACAAGAAGAAAATGATTCTATATGAAAAAATTATATTGTTTTCGCATAATTATTTTTTGCAAAAAAAGACCGTCCGTCCGTCCGTCCCGTCTTCAATAATGAAGACAATGTAGTACGTTTAGATATTTGTTGATTTTTCAAAAATCGTTTGTCCTATTTCAATAAAATTTTCATTGGACCATTTGGGAAGTAACTATAACCTTTCCAACAAAAAAAGCGTCATCAAAATCGGTTCATAAACGACGAAGTTATCCGCGAACAAACATAAAAAAAGCATACCTATATACAGTCGAATTGAGAAACCTCCTCCTTTTTTGAAGTCGGTTAAAAATTACGCTGTAAAGTGTTCGATACGTCGAGTAATCAAAAATCAAATACAAACGAGGTAAAATCCGTAAAATAGCTTTATTTACTTACGTAATACTCACGTATTACCTAATCAGAAGTCATTATGAAAACTTAACAACTTACCGAAGCAGTGACAGAGAATATATGAAGGGCATTTTCTTCAAAATTTAATCCAGCCTTGAGTGATACAGTGACATACATCCAATACCATTGTCCAGGGACGTTCTCTCCTTGCAGGAGAAATATTTCGTCATCATTACGATCACTATCTAGCGTGAAATCCATAAACCGAGTACTGATCTCACCATCTATGTCTGATACATTGTAACGGCATTGAACAAGATCGGTTTCGGCTGTTTCCTGTTGGGTAAATTGAGTATAAAAAGATAATGCTTCTTTATATTAGATCCTCCATCCGACATCCTCGTCACGTCCTCAACGAAGAGGACGGCAATATCACACTCGCTCAGCGTAGAGCCTACACGGCCCGTGAGACCTTAACACGTGAATACCCGCGGTGCCGCCCTCCACGACGAGGTGCAAAACCGCACCGCGCAAAAATCATCAATCAAAACGTGGGCACGCCCACTTTGCCTCCAGCGACGCCCCAAGCCAAGGTCTGTTCCCTACAGGGGGAGCCTTTGCGCGATGTCGCTTAGTATACTTTCACCGAGTTGAGAGCCCTCAGCGCTCACTCATAGTCCGCGTCAAGCTGTCAAGACCATCTGCGACCAACAGCTGTACACACACACACAAAAAAAGAAAATATATATTAGATCACTTCTAGGTTATTTACTGAATCATCGGGTAATTAAAGATAATATGTCCCATACAAAAGATGATAGTTTTTTACTAACAAGTGGATTTAAACGGATACTTTATAAATTAACTGTTTATATATATATAGCAACCCATGATTTGCTGAATGATGAATCGATTTCTATTTTATTAAAATCTCAATCAATATCATAACAAAATCAAAAATAATGTAGGTTTGGTTTTCGGTTGTCTCTTTTCTTGTTACTTTTTTTTTATTGCCGATGGTGGCAAACGATTAGGCAGCACACCTGATGGTAAGTATTACTGCCGCACATGGACCTTCGCAACACCAGGGGCACAGCCAGGCCGTTGCCTACCGTGAAGTAAATGCTCTTCTTAAACCTCGTTTAAAGAAGGACAAGTCATACTGCTCGGGAAACACAGCAGCAGGTAGTTTATTCCGTACGTGGGAGAAATGATCGCTGGAAACGTACAGTTGAAGACCACATCGTTTCCAGGTGAAATAGATGAATCCTGCTGCGGTGTCGAGTGGTACGTTGGTGAAAAACGGTGACGGTGGCACCAAGTCAAACAGTTCCTCGGAGCACTCCCCGTGAAAGAGTCGGCAGAGTACACAGAGTGACCCAAAGTCTCTCCGCCGCTCCAGCGACTCCAATCCGTCCGTGAGATTGGGATCGCCGACGATTCGAACAGCACGCCTTTGGAGGGAGTCAAGTGGGTCTAACTGATATTTGGGCGCGCCTGCCCAGAGATGTGAGCGGTACTCCACATGAGGATGAACTTGCGCTTTGTAAGGTACCAGACGCTGTCTCGGTGTGAACCACCTGGCTCTGTTCAGGACACCCAACTTTTTGCTAGCCAATTTGGCTTTGTCCTCCAAATGACTCCCAAACTGGACTTTGTTCGATATTTCGACGCCGACGATCCCAATACTGTCGGAAATTGGGAGAGTTACTCCTTGGAACTGAGGCGCCATGACAAACGGGTCCTTCTTTGCAGTGAACGCGCAAACTTGTGTCTTTCTGGGATTGAACTGGATTAAGTTCCGTTCTTCAGACACAAGTAGAACCCTTCTTTCCTGAGCACTCCGAGAGATATTTCGTTGCTCGGTGTACCGCTCGTCACCCGTGCTATCATCCGCATAGCAACGCATATTCTCGATAGAGAGCATGTCATTTATATGCAGGATCAACAACGTCGGGGAGAGCACCGAGCCTTGTGGTGCACCAGCATTAATGGTCATGGTATCGGAGCAGAAGCCATCTACGACGACTTTTCGACCATCCATAAAGCTGGCGATCCAATTACAGAGTCCCTCGGGGATTCCGTATGATGGTAGCTTCGATAGAAGTGCCCTGTGCCAGACCCTATCGAACGCCTTTGCGATGTCTAGGCTGAATGCTAGCGCCTCACCCTTGCCATCCAAGGCCAACGGTGAGTTAAGTACACAAGAAAATCACCAGCCGATCGCCCACGACGAAAGCCGTATTGGCGATCACTGATCAGCTGATGATCCTCAAGGTACTGCAGAAGCTGGCAGTTTACAATTTTCTCCATTATCTTGGAGAGCAAGGATGTTATCGCAATTGGCCTGTAATTCGATAGGTCAGACCGGTCTCCCTTTTTAGGGATCGGGTGGACATGGGCTACCTTCCACAAAGACGGAACCCTATTAGTAACTTAGGAAAGTCGGTATAGGGCGTGAGGATGGGAGTCAGTTCAGGGGCGCACGTCTTTAGGACCGCTGCAGGTATGCCATCCGGCCCACTCGACTTATGGACGTCTGAATGCCGCAGCTCCCATTTGACCGCTCGCTGGGTGATCCGGATTTTTGGAAGTAAGCTTTCACACTGTGGGATGGTAGGTGGTGTGCCACACCACAGCTCCGGCGTCCAAAGTCGAGTTACAGGCAAAGAATTGACCTAGAAGATCGGGCTTCTCCTTTGCACTGTGGGCCAGATTGTCAACGTGTTTCTGCAGTGGAGGGAGATTGGACTGGCAGAAGTTGCCTTGGGCAGCCTTGGTGAGCGACCAGAATACACGACTGCCAGCGGGATAGCTAATAGCTTTTACGTGAATTAGGGATCGCAATTGGTATTATAAACTTCTTAGAAGACTACTACTACTACTATCTGGCAACAAACTGCCTACCAAAATTAAAAAAGAAAATAAGTTCCACTTCTACAATCAAACTAATATATGATATTCCGAGGATACTTACAGGTATACTGCAAGGTTCGAAGACTTGGACGATAGGTGCATTGTCGTCAATGTTTACGATCCGCAGCAAAACACCAGCGACCATCGTCTCATCGTCCACTCTAACGTTGAACATATACAGTTGCATTCCAGGTGTTTCGTAGTCTTGCCTTAAAAGACAAATTAAAAGTGTGAAGATGTGCTATTATAATCCAATAACTCTCTCTTTGACGGCCTTTTTTTATGGGTGGGCTATGATATGGACGAAAGGACGGCGCGCGGGTCCATAACCCACCCGTACCCGCGTCACCTTCGTTGTTGGGCCGATCGCCGGAGCAGGGTGACTTGTCGTCAGTGGTCGGCCCGACGGAATACCCTTTGGGGTACCCTCACCTCTCGACATCCCTGTCCCGGGACGTCGGCTGCCGTCGCGCGGTCAGCCTCTCTGCAGGTGACGGACTAAAATCCCCGGTCCGGTCATCCGCGGCCTCGGATAGGGCGGCATCAGGCGCAGGTCAGAATCGGGCGGCGCAGACTCGCATCTGCGCCGCCCGATTCGCCGGCGGCGGAACGTGTCACCGAAGAGGAGCTTCTCTGGCGCACGATCCGCCGCCTCCTTCGTTGACGGCTTAGATTATCTTTTGAAGTAAAACTTCTTTAAAATCGTTGTGATTTCAAACTCGATGAAACGAAAAAGCGAGTCCATAGAGACACAAACACGTAAATGTATAGGATTCAGGATACATTCGCATAGCGTCCCCACTATCGTCTACTAAGCTGTGTCCATATGTATACTCCTGTGTAGTGAGATAGTCAAAATATCTATATCTTGCTCCAGTTCCGAGCGTTCTATGTGTTTATGTTAGTATGTGTTTAATACATGTGTTTGCGTCTGCGTATTAGAAAACTTTAATATGAAGTAAGCGTGTTGATTGTTGATGCATTTTTATTTGTGTGAATATTTTCATCTCCGTGATAAATTAATTTTACAATTTTTTTTTTTTTTTTTACTATTGACCAAAAACACGTGGGACCAAAGCAGTTTCACTTCTGACATGCATACTTTGTACGCTATTTTATTCTTAAATTATTTTACCTTTGTGTTATAACAAGATGCCAGTCTCCAACAACTTCAGGTATCCTTCTTATAACTGGCATTAACATATTGAATGAACCTTCGAAGAATGGCGATACAATATATGGTGTAAGATAACCTGAGGAATATACAAATAAAGTCAGTCACTCATTTATACAAATCCTTACTAATATTATAAATGTAAAAGTATGTTTGTTATGTTTTCACGCTTAAATCACCAAACCGATTTCAAAAATTATTTCACCAATCATCATCATCATCTCAACATATAATTTCCTACTGTTGGGATCAGGCCTCCTCCATAATAGAAGGGGAATTGGTCTACTATTCCAAGCTGGTCAGGCGTGTTGGAACAGGGTATTTTTTCAAGTTTTTCTTCTCTTGCACAGATGTTATATGCTTATTGTGTCTCTTAGTAGTCTTTTACGACATCCACGGGTAAAATAGGGAGTGGTGAATTGTATTCTTACTCTGTCACTACACGGAATACTTCACCAATGGATAGCTATAATATCAGGGAGTAATATAGGCTATATATTATCCCACGTATTCCCACGGGAAAGGGAACTACGCTACGTCTGAAACCGAAGCGAAGCGTGGGCGAGTTGCTAGTAAATAATGTTGAAGTGTCCGTTTTGTTATGTCAAAAAGTGGGTTTTTTCATGTTCACACAGTTATTTACACGATACCACACCTGTCGAGCCCGGGCCACTTCCATACCGAAAGGGAATTTGACCTAGTATACCATGCTGGTCAGATATGTTGGTATAGGGTTTCATTTCGAGTTTTCCTTGTCTTGCATAGATGTTATGTGCATATTATACCCCTTAGTCTTTACGACATCCACGGGCCAAATAGGGAGTAGTGAATTGTATGCTGACTCCGTCACCACACGGAAAATTCTGACTCAGTACCTATACCAGTTTTTAAAATAGTTTGTTTATCTGACTGTATATAATATCTATAAAAGCAAACCATCCACGTGCTTAATTCGGTTACGTCGATCCTGGTTTCGATTATATCCGATGTTCATCATCAGGGCGGGTGCGCAGCTGCGTCTGCGAGGCCCCGGCGTGCACGCCGGTATAATCCATCTCAGCACGTGTCTGGTTTGCCGTTATAGATATTATGATATGTATCAATCTCACGATAATTTCAGTGTGTGTATCTTTGTTCCGGGTATTATGCCGGGTAATATTAGGGTGGTAGGACCACACTGTTGATAGTTGTCTGTTTACAGCCGCGGGCCGGTCCGTCCGGGGTAGTACCACACTGAGCAGAAAATCGACGTCCGAGTAGTAGGAATTTGTTACTTCGCTTCGTTCGGTGAGCGAGGGAGCTGGAAGCATAACTTTCTAAGGGTGTTTGCGTGTGGAGTGTTTTGGTGGTGCCTTTGGTATCACCGAGCCTCAATGCACGCATTCACACTCCCTTCACTTTCTTCACGGTAGGCAGCGGCCTTGTAAAGGTCCATGAGCGGCGGCAACACTTACCATCAGGTGTACTGTGTGCTCGTTTGCCACTGTGGCAATAAAAAAAAAACGGCTTTTTTTTTTATTTTTTTTACCAAGGGCAATACCAAGGGCACCACCAAAACCCTCCACACTCAAACACCCTCAGAAAGTTGGGCTGCCGGATCTCTCGCTCACCGAACGAAGCGCAGTAACAAATCGCTACTACTCAGACGTCGATTTTCTGCGAGAGCGTGGTACTGCCCCGGACGGACCGGCCTGCAGCTGTAGACAGATAACTGTCGACAGTGTGGTCCTACCACTCTTAAACGGCTGGACAGATATTAATAATATGTTACTACTTGGTAGCTGTCTTTATAAGGAGTTTTACCAACCGAAGCGCGAAGCGGGGGCGCATCGCTGATATATATAAAAGTCTACTTCTCTGTTCGTTTACATTCTATTATCTCGAAAACCAGTTATCTTCTTTATATCAACGTCATTGTCACAGCTAAACATACGTCCCACTGCTGGGCTCAAGCCTCCTTTACAATGGGAGGGAAATTGACCTACTATATCACGCTGGTCTGACGGGTTAGTACAGAATGAAAAAAATGAAATGAAAAATTATTTATTGTCACGAGCTAAATTGAGGCAGAAAAGCATGAATTACATTCTATTTAAATAGAATACAGGATTTTATTCTTCTCTTGTATAGATGTTATATACACATTATAATCCCTTAGTTGTCTTTTACAATATCCACGGGCAAGAAATGAGGTGGTGAATTGTATTCTTACTCCGTCACCACACGGATAATCTATACCAATAAATAAAATTGGAGTGTCTGTTTGTAATGTCAAAGTAATAGGCTTTTTCATGCTCACACGGTTATTTGCACGACACCTATGCCTAAAATAGCAATTAAAAAATTTTTGTCTGTCTGTCTGTCTGTTTGTTTCGGGTAATCTTCAAAACGGCTGGACCGATTTCAAAAATTCTTTCACCAATGGAAAGCTATAATATCAGGGAATAACATAGGCTATATTTTATCCCGGTATTCCCGCGGGAACGGGCACTACGCGGGTAAGGTGACTGGAACCGAAACGAAGCGGGGGCGGGTTGGTAGTAATAAATATTTACTAAATATTTACCATGATAATTAAGTTTAGCTATTACAACATCTCCTTCTATCTCCTCCTCCATATATATCAGTTGTGTACCACTGTTAGTCGTGATGATATGAAAGTCATCCATACACAAGTCTTCTCTCTCCTCTGCTGGCAGTAAGGGTCGTTCCCTCCAGGTTAAACCTAGACAGCAAACATTTAAACTTAATTATATCATCATCATTTATCATTTCAGCTCATATACGTCCCACTGTTGGGCTCCTCTTCCACAGTAGGAGGACAATTGACTTTACCATGCTGGTCAGACAGATTGGTATAGGGTTTTATTTCGAGTTTTCCATCTCTTGTATAAGTGTTATATGCGTATTATATCCTTTGGTCGTCTTTTACGACATCCGCGGGCAAGATAGGGAGTGGTGAATTGTATTCTTACTCCGTCACCAAAAATATTTAAACTTTTTTCTTATATACTTAATAAGTAATTTTTATTATACATATTTGATTGCACATATGGTTTTTTGTGCCAAGGGTGTGGGTTCGACCTCTATGCAGAGCAATTCTTTGTGCGATCTACTATTGATTATTCCAAGTCTGGATGTAATTTGTGTCTGTTAATTGTATAATATTTATATGGTTGACCGAGCTTCAATCGTTTTTATTTTGTATTTTTGCCGAACTTATTTAGATATACCTATATGAATAAAAAATAAAAGTGATGAAATAATGGAAAAATACAAATAGAAAATAATAAGAACACCGAGATTCGATCTCACGCTGTTTGAATGCGACTGGACAACTTCCCAACTGAGCTATTGTCATTGTCACTCTTGACGGCGAAGGCGAAATTTGCATTCTCAATCTATTGACCTTAGAATAATAACGTATAGAAGGTAAGTTCAGGCACAAAAAGTGAGGCATTTCAATTGGAGCCTAATGGAGATTACACCGGAACCGTTCCGTAAGGTATAAGTCATTGTACTGCACAAACGTACGCAACTCTTAAAAAATAAATAGGTAATTATGACGGTTTGTGCATTCAAATGGTGTCACAACACATTTGAAAAATATAAAAAGATTATTACCATTACTTTTAAAGGTAATTCGACGATTTATGTTAATAAAAACAAAATTTGATTTCATAATTTGTATAGTGGTGTGCGTGTGTACGTGTGTAATCGTCTGCGCGCCATTAGTATTTTTAGATTCAAATTTTGAAAGTTCGAAGTATTGACACTATCCTTCTATACGTTATTATTCTAAGCTATTGACATTGTATGTCATTGTATTGATTACATTCATTGATGAAAAACACTGACTAAACATTTTCTATAAGTAAACCTAGCTAGATCAATTTTTTGGCCCCGAAACCTCTAATATGCTAAATTTCATGAAAATCGTTGTAGCCGTTTTCGAGATCCTGAATTTGTATAGCCCTCTATGAGACAAAGATTTATTCCTCAGTCGGGAGTGTTGTCTTTAAAAAATATATATAACAGTTAAATCTTTACTTTAAAAAATATATCCTTATACTATTAATTTCACTATGAACGTTAAAACTCTCCAAATATCCTATACAAACTATGGCATTTCGGCACGGTTAAAGTTTACCTGTAAGTTAACTTGGTATTTGTTTTTTTAAGACAACCTGCACTAAGGAATTACTTATGATGCTGGAAAAATTTACAAACGTATAATTTAATAGACACAAATTACACCCAGATTCAGTACATGAATTTGTAGACTGTTTTATCAGAATCGAACCCACAGCACTGGCGCAGTAGATCGGCATCTTAATCACTACGCCATATATACAGTTACCATCATAATAATTATTGACAATTTCGATTTGATTAAAGTTTCACGACGTTTCGAACACTTTGCAGCGTTCATGGTCACGAGCGGACTAAGATTTCTGTATCGGGTAGATAATTATAGATTTTCTGCAATATCAATGACTTGTTGGACGTGAGACATTTTAGTCCGCCTGTGACCATGAACGCTGCAAAGTGTTCGAAACGTCGGGCAATCAAAAATCAAATACAAACGCGATAAAATCCGTAAAGTAGTTTTATTTTAAATGTGTAATAGTCGCGTAAACATCAGAAATCATTAAATAAACATTAAACAACATTGGATTGGCTTTGTCTTCAGACAGTAGTACCACACTGTCGATAGTTTTCTATCTATAGCCGCGCGCCGGTTCGTCCGGGGTAGTACCACACTCCCGCAAATAATCAACGTCTGAGTAGTAACAATTTATTACTGCACTTCGGTGAGCGAGACAGCCGTAAACCCAACTTTCTGAGGATCTGCGTGTGATTGGTTTTGGTGATACCTTTACTATCACCGAACCCCTATGCACGCATTCATACTTCCTTCATTTTCTTCACAGTAGTCAACCGCCGAACAAAATCCATCTTTTACCATCAGGTGTGCGTTCGCCTGTTTGCCACCATTAGTAATAAAAAAAGTTATTGAATAAAAATATATCGATATCTGATGTTTACGCGAGCACTACACATTGTAAATAAAACTACTTTTACGGATTATATCGCGTTTGTATTTGATTTATGATTGCCCGACGTTTCGAACACTTTGCAGCATTCATGGTCACGGGCGGACTAAGGTGTCTCACGTCCAACAAGTAATCGTTATTACAGACATTTTTATGATAAAAATGTCTGAATACACATCGAAAACAAGTAATCGTTATTACAGACATTTTTATGATAAAAATGTCTGTAATAACGATTACTTGTTGGACGTGAGACACCTTAGTCCGCCCGTGACCATGAATGCTGCAAATTGTTCGAAACGTCGGGCAATCATAAATCAAATACAAACGCGATATAATCCGTAAAAGTAGTTTTATTTACAATAAAAATATATCATCATCATTTTCATGCCCTCATCCCACGCTAAGTGCAGCACAACATGTTCTTATCTTCTATAGCCTTCTATCAGCCGTTATATCTGCGCTCACTGCTTTCATACTCATTCACACAATCCATCCATCCATCTGTTTTGGGTCTCCCAAGCTTCTTTACATACACAATCATATCGATAACCCGCCTGCCATTGGATATAAATATATAATAATGTATATATTTAAATCAGTGTAAAATATTCTTACCATCGAAATTTTGATCATCAAATTCAGGTGTGGAAGGTCTGGGTATTTGCTCCATATAACCACATCGTTCTGAAAATATTCATCATATTATTACATCACGTATTTAAAAACTTTTAATATTGAAACTGCTTTATCATTATCTCAGCCTACAAAGTCCCACTGTTGGGCACGGTTCTCCTCCACAATGGAAGAGAAATTGATTTATCATATGGCGCTGGATAGCTATTGGCTTAGGGTTTTTATGTCGCAATTTCTTTCTTAGTTATTATGTGGATATCATAACTTTTAGTCGTCTTTTACGACACCCATGGGTAAGAG
Organism: Lymantria dispar; assembly: GCA_032191425.1. NCBI lineage: Eukaryota > Metazoa > Arthropoda > Insecta > Lepidoptera > Erebidae > Lymantria > Lymantria dispar. Next base: position 31,205,009 of record CM063449.1, on the reverse strand, counting down.
AGGTGGTGAATTGGATTCTTACTTCGTCACTACAGGGATAACTGCTCTATAGTCTAGACAAAGGTTTCATTTCAAACTTTCCTTCTCTTGCATAGATATTATACATATATTATATCCCTTAGTCGGTCTTTATGACACTCACCCCAGGGGTGATGAACTGTACTATTACTCCATCATCATACGAAACCGTACCTAATATTATTCAGAGTATAATTCTCTAACTGATTGCTGCCAGCAGCACATACGGTTTCTGCCGGCCGGTCTGGCCTAAAGCAACGACACTAAATTAATAGTCTTCGGGTCGTTTCTACCCTAGGCTATCAGTCTTGAGCATAAGCCAAATTCGTGATAGTGTGTAGGAACTCCATAATCTAACAAGTTTTTTGTGATTTTATAAATATATAGGTAGTTAGTGCAACTCCGAAATTATTTTTTATAACTGCCAAGCTATACGATCTAACAGTTCTTTAATTCGTTTGCCAAGCGTGGCAGCTTTTATCTTTGGGTGGGCTGTGTTCAGCACATCCGCAGTCCGTTCCGTCCGTGGTGACGAAAGGACGGAGTCCCATAACCCACCTTATTCCCTTCCATTTGCCATTGGGTTGACCACTGTTACCAAGTTCCTTATCGCCCATGACCAGTTAAGCCTCTCTGTAGTTGAAGTGTGGTAGCTTACAGCATTATCTTACTTTGGGGGTCCTATATTCAGTAGTAAATATCGACAGGCTAATATATATAGACGGAATACTATACCTTGTGCGAACGCAGTATTGGCTGCTAAGATAATCAGCCCAATCGTCACCAAACAAACGTCAGTAGCCATCTTACATGTTCTGTTTCAATAGCGGTGCATAAAATCCTGTAAAATATATAATAATGAATTAAATTTGAGTTAATCATTAAACGAGATTGCCAGAGTTTTCCCGTGTGGTGACGGAGTAAGAATACAATTCACCACCCCTCTCTTGCGCGTGGGTGTCGTAAAAGACGACTATGGGATATAATAGGCACGAGCAGGATAACTCGAAACAAACCCCTACACCAATACGTCTGACCAGCATGGTATAGTAGGTCAATTTCGCTCCCATAGCGGAGGAGACCCGAATCCAGTAGTGAGACGTGTATGGGATTAAATGATGATGTTAACGATGAATCGGTCATCACACGAGCTTCCCATGAGAAGGACATATTTTGTAGGTTAAAAAGTAGCTCATCGAACTCAAGTGCCGTGGTGCATTTAATTGACGATGGAGTTAATAAGGCACTTCAAGCGACCGTACGCTGTCTCTCCATCGCCCCAGATTAGGCGTGATCAGACCACGCCAATAAAGTAAACCCTTACTTTAACCCATTACTGCACGGAAAATCCATTCATTTTCTTAAAAATCATTAATTTCATTTATCTTAGCTCATATGTATACGTCCCACGCTCGAGCCTTCTCTATAATAAGAGGGAAGTTGATCGACTGTATCATGCTGATCAGAAGTGTTGATATAGAGTTTTATTTCGAAGTTTTCATCTCTTGCATAGATGTTAAATGCATAATAGTCTTATGACATTCACGGGGTAGAAACGCGTGTAATTAATTTTATGTTTAATCAGTTACTGCAAAAAAAAAACGAACAAGAACAAGGGATTTGAATCCAAAAACATTAACTAAACAACAACGTAAGCCATTTATTTAATTGAGTATGAATCTAGATACTTGCTTGATGCATTTTTACATAAAAGATCTTTTTCTAGACGCAAAACAATTAAAATAGATAAAAACATTTGGAGCACGTTGAAAAAAGATTTAATTAACATATAAGGTATAAATCGTGAATCATATTAACTGTTTATCGGTGGCTAATTTCGCAAAATGATTTCATTTTTCTACTGATAAATAAATATATTTTTATAGTTACGCAGTAAAAATGCAATTTACCAGAACGATTCCAATTCACATGTCGATACCCTGAACAGAAGTCAATTAGGGGATATAAATAAATAACATCACTGGAAGGGAAGATTGGATGTAATAAGTCTGACTGCGCCAGTCATCATCCCGGCTCAACATCAATTCAGTTCATATATGCCACTTCTAGGCTCGAGCTTCCTCCATAATAAAAGAGAAATTTACTTAAAATACCATGCTGGCCAGACATCTGGGAATACGGTTTTGTTTTGAATTTCTTTCTCTTGTATTTTATATCCGTTACACGTCTTTTGCGACACCCATGGGCAACAAAGTTGGTGGTGAATTGTATTCCCCATCATCACATGAAAAACTAGACTAGTTGGGCGTATACGAACAGAGAAGAAAAAAAAAAGAAATTAAATAAATCAATGGTTACAAAAGAAACAACGAGTATAAACTCCTGAATAGATTTGATAGCCGCATATTTTAAACTATAGAAACATGGTTTTCTCCTTCTCCATCTGTTTTTTTTTTCTGTTTGCTCAAGAAATATTCAAGATATCTCTTCATTTTCGGTCAGTATTTATTTTTATTCCACAGAGTGCATTAAAACTCTTTCCTATAATTTGTGTTCCTTTTGCATCTTCTGTGCATGTAAACCTCTATTGTGCAGTAGCCGTTTCCATAATGGAAGGCAGCGACTTGCAATCCTACGCCAGCTGGACGGTTTGTCTTAGGGTATTATTCCGACAGTTTCTTTTCTTTGAGTACTATGATACGCTTACATTTTTCAGTAGTATTTTAAAACGGATTGAAATAGTTGGAGCGTCGGAGATATTTTGATTCACATTGTGTCTTCTATTGACTCTTTAAAGGTCTGAAGAGCTGTTGCAATTGATATCAACTTCTCCTATATCATCGTATCACTCATCGCAGACACGTAGAAACGACATCATCCTGGTCTGTACGTTTTCAGCGTTCATTTCTCTCAAATATATACGTGTTAGCTTTGGAATGAACGGTCCTTTAATTGATGTTCTAGGATAGTTTTTGAAGTGAAACTTCTTTAGAATCGTTGTGATCTCAAACCGGATGCAACGGAAAAAACGACAGGTAAGACACACAAATACAAAAATGTGTAGAATGAAGCCGGCAAAGAATGAGACAGAAATATATATACTATTTTTGACGGATTAAAGGATAAAGGATGAGGGATGAGTGATGAAGGATAAAGGATAAAGAAGTTTCACTTCTGGCATGCGTACTATGCACGCATGCTTTTATTTTTGTTCCGGTAGGCACAAAAGGGCGACTTGGTTGTGCCTCTGGTATAGCTGAGGTTGGCTATAGTTGCCACTTACCATTAAGTGGGCTTGATCACCTGTCACCGAAAGGCAATGTAAAAAAAATGTAAGGAAAACTACACATGGCAAAGGAATTTCATTCTCTATATTTGTTTTTCAAAGTTTGTTCTTCAAAGTTATTCAACTACACCTACTTTGTGGAAATTTCATCTCGTTTCATATAGCGTTTATTCTTTTATGTATATACATTCAAGCAGGTGGAAGGCGTATATTTTTTTTTGACCACTGATGTCAAGTAACCCTGCTCCGGTGGTCGGCCCAACGACGAAGGCGACGTGCATCGTGGGTGGGTTGCGGGAGTTGCGTGCTTACAACCCTCTGTCGCCCCGGACGGAGTGGTGCGAGGAGCGCGCCAACCGCAACCCACCCCCAAAAAAAAAAGGCGTATATTTTTTGTATGATTATATTGTTTATACCTTTATTATTATTAGGTATAATAGGTGTTATTATACCTATGTTTTTATACGTATGTCATATAATGTCGTCATAGTGGTCCGATTCTGTCATTTTCTTAAGCAGATTTGGACTTTTTGACAAAGTAACTTTTATTTTAGTGTAATTTATTGTAAGCCAAATAAATAATGTAGAAGTTAAGTTTCGTAAATAAGTCCTTACAAAGGAATTTAATTATAAATAATATAGAACTATTTTAGAACACTTACAATATTTATTACGTTTTTCTTTAGTAATAAAATATTCTCCAAGCAATGCACAATATAATACACGAATTACACACAAAAAAACAGCACTATTTTATTTAAACAAAGCTTCGGTTGTCATTTTTCAGTTCATGAAACGGTACTGAGTAATATTTTTGGTCAGAATTGTCGATACAGATAAGATTGTGTGATAATTACCAGTTTTATATTTAGATTATAAAGACGTACGATAACAAAACAATTGTTATTGGTACCTATGTTTGTTTATCTATCAATCTATGTAAAATAATTGCGGATAATCAAATAACTTAGTGACGTTAAAAGTAATTTTATTGTCAATAGATATATTGCAATTCGCCAAAGTAAAACTTTTCCAAAAAATTAAGATTCTTCCTTCCTCTATCATTTCAGTTCAAATAATATGAAGGGAATTCTCCTAATCCATCGTGCTGGTAAGACGTTTAGCTATTATGTTTTAATTCGAGTTCACTCTCTCTGAAATCGAGGTTTTCCGTGTGGTGACGGAGTAAGAGTACAATTCACGACCTCCTTGGCCGTGGGTATCGCAAAAGGCGACTAAGGAATATCTTATGCATATAACAACAATGCAAAAGAAGGAAAACTAGAAATAAAAACATATACCAAGCCTCTAACCAGCGTGGTATAGTAGATCAATTTCTCTCCCAATATAGAGGAAACGCGAGCCCAGTAATGGGCCGTAAATATATGAGCTGTGATGATATATTGAATGCAAATTACATCGCCTAGCGTTTCCTACGTGGGCCAAAAGGATCGATGAACCACCACACGGAAATTTTCCCAAGTCGAACATGGCTTATAATTTGGCACGAATCCGCCCTATCTATACTACCTTCTGTAGCCAAATTATCGCCCCATCAAATTAAAGAAAAATTGTAGAATTGAGATTGCATTTATAATCTATACCAATAAATAAAATTGGAGTGTCTGTTTGTAATGGCAAAATAATAGGCGTTTTTCATGCTCACACGGTTATTTGCACGACACCTATGCCTAAAATAGCAATTAAAAAAATTTTGTCTGTCTGTCTGTCTGTTTGTTCCGGGTAATCTTCAAAACGGCTGGACCGATTTCAAAAATTCTTTCACCAATGGAAAGCTATAATATCAGGGCGTAAACTAGGCTATATTTTAATCCCGGTATTCCCACGGGAACGGGAAATACGCGGGTTAAACGACTATAACCTATAACCGAAGCGAAGCGAGGGCGGATTGCTAGTAATGAATATATTTGTGCAATATAAAATATACCTTACTGATAATTTCATTTGGAGAGTGTCCAATTTGGCTGAAATCAAGCTTCTTTGGTGAAGTTCGCTGGGAGTCGTCGAATACAAGCGGCACAGGACCGTGCATGACGTTCTATGGAAGATGCCTTTATGTGCATATGTACATCAATTAGGATTCAAGATCCCTGTTTTTTATTATTTTTTGTAGCAAATGAGCAAACAGCACACCTGGTGGTATTTGATCCTGCTACTCGTGGACATTTGCTAGACCGCTGCCTACCGTGAAGAGAACAAAGTTAGTATAAATGCGTGCAATAAGGTTCGGTGATACTAAAAGAATCACATATAGAGAAGGAAAACTCGAAATAAAACCCTGGTATACAGGTATACTGTCTGACCAGCATGGTATAGTAAGGTCAATTTCTCTCCTATTGTGGAGGAGGCTTGAGCGCAACAGTGGGACTTATATGAGCTGAGGTGAATGAAAGAAAAAAAGAATCATCTAAATCTATCACACGCAAACATCCTCAGAAAGATAGGCATCCGGCTCTCTCACTCATAGAACGAAATGCAGTAACAAATTGTTACTACTCAAACGACGATTTTCTACTAGAGCCATCCCAGACGGACCTCTTCACGATTGTAGACAGAAGACTGCAGACATTGTGGTCCTGCCAGTAAAGCTAATTTATAAGTGAAACAAATCCATCTGACGATGGAATAGAATACATTGCCTCATTACGACTTCTTGCATGAGGGATTGTTCAAGACGATGGACTAGAAGCAGATACATATTGTAAGAGAAAGAGAACTGGTACTAAAATACTAGTACCAGTTCTCCTTGAAGTGAATAGCTGTTCAGACGAACAGCGATCAAGTTAGATCAGTTCCTTCATATTTTGGTGGTAACTTGAGCCCAGCACTCGTATGTATATGAGGTGAGATAATAATGATGTTGAAGCGAATCTGATGTGGCTATAGTTCATCCAGAATCCGCCCAGTTGTCATGGCAACGGACGGCCCGAGAACTCAATGTGGGTGCCGAGTTCTATAGAGAATTCTAATCAAGATGATCCATTTTAGTTGACATCGTGTGGTATTTGAGTAACTTTTTTTTTTTTTTTTTTACGCTGTGGAAATGCATTTACGCACTGTCCCCCGCCAGTGACGGACGGGGGGGGCCGTGTGGGACTCACCGACCATATCCGCGGCCGGAATACCCACTAAAACCACAGCGGCCCCTTCCGCGCTTTTACGGGGTGCCGGAGAGGTCGTCTGATGACATTCAATCCCCGACACCCCAACGCATGGCCGTCTGGCCACGTCCTGTCATTAGTGTTCAGGGCGGTGGGAGTAGGTGGGCATATTGTCGCCTCCTCCTCCCGGGTCGCCGGTGACGAAGCGAGTCAGCAGACGCAAGCGCCTCGCGTTCCCGCTCCGCCACTTCCTTCCTTGATATGACGGCCTCACAAAATGAGGCCATCGACGACCAGCACCTGTTGCTGCCAAGCATCTTTGCGATAACGTTCGGCAGCGACAGGTCCGCTCTAAGTACCGCCGACAGGTCGTGGCGCTGAGACCCCCAAGTGGGGCATATCTCCAATGTGTGACGCGCATCATCAGTTGGCGCGCCACACTCATGACATCCGGGGGTCTCTTCCCTTCTAATCATATGCAGGTACTTACCGAAGACCCCGTGTCCGGTAAGCACCTGCACCATCCTAAATGTTAAGTTGCCGTGCTTCCTTGTGAGCCAGCGGTGGAGATGCGCCGCAACCGCTTCCACAGTCCCCCGCCCTGCTACGGGAGACTCCAGGTCTTCCCTTCACCGCCGGATAACCTCCCTTCGGGCCACTTCTTGTGCTCTGCCCAGTCTCCTTGCAGAGACTTGCTCGCCATTGGCCCGCGCTGTTGCACGGAGCTGGTAGACCTCCGCCAACGCCTCAGCCACAAGTGGCCAAGGCGGATCGCCTGCCAGTAGCGTCGCCGCAGTCCAAGACACTGTATGATAACCCCTGATAGTTCTCACCGCCATGATTCTCTGCGGTCGACCCAGGAGGGCCTTGTTGCGGGCGGTGAGGGACTCCGACCAGATAGGGGCACCATACAGCGCCATGGACCGCAGGATTCCAGCGTAAAGACGCCGACAGGACGACCCAGGACCACCAGTATTTGGCAGAAGCCTTCCCAACGCCGCGGCTGACTTGGTGAGCCTAGGGACGAGCAAAGTGTGGCCCGAAATTCCATTTGCTATCGAGGTACAGGCCCAGATATTTCATCTGGGCCCGCACCGGCACGGCAACCCCAGACACACTGATATGTGCTCCTCGGGGGGGACCTCGACGTGGGCCATGAAATAGGAGGGCCTCAGTTTTGTTTAGCGAGACCCTCAGACCCAGCATGCCAATCCGATCTACGACGAGTGCTACTCCCTCCTGTGCCAGTCGGGCAGCCCCCTGGAACTCAGCCCTCCTCACCGTGATGAGGGTGTCATCTGCGTAGCAGATAATCTCCATCCCGGGAAGGAGCCGACCCCGCAGAAGCCAGTCGAACCCAACGTTCCACAGGACTGGACCCAGCACTGAGCCCTGTGGAACGCCGCACTCCACCCGATGGCGATGAATGCACCCGTCGCCCCCCTGGTATTTGAGTAACTCTGAAATCACAATGGTTCTATTTGGTCACAAGAGAGCATTGTTCTTAGAATAAAAACGTATAGAAGGATAGTGTCAGTACTTCGAGCGATCAAAACCATGAAGCCAAAAATACAACATGCGCGCAGGTGATTACACACGTACATACGCACACCATTATACAAATTATGAAATCAAATTTTGTTTTTATTAACATAACTCGTCGAAATACTTTTAAAAGTAATGTTAAAAACCTTTTTAAGTTTTTCAAATGTGTTGTGACACCATTTGAATGCACAAACCGTCATAATTACCTATTTATTTTTTAAGAGTTGCGAACGTACGTGCAGTACAATGACTTGTACATTACGGAATGGTGCCGGCGTAAGCTCCATTAGGCTCCAATTGAAATGCTTCAATTTTTGTGCGCGCACTTACCTTCTATACGTTATTATTCTAAGGTATGGTTATTATTTTTTAGGCGTTCCATTATAGCCTGACTGCTTACATTCATCTATATCATCTTCTTAGCCCATATACGTCCCTCACGGAGGCGGCGGATCGTGTGCGAGTAGAGCTTCTATTCGGCGACACGTTCCGCCGCCGGCGACTCGGGCGGCGCAGGCGCGAGTATCTGCGCCTAATGCCGCCCTAGCCGAGGCCGCGGGTGATCGGACCGGGGAATTGTCCGTCACCCGCACTGTGGCTAACCGCGTGACGGCGACTGACGTCCCAGGACGTCGAGAGGTGAGGTTACCCGAAAGGGTATTCCGTCGGGCCGACCACTGACGACAAGTCACATCTGCTCCGGTGGTCGGTCCAACAACGAGGTGACGTGGATACGGGTGGGTTATGGGCCCACGCGCCGTCCTTTCATCGCCCCGGACGGACTGGACCGCGCGTGCGCTTACCATAGCCCACCCATAAAAAAAAAGCCCATATACGTCCGATTGTTTGGCTCGAGCCTTCTCCATAATGGGAAGAAATTTGATCTACCGGTCACGATGCTGGTTAGACCTGTTCACGACACTGCTTATGATATCTACGCTTAGTTTTCACTCTTTAGTTATCGGGTTTTTTTTTTATTCGTTTGAGATCAGCATCCGGGCCCATATGAAGTACTTGGGTCTGGTGCTCGACGGGCAATGGTGGTTCCGGGAGCATTTCCGCAGGCTCGCTCCACGGCTCGTCGGCGCAGCGTCCGCCCTATCGTGGCTTATGCCGAACGTGGGCGGACCGAGCGCTGCGTGCCGACGACTGTACGCGGGGGTCATACGGTCGATGGCCCTGTACAGCGCACCGGTGTGGGCGGGGTCCCTGACCGTCCGTCTGAGGGCCCTCTTGTGGCGACCACTAGAGGGCCCGACCATCGACCGACGTCCTCCCCGAGGGGGGGACGTCGGTCGATGGGAGGGTACCCCAATAGGGGGTATTCCGTCGGGCCGACCACTGATGTCAAGTAACCCTGCTCCGGTGGTCGGCCCAACGACGAAGGCGACGTGGTTTTCGGGTGGGTTGCGGGAGTTGCGTGCTTAAGCCCCTCTGTCGCCCCGGACGGAGTGGTGGGAGGCGCGCCGACCGCAGCCCACCCACAAAAAAAAAAATACGTTATCGGGTTTTTACACGTAAAGCTGAATATATATTTAGGGGAACTACTAGATATGTGTTATTATCAATATCTTGGTGATAAAATTAACACAATATATTAATGATTAATATACGATCGAATTTAAGGAAATTTACAGGGATCTAACTTCTTTTTGGGTGAGCTGTGGTCAGCGCACTGTCTGTTCCATTCGAGGTGATGAAAGAGTAGCCCTATAATCCACTGCCTTCTCTCCCCTTTGCCATTGGGCAGATCACCGGTACCGAGTTCCTTGTCATCTGCGGCCAGCCTAGGGATGATCGATGAACATCGATCTTCGATGATCATCGATGTTGACAGGAAAAACATCGATGTTTTAACACCGATGTTGCTATGGGCAAAACATCGTAACATCGATGTTAAGGGAATTCATCATCGATGTTTTTAACATCGATGTTGAATATCGTGACACCGATCTTAACGGAATTGATTATCGATGATAGTTCACGCAATAAAATAATGAGCACTCGTCGACGTCCTAAAAAAAAGTATTACCTGATACCACTCCAGAATTCCTAAAAAAAGAAACAAAAAAGCTCATCATAATCCTGCGCCGAGTAAAGCACTCACGATTACCGTTTAAACCTATCTTTACCCCTATATTATATGAAACGACTCCAGAATTCCTAAAAAAAAAGATCATCACAATTCTGCCCGGAGAATTTTATTTCTTCCTCAAATATTAAACCCTAACATCGATGTTGGACTTTCGAAAACGACATCGATATCGATGTTTTTTTAACATCGATGTTCGGTTTTCGATAAACATCGAACATCGATGTTTTACTAACATCGATCATCCCTAGGCCAGCCTGGCGAGATACCCTTTCGGGTACCCTCCCTAACGCCCCTCCCGGGACGTCGGTCACCCTCACGTAGTCAGCCTCTCTGCGGGTGACGGACTATTCCCCGATCCAAGCACCCACGGTCGATCGTGTCGCCGTAGAGGAGTCCCTTACGAGCATGCTCAGCCGCCACCTTTCGTGAGATGACTGCCTCATGTATTCTATACATTTTCAAGAAGCTTTTTTAAATTATTTATAACACTCTAGATATTGATCAAGAATGTTTTATAACTTCTCCATCAGCAAAATAAATGTTTTATATTTCAACACTCGCAACCCGCCCTCGCTTCGCTTCGGTTTTAGTCGTTTTACCCGCGTAGTTCCCGTTCCCGTGGGCATACCGGGATAAAATATAGCCTACGTTACTCCCTGATATTGTAGTTTCCATTGGTGAATGAATTTTTGAAATCGGTCCAGCCGTTTTGAAGATTACCCGGAACAAACAGACAGACAGACGGACAAAAAAAATATAAAGTGTATTTTAGGCAAATTTATAGTGCAAATAACCGTGTGAGCATGAAAAAAGCCTATTATTTTGACATTACAAACAGATACTCCAATTTTATTTATTGGTATAGATATAGATATGGATTAAAATAATATACGTGTATGAGTCGTCTAACTTTGAGAAATCTGAGCCCGCTATGTGTTCAGGACTTCTACATTTTTTTTCTGGCGGAAATGGTCAACACAGATGCCATCTACGCCGTCCGGGACAACGTAAGGGCGTCGCGCGGCCCTATAACCCACCGCATTCCCGCCCTTCGCCATTGAGCCGACCACTGGTACCGAGTTTCTTTACTTCCGTGGCCAGCCCGGTGGAATACCCTTTCGAGTAACGTCCCTCCTCGAAGCCCCTCTCGGGGAACAGGACCTCTCCATAAAAATAATAATTTCATTGGTCTACTCATATTGTTATCATTGTAATAAAATGTCGTGTCATTGATTGAACTAAAAACCAACGCATATTTTAATTATCTTATCATTCATTTGATAATCGAATTGAAATTTATAATACTTAACAGCCTGTATACTAGCCCGTAAACTAGTATCTGCACGTGAGTCCGATGGCGTCATCATGTATAGTGACGTCATCGGACTATTAGCATATAGTCTTTGCCAGCCGTTTCTCTCCAAGGGAGCTGGCTGGGGGAGATGGCTGGCAACGACTGAAACACCATAGTCCTCCCGTGACCATGAATGGTGAAAACTGTTGAAAACATCGGGTAATCAAAAATCAAATACAAAAACCATAATATCCATAATAAAAGTTTTATTCCAAAATATGGTTGAACGAATCGATAATTAATCCGCCACCTGCAGAGAGAGTGACGTCCCAGTAAGACTGGTTTGTTGCCGGGGTATCGACGGCTGTGGTACCCGAAAGGTAAGCTGTTAGATTGGCCACCGAGATCAAAGATTCGGTCCCAGTAGTCAGTTCAACGGCGTTTAGGAGGGTAGATTATGAGGTTGAACGCCGCCCTTCCGTATCCGGGATTGGGTGGGGCTGTCCAGATTATTCATTCATTTCAGCTTATACACGTTCTACTGTTGAACTCGAGCCTCTTCCACAATAGGAAGGAAATTGACCTAATATACGCTAGTTAGACGTGTTGGCATAAAGTTTCATTTCGAGTATTCCTTCTCTAGCAAAGATGTTATACATACATACGCCTGCTTCCCAGAGGGATCGCTAGAGGCTACAGATTGCCATAAGTCACGATCCTGACATACTTCCATCGCTTCACTCACATTCGTCAAAATCTTTATGCATTCTCTAAAGTTACGCATACTCTTAACATAACCTCGTTATATGCATATCTTATCTCTTAGTCGTCTTTAAAGACACCCACAAGCAAGAGAGGAGGTAGTGAATTGTATCCTTACTCCATCACCACACAGAACAATCCAGATCATATTGTGGTCATAGTGCCCCCATCACAGCCTGCTCCAAAAAAAGGGAGTTTGGTAATCTTCTTCCGTCACCACTAACGTACTAAATACACATAGTGGTAGGAGCACACTGTTGACAGTTGTCTGTCTACAGCCGCGGGCCGGTCCGTCCAGGGTAGTACCACACTGAGCAGAGAATCGACGTCAGATTAGTAGCAATTTGTTACTACGCTTCGTTCGGTGAGCGAGGGAGCTGGAAGCATAACTTTCTAAGGGTGTTTGCGTGTGGAGTGTTTTGGTGGCCTTTGGTATCACCGAGCCTCAATGCACGCATTCACACTCCCTTCACTTTCTTCACGGTAGGCAGCGACCTTGTAAAGGTCCATGAGCGGCGGCAGCACTTACCATCAGGTGTACTGTGGGTTCGTTTGCCACTGTGGCAATAAAAAAAAACGGGTGTTCCGGGGTGTTTGCGTGTGGTGGGTTTTAGTGATGCCTTTAGTATCACTGAACCTCATTGTATACATTCACACTCCCGTCGCGGTAGGCAGCGGCCTCGTAAAGGTCTATGAGCGGCAGCAACACTTACCATCAGGTGTACTGTTTGCCCGTTTGCCACCGTTTGCAATAAAAAAGAAAAAAGAAACAAAAAATCCTCCTACCGGGTTGAGAGCCATCCGCGCTCGCCCTTTGACCGCGTTAAGCTGTCAAGGTCATCTGCGACCAACAGCTACACACACAAGAAAAAAAAAATAAACCAAAAAATCCTCATTATCATCCGTTAAAGTTACATACTAACGTCAGATGCAATAAAATTTTAAGGAAATTGGTGTGATAAAGGGGAGCCCCAGCGTGTATAATAATACAATACGGCTTTAAATATAAAGCCGTATTTATGGCGCGATATTTATTTTTCGTGGTATTATCATTCAAATCATACGTGTAACAAATAAGGAGATGTAATGTTATGAATAAACACGTTGAAATGGGCAGACAAATCGCTCGTCGAACCAGCAACCATTGAGGAGGAAATTTGTTCTCAAGTGACGACCAGGTATCGGATGACGCAGCTTTGGACGACCCTCTAAGTACGCTGATGACAAACACTAAGTAAACTGATGACATCAAAAAAGTTTCAAGGAGCCGTTGGATGGAATTGGAAAAGGCCTTTTGAAAATGGCATTTTCGTGACCTATGTTTAACAGTGAGAAAGTCTTCAAGCTGATGGAGAAACTTTACGAATTGGTCTATAATACATTGCAGTTCTCCCCATATGGCGACGCGTAAAGAATACAATGGAGGAATCCCCTGAATAATGGTAATCTTCTGAGAATTCCACTCAACTCGGGAAACTTATTAAATGTTATTGCCGACCTGTCTCCAGACTTTATTGTTGTGGATTTTTTACCCGATTATACACGAAATTTGAGGTAAAAATAGTGAAAATTAAAAAAAGGTTGGATTTGTGATATACCATAATCGCCACGTAACACAGGCGAGATGGCGATCGCAGTCATAATTGTTATACGATGAGAGTGTTGCTCCTTATTCGCCTCATCGGCCTTAGTCGGTTTTTTTCGACTCCGGCGTCAAGTAAGTGTTCCGCCATTACTCGGGTGCAAAAATCATCGCATTACAAGAACAATCAATGATTCTTTCGTACCATTTTCATTGAAAAATAACTTTATATAATATATCGATAACACTTTTGTATAAATATATAAACAAAATTATTATCTATTTCGCTTATCTTTACTACTGTCCTTTTGTTGGTCAGAGCCCGGACGCAGTGAAAGACCACGTTATAATGTACACAGGAACGAAACGGACCTTTGATTTAATTCAATGTTTTTTTTATTTATTAGAATGGTTACAGTAACTGTCATGTAATAATACATTTCGACATGGGTTTATCTTTTTCGAATGTCTGCTGTGGAAATATTAGGAATTGACAGTTCGCTGCGGTCTTCAGTAGTTTCTGTAATGGTGGTCGTTCTTGTTATTCTAACAAACAGACATTATACAGAGCGGGCTAAAATAAATTATTTTGAAGAGTACCTAATACATTTTTTAAGAACCCTTTATTTTTCCTTCTATTCCAAATGATTAAAAATGCTCAAATATTAAACTAACGTCGGGTTTCTAATTTCAAAAAAATGCATATTATTCTACTATCTTTAGATAAAAAATACGGGATTTCTAAATATTTTTATCCATTACTCCGTTTCTGTAAGTATTTTTAATATAATGTATATTAAAAACAAATACGTATATTTATAAAAAACAAATAATGGCACAAAAAATTATAATAATTCATAATTATTGTATTATTAGCACAGAACAATATTTTTTTTTAAATCATACTAGTATTAACTGCTTCAAATATTTAGTTTTATATACATCGAATTTATGGCTGCTGCTATTTGTCAAGTAATTATCAGTACTAAAAGGAACCTATAATATTCAATATCATTGGCATCATTATCTTAGCGCATATAACTATACAGTTCAGGTCTTTTTGATAAAGAGAGTGAAGTTGACTTATTTTTACCACGCTGCTCAAACGCGTTGGCAGTATGGTATAGTTGGGCCGACCACTGACAAAGTCACCCTGCTCTGGTGGTCCGCCCAACGACGAAGGCAACGTGTCACGGGTGGGTTACGGGTGTGCGTGCTTACGCCCCTCTGTTGCCCCGGACGGAGCGGAGCGAAGAGTGCGGCGACCGTAACCCACCCCAAAAAAAAAGCAGGGTATTGTTGTTTTTCTTCCCTTGCGTCGATATTATTAACCTCCTTGAGAAAAGGAGGAGGTTCTCAATTCGACTGTATTTTTTTAAATGATTGTTGCCTCAGATCTTTCGACTAGGTGAACCAATCTTGATTTTTTTTAAAGCTGGTGCTTCCCGTTTGGGCCCATTTCAATTTGGTTCAATTTAATTCGGTTTTTTTCAGCTCAGCCACTACTAGGCACGAACCTCCTCCTAGATAGGAGCAAAATTAATCGCCTGATCTTAATATCGGAAATAATCTGTATACCATATCCTTTAGTCGTTTTTTACCACACTCATGAGTAGAGGGGAGGGGATAAGTTGTATTCTTACTCCGTCACCATATTAATAATATTTGACACGATTATATCAAACTTTTAATAATAATGACCGTCACACTCCCCAGTGTATGGCCATTCCTATGAGCCATACGTCTGCGGCGGCACACGAGAACACATCTCAGTCGAGTGCAGACCATTCACATAGAAACGTACCCTTATCAACACAAGTAAGTACAAATAATTTATCTATACCAATAAATAAAATTGGAGTGTCTGTTTGTAATGTCAAAATAATAGGCTTTTTTCATGCTCACACGGTTATTTGCACGACACCTATGCCTAAAATAGCAATTAAAAAATTTTTGTCTGTCTGTCTGTCTGTTTGTTCCGGGTAATCTTCAAAACGGCTGGACCGATTCAAAAATTCTTTCACCAATGGAAAGCTATAATATCAGGGCGTAAACTAGGCTATATTTTATCCCGGTATTCCCACGGGAACGGGAACTACGCGGGTAAAACGACTATAACCTATAACCGAAGCGAAGCGAGGGCGGGTGCTAGTACTTTATATATTTGCAGTGTAATAACCACTAATACTACGAATTCATTTATTACTTTTGTGTGTCGCATAAGCCGATTAAAAGCTCATCAGTTCATCACCAGTTCCACTTACTATAATATTCCCAAGAAAGTTTGAAGTGACTGACTACGAAATGACAGGTTGTAAAAAATAATCAAAACTCTGTGCCTTAGAATAATAACGTATAGAAGGATAGTGTCGGTACTTCGAGCGATCAAAAACATGAAGCCAAAAATACAACATGCACGCAGGCGATTATACACGTACTCGCGCGTACACTACCCGTGGAATTAGAAACATCAATCCCGCAGGATCCCGAATTTCTCGTGATCTCGCCTATTTTAAAATAAAATTCACATGACTGAATACGATGAAAACTGCTCGTTTGTGTTAGTGAGGTTAATTAACAAAGTAAACAAAATCCTTTAATATTACTAACTAAATAATTAACAATTTTACTAACATGAACATAATCAAAAATAATGTAGGTAATGATAAGTATAGCTCAAGGAGAATAAAAAGTAATTACGGGTAATTTTAAAAGTGTACGAGTGTTATCTGCTCACTGGCATCTAATGTCCATTGCAATGTACCCAGCAGCTGAGAATACCCTCTCCGACTCGACACTGGTTGACAACAGCATGCCAACCAGTGTTGAGTCGTCGATTTTATGGATTGACCCGGATGAGGTTTTGAGAATCGATTTCACTAGCAGTTAAATTATTAACTATTGAAATATCTCAATACTGGAAAACGACTGCTAAACTCCACGTACGCTTGATCTGGATTATTTTTCGGCATTTTAAGGTACTACTACTTATAGGAATTAATCTACTTATTACTTATAGGAATACAAAAATTACATTTATTTTTATTTAACTCACATAAACAACAGAAAATGCGTAATAACGCATTTTCTGTTGTAGTAATTGCTTTTTCTTAAATATAAGAAAAAGCAATTACTACAACTGCACAAGCACAACTAAAATAAAATAGGTACGTAAACAAACAAATGACTGCCTTTTTTTTTGGGGTGGGTTACGGTCGGCGCACTCCTCGCACTCCGTCCGGGGCGACAGAGGGGCGTAAGCACGCACACCCGTAACCCACCCGTGACACGTCACCTTCGTCTTTGGGCCGACCACCGGAGCAGGGTGACTTGACGTCAGTGGTCGGCCTGACAGAATACCCCCTGAAGAGTATCCTCTCCTTAACCGACGTCCACCCCCTCGGGGAGGACGTCGGTCTTTCCTCACGCGGTAGGCCTCTCGGCGGATGACGGACTAATTCCCCGATCACGTCACCCGTGGCCTCGGCTAGGGCGGCATCAGGCGCAGGTAGTCGCGCCTACGCTGTCCCAATCGCTGGCAGGGGTTCGCGTCGTCGCGGAGACGCTCCTCGCGTACGCGCTCCCCCGCCTCCTTCCGCGAGACTACTGCCTCGCAGAAGGCTGCAACCGTGACCCAGTTCCTGACACTGTCGAGCATCGCCGAGTTCACGACGCTGCTCTACCCAAAAACAAATGACTGCCTGCCCGCACGCCTGCACCTCTTTCTCACTCACTCGATAAAGTTTTTTATTATCTGTCCCGCTCGTTATCTATCGCTAATATTCGTAAGTACACGGAATAGTTTTCTAACGTTGTTCAGCACTACATACTCGACCGGCTGTCAGTCAGTCCATTGCCGCCCAATCCCGTCAATCTAGAACGGGATCTCGTCATATTATGCTTCGGGATTGATCCTGAAAAATTACACGGGATCTCGCGAGATCGGGATCCCGCGAGATCGGGATTGCATTCCCTAACATGTACACACGCACACCACTATACAAATTAATAAATCAAATTTTATTTTTTTAACATACTAGCAGTGCCCGCGGACGCCGTTAGAAATATTTTTGTACCGGCCCGTTTGTCCCGCGTAATATACTTCAGGTTAAAAGTTCGGGATAAATAAAAATTATGCTGATGAAGATTTTTTTTTTGTTATTTTGATTTTCCTACTTCGTAGACGTAACGAACAAACTTTCGGATTTATAATATTAGTAAGGATGCGAAAGTTTGTTTATTTGTTTGTTTGTTACGCATTCACACTTTAACCACTCAACCGATTTCAAAAATTCTTTCACCAATGGAAAGCTTTAATATCAGGGAGTAACATAGGCTATATTTTATCCCGGTATTTCCACGGGAACGGGAACTAAACGGGTAAGGCGACTGACACTGAAGCGAAGCGAGGGCGGGTTGCAAGTTTTAAATTAAACTACTTTACGGATTAGTCCGCCACGAGTCTGTTGCTGGACGTCAGAAATCTTAGGCCGCCCGTGACCATAAACACTGCAGTGTTCGAAAACTCGGATAATCAAAAATCAAATATAAACGCGATAAAATCCGTAAAGTAGTTTTATTTACAACTAGTTTTATTTTATTTTTAGTATTTGTTGTTATAGCGGCAACAGAAATACATAATTTGTGAAAATTTCAACTGTCTAGCTATCGCGGTTCTTGAGATACAGTTTGGTGACAGACAGTGAAGTCTTAGTAATAGCGTCCCGTTTTCACCCTTTAGGTACGGAACCCTAAAAAAGCTCTTAGTCGTCTTTTACGACAAACACGAGCAATGTAGGTAACGTAGTATGGTAGTATTCGTAGTTGTCACCAAACATTCACTTCACATAATCATCAGCGGGAATGGAATGGAAATCTTATGTAAAAAGAGATGATGACAATATTGATTAGCAACTAAAGAGTGTTATTATTAAGTTCTTTAAGTTTATAGTGTGGCCGCTCAAAGATTGCGTTTCTGACAGGTCATGATTGAATGGGCGATGTAACTTTTAACTGGCGTGCTATTTACGGCACAATTTTAAATATCTTATATTTACTTTATTAACGAGTAATAATATTAAAAATTGAATAACTATGCCAACTTACAATAAACGTATTAATTTTCGGCTAAAATTATTAACAATTACTCAATTAACAAATATAAAAACAATAGTTTTAAAATTCAAAACATGTCAAACTGCGCTGTTTCAAGGTTTTCTCTTATGATTGTTTTTGTAGTGATGGGACAAAATAATGAGGCAATTGTAATCTATAAAGATAAAAATATATTTTTATAATCTTAATATAATCTGTCGGTATAATATTAATAAAATGTTATAATTTTATTTTATAATATATAATGTATACTTAGCTGTGTGGTAGCGGCTTCGAATACTACCAACCCTTGCTTTGCTCGTGGGTGTCGTAAAAGACGACTAAGAGCCCTAGATTGACCCGGACCAACTCCATCTAGTACCATTTGGGTCAACGATTACATTCCCAAGGAGGGTTGACGTCAGGCAGGCGGCCGGTCATAAAAGTCATTGCCGAAACTTTTTGCAATATGTCAAAACAGATGACATATTGCGTCGACCCCAAGTAATTGGGATAAGAGCAAGATGATGATGAATATATAATGTATACTTACTATTTAATAAAGTTAATAATATGACAAAGGTACGCCCAATCAAAACTTAAGAAAATAAATATAGTGATATCAATCAGATCTATTAAAAAAAAAATGAAAATAAAATGACTTACTACTATGACAATAACAAATATTAATATAGAAAAGTTCGGCTTCTGGGGCACTGGAGAAAATATTTTACGAACATCAAAAAAGGAAATGCAAAAATGAACCTATAACAGACAATGATAGCTTGGAGGCTGATGCTATAAGGAATCACATGCATTCATCATCACTCACCACAGTTCATAAACATCCAACTACTGATCTCGAGTCTGCTCCACAATGGGAGGGAAATTGACCAACTGCACCACGCTGGTTAGACGTATTGGTATAGGGTTTTATTTCGAATTTTCCTTCTCTTGCTTAGATGTTGTATGTATATTATAATTCCTTAATTGTCTTTTACGACACACACGGGCAGTAAAGGGGGGTGGTAAATTGTATTATTATTCTGTGATCACACGGCATCATAAATATAGTAGTTATTATCCCAGAAGTGAATCTTAATAGGTCGTCGCTTCTAGCATCATTGAAAGCAGCTGATTTGTTTAGGGAAGGTGAAACTGCTTTATCCAATTTTTTTAAAGATATTGGAGTTCAATTTAAAAAAAAAAACCGACAAAAGGAATATTCTTTTAAAAAATAATAACTTAATTTTAAAAAGAATTAACTATTTGAAAGAAGCGAAAAAAATTGATAATTGGGACAATAGAGTTTTCATCGACGAGACAAGGCTAAACCCCAACTACACGCTTTCTCGTTCTTGGACAAATGATACTAAAGCGTCAACGTCGAAAGTGCCAATGGGTAAAGGAACACGACTCATAATATGCCACGCTGGTTGTGCGAAGTACGATTTTGTGGAAAACGGTTTAATGGTTTTTGAGTCAAAAACTACTGCTGACTACCACGAAGAAATGAATGCGACTGCATTCCAAGGAGTGGTTCCAGGGTGTGTTGCTACCTGGCCTCCCAGAGCCTTTAGTTATGTTAATGGATAACGCCCCCTAATTATTCGGTGTAATTAAATAAAGCACCTACCAAAGCTAATAAAAAGAGAAATCGGTGGCTGCGAAGACGTGGTAATGACGAAAATATATCTACACTAAAAGAGTTGATGAAATTAGTCAATGACCATAAGCCAGCATAAGTTCGTTATGTTGTAGATGAGCTGGCTCTGGAGTACGTTTATTGCGTTCTTCGAATTTCCCCATTCCACTGCCAGTAATACCATAGAGCTATTCTGGGCTCAAATTAAAGATTATGCAGCCGGCCATAATACTTCTTCACCGTATAGTATAAAAAAGATGAAGGCACTTTTAAAAAAAACATGTGAAATAATTCCTATAAATTTAACAAAATCTATATTGAATTGAACAAATATGTATAATGAATGCAATAAATAACATTATTAAATATAATGGATGTCATTTATTGTACAGCACTAGTTATGACGAATTGACAGGTGTCAGAAACGGAATCTCTGAGCGGCCGGAGTATAAGTTCTTTACCGTGTGCTTACGGAGTAAGAATACAATTCACCACTCCCTATCTTGCCCGTGGATGTCGTAAAAGACAACTAGGGAACATAATGTGCATATAACGTCTATGCAAGAGAAGGTCCAACCTTTCCGTTTGACCAGCATGATATAGTAAGGTCAATTTCCCTCCTATTGTGGAGGAGGCGAGAGCCTAGGAGTGGGACGTTTATGAGCTGAACTGATGATGATTAAGTTCTTAGTTCGCTCTTAGTTCATTATTTTAACGATAATATGCGTTTTGCTTGATATTGTGATCCTAAAAATATGATTCCTGAAACATTAAAGACCAATTGGACATTTAATGAGTTTTGTTATCACCATCATAAGAAATATACCTCCCACTGTTGGGCTCGGACCTCCTACACAAAGGAAGGCAAAATGACCTACTATATCGGGCTAGTCGGACATGCTAGTATAGGGTTTTTAACCGACTTCTAAAAAAAGAGGAGGTTCTCAATTCGGATGTTTGTATTTTTTTTTAATGTTTGTTCGCCCATAACTCCGTCGTTTGCTAACCGATTTGTAAAATTTTTTTCTTGTTGGAAAGGCCTTCTCAGATAGAGCAGCAATTGAAAGATAATTACGGCTACATTCCAATATTCATCAATTATCTATCAACATCCTTCACACCTCGGAGTTAATCCCGTAATCGCCACATTTATTTACTTATACAGATTGACCCAGTTAGAAGTTAGAGCTTATCCATCTACATGAAAATTATGCTGTTTCACTATATTTTATTATTATTTGGTTTTTCTATGTAAGTAATAATAGCTACTACTTATCCTAATGCGCCTTTTATAGTAGTAGTGCAAGGATTGTTTTAAGTGTTTATTTTGTTTTTTGATTTATTAAAGACATGATTATTATTACTTATTAGATGGGTTATCGATTGCATATTTTGAAAGTTTCTCGGGAGTGTGTTGCATCCTTCAACTGATTTTAATGAAAACTATGAGAATTTAAATGATCACCACACAGGAACCTGCTAGTAAATTAAAAACCTAATATCCTGTATTCATCATCATCATCTCAGCCTATATACGTCTCTTGGGCTCGGGCCTCATTCACTATGTAAGAGAAATTGATCACGCTGGTCAGACGTGTTGACATAGGCTTTTTTTTTTCGAGATTTTCTTTCCTTGTATACATGTTATTTGCATATTATAACCTTTAGTCATCTTTTACTGCTCCCACGGGTAAGAGTGAGTGAGAGTGAGTAAGGTGATGAATTGTATTTTTGCTCCGTCACCACGGGGAGTAGGGTCCTGTATTATCACGATGGTATTAAGGTCATCAGAAGTCACGGTGTATGCACGCTGAATACATGCTGTTAGTAATTATAATAACATCCGAGTTGGAGGTACAAAGTTTAACACTGATAACAGTTCCGGGAGACTTATTTTACAAATTTAAGGCGTGCCTATATTATGTTATTTAAGTTATAGATTCAATTTTGTTACGAAATAGGCCTTAAACATTACAGTAGTCGCTCCTTTATCTCTTTCTACACTAATGATATTTTTCTTTCTCCTTTAGATTTTATACTAAAGCTGAATTAACTGTATAAACAAAAGCCATGTTGGATTTATTATTCTATCTTTGCATTGTAGCGTACCTAATCTTTCTTTTTCTTCAATTCATATTATCTTTTATTTTTGGATTTTGGACATTAGCGTCATGTGATATTCTTATCAAAACTAATGGTGACCACGGAGGGCTCTTAAACTAAAACATTTAAATATGTACATGCTGGATGTGTGCCTCCTCCATATTGAGAGAGAATTTGATTTACTACACTGCACCAGTCAGATAAGTTATAGATTTATGGTAGGCAACTGGCCTGGGTAAGCTTATAATATTTCTAAGGTTCATGAGCGGTAGTATTACCTGCTACTTGCTCATTTGTCACCACAAAATAAAAAAGTATATGATTTTTTATTTTTCATTTAGAGTTTTCCTTCTCTTGTGCCATTTTTTCTTTATCTGCTTACCTGCTTCTCTTAGTTATCTTTTAAGATCACCCATAAGAAAAGAAGGGCTGTTGACTATTCTATACTTACACCGTCATCTTATAGACTTTAGTTCATACATTTCGCGATTAGGTACCGAGCGACCGCCTTCAAAATGGAAGTGAAAACGATCTATTATCCCACTTTGGGTAGACAGGTTTTATCGTCATTATCATTGCAGCTCATATCCGTTCCACTGTTGGTTATAATCGAAGTTTCTTTTTAAGGAACACCAGATGCCTCTTGTGTTTCCTTCACGCTTAATTTGCCATAAAGATAAGAGAAAATATCTTCATTTGTTTTTATAACACACAAAAAGACATTTCAAATTACTAAAAAAAGTAAAAACAAAATGGTGTTACCTCAACTATACTCAAAATTGCAAGTGAATCTTAGAATAATAACGTATAGAAGGATAGTGTCCATACTTCGAATTTTCAAAATTTGAATCTAAAAATACTAATGGCGCGCAGACGATTACACACGTTCACACGCAAACCACTATACAAATTATGAAATCAAATTTTGTTTTTATTAACATAAATCGTCGAAATACTTTTAAAAGTAATGTTAAAAACCTTTTTAAGTTTTTCAAATGTGTTGTGACACTATTTGAATGCACAAACCGTCATAATTACCTATTTATTTTTTATGAGTTGCGTACGTTCGTGCAGTACAATGACTTGTACATTACGGAACGGTTCCGGCGTAAGCTCCATTAGGCTCCAATTGAAATGCCTCACTTTTTGTGCGTGAACTTACTTTCTATAGGTTATTATTCTAAGAAGTGAATATTATTAGTCCTTGATTTTAGTGAACTTACAAATTATACCTACATAATAATCTGCTCACTTAAATATTAAAAATGCAAATGTTTTTATGCGTTTTATATATACTGTAACCAGAGTGAGAAAAAGTGAAGAAATCGTCGATAACAGTATATAAAAAGGTAATAAAAACAGATGTTAAATGAATATTAATTATTCTATTAACAAATAGAAGTGAAATGGATATGAAATCTCCTATCAACGAGTTGTTTATGTCAGTGACTGTGCCTTAAACTATATTTAAATATGACTTAATCTGTAATCAATAAGCAAGGTCTTACGGTCCTAATTAACACACTCAATTTCGACACGACGATACCAATAAATTGGAATGATTTCAAAAGTGAGCTGATAACCTTTACAATAAAATAAACAATAATGAACATTAATCGGTCTTATATCGCACAGTCTGTATCGTGAAAAATAACAATACACATCTCTGGATCAGAATAAATCTGCAAAGATTAATTTTATTATAGTTTTCGCTAATGTCGGTGGAGGCGTTTGAATATCGCGCTAAAATCACTGTGAGCAAAATGACGAAAAATGGTGACGTTTATAAAAAAAGTTTTAATGGTACGTGTACAATGGGCGTTAATAAACGGACATCAGGCTCGATAGCGCAGAAAGCTGAAGCTTATTTGCAAGCAGTTTCCAAGAGCCAAGGACCACAAGGTTATGATCTAAATTTTTAAATCTTTTCTTTTTTATTTCTACTTCTTTTTCTTAGCTCATTTCCATCGTAGCGTTGGCCTCGCTTTCCTAATAATCTTTTTTGAATTATCGAACATAATCTCAATTACATACACATCTACATTTAGTCTGAAGTATATCCCTAATTAAATATCTACGTTGAGAGTGAGTCATCCCTAAATTTTTATAAACATATTATGTTTAATTTTTCAATTAGTATTTTAACATTAGTTATTTTGTTTCAAGCGGACTTTTTAAGCTGCTGGGACAACTCATTTAAAAGTAATGTTGTTACTTGTAAGTTGGTGTATTTATTTCATTGTAAATCTAATTGAAATTATTAAATTCTGCAATTCTCAGTAATTATTGATAATTCAATAACATGGTACAAAATTATTGAGAATTCATGTTATTATGTAAAATTGCCGCCAAATAACATTTTTCGAGGGGAGCCCAGTTTCAGCCCAGTACTAATAACGTGAAATTCTTAGAATAATAACGTATAGAAGGATAGTGTCAATACTTCGAAGTTTCAAAATTTGAATCTAAAAACACTAATGGCGCGCAGACGATTCCACACGTACACACGCACAACACTATACAAATTATGAAATAAAATTTTGTTTTTATTAATATAAATCGTCGAATTACCTTTAAAAGTAATGTTAATAATCTTTTTATGTTTTTAAAATGTGTTGTGACACCATTAGAATGCACAAACCGTCATAATTACCTATTTATTTTTTAAGAGTTGCGTACGTTCGTGCAGTACAATGACTTGTACATTACGGAACTGTTCCGGTGTAAGCTCCATTAGGCTCCAATTGAAATGCCTCACTTTTTGTGCGTGAACTTACCTTCTATACGTTATTATTCTAAGCGTGAAATTATAATTATTTGAAATTCCAATTGTTAACCAATAATATACGAAGTTTTACTTTGGAATCAGTCTGTAGATATTTTTTAAGTAATTTGTCTCATTTTAAAATACATAACCCAACTTAAAAGAATAAATAATATTTTTACCAGTAAAATAATGTCACAGTATACAAGAGACCCTCTAGTTACTTTTAGTTTATATAGTGTAAAAAACTTAGAAGTATCTATGTAAAAAAAGTCCTAAAATACACGTCCTGGTTCAGCATAATTATTTCACCTTTATTTTAATTCAAACTTATTTCTCTGACTGAGGTAGGAAAAGAACACTCAGAAAATACATTGCATGGGGTTTTGGCTAGCATCAGGTGGTATTGGCTTATGTCGATATAGAACTTTCAGCCGCTTTTTAGCTTACCCATGACAAAGAGAGAGAAATAAGTCTGAGATTCATAACCACATGTCATTCAGCGCATTTATTCGTGGGATTTATACACTATATCTGCAAACAATACAGTGGTATTTCTGTGTAAGGATTAGGTGAATATCGAAAGCTGTGACCTCAACTCTGAGACATTAGCAATTACAAAGGGATAGCTCTTATTTGAAAATTTCACAATAAGCAGCTTTGGTCACTTTCCTGGTGAGACTTTTTACTGATTTTTATCACTCCCATGGGTAAATAAGGGGTGGCGATGTCATGTTTTGACACGGGCAGAAATAACAATTGCAAGAGAAAACAGTTGCATTCCACTTCATTCATGCATTCCTCACAGCTCATATATGTGACATTGTTGCGCTCTAGCCTGCTCCACATAGGGAGGGGAAATAGATCTATTATACCACGCTAGTCAGACGAGTTGATATAGGGTTTTATTTCAAGTTTTTCTTCTCATGAATCATATCTTGAAGGATATTCCTCAGTCGTGTTTTACGGGACCAACGGGCAATGTAGAGGGTGTAGAATTATATTCTTACTCCGTCATCATACGGTAGGTAAGTTATAAGTATTCCACTATGTTATTGCAATAAATAACAATTTATTAATATAAAAACATCACCCTATTTAATATTGTGACATTGAGAAATACTTTGTATTATTTTACTTTCATATCACTGTAATAAATAAGTTTTTATTGCAACAAACATATCTTTTGAGACGAACGAATGTTATAAATGTCAATATGTCTTCTGTTATCAGTGGCCAAAGTTCAAAAGCCGTGTATACCGAAGTTGGAGGTGGTATCAAGGGTGGCGTCAATCCCTATTGTGGAGTCCGGGATCGGTGTAACAGAGAAGATGTATTATAAAATTAGGGTAAGACATTTTTTTTAGGCAAAATTTTTTTTGATAAGCTATGGTGTGGTGTCTTGTCTAATCCGTCCAGGGCGACGATCCATCCATCCATAAGCCTACAGAAGTTCACTGCTGGGCATAGGCCTCCCCACGAGAATGCCACTCGGAACGGTTATGCGCCACTTGCATCCAACGGTTCCGTACGACTTTGAGAATGTGGTCAGTCCGCCTAGTGGGGAGTCGTCCTTCGCTGCGTCGTCCGATTCGTGGTCGCCACTCAAGAACATTTCTTGCCTAACGGTTGTCGGTTCGAGCAACGTGGCCTGCCCATTGCCATTTCAACGTGCTAATTCTGCGGGCTCTTAGCTCAAAGTCGCTCAACGTGCTATGGAGAGGGCTATGCTCGGTATTTCTCTACGTGATAAAATCCGGCACACAGAAATCCGTATAAAAACGGGTGTAACCGACAGGGCGACGATATTAACTCCTTATAGCTATGGAGCTGATCGCTGGTACAGATTCCATGACCTCCATAGTCCATAGATAACACCCTGCACTAAAAAAATCGATCTTATATTGCGGGTAGCACTGTGTCGATCACGATTGATTGGATACTTTTGATTCGATCATAACTTGCACGCGAACTTTCGGGTCTTCAATCTCAAAAAGATTCGATCAATTATGACCCGCTATATATGTCTCGTCTCTAGGAAGCGATAGCCAAAGACGGCAGTGAGGTGTAACACACAGGTAGGTAATTTGTATTGTACAAATGAACTTTACACTCATACAAATACACAGCACCGTTGCGCGCTCAGAGAAGTGAAACTAACCAATTATAAATTTATTTGTCTCTTTCCATCGTATTCGGACAAGTAGGTATCTATCTCTCGGAGAGGGCGTTCGACGATCGCGGCCTTACTACGCCTGAAGGCCGTGGTAGCGGAGGCCGTCACCAGCGGAGGAGTCCTGTTAGCGGTGTCCCTGGACATCGCCAACGCCTTCAACAGTCTGCCATTCAGCTGCATCAGGGAGGGGCTGAGGTATCACGGGGTGCCCGTGTACCTCAGGCGGCTGGTGGCAGACTACTTGGAGGGGCGCAGCGTCCTCTACGTTGACCGAGTAGGGGACGTTGTGCGAACGCCCATGACGTGCGGTGTCCCGCAGGGGTCGGTTCTGGGCCCGACCCTGTGGAACATCGGCTACGACTGGGCGTTGAGAGGAAGCCTCCCACCCGGGCTGGGCGTAATTTGCTACGCCGATGATACACTCGTCACAGCCCGGGGTGGGACGCTAGAGGAGGCGGCACGCCTGGCAACTCTCGGCACCGAGGAGATTGTCAGGCGGATCGAAGCGCTGGGGTTGAGGGTAGCCCTGGAAAAGACGGAGGCCTTTTTGTTCCCTGGCCTCCGTACCGCCGGGCCTCCCGCCGGCGCTTCGATCACCGTGAAGTCGGTCACCATCAGCATCCAGGCCCACATGAAGTACTTGGGCCTGGTGCTCGACGGGCATTTTTGGTTCCGGGAGCATCTCCATCGACTTGTTCCCCGGCTTGTCGGCGCGGCGTCCGCCCTTTCGCGGTTGATGCCGAATGTGGGCGGATCCAGTGCTACGTGCCGACAGCTGTACGTGGGGGTGATCCGGTCGATGGCCCTGTACGGCGCACCGATGTGGGCGGGGTCCCTGACCGTCCGTCTTAGGGCCCTCCTGTGGCGACCACAGAGGGTCATGGCGATCAGAGCCATACGGGGTTACCGCACGGTGGCGATGGAGGCAGCGTGCCTCCTGGCCGGAACCCTCTCGTGGGACCTGGAGGCGGAGATGCTCGCCGACATTTATCGGCGGGTGTCGGAGATGTGCGCCCGCGGCAGCATGGTCTCCATCAAAGAGATCACCGCCTGGCGGGTCAACGCCCGCCGAGAAGTCATTGCCTGTTGGGCAGTCCGGCTGGAGAGTCCTCGGTACGGTGTCAGGGCCGTCGAGGCCCTCTGGCCGGTGCTGATGGAGTGGTTGGAGCGGACGCACGGGGTGCTTTCCTTCCGACTGGTGCAGGTGCTGACGGGGCACGGTTGCTTCGGGAAGTACCTGCACAAGATTGTCAGGAGGGAGAGCACACCGTCCTGCCACCATTGCAGTTGCGACGAGGACACGGCGCAGCACACGCTCGAGGAGTGTGCTGCATGGGAGGGGGATCGCCGTGAACTCGTCGCAATTATCGGTGCCGACCTGGCGCTGCCGACCATCGCCAGGGAGATGCTCGTCAGCATCAGGAACTGGGACGCGGTCGCCGCCTTCTGTGAGGCCGTAATCTCACGGAAGGAGGCGGCGGATCGTGTGCGAGTAGAGCTCCTATTCGGCGACACGTTCCGCCGCCGGCGACTCGGGCGGCGCAGGCGCGAGTATCTGCGCCTAATGCAGGCCGCGGGTGATCGGACCGGGGAATTGTCCGTCACCCGCAGAGAGGCTGACCGCGTGACGGCGACCGACGTCCCAGTACGTCGAGAGGTGAGAGGTTACCCGAAAGGGTATTCCGTCGGGCCGACCACTGATGACAAGTCACATCTGCTCCGGTGGTCGGCCCAACAACGAGGTGACGTGAGTACGGGTGGGTTATGGGCCCGCGCGCCGTTCTTTCATCGCCCCGGACGGACAGGACCGCGCGTGCGCTTAACATAGCCCACCCATAAAAAAAAAAAAAAAAAAAGGCATCTATCTCTCTTTCCTTAGACGAGTTTGCGCTACAGTTTATTTGGGTTTCGTGAAACCCGTGAGCCGACCGAGATTCGCAATCGATTGATTTATTGATAAATTTGACAAATCTATTGCGCCGTGACCCACGACCCGCGCTACCGCCGCACCGCGACCTGTGACCCGAGTTTCCTTCTTTCGCTATCTAAAAGTTTCTGTTTGTTGTTTCTGTGTATTTGTGTTTAACGTGCTTTTACTAATTTGCATGAATTTGGTGTCAGTTTAATAATACCAATAAATAAAATTGGAGTGTCTGTTTGTAATGTCAAAATAATAGGCTTTTTTCATGCTCACA
The DNA here is from genome assembly GCA_032191425.1 of Lymantria dispar. Taxonomy (NCBI): domain Eukaryota; kingdom Metazoa; phylum Arthropoda; class Insecta; order Lepidoptera; family Erebidae; genus Lymantria; species Lymantria dispar. The sequence continues at coordinate 31,175,367 of CM063449.1, read as the reverse complement.
GGGTTATTTGCACGACACCTATGCCTAAAATACAGATTAAAAAATTTTGTCTGTCTGTCTGTTTGTTCCGGGTAATCTTCAAAACGGCTGGACCGATTTCAAAAATTCTTTCACTAATGGAAAGCTATAATATCAGAGCGTAAACTAGGCTATATTTTATCCCGGTATTCCCACGGGAACGGGAACTACGCGGCTAAAACGACTAAAACCGAAGCGAAGCGAGGGCGGATTTCTAGTTGTGTAATAAAACAATAGGTACTAATCTATTAACAATGTTCGTCAATGTTTCGTCAACTTTGATCGGATTATTAAGCAGGTTTTTAACTATAACTATACTTTTTAACTATATATATATCATATTTTGAAGTATTTTCGTTATATAAAACAACCTTTATTGTATTGCTTATTCAAATTACAATACTCGATAATATAAGTTATACACAAAAGAATCACGATCCGCGATAGAACTACCTGTGATCGAGTGATCGAATCATTTTGACCCCGATCACTTCGCTAACGGGTCGTGATCGACCTGTGTCGTTTTAAGTCAGTCATCAACACAGTGCTAATTACGGAACGCTTTACAAACATAATTAATGGACACAAATTACATCCAGTATCATTGCACATAGTATTGGTTTGCTTGTGAATCGAACCGCAATACTTGTAAGGATAGGTGGATATCCTAAACACTATATCATCTTTGCAGTTTTTTTTTATTAGACCAGATTTTAATAGTATCAACTCTTTAATCCAACCAGGCCCACCTGTTTAATCTTCTTCAGTAAGCATCCAGCCAGTGTCACTTTTTAGTTGACAGTAAAATTTGAAAGAATGTTTGAAATATACTAGCAAATATATGAAATGAAATATATATATGAAATATATGAAATAAAATAAAAGCAAATATATGAAATATACTAGCAGACCCGGCCACGCGTTGATATGGCTAATGTTTTTGTTATATTACATTTTATTAAACTATTTAAGTGGAACTGCAGGAGAACATCTGTCATGGAGGTCGTCATATTTTTTTACAAATGGCATCTATGTAAAAAAGCAAGTTAAAATCGTGTATGACACGTTTGTAGGTTTGACATAGCAGCGCCATCTATTAATTAATTACTCAATCCAGTCAACAGATATCGCCATCTGTTAAAATCGTTTGAAGTTAACAGATAATTTTGAATGTCAAATAACAGACAAATAATTTGCAATAAAATAATATTGCGACTATAAATTAAGATGTAAGCTATCCTATCTTTCAAGTTGGATCAAACTGCACACGGTGTGCAAATTTGATTAACATCGGTTAAGTAGTTTAGGAGTCCATCGCGGACAAACAACGTGACACGTAATTTATATATATTAAGATTTAAACATATACCAATATAAAATAACCTTTTATAATGATTTTAATTATCTGTAGCGTTCGTCTTTTAACCGCGTAAGGGAGACCAACGTGTCGGGAGGGACGGTAACCGAAAGGGTATCCCGTTGGACTGGCCATCGTCGACAAGAAACTCGGTATCAGCAGTCGGCAGAATAGGGAAGGGAAGGCAATACGGTGCTTTACAATTTTATGATTCTTTTTTATTTATTTTTAAATAAGCTCACTATAAGTTCTATACTTTATCCACAGGAATCTAACTCCTTTATTCGCTGGTACATGTCCTTGGGCGAGAAGTCTTTAGCCACTGGCGTCCAGTTGGCCCTACCAGCAGTGCTGCTCTTCGAGACTCCTATCCACCAGCTGGATAAATTCCTCTGCAAATCCCTAGATGTTGTCGAGAAAAATGTGCCTTCGATTAATTTGCCTCCTCAAACAGTAAGTAATAAACTGATTTTAATAAAATCTATTTATATACTAGTACTACTCGGACGAATTTCAATTTTCTGCTCAGTGTGGTACTACCCCGGACGGACCAGCCCGCGGCTGTAGACAGACAATTATCAACAGTGTGCTCCTACCTCTATGTATATGAGCTGAAATGAATGACATGAATATTCCAACATGAACTGTCTTCTCTCATTATCGTGCATGCAATACACATATTGTTTTCAGTACAGAGCGATTATTTCATAGATAATTATCGTCATCTTTCTTATAGGTCATCATAAGTGTTGTAATACATCGTGACTTTTAATGTACCTATAATATACTTTCGCAATGCTCCAGTGGTTTTGTTTATATATTGATAACTGTTATTCGTTGACAGTGAAAATGTATACCTATTTGTTTTATTTAAAACTAATATTACTACCCAACCCTACTCTTACCGTGGATGTCGTACAAGACGACTAAGAAATATAATAAAATATGTAGATAACATCATATGTAAAAGAAGGAAAACCCGAAATTAAACACACACGTCTGACCAGCGTGATAGTCGGTTATTTTTCCTCCTATTGTGCATATATATTATTTTAGGTATTTTATGAATAAAAAATACATGTATTTCAATTATTAAAAAAAAGAACATGCTAGTTGATTATCTGAAGTACAGAATTATTTTTATAACGATTGTAATTTTGATTTATTTTCCGTGTGGTGACAAAGTAAGAACATAATTCATATCTTCTTGTTTCATGGGTGTTGTAAAATACGACTAAGAGATATAATATGTAGATAACATCATATGCAACACAAGGAAAACTCAAAATGAACGATAAACGGATCCCACATTGAATGGTTTAACATGTGTAGCGTCACCTTGGCTGTTCATAGATAGTTATTTGCAAGATTTGAAAAATAATGATTGTGGTTTGCATGAATGAGCTACTTATCAAATGTTCCTGTGAAGATTGTTTAGACAACAAAATCATTGCTCTTTTCGCTCAGAAGCGGTATAATTTTGCAGTGCACGAAAAAAGTGGAGATTTTTTTTGCTACAGCAAATTGCTTTTAGTCGTATATTGATTTTCTGCGAAAGTCTAATACATACTATCCCGGAAGAGCTGACCCATTTGGAGTAACCAGACTAACAAATTTTATATAATACAGATGTATAAGGAAACCCGTCAATACGTCTTGCGGCGAGCTGACTCCGTCAAACAGTTAGGCACAGCGGTATTGGATTCGCGGGTCACAGCTGTCACAGCCACAGCGCTGGATAGAGCGCTGACAACAGCTGATAAATATGTTGACAAATATCTACCACCCGATCAGCAGGATGCTTCTGATGGTAAGTTTGTTTTTGGTCACTAAGTGCATCTTGCGTGGAGTTGCAATTGGGGGTTAAAAATACAATGAGTATCTATATAAACGTTGCTAGCTTAGAATAATAACGTATAGAAGGTAAGTCCGCGCACAAAAAATGAAGCATTTAAATTGGAGCCTAATGGAGCTTACGCCGGACCGTTTAGTGGTGTAAAAGGTCACTGTGCTGCACGTACGTACGCAACTCTTAAAAAATAAATAGGAAATTATGACGGTTTGTGCATTCAAATGGTGTCACAACTAGTGTTGCCCAAATGCAAGACCAAGACGAGACTTGGACCAGTCTTGGTCTTGGTCTTGCAACAGCACACCTGGTCTCGTCTTGGTCTTGGTATTGCACACTCGAGTCTTGGTCTTGGTATTGCAGCAAGAGTTTCGCAAAGTCTTGCAAGTCTTGCAGTTGGAATAACGTAACAGTCATTTATCATGGCAATGAAAAATCCAACTAAATTAATCAAATATCATCCTATCCTATCTATCCATCTGCTAGCCTATAGTCCACTATTGAATATAACCCTTACCACTGGGGAAAATTACTCTCCTACTCCCTTGGTGTTACATTAGACAGAGTTACTACTCCTATGACAAAGGAAGGAATTTCGACCCTGTTTTCTTAAGACGTCACTACACGGGGCAGTTGATACAATAAAATTTATGTCATTTAACATTCCCCTTTCCAACAAAAAAGATTTTTCTATTTGATTGGCAAGCGACGTAGTTATTTGACCACTGACGACAAGTCACCCTGCTCTGGTGGTCGGCCCAACAACGAGGCGACGTGGGTACGGGTGGGTTATGGGCCCGCGCGCCGTCCTTTCATCGCCCCGGACGGAATGGACCGCGCGTGTGCTTACCATAGCTCACCCATAAAAAAAAATGGCTTCCGAACACCATTGCCTTGGTCCGATTTGATACGACATCCACGGGTAAGAGAGTGGCGAATTGTATTCGTACTCTGTTCCTACACGGACATTTATGTAGATTAATTGTAGGCATATTTCTATGTCCAACAGTGAACGTCGTTGGGCTAATGAAGAAACGGATATATAAATATGTATAATGGGCAAGAGCACTCTCGTGATTACGGTATTTTTGTCCTTAAGCCTTTCCGAAGAGTAATTCTGAAAAGCCAACACCAACATTGGGAATCGATTGGCCAATAGATGGATATCTCAAGACTGATTTGACTTGCCATGTAGTGATGGACTAAGAATATAATTCATCACTCCCTATTTTACCCGCGAGTGCGAACCCACGACTAAGGGCTATAATATATAACATCGGTGCAAGAGAAGGAAAAGTTGACATGAAACCCTGTAACAACACGGCCGATCACCGTAGCGATTCTCCTCCGGCCACGGCCGATTTCCCTCCTATTATGTAGAAGACACGAGCTCCACCGCATATAAGCTGAAATGGTGATTTGAATTAAATGCAAGACCGCGAGACTCTTGCAGGCTCAGTCTTGGTCTTGCTCAAGTCTTGCAGGGCCAGTCTTGGTCTTGGTCTTGCAAAAATTAAGTGGTCTTGGTCTCGGTCTCGCATTTCTCGCAAGACCAAGACCAAGACCGCAAGACCAAGACTTTTTTGGGCAACACTAGTCACAACACATCCGAAAAAGATAAAAAGTGTATTAACATTACTTTTAAAAGTATTTCGACAAATTATGTTAATAAAAACAAAATTTGATTTCATAATTTGTATAGTGGTGGGCGTGTCAATGTGTCACTTGCGCACATGTAGTATTTTTGGCTTCACGTTTTTGATCGCTTAAGTACCGACACTATCCTTCTGTACGTTAATATTCTAAGGTATCTACGTTTATATTCTAAGGTATCTACGTTTATATTCTCGTGGCAGCAACAAAAACCGGCTAAAGAGGCTCCAGGGATATGGGCACAGTATTCTTTTGGTAAATTTATAACACTGTGTTGACCGATTGTTCCTTTTTTGTGGTAGGCTAAAGTCTGGGCAGACCCCGTCCAATCTGTCCGGGGCGATGGGTGGGCGGCCTAATACCGTATTCCCTTCCTATCCTCGTTGGGCTGACCACTAGCACCGGTTCCTTGACATCTGTTGCCGGCCTGTCGGATTACCTTTTTGGGTAACGTCCCTTTCGACACGAACATTTAAGGTTTTTTCTTTTCACTTTAGTGCTGAAAAGATTATTGATGGTAAGTAGGTCTACTTAGGATTGCATATTTCTCTAAACATACCTATCTCAAAAATTTTGTTCATGATTATAATTAATTAAACCTATTTGAACATTATGACTTTTTCTAAATTGTGATACATTTTACAAACACCTAATTAATTAATAATTCTCATAAGACAACAATGTGTGGATCATTCAAAGTATTGTCTTGCATGGGATTCGAACCTGCGACGCTTGGTATTAGTATTATTATAGGTCGAACTAGACAATATTTGCACTGAATTTGTGCAATAAAAACAATATTTAGCAATATATTTCAATTAGCATTGCCATATTCTTACTTCTTCACCATATGCAAGATGACGTAGGTCCTTTTTTTTGTGGTGGGCTATGATCAGCGCACACGCCATCCGCTCCGTCCGGGGTGACGAAAGGGCGGCGCGAACCCCCATAACTAACCGTATTTCCTCTCCTTCGCCATTGGAAGGACCACCGGTACCGAGTTCCTTGTCGTCCGTGGCCAGCCCGGCGGGGTGACGGAGGCCCTATGATGTATTTATTACGTAGGTAGTATTATTTACTCTATGGAATCGTCAGAGTAAGATACTATCGGTCGATGGGAGGGTACCCCAATAGAGGGTATTCCGTCGGGCCGACCACTGATGTCAAGTAACCCTGCTCCGGTGGTCGGCCCAACGACGAAGGCGACGTGGTTTTCGGGTGGGTTGCGGGAGATGCGTGCTTAAGCCCCTCTGTCGCCCCGGACGGAGTGGTGCGGAGGCGCGCCGACCGCAGCCCACCCACAAAAAAAAAGAGTAAGATACTATCTCTATGGTGCAATTATAATAAAGGATCTTAAATTATAACAATAAAACACAGTATCATTTATTTGAAATAAATTTAATTATTAATTGAGACAGTGGATCGACGTGACTATTTTGCAAATTATCAAAGGATCTGATTATTATATTTCTGATTCCATTATCATTATCACAGATAACCACTTCATTATGTTTTGATTATAACAAATTAAAGAACCACTTCCTATTTTTATCTTTACATTCTTTTCAAATGATATATTCTTTAAATTTATTACGCCATCATGAAGAATTATACCAATCTTATTCAATTTTTTTTTCGTGTGGTTCCGGAGTAAGAATATAATACATTCCTTATCTTGCCCGTGGGTGTCTTTAAAGACGATTAAGGGATATAATATGCATATAACATCTATGCAGGCCAATTTAAACTCTAAATAAAACTGCATACAAAATGTCTGAGAGCATGGTATAGTAAGGTTATTTTACCTCCTATTGGTAAGGAAGCTCGAGCCCCCAGTGGTCAGACGTGTATGATCTGAGATCACAACGACGACATATCGCACAATACATTTTAAATAAAACTACTTTACGGATTTTATCGCGTTTGTATTTGATTTTTGATTACCCGACGTTTCGAACACTTTACAGCGTTCATGATCACGGGTGGACTAAGATGTCTCACGTCAGTTCGTCATCATCGTCATCGTTACTGCAGAAAATTTTTTCTGCAGTAACGATGACTTGTTGGACGTGAGACATCTTAGTCCACCCGTGATCATGAACGCTGTAAAGTGTTCGAAACGTCGGGTAATCAAAAATCAAATACAAACGCGATAAAATCCGTAAAGTAGTTTTATTTAAAATGTATAATACTCGCGTAAACATCAGAAATCATTATATCGCACAATAGTTTTATGACTTACCACCTGCATGACCTCAATATCAAATATCCAGGATATGTAATTATTGACCAGATAGCATGATCCAGGTTTATGTAGACATCTTCGTCGTCTCTTATGACACCCACAAGCGATGTAATAGTTGATAATATTCGTAGCCGCCATCGCACCGCATATTATCAATATTAATGTCATCCATAATACTTCAACAATTCAACAATCGTCCGTGTGGTGACAGAGTAAGAATACAATTCACCACCCCCCTCTCTTGCTTGTGGATGTCGTAGAAGACGACTAAAGGATATAATATGCTTATAACATCTAAATAAGAGAAGGAAACTCGAAACAAAACCCTATGCCAACACGTCTGACCAGCATGGTTAGGTCTATTTCCCTCCCATAATGGATGAGACCTGAGCTCAATAGTAGGGTGTATATGGGTTGAGATGTGATGATGATACATCAATTACAATTTTTGTTATCTCAGCAGTTGTCATGAAAACGGTGTGTGAACAAAATTTTTTTCCCAATTGCTAGCATTTATTGACATTGCTCAATTATTTGTTACAGAGTTATGAATTATAGACGTTTCTCGATATAATATCTTAAATTTTTTTAGAGCCAACAACTTAGCTTATAAGAATAGCACCTTCAAACTTTTCAGCTTTGTAATATATCCGCGTGGTGACGGAATAAGTGCATAATATTGTGGATAATACGCATATATAACATCTACGCAAGAGAAGGAAATCTCGAAATAAAACGCTATACCAACCTGTCTGACCAGCATGGTATAGCAAGATCAATTTCCCTCCTATTGTGGAGGAGGCTCGAGCCCAAGAGTAGGACATATATGAGCTGAAATGATAACGGAGTAAGAATACAATTCCCAACTCCCAATCTTACCCATGGATGTAGGCAGCGGCGACCTTACCCATTGCGAGGCTCCGGGCGGCAAGTCTTTGCGAGGCCCCGGGCGGCAGGTCTTTGCGAGGCCCTTTGTCCTTCGTGAAAAGTATGAGATACGACAGTAGGTCTGGTTGTTTGGTTTAGGGATTTGTCATGTTTGATGAAAAATACTAAAGTTGTACAAATAAATAAAATTTAAGTTTTATAATATTGAAAATAAAGTGAAAAATATAATTAATAAGTAAAAATGTAATTTAAAATCTATATTTTTTTAAATTTGCTTGGGTTGTTGCGTGAGGCCGCTAGAAGCGCGAGGTCCCGGGCGATTACCCTGTTCGCCACCCCCTAAGGCCGCCACTGGATGTAGTAAAAGACAGCTAAGGTATATAGTAAGCATATAACGTCTATGCAAGAGAAGGAAAACTCAGAACAAAAACCTATACCTGTCTGACCGGCAAGGTATAATAAGATCAATTTCTCTCTTATTGTGGAGAAGGATCGAGAGCAGTACTGGAACGTGTAGGAGCAGAGATGATGATATGATGATGAATAATAATATATATACCTAACGTATTAATTATAGGTCTATTTAATTATCTATTTTGTCTCATTAGCACCAAACCTTGCCATAATTACTCGTAATAGTCATTATTAGTAACATAAATAACGACTATCAGATATGAGCAATAGTTGTTCAAATTTAGCAGATTTATAGCGGTTTCCAGACAGCATGTAACGGCCATCGAAAGGTTATTTGATAACTCGATATAATTTCCCGTTTGACTAATTAATAATTATATTTTTATAGATGGATAATTTTTTTTAGAAAGATAATAATGATAAAAGAAAGATTGTGAGTACAAAGTACGCATATTAGAAGTGAAACTCCTTTATCCTTTATTCATTATTTTTTTATTTATTTATAGGAAAACCAACAGCTATCAAAAACATCTTAGTAACTAAATTCTAGTAACATAAAGCCAATTACAGGTTCTCACGAGTAGAGATACACTAGTAGAATAGAATAGAATAGAATAATTTATTTGTTAAACATAGGTACATAAGTCGTCTTATATTAATAGTTGTTTCACTATGTTTTGCCTCTAGGGCATACAAATTAAATAAAACAAATTCAGTTATGCATTGAAATGAAGCAATACAAATAGGAATTATTACTAAAACTAATAACACACAATTATAATAATAATAAAAAAAGAATACGTTAATCAGATTTAATTACTAAAAGCTATTCTAGGTAGATAGGTATTTTAGGTATATTGTAGGTAGATAGAATTAAAATATATTAAATTAAATTTGCAATATAAGAATTAAAAAAAATAATAATAATAATACTAAAAATATCAATAATCATCCAATTATACAATGTCAATAATAATTATAATGTCAGATTAATTGATTAATTAATTAATATAAGATTATTTCATAGGTTAAATTAATTCATTAAAATTATAAAAGACTTATTATATAATTAATTATAATTTGTCACTTAAAAATTCGTCAATAGAATAATAACATTTAGAGATTAATAGTTTATTAAGGACATTCTTAAATTTTATAGAAGGCAGATTTTTAATATTATCTGGTATTTTATTGTATATGCTTGAGGAAACACCAAAGAAGCTCTTCTCCATCAAAGATGTTTTACATTTTATTTGGTAAAGTTGGTATTTATATTGAGCACGTATGGGGTTTGTTCTTGCCGTCGACAATTTTCTGAATAGATGAGAATTTGCGTTCACAAATAGAGCAGTTTCCAGGATGTACAATGATGGCAAGGTTAAAATTTTTAGGGACTTAAAATAAGGTTTACAGCTGTCTGTTGTTTTTAGACCACACATTGATCTTATGCAGCGTTTTTGAATTTTAAAGACAAGATCTCGATCTGTAGATCGACCCCAAAAAATAACTCCGTAACGGAGAACAGAAGCAACCAGCCCATGATAAGCTTTCAGTAGCGTTTCACTATTAACCCTTTTAGATAGCTGAAAAAGTGCATATGTGGATTTACTTAAACGCATACATATTTCCTTAATATGGGGTTTCCAAGTCAGTTTATGGTCGATTGTTATCCCTAAGAATTTTGCGCTTTCTACTGCTTCTATATTCACGTCTTTGTATGTGACATTGACTTTTTTATTTTCTAGTCGTTGATGAAAATGCATAACTTTAGTTTTAGTTAAATTAATCACCAGATTATTATTGTTGAGCCAATTTATGATATTAGATAGACAGTTATTAATGTCATACTGATAGTTTTTTAAATTGTTGCATTCAACTAAGGCCGTGCTATCATCTGCAAATAGGACCATTTTATGATGTAGTATTTTTGGGAGATCATTAATATACATTAAGAAAAGCACGGGCCCTAGTACGCTCCCTTGAGGCACACCGTATCTTACTTGTCTTTGTCTTGATGAATAGTTAGTTACTAATTTACTATCTGGGCACATTCTAGAAATCTCTGTACGTTGATATCTATCAGTTAAATATGATTGTATGAGTTTAAGAGTGTTTCCTCTTATACCATACGCAAATAATTTTTTTAGGAGTATTTTATGGTCCACATAGTCGAATGCTTTAGTCATATCAGTATAAATGGCACATACTGGATTTCTTTTATCCATAGAACTCATGACATTTGACAATAAGTCGTAGATTGCCATATTGATAGTAGTGTTTTTACGAAAACCTTTTTGTTCCTTACAGAATAGCTTATATTTCTCAAAATATTTATACAAAGCGTTATAGATTACCCTTTCGAAAATTTTAGAAATTATGGGGATTTTGGCAATAGGTCTATAGTTATTTACAACTGCTTTATCACCTTTTTTAAATATAGGTTTTATTATTACTTCTTTTAGCTTTTATGGGAAAATACCATCAATGATACATAAATTAATTATATGTGTTAATGGTGGTGCAATAACATCTTTTACATATTTAATTGCCTTTGTTGAAATGCCATCATATCCTACAGTACTTGTATTTTTAAGGTTATTAATTATTCCTATAATATCGCTATTTGTAACAGGTAATATGAATATAGATTGTGATGTCAAATTTTCAAAATTATTTTCATACGTGGTGTCAGTTGTAATATTATTCTCAATTTCGTCAATAAAATAATTATTAAATTCGTCAGCAATGTCAGTAGGTTGTGCTAAAGATAAGATATTATTCTTTTTTATAGCTAGTATTTGTTCCGGTGGGCGACAAAATGTTGATTTATTTATCACTTGCCATGCAGCCTTTGATTTATTATAAGAGGAATTAATGAAGTGGTTATTTTGAGCTCTTTGAGTTAACTTCAAAATCTTTTTATATATAGTAGTATATTTTTTTAAATTTATTTTATTTTTTAAGGTAGGGTTAAGCCTATATGTCCAAAGTAATTGTCTTTGTTTCTTACTACATTTTTTTATTCCTCTAGTTATCCATTTAGTTGTCTTTTTAGTTTTCACAATTAATTTAATTTCAGGTATACACAATTTATACAATAATAGAAAATCTTCAATGAAGATATTATAAGATTTATTAGCCTCTTTGGTCTCGTATACTTGTGTAAAAGATAAACTCCCTAGATGGGTTTTGAAATTCATTAAGTTATCTATAGAGTGGTCCTGTTTATTAATTTTCCAATATTTAAAATTGCAAGTTTTTGTAATAGGTATATGAATTAACTGAGCTGTATGATCTGAAACAATCAAATCTATTATTTTTGTTCAAGACTTTTTTTGATAATTGTGTGCAAAATTGTCAATACAGGTATTACTTTTTGGTCTAGTGGGCATATGAAGGGCTAGTTTTAGGTTATATTGCAAGAGAAAATTTTCCAAGTCTAATACAATACCATTGTTTTTTAAAACGTCAATATTGAAATCGCCTGCCAGGATAATATTTTTATTAGAGTTTAAGGATATTTTACTTAATATATTATCTAGCTTCTCATAAAATATTGCATGATTATATTTTGGTATTCTGTATAAGCAGATAATAATAACATTGTAAGATGTTAATTCTATAGCACAGCATTCGAAAACCCCTAGGACTGATTGATTTGATATGCTTGGTATTTCTCTATATTGTAATCCTATTTTAACAAGTATACAAGCGCCTCCCCGTTTTGTGTCTCTTGAGAAGCTTGTAGCTAAACAAAAATTTGGTATATGTACCAAATTTTCATAGCCTGATTTAATAAAATGCTCGGTGATACATATAACGTCTATAAAGGTCCCCTCATTAGTCAGCTCTTCTAATTTGACTGTTAGTATATCCGATTTGCTCATTAGGCCCGCTATATTTTGATGAAGTATACTAAGAAAATTAGAGAAAAAACGGCATACTTTTTTGCTGTTGCAAGTTGGTGAGATCATTCGAACAGTTAGCTTTTATGCGTGTAGTCTATAAAGTGTTTAAGTTGAGAATAAAGTCTTGCAAATCCGATATTACAATATTTAGGCCTCTGCCATTTAAAGTTCCATATCGTTGCTCATACGTATTCTCAGTATAAGGCAGATTAAGATTAGAGTCCAAAAAGTAAAACAAATATGTGAACATTAAGTATGCTAAATTAATTAAGTACATACATCAATTAGTTTGATTGAAAAAACGCTTACTCAATTGCTGTCTGGCAGAGGTAACACTGGTACAAAATATGTCTAATTCTAAATCAGTTTCTTTACTAAGTTTATTGAATGCGTTAGATGCTCTCCAGAAGAACCACCATCCTTCATCCTTCACCCTTCACCCTACACTCTTCATCCTTCATCCTCTATCCTTTATTTCATTCTCTCGCTGGCTGAATCCTATACATTTACGTGTTTGTCTCTCTATGGACTCGCTTTTTCGGTTCATCGAGTTTGAAATGACAACGATTCTAAAGAAGTTTCACTTCAAAATGATAAAAGATGAATGATGTCTTTAGTATAAATTGAAGTGCAATAGATCCGCGAATTAATTTGCATGTAAAGATAAAGTATGCTCAATAAGAAGTTGCCAGTCATCTTAGATCGCTCGGTTTCGGGTTGAGAGCTCTCACTTGGGTTGAGAGCCCTCAGCGCTCACCCGCAGTTCGGGCTATTAAAGCCATCTGCGTCTAACAGTTATAGTCACACACATAAAAATAAGACCGCTCGGCAGATACCTACTCAGTATTTAAATAAAAATATTTTAGAGATTTTATCGCGGTTTATATTGTCACGGTTACGATGAACGCTATAAAGTAATATAAACATAGCTTAATTAAAAAAAAGAACACAAAACAGTATGAGTACTGCCGACAAAAGTGAAAACTTAATTTTCCTTCTATTTTGGAGGAGGCTTCAGCCCAGCAGTGGTACCCATATGACGTGAGATGATGATAAACTAGGAGCGCGAGGTTGTCCCCTTTAATCCGCTATTGATTAAATTATCAATAAAGCGTATTTTATATAACATTGGATCAGATCATCATTATTCATCATTTTAGCTCATATATGTCCCACTGCTAGGCTCAAGCACCCTCCACAACAGCAGGAAAATCGACCTACTATACCACGCTGGTCAGACATGTTGTTATAGGATTTTCTTTCGAGTCTTCCTATTATTGCACAGACGTTATCCATGAGCCTATAGACGTCCACTGCTGGACAAGGCCCCTCCACAAGAATGCCACTCGGAACGGTCCTGCGCCACTTGCATTCAACGGTTCCCTGCAACTTTAGAGATGCCGTCAGTCCACCTAGTTGGGGGTCGTCCTACGTTGCGTCGTCTGGTTCGAAGTCGCCACTCGAGAACCTTTCTTCCTCAACGGCTATGTCGGTTATACCCGTTCTTCTACGGATTTCCGTATTCCGGATTTTATCACGTAGAGAAATGCCGAGCATAAGCCTCTCCATAGCACGTTAAGCAACTTTGAGCCTTTTTACAAGGCCTACATTTAGGGACCACGTTTCAGTGTCGTAAGTCATCGCTGGTAACACACACTGGTAAGTGACAAAGTAAAGGTTTATTATAATAAACCTTTATTTTCAGACACTGCAGGATATTGGATTGGCACAGATGTTATATGCAAGTTTAATCCCTGAATGGGATTTTACGACACCCACGAGCAAGAGAGAGGGTGTGGTGAATTGTATTCCACTCCGTCACCACACGGAGATAATAATAGATCACATAATGATAAATAAAAAAAGGGAAAAAATAATTTTTAAATTAAACGGTTTTATTGTAAAGAAACGGTAAAAATAAAATCGTGGGACACTACAAAACAAACATTTTAATCGACGATTGTAGATATTTGACGTGGCCCACGATTTTATTTTTACTGTTTCTTTACAATAAAACCGTTTAATTTAAAAATTATTTTTTTCCTTTTTTATTTTCAAGTTTTTAGTTTTTATATTGATTTTGTATAGAGCACTGTATTCTACTTGTCAAGCCCTTTCATTTAATATCCATATTAATGGGATTGAAAAACAAATAGGTTGTCCGCTATTTTGTAGCGGTGGCCATCTTAAATTTTGAATTTGTATAGTGCACTGTATTCTACTTGTCAAGCCCTTTAATTTGATACCCATATTGATGGGATTGAAAAAAGAATAGGTTATCCGCCATTTTGTAACGGCGGCCATCTTGAATTTACAAAAATATTGACTATACATAATTGTATTGTCGGTTGACAGGAAGAGGGTGAAATTTCAATTACTAAATTTGACCCAACAAAGAAAAAATAAACAAACAAACGGGGTAAGCTAAAAAAACCGTTTAAAAATATACATACTTTAAATCAGTCTGTACATCTCAGTATCACTCTGTATATCAGTTCCGTTCCATTAAAGTTGCGAGTACAGTAATAGGTCCTTTTACTTGTTATCTCGCGTCTGGGGCGGTGACAAATTAGATGGACTTTGCACCCATTTAAGTTATGATAATGCGGGTGGGATCCGGTTGTGTAACAAGCTGTCTCTTCATAGATGAAATATGTTTATTTTTAATTTGTAGTGAAGGAAATGTTCATTTGTTATATATACCTGCCTAACATTCTATCATCCGTCCTTTTATCCGTCTATTAATCCAGTGACAAAACGTAATATATTTATATCTTAGTAAATCGGTGTGCGTCTCGTAACAGTATGTACCTGACTGCAAATATTTATATTTACCCTCATTTACGTCGTAAAACCTTTTCCTTAGTTTCTCAATTAGTCGCATCTGAAGAAGTTTTTTCCCACGACGGGCGGAACACACGCCCCCGGTCATGGCGCCGCCAGACAATGACCGGGAGGGCGATGGTGGCAGTGTTCCGCCCATCACGAAACCGGAGATGGGGGCGGCGGTGGCGCGCATGCGCGGAAAATCCACCGCCCCCGGGCCCGACGGTATTCCAAACCGTGTGCTGGCCCTTGTCTTCGACTATCTGGGTCCCCGCCTCAGGGAGCTGTTCGACGCGTGTTTAGCGTCCGGGCGGTTCCCTGGGAGAACCAGCCTCCCCTCCTTCCGAGGGAAGGCTGGTTCTCCTGCCGAAGCCGGGACGGCCTCCGGAGTCGCCATCGGCCTACAGGCCTATCGTGCTGCTCGATGATATGGGCAAGCTACTGGAGAGGGTGGTAGCTGCCCGCATCGAGCGGCACCTCGTCGGCACGGGGCCCGGTCTGTCGGACGCCCAGTTTGGGTCTAGGAGGGGTCGTTCGACGATCGAGGCCCTGTTGCGCTTGAGGGCCGTGGTGACTGAGGCCGTCACCGGTGGGGGAGTGCTGTTGGTGGTGTCCCTAGACATCGCCAACGCTGAATGCGTTGCATAGTCTGCCATTCAGCTGCGTCAGGGAGGCGCTCCGTTACCACGGAGTGCCAGCTTACCTGAGGCGGCTGGTGGCAGACTATTTGGAGTGGCGCAGCGTCCTCTACGCCAACCGAGTAGGGAACGTTGTGCGAACGCCCATGAGGTGCGGTGTTCCACAGGGGTCGGTCCTCGGACCCACCCTGTTTTGTTTCCCTGAGGGAGCTCACCGCCTGTCGCGTCGACGCCCGCCGAGACGTCATCGCCCGTTGGGCAGACCGGCTGGAGAGGCCTCGATACGCTGTCTGGACCGTGGAGGCCTTCCGGCCGGTGCTGATGCAGTGGTTGGAAAGGCGGCACGGGGTGCTCTCCTTCCGACTCGTACAGGTCTTGACGGGACATGGATGCTTCGGTAAGTACCTGTACAGGGTCGTTAGGAGGGAGAGAACTCCGTCCTGTCACCACTGCGATTGCGACGAGGACACGGCGCAGCATACGCTCTAAGTCTGTGCCGCTTGGGCAGAGCCGCGTCGTGAACTTGTCGCAATCATCGGTGCCGACCTGACGCTGCCGACCATCGCTAGGGAGATGCTCGGCAGTATCAGGAATTGGGACACGGTCGCAGCCTTCTGCGAGGTAGTTATCTCGCAGAAGGAGGCGGCGGGTCACGAGCGCGAGGGGCTCCTCGGTGAGTCTCGATGGTGCGACCCGCTGCCGGCAACTGGGTCTGCGCAGGCGGGATTACCTGCGTGCAATGCCGCCCTAGCCGAGGCCGCGGGTGACGTAACCGGGGATTAGTCCGTCACCCGCCGAGAGGCCGACCGCGTGAGGAAAGACCGACGTCCTCCCCGAGGGGGGGACGTCGGTCGATGGGAGGGTGCCCCGGGTAGGGGGTATTCCGTCGGGCCGACCACTAATGACAAGTAACCCTGCTCCAGTGGTCGGCCCAACTACGAAGGTGACGTACTATATGAGTGGGTTACGGGTGTGCGTGCTTACGCCCCTCTGTCGCCCCGGACGGAGCCGGGCGACGAGTGCACCGACCGTACCCCACCTCCAAAAAAATATTATTATTATATTTTTATTCTTTTGTTTTACATTTTTTTTATATCAGTTTTTAAGAGATGTAAACCATGAGTATGATTATATTATACGATAAAGTTATTGCCACCGACTATTTCCTAATTATTAAAACTTCACACAAATCAGTGAATAGTGAAATGGTCGGTGTCTGTAATGATAACTACCGTTCTTACCATAGTGGTGATCATAGTGACAAGTGCGGACATGGTGGACGGTGGAGACGACAGTGGGAGGGCGCTAGCGGTTCATGCCGTGCAGCACGGAGCCCGTCTCCGCAGAAAGCTGCAACGGCGTCTCACAAGGCAGGCGCTCGCTGAAGCTAAGGCTATCAAGGAACAAATTCACGTTCTTGTCTACGTTGCTGAATTGGTAAGCATATACTAAGCTATATGGTATTTTACTAACGAAATATGACAATATTATGATTATGCTATTCTGTGTGGTGAAGGAATAAAAGTACAATTCTTGACCATTTCTCTTATCCGCTGTTTTCATAAAACACGATTAAGTAAAGCAAGCTCAAATTAAAACCCTATACCAACTTGTGCGATTTGCGTGGTATAGTTAGGTCGGTTTCCTTTCTATTGTGGAGGTGACTCAAGCTGAGCAGTGGAACGTACATATGAACGTTCCACTGCTATGATGATATTATACCAGCTGCCCCAACAGACACTGTTCTATACCAATAAAAAAAGAACAAGGCATGCTCCAAAATCTATCGAGCCACTTGCTAGCTCCACTCTCTAATCTAAACCATTTTTAAATTTATATACCTATATAAAAAAATCATCAAAATTGGGCCAGTTGGTTAGGAGTTTCATCACACACAAAGATGAATTGTATAAATCCAAATTAAAATCACCATTGAACTATTATTTATTTACTTCTTTATCTCATTGTCAGTTTTATCCTCAAACTAGCTGGCGCCCGTTATTTTGCCTGTTTGAAATTCAGTTTTCTTACGTACCATTGTTTAACGAAATTGTTTAATAACAGTGATAAATTGCAATAAGGAGTTTTGAAGCGTGGAATGTGTACAAACAGACAGACAGATAAAAAGTACTAAGTATTTTTAGGTTACTCTTCAATTATCACACTAAATTTAACATTATGTGCTATTTGCGGTATGATGACGGCTATTACCTACCAAACCTTATATTGCTCGTGGCGTGGGTGTTGCAAAAGATGACTAAGGACTTTAAATTGACCTGGGTTAACTTCATCTAATGCCACCTGATAACGATTTCATTCCCAAGAAGGGTTGACCTTACGAAGGTAGCCAGTACATAAAACTTTTGCAATATGAAATTGTACATACGTTCGAAGAAGAGTACACATTTGTTTCTCGTTAAAATTAGATTATTTTTTGTAAGAAGTTCTTTTCCTTAGTTAGTTTGTGTTTTTATTACATTTAACGAGAGCAGAATAAATGCTGTTCTTTCTTTCATTTTTTTTTCTATACGGGCATGAAAATAGGATTCCTAACTGTCAGGTCTCGGGTTCGGATTTGGGGGCAGCTATTCTGTTTCGCAATTCAACGAATTAATTTTTGTCTAACTTTGAACTCGAAAACGTCGATTTTTGTATTGTTTTCGTAACCAATATGCCAATTGGTAAATTTGGGCTCCATTGTAATACCTGAAAGTTTTTCATGGGATATAAACAAACTTTTCCTTATGGAACACGTCCGAATTTCGAAGTTAAATTAAAAATATCTAGAAGTGTACTCCAATTTGATCTTTGGTAACGGTTCTATTTCAATGTTGGTCACAGTTACCTACTTATTAAATTGAGGATGGATTATAAGTCTATGAGTCCGTGTGGAATTTATCAAAAAAGGGCAGAGGTAAAAGACATAATCGACCGTACTGAACGGCGAAAAATTGAGCCTTTTCGTCAAGAAAATTTCTCAAAAATTAAGGAGGATTCGTAATTGGATATACGCATTATTTATCCTCGGTCTAAGACATAATAAATTATTTTATATAATATATCAGGTCGCAACAGATCCAGTCCTTGCATGGAAGAAGGCCAAAGAACTATATGAGTCCTTAAGCAAGCCTGAGCCGGAGAATCAAGCACGACCAGCGACCCTTGAGGAGTTGGTGGTACTACTTACACGGGAGTCAGCGAGGAAAATGGTGCACCTCATCAACTACACGCATACAGATTTACCCAAGTAATTATCTGTATTAGTTTCCCAGTCTTTATTAGGTGGATCAATGACGTCTTAAAAGGCGCAGGGAGCCGTTGGATGCTAGTGACACAGAACCGTACTGAGTGGCATGGTTGTGGTGAGGCCTATGTGCAGTGGACGTCTACAGGCTGATGGATAAGCTTTGTTATTTTAAATAAACTGTTATTTTTTAACTTTAAAATTATTGCTAATTGTATTGCGTTTGGCTTTTGCAGTCTAAAAATGTTCGTCAAACATTTTTTCTCCAAAGTCATCACTATTATTTGAACTATATCACGTTAAGGGATAACTAAATCGTGAGATAAGACATAACAAATTTGATTGCAAATCAACTAAGTAATATATAAGTAAGAAAGTAAACCGTAAGGTGACGGAGTAAGAATACAATTCACCACTTCTATCCTGCCTGTGTGTGTCGTAAAAGACGACTAAAGGATATTTAATGGATATAACTACAGTGCGAGAAAAGAAAACCTTGAAATGAAACCCTTTACCATCCTGCCTGACCAATGAGGTAGTAAGTCAATTTCCCTCTCCTTGTGGAGGAAACTCGAGCCCAACAGTGAGCTGTGATGATGATGATGAAGAAACTAAAATAGGGGTTCAAAAAAATCAAAATAATTTTGTTGATAATGTCATGTTTATATCAATGAAACTAATTTGGATACATTCTTGAAAACTTTTTGGATAATCTACCGCGTTTTTATCTTTTACTCATCCTTTAATATCACATTTTATTTCAGGAATGTTCGTCAAGGGCTATCTATAATTACAAAGCATTTGTCTGCTACTGCTGATTCACTTATGAAGGTATTTTTTTTTTCTGTATAACCTTTAAACTAGTTATCTAGAGTCTTAGGTTAACTAATTGATTTAGTATATTATAGTTATCCTACAGGGAACCAGTCTTGCTTTAGAATAAAAATGGAGCTTTCTTATTCCATTTCCATTTGCCCTATTCCTTTCCCATTTGCCCTATTCCTTTCTTAAAATTGCATTTCCTTATTTCTAATTAGTAGGACTATACTGTCGATAGTCGTCTGTATGCAGATACGGTGCGATCCGTCAGGGTTAGTATCACACTCCGGCAGAATATCATCGTCTGAATAGTAGTAGATTTGTTAATGCACTTCGTTCGGGTGTTCGAGCAAGAGAGCTGGAAGTGCAACATCTGAATGTGTTTGCATGTGGTTGGTTTTGTGACGCCTTTGGTATCCGAAACTCATCACACGCACTCGCACTCACTTCATTTTCTTCACGGTAGGAAACGGCCTAGTTAAGGTCCATGAGCGGCAATATCACTTACCATTAGGTTTGCTATTTGCTCGTTTGCTACCAATAGCAATAAAAATATTTCAGCTGCTACCTAGATTTCTCGCTGGTACACAACATTTGACAATTGATACCATGCCTAAATGGATGGTTGATAAAAAAAGCCTTGTAGAAGAGCAAAGAAGTCTTGTACCAAATACTGTAATAAAATTAAAGGGGCTATAATATTCTATTCTGAGGCCATTATCAATTATTATTATATATGGTTAAAACATCATTAACAAAACATTTATGATGCTGATTAAAGACACTGACGTTTATTCAGCATATATGAGGGCTTGAAATAAAATTATATTCACGGATTTTAATTCATTATATTTGTTTTCATATTGATTTTCTTATCTCGGGGTTTCTCAAATTTGGGAGTGAATATATGCTTCAGGAGTTAGTATGAGAATATTGGATTGTCTGACTCCAATGATCAAGAATGTTTAAAAGTATTCCAACACCCCAATGTTTCGGATTATTTTCAGAATTCTTAGTGGTTTAAAATATTATTTCAGTATGCAAAAATCAAAATAAAGTGTAGAAAAATAGTATAAATAGTTTAATATTATATAAAATAAACATTTCCCCAGACTCTGCCAATCGAGACAGCGATAACTGAAGTAAAATCCTGGCGCAGCAAGTTGGAGGCGCTTCTACAGCAACTGCAATCTGCTTCCAAAACCTATTTGGTAAAATATTATTTGCTTGTAGTAACTACTTCTGTATGTCGTCGTAGTAAAAATAAAATTCCCACTACTTGCGTTTTTGTTTGTTTTGTCTGATTCAAATAATCTTATTAAGAAATTTATTTCTTTATCGCAGCGATCAATATCAATGTTTTAATTTTGAAGCACCCGTATTAACAGATGAAATATATATGCACGTCGCGATGCTATAGGTAAACCGGTAACCAGTTCTGCCCCAAACAGTTCCGAGCGCAATAACAGTGCTCTTCCAGCTGGTCTATTTGGAACTGCAGGATTGGCTCCAGTTAGTCCCAAACGTGTAATTCAAGCCGGCTGTAAAGAGCGTCGCCTGTTGCTCTCTATGACGGTCTGTAAGAACGGACCCTAAGACGTAAAAACGTAAAAAAAAAACAGTCATACAGGCATTTAAAACATTAGATAATTAAAATTTTTAATTTGAATTTTTTGAAAATTATTCTGACCTATTTTTGTTTCTATGACAGGAACATCTAGCAATCTTCTTGGCGGGAAATGAAGAACGCGAGAAAATAACCCCAAGATCAACACACGAGCAGCGTGATGACACAGGAGCTATTAACGGACTTAACTGATAGCCATCACAAAGCCAACCACAAATTTAATTAATAAGTTATTTAAAATATATTTCCACTATCTATTATTAAATAATAGTTTCGTTCTATAATGTTTTCGCAATTATATTATAAAAAAAAAATAATGGGAATCCATATTCAAAAATAAGTTATTTAAATAAGATATCATAATAAAAATTTGCATAACATATAGCAGTTAGGTATATGTACATAAACTGCGTGTGGTACGTCGTAATCTGAGTTCTCTGGTTTGCCTGGTCACAAATAACAAGAACTCTTTGTAACCCGTGCCGGCAGTGCAGACCTGTGCTATCTGCATCCAACGACGCCCAACAACTTTCACCTGGTCGTCGGTCCACTTAGTTGGGTTGGAGACATACTACACTGCGTCGCCGTCGCCCGATACGTGGTCGCCACTTGAGAACCTTTCTTCTCCAGCACTTGTCGGTTCATCGATCGATGTGGCCTGCCCATTATCACTTCATTCTTTCGTATAATAATTCATAGTATTTATAACAACCATGTAGATTGTAGATATATAAGTACTCATTTATTTATAACTTAACGTGGCAAATGACCTGACCAATATGGTTCTATCTGAAACCTACAGCTGCTGCGTTTTATTGTAGCTTACTCTGAGATGGACTTATTTTCGGTCCTAAGTATTCCAACCATCAGCTCGCAGTCGCCCCCTATTTGATATATGCCTCCCCACGAGATCGCCACTTAGAATGGTCCTGTGCCATTTGCATCTATCGGCTCCTCGCGACTTTTAAAATGTCGTCAGTCCACATAGTGGACGTCCTCCTAAGCTGCGTTCTCCGATTCGTGGTCGCCATTCGAGAACCTTTCCTTCCCAACGGTTGTCGCTCGACGAGCGATGTTGCTTTCCCATTGCATTTCTCTTACATTTATGCATTTCCCCTTTACCGTGCTAATTCTTCGGGTTATGTCGGCTACAACCGTTCTTCTTGAATATTTGTATTCTAGATAAATATCAAGCCCTCTTCATAGCAGTTTTATAATAGTTGGATCACTGAGGCTTTTTATGAGGCTCGGCTCTCAAAGAAACTTATGTATTACGATACCATTTAATCAATATTGCCTTTTTAAAGTAGCCTTTAAGAATAACGCAAATGTAATTTAGAGGTTCTTGTTAATTATAATGTACTAGATTTAAGCTGGGGCAGTGATTCATTTTATTACTTATACAATTTTTTAATATTTCATGGAGGTATCGTAAACATTTTATATTCTATTTTCTTTGCCTTTCAAAATTATATTGAGCCGAAAAGAATATTGTTTATTAAAAGCTACAAACTAATTATAATTTAAGTCTTAAAATTAAGTGAGTAAATATAGAATCAGAAGCTCTACCTAGCTAGAGCTTTTCGCGGCTTTGCTCGCAATTGAAATTCCCTTACATGCCATTGTACGTATTCATGTCAGTTTTTTTAATATAATTTGTTTCCCTTTTTGCATGGGAAATGTTCACAATTTCTTCGTTCACAGTCTTAATTATAATTTGGGCTCTTGTTTGATGTAAAAGTAGTTATTTGCAAGTGAAAATCCATTAAAAATAGTGCCAGACGTTTCAGAGATTAGTTAGAACCAATCGACAATATTTCAATGTCATTTAGAAGAAGACCTAAATTATACGATATTTTATACTTAAACTAACTTGTTTATATCGCAGATTTAAGTTTGAAATATATAAATATCATGACTGCTGCAATTTGTTTTATTCTTTTGAGACGATTGAAATTATCAGTAATATGTTTAGCATCTATGTATCACAAGTTTATTACCACCATGAAAAAGTTTTTACCACCATGATTAAGTTCGTCAGGTGATCAAAATACAGTAATCAAAACAGTCTCGAGCGACTGGCGCTATAGGGGCCGAAAAAACCGAAATATTGCCCTTTTCTCCCTACTGAGTGGATCGCTGGAACCGAAACTTTGACCTGCGTGGAATTTGTTCAATAAGATAATATTTGGTTTACTTAGGTACAGAAAAATCAGTGATCAATTATGTCCTTGAAGAAGAGCCCTGTTCCTTATAAACGCATCTCCATCATCATTTCATCATCATTTCGACTCACATACGTCCTACTGTTGAGCTCGAGCCTCATCCACAATAAGAGGAAGCTGATCAGATGTGTTGTTATAAGGTTCCATTTCAAGTTTTCCTTCTCTTGCGTAGATATTTTATGCATATTTGATCCCTTAGTCGTCTTTTACGACACCCGCGGGTAAGAGAGGGGATGGTGAATTGTACTCTACTCCGTCACCACATCGAGGCATCGGCATCCATCACAATAAATGATGCAAATTGAGTTCTGGCGTGTTACTTATGAAACTCAAAATACAAATCTGGTGTATTTTATCATCTAAGAGTACGTTGTGACTTATATTAAGTAGGTAAGTGAAATATTTTTTTAAATAATAAAACTTTATATTTTAAATTAAGCGCAACTGGACCTCTCTTCTTATTTGTCTTGGCAATCAGCTACTAATACGAGCCATTTTTGCCAGTGTCGAGTTATAATTTTCTTTTCAAATAATCAGTTTCTTCATGTCAGTAATGGTCCGTCAGTAACTCAATAAGTCAAAGTATCACCTCCAACAGTTTGGCCATGGCCGCTTTAAAGGTTTCTTCTGAGAATTATGGTGGAAGCAAAAAGGTAAGTTTAGGAGTTTTATATCATATTCACTACACCTCAGCAGTTCTGCCGCTATATATTACATAAAATGCCATGAAAATTATTTAATATAACACGTAAAAACACTAAGATATTGAATAAAATACAAGACCATCACATGACACTTCCAGATTCCCACCAAAACCCCGCAACTGGACTTCTTCTTCTTCTTTTTTGTCTTGACAATCAGCTACAAATACGAGCCATATTTGCCAGTGTCGAGTTATAATTATCGTTTCAAGTTCTCAGTTTCTTCATGTAAGTAATGGTCTGTCAGTAAGTCAAAGTGTCACCCTCAACAGTGTAATGGCCACTGTTAAGAGTATCTTCTGAGAATTTTGGTGGAAACAAAAAGGTATGTATAGCAATTTTATATCATATTCACTACACCCCTGCAGTTTTGCCACTAGATATATATTACATAAAATGCCATCAAAATTATTTAATTTAACACGTTAAAACACTAAGATATTGAATATAATACAAGAACACCACATGACACTTCAGATTCCCGCCAAAAACTCCGCAACTGAACTTTTAGTAGGATCTTGAAGAGTGACGTAATACTTCTTCTTCTTCTAAGTTAATGGCAATGAGCTACAATAATATGAGCTATTGGTGCCAGTGTCGAGTATATTGATTATTATTCACGTCTTTAGTCTTTCAGTCAGTCGTTAGCATGACTTGGTGCTGATACAAGTCATGCGTCTCAGGAAATTTGGGCAGAATGTCAAAATGCACGTAATTCACTATTATATCATTTTCACTACATTTTAGAATTTTATCTGCATTATATTACATAAAATATCAGCAAAATTATTGAATATAACACTTTAAAACACTAAAATAATGAAAAGAATATAAAAGCGCTACATGACATTTTGACATTCGCGTCAAAAGTCGACGTAATACTTCTTACCAGTTGTCAGTCATTGCAGTTCGCTGGTATTTATATACTCTGTGGCTCAATCTTCAATGACAATTTCGTTTTGACTGTTTTATTTCTTCATGATCTATTTATTTATTATTTTATTCCCACTATATAGTATTACTCTATGTTTTATTCGATGTTTAAATCATTTATGTAATAATATTCTATATTAGTTTTTCAAACATAACGATTTAAGGATAAATCAATGGTCAACGGACATTAGAGCTTAGAGCAAACAGGGTCAGACAAAGAGATTGAAAGAATTTTCAGAAAATCTTTATTATGTAAGTAAAGCTATGATCCCATGTCACGATAAGATAGGAATACATTTGTCACCACTCTTTACTTGCACATGGGAATCGTGAAAATCGGAAATTCTACTATCGGTTAGGATCTTTTTTTTATTATTGCAAACGGTAGCAAACGAGCAAACAGGTACACCTGATGGTAAATGTTGCTGCCGCTCATGGACCTTTGCAAGGGCACTGCCTACCGCGAAGAAAGTAAAGGGAGTGTGAATGCATGCAATGAGGTTCGGTGATACTAAAGGCATCACTAAAACCCACCCCACGCAAACACCCTCAGAAAGTTAAAGAATCTTCAGTAAGATAGAAGATAGCCAATACTCCAGTGTAGTTAAGATATAGACAGGTTTTTCTTTTTTTTTTTGTGGGTGGGCTGCGGTCGGCGCGCCTCCGCACCACTCCGTCCGGGGCGACAGAGGAGCTTAAGCACGCAACTCCCGCAACCCACCCGAAAACCACCTCGCCTTCGTCGTTGGGCTGACCACCGGAGCAGGTTAACTTATCGTCAGTGGTAGGCCCGACGGAATACCTCCTACGTGGGGTACCCTCCCATCGACCGACGTCCTCCCCTCGGGGAGGACGTCGGTCTTTCCTCACGCGGTCGGCCTCTCGGTGGGTGATGGACTAATCCGCGATCACGTCACCCGCGGCCTCGGCTAGGAAGATATTGACAGGTAATAAACAAACAAATAGGAGGCAATAGAAGCAACGTAATAAAACTTAAATAATTTTGAGTATCTGCTAAAAACATGTTATAAAAGGCTTTATATATTCTAGTCTTTTTGCCTGACTGAATAGTCCAATTGAAAAATTAAAAGGTCTATTTATTGGGAATTTCGGCGAGAACGTGGAAGTATCGTGACCCTTTTTAGTTTTATTGAATAATTTTGCCGATGCATGTAATATAATTTATTCATTACGGTGTTGATGTGTGGTGAATATGATATAATAGGGGGACCTATATTTTCATATTCCACTAAAATTCTCTGGGAATTTTAGTTTGGTTTTTAGCACCTAATTAATGGTAATGACTTAGCTTAATGATAATATATAATGATAATATATCATTAATGATAGATAATGACTATTAATAAGTTACTTAATATGAAAAAGTATTAAATAATGTGAAGAAAATTATATAAGAAATGGCTGTATAGGCTTTATTCCTTTTGCACGGCCGAATAAACAATCAGAACCAAAAAACAAAGTCTATTGATTGACATTTTGACATCTAAAGTAGGGATGGGCGATCTTTTTGAAAAAGATCGATTTCTTGAATCGATTTGAATCATCGTTCAAAGAATCGATTTACTAGAAAATCGAGGTCTGAAAGATTCATTTCTGATTAATCGATTCTTATCGAATTTTCTTCTAATTTAATACGAGATATGTTTCTGGCGGGATTGTGATGAGCTTTTTTGTAGGAAATCTGGAGAGTAATTTCTTACAATAATATAGACATGAATCGATTGCAACTTCGATCGCTTTTAAAGTACTGGGTACCTTTCTCTTTGATTGTGGTGGATTGGATTGTGGTGAGTTTTTTTTTTAGGAAATCTGAGTGTTATTTATCTTCTAATATGGTATAAAACACTAACATTTGATACTGAACACTAGCATCGAATGAGCAGAAAAAAGCTCGAGTGACGATTTTCTAGGATAAGATATCGGTTCACCGAATCGATTCAGTGTTTCGTATCAATTTGTAATATCGATCTTTTGGGCCTTAAAAATCGATTCCTCGATTAATCGATCTCAGATTGCCATCCCTAATATAAAGCTCTGTTGTTAATTACTTTGCGTTATGCGCTGATACTTTGTTATTATTCGTATTAATTCGCGTAGAGAGGTTTGCTATAATTTTTAAGGAATCAACCAAAATAAGTAGTAAAGTGCAAAACAATTAAGGATTAGGCAGAAATGCCTTCAATAGATGTATTGCCCCCTCCGGGGATACCACACGATGCTCCACCAGAGGAACCTCAAGCTCCACCTCCACCCGTCATTGGCATCATCTATCCACCACCCGAAGTGAGGAGTATCCTTTTACAAATCATTTTAATTAAAATGAAGTCAGAACTGTAAGGCGTAGGTGCGAAATAACCTCTTTTCTATTTGGTAGTTCAAGTAACTATATTCTATAGTTTAATTTCAATAAGCTTGTTCAATTTCAGTTGCAGCACTGTTAATTTACTAATACTTGCTCCAACCGCTTCTGTAGCTATTTTATGTGCAACATTCACACAAAACATGGTATATGTTTTTATTGCTTATATAAAAAAAAAATGTTGAATTTGTAAAAAAATTACAATTGAGTATCTGTTTTGACTTGTTTAAGTTTTTAGTAAATATCACATAAAACATTTGTCTCTTGATGATCAGCACTTTAGAGACTGCAAGATACTTTTATTTATCCAGATAAATATAATAATAATAGAGTACTATAGAAATGATGTATGGTTTTTTAATTCGTAACAATCCTACACAGAAGCCATAACAGAAGTTGAGTTCTTTTTTAATGTTGAAAATAACTTATTCTTTAAGTGTTTCAGCCAGCAAGAACATAATAAATATTTCTTTAACAACACCACACAGATATTGTTGACAAAACTGCCAGTTTTGTTGCCCGTAATGGTCCTGAATTTGAAGCCCGTATCAGACAAAATGAACTTGGCAATCCTAAGTTTAATTTCCTCAATTCCGGAGATCCTTACCATGCTTACTATCAACATAAAGTCAAGGAGATCCGAGAGGGCAAAGGTAAAGGAACTTGACATTATATTTATAGTAATGTACTTATACTTCAATGTGGCAATGGAGTAAGAATACAATTCACCATCCAATCTCTTGTCCTTGGGTGTCGTAAAAGACCACTCGGGGATATCTTGAGCATATAACATCTATGCAGGGCCAGCTCAAAATATACCAAACCGCACGACCAGTTTGTTAGGTCAATGTGGAGGCGACTTGAACCCAGTAGTGGGTTGTATATGGGCTGTTATGATGATGTATAGTATATTTGTCAGAAACCATGACAAGAACAGTGACAGGTGTGATACATAAATTGTTAAATTAGAATGTATGACTAATATACAGTGTAAACTCTTCATAATATCACTCGATTTAACAACAAACTCCTTAAAACATCGAAATAACTTGATTTTGGTTGGTTTGTTATATAATCCATACAACGATACCCTCTATATAACATCACGTTCACACAAAATAACGACGACAATAGAGCATTATTTAGCATTGAGAATTACTTTCTTAATTGCCAAAATTAGAAGAACTTCAGCTGTGTACGTTCTTTGCTTTGTTGTTTTGTTATTTTATTATCTAGCACGTGTTTACCTCAACTGACCTACGAAACATAAAAAGTTCTCTTTTGTTTTTTGTGTGATAAACATGCACATGTTTACTTCGGCCCTTCAGCCACTGGACTGTTGTTAGGTTGTTAAACGTTATCTTATTCATAGTTGTTTTTACATTTGTAAAATTTGCACTATATTAGTAAATAAAAATTAGAATAGTAAAATAATATCAATTTTTTTTTCACTCCAATTAACGACAACTGCCTATAACGTCAAAAAATTCACAGTCCCTTGAGTGTCATTATATAGAGTTAAAAGGGAACACTGTAGTTAAAAGGGAAGATTGAAGAGGCAGATTGTATTAAAGATGATGATGATATATCTAAAAGAGAGAAAGATGATGTGCTTGACAGTAATAATCTGAACATGTTGAAATGGTGATAAAATACGTTGTATTATATTATTAGCATTTGGTGATTGAGGAAGAATACTATTCTCTGTTACTTTTTTGAAAATGTGTATTGTAAAAGATGACTAAGCTAACATCACACTGGAGCTAATACCATATGTTGTACAACATATAAAATTATATATATTTAAAAGATAAAAAAAAAATTACACCCCGCTGAGATTCTTGTCCGATAGATGTTGTATTGTGTTCAGGCGATGTGTGAATTTAATAATATGTAAGTGCCCTTAAGGGGCTTATGCAGAATAAATGATTTGATTATTTGCAAAAGAAAACGAAACGCTCAATATGCTCAAACACTATGCTATCCTATTTTACTAGTGTGATATAGTAACTGATTCTTCCTCTCATTGTGGAGGAGACCACAAGCCAATAGGTCCCGCTATTGACTTGTGGCCTCGTCCACAATGTATATGGGCTGAGAAGGATGAAGAAATCTTATATTTATAACGGCCCGTTCACGACCTTGCCGCTGTGAGCGGCAGCTAAGCGCGGAGCGGCGCGCAGTGGGAAAATCACGTATGTTTCGTCTCAAAACTCCGTATCTCAGTTGTTTCATAACTAAATGAGCTATAATTTTACACACATATACTTGAATGTTTAAAGTTTAAATGAAACAACTGTGATTTTAAAACATCTGTTTATAAATTAATTAAAAATACATGAATTATATAAGAAAAAAATACAAAATATGCTTGTTTAATTTACATAAAATGGTAGAACATAGTAATAACATATTATAAACGTATACTACACTGCTACTACATACTATACATACTAAAATGGCAGAACAAACTAGAAAAAAAATTGTAAATAAAACTACTTTTACGGATTATATCGCGTTTGTATTAATTATTTATATATGTATTATTTATAAATTTTACTCCATTACAACGACTTTCACATGAAACGGTTTTGAGACGGGTTTGTATGGGGCTTTACCAGCGTGCGCCGCTCGTCGCTAAGACCAAAGTCGTGACCAGGCCGTAATAGTAGGCACTAATCAAAAACAGATATCTATCAATTGCATCATCACAACTCAGCACAGCTCACATATACTTCCAACTACTGGACTCGAGCCTTTATATTGGGAGGGAAATTGACCTATTATATCACGCTAGTCAGAAGGGTTGGTATAGAGTTGTATTTCGAGTTTTTCTTCTTATCCATAGTTGTTATATGCGCAAGATATCTCTTAGTCGTCTTTTACGACACCCACGGGCAAGAGAGGGGGTGGTGAATTGTATTTTTACTCTGTCACCACACGGAAAATAGATTAATAGATTTGCAAACATGATAATACTATTTGACCCATGCAGAACTCCACAGTGGGTTCCAAAGGAGCTCTTCTTAGCTGTTTTTAAATTTCAAATTTAAAAGAATATTATAAGTGGTACCCACTTTAGATCATGGGTCTATTTTTTACCATTAGCCAACATAATATGCTTTAAATCGGGAGGAAATATATGGGATTTGATAAATAAATATAGGAGATCTAGCGGGCTTAGAGAAAAGCAGGCTAGAGAAATCTATACTAATATTATAAATGCGAAAGTAAGGATGTTTGTTTGCTTGTAACGCTTTTACGCTTAAACCACTGAACCGATTTCAAAAATTCTTTCATCAATGGAAATCTATAATATCAGGGAGTAACATAGGCTATATTTTATCCCGGTATTCCCACAGGAACGGGAACTACGCGGGTTTAAGCGACTGAAACCGAAGCGAAGCGAGGGCGGGTTGCTAGTAATATATAAGATTTTAGTTAAATCTATACCAATAAATAAAATTGGAGTGTCTGTTTGTAATGTCAAAATAATAGGATTTTTTCATGCTCACACGGTTATTTGCACGACACCTATGCCTAAAATAGCAATTAAAAAAATTTTGTCTGTCTGTCTGTCTGTTTGTTCCGGGTAATCTTCAAAACGGCTGGACCGATTTCAAAAATTCTTTCACCAATGGAAAGCTATAATATCAGGGCGTAAACTAGGCTATATTATATCCCGGTATTCCCATGGGAACGGGAACTACGCGGGTAAAACGACTATAACCGAAGCGAAGCGAGGGCGGGTTGCTAGTACTCAATATAATCATTGACACTAGATTGCCTGAATTTTTGTAGATACCTATATTGCTCAAA
Organism: Lymantria dispar; assembly: GCA_032191425.1. Lineage (NCBI taxonomy): Eukaryota > Metazoa > Arthropoda > Insecta > Lepidoptera > Erebidae > Lymantria > Lymantria dispar. The sequence continues at coordinate 31,143,823 of CM063449.1, read as the reverse complement.
AGTAGTCAAAATAACTGCCTCACTACAACATATTACGTATTTATTAGAAACTTAACCGTAAATTAGCTCACAATACTGTTTGTTTCTTTGAACACAATAAATTAATAAACACATTTATATTTTAGATATGAAGAAAAAGAGGCAATTGCCACCGCTGATAAAGCGGTTGATATGTTTTATTAGTAAAAAAAATATATATATATATATGTTTTATGAAGGCTCTTTTTTTAAATTTGTGCCCTACTCCACTCCCCTCTTTTTAAGTTAAAATCGAAAAGCAGTCAATGTGACTTCCCTGGATAATCTAGTGTTAACAAAGGTATTCTTAGGTATAAAACTTATAAAGCAAATGGGATATTTTACTATTATCTTGATCATGCATGCTATTATGCTTGCAGTTAGGACAATAGGCATTTTTATAAGAATGAGGCAGCCCCGGAGGTGGATGTGTAGAAAGCAGCAGTTCAATAAAAAATGTGCTCTCATTATCGTCTATCCTAAAATTCTTATATATATAATAATCTATATGTCATTTATCTGTAGGGCCAGACCCATCAGCCCTAGTCCCAATGGTTGCACCTATTCAGCGACCAGGGTTAGCTCCAGCAACAGCAGCTCGCCAACAAGAGCTTCTAAAAGCAGCGGCACCTGTCGAACCGCCGCCACCACGCGACCCTCCTCCAGATTTCGAATTCATAGCTGATCCGCCGTCTATCTCTGCACTCGAACTTGACATTGTTAAGTTAACAGCACAGTTTGTCGCCAGAAATGGAAGGCAATTTCTCACAGACCTCATGAAAAAAGAAGAGCGTAACCATCAATTTGATTTCCTCCGCCCTCAACACTCATTATTCCAGTATTTTACGAGACTGCTTGAGCAATACACTAAAGTTCTACTTCCCCCAAAGGAACTGGTATCTAAATTGGCTTCTGAAGTACGCAGCGGCGTCTTGGAGCAAGCTCGAAGTAGGGCTGCCTGGCATTCTCACCAAGCGCGCCGCAAAGCTGCCGATGAAGCCAAAATAGAAAAGGAACGTTTGGCTTACGCATCAATTGACTGGCATGACTTTGTTGTCGTTGAAACTGTCGATTATCCGGCTGGAGAACCTGGAGACTTTCCACCACCAACAACTCCACTTGAGGTTGGTGCTAGAGTTCTAGCTCAGGAAAGAGGTGAGGATATAACTCAGGGACAAGGTGAGGACGATGACACAGAGATGCAGTTAGAATCGGAATCTGAATCAGAATCGGACGATGATTTAGCGGAAATGGAGGATCGTACTCAGCAGCAACAAAGACCAGACGATAATCGGGTGCAGGATATGGAAGAAGACAGCTCATCGTCTGAAGAAGAAGTTGAAGCGATTAGAGCACCAGGTGAAGAAGCGCCTCTGCCACCAAGACCTGATCGTGTGGTGGTGAAAAAATATGATCCGAAACGCTCGCGTCCTCAGCCAGCACCTGCAAGTGAAGAATGGTTGGTATCTCCTATTACTGGAGAGAAAATACCTGCTAATAAGGTGGCGGACCATGTTCGTATTGGATTGCTAGATCCGCGCTGGTTAGAACAGCGTGATCGGGCGGCTGCTGAACGTACTGACAGGGATGAGGCACTGGCGCCAGGCGCTGCTATTGAGGCTTCACTTAAACAGGTATGTTTGTATTTATTAGTTAACTCGATTTCGATTTTCAATAGTTCATATAGGGCTTGGGTATCCTTCGAAATGGGAGGTAAATTAACTTTTTAAGCTTGTCAGACATATTGATATACTGTTTTATTTTGAGATTTTCTTCTCTTGTATTCTGTTGTTGTATATTATATTCCTTAGTCGTCTTTTACGACAGCAATGGACAAGAAAAAAGTGGTGAATTGTATTCTTTCTCCGTCACCATATGGAAAGTCACATGTCCTTATTGATGAATTTAGATGATTTACTCTCAAATAATGTACGCATTTTTCACTTCAATATGATTTTATAAATTTTAATCTGCAGTGTTAGTGTAGTCGTTAAAATACCGACCTACCGTGTCAAGTGTTAGTACCTATAATAATTGTTGTTCTGTATCCGTGTATAATTTGTTGTCAATTAATCCTTACTAATATTATAAATGCGAAAGTAAGTTTGTTTGTTACGCTTTCACGCTTAAACCACCGAACCGATTTCAAAAATTCTCACACCAATGGAAAGCTATAATATCAGGGAGTAACATAGACTATATCCCGATATTCCCACGGGAATGGGCACTACGTGGGTAAGGCGACTGAAAGTGAAGCGAGGGTGGGTTGCTAGTTGTGTTTATAAAGTCAACGGCATTGTAACGATGGCCTATAGGGCAGGATGGTTTTTAAAAAAGTTTTAAATAATTATTTCTATTTGAATAGCTCGCCGAACGTCGTACCGATATCTTCGGTGTGGGAGATGAGGAAACTGCTATCGGTAAGAAGATCGGCGAAGAGGAGCGTCGCCGCGATGACCGCGTGACTTGGGATGGGCACACATCCAGTGTGGAAGCCGCCACCAGAGCAGCCAGAGCACACATTACACTTGAAGATCAAATCCAACAAATACACAAAGTAAGTCTTTAGCTAAATGTTTTTATATATCTTTGTGAGCTTACTCAACAAGAAGTTACTGAAATGGATTACTTTTATCAGTGAGAATATCATTTACCGAAGTTAAGGAATCGGTACTGGTGGCTCGCTCGATTGGTGATGAACGGTAATGTGATATGTGGTGGTAAGGATTTATGTATATGGGCTAAGTAAAAGAGTGAGCAGTAGGTTGCCTTGTTAATACAAATAATCTTCATTCAGCCTACCGTCGTGCACTGCTGGACGTAGGCCTCCTTCAGGTTTCACCACAAAGTTCTGTGCCGCCTGCATCCAACGACACCCAGCAACTTTCACCAAATCTTTGGTTCATCTAGTAGGGGCGACCGCCACCGACAACGACCACCGTGATTTGCTCTTTATTTTTTCGATGTTTCTAAATCTTCAGCGTTCAAAGATAGTCATGGTAGGGCTCTCGTATTTCATTTCAAAAACATCTTAAATACTTAAAAAATTATATATTTAACAGGTTAAAGGATTATTGCCTGATGAAGAAAAGGAAAAGATTGGTCCGAAGCCAGTGGGCGCTGGTCCCGCAAGTCGTGCACCTACACGTGCCACAGCTCCCGCCCCTCCGCCACGCCCCGTACCACCTGCACCGGCTCCGCCCCCAGCGCCACAGCCGGTACTACTGCAGCCACTACCATCACTCATGGTACTACCACCACTTGCGCCGCGGCCCCCACTCATACCTACTCCGGTTGCAGCTGTTGGTGAGTAGAAATTCTAAATTACTCTTATGACATACTTCTCTCATAGAAGTATTAGTTGATGCGTTTGCTATTTGACAGCAAGTCTTTATTTTTTAAATACAATATACACATTAAGGAATAAATATTTGTCTCGCGGGAACTTTGCAAACATACAATTCATTATTATCATCTGAGGTTATATCTATACTAATATATATAGCGGAACAGTTTTTTTGTTTGAACGCGTTAATCTCATAAACTACCGGTCTGATTTGAAAATTCTTTCAGTGTTAGATAGCCCATTTATCGAGGATATCAGCTAAGCAATGTATCATCACGCTAAGACCAATAGGAGCGGAGCAACAATGAAAAATGTTTCAGAATCAGGTTTTTTCCCCATTTGAGAGTTTCTGCAGCGTGCACTACATAAACGGTTAGGTTTCGCAAAAATCATGTGTGATAGAATTGTATTATTTAAAAATATTGTCACATTTTACGTAAACAAAGTCACGGGTTAAAGTTAGTATTAGCCCAAAGTAACTGTTCCACGCGAACGAAGTTGCGGGCATAAGCTAGTTAAAGACTAAAAAAAGAAAATTATATAATAAAACTAGCTCACCGAGTTTCTTGCCGGATATTCTCGGTAGCCCAACAGTGGGACATATATGAGCTGAAATGATGGTGATACCACATTGGTCGGACGGGTTGATATAGGGTTTTATTTAAAGTTTTCTTTCTATTGCATAGATGTTATGAGCATATTATGCCCCTTAGTCATCTACGATATCCTAACCTCATTGACACTTATCATATTTTGTTTTTCTTCTTTGTGTTGTATTTACAGTTAAGTTTAGCTATTATTTTATTTTCTTATAAAACCTTTATATTTCATTCGACTTACTGTAATATCTAAATTTAAGCTAAGTGTCAATAAAACAGTTTTATCTTTATCTCTATATCCACAAGCAAAATAAGGGTTGCTGAATTGTATTCTTACTCCGTCATCACACAGAAAATATATTCATATATTGTTTGTTAAAATGATTTTATTTATATAAGATATATCTAGCGCCACTTGGAAACAAAACATACAATTAACACACAAAAAACAAACTTGAAATTAATAATTTGTGGATCATGCATGGTCTGATCGTGATCGATCCCGTGTGGGATCGAACCCACGACCCTCGGTATCGAAGGTCGCTACAACACTTAAATTATTATTAAATTATTATTTGTTCAGGTCCGGTAAGTGCGGTGACCCCGGCAGGATTCCCATTCGGTCCCGGTGTACCTACGGGACATATGACGGGTGCTCCGCACGTGCCCGGAGTACCGCCCGTGCCTGAAGAAGATGACGCACCAGCCGCCAAGCGTGCACGAACAGAAGACGCGCTCGAACCTGAACACTCGTGGCTGGCGAGACATCCAGGAGCTGCACACTTACAGGTTAAATCCTCACCCACACCATCTGCCACTAATTTCCGTGGGAGACCTAAAAAGAGATGGATGGACTGTGTGAATGAAGATATGCGTATGAAAGCAGTGAGTGCAGATATGACGGCTGATAGAAGGTTATGGAAGGTAAAAACATGTTGTGCCGACCCCACTTAGCGTTGGATGAGGGCAGGCAAATGATGAGACCATCTGGCACTAATTTCTCTGCCACCGTTCATTGGTCAATCCAAATAGCGTGCGCTTACCGGGTTTTCTTGTAACTCATTTATTGCAGCCCACATACATCCCACTGTTGGCATGGGCATCCTCCACAATGGGATGGAATTTGACCTACTACCATGCTAGTCAGACATGTTGGTATAGGGTTTCATTTCGAGTTTTCCTTCTCTTGCACAGATGTTATGTGCATATTATAATCCCATAGTCGTCTTTTACGATATCCACGGGCAAGATAGGGAGTGGTGAATTGTATTCTTACTCCGTCACCACACGGATAATAATGGACATGGTTTATATTCACATTCAGAAGGACTATCCTATTTGGGAATTGTGGAGCTTGATCATCCTCATAATCACAGCGCACAGAAGGTCAATTGACCATGCTAGTCAGATGGGTCGGTACAAGGTTTTTGTTTGAATTGAAACTTCTAATGCGACTTCCAACAAGGTTGCGTTAAACGCATTGATGTAACAAAAACCCAAGATACACAAACAGCGTCTCAAAAACGTCAACATAAAAAGAGAGCTACAACAAGAATTTAGCATTCTTTTCAAGTAGTCTTGTGTCGACCGCGTTATTGTATGAACATTAGAAATGGCGAAGTGTTCATTGAACAATTGTAAAAATAATATGTCAAAAACGTTCAAAAAGGATGGGATTTCGTACTTCCAGTAAGTTAAACAGTTCATTGATTTGTTTTTATTATTTATTTGACTAAATATCGGGTGGAATATGGTGATTTAGATTTTTTGTTTCAAAATTTCACTCAACGGTGCAAGAATAATAAAACAAATGGGCCATTCCGCTATAGACGATTTCAATATTTTTTTTTTCAATCACGCCATTAGTTATTTTTATTGTTATTTATGGAAAGAAGATAGTCTAAATTTAATAGCCATATAATTTTTATGTGATTTTATTCCATACCCTCATTTTTGTCGCGTTTGAAAATATTGTCATCCGAAGGATTGGTAGAAGTTGTAAAATCATGACTAGCACACTGGCGTGAATCATTTGTTTTGGACGGTTTGAGGTTAAGCTTTACCGGCTAAACGTGAACTGGCATTATTCATTTATCTTTGCATACCAAAAAATGTAAGTATATCTTGTTAATTATTGAAAGTAATCGACTGCTAGAATACACTGTTAACTTGTTGCACCCGCGACGCAAAAGATATAAAAGTTTACTTTTTTTACTGAAATAAAGAGCTAACGTTCTGAGACTTTGCAAAAGTAAGAAAAAAACAAAACTAAACTTAATGTTTTTCTTTTTAAGACTGTAATGATTGTTAGATTAAAATAATCGACAACTTAAATTGGTTGCACCCGCGATCTTGAAGTGAGATCGCGGGTGCAACTTTTTTTTACGCCGACCTTTTTATGTGACTAATTATACAATTCGTGGTTTTGATATACCTTGACTAATTTATATATATTAAAGACGATTGGTGATATATATTTAATATGTGTGTCTATATTGTACTCTGTATTTTTAACAGAAATATAGTTTAATATGACAACGGAGCAACGTAAGGAAAATGCTTCACAGAAATATAGACGGAAATTGAAAGAAAATCCTGAGCTTCATGCTGAACACCTCCAACGGGAAAGGATTCATGATTCCAAACGGAGAGAAGTAATGATAAAGAAGATGGACGCAGATGTAAATTTGAAAATATTGGCTAGAATCAGATCCAAAGAACGAATGCAGGCAACTAGAAAGCGACGTCGGTCACACGGAAAAGGTGCAGTTGATGGATTAGGTGGAAGTGTCAAAAGATCAGTGTGCATCGCGGTTAAGTCTCGGAAAGCTATTGTTAACAGCCCCTTCGAATTCTATAATTTAGCACGCAGCCTCTCTAAGAACATCATCTTTAAATTTGTAGCGAAGGAAGAAGTTAAACAAAAGATAGCTATGCTGGATAATCAATGGGAAGGGCTGAAAAATATACCAGGTATTCAATCTAAACATTTCTTCCAGTTTGGAGACGCTCATAACATTTCTGTGGCGTGCACATCACTGTCTCAATTGAAATGCACATTAGTTTTGAAGTCGCTAAAACCCACCGCTAATACAGATAGTGATTGGGACGATGACGATTTGGAACCTCTTATGAATCAGAAAGTACGAAACATAATTCCAAGTCCTGATCCTTCAGTTTCTTATCAGAGCAAATCTTTGTTGCCACTTAAAAAGAGATTGCGCATTTCTGATGTGTACAGTGATTCAGACACTGATTCAGATAATGAATGTTTAAATGACGAAACACCATCAACGTCTCTTCAAGCTTGAAATTTATTACAAGAAGCATGTCCTGAAAATGGAAATGACCAAGCTATTCTCTTACCGAAAAATATTTGCGCTGATGTGTGTATATCCTCGTACAATTGCTCAGCAGAACCGGCAAAAAAATAACTCAATATCGTTATATAGGGTTGTGTTTAAGTGGTATGGATGAAGATGGAGAAGTCAGAGTTCAATTTATGACGACGGTAGATGAAAAACGATAAACGATTCTCAGAAATCTTCAATGACATAGCAGACGTGCAATTTGAAAACATTATTGCAATATTGGAAGTGCCAAAGAAAAAGACTGATGGAAATAATATATTTTTAGAATTTTCTTCAGATATTGACGTGTTTCAAAAGAAATAATTAATATAATCAACAACAAAAGTATAATTCTACCTAATAAGTATAGTTAGATCTCAAATTTAGTTCCTATCTAAGTAAAATGCATGTTTATGTTCACTTAAATTAGACGGGTTGCACCCGCGATAATTCGGTGTTGCACCCGCAATTGATAAAAAAATTAATAAATAATTGTTTATTTTTACTTTGATTAGAGTTTTCATTTTATGTTCTTTGTTATTTCATTAAATTTCAAAATATTAATGCATAAAATATTAAATGTATCAGAATTAACAGATTTATAAGTTTTTTGTTTGTGATCTGGAAAGGTTGGGCCAAATCTGTTGCACCCGCGAAGGCACTTTGAACATTTCCCCAGGCTTTTAAAAAAATATTTAAAAAAAAATGTTAGTTCATATAAAGAGAACATATTAAAATGTAGTCTTTCAAAGACTAATTTTATTTAAAATGTTTTTTATTTAATAAGGATAAACTAAAACAGGCGTCTAAACATTGCACCCGCGATAATGGAATGGCCCAAATGTCAATGGAATCATTTTCAATGTAGAATAAGACATTGACCATGTCCTTTTATTTTAGTCGAATAATACCGTGACCATTCATGCCTGGTTCAATTGGCGAACTTCGGTCATAAAATTTAATTGCTTTTGTACACTGCTTTTATAAATTCAACTTTAAATCGTGCCTCTTAAAGTTGAATTTATAAAAAAATATTTTTATAGTTATAATATAAATATATCTGTATTTACCTATGCATACTTGAGGACACTTTAGTGTGTTAGTTTTGTTGGGGACTGTGCATCTTGGGTTTTTTGTTACATCAATGGTTAAACGTTTAACGCTACGGGAATAGAAAGAGACAGAGCGAAAGTGAATGCGTGGCACTCGGAACGCATGCGCGTAGTATACCTGTTACAGGCCAGCGCGAGCGTTAGCAACGAGTAGCGTACAATATTTTTTATTCTTTTTTATATTGTCAAAAAACACGTGGCACCAAAGAAATTTCACTTCTGACATGCGTATTTTGTACGCACGCTCTTTTTATTTCCTTTTCTTGCATAAATGTTGTTGTTGTATATATTTTAACCCCTTAGTCGTCTTTCACGACACCCACGTGCAAGAAAGAGGGTAGTTAATTCTATTTTAACTCTGTCACCACACACAGGTTGATGGATAGCCTTAACTGCTAAACCACTTATGTAAAGGGTTTTTCAACAAGAACTTTGTTTTTCAATTGTGGCAACACCAACCACATAATAGTTTTGGCATTTAGTTTTTTGACATATTCTTAGTAGATGCATTGGCAATTGTTACAATGATTTCAATTTCGCTCGAAAATAACATCAAAATAATTAAAATCTACTATGAAAATGGTGGTTCTGTTAAAGTTACATTTCGTAAAATTCGTGATATTTTCGGACAACATAATTGTCGTTCTGAGACCGCTATTAAGAATTTGATCGTTAAATTTGAGTCGACAGGCTCGATACAAAATGTGCCAACACTAACGCGTGTTCGACCGGGTCGTTCAACTGAAAACATCGCAGCCGTGAGCCACAGTGGTGAAGAAGATCCAAATTTGTCAATTCCTCGACGTTCTCAACAATTGGGGTTATCCAAAACCACCACATGGCGAATTTTGCGTAAGGATTTGGCTTTGAAGCCTTATTAGGTTCAACTGGTGCAGGAATTGAAGCCGACCGACCATTCACATCACCGTAGAGTCGCTCAATTCATTCAGGAACAACCCGCTGGTTTTTCTGAAAAAAATAATTTTTTTCAGACGAAGCCCATTTTTACTTGTCAGGGTACGTCAACAAGCAAAATTGCCGCATTTGGGCTTCTGAAAATCCTAGAGCGATTATTGAGAAGCCTTTGCATGCTCAACGTGTCACTGTATGGTGCGCTGTGTGGTCTGGAGGCGTGATTGGGCCGTTTTTTTTCGAAGATGAGGCTGGAAATGTGGTAACGGTCAAGGGATCACGCTATCGCGAGATGTTAACAACTCAATTTTGGCCTATTATTGATGACGTGGATATCACTGACATGTGGTTTCTACAGGACGGTGCCATATGTTACACATCCAATGAAACGATCAATTTATTGCAAACCAAATTTCCCGATCGCATAATTTCACGAAAATCAGCTGTTATGTGGCCAGCCAGATCGTGTGATTTAACACCACTGGATTATTTTTTGTGGGGCTATGTTAAGGACAGAGTCTATACGGAGCCAATCCAATCGATTGCAGCCTTAAAACTCAAAATCCGTGATGTGATTAACGAAATAGACCCGCCATTTTGCCAAAAAGTGATTAAAAACTGATGAAAGAATCGACATCTGTCAGCGTGGTCGTGGTGGACATTTGCCAAATATCATTTTTCATTCATAATTGCCGAACTTTTCTCTTCGTAATACAATAAAAATTTGAATCATCTTCATCTAAATTTCTTGTTTTATTTTGTTTTAGAAGTTGAAAAACCCTTTAGTTACATTTCATAAACTTTCTATATATATTAATAGGTGGCGCTACCATCGGTGCCGGAGCGTGCCGAATGGCGTCTAGACGGGCGCTCACTGTCCCTCAGTGTTTCACTGTCCACTTCTATCGCTGAACTAAAGAACATTCTACAGCGCTCCACCAACATGCCTATTGCTAAACAGAAGTTGCACTACGAGGTCAGTATTATATCAAAACATAAGTATTTTAAAATGGATGAAAAGTAAGGGAGACTCCGCTCTCATCATTTCATATGAGCCCCACTCTTGGGCGCGGACCACACGGAAAAATAAGTAATATATTCTTTTTATATTTCCAGGGTCTATTTTTCAAGGATACGAATACACTAGCGTACTATAATGTACCGCCAGGAGCAGTACTTCAGCTGCAGGTCAAGGAGCGTGGTGGAAGAAAGAAATAAACGGTCAACAGCGAAGTGGAAATGTTATTCTTTTAGATATTATAGTGTTTGGTATACATTAGTGGTTTTGTGCTGTTCAAAATGATGTAAGAAATATTTGTAATATCAAAACAAATTTATGTATATTATAATAACATTAGTACATAAAATATTGATGTTTTATTTACTTTTTAACCGACTTAAAAAAAAGGAGGAGGTTCTCAATTCAACGGCATATTTTTTTTTTTTATGTATGTTCACCGATTACTCAAAGACGCCTGGACCGATTTGCAAAATTCTTTTTTGTTCCATAGGGTATACTTCCCGGATGGTCCCATAGTCATAGGATCTGATGATGATATCCTTGAGAAATTGGTGGCATTCTTAAAATTTTATAGGCAATTTTAACGTTTTCTTATACTTCGTAAAGCTATTTAGGTATTTGCGCCTGGTAGTCATCATCTCGTTGCAGAGCTGATGATGGAAGATACAATTTGAAGGCGGTTTTTTTTTAATTAAAAATTATAGATTATTATTATCATTATACAGATGGTCTGGGCAGCTAAATTCCCGTGTCCCGTTGTAAGAGTTTGATGTTCACGCGACACAATTCTTTACACTAATTAATTATGCTAATAGGACGATTTAGAGATGTTATAGACCTTATTACCAAAACTATCGGATAACCGAAATGAAAATATATCCGAAACCGATGTAAAAGTTTCGGATAGACTTGATATCTATATGAGGTACATAACAAGTTCTTTTTCAACCTGCGTAACTGATAAACGTAAGTCTCTTCAAAGGAAAATAGCGCGATAATCACACTTCAAGTGTGACTCTTGTATTTCCTTTTTACGATTCCCTAAAGATCCAATATTCTTAACCGAAACTATTGGTCAATCCGAAATTCATATTCGAAACCGTTATAATATTAATCTAATATCCGCATCTGTATCCAGATCCGAAATTTCATATCCGCAACATCTGTGACAAATGATTGTTTTGTGATTAGGTGGTATTTGTATCCTATAGTGTTTTAAGAGCGTTATCGGTAATCGGCACTTCTCGCATTTTAGGTATTTTGCTACGGTCCGATATCGACGCACACTAATGCACTACACACACGCGAGTTCATAGAATGACCAGTCTTGAGCCTTTTTTTTTTTTTATGGGTGGGCTATGGTAAGCGCACGCGCAGTCCAGTCCGTCCGGGGCGATAAAAGGACGGCGCGCGGGCCCATAACCCACCCGTACCCACGTCACCTCGTTGTTGGGCCGACCACCGGTGCAGATGTGACTTGTCGTCAGTGGTCGGCCCGAAGTCTTGAGCCTTGGCGCTTATAATCAATCTCTAATAAACTCATTTGCAAAAAAAACGGGCGGTTTTGATTTTCATTCATATTTAAAAAGATACAATACCAAAAAGGTTTCAATCGTTTGTACACGTTACTGGCCGGTTTTAAAAATGCTGTGGTATTTAAAAAAGTACGTTCTAAATTCAATTTTTCATTTGATGTTCATTTTTACAGAAAACCCCTTTTTGGCGCCTACATTTTTGGCGCGAAGTTCCAGAAGTTAACATCGACTTTCATAACTTTTATTCAATTTTTATCGATTAATTTCATATCCTTGACTGTCAAAGCTTTATTTAATGCTGTTTGGCTGTATCAAAAATGGTAGATAAAGTGGTAAAAGCTACCAAAATTATCGCGCTGCTTGAAGAGGGTTGCAGCCAATGTTTCGTGGCTAGGAGGCTAAATGTTAGTCGCTCGACAGTCCAAAGGACCTGGCAGCGATATCAGGAGACTGGTTCCGTCGAGAGAAGGCCTGATTCTGGAAGAAAACCATGTCCCCAACCACGGGATGATCGTTTTCTTGTGAGTCGCGCATTGAGAAATCGCAAATCTTCGTATGTGGATCTTAAGAACAACCTCCAAGAAGTAAGAAATGTGCATATTAGTCTATGGACGGTCAGGAGGAGGCTTCTCGCTGCCAATATACGCAGTCACCGCCCGGCCCGCGGCCCCAAATTACTCCGTGAGCACAGAGTTCACAGGCTTAGGTTCGCTAGAAATTGTGAATCATGGACTCAAGACGATTGGAATAGGGTTTTGTTCTCTGATGAAGCCAGGATATCTCTATTCGGTGAAGATCGACGTCGGCGAGTGCTAAGAAGACAAGGAGAACGCTTTGCAGAGGCATGTTTCGAAGAAATCACACCTTATGGTGGGGGCTCTGTTATGTTTTGGGCAGGAATAAATTCAATGGATCGTACAGAGTTAGTCTTCATTGAAAACGGCTCACTGACTGGGCATCGATACATAACGGAAGTTCTAATTTCTCATGCACAACCCGCATTGGCCGCTCTAGGTGAAGACTCGATTTTTATGGACGACAATGCTCGCGCCCACCGATCCCGCGATGTTAATGCGTATGTGCAAGAGGTCGGCATTCGTCGTTTGGATTGGCCAGCTCGAAGTCCCGACCTCAATCCCATAGAGCATGTCTGGGACGTTCTGAAACGGCGTGTGAGATCAGTACACCCGGCTCCGCAGACCATCAGAGAGCTGAAGAATGTGATTACTGCGAAGTGGGAACGTATTCCGCAAGCAAGTATCCGGGATATACTCGCTAGCATGCCCAGACGAATTCAAGCTGTGATTTTAGCTAGAGGGGGTCACACTCGATACTAAACATTTATCTGCTTTTACTTTATTAAAGAAAAACAAACAAAAAAACTTTTTTATTTTTACTTCATGAGCATATGCACTACTAGCGAATATACACTACTAGCGAGGTTTAGCATTATTTCCCATAAATTGTATCTAAATTTTATGAAATACTGATGAAAACGATTATTTTCTTATTAATTTAGCAAATTGTGTGGATAAAACTACCTATAATTATCAAACAAAGAAATATTAACATTTGAAATGGTTCATTGCTTAGGTGCCCGTTTTTTTTGCAAATGAGTGTATATTCTTCGGAGAAGGAGATTTTCAAAAATCAACATGATGTAAATATTAAAATTTTTAATTAAAAACCAAATCTCATATTATCATGAATCAATGATGATAAAACCAATCATAACAGTAAAACGGTTAAAATTGTATTTTTAATATGCAAAGTACAGGAAATAGTAAAATATAGACACAGAGTATAACTTACAAGGAGACCCTCAGATGTGTGGGTCGGGGATTTCCATGATTTTTGGTGGGGTGGTAGAGGGGGCACGAGGGTATCACAACTACCAAATATTAGGGTCAACTGGGCCCTCGTTAAAAAGATTTTAAGGGTCAAAGTTGGATGGGTAATTTATGTACTAGAAAAATTCAAAGTCGAATCGCCAACAAGCGGTAATCTCGTGGTAACGTGCTCGCCGGCGGGAACTCTGGTCTCGGGTTTGAGACTCGACAACTTAATTTTTTTAAATTATCACATTATTGTGTAATAATTTAAAAAAAATAAAAAAACCCCAATCGACGTCCCTATCCCGGGACGTCGGTCGCCGTCACACGGTCAGGCTCTCTGCGGGTGACACACTAAAGTCCCCGCTCCGGTCACCCGCGGACTCGCCTAGGGCGGCGTGAGGCGCGGATACTCTTATCTGCGCCGCCCGAGTCGCCGGTGGCGGAACGTGTGACCAAAGATTGATCACACACGAGCCGGCGTCTCCTTTCGTGAGATGACAGCCTCACAGAAGGCAGTGACCGCGTTCCAGTTCCTGACGCTGCTGAGCATCTCCCTAGTGATGGTCGGCCGGGTCCGGTCGGCACCGGTGATTGCAACGAGTTCACGGCGCTGCTCTGCCCACGAGGCACACACCTCGAGTCTGTGCTGCGCCGTGCTCACGTCGCAATCGCAGTGGTAGCAGGATGGTGGTGTGCTCTCCCTCCTAACGAGCTTGCGCAGGTACTTGGCTATCGTGACCCATCAATACCTGCACCAGTCGGAAGGAATGTACCCCGTACTGCCGACCCAACCACCCCATCAGCACCAGCTGAAAGGACTCGACGGTCCTGATACCGTATTGAGGCTTCTCCAGTCCGATTGCCCAACGAGCAATGGCGTCTCGGCTTGAGGTTATATGTGGCTCGCGTCTCTGATACTCGCAGGTAAAGTTCAGCGAGTACCTCCGCCTGCAGGTCCCACCGGAGAGTTCCGGCCAAGAGGCACGCTGCCTCCGTGGCTGCCGTGCAGTAGTCGAGTATAGCCCTAGTCGCCATGGCCATGGATGTCTAACAAGTCCAGTCAGAGATTTAAATCTATCCACTACAGAAATTAGTTATTAAATTTTGATCCACATTTTGCTACATATTTATTGCTAGTATAAGAAGAAAATGATTCTCTATGAAAAAATTATATTGTGTATGGTTAGTAATTATTAAACATTAAATTTGAGTTAGCTGATAATCTTCAGAAGTTGAGGCTGCATAAATGTTCCGTTCGGATTTTTGATGTGAAATATCTATAGGCGGGGTGAACCTGATCGTCGCGTGGCATTAAAAGCGGCGTTAACGCCACGCTTTGCGGTAACGACTTCAAAATAATTTTGATGTTTCACATCTGCCAGGCGTCCTGAGTGACGGCTCACTTCTCTTTTCGTTTACTCTTTTGAAACTATAAGTACCTTACAGTTTTGTCGTGTGTTCTCTTTTTCCTTGCCTTGTAACCGATTTTGTTCCCAAGATACAATCTGCTTTTTCGACCCATCACCTAAAACGTAAAAAGATTCTATATTATTCTTTATAGAGATCGCATGAAAGTAATTAAAAGAATTAGGTAGTAATAAATACTTACGAATCAAAACCGATCAGTCGCAGTATACGCTCAAGTTCGTATTGTCGTCTTTTACGCTGTGAGCGGAGAGCTCGAGCGACGTGACCCTGCTCCGTTGAGCGCCAAGGCGCGACTGGCTTATGACATCGACTATGCTCTCCACCCCCGTATGGGATGGGAGAAACGGTTTCAGGGATATTCCCTCTGACCGTAGTTGCTGGCGCCGGTATTGGAGAATACCGTGTCGTTGGGGTGTTTTGATAAAACGATGGTGTTTGGGGGGGACGGTGGACGATCTTCACACCATAGGGGCGGCCAGAACGAGCAGGGTGAGACCCCCGGTTACCCCGGAGGAGGCCCCGCTCCGAACGACCAGCGACCCTACGGTGACTGACACGTCGAACACCGTCCCACGCTGGTCATAGTATTCTTGTGAGGTTTGTAAACCGCCGGTGTCGCCGCCCCGCGCACACCAACAACAACTATATACTTACGAGAAGTATGCAAAAGTATTTGGTTTAAGCGGGGCGATTGCGTCGCGGCGGTTTGTTCTTCTTAAGGGCAGGGCTTCGATCTTGACATTATCACCGACAAGCCCTTAGCGACGACGTCTGCGATGTCTTCGTAGGGCTTGCCGGCGTCTAGTGCTGCGAGGATGTTCTGTAACACCAACATCACAATTTATATTGTGTGTGGATTTCATAACTTGATGTTGGTGGCAGAGGACGCTCTGAAAGCGGCTGCGTGAGCGGCTCCGCTATCGTCGCGGCCGGCGCTACGGGCGTCGCGACGGCAGCTATGGGCGTCGCGACGTTCACTATGGGCGTCGCGACGCTGGTGGCTTTCTTTTTCTTCTTGTTTTTTTCTTTGTTTTAGTTTTTCGTTGCTGCGGGGCGGGGTTCGCCGACGCCATCAGGCTAGTCGCCTGCGGGTCGGCGGCCACGCTGGGTTGCTCAGGCGCTTGTGGGCGCCTATGTTGTGCTGAAATGGCTTCTATGCCCGCCTGACGATTCCGGGCCGCTCGTCGTAAGACGGGGCAGCCGGAATAGTTGGCGGGGTGGGGCCCACCGCAGTTTATGCACGTCGCTGGTGTCTCGCGGGGGCGGCTGCAGTCTCTGGCAGGATGCGGACCGCCACATCGCACGCAGGCTAGCGGGCGATGGCAGTTATGGCTGCTGTGACGGAAGTGCTGGCAGCGGTGGCATTGGGCAGGGCGCCCCTTGCCGCGCCAGCCCTGCACCACCACACCGGTGAGGCCCAGCAACTCCGTCACTTTGAAGACTTCCTCGTTGTTATGGCTGCGCTGCAACATTGCATGATGAATGCAGCCAGGGCGACTACCCCTGGCACGAATGGGGCGGACGTAGACCACTGTGAAACCCAGCGATCCTAATTCCTGGATGATTAGTTCAGGGGGAGAGTCGTGGGGAAGACCCCTGATGGCGATTTTGAACTCCTTATTCTCTGACATCGTGTAGGAGTACCAAGAGACCTTCTCCATCGTCTCTAGCACCGTAAGATACCGCTGTAGAAGGCGGTATTCCTCTTCGTCAGCGGGCGTAAAGCGAATGCCCTTGCCGAATGGGCGAGCATTCGCCCGAGCTGCTGCTTGATCGCCGCCAAGTGGTGGATCCAGTTTGGTAGGACCTCGACCACTATGGGGGGATATTTGGGCTTCAATGATGAAGTTGCAGGCTGCACGGCGTCTCTCTGGTCGCTGGTGGACGGCATAGGCACGTCGGAAGCGGTATTCGGTGTGTGCTCGGCGGCCGCGCTCGCGTATGATCGCGGCGCAGGCGTCGGCGTTGGCGATCGCGGCCTTAGCCACGGCGATTGGCCGCTAAAGGGCACCATAGGTGCGGCTGCAGGCGGGGTGGAGGCCTTCACAGGCGCATAAGCGCCCTGCGGGTTCTCACACCGCAAGTGCTTAGGCGGCGAGGCGGGCCCGGCAGCGCATACGCGCTTCGCCGGGTCGTCGACGTCTTCAGGGCTGCGCCGGCGTCTAACACCCGCAAGGGGGTCGGGCGCTGAGGTGACAGGCGTCATCGGAAGTAGTGGCGTCTTCTTTTTCCCCCTTTGGGGAGAAGGGTCCTCCTGCGGATCGTCCGACACTGACGCGTCAGACGAATCGGAGTCGTCGCTGCGGTCGTAATACGACGACGCACGCGACGTCGGCTGCTGCGGGCTGATAGTGGGTGTGGCGGCTGTTGCGATGTTCTCGCGGCTGCGGTAAATCGTCATCGAACGAGTCGACGACGATCGCACCAGCGAGAACCGGCGACTGCCCTCCTCATAGGGCGGCGGGGAGGTGAAGGCGGCTGGCGCGGGGGGCAGCAGGGTGGTATCACCCGTGCTCACACCCGCGGATGGCGGCGATTTGCGCGGCGCGCGCGTTGACACGCGCTGCGGCTGCGGCGGTGCAGGTTGCGGTGGCGAGGGCGAACGTGGGGACGCCTGGTGGCGCTCGATGATGAACCGGCGGCTGATGGCTCCTTGGTGCGGCGAATACCCCTTGTGGGGTAGCCCCTCCGAGGACGCATGATGAGAATGCAGATGGGTCAGTACCCGTGCGACTGCGATGGATGCTGGTCGCACGTCGGCAACCGCTCCGATGCCTATGCTGACGCCGAGACGCCAACACAAACACCGAAGAAGCTACAGACGGCAAACCGTGGAGTCCGAACACTTGTAAGACAGCGATAAAACGTTGAAAAACAGTGGTACTGAGGCGCTCCACTGGCTTATGAACAATTATGCCGTTCAATTTATAGTAATATTTAAAATTTAATTACGAGGGTGACTATTCGTATTTCAATTTGGTTTTTTTTTACTGCTTCTACAATAGTCGAACAAATAGTGGATATTTTTTAAATATTCCAAGGTTAGTATTATTCACAAAATTAAATGTTTTACAGGAGCCATTTTCGTCAAATTAATTTATTTATTTGGACAACCAAGAATTGCTACAACTAAAAATACAAACTTAATAAATATTATTATGAAAAATTAAACTAAGTTGCACAATTTTTAAAGGTGCCACATCATGCACAATAAAAAGGTATGTACATTATTTCATTACTTATAGCTAATTAATATAATGAGATAATAATAAGATAATCTTAAGGAAATATTTTTTTTTTAGTTTTAAAAGGAAGAAATCTTGAATTTCATTTTATACATACCCAAGAACAGTAATTTTCCTAACATCTACAATTTTTTTTTCGAGCTGCCACGACTTATCGTTTATTCGTACCTGAACTGCAAAACTCAGCGTTTTCGTAAAATCTCATTAACTTAAGTTCAAAATACCCTTGCCTTTTAATAAAATAGTTACAATATTGAGTTATAATTCTGTACAAGCACAATATAAAGATGTGTTTAATGTAGTGGTTATATAAATTTTTTGTAAGCTATTATGATGAACGAGTAACCAGTCCTCAAAAAACCACATTTTTGGGTTTACGGCCGCTTATTACCGATAACGCTCTTAAGTATAATAAGGATTACTTACAAAAAACAGGTTTGTCCACATTTTACTGCGTTTGATGGCAAACGACTATGAAGGTGGTTAGTGGCAGCTTCACTCGTGTGTCTCTATAAATACCAGGGCGCAATTAAATTACCGTTTAGTAGGGTTTGGACGCAGGTAAATTGCTATTTCGAAGACGTTGATTTTCTCAGAGTATTAATGCTGTAGTCATCAAACTACCAACAGCGTGACCTTAACATATACAGCGTGTATCAGGTTATGGGGCAACTGGTCAAAAGGGAGCTAGGCAATGGTGGTAGGAAACCATAAAAAAAATCTGAACGAAAAATTTCGATTCGTTTATGAATTAGCGACATGTAAAGTTTTCAATTTTATCATCGCTTTTTCGTGTAAATCTGATTGAAATGTATAAAGTCAATGGTACTTAATACGCAACATATTCATACTTTGTTAAATGTTCATTAGAAATTGAATAAATCTGATCTGCCTGTGACCGTTGACGGCATGCGTTTGTACCTACGCCGTCATTGAAGTGTTTGCGCAATTCTAGGTATGAATGAATGAAATTATACCGTCGAAGCTTTACATGCCTACATGTATTCTGTCTGTACATGCATACATAATACGTAACATTTAAGGTGTAGACTCTTAGAAACGTTTTTTTGAAATTACTATAACTTTTATGTTATATTATTTTTTGTGTAATGTACATTCTATTTACGTTTTATGACCGTTACACTACTACATACTCGAACAGTTGCCCCATACCCTGATACACCCTGTATATTCACGTGTGTTTCCCATAGGTAGAGAAAACTTCTCTCCACATGCTACGACCTTGACATACCACTTTCGCCTCCTCCACATTCATTAATCTCTTCATGCATGTTCTTCGGTTTAGGGTGCTTATAACCTGGCCTTTCTTAAGGACGGCCCCATTTAGACGTGGAACGTCCGTCTTGGTCTTCCCCTTTCAAAACTTCCGTTGAAATGGAAGTGACTTTAACACTAGTTTACTGTTAAAGATCAAGCACAAAACGCAATAGTTTCAACAATCGAGTTACTTTAAATAATAAATAAAACTCAACTGATAGCAAACGTTTATTATAAAAAAATGTATAAAAATATAACAAAAAAGCACAACATGAATAGCGTACTGATTGTAACCATTAAAAGTATTCAAACATAAAACAAATTAAAATATTTATCAATATCAATTTACCTTTGGGCTAATCAGGGAAAAATAAAACAAGCAAATTCTGGAACTGCTTCGTGACCCTAAAAAGCACATGTTGTTATGTGATAATTCTTACCCCTTCGGGAATACACACGTTTAAATGTATAACTACTAATATTAGGACTATTTTTAATGCCTTAAGAATGACTAGTTAAAATATGTCCATGTACAAAAAAAATCTATTAACTTAAATATGTAATTGCGTATAAGTTTCATCTAAATTACTGGGATTTCGCATTGGAGATGCAAGGCTACTTAGAGAAAATTATTTGAAAGTGAAAAAATATTAACATATTACGGACTTAAGCGACATCTATAGAAAATCCCTTCGTTCGAAATGTTGGAACAATTTAGCCGGTAGATGGCGCGTGAAATGTCTCCCGTAAAGACAATGCGAATCAAATTTAATTACACGCACCACGTACAGTAGCGGTTAGAGATTTGCAATTGACATGGGTTAAGTCCCAAAGTGGTAATCATTTTTCGCTCGCAAATAAGTTTTAATAATTAATCTAGCATATCAAATGCTAAAATCTCAATAACTTAAATGAAACATTTTTCGTTTGTCCTATATCTTCTAAACTATTCACGAATTAAAATATTGTGAAGTTTTTATATGCACTTCTATAAATAAAAATGATCTTTAAATAGACAAATATATATAAAAAATCGGCCAAGTGCGAGTCGGACTCGCGCACGAAGGGTTCCGTACCATGGACTAGGTAAACAAATGCCTTCCTGTTGCCATTACCGAAATCGAGCAAAAAAAAATCAAGTTTGTTGTATGGGAGCCCCCCTTAAATATTTATTTTATTTTTAGTATTTGTGGCAATAGAAATACATCATCTGTAAAAATTTCAACTGTCTAGCTATCACCGTTCTTGAGATACAGCCTGGTGACAGACGGACGGACGGACGGATGGACAGCGAAGTCTCAGTAATAGGGTTCCGTTTTTACCCTTTGGGTACGGAACCCTAAAAAACGTTTAATGATAGTTGTTTGGTAATAATTTAAAAATATTTAAAATATCAATGGATACAATCAGTAGTACAAAATAATATTATTATTTCATTAGCTATTAATTAGATTTAGAATGGATAGGCCTGTGATTAAAATAAATTTATAAATAACCGCTCAAACTTTAAAGGTATTTTTTAATTTTCAAATTGTTAATAATTATTGCTTTGCTGTGTTATGCTATTTTCTCATTGGCTACCCATATACTCAATTAGCTCACTCATCCATGCTGATTTTTATTATAAAAAAATTTCACCGTTCAACCGTTTTCTCATGGATGTCATTGTCAGAACTGGACCAAATTGTGACCACACGGGAAGCATCAGATTTCAAAGGAAAAAAAGAATCATCAACATTGATTCACCTAGTCGAAGATTCTGAGATAAAAAAACAAAAAATACAGTTGAATTGAGAACCTCCTTTTTTAAGTCGGTTAAAAAGAAAAAAATATTCTAAAGTTTGAACAGTCACTTTGAAAACACATCACATAAATTATTCAGTATTTCTTTTATAACAAATGATTATGTTTGTAATTGCACAGCGAAGCACCATGAGTTAAGTAATTTAATGTCAGTACAAGCTGGCATTTCGATATCGTCGAGATAAAACTAGTTCTATCTCGGCCAAACTAGTTTTATCTAGACTGTTCTAGAACACCTAGTGTATAACAACATAAAAGAAATTATGTAAATAATATTGTATATATATATAAAATATATCACTTATATACTATAATCACATAATATCAGATTCTGTTAACAATAAAAAAAAATTCAACAAACAAACATATTAACAAATAGTAAATGCTTATGGAATGATTTTTAGCTTATCTACAAATGAAAATAAAAGCCCTACTCCTTGAAACATATGTGATCCCAAAATGTATTAATTTTAAGCAATTTTAATTATTATTTCTTTTTCACTGTTTATTATAATTTTTCGTCAATTAAGATTTTATAGAATCATGGACAAGTAATAGCTAATGTTGAACTCCATAAAATGGCTGATGAATAACACTTCTTTTAAGAATATACTAAAAATACAAACATACCATGAAATATACCCAAATGTAAAAGCTTCATTCAGAAGTCTAAAAACAGGAAAAATTTTAAAACTAATACAAAATCGTTACGAAGGTCAACATGTCGACTTCTCAGCATAATCAAGACATTAATTGGCAAGAAACTAAAAAGTCAATATTTGGTTAAGCATTAGATATTCTGAAATGGTCACAAGCCTTTGAAACAAACGTAAAATAAATTATAATTTGATAACAATAGTGAAGGCGTTTTACTATTACAACCTTAAAAGAATAATGTATAGAAGGTAAGTCCGCGCACAAAAAGTTAAGTATTTAAATTGGAGCTTAATGGAGCTTACGCCGGACCGTTCCGTAGTGTACAAGGTCACTGTACGGCACGTACGCACGCAACTCTTAAAAAATAAATAGTTAATTATGACGGTTTGTGCATTCAAATAGTGTCACAACACATTTAAAAAACAAAAGGTTTTTAATATTGTAAATAAAACTACTTTTACGGATTATATCGCGTTTGTATTTGATTTATGATTGCCCGACGTTTCGAACACTTTGCAGCATTCATGGTCACGGGCGGACTAAGGTGTCTCACGTCCAACAAGTAATCGTTATTACAGACATTTATAATTATCTACCTGATACAGAAAATTAGTTATAAATTTATTAAATTGTGACCCACATTTTAGTACAAATTTATTGCCAGTGTAAGAAGAAAATGATTCTATATGAAAAAATTATATTGTTTATGGTTAGTAATTATTAATTATTAAATTTGTAGCAATTATTGTTACAATTTGTTGATTTAAAACTAACAAATTACTACACAAAAACTAACAAACCACCGGATCGGGTTTTTAATATTATTTTTAAAAGCAATTCGACGATTTATGTTAATAAAAACAAAAATTGATTTCATAATTTGTATAGTGGTATACGTGTGTAATCGCCTGCGCGCATGTAGTATTTTTGGCTTCATGTTTTTGATCACTCGAAGTACCCACACTATCCTTCTATACGTTATTATTCTAAGATTACAACTTTAATTTTTAATTTATTTATGATTCTTTAGGTAATGGTTTGAAAATGTCTACAGCATTATTTTTTGTATAAAAAGGATAATAATCGATAAGCTAATAATAACGTTTAGTGAGTATAATATACATATAAATAAACATTCAAAACAGTCTCTATAATAATGGAATGTAATATTTTAAAATGTCTTCGAATCTTTAGAGGTATACAGGTTGTATCAGGTTACGGGGCAACTGTTCGAGTATGTTGTAGTTTATTGGTCATAGATCTTAAATAGAATGTATATTATATAAAACACAATATAACATAAAAGTTATAGTGATTTCAAAAATGTGTGCCTAAGAGTCTGTGCCTTAAATGTTACGTATTATGTAGGCATGTACAGACAGGATGCATGTAGGCATGCAAATCTTCGACAGTATAAATAGGTATGAATAGCGCAAACGCTTCAATGGTAACGTAGGTACAAAGGCACCTCGTCAACGGCAAAGCAAAGTTTGTCTTGCTTATGCGAACGTAATCATTGATTTATTGAATTTCTAGTAAACATTTAACAAAGTACGAATATGTTACAGATTAAGTATCACTAACTTTATACATTTCAATCAGATTTATACGAAAAAGCGATGAAAAAATTTAAAACTTTAGTTGTTAAAGACATGTAAAGTCATTAACGAATCGATATTTTTTCTTTAAACTGTTTTCATGGGTTCCTACCACCATTGCATAACTCCCGTTTGACCAGTTGCCTCATAACCTGATACACCTGTATATAAAACTTATCTCAGAGATAGCTTTATACATTTTAACAAACTACTCGCATGGATTTGATAATAGTTGCCTTCCTCACTTATCTAAATACCGTAACAACGTTCGATATTAGATTCCCACGCAAGCGAATTCTGTACGCGAACCATCAATTGTTGTTCTGAGCCTGGATATAATTTGTGTCTGGATTATTCGTTGCAGACCAACTGATCAAATATTGAATATTGAAATGACATTTAAATTATTTTGTCCATTAGAAATCAATTTGCACGGTCGTAGACAAAATATATGTTTATTATATTATAGGGCCCTAATAATAATAAGAGTATATATATATATAATCAACATCATCTCAGGCAATTTAAGTCCCTATCGATGTTCTCCCCAAGAGAGGGAGGGGGGACTACGGTCGAGGAGAGGGTACTCCTCAAGGGGTATTCCGTCGGACCGACCACTGCCGACAAGTCACCCTGTTCCGGTGGTCAGTCCAACGACGAAGGCGACGTGCCATGGGTGGGTTACGGGGTCGCGTGCCGCCCTTGTCGCTCCGAGCGGAGCCGGGCGGCGAGTGGGCTGACCGTAGCGCACCCCCAATTTATCAAAACACAATATAATTCCCACTGCTGGGCTTGAGCCTCCTCCGCAATGGAAAGGAAATTTGCCTATTATACCACCCAGGTCAGACGTGTTGGTATAGGGTTTTATGTCGAGTTTTCCTTCACTTACGTAGATATTATCTGCATACCATATGCCTTAGTCATCTTTTATTTTTGTGTCATAAAATACGACTAAGGAATTTTAATAAGCATCTATGCAAGAAAAGAAAACCTCGAAACAAAACCCTATACCAATCCGTCTAATCAGCCTGTTATAGTAGGTTAATTTTCTTCTTTTTGTAGAGAGGGCTCAAGCCCAGCAATGGAACGAACAGCTGTGATGATAAAATACTGACTAGCTTTTTCAACTATTTTATATATTTTTAAAGGATCTTGAGCACTAAGGTACATAGTCCTTGTATTGTAATGGACTTTACAAAGATATAATTAACGGACAAAAGTTTTATCCAAACTTAGAACAATAATTTATGGACAACGCAGAGTATTACCTAGCATAAGAATTAAAACCGGCATCTTAACTATGCCATCTGGAGAGTCAAATCATTTTGGATTCAGTTTACATTTGTGATTGTATATTTTTCTATTTACTAATTAAATTTAATATAAAGGCTATACAAATGAGTCCAAATATAATGTGATGATATAAGTACAATTATAGTAGCTAAGTTTAATTTGGCTTCAAGCGGCATTATTTGGTTCAATTAAGGCACTGTTTAGCACCACTCAATGATATCTAACAATAAAATTTTAGAAAGAATTTTCAATTAGATTTTCATATCTATTACAAACTCAGTGAGTGCTTAGATATTTTAAATCAAGACTCTTATTCGCTATTACTACACAAATATAAAACCGGGTCAGGTTAAGATATTTAAGTGGAATCAGTGTGGAATATTTGAGGTCGCAATATTTTGAGTTATTTTTGTATTTAAATAATGTGTATGTATTAATCTCATAGGTTATTGGTAATATCTGGAAATATTGTAACAATTTTGTTTTAATCTTGATAAATATGGCTGGATAATCATCAATCTTATATATCATTGGAAATAAAACTATTTTTATGGATTTTATATGCGTTTGTATTTGATTTTTAATTGCCTGAGTTTCGAACACTTTTCCAGGATTATAGTCACGGGAGGACAAAGGTGCCTCACATCCAACAAGTCATCGTTATTACAAAGATTTATATCTACCCGCAACAGAATTAGTTATTAAGTTTTGACCCACGTTTTTTATTAGTTACATATAAATGCTCACTGTATCGTGCAGTATCTAATGCTCTGTAATACCGATCTTAGTCTTCCCGTGACCATACAAGCTGAAGTGTTCGAAACGCCGGCAATTAAAAATCAATTACAAAAGCGATAAAATTCATAAAAATTGTTTCATTTCAAATGCGTAATACTCGCCTAAACAGAACTTATTATATATATTCCTCTGGCCTGTTTTTCTTTCGGTCCACCAGAACTTAGTAATTCCTTTATTAATTTGCATGACTAATCCCTCATTTTAAAGCTTATTCACCCAGCTAATGACGAAAAATATACTCCACGCTCTATAACTATCTCTTTTTTATTATATATTTAAAAGCATCCAAAATGAATTCCGCATAGGTTGACTAGTAGCTTTAGGTGTAGAAAAATGGACTTTCCATGGGGTAACGGAGTAAGATATAGGATATAATACAATTCAGCAGCCCCTATCTTATATGAAGGTGTTGTAAATGATGACTCAGTGATATAATACGCATATAAAATCTATGCAGTAGAAGGAAAACTTGAAATAAAACCCTATACTAATCCATCTGCCCAACGTGGTACGGTAGGTTAATTTCCCATTATGGTAGCTCGAGTCTGGCAGTGGGACATATATGAGTTGTGATGAGAAAAATGGAAAAGTGTTTCAGGCCTGTATTATTTCCTTAGGTGTTCATTCGTGTAGAATCAATAATAATAGATAACTATTTGATTGACTACGGGCGCAGATGACGATTTTTGAATGTGTTATTACTATTTGAAAACGTTCTTATGGTAGCCATTAAAACTGAATGAAGTGTCCCTGGGAGAATTGGTAGCAGAAATTATTTTAAGTAACATAACCCACCTGGCTGGTCACATACGTCTAGGATTCGGTACCAGTGGCCGACTCAACAGCGAAGGGGAGGGAATATGGTGGGTTATAAGGATACGCGCCGCCCTAGTGTCGACCCGGACGGAATGTCGGCGTGTTTCGACCATAGCCCAACAAAAAAGGGTAATTTATAACTCAAATTACGATCGTTAATTCGAATGCCAACCGTGGCTATTAATGTAGTATTCCCTCTTAGGGATGCCCAATATTAGCGTTTGACAGACGTGAGCGGACTTGATACTCTGATCTTCACACAGAATTAGCGTCTCCTCACTAGACCGCACATATCATTTCAAATGAACAAGGATTTTTTTTGTATAAAAAGGAACTAGCCGAGTCCATCGACGAGTCCATCAAAAGTCCATCGACGTACTGTACAAATCTAAAACAATCTTTCTTGCTATACGAGTGTACCGCGATTTACTGGATCCAATTGTGAAACTGCACTATCCAGGGACCCAGGCAAATGCAGACAAAATTGATTAAACTCTGTCTAACCATTTAGGAGTTGTTCGAGTACATATGTACAGAAGGGTCATTTATATAAAGAAGATAAAACGGTGAAATGAAAAAAAGGTATGCCATCTATTTATCTATACCAATAAATAAAATTGGAGTGTCCGTTTGTAACGTCAAAATAATAGGCTTTTTTCATGCTTACACGGTTATTTGCACGACACCTATGCCTAAAATAGCAATTAAAAAATTTTTGTCTGTCTGTTTGTTCCGGGTAATCTTCAAAACGGCTGGACCGATTTCAAAAATTCTTTCACCAATGGAAAGCTATAATATTAGGGCGTAAACTAGGCTATATTTTATCCTGGTATTCCCACGGGAACGGGAACTACGCGTAAAACGACTATAACCGAAGCGAGGGCGGTTAGCTAGTAAGTAATAAATTGATTGTATTCGCTTTCCTTTTCCCACTTAATTTTTTTTTGCGGACAGTCTATGATATGATCACAGGGCGCCCGATCTCGGGCGACGGAAGGGATGAACCGCGACTCCATAACCTGGTGTACACAATACCTATCATACGCCATGTAGGCGAACCACCGGTACCCGACTATTCATCAATAGCTCGTCCAGATTATAGTGTCCACATACCGTTATTTGTATATTAAAAACTGTCATTAATGTTATGTTTGATAACAAACGCATATTATAACTATTTTTTTTTAAACCGCAAACAGTATAAAACTCTATGTACCTTTTATATTCATAAAAAGATATAGAATCATATGTAACAACTGTTTCTGTTTTATAAACGTCATGCGTCGCGATACCATTGCACAATAACGGTGGCAAAACACTATTTATTGTACGTAAAATAACATTAAAATAATGTTACATTAATATTACATTCACTTCCAAATATTGTCGCAACGATAAATTTAAGCCGAAATAATGATAAATTCTAACTTGACTGGACCGGAGATGGGTCTGGTTAAGGTTGCCAACCGTATTATAATATATAGTATTTTTCTATATTTCAGGTCTGCGTACTATATACTGTTGAAATAATATATAGTACGCAAAAATATTATATTTCCAACACCGATATCACCAAATAACACCTGTTGCTGTTGCTGTTCCCAGTAGTTATTTTTTTAAGATTTTTCAGGTTGGTATTCTTCTTTCTTAAGGTATAAATGTAGATATCCACTATAGCAACTCGTGATAAAGCAGATAATAACTTAATAATTTAAATAAAATGCTTGGGTATTTGCCATGAAAATTCTCAGCTAAAATTTTTCCATAAAATACTATATTTTTTAGAAGTGTACTATTTTTCCATAGCTTATTTTGAAAAATACTATATTTCGTCAAAGAAATGTTGGCAACCCTAGGTTTGGTTATTCGGGCCGATTGCAGGAAGATCGTCGACTGGAAACGGTACCCGTAAGGGAAACTCGATAGGAGTGTCACTGATGACAAGATCGGGTATTGGTGGTCCGGCCACTTGGCGTTAGAGAGGTACGAACCCAGCGGACTGGGCTTGCTCGCTGCCCCCTCAGTCGCCCTGAACGGATTAAACTTGGTGTGATGCACCAAAGAAAAAGACATAGTGGACAAAAATATGACATTGAGTAAATGAAATGACATTTCTTTGTCGACCACTGCAAAAGTTGCTGTCAATTTAAATATTACTATTTTACTTTTTACATCTGTGACGTCATGTCACCGCGGTAAGGGCCATCCATTAATCACGTGAGGCTGAAGGGGGGGTTATTTTTTGACAAAAATCACGAAATATCACAAGGTCGTAGTAAGATATCACGTGTATTTATTTTTTCGTCCTTGACTTGCCGTTGCCAGGCAACGAACGAAGTCCCTACGCGCCACCCATTAAGTTCAGAATAAAATAAGATTATACTTAATACCTGTATTTAAAGATAATACTTTAAACATTTTATGATTATTTGTAGGTACTAAAAAAACACGTGATGTTTGGTTTTAGTTTTAAATCTCACCACGTATCACCAAGGTAGTTAAAAAAATGCTTAAAAAAGATCACGTGATTAATGGAAGGCCCCTAAAGACCTGACATTTCATTTACTTGAGCTTGTCGCGTGTCCTCAGCATTTCACGCATTAGCCTTGGCCGGCTAGTATTTCTCAGACCATATCTTGTGCCTTTCGGTGTTACAATTGGCCAGCCCCCAACCCAACCAGCACTCTCTATCTTTGGTGAAAATAACGTTGCTGGGGAGAAGTACCCGAAAGGATAAGCCATCCAAAGGGACATCGAAGTCAAGGCAGCGACACTGATGGCTCATTCCATGGTTGGAGAGTTTAAACTCAGTCAGGTCTTCATGTTGAGTTATGGACCGCGCCATTCAGTCGCCCCGAACGGTTGGGCGAAGTGAGAACGGGTCAGAGCCAATTAAAAAAAAAGAGTGTATCGAACAAACGTCAATGGTTTTTTAGATTCCTATCAATGGTCCTCATAGACGACACCGATGACCTTGAGGCAAATCCGGGTAACGATTTCAATTGTCTTGGAACCCGCAACAAAGTACGGCAGTATGGCACCACGGATACGGAAGAGCTAGACGGCGCCTATATGTGAGCCTTAAGATTGATTGCTATAGTATATATGGTAGAAACGTCTGAACGCACGGAAATTTTATCCAGTTGCTACAAATTCCATATAGTAAACTACTCCAGACGTAATTAACAAACTATTTAACATAAGGTTGCCCTAGATTGTGTAAGTAAATCAGCTAAATTGCAGCTCATATACGTCCCACTGCTGGGCTCGAGCCTCCTCCGCAATAGGAGGGAAATTGACCTACAACACCAGACTGATCAGACATGTTGGTATAGGGTTTTATTTCGAGTTTTCCTTCGTGCATTGATATTATATGCATATTATTGCTTCTTTTCTCATCTTTTACGACACCCATAGGTAAGATAGGGTGGTGAATTGTATTCTTACTCTGTCACTACACAGGTAATTTGTTATATTATTATTTGTATTTACGAGCGTGTTAAAACGTCACATGTTATTAGCATGAAATATGACATAGCGAATAAGAGCTTTCACATACTTTATGTATATTTTTAAAATAATAAAATTCAGGTATTTTCCTTGTAAGTACATTATTGGAGATCTTTTATCAAAATTCTTCTTCATTCCTATTCAAGGCATCTAATGAAGTACATAATATTTCTTAATTATTCATAGTAATTATGTAGCAATATATAAAAAAATGTATTATTTTTTACTATTAAATATACCATATGATTTTTGATAGTGAGTTCCACGGAGATCTGTTTTTCATTAGCCAAGTTTCGGTATGGTGTCGATAAGTTCCCTATATCGAGACAGCATGGGCGTGTACACCTTTTCGTGGTCCTGGTATGGGGTCGCCACTGGAGATACTGTCATTTGAGAGCCTGAGGAATAATTACAATCATAAACATACTTATTTTCAATATTAATTATGATTATCGTGCTGCCCTTATTCTAATTTCTTAGGGTCGACGCAACATACCCTCGTCTGCCATCTATGCATAAAATTCTGTTAATGTAATTAATTCGCTAGCAGAAATTTGTATGTTTAGTTTGATTGTAGTATTAATTGTTACCCAAATAAATAATTTTGTCATCAAGGGTTATTGAGGTAATTTCATTTAGATAAATCTGTAAATTTCATTTAGAAATCACGTGTATAAAATGTTAAACGTAATTAATCCAATACTATTATAAGCGATTATTTCAACAATGCGGCGCAACGTTCTGTCCGCTAGGAATGTTCGTTATACAATATAATAACTGCCTTTTAATTTTTTTTTTAACACGAGCACAATCTGTTGACCGGTATTTCCGATTTAGATAAAATTTCATCTTAGTAAGGTTAACCGCTTACACAGTTTTTTTTTTTTGGGGTGGGCTGCGGTCGGCGCGCTTCCGCACCACTCCGTCCGGGGCTACAGAGGGGCTTAAGCACGAAACACCCGCAACCCACCCGAACACCACGTCGCCTTCGTCGTTGGGCCGACCACTGGAGCAGGGTTATTTGTCATCAGTGGTCGGCCCGACGGAATACCCCCTTTTTTTTTTTCTCGCTGTGGAAATGCATTTACGCACTATCCCCCGCCGGTTACAGACAGGGGAGTGTGTGTGGGACTCGCCGGCCACAGAAGTGACCGAAATACCCACTAAAACCACAGCGGCCCCTTCCGCGCTTTTACGAGGTGCCGGAGAGATCGTCTGATGACATTCTATCCCCGACACCCCAACGCTTGGCCGTCTGGCCACGTCCTGTCATCATTCAGGGCGGTGGGAGGAGGAGCGCATAACGGCGTCTCCTCCTCCCTGGTCGCCGCCGGCGGAGCGAGTCTGCGGACGCAAGTGCCTCGCGTGCCCGCTTCGCGGCCTCCTTCCTTGTAATGACAGCCTCACAGAAGGAGGCCATCGCCGACCAACAGCTGTCGCTGCCGAGCATCTTCGAGATGATGGTCGACAACGACAGGTCCGCTGTTCTCATGTCCGTTGACAGGACGTGGCGCTGAGGCCCCCAGGCGGGGCATACTTCTAATGTGCGCGCATCGTCGATTAGCGCGCCACACTCATGGCATCCTGGGGCCTCTTCTCTTCCAATTTTGTGCAGGTACTTACCGAAGACCCCATGTCCGGTAAACACCTGCACCATCCTAAATGTAAGGCTGCCGTGCCTTCTCCTGAGTCAGCGGTGGAGATGCGGCGCAACCGCCTCCACAGTCCCCCGCCCTGCTACGGGGGACTCTAGATCCTCCCTCCACCGCCGGATGACTTCCCTTCGGGCCACTTCCTGAACTCTGCCCAATCCCCTTGTGGAGACTCGCTCGCCGTTGACTCGCGATGTGGCGCGGAACCGGTATATTTCTGCCAACGCTTCCGCCACCAGTGCCCAAGGGGGGTCGCCCGCCAGCAGTGTTGCCGCAGTCCAGGACACAGTACGGTAGCCCCTAATAGTCCTCACCGCGATGACCCTCTGCGGTCGACGCAGGAGGGCTCTGTTGCGAGCGGTGAGGGACTCCGACCAGATAGGGGCACCATACAGTGCCATGGACCGCAGGATGCCGACGTACAGACGCCGGCACGACGACCCAGGAGACGGAATACCCCCTATCAACCGCTTACGTTTGCCGGTTAACACTTTACGGATGTAACTGACATAGCCCGCAGAATTAGCACGTTGAATGGCAACGGGCAGGTCATATCGCTCGTCGAAACGAAAACCGTTGGGGAAGAAAGGTTCCCGAGTGGCGACCACGAATCGGACTAATTGGACTGACGACATCTTAAACGGTAGGGCATAAAAAAAAAAAAAAAAAAAGGGAATCGTTGGATGCAAGTGGCGCAGGACCGCTCCAAGTGGCATTCTCGTGGGGAGGCTTATATCCAGCAGTGGACGTCTATAGACTGATCGATCGATGGATGAAGGTGGATCGTTTAGATCTATTCCTCTGCTTAAGTCATAGTTAAGATTCGCTCACAGTAATTTTTAAATGATTCTTAATTAATTGTGTGGTCATAATTTGTGTTTAAATGAGTCATAATTTGTGTCTATATGAGTCATAATTTGTGTCTATTTGAAAATAAAAATAATTACCAGGTAGTTTATTGCCAGTTTCAGTAGCCCATATTTCGGCGGCGCGTATCGCAGCCCCCAGTAATGCGGCGTTCGCGTGCTCGTCCTAAAAAAAAACAATATTTTGAGTCGCCTATGGTCCTACTCTTGATCAACCTGCCAGATGGTGCGAGTCTCTATAAGCTGTTCTTTCTCTTTCCGCCTTTAGAGCGGCCCACCAGTAACTTAATCAACAACTTTCGACTGCACAGATAGCGTAGCTGTTAAGATGCATGATAGAGGGTGGTGAATTGTATTCTTACTCCGTCACCACACGGAATAAAGTATATACGATATGTATGTTACGACAATATGGTAATTATTATATGATTGTTTTAAGAAAATTAAATCACGTGTTACTTGGGTCTTATCTATGCTGACATAAAGAATCAAGGACATAATCATGGGTATAATTTTCTCTAGCCGAGGCCGCGGGTGACGTGATCGGGGAATTAGTCCGTCACCCACTGAGAGGCCGACCGCGTGAGGAAAGACCGACGTCCTCCCCGTGGGGGGGACGTCGGTCGATGGGAGGGTACCCCAAATAGGGGGTATTCCGTCGGGTCGACCACTGATGACAAGTAACCCTGCTCCGGTGGTCGGCCCAACGACGAAGGCGACGTGCAGGTGGGGTGGGTTGCTGGTGTGCGTGCTTACGCTCCTCTGTCGCCCCGGACGGAGTGGTGCGAGGAGCGCGCCGACCGCAACCCACCCCAAAAAAAATGGATATAATTTTAATTAAACTTATTTATCGTTCGTAGAGGTTATCTCTTTAAATGAATCCGAAGTAAAGGCGGTTAGTGCGATTCTTAGTTGGTGATCACACATGCTGATAGGCATATGTACATATTATATATTTATACTCACCAACACATATACAGGCGTGTCAAATACGTCGGAGAATATTTGCAACAGCTCCTTATTGACGGACGCACCACCCGTCGCTATTAAGCGAGACGATTTATCTGTTGAAAATGATTATGAATGAATATTATATATAAACGTATAACTTATGTCTTTAAACGAGCAATTCTTGTATATTTCTATATATACAGAGTGTATCAGGTTATGGGGCAACTGTTGAAGTATGTTGTAGTTTAACGGTCATAGATTGTAATTAGAATGTATATTACACATAGAACAATATAACATAAAAGTTATAGTTATTTCAAAAATGTGTGTCTAAGAGTCTATTGCCTTAAATGTTACGTATTATGTAGACATGTACAGACAGGGTACATGTAGGCACGTAAAGCTTCGACAGTATAAATAGGTATGATTTGCGCAAACGCTTCAATGGTAACGTAGGTATAAAGGCGACTCGTCAACGGTCATCGACCGATAAGTTGGTTTAAAGCGAAGTTTGTCTTGCTTATGCGAACATAATCATTGATTTATTGAATTTCTAATAATGAACATATAACAAAGTACGAATATGATGTAGATTAAGTATCATTGACTTTATACATTTCAATCAGATTTACATGAAAAAGCGATGACTAAATCGAAAATTTTACTTGCCTCAAACTCATTAATGAATCGATATCTAAACATGTTCGTCAAAAATACAATTTACAAAAATAAAATATATCGAGCAAACCTCGGTCAACCAGATATTTCATATTTATTTATTAATCAATCAACCCATCCGTAACTAAAACTGCCTATAGACGTCCACATTAGATATAGGCTTCTTGATGAACTCACAATGCCAAAATCACCACGCTAGATATGTATTCCTATAAGTGAAATTGAAAATGTTTAATAACCCCCCCGACACAGACTAAAATAAATAAAAAAAGTATTAGGTACGCTCTCTTTAACAGGAATTATCAATTAACTGTCATCATTTATCATTTCGGCTCATTTACGTCCCACTGTTGGGCTCAGCCTACTCCAAGATAGGAGGGAAAATTGACCTTACTATACCATGCTGATCAGACAGGTTGGTATAGGGGTTTATTTCAAGTTTTCCTTCTCTTGTATAGATGTTATTTGCGTATTATATCCCTTAGTCGTCTTTTACAACATTCACGGGCAAGATCACCACACGGTTATTTAACGATTATACTGGCACGCGTGAAGCACTTAATCCAATAATCTTACGCCATTACATCATTTTGGAAGAGAGTTGATACTCTTAAACTGAAAAAGAAAATCGCATCGGCATCGGTCCATCTGTTTGAGAGCTACGATGCCACAGATACACACACACAAAAAGACCGACATCGACGTCAAGCTTATAACACCTCTCTTTTTGCGTCGGGGGTTAAAAATGCGCTACCCACCCCTTTGCTGCTTCGTAAGGTGAAAGAATGATTAACTTCTTTTATTATTTTGTCTCTTCTGGAAAACTTACAACACCATCTGCAATCCACCTATTGTGGCGATCATGTTATCCTTGATGGATGATAGGAAACAGTAGAGATATTTCTATCCTGCCTAGGAGTCGAAGAGAAAAAAATATTAAATTAATATGAAGTGACTAACCAAGTGTAAAGCCCATATCCTCAGCGTGGGCGCGTCTTGCTAACGCCTGTCCTTCAAGCAATGCACGACCCTCATACTGTGGGGAGACCTTATCCACCGGTGTATTGGTATTATCCCAAATCCAGCGACCAGGAGGCGCCCTAGGCACTATCTCCGCTGTATCAAAGTATATACCTGAAAAGATAATTAAATAATTCAATCTTTTTTTTAAACATCTATAGGCGAGGGTAAACCTGATCGTTGGCGTGGCGTAAACAACTCGTGGCGTTATGACGTCACGCTATATGACAGAATATGCGAGGGTAAACCTGATTGTTGTAGCGTGGCGTTAACGCCACGCTATATATATATATATAATATGTACATTGTACATACGTAGTCTATACATAGTAGTGTGTGAGTGAGACGGAGCGACGCGATGTTGTGCGCAATTGCCTCTGCGCTATCTCTCTCGTCGCACTGAGTTCCCCTACCTATAGTGTAGACTAAAGAACTGTTTATTGTGAGAGAGAGAAATGTTTATTGAATAAAAAGCATCATTTTCTGGAAGAAAATCGTAATATTTTATTTATACATTATGCCATATTAGTTCCTGTCGTAATCTATTTTCTTTCCTGTACAAAATAATTTCGATGTTTCACATCTGCCAGGCGTCCTGAGCGACGGCTCACTTTTTTCCTTTAAAACAAATCAGTCGAGATTACGTCTACGCTAGTCTACTTATCTAATATATAAAATTCTCGTGTCACAATGTTAGTTCCCATACTCCTCCGAAACGGCTTGACCGAATTTTATGATTTTTTTATGCATATTCAGTAAGTCTGAGAATCGGCTACTATCTATTTTTCAAACCCCTAAGAGATAAGAGGTGTCCACCCCAAATTTTTTTTTTCTCTTTGGATATATTTTTTTTTTTTTTTTTTTATTATGTGGCATTAAAAATACATGCAACCCTAAATTTTCACTTTTCTATCATCAACCCCTGCTTTTTAATAGTCATTTTAATAATTTTATCACTTTTTATCCTGCTCGATAACATCAAATATTATCACTTGTTAAGTTATCCCCTCCATGTGACTACCGGTGTCACTTCTCACCCAGTAAACAGCACTGAGTAGGGATGACAACGAAGATGGTCTCCTATTTCTTTCAAACAATAAGCCTTTTCTCACTCCCTCTACAGTTTTCAGATATTATTAGTGTTTATGCGTCAAGCATAGTAGTTAAACATTTTTACTATCTCAGTGTAACTCTCATATCAAATATATTCTCAAGTAACTTTAATATTTACTTATTAATCTATATATATAAAAGAAAGTCGTGTTAGTTACACTATTTATAACTCAAGAACGGCTGTACCAATTTCGCAGAAGATTAGTGGGGCGGTAGCTTAGATGGCGGTACGAAGTTCGCCGGGTCAGTTACTTTTAATATAAAATCATCATCATTCGATCCCAATTACATGGAGTCCATGCAATATGTGTACACATATTGCAAATGGTTTTAGAAATTATGCCTGATGTCAAACCTCCTTCAAGATGTAACTCTTGACCAGGCGGCATTAGATAGAATTGGCTCGGGTTGATATCGTCTTTTACAACACCCACACAGGTTGGTCTGGACGTCTGAGTTAAATTAAAATAAAAAGGAATAATGCAATTTTCCGTGTGGTGATGGAGTAAGAATACAATTCACCACTCCCTATCTTGCCCGTGAATGTCGTAAAAGACGACTAAGGGATATAATACGCAAATAAAATCTATGCAAGAAAAGGAAAACTTGAAATAAACCCCTATACCAACCTGTCTAACCAGCATGGTATAGTAAGGTCAATTTCCCTCTTATTGTGGAGGAGGCTGAGCCTAACAGTGGGAAGTATATGAGCCGAAATGATAAATGATGGCAATTAATTGATAATTCCTGTTGAAGAGAGCGTAATACTTTATTATCTTGCCCGTGGATGTCATAAAGGACGACTAAGGGATATAATATGCACATAACATCTGTGCAAGAGGAAGAAAACTCGAAATGAAACCCTGTACCAACATGTCTGACCAGTATGGTATAGTAGATCAAATTCCCTCCCATTGTGGAGGAGACCCAAGCCCAACAATGGGATGCATGTGGGCTGCGATGATGATGAATGCAATTTTAAAAACTCACCAATTATTTTAAGCACAAAACGATCGCCATACGGTCTAATATTTATTTTGACTTTTACTTATGTGGCAGTGCAAGCAAACCCTATATCAAAACGTCACATCGTTTTGGTATAGAGCTTTATTACGAGTTTTCCATCTCTTGCATAGATTTTATCTGCCAGTCATATTCCTTAGTCGTCTTTTAAGACATTCATGGTCAAGTATTATTACTCCATCACCACAGGAATAGACGCTAGTAATATTATACACATATTATATCCCTTGAGTCTTTTACTACATCCACAGGCAAAATAGAGTAGGATGAAGAGGCGTCTCGCTCGCTACTAGGGATGTGAAAAAATAATCGATTTTTATATTACTCTATTATTTTTGTAATAATCGATTTTTTTTAATATTGAAATAAATCGATTATTGTAGTATTTGCTTTTTTGTTTAAATTTAAAGTTTAAGTTTACATAGAAAATAAATACCACTCGCAGATTTCCTAAAAAAAAGGTCATCACGATCCTGTCAAGAGAAAACTTTAAAAATCGATTATAAAATTAATCGATTAATTAAAAATAATTAATCGATATTTTTGCAAATCGATTTATTTTAGAGAAAGAAAAATCGATTATTTATTGATCGATTTTTTCCCTCAAGTCACATCCCTGCACAGTACATGGAAGGATTAAAAAATTAAGAAGTAATGTTCACACTTACCCATATAACCCATGTTTCCTCTGACCGTTGCTCTCAGCAGATCATTAAAAGCTTCCCAGTTCTGACCGACGAGTCGATCTCTGTGGTTCTGTCTTGTGATTGATCCGTTAGCAAAGCATAACAATGCCATATATGGTGCCTCTGGGGTCGGTCCAACTAAAATATGTCCAGCTGTTGGTGCAGCAGGGGACTGTAGACCGAGAAGTAGAGTGTCGCTTGTGCCTAGAGAGAGACCCACCCAACCGGCACGTAGACGTAATCCTATAACAGTTAATAAAATAAGTTGGAATTCGGTCATCATTATCTATACAAATAAATAAAATTGAAGCGTCTATTTGTAATCATCATCATCGCAGCCCACATATGTCCCACTGATGGGCTCGGGCCTCCTCCACAATGGGAGGGAATTTAACCTACTATACAGTGCTGGTAAGAAATGTTGGCATAGGGTTTTATTTCGAGTTTTCTTTCTCTTGCACAGATCTTATGTGCATATTATATCCCTTAGTCGTCTTTTACGACATCCAGGGCAAGATAGGGAGTGGTGAATTGCATTCTTAATCCGTCACCACACGAAAGCTGACAAAATAATAAATTCTTTTCACGCTTATTTCATGTCATTTACACGATACTTATGCCTAAAAACCGCTTTAAAACTTTTTGTTTGTCTGTATGTTTGTCCCGGGTAGTCTTCCAAATGGCTGGACCGATTTTAATAATATTCTACTACCAAGTCCTGTCTATATGAGGAGTAACTTACGCTATTTTTCTCTTAAGAAACCTCCTATAAAATTTTGCCTAGGAATCGAATCCGAGGCCTCATGGATTGCAGTCACGTAGATTTTAGATATTGGCGATTTAAAATACGGCTGCAAGGTGACTGAAACCGAAGCAAAGCGGGGACAGAATGTTAGTATTAAATATATATAAATCTTCTGTTCGTGTGTGTTGAACTTCTTCTAAACGGCTGGACCGATTTTCATGATTTTTTTGTGGCTGTTTCGATGGCTATGTGAATAGTTTAGATTAATAATTGGAATCGGTAGATGGAGCTGCGATCGATTTCAAGATTTCCTTTTATTATTTTGTTAGATTTGA
The DNA here is from genome assembly GCA_032191425.1 of Lymantria dispar. Classification (NCBI taxonomy): domain Eukaryota; kingdom Metazoa; phylum Arthropoda; class Insecta; order Lepidoptera; family Erebidae; genus Lymantria; species Lymantria dispar. The sequence continues at coordinate 31,104,600 of CM063449.1, read as the reverse complement.
ACAAAACAACGCCTGTTGGGTCAGCTAGTCTATACTAATATTATAAAGGGGAAAGATTTGTTTGTTTTTATTGAATAGGCTCCAAAACTACTGGACAGATTTCAGAAATTCTTTCACCAATGGAAAGCTATAATATCAGGGAGTAACATAGGCTATATTTTATCCCGGTATTCCCACGGGATTGGGAACTACGCGGGTAAGGCGACTGGAATCGAAGCGAAGCGAGGGCGGGTTGCTAGTATTAAATCTATACTAATATATAAAGCTGAAGAGTTCATTTGTTTGAACGCGCGGATCTCGGGAACTACTGGTCCGATTTGAAAAATTCTTCAGATGTGTATATAATTCTTATAGATGCATGATATGATAGCATCATGCTAAGATCAACAGGAGCGGCGCAACGGTGAAGAATGTTTCAAAATCGGGAATTTTTTCCTTTACAGAGCTTTCGCTGCGTAAACGGCAAAATTTTCGCAAAAATCATGTGTGACAGAATCGTATTATTTAAAAATATTTTCACCTTCTACGTAAACAAAGTCTTCGGTTAAAGTTAGCGTTAACTCAAAGTAACTATTCCATGTGGACGAAGTCGCGGGCAGCAGCTAGTATATCTATAAATCAGTTTGTACGATATCTTGCGACGTTCATACAACAAACATTTATGATAAGACGTCATAATCGTTAAGATGTATGTAAGTGTTACTTAATATGTTACATCTTATCTTATCTCAAGTCTTTATAATGTTGAGAGCAATTTTGTTATTAGTGACGAGTGTTTATTTAATGTTTTTGATAAGTGGGGAAGGTCGTAGTGAAAAGATTTCATATCAACTATCGACTTGACTTCGTTTCGATTTCGTGAGATTACTGAAGAAAAGTGGAAAGTTTAAACCGACTTAATTTATTATCTTAGTCGTCGTCTCAATTCATACATGTCCCACTACTGGGATTGAACCTCCCAGAAATAAAAAGGGAAATCGAACTACTAAACCATGCTGGTCAGACATGGTATATGGTTTTATTATGAGGTTTCCTTCTCTTGCACAGATGTTATGTGCGTATTTTATCCCTTAGTCGTCTTTTACGGTCTCCACGGGAAAAAAGGGGTGGTGAATTATATTTTTACTCTGTCACCACACGACAAACATCTATTGAATGGAAAAAATATGAGAAAAATAAGGCAATAAAATTATAAGAAAAAAAGGCAACAAAATTATGAGTTTTTTTTTGGGTGGGTAACGGTCAGCGCCCCCGTCGCCCCGCTCCGTCCGGGGTGACAGAGGGGGGGCGCGCGGCCCTGTAACCCATCCGACAGCACGTCGCCTTCGTGGTTGGGCCGACCACTGCTGTAGAGTTCCTTGACTTCAGTGGTAACAAAATTATGAGATAAAAGTAAAGCGTGAGTCTATTAAAACTAAAAATTTGTCAAGAAAATCAAGTTTTTAGTTGCTATAAAGCAGATAATTTCTTCTTGTTTTATTTCTTACCGGCTAATGCAGAACAGTTATCACCGGTGAACGCGACGACTTTACACTCGGGCTGGAAACCGTAGCGATGTACGAAGTATGGGTTGATTGTGCCCAATACTGTTGCAGTGGGTACCGGCTCACCCAGCTTATCTGCGAGGGTTTCATCCCCACACGCCTGTACATGAAATAAATAAGGCGGACATTTAGAGATTAGGTTTCCATGCCATTTTGTAGATTTTATTATTTGCATGGCAATAATGCAATATTCAAACTATAGTCTTACCTTCAAAAGTGTCTCATCCCACTTCATAGTTCTGATATCTAATAAATTCATGCCGGAACCATCGGACAGATCTATAGGTGCGATCTTGCCGAGTAGTAGTGAACAAGCGAACGATGAAACGAGGGATATACGCGTCGCCGATTGATACGCGCGCGTTCTCGTACGAAACTTCTTACGGATTTGTGAGCCGGTGAACCGCTCGTATGCACGGGAACCTGTGATCTTCGCCAGCTCCTAATTAAAAAAAACAGTGTTGTATTTGAAGTGAAACCTTCTTTAGCATCGTTGTGATTTGAAAGTCGATGAAACGAAAATGCGACAGTAAAAAGAGACAGACACATAAATTCATAAGATTTAAAGTGGGAAAAAATGAGGTAGGAAGCATTATACAGTGTTTCTTATAATCGTGGTTCTTTTTGTGCTCTGTTTCGTACCCCCTCCATTCGTGTTTACCAAGACATAGTGGGAGTTCGCTTGGGCCACAGCGTTATAGGTGTATTAATACGTGTTTATGCGCGCATGCGTAGTACAAAGCTTGTACAAAATTTTTGAAGGTTTCTTACATGTATTTATTTTTTTTTAGTTTTACGAAATTTTAAATAAGCGTTATTCTAGCGCTAAATAACGCTTATCTAAAACGCTATTTATAATAAGATCTCAAATAAACAGCAGCACCTTTACGAAACCATTAGATAAATGTAAATTTCTAAATTAATCAATCAAAAAATAATTATACATGTAGTATGCTATTTGTTTGGTGCCGGAGTAAGAATACAGTTCACCACCCCCTATCTTACCCGTTACGATTGTCGTAAAAGACGACTAAGGGATATGATATGCAGACAATATTATCTTGGATATCCATGTAAGATAAGGAAAACTCGACATTAAACCCTATGCCAACACGACTGACCATGTTTAGTATTATAGTTTGAGTTGGTATAGTTCTTTTTTTCAAGTTTCCCATATTATTATATCCTTTAGTAGACTTTTACGACGCCCACGGGAAAAAGATGGGATGATGAACTGTATTCTTACACCATTCCGCAGGGAAAATCATTTACATAATGATATCTGATGTTTACGCGAGCACTACACATTGTAAATAAAAAATAATAAATCAAATACAAACGCGATATAATCCGTAAAAGTAGTTTTATTTACAAATCATTTATATTTAATTAAATTTACCTCAGGCCCCCCAACAGCCTCTTCAATTGCTTTACAGTCAAGTGTTGTGCTGGAGTCCATCCATACAGGTGAATCACACACAAATGCTGTAGATAACTGACTGTGTAGGAAGTCGTCCGGAGACAATTTGGATAATTTAGTTTCGGCATCCTTGGACCACCACACCGAGCCATGTTGCTGAAAATCAAAGATGCATTTTGAACTCAGTGGCATACATTTTCCACATATAACGAGGTTTGTTTTAGGTTCACATGTCAACCATTCGCCTAATCGTATCCCTGGCCAAAGATAAGCCTTCCGATCAATTAATGAATTATTTTTTCTTGATGAGCCACCCTGCATTAGGAAAATATTGCGGGGGATTTCACAAACACATATGTTTGTGAAGTCCCCCGCAATACAAGGATTATTTCTTTAGCGCAGGGTGATAGTTAAGAGATATCTTGTGTATATAACAACTATGCAAGAGAGAAATAATTGGAAATAAAACCCTATACCAATTCGCTTTCCGTCGGACCGACCTATGAGAACAAGGAACTCGGTATGTAAAAAAAAATATAGGTAAATTTGAAAAATATAGTGACATTCATCATGTAAATACCAGGAATAAGCACAAATTAGTTGTACATAGTACTCGTCTTCAGCGAGTTAACAGGTCTTTCATGGAGCAAAGTATACGTTTTTACAACAAATTACCGAATAATATCCGAGATATGCCATTGAATAAGTTCAAAAAAGCAATCAAGAGTAGATTTTATCTAAAAGGTTATTATAAAATCTCAGATTATCTTGATGATAACTCGGACTGCCAATGAGCAGCTCCTCATACAGGAATTTCCTCATTATTACAATGATAGAAATTACGCACATGTTTATTATTATTTTTTTTTTATTGTTGCTACTATAATTGAAAAGTGTAGCGTGTTTTGCCAAACGATTTTTTTTTATTGGATCTGTGTTTTATGTTTATGGCAAATGGTATTGGTCATGCTCACTGAAGGGTCTGCTAGCGGTAGCTATGAGGAGCGGGTCACTCCCTTCCCTCCTTTATGGTTGAGAGGAGTGATGGCTGCTCTAGTAGTTAACTCGTGATCGGGTGCCGCTTGCGGGATCTGGTCCTACCATAGTTTTCTCATTACATTTGTGATTATTATTATATTTGTGAACTATATTATATAATATTTCGAATGACATTACACTGGAACTATTAATAAACATGTTGTAAGATGTAATTTTATTTAAAAGAAATTATAAAAATAAATAAAAAATAGACAATCCCGCTGAGTTTCTTGCCGGATCTTCTCAGTGCGGTCGCGTTCCGATCCGGCGGTAATTATAACTTTAAGAAAAATGTAAAAAAAATTACAATATGTAAGTGCCCCCGCGGGGTTTATACATAATATAGTTATACATAATAAGTTTATACATAAAACAGCTACCTATCCCACGCTATGGAAAATTTCGCGTGTTATTCCGGTACACAAGGATGGTTAAAGGTCTAAAATAGTTAATTACAGGCCAATTGCCGTACTCTCAGCATTAGTCAAAGTGTTTGAGTACATTTTAAACCGACATATTACTATACAGTTTAAACAACAATTTCATGAGTGTCAGCATGGAGGTCATGTCAGAACGGGTAAGTCAACTACCACCAATGTACAGGCGTAGTCTGGGCTAGTGGACTAACGCCGTGTTTGACAGAAGAACCTAAGGTTATAGTTTGAAGTACCTAAAGCCCTTAAGTTCCTAGCCTATATGATGGGATACCTGCACCGTGCTACCTAAGGTGACAGGTGGATGTGAGATGGATGTTGGGTGGAGGATTGGTTATTCTCACTGCCAGTCAAGCAGACTCACTCGACTAATCAGAACTGACGGCTAAGGGTGTCTTGGCCACAGTGAGATGGAGCTTTGGGTGGAGGATTGGTAACTCTCACTGCCAGTCAAGCAGACTCACTCGACTAATCAGAACTGACGGCTAAGGGTGTCTTGGCCACAGTGAGATGGAGCTTTGGGTGGAGGATTGGTAACTCTCACTGCCAGTCAAGCAGACTCACTCGACTAATCAGAACTGACGGCTAAGGGTGTCTTGGCCGCAGTGAGAGGGATGTAACTGAGAGATGAATAAATTCAAATCTGATTTATTTTACACAATGTACACCTTATATACTACTTATTGCTAATACACACATATACCATTTTGTGTTAGTGTGTCGTACGTGTAAAGTATAACGCAGTGTCTTTAAATCATGTCAGTGCTAATTTTGCACATTATGTTGACATGCTTTACTTGTATGTTGACATGCTCTACTTTTGAGTTTGCTGCGTTGCATGTTCAATGTGCATTGAACATTCTGGGGTCTCTCAGGAACACGACTGCAAGTCGTATAATTCGATAACCTCATATGGTCCAATGTGTCCTTCCGTCGTTTGTGGTGTTTGGACTGTAGTCTGGGGACGAGGTTTCCCATACCGTGGCCGTGGTTGTGGTGGAGCTGCCCGCTGTTTGTCTGTCTCTGTGGCTTGTGTTGTAGTTGTCTCCTTGTCTTGTCTTCTCGTAAGTCTATCTCGACATTGTTTGAGTGGTCTGAAATAAATTAAAAGACAAGCTAATACTATTAAAGAAAGAGATGTCACGGTGCTAACCACATAGGAATGAGACTCTATTCGCCTCCATATTGTGTTATCTAATCTTGTTTTTAGCTTTGCTTCTGAAGCGGCTAAGTGGTCAAATATACTGGTGGAGCTATCTAATACTTCCTCCTTCGGTATGTCTGGTATCTCTGATTGGACTACTTGTGTGTCTAGAGTAAAATTACTCCTTTTAAAATATGATGCTTGCACAGTTGTTGTTGTTATTCGTTTAGCTGCAAGAATGTTGTTCAACGTCTTTACTACACAGCTTTCTGAAATGTGTAGTACTCCTATATCCTCTAGGTTAATTTCTTGTCTTTGTCCATCACATATTATCGAAGCTGATTGTGTTTTTGTAGTGATAAACATCCACGTATTCTGCATGTAAAGTTGTTTCCATAGAATTGTAGATTGAATGTTGTATCTTCTTGATGTGCATTGTGATTTAGTGTTATTATTGTTGCTGAATAGCTGGTCAACAATGCAATTCTTGTTCAATTGCATGTTCTTAACAGCCACGGGATAGCAAACAAACTCCGATTTTTTGTGTAAACAATCTTTGAACTCGTCTTTACTTAATTCAAAGTATCGTTCATTGTTATAGTCGAAGCCTATGAATGCTCTTGGGATTGACAAGCATTCAAAAGAACTCCCGGTCAACTTTTGAGGAATCGCCGTTATGTGTATTAGCGTATATTTTCTTATGTCATGAATAGGATAGTACGCAAATACGTTTATATGTGTTGCATTTATTTCCATGTTAGTCTGTATTAATTGATCCTGAATTATTCTTAAGTTTCCAGGTAACTTTTGATTGGTTGTTTGTATTATATCATTAGCGTATTTAGGACTCAAAATCGTGTATATCGATGCGTTATTTAGGTATATCTCAAGTAACCCGTTGTAATAGTGAATAATCTCTGTTATGTAATTGCTCGCTAATTGATACGTTTGTATTACTTGTATTTTCACATTGTTAGCGTCTACCATCTTATACCATACGTCGTTATCGTACATGAATGCTATAGCTTCATTTAACTTCTTTTCAAAATTCTCTAACTTTTTCTTAATCCGCTCCTCGGTTTGGTTTACAGCGGATACTGTAGATATCATTATGTTTGTTTGATGATTGGCGGCGTTTATAAGTTCTTGTTGATTGCTACTCAATGAGTCAATACTTCTGTATACTTCATCGTTAACTCCGAACACGTATGTTAACATTTGTCCTAATAATCCACGTCTCCTTCTAGAAATCTTTATCCCAGTAAGGTAATCCTTTATCTTCTCAAATCGTGCTTTCTCTTCGTTCAAATGATAATAAAATTCTGCACAATGGGTGTCTTTTGTATACTGTTGTGTGTCAGTGCATAACTTTTGAAACTGATTAGTTATTTTTATCGTATTATTTAAATTCAGTTCCAAATCACTCCTTTCGTAATTAGTTTCTATTCTAAAACTTCCTCTGTTTATTGTTGAAGTACCTATTTGTTCTACATATAGGCCTGGATTTAAATGTTTCATAGTAAACATTGATGTACTTGTTACTTGTCCGATACACAATAATAATGTAGTATAGAGTAACACGCCTGACTTAAGTGTCTTAGACTTTTTATTTATGTTATTTGCTATGTTACTATTCACAGGCGTTTCGGTATTTTTTCTTAACGTATTCGTGTTAGTCATTAATTCTTCCTGATATACGGGTAAAGGAATTAATGTATGTATTGATCGTTTTTGACATAAACCTGTCGATTTTTTGAGTGTCACTACTCTTATCACCCCGTCGCTTCCTGGGTGAACGCTTTCCACTTTTGCCAAGGGCCACTTACTTGGACTTATGTTTTCATCTTTTATTAGTACTATGGTTCCAATTTTGATATTTTCTTGAGTTTCTTTCCACTTGTATCTTTGTTGAAGTTGATGTAAATAATCAGATGACCAGGCTTTCCAGAAATCTTTCTTCATTCTTTGAATTTGTTTCCATCTATTTATTAAATCAGTATTTATGTTTGATAACGGATCTGGGATTCCAACTGCTTCCCGACCAATTAAAAAGTGACTAGGCGTTAGTATTGTATTATCATTGATGTCTTCGCTTTGTGCACATAACGGCCTCGAGTTTAGGCAAGCTTCAATTTGATGTAAAAATGTTATCATTTCTTCGTACGTTAATGTCGATTCTCCAATTACTCGACGTAAATGGTACTTTACTGATTTTACGCTGCTCTCCCAAATCCCACCAAAATGGGGGGTTGCTGGCGGATTAAAATGCCACTGAGTACCTATACTGGTCATCGTATTTTGGAATCCAGGTGACTGTGTTATTTGCAATAATTCTTGTTCCAAAAATTTCGCTGCGCCTACGAAGTTCGTGCCATTGTCACTATACATATGTGACACGTGTCCTCGTCTGGCCATGAACCTCCGCAGTGCCGCAATAAATGTTTCAGTTGTCAAATCTCCCACTAATTCTAGATGAATTGCTTTTGTTGCTAAGCATACAAATACAGCAATATATGATTTGTAGGACTTGTGACCTCTTCCTTTCATTGTTCTTGTTTGTATTGGTCCCGCATAATCCACTCCAGTGTGACTAAATGGATATGATTGCGTGACTCTTGCTTTTGGAAGTATCCCCATTTTCTGTACTTTCGTTTCGGACCTGTATCTCGCGCATTTGACGCACTTTTTTAGTGTACCTTTGACAACTTGTTTTCCACCTATAATCCAGTATTTTTGTCGTAGGACAGCTGTAGTTAGTTTATTTCCTCCATGTAATGTTTTCATGTGTGCGTTTTGTATTATTAATGACGTTATATGATGTCGGCGTGGTAATAGTATAGGATGTTTTTGATTATATGGCAAGTCAGCGTTTTCTATTCGACCTCCAACTCGTAATAATCCATCGTTATCAATAAATGGATCTAGTGTGGATAATTTACTGTTTTTCTGCAGTGATTTTTTCTTTCGAATAATTTCTTTTTCATCGTAAAATTCTTCTTGTTGCAATATGCATAGAATTCGTTTCTCTGTTTCTTCTAGTTCCGTACAGGATAATGGTTCGTGCTTTTTGCGCTTGCTGATAAATCTGTAGCAATACGCTAATGTTCTTATCATTTTATTGTAGTTAGAAAATCGACTCCAGATGTCATACTTTTCATTCGTAGTATTAATTGTTGTTGATAAACAGTACTTGGCTTCTTCATTTGGCTGTGGTGCTGTTGTTGTAATAGGTATATCACTCGTCTGTAACCATGGTGGGCCGTTCCACCATAAGGAACAGTTTATTAATTTTTCTGGCTCCAATCCTCTTGATATAATGTCCGCTGGGTTTTCAGACGATATGACATGATTCCATTGAGCGTTAGGTATTATGCTGTTAATTTCTGACACTCTGTTGGCCACGAACGTATGCCATCGCCCAGGATCTCCTTTTATCCATCCCAACGTGATCATAGAATCCGTCCAGCATGAAATCACGGTATTGTTATCACCGTTTAGAGCATTTTTTATTTTTTCTATTAAATTAGCCAATAATACTGCGGCGCATAGCTCAAGACGCGGTAATGTTGTTTTTTGTTTTTTCGGTGCAACTTTTGACTTAGCTTGGAGCAATGTTATGTAGTAACTGTTATTCACCATTACTCTGCTATAGACGACAGCCCCGTATGCTTTTTCTGAGGCGTCGCAGAATCCATACAGCTCAAACTTTGTCCTGTCTATCGTGTGACACCATCGTGGTACTTGTATATTTTCTATGTTTTTTAACTGTTTTTGTATTTCTGTCCATTTATTTCGTATTATGTCATTTACTGGTTGGTCCCATTCCATCCCAGACGTCCACAGTTGTTGTACTAGTAATTTTAGTGTTATGATGATGGGGGCCAACCAGCCCAACGGATCAAATATTTTCGCCACCTCTGACATAATGAACCGTTTGGTGGGTTTTGTGTTTTCTGTTATAGTTATTTGAAAACAGAATTTATCTTCGCCTGGAGACCATATAATTCCCAACGACTTTCTTGTTTCGTCTAAGGGAAGTTTCAGCATCCGACTTTCTTCTTTATCGCATGTTAAATTGTTCAACAATTCCGAACTATTTGAAGACCATTTTCGTAGTTGGAAACCACCTTTGTTTAACATTGCTATTAATTGTTCTTGTAATTCCTTGACGGAGCTTTCCTGGGATTCTCCTGACAAAATATCGTCAACATAGAAATCCTGTAACGTTACTCTACTGGCGATAGGGTAATTGTCTTGTTCGTCTAATGCTAGTTGTTGTAATGTTCTCACGGCCAGATAAGGCGCGCTTGTTGTGCCATACGTGACCGTTGTTAGTTCGTATTCACTAATGGCCTTTTTTGGAGAAAATCTCCATAAAATTCTTTGATATTTATAGTCTTCTTGGTTTATTTTTATGAACCGGTACATTTTCATAATGTCGGCCATGAAAGCAATCTTATGCGTTCTCCAGCGTAATAATATGTTTGATAAGTCTTGTTGAAGTCGTGGTCCTTTATGTAAATTTTCATTAAGGCTTATTTTACTACTTGTTTTACTACTAGCGTCAAATACCACTCGTAGTTTTGTTGTAAGAGAGTCTTCTTTTATTACCGCTTGGTGGGGAATATAATACTCTCCTGTGTAATATTCTGGTTTAGGTACTTTTCTCATATGACCCATATTTAGGTACTCGTACATAAATTCCTTGTATTGTTGGCGTAAATTTTCATTTTTTTCGAACTGACGTTCTAGTTGTAATAGTCGAGCCACGGCTTTTTTCCTTGACTCGCCATATTTTATGTTCGCGTCCTTAAACGGCAGTCGTACCGTATAAGTGCCGTCGAAACTTCGTATTGTAGTATTTGTATAGTAATTTTCACACAACTCATCATCTTTGGTGAGTGCATAGTGTCGTGGAATTTCTTCTAATTCCCAAAATTTTGTTAATTGTTGTATGTCGTCGGTGCGAGTCATCATGCTTAATACTTTGATGCCACCGTTTGTGTCTTGCGGATATAACCCGGATAAAATCCAACCCAATTCTGTTTCTTGAGCGATTATACCGCCTTGTAGTCGTTTAAAACCTTGTAATAGTATTTTACTATATTCTTGGGCACCTAAAATTATGTCTATAGGTCCCTTTTTGTTGTACGTTGGGTCTGCCAATAGAACATTGTCCAACTCTTGTAATTGTTGTAAGTTACTTCTTGGTAACGAGTTTGTAAGCTTTGGTAGTACTATAAGTGTTACAGGTAGTCTGTACTCACTAGAGTACCTTGGTTGTAGTTTTATGTTAATTGTATATTTCGATGTCTTAGGTTCGTTGTCTCCAATGCCTTTTATTTCGGCTCGAACCTTTTGTCTTGGATACGACAGCAGTTGTGCTACTTCTTCCGTGCAAAATGACGCTTCTGAACCTTGGTCACACAATACTCTTAATAATTGTGGTGTTCCATCATACGACGTGGTTTGTAATAGCGCTGTGGCTAATAAGACCGTATTTTTTGCCTCTAAATTGGTAGCTGATAAGTTCGATAACGTTGTGTTTTGTTTTTTATCACTCATAGTTGGTTTAGGAGTGAACTTTTTCGTATACTCAGAAGACTCTGGTTGTCTTTTAATTGAATCGAATGTTCGGTGTAATAGTGTGTTATGACCTTTATGTTGACATATTTCACATTTTGTATAAAACTCGCTCGTGCATTTTATTTGTTTATCATGATTTAAGCAGCGTTTGCACATTTCTTTGTCTGAGACTTCCTTATATCGTTGCGTCACGTTCAAGGTTTTAAAACTAGGGCATTTATTTATATTATGTTCTGTGCTTTTGCAGTACCAGCAATGCTTACTTTTTGATGATTCTGCTATTGGTATGAGTGTTCCCCGGTATTTATTTATTGTATGATTCACCGAGTTATTACTCAGGTGATTATACGTAATTTTTTGCTGATCGTAGGACTTTAAACTTTTAAATCTTTTTTCTAAAAACTGTAACATTTCTTCAAACGATTCCAATTTGTTTGGGTGTTGTAACTGATCCTCGTATTTTGAATCAGTTTGTTGGTCCCATTTCCTGGCCAAAAGTCTAGCCAAAATAGGGTCCCATGTTGAAATGTCAATTCCTTGATGTTTTAAAGATTCCAAACATTCTTTTATGGTGTCGTGCATGTCTCTTAAACCCGCTGCATTCGCAACATTTAGCTTGGGTAAATCTAATAATTTATCGATGAATTTAATTGATATCATTCGTTCGTCTTCATAACGTTGCGTAAGCAATTTCCACGCGGTTTCATAGTTCGATTCACTTATCGTTAGATGACGTATAATTTTTGCTGCGTCACCTTTTACATTTGTCTTTAAATATTGCATCTTTTCTACCAATGAAATATTTTTATCTTCATGAATAATTTTTTTGAATAAATCATGAAAAGTATACCATGAGTCATAACTCCCAGTAAAAGTTGGAATAGAGATACGGGGTAGTTTTCCTGACGACTGTGTTAAGGTTATTTTTTCGCTGGAACTGTCATGGATTTTTTCTTCCAGCATCTCCATTGTAGTATCGAACTCAATTTGGGTGTTTTCAAAATATTTATTTTTGAAGTAAAGGTGTCCCGATGTATCCTCCTCCAATAATAATTCAATGTGTGTTTCTTCAATATCCTGCCATCGTTTTTGTAAATTGTTTATTGTAGTTTGTAAATGCCATATAGGTTTGTTTTCAGTGACTGATTCTTTCGCCTGAATTAGCCTTTTTGACATCTGGGATATCCTGAACATTTGTATAAACGTCTTGGGATTCCCTCTCCCTTCTTCTTCGTTTGTGTTTTGTTCTTCAGGTTCATATATCGCCTGAACAAGTTGAAGTCTTGCTTCATAGTTTTGTAGGTGGGCTAAGCCCTCGTTGTATTGTTTTTGGATATTTCCAAAGTAATTTGTAGTGATATATTTGTGAGATGATAACATCTCTTGTTTTTCCAGTTTCGAGTGATTCTCTTGCACCCGTTGGAAAATAGTAGTTAGTGTTTGTCTTTTTTCGTCAATGTATTTTTGTGTTCTTCGGCTCACGGAGTCCTTTTTAATGTTTGTAATTATCCTCCTGATCTCGTTATAATCTTCCTCCTGGCTCTTGATTGCTGTGTTTATTTCTTGTATGTCCATAGTGCTTCTTTTGTCTTCTTCCCTAATAGCCCTACCCTAACTTCCCTACTACTAATGTTTTAAGTCAATACTTATCGTACCTGCGCTCTCGCTATAACACGTCCCTGAAGGTGCGACTTCTCAATCAGCTGGTGAGTCCCGCTTGTGGGAGGCCAGTGACCGAACCGCAACGAGAGGCTTTCTGACAGAGTACGTAAGTAAAAGTCTTTCAGTCAATTCCGAAACTGATGCTTTGTTGAGTACACCAGCCCGTTCTTAACTGATTTGTATGTCTGTTATGTCAAACCTACGGGGGGGTTAGAGGGAGGAAAAAAAACTTTACTTTTACTCGAAGGACCAAATGTACAGGCGTAGTCTGGGCTAGTGGACTAACGCCGTGTTTGACAGAAGAACCTAAGGTTATAGTTTGAAGTACCTAAAGCCCTTAAGTTCCTAGCCTATATGATGGGATACCTGCACCGTGCTACCTAAGGTGACAGGTGGATGTGAGATGGATGTTGGGTGGAGGATTGGTTATTCTCACTGCCAGTCAAGCAGACTCACTCGACTAATCAGAACTGACGGCTAAGGGTGTCTTGGCCACAGTGAGATGGAGCTTTGGGTGGAGGATTGGTAACTCTCACTGCCAGTCAAGCAGACTCACTCGACTAATCAGAACTGACGGCTAAGGGTGTCTTGGCCACAGTGAGATGGAGCTTTGGGTGGAGGATTGGTAACTCTCACTGCCAGTCAAGCAGACTCACTCGACTAATCAGAACTGACGGCTAAGGGTGTCTTGGCCGCAGTGAGAGGGATGTAACTGAGAGATGAATAAATTCAAATCTGATTTATTTTACACAATGTACACCTTATATACTACTTATTGCTAATACACACATATACCATTTTGTGTTAGTGTGTCGTACGTGTAAAGTATAACGCAGTGTCTTTAAATCATGTCAGTGCTAATTTTGCACATTATGTTGACATGCTTTACTTGTATGTTGACATGCTCTACTTTTGAGTTTGCTGCGTTGCATGTTCAATGTGCATTGAACAACCAATTTAATAAACTTTGTTGACTATTGCGTTACCGAAATGGACCACAATAGGCAAGTGGACGCCGCATACTTTGATTTTAAAAAAGCTTTCGACCGCGTACACAACAATGTCCTATTACAAAAACTAGACGCTGTTGGATTCACTCCTAAACTTACAAAATTATTTGCTAGTTATTATACTAGTCGAATTCAATACGTGCAGCTAGGTAATTATCACTCCGACTCATATTTCACTCGCTCTGGTGTGAGTCAGGGCAGTGTCTTAGGCCCAACCCAGTTCTTAATCATGGTCAATGACTTGCCCAGTGTCATCTCTTCGGCACAATGTCTCATGTTTGCAGATGACCTAAAACTGTGTTTGGGCATAAATTGTACGAAAGACTGCGAAGCGCTTCAGCGGGACATCGATAGCGTTGTTGCTTGGGGTGCGCGCAATCACCTAGAGTTTAATACGGCCAAATGTAAAACCATAACGTTTACTCGTTCACGAGCTCCACGCACATACAATTACAAAATATCTGGTGTACCGCTGGAGCGGGTCACTCAAATACGCGACCTAGGCGTTACACTAGACTCGTGTCTAACTTTTAACACGCATATCGCAAACATATGTAAACAGAGCTATATGTCCCTAGGCTTTGTGATGAGACAATCATCCCTATTTCAAAGTAAGAGTACTATCATTGCGCTGTACTTTTCTTTCGTTCGTAGTATTTTGGAGTATAACTCCATAATCTGGGACCCAGATGAGGTCAAGTACAGCGTGATGATTGAACGTGTACAACGTAAATTTTGCAGATTTTTATATAAAAAGTTATACGGTTATTATCCATATTTATATCCGTCCCTATTTGTATCCGGCGCGTTAGGTCTCGATACTCTCGCATTAAGACGTAAGTGTGCTATATTATTACATTATTACTTATTATTTAATAATAAAATTGAAAATTCATATATATTATCGCATTGTTCGCTATTAGCACCAAACCAATATACACGGCTTCGTTCACGTCCCCTGTTCGCTCTACCACAGGTGCGTACGTGTACTGCACAATATGCACCTACTAGTCAGGCTATTGCGTTGCTAAACTCACTGATTACTCACTATCCGCATGTTGATATATTTTTCACCAAATTCGATCTATTCTTAAAATTTTGTTTGTATTTTTTATCTTTTAATTTTACTTTTAAATTATAAAAGTGTAATGGCTCTCTACACGTTTTGGGAGACTGTAAGTGTAGTAAATAGTTGAATGATTAATAAATAATAAATAAATAATAAATGATTTGAATTTGAATTGAATTCGGCACTGGTGGTCGGCCCAACGACGAAGGTGACTTAGATACGGGTGAGTTATGGGCCCGCGCGCTGTCCTTTCGTCACCCCGGACGGAATGGACGGCGTGTGCGCTTACCATAGACCACCCATAAAAAAAAATACCAATTCGCCTGACCTGCGTGGTATCATCACTGCACATTTACGTTCTACTACTGCGCTCGAGCCTCCTCAATTGGAGGGATATCGACGTCCTTATAACATGCTGGTCAGACAGTATCTCCCTTAGTAGTCTCATACAACATTCACGAGTAAAATATTGGTATAGTAGGTCAATTTCCCTTCTATTATGGAGGAGGCTCGAGCTCAGCAGTGGGACGTATATGAGTTGTGATGATGGTACAGATTTTACATATATTTTGAGTTCCATTAAACTCTTTGCCTGCATGGTAAGGTAGCAGAGCAGGACAATCGAAATAATTAAAATAATCCTCAGTCTCTATAAATTCATAATTGGTCGACTTTAAAGCCTAAATAATTTCGGTTGTTTTTTTTTTGACACAGCTACTACCATTTGACCCCGCTGATTAAAACGATAAACATATTGAAATAACGACTTCTGATGTTTATGTGAGTATTACACATTGTAAATAATACTATTTTACGGATTTTATAGCGTTAACGCTGTAAAGTGTTTGGAACGTCGGACAATAAAATTCAAATAAAAACGCAATACAATCCGTAAAATAGTTTTATTTACGATATTAAAATATTCAATTTATATAGGTAAATAGATATAAATTAAAACGGCATTTAATTATGTATGCGTAGAAACGGAATCCGCGACACTCATTAGTAAATTCAATACTTAGTAAATAAATATCTCAATTGCTTTAGTTTTTTTCGTTCTCTGTGGATGTTTATGTGGTACTTATTCATTTATTTATTCAATTGTCCATTGTAATGTGACTGGCATAGGTCACGTTTCTGCCAAGGTCATTTCAAAGGTACATAAAAGATTTATTATGGATAGCGAGCTATTAGTACCTGTTATAATATTGGTCATTTATTATACTGGCGTTATGCCTCTTTTTTATAGCTGTTAGTGGCAAACGAGCAAACAGCACACCTGATGGTAAGTGATACTGCCGCTCGTGAACCTTTGCTAAGCTGTCTACCGTTCTGTCTACCGTGAAGAAAGTCAAAGGAGTTTAAACGCGTGCGTTTAAAGGTTCGGCGATACCAAAGACATCAACCATAAGTCACCATATGCAAATACCCTAAAGAAATTGGGCTTCAGGCTCTCTCGCTCACAGAATGAACGAACTACATCACATAAATAGTGAAATAAAATATACTTGTTTTGAAGTGATTATCCCAAATTGCGAAATTCGCGACGCGCAGACGTGAACGAAAGAACTAAAATTGTGAGATGACTATGAGCGCGGTAAAATGACACTTCGTCTCTCGCATCTCGTGAACCGAGGATGTCCTAGCGCAGCGCGAAAACTTACAAATTCAGTTTCGGCTTCGGCTCGATGATCAGCCAAAACCGAAACTAAGCCGAAACTCGTTTTTTGGCTGAAACCAAAACCGAAATTTCGGTCGGACACTACTTGTTAGTCATGATTTTGATGGCAGTTTTACGATAACGCCACTATCAGCTGTTATGACTTCCATTTAATATGTTGTAGTTGCGTAATAGAAAATAATAATGTTATTAAAATCTTTATCATGAACTGTTTTAATCGTAGCAATATTGCAAAAAGATTACTAAAAATATGCGTCAATTTTCGACATTTTGACGGTGGATGTTTTTTTTTTTTTTTTGAGAAACTTAATACGCTAAAGAAATAATCCTTATTTTGCGAGGATCTTTATACAGATCGAAGCGAACACAAATTACATCCAAACTCCGAACAACAATTCGTGGATCGCACAAAGTGTTGTTCTGTGTGGGATTCAAACCCGTGACACTGGCGTGGTAGGTCGTTATCATAGCTAAACACGTTTTTAATATTTACCTGTCCGGCTCCAGAAAGCGCTTCAACAGTGGAGAAATCGACACCAGCCACGACAAGCCTGTCCATGACCATGTCAAGTGCTTTCACCCACAGCATGGGCGGTGCTATCACCTCTCCACGATCCACACCGCGCACCACTCCGCCCGCCGTCCTAACCATGTCAAATATAAAGTTATTATGGAAACACTTACCAGTTTGAACACGGCTCAAGATTATAATGGCACTTGGCTACCCGTTATTTCAGAGGAGTCGTAAAGTCCAGTTTACGGTACACCAAAAAGTTAGTTTTTCGTTGCCCCGGACGGAAGAAACGGCATGAGCTCAGACCATAGCGGGTCCAAAAAAAAAAACAAAAATCACCAGAAAGCCACCAAAGACAAAATTACGTATTAATAACGTCAATGTAAATGTTGGTAGAGAGGTGTAATAGGCCAGTTTTTGGCTGCACGGCATCTCTACCATCACCTCGGGCGGCTTAGACGGCACAACTAGAATATTGTCATCATCTCTGCTCTGAATACTTCCTTGATGGTCTCGAGCCACCTCCTTAGAATATAAATTTACCTACTATAAACGCTGACCAGGTCAGGTTGGTTTGGGGTTTTAGATTATCCCTCCTATATACTACTTGACAATAACATGCTGGCCAGATGCAATGTCATTATTTTATTTAGAATTTTTCTTTTGTAATATTTTTATAATAAACAACCTTCATCATCATTTCAGCTCAAATACATCCCACTGCTGGGCTCGAGCCTCCTCAGTAATATTGACCTTACTATACCATGCTGGTCAGACAGGTTGGATTTAGTTTCGAGTTTTCCAACTTTGCATAGATGTCATAATTATGCGTAATATACCCCTTAGTCTTCTTACATCCACGGGTATGAGAGGGAGCGGTGAATTGTATTCTTACTCAACACCACATAACAACCTTAGTCATCACAAAAGCCAAATGATGAGAAGGCCGATACATATGGTATTCTCATCAGCTATCCACACTACATATAATCAATTCACAACAACTGAATAATTAAACATGGGATTTTTACAGAGATTTATTTATTGAAACTAAACTATTATATAATTTTTTGTGTTTATGGATGATAGCTGTTGTTTATAAGCTGATGAGTGATTATTGTAACTACCATTTAAAATCAAATAACATGTAGGTAAAGTATAATTTTCCATTAGATGACAGAGTAATAAGAACAATTTAACACCATCAAATGTTGTAAAGGACGTATAAGGCATGATCTGCAGATAACATTGATGGAAGAGAAGGAAAAGTTGACTTAGAAACCTATGCCAAAATTCTGACCAGCATAGTGTAGTAGATTTATTTCTTCTGTAGAGAGGACTCAGGCTCAGTAGGACATATATATGTATACTGGGTGTGTCGTAAATAGTGGTCCACCGTTAAGGATTCGATAAACCAGATAATTTACTATAACAAATTCCATTTTTAACCATTTTTAGCCGAGGGTTCCGTAAATATTAATTTTTAGTTATTTATTTACCAAATTTCTACCTCTTGTAACAAATTTGGTTGTAGTTTTATCAAAAACCATTATATTTTCATTTTGATTACTGTTAATTACTGCTGAATACAAGAGCTATCGTTTATTAACATGTTATTTAATGAAGATTTAGATCTTCTGCAAAAAAAAAATGATTGTACTCGAATTTTAACGGATTTTTTTAACATATCATGCTAATTCAAAAGCGATGTATGTAAAAAAATGTACTACACTGTCAGTGCCCATTAATTTAATAATATGCCTATTTAATACCAATTTCAAAATGGTATCATAATACCAGATCCCTATAAAAAACAGCAAGATATCTAATTTTAATTGAAGAAAGTAAGATTTTCATTAAAATTAATTTTAAAATTTATTGCTATAATACTTACGATTTTTGTAAAAAAAAAAACTTTACTATCAGTGCCTACTTATTTAATTATATTCCTACTTAATACCGATTCTAAAAGGTTTACTATCCCATTAATAAAACAAGTAATGAAATTTTAGTTAAAAACGACTATAAAAGACAACTTTTTACTATTGTTGCAAAGTGATCTAGACCTAACTTGTAAATTACAACAAGGCATTGAAAAAAAACAAGTCATACATCATCATACATCATTTATTGTTATTCTTTAACATTTAAATTACACCAAGTGCTCGAAATGGCCCCCATTTGCAGCTATGCATGCTCTGCAACGTCGAATAAACGACCGTTTAAGTCGCCGCGCAAACCCACTCTCGTTTATTTTTCTAGCTGCTGTGTGTATGCTAGTCCTCAAGTGATCAATGGACGTTATTTCTTCTTTGTACACATGTTCTTTCAGGCAACCCCAGTAAAAAAAATCCAGGGGATTTAAGTCTGGCGAGCGCGGTGGCCATAGTATTGGACCTTAATGAAAATCTTACTTTCTTCAATTAAAATTAGATATCTTGCTGTTTTTTATAGGGATCTGGTATTATGATACCATTTTGAAATTGGTATTAAATAGGCATATTATTAAATTAGTGGGCACTGACAGTGTAGTACATTTTTTTTACATACATCGCTTTTGAATTAGCATGATATGTTAAAAAAATCCGTTAAAATTCGAGTACAATCATTTTTTTTTGCAGAAGATCTAAATCTTCATTAAATAACATGTTAATAAACGATAGCTCTTGTATTCAGCAGTAATTAACAGTAATCAAAATGAAAATATAATGGTTTTTGATAAAACTACAACCAAATTTGTTACAAGAGGTAGAAATTTGGTAAATAAATAACTAAAAATTAATATTTACGGAACCCTCGGCTAAAAATGGTTAAAAATGGAATTTGTTATAGTAAATTATCTGGTTTATCGAATCCTTAACGGTGGACCACTATTTACGACACATCCTGTATAAGTTAATATTGCTAGCATAGTAAGAGTATCTATCAGACCATCTACATCACCTACTGGACATATGCATCCCTAAGAAGAGATAACATGGTCGATGAGTTTAAGAGGCAGCTTGAAGTTCTGGCGAACTTCTACAAGACATTTATGCATGGTGATACATTGTTTTCTTAATTTATACAGGGATTTTATAGCTCAAAATTATATTCCCATGACGCTGGAGCCCAAGAGTGGGACTTATATGACCTGAAATGATCATGATGATTTTATTCCTAACATTTGTTTTATGGGCAAAAGACCACAGTCACGGTCTCCTTTTGATCATTGAGACATTATAACATCAAAGATTTCTCATCATGTGGCATGAATAGTTATTTGTCATTAGAGACTTGTGCTATAATCACCAACAACTACTAAATCTTAGGTAACACTTAAGACAATATTAATGACATAACATTGGGGATAATTCAATTTATAGTTATAGTTAAATAAATTTAATAATTTTATGAATATAACACACAATATATATATATATATATATGCTATTTATATGGTGTTATGTGTTACCTAAACTTAAGGAGACGGCAAAAACAGGCATTAAAGTAGATAATTGCAATAATATACAAATAAAATGCATATTGGCAGGTGCAGTTTAATAATTATCATGTTATAAATGGTGGAATAATTGGTTGTATTAATTAAGATGTAATATCTATCCTTTTAATTAAGCAATTAAAACAAACAGTTATAACTGTAAACGTTGGTGGACTTTGGTTAAAGCTCGGATGATCTTAAAATATTTCATTTATCAACGGACTGAATGAAAATTAGTCTGGCTGATATTTTTCTAGTTTTGCATGCAACTATATAGTACAGGAATACTACAAATTGAAACTCTTATTAAGCATCACAAGAACAGACTCTAGAGCCTCTCAGGCTCTGATTGTTAGCGATTCCATCACAACCATGTAACCCAAAACTGTATAATCAAATAATTAACCCTCAAAGTCAACTAGGTATTAAACTTGGCTAAAGTGTCTGTAGTTTATTTGGCCGTTCTACATAGGTCAAAAAGACTAGAAACAAGAATAATATAATTATATTTTCTCTGTTTCCTATACTTCAAAAATATGTTTTAAAAGAATATGTTACTAACCTGAATTCTGGCAGGTCCACATCAAATTCAACATCAGCTTCGTGGAGTATAGCATAGTCCTCACCAATTACAATTGCTTTTAACTAAATAAAAAATTAACTTAGTTAAGAATTAATCAAGTTTAAATTACTTTATATATAAAATAATAACTTTAATAAATAATGTTTTAATATTACAGGTTTAAATTATGAAATAAGATTAATAATAAAATTAAAAATAAATATCAGAAAACTTTTACCGGAAAACTTAAATAAATGGCTTGCATAAAATGATTACTATTTATAACACGAATAAATTACTCAGTATTTTAAATTTGACTTGCTATTCCATTAGTTATGTACATAATACTAGGTATTATATGAAGTCAAATTACATCGCGTATTTAAATATTTATTTTTTTAAGGACTTGTTAGAGATTAAAATAGATCTAGTTTAATCGGTTACATACTAATTATGCTTAAACTAATTAATGCGCATTATAAGCACATTTAACCTGAATTGATATGATAATGAGAAATAAAAGTTTTTTATTAATGCATTATTAGGATTAAATTAAAAATTACGATGATAGTTTTAAAATAATTCAATAAGGTATTTTTAAACATTCAAATAAGGTCTATATTACAATTAAATTAAAGTAAAAAAATATCACTTACTCTTTGTGTACTAAAATCAAATCCCAAAAAAGTTTTCTTTCTTGTTACCTCAGTCATTTTAATTATGACAGCGCGGGCGGACTGTGTCACTGCTATGCGGTACGTTCGGGAACTCGATATCGACCACTTGTTTTTGTTTCGTGACTGAATGTAGTTTTATAAAATTCCAGCGCGATTTCACGATATCATTATAGTATTTTATTAAGCTCAACGCAGAAATTAATCTTTTCGTCGTATGTTTTTTATAATAGATATGATAAAGAAGTAGGTACCTACTAGGCCAGAAAGGTTGCAGATATCTTATAAAAATAATTACGTAATAGACAGATAGTCACTTTAATCACATTATGTGGTGAACATTGCATTTTATAATTATTTTTCGTAGGTATAATTTTATTATCTATAACAGAAAAATGATTGTTTTCTAGATAAACACTAAATGTGATGATCTGATCAAATCAATGTCTAGACTTTCAGATTTTAACTCGATCTTTACAAAAATATTACTCTCGTTTGTCGTATTTTTAATAAATAATTTCCTAAACAACGTCTTACGTACAATATAAAATTAAAACTGAAATGTACTGAATCTTTACTTCATAATTATATCGTGAAATTTGCTACGTTTCCACTCGAATTCAGCCAAGCTCAACGACATATCAAATATATAACGGTATTATTGCATTGCTGGCCTTTTTAATTATGACTCACGTGAATCATACGGCGGAGGCTTGCCTAATAAGCATGAGATAGGTGGGCCGGGTTCACTGACCTAAATAGTAACATAGTGATACAATTAACAAGATACTTACATGCTTAATGTGTGTAAGGATAGCATAAGTAACGGGAATATAAATTGACTGTCAGGTATAACTCCCAGATGTGGTGTTATGAGGTAGACTATTGTGAATATTTCTAGGCGTAGGCATATACTCGTATATATGCCTGTGTATTCATGGAGTAAAAGTGATCGTACATGTAAAATGAACATAAGTTACATTTATATATGATAATATTATGTGGAGTCAATGTGCCCATTTTTTCCAGTATTCTGATCCCGCCAGCGTTGTAAAAGAGTGGCATGGGGTTTCATGGACCACTGCGACCGGGAATTTCAGTACACCACCCGGCGAGTTACCTTTTCGGGTACCTACTCCATTATCGATAGTGGTAGCCTAGGTGACGAACTAAAACACCGCTCCGAAAGTCCACGGCCTAAGTTATAACCACGTGATAAACAAATCGCGGCCACAACACCTCATACTTCGTGGAAAGACCAGGTCAGCATGGACACGAGCTTTGCACGCTCCGCTACTTGTTCCCACGAAATTAATTCTGGCAGAAAAAGGACAGCTATGACAAATGGATTTCTTTTGGTAAACTGGTCAAGTCTACTAACAGAACCACCTCTACGTGCGAAACGATGGCAGTGCTCTCCAGTGGCGGACTAAACCCGTCAGAGGCCCGGGGTGGCAAAGCTTAATGAGGCCCCCCAACTTTAAAAAAAAATAGTTTTACAAGCATTTTATTCAGTGTATAAATAAGTTTTTATGTTTATTTCGTTAAAATCTGGCAAGTGAAATTTAAATGGGACTTAAATTATTTAGGCTAAATAAATATTAGATACAATATACGTACAATTTGGAATGGATATGGGTGAGGAAAATAAAATACGAATCGACCGACAAAAAAAATTTGATATAATGAAAAGATAGTTTGTTTTTTATTTGTGTAGCGTGTTATAACTATGTGTTTTCGTGTCTTCAATTTACTGAACTGCTCAATAACTTCTGTGAAATCGATTTATTTTGAAATTTTTCATTCTATTGAAAGCAGGGCTAGATTATCCAGTCGCTCTTGACCCATTGTGGATCGAAGATAATTTTTAATTAGTTTAACCCATAACGACCGAGAATCGTATTTTTCTTCATGATTTTTAGGATTCCGTACCCAAAGGGTAAAAACGGGTCCCTATTACTAAGACTTGGCTGTCTGTCCGTCCGTCTGTCTGTCACCAGGCTGTATCTTAAGAACGGCGATAGCTAGACAGTTGAAATTTTCACGAATTGTGTATTTCTGTTGCCGTTATAACAAGAAATACTAAAAATAGAATAAATATTAAGGGAGGCT
Source organism: Lymantria dispar (assembly GCA_032191425.1). Classification (NCBI taxonomy): domain Eukaryota; kingdom Metazoa; phylum Arthropoda; class Insecta; order Lepidoptera; family Erebidae; genus Lymantria; species Lymantria dispar. The sequence goes on along the minus strand of CM063449.1, from coordinate 31,080,669 downwards.
CCCCTACAAAAAACATTTTTTTTGGCCTATTTTTTATAGATAATAGTACGGAACCCTTCGTGCGCGATTCCGACTCGCACTTAGCCGGTTTTTAAGGCAAATTGTCATCATTAAAAACGAGAATTTTGAAATTAAAAATATGGTTTCCCGTACTTTACAGTATGCTCTTTCAGAATCTGGGGTTAAAATTGCGATTTTTCCAGTACAAAAAAGAAATATGCCCGTTTTTAAACAAAAAAAAACACGAAAAATCTAAGCCATTTTTTTTCATGATTATTTTTCTCATAGAAAACGCCGACTGACTCCTCTTTTTTTTCAATCATGAGTGCACTAAATACTTGTAGTTGAACAACAATTTTTTTGAATTTGTACATAAATATTAATATTTTCACTGCCGAAATGGCGTTTTCCACCCCTTGAGCGGCGAGCAAAATTTCACATTTCGTAAAAAATTTAAATAGCAGATTTTTACGAAAATTGGTATCCGGGGGTATTTTAGGTCGCTAATTATGATTCTGCCCTCAAAATTTGAAAATTCAAGATGGCGGATCCAAAATGGCCAACCGAAAATCTAAAACTTATTTCAATCGGGTGACTTGGACATTTGGGAGTTTTCGAAGTCGCTATTTACGAATCTGTCCTCAAAATTTGAAAATTCCAAATGACGGATGGCCAGCCGAAAGAGAGAAGCCAATATGGCCGACCGAAAATCCAAACACTTATTTGAACCGGGTGAAATTGAGCACTCGGGAGTTTTTGAGATCACTGATCTCGATTCTGTTCTCATAATTTGAAAATTTACAATAACGGATACAACATGATGCGTCACGGTGTTATTTTACTCTTAGCGCAACCTAGAGACAACTATGTGGATGTGGTAAATTTTAAGGGCAGATCATAATCAGTGACCTCGAAATCTCTCGAGTGCTCAATTTCATTTGATTCAAATAAGTTTTTAGACATCTTGTCGGCTATATTGGATCCGCCATCTTAAATTTTCAAATTTTGAGGGCGAGTATCGTAATCGCCGACCTCGAAAACCGCCGAGTGCCCAATTTCACCCGATTCAAATAAGTTTTGAATTTCGTTTGGCCATATTGGATCCGCCATCTAGAATATTTAAATTTTAATGGCAGAATCGTAATCAGCGACTTAAAAAACTCCAGAATACCAATTTTCGTGAAGATCCGATTTTTATCTATTTTACGCGAATTTCGCTCACCACTTAAGGGGTAAAAAACGCCATTTTGGGGTAGAAACATAGATTTTACAAATTTAAAAAATTCATCGTTAAACTACAACTATTACACTAGTGCACTCATGGTGGAAAAAAGAGGGAGTCATTCGGCGTTTTCTATGAGAAAAATCATGAAAAAAAGTCTTCGATTTCTATGTTTTTTTTTTGTTTAAAAGCGGCCGTAACTTTTTGTAGTGGCAAATTCGCAATTTCAACCCCAGATTCTGAAAGAGCACACTGCAAAGTACGGACGACCATATTTTTCATTTCAAAATTCTCGTCTTTAGATGATGAGAATTTCTCTTAAAAATGGTGAAAAAAAAATACAGTTCTCGGTCGTTAATGGGTTAAGTTTCGATAAACTCCCCTCGCATGATACAACCGAGATACAAATGCTCAAAAAGTATTGAAGTATAAGCGATGTAGCGAATGTAGGCGTACAGGAGTGAATTATTTGCACTTCACTCATTCAGGGATTCCTGTGGAAGTACCCGCTACAAAGACGGGAATACCCCCAGCGTATTGGACGCGTTCAGTAAAGTTAAAAAAAATATTAGTAGGTACCGCATAAAAAGTCTAGATGGCTGTAGTGTTTTGATCTTGATGAAGTTGTGAAGGTACTAAGCACATTTTTAAAGTCTTATTTATGACTTGATCAAGGGAACGCGGAGGCATTTGGGCCCTCCCCCAAGACAGGAGGCCCCTCCCCCAAGACAGGAGGCCCGGGGCGGTCCGCCCCTTCCGCCCCCCTGTTAGTCCGCCACTGGTGCTCTCATAACCATCATCAATCGTTGGCGTGACCTAGATATTTCATTTGGCATGGCGCCTGTATGCTAATGGGATTGAATTTGCCTTATCAACGAATGGACCATTCCAGAACCATAGACTTCATCATGAGTTATCGTTTTAAGATCTAAAACCATCATCATCTCAGACCATTGACGTCTTTCTGTTGGGCTCGAGTCTCCTCCATTCATCATCATCATCGCAGACTACATCTGCCCCACTACTGGGCGTGGGCCTCCTCCGCACTGGGAGGGCGTTTGACCTACTATACCATGCTGGTCAGACATGTTGATATAGGGTTTCATTCCGAGTTTTCCTTCTCTTGCACAGATCTTATGTGCATATTACTTACTCACCAGATGAGATAAATCCAACATACTTTGTGTATATGTATTAGATTTTGGTAAATTCAGCAAATCTGCAGACATCTTTTCTTACTTGTTTTACCAAGTTACCACTAGTTACCTTGTTTTTGTTCAGTGATTTTATTACATTAAGTTCACGTTTATCTCAATAATTTATCTATAAAGATAAATAAAATTCAGTTGTATGTTTGTTATATCATAATAACTTTTTTTAAGAAATGCTCAGGTCCGATACGACAGAGTAAACCACCAGGCCGGCAAAGGTTGTCCAAGAATCGCTTAAAATGGTGCCCAATAGCGGTGGAGAGGGAATACGGATTGTGGGCTATACACTGCCTCTCCGTGCTCTAGACGGTATGGACAGGGTTGTTCAGGCCATAGCCTGTCCAAAAATATAAAAGAAGATCATTATACAGTAATTTCATCAAAACCATAAGACAATACACGTCCTATAGACATAGGCGTCCCCAAAGGTGTATCTTTCTTTCCGTGTGGTATCTTGCCCGTGCGTGCTGTAAAAGCAGGCTAAGCAGACACCGACTTTACGATTCCAACGGTATACCTATAACAGTATAGCCTCCAATGTAATTCTTATAGTTTAGAAGTCTACTGTTTGCTTCGATGATATTAAAAAAAAAGTAGGATCTAAATACATACAAAGGAGCATAAGTATGATGCGAACGAAGCCGCGGATGAAGGGCTAGTTAGCGGTGATTTTCTTTATATTTATCTTTATATATAAATGTCTTGTGTACGTGTGTATGTCACTGAACTCCTCCTAAACGGCTGGACCGATGTTGATGAAATTTTTTGTATGCGTTTAAGGGGATTCGAGAATGGTTTAGATTTGCAATTGGACCTGGTAAGTGGCGTTTATTTGATCAGAACAACGTCTATTGGGTCAGCTGGTAGTATTATAATTTTCCATTACCGTGTGGTCACGGGGTAAGAATGCAATTCACCATTCCTATCTTACCCCGTGGCCACCGTGGGTGTCGTAAAAGATCATTTAGCGTTTGAATGGCAATATAGCATCTTGGCAAGAGAAGGAATACTCGAAATAAATCCTATACCAATCCATCTGACTAGCATGGTATAGTAAGTCAATTTCTCTTTTATTATGGCAGAGGCTGAAAGTCCAGGAGTGGGACGTATATCAGCTGTAATGATGATATATAAAAAAGTATTTTGAAAATGTAACATATTTACGCCTACTCATTACGTTTAGCAATAATGAGTATAAAAAATTGCTATTGCGTACTTTAGTGACGGTTTTTCAGACGGAGAGATATTCTTCCGTTTAGTGACGAAATAAGAATACAAATTACCACATCCTCTCTTTCCCGTGAGTCGATATCCATACGTTGATATGACTAAAAGAGTTTTCTTTCTTTTGGGACTAATCCCACCACACATTCTCACCATTGTAACTCCTGTAAGCCAGGATCCACAATGGTCTCCATAGATCATACCAAGGTAGTCCCGGGAAATGATTTTAATTGTCTTGGAACTGGCAACAAATTTAATTAGAAAAAGTTAAACAGAAGGAGTTGTAAGAGATTGATTCCACTTCCCTCCTACGCAATGCGGCACACATGAAGCAAAATTGACTAGTTAGTCAATAAATAAGAAGACGTGCAGTTACGATAAGCGCAGCCGCAGAGCATCAAGGATATGGGAGAACTAAGGAGGCCTATATGTGAGCCTTAGGATTGATTGCTATAGTAGGTATGGCTGAAACGCCTGAACGCACGGAAATTTTCTCGAGTTGCTACAAGATCCATATAGCAGACTACTCCAGAGGTCACTTGCAAATTGTCTAACATATGGTCGCGCTCGTTACGACAGAGATCGCACTCCCAGAGAATGTAGTGATGACTAAAGGATATAATTTATTTTGCTTTAGAGCCCAATAGTGTCAGCTATATGAGCTGAGGTGAGATGAGAGTGCACCGGTACGAGAGTCGAGATGTTACTGAAGAAAGAGGACGCCTACCTACCTAATAGCAGTAGCTATTTATTATTATTAACCCCGACATAAAAAGAAGGGTTTGATATGTCTGTGTATCTGTGGGTCTATGTGCTGCATCGTAGCTTTTATATTAAATTATTGGACTAATTATGATGCGGTTTTTTTTTGTTTGAAAATGACGTGATTGAAGTGGGTTTTAGCTACAATTTTTGAATATTTGTTCAGGCGTTTTTAGCTCATTAGTTCGTTTTGTAAGCTGCTGTATTTTAGACGCATTTGATATCTGATGTTTACGCGAGTATTACCCATTGTGTATAAAACAATTTTACGGGTAAGCAACTTTCGTTATCAAAAGAATTAACAGAACTAGTTACGATAATCAAATGAGCCTAAACGTAATGATAACGTTAATAGGGAATCCAGCTCTTCATTTCTGAGCTTCAGGCTCTAACATAAAAATAGCTCAGTGGTATCATAATAGATTAATGTTTCAAATCTTATGTCTATGTTTAAAATTAAGTGGTATGTAAATACCCCAAAAAACGGCGACCTCTCTTTAGCGAAATAAAGATTTAAAAAAAACTTAATCCTTACTAATATTATAAACTCATTTGCAAAAAAAACGGGCGGTTTTGATTTTCATTCATATTTAAAAAGATACAATACCAAAAAGGTTTCAATCGTTTGTACACGTTACTGGCCGGTTTTAAAAATGCTGTGGTATTTAAAAAAGTACGTTCTAAATTCAATTTTTCATTTGATGTTCATTTTTACAGAAAACCCCTTTTTATCCTACATTTTTGGCGCGAAGTTCCAGAAGTTAACATCGACTTTCATAACTTTTATTCAATTTTTATCGATTAATTTCATATCCTTGACTGTCAAAGCTTTATTTAATGCTGTTTGGCTGTATCAAAAATGGTAGATAAAGTGGTAAAAGCTACCAAAATTATCGCGCTGCTTGAAGAGGGTTGCAGCCAATGTTTCGTGGCTAGGAGGCTAAATGTTAGTCGCTCGACAGTCCAAAGGACCTGGCAGCGATATCAGGAGACTGGTTCCGTCGAGAGAAGGCCTGGTTCTGGAAGAAAACCATGTACCCAACCACGGGATGATCGTTTTCTTGTGAGTCGCGCATTGAGAAATCGCAAATCTTCGTATGTGGATCTTAAGAACAACCTCCAAGAAGTAAGAAATGTGCATATTAGTCTATGGACGGTCAGGAGGAGGCTTCTCGCTGCCAATATACGCAGTCACCGCCCGGCCCGCGGCCCCAAATTACTCCGTGAGCACAGAGTTCACAGGCTTAGGTTCGCTAGAAATTGTGAATCATGGACTCAAGACGATTGGAATAGGGTTTTGTTCTCTGATGAAGCCAGGATATCTCTGTTCGGTGAAGATCGACGTCGGCGAGTGCTAAGAAGACAAGGAGAACGCTTTGCAGAGGCATGTTTCGAAGAAATCACACCTTATGGTGGGGGCTCTGTTATGTTTTGGGCAGGAATAAATTCAATGGATCGTACAGAGTTAGTCTTCATTGAAAACGGCTCACTGACTGGGCATCGATACATAACGGAAGTTCTAATTTCTCATGCACAACCCGCATTGGCCGCTCTAGGTGAAGACTCGATTTTTATGGACGACAATGCTCGCGCCCACCGATCCCGCGATGTTAATGCGTATGTGCAAGAGGTCGGCATTCGTCGTTTGGATTGCCCAGCTCGAAGTCCCGACCTCAATCCCATAGAGCATGTCTGGGACGTTCTGAAACGGCGTGTGAGATCAGTACACCCGGCTCCGCAGACCATCAGAGAGCTGAAGAATGTGATTACTGCGGAGTGGGAACGTATTCCGCAAGCAAGTATCCGGGATATACTCGCTAGCATGCCCGGACGAATTCAAGCTGTGATTTTAGCTAGAGGGGGTCACACTCGATACTAAACATTTATCTGCTTTTACTTTATTAAAGAAAAACAAACAAAAAAACTTTTTTATTTTTACTTCATGAGCATATGCACTACTAGCGAATATACACTACTAGCGAGGTTTAGCATTATTTCCCATAAATTGTATCTAAATTTTATGAAATACTGATGAAAACGATTATTTTCTTATTAATTTAGCAAATTGTGTGGATAAAACTACCTATAATTATCAAACAAAGAAATATTAACATTTGAAATGGTTCATTGCTTAGGTGCCCGTTTTTTTTGCAAATGAGTTTATTTGCGAAAGTAAGTTTGTTTGTTTATTACGCTGAAACCACCGAACCGATTTCCAAAATTCTTTGACCAATGAAAAGCAATAATATCAGGGAATAACATAGGCTAAATTTTATCCCGATATTCCCACAGGAACGGGAACTACGTGGGTAAGACGAAAGAAACCGAAGCGAAGCGAGGATGGATTGCTAATTGTATATAAAACTATTTCAGGTATTTTATCTCGTTTGTATTTGGTTTTTGATTGTCCGACGTTACAAACACTGTAAAGCATTCATGGTCACGGGCGGTACACGCTCAACATTATATTATTTTACAATCATTATTTCAGAAATCATTATTTCTCTACGTGACAAAATCTGAAATACGGAAATCTGTAGACGAACAAGTGTAACCGATATAGCTCGAAGAATTAGTATATACGTTGAATTGGGAATGACCAGGACATATCGCTCGACGAGCAGACAACTGCTGGGGATGAAAGGTTCTTTGAGTAGCGACCACATATTGGACGACGCAGTGTAGGACGCCCCCCACTAGATGGACCGACGATCTGGTGAAAGTTTCTAGACGTCGTTGAATGCAGACAGCACCGGACCGCACTTTATGGTGAAACACGAGAGAGGTCTACGTCCAGCAGTGGGTGGCGATACGCTGAATGATGATAACGACTATTTATTTTTTAATTTTTATTTCTATGAAACTGTCCGTGTGTAGTGTTGCCCAAATGCAAGACCAAGACGAGACTCGGACTAGTCTTGGTCTTGATCTTGCAACATCACACCTGGTCTCATCTTGGTCTTGGTATTGCGCACTCGAGTCTTGGTCTTGCAGCAAGAGTCTCGCAAAGTCTTGCAAGTCTTGCAGTTAGAGTAACGTAACAGACATTTATCACAGCAAGAAAAAAATCCAACTAAATTAATCAAATATCAACCTATCCTATCTATCCATCTGCTAGCCTATAGTCCACTATTGAATATAACCCTTACCACTGGGGAAAATTACTCTCCTATTCCCCTGGCGTTACATTAGACAGCGTTACTACTCCTATAGCAAAGGAAGGAATTTCGATCCTGTTTTCTTAAAACGTCACCACACGGGACAATTAATACAATAAATTTTGTCATTTTAAATATTTTTATAATAAATGGGAGTGTTTATATTCCCCTTCAAGTTAACAATATCCGCCATACCTAATAGTTGCGCTATAAAAAGGAATGTGTTAATGACGAATTTTATACCTATAATTCTACCTACGTACCTCTAGATATATTTAATACTAGCTGTTCCAACAGCTTCGCTTGCTTGACTTACGTATCCATATAATGCTATTATTTCATTTAAATAACCATCTCGCTCCCTGGCTTTAAATCATCACAATTTTTGTTATCTAAATAGGTAGTTGCTGTAAACACAGGTACTTACCGGACACGGGGTTTTCGATTAGGTACTTACCGGACACGGGGTCTTCGGTAAGTACCTGCACAGTATTGGACGAGAAGAGGCCCCTGGATGCCATGAGTGTGGCGCGCCAAATGATGATGCGCGTCACACACTGGAAGTGTCCCGCCTGGGGGCTTCAGCGCCATGACCTGTTGGCGGTCATAGGACCATTCCTATGACCGCCGACAGGTCGTAGCGCTGAGGCGACCTGTCGCTGTCGTCCATCATATTACAGATGCTCGACAGCGACAGGTGCTGGACGTCGATGGCCTCTTTCTGCGAGGAGGTCATCACAAGGAAGAAGGCCGCGGAGCGGGAACGCGAAGCACTTGCGTCCGCTGACTCGCTCCGTCGGCGGCGAATAGGGAGGAGGAGGCGCCAATATGCGCATCTCCTCCCACCGCCTTGATTGATGACAGGACGTGGCCAGACAGCCTTGCGTAGGGGTGTCGGGGATCGAATGTCAAAAGACGACCTTGCTGGCGGCAGGGACCGCTGTAGTTTTAGTGGGTATTCCGGAAGCATAAGCGGCTGGCTAGTCCCACACTCCCCCTCATCTATCACCGGCGGGGGATAGCGCGTAAATTGCACTACAACAGTGACAAAAAAAAGGTAGTTGTTATAACAACGGCTACTACGGAGAACGCTTAACAGCTTTAAAATTTTGTCCGATTTGTTAGCCTTTATAAACACTGCTCCTCCACTGTCACTGAACTCCTTCTAAACGGCTGGACCGATATTGACGATTTTTTTTTGTATATTCGAGGGAATTCGAGGATGGTTTAGATTCACAATTGGACCCGGTAAGTGGCGCTGTTCGGGCAGGACAATAATATAACTTGAGAACGACTTCACCGATTTCGTCCATCTTTCTTTTTAATTTTTCTAATACTATGTAAAAGACTTTTACGGAAGAAAAATTAAAAAGTTGCGCAGAAAATCAGAGAATTGAAGAAAACTTAACGACTGGGTATCTAGGTTATTAATATAGATGATATTGCAACTAAACGGCTGGATGGATTTGAATGAATTTTTGTGAAGTTCAAGTCCCCACTTGAACTTGATAATTTAGATTCACAAATCAGCCCGGCAGATGGCACTGCAGTCGGTCAGCCCCTATTACTGCTGTCAATTTCAAGGAGAATACCGTTTATTTTATTTGAACAGAACAACGTCTGTTGGGTCAGCTAGTACTAAATATAAAATAGGATGTACAATGTTTGCGTAAACAGAAATTATTATACCGTAGCTTTATTTGCGTACGTTCCACTATTGGGCTCGAGCCTCCTCCATAACAGGAGGGTTGAGTTACTATACCACGCGAATCAGACAAGTTAATACAGTTTTATTTTACTTCGTTCTCTTTTACAGACATTATATGCGTATTGTATTGACTCAGTCCGGTTAAAACGACGCGCAATGTTTTGTTTATACAACCTACGCACCAATACTTCGACGGCCCAACTTCATCCCGCCCCGCGAGCGTCACCTTTCCTTATTGGCGCGTGTAAATCACAGTTAGTGTTTGTCACATGTTACAAAAAGTTCTTAAAGCTTGACAAAATTAGTTCTGTGAAGCGAAAGTATTTTACAATTGAAGAAAAAGTGCAATATTATATCGATTAGAAGGCGGTGAATCAAATGCAACCCTCGCGAAGGAGTTTAGCACTGTTATGGGCAATTTCTAAATGAAAGAAAGAAGAAAAATAAATGTGACTGTTATGGGAAATTTATAAATCAATGGTGATCTTCAAATCGATACTAAGCGTGGTGATTATGGTATTATACCCTCCCTCGGGGGATAGTTAGTTTCAATAGGGGACGCCGATAAGCTGATAAATAGATTACGATATCATTATCATAGCAGCCCACTTACGTCCCACTGTTGGGCTTGGGAGGGAATTTCACCTACTATACCATGCTGGTCAAACATGATGATATAGGGTTTCATTTCCGAGTTTTCCTTCTCTTTCACAGATGTTTTGTGCATATTATATCCCTTAGTGGTATTTTACGACATCCACGGGCAAGATACTCCGTCACCGCACGGTCGAGGTTACGATATAAAAATTAAAATTAAAAAGATATTCATACTTTATATCACAATATTGTATCTTAAGATACTGACCAACCGTGTAAGTGTTGTGGGTTCGATTTCCAAGCAGGACAATACTTTGTGCGATTCACAAATTGTTGTACATACTAGGCAATATGCATTATGAGTGTAATATGTATTAGTTAATTGTATGTTTATAAAGTCCGCCCGCAATACAAGGATACGCAATACTAATTCCAAGGATTATTTTTAAGTGTACCGTGTCATCTTGGCTAAAAATTTGGTATATCCATGTGGTGACGGAGTAAGAATACAATTCACCACTCCCTATCTTGCCCGTGATGTCGTAAAAGACGACTAAAGGATACGCATATAACGTCTACGCAACAGAAGGAAAGCTCGAAATTAAATTCTGTACCAACTTGTTTCACCAAAGTAGTATAGTAGCTCAATATCCCTCTTAACATGTAGGAAGCTTGAGCCCAGCAGTGGGACGTATATGAGCGATGATAAAATTAGTATGTAAAAATATACTATTTTTATATAAAAATCCTAGATTGACCCGGACCAACTCCATGGAATGTAATCGTTGACCCAAATGGTACCACCATTTGGGTCAACGATTACATTCCCAAGGAGGGTTGACGTCAGGCAGGCGGCCGGTCATAAAAGTCATTGCCGAAACTTTTTGCAATATGTCAAAACAGATGACATATTGCGTCGACCCCAAGTAATTGGGATAAGAGCAAGATGATGATGATATAAAAATTATATTGGTAGGGCCACGCTGCTAACAATTTTCTTCCTGGAGTCATAGATGGGTTGTTTGTAATAGTACTACCACACTCTCACAGAAAAGCGACATCTGACGGTAATTTGCTACCTAGCTTCATTTGACGAGTATCAAAACCGGAGGCCAAATCTTACCTGTACCATAGCTACCTGGCCGTTTACTTGCAAACGTCATGAGCGGCAATTATCATTTCTTACCATGGAGTCTGCTTATTCGTACCACCAAAGGCAAAAAAATAATGGCCTTAAGGTACGGGCTCTTTTTTCTTTGGTGGACTATGGTCAGCCCACACGCCGTCCATTCCGTCTGGGGCGAAGAAAGGACGGCGCGCGGCCCCATAACCGACCGTATTTTATCTCCTTCGCCATTGGGCCTACCAGCGGTATTGAGTTCCTTGCCGTCCGTGGCCGGCACCGAACCCAAAATGCCGAACTCATCATGTGACGTCATAACGACATAAAGTTCATCAGATTTATCGAGAATCTTTTGAGATAGCATTTTGTGCACGTTGTTATATAATAGGAGAGGCAATTAATGATGAGTTCGATATATCAAAACGTAACTTATATCGGATATGTGTTAGATATCATACCATATCGATATCTATATCAATGTAGCCGATATCACAAAAACCGTATCGAGTCAAAACTTAAAACTATAACGATATGAACACGTACGAACAAAACGTAAACTTCACAAACGATATTGAGATATGAACCATATTCGTTCCTCTCGTTCTAAGTATATATTCTTTTATTAGTATAAAAGAGATGAAAAGAATATGAAATAACTTTAGCCATGTTTGCGTGGTTAATATATCTTACTGTATTAGCAATAAGGTTTAGTTTCCATTGTATAGTTATAGTTATGATAATGTTTCTGGCGGCTACGGGTAATTAATGAGACACTTATTCTACAAAGTGGAACTAAATTTCGAAGTTATAAGGTTGAATTTGAGTTGTTACAATATGGACACAAGTCTGTAAGTAATAATAATAATTGTTGTTGTTTCGTGACATATTCTGATTTGAAAAACAAATTTTGTATTGTTTGTGATATTTTTTAATTGCACTATATTTAATCATTGTAAATATGTCAATTTTTAAATGCGTCAGAGAAGTAATACCAGTTCACAAAAAAAAAAAAATAACATTTACTAGTCAAAATCTTTTCTGCTAGTCCTAAGCCTAGTAAAGCATGAAGGGAAATCGCCGTAGTTACAGTTAGCTAATTGTTAAATAACTTTAGGTAAATACCTATACCTAAGACCTGCATCGATGTACCGCTGACAGCTTAACTGTAAATGTGAGAGTCTGTGTTAGTTCGCATTCGTAGTTAGTTTGCTCATTTTAATATCAATGTTAACGTTTGAAAACTGTACTACTGATATCGATATGAGAAAACTGTTTTCGATATCGATATGCAAACTGTATATCGGATACATAACCGTTTGTGGCACAAACAGAAAACGCCCATATCTAGAGGCAATGAAAGTTCACAGCGTTTTGATGAGAATTTCAATTTTTTGATTGCTCTTAGTGGTCCCTTGCCACTTAGAGTAATAAAAAACATTTAGCAAAAAAACTTTAGCAATCATCTTCATCATCACAGCTTATATACGTCCCTGGGAGGGCATTATGCTGGTCAACTGGTTGGTAATTTTAGTATAGGGTTTCATTTGGAGTTTACCTTCTCTAACATAGATGTTATATGCATATTAAATCCCTCAGTCGTTTTTACGACATCCACGAGCACGATAGGGAGTGGTGAATTGTATTATTATTCCGTCACCACAAAAAACTTACTTTTACTATATATACTACTAGCAACCCGCCCTCGCTTCGCTTCGGTTTCAGTCGCCTTACCTGCGTAGTTCTCGCTCCCGTATGGGAATACCGGAAACAAAATATAGCCTATGTTATTACCTGATATTAGAGCTTTCCATTGGTGAAAGAATTTTTGCAACCAGTTCGGTGGTTTAAACATGAAAGCGTAATAAACAAAAAAACTTACTTTCGCATTTGTAACATTAGTACCTAAGGATGGATATATTGAGTCTGCTCCAAATAATTGTAATAAGAGCAAGGTGATGATGATAATCTATGTTATTTGAGTATGTGATAACATAGAAGTAGTTACAAGGGCGGGACATATCTTAATCTGCATGTAATACCGCAATACCTATACATGATGCCACCATAGCCGTGGGGAAGGGCGAACAAATCGTGTAGTTAGTCGTGATAGTATCTACCGCAAATGTTCACTAACTTAAAGTACGTAATCACTCATCAATAAAATTAAACATTACACAGATGGCGTGGTGTTAGAATAGGGACCTACCGTGCCTTAATGACAATATTTTGTCATCATCATTATAAACAATGGCTTTCGCCGGGATTTCTCTGCGAGATATATTCCGGAATACGGAAATCCGTAGAAGACCGGGTGTAACCGATATAATACGAAGAATTAGCACGCTGAAGTGACTATGAACAGGACACATCGCTCGACGAATCGACAAACACTAGGAAAGAGTGGCGACCACGTATTAGACGATGCAGTGTAGAACGCACCCCCACTAGGTGGACCGATGACCTGCTGAAGATTGCTGGGTGTTGTTGGATACAGGCGTCACAAGACTGCACATTGTGGTGAAACATGAGGGAAGCCTATATCCAACAGTGAACGGCATTGGGCTAAATGATAATGATTATGATCATTATCATCAACAACAGCCTATATACATCTCACTGCTGGATTAAAGCCTCTTCCACAACGGGGGGGAATTTGGCCTACTACATAATGCTAGTGAGACGGGTTGGTATAGGGTTCTATTTCAAGTTTTACTTCTCTTGCATAAATGCTGTATACGTCTTATAGTCGTCTTTTACGACATCGACGGCCAAGAAAAGGATGTGTTTAATTATATTCTTATTCTGTCACCATACGGATATAATTCCGTACAATATTTTATACCACAAGTCTTGATTCTGTGTGGTGCATACAACATCTATGCAAGAGAAGGAAAACTCGAAATAAAATCCTGTACCAACCCATCTGACTATGTCAATTTCCATCTAATTGTGAACACGGTTGGAGCCCAAGAGTAGGACGTGGATAAACTGTGATGAGGAAAAAGTTATCATTTCCTATGTTTATGCGAGTATTACTTATTTTGAATGAAATTTACATAAATGTAAATTTCATTCAAAATAAGTAATATTATTTCATTCAAAATAAATAATATGCATATTAAATCCCTTAGTTGTCTTTTACGACACCCACGGGCCAGATAGGGGGTTGGTGAGTTGTATTACTCCGTATGGTGACGGAGTGAAAATACAAATCACCACTCCCTATCTTGCCCGTGGTTGTCGTAAAAAAGGATTAAAGGATATAATATGCATATAACATTTATGCAAAAGAAGTAAAACTCGAATTAAAATCCTATACCCTATGTCTGACCAGGATGATATAGTAGGTCAAGTTCACTCCTATTGGAGAGGAGGCTCGAGCCCAGCAGTGGGACGTTTATGAGCTGAGATGACGACGACAATGAATTGTATTTTTACTCCGTCACCACCAGGGGCGTAGCTACCACCATATCAGCCGTATGAATGAGACGGGGCTCTCGAGTACATGGGTCCCTGATGAGCAAAAAAGCAGTCTTTTTTTCCCGATTAAGCATTGCGGGATCCCCGTAATGAGCTTTTTTTTAGCTAAATATCTAGCAGGGAGTGATAGCTTATAATCAATTTCATGCAAACATTTTTGTTTCTTTGTGAGAAATCTTTACCCTTCATTTGGAACCCCAACCAATTTAGATACAGGGCCTCTCCAAGGTACGCTACGCCACTGGTCACTACACAGGGCGACTGGCGCGCCAGTCGACGTTGAGAGATGAGGGTACCCGAAAAGGTATTCCATCAGACTGACCACTGAGGACAAGGTACTTGGCGCTGGTGGTCGACCCAACAACGAAGGCGACGTGGGTACTGGTGGGTTATGGGCCCGCGCGCCGTCCTTTCATCGCCCTGGATGGAATGGACCGCGTGTGCGTACCATAGCCCACCAATAAAAAAAACTGGTCACTACGCAGATATTCAAATTCAAATTCAAATCATTTATTATGCATAGACCCCGAAAAGGCACTTACATATTGTCAATTTTACAAAATAAAATTAGATTATCCAATAAAAATAAACTACCACCGGATCGGAACGCGACCGCTACTGAGAAGATCCGGCAAGAAACTCAGCGGGCTTGTTTATTATTTTAATTTTTTTTTTCTTCTTACTTGATATAAATTTGTGTACATGTTTTGTAAGACCTAGCTCCAGTGTGATGCCCTTCGAAGTGCAAGATACTTAATATAATTCAAATGAATATGGCTGGACTAGATCCCACAAGCGGCACCCGATCACGAGTTAACTACTAGAGCAGCCATCACTCCCCTCAACCACTATGGAGGGAAGGGAGAGACCCGCTCCACGCAGCTACCGCAAGTAGATCCTTCAGTGAGCATGACCAAGACCATATGTTACAAACATGTTACAAACGACGAAAATGCAAAATTTCGTTAGGCAAAACACGCTACGCTTTACAATATTAGAGTTATTAAAAAAGAGTTTATTTCAAATAACAAGGAAATTCCATAATGAGGAGCTGCTCACAACCAATCAGTATTATCATCTACATAATCCGAGATTTTATAATAAGCTTTCTTACAAAGTCTATTCTTGATAGCTTTTTTAAGCTTTTTTGTTGGCAGGTCTCGGATATCTTTAGGTAATCTATTGTAGAAACGTATACATTGCCCCATGAATGATTTGCTAATTTTTTGGAGACGAGTAGTATGTACAACTAGTTTGTCCTTATTTCGAGTATTCATTTCATGAATGTCACAATATCTTTTGAAGTTAGCGATATTTTTTTTGACATATAATATATTTTCGTATATATATTGTGATATAACACTTAGAATATTTATTTCTTTGAATTTCTCTCGAAGTGAGACTCTTGGGCCCAGATTATAAATTGCATGGACAGCCCTTTTTTGAAGAACAAAGATTTCAAGTCCGCGGAGCATCCCCACAGTAATATGCCGTAAGACATCAGACTATGGAAATAAGCGAAATAAACCATTCTAGCTGTTTCAATATCGGTTAACATTCTTATTTTTGTTACTGCATAAGCCGCTGAGCTAAGCCTACTCGACAACTTTTCAATATGAGGTCCCCATTGAAGTTTAGCATCTATGGTGATACCTAAAAAAACGGTCGATTCCACAAGGTCCAGAGCCACCCCATTCATTTGGACATTGGTTTCCACTTGCCTCACATTGGGAGTAGTAAATTTTATACATTTAGTTTTCTTCTCATTGAGAACCAAATTATTAGTGTTAAACCAATGAACAACGTTAGACAGTGCATTATTCACATCGTCATAATTGAGCATTTGTCTTTTAATTTTAAATAACAAAGAAGTGTCATCTGCGAACAACACAATGTTTTGATTGTCTCCTATATGGTAGGGTAGGTCATTAATATATACAAGAAACAGAAATGGCCCCAGAATGGATCCCTGTGGAACGCCCATTTTTATGACAGAACCAGACGATTGTGCACCATTAACATCAACCCTCTGGATTCTGTTGCTTAAATAGGAAGTTACAAGTTCAAGAGCGCTATTCCTGATCCCATAGTGGTAAAGTTTTCTGATGAGTGTTTCATGTTGTACACAATCAAATGCCTTGGATAAATCACAAAAGACCCCTAAAGCCTCATGTGATTCCTCCCAGGCTGCAAAAATATTTTTCAATAACCCTACACATGCATCAGTAGTAGAGCAATTCTTAGTAAATCCAAATTGATTTTTATGAAAAATACTATGTCTATTAAAATGAGTCAACATCAAGCATAATTTTTTCAAATACTTTACTGAGTGTTGGTAGTATGGAAATGGAACGAAAATTGTTAATATCTGTCATACTACCGGATTTAAAGAAAGGAATTACTCTACTAATTTTCATGAGCTCAGGAAACACACCCCGAGCAACACAACCATTAAACACAAATGCCAGGTGGGGAGCAATAATAGATATTATAAAATCAACAGTCCTTACAGATAAGCCCCACAAATCTGCTGTTTTTTTAACATTAAGATTTTTAAAAGACTTTAAAATATCATCCACACTGACATCTGAAAATTCAAAGGAAGTGTCACATTTTACAATACTTTCTTTAAGGAGCGATTCAGCCAAAACGGGACATGACGCTAAGGACTTTGTTGTTAATGCCTGTATTACATTACATTTGTAAAATAGTTTTCAAATTCATGTGCCACTTCTTTATTCACAGTCACATTTTTATCACCAATTTTTAAATTAAAGTCCTTCTTCCGCACAGTGTTCCTCCCGGTTTCACTATTAATCACTGTCCAAGTCATTTTAATTATATCACTAGATCCTTTAATTTTCCTTCTTAGATAAATGGATTTAGCACTGGAACAGGCACGTTTAAAAATTTTTGCATAATTCTTAACATACTCTAAGAATGTTGGGTTATGGTTATAAGATTTTCACTGTAAAGATCATATAACCTTCTTCTACTCTTGTAGATACCACAAGTAGCCCATTCACTAAAACCAGCAGGCACTCCAAATGTTAAAGTTTTTGGTTTAAAAATTTTACTGAATTCCGTATCGATTATGCGAAATAAGGATGTATATAATTCATTGGGATTGTCATGAATAGGCAACAGCGGTACCTTCATACCCAGTTTGTATCTAAAGTGCTCTAAGCGGCTAGCAGTCACGGGAACAAAGTTAATACTTTCTCTTTTAATCCTACTAGTTCTAGGAAATACAACAAGTTGACCACAATGATCAGATTCTAGAGCACTAACAATAGTGTGAGCTATGGGTTTAACATTTGTAAATATATTATCAATACAAGTTGCACTCCCAGATGTTATCCTAGTAGGCTCCAAAAAGATATTATATAAATTATATGATTTCATTAGAGTTATAAATTTTTGTGTGGTGTTATTTTAGTCTAATAGATTTACATTAAAGTCGCCGCAAATAACAACTGTTTTATTAGAGGTGGAGATTTTGAACAAAATATCCTCCATATATCTTTCAAAATTATCATATGGTGAACATGGAGGTCTGTATACGCATATAATTATGAACTGCTCCGACTCAATACAAGCAATTTCTATAACACGTTCAATAGAGAGTTTCACAATATCATTTCTTTCTTTATATTTAACCTTCTTATTTAAAATTATCAATGAGCCACCTCGGATCATACTGACTCTATTGAACGAGCTAACAACCTGGTGATTAGGAAAATTGAACATTAGCTGATCACCTTTGAGCCATATCAAGTTATATTAAAAAAAAATGTAATAAAATGTACCTCTCTTAAAGTATATACACTTGATATAAATGTGTGTATGGTCATACACGTTATCAATATATGCAAGGGTGGCATGTAACAGATCTAATCGCATGGAAAACCTACACGGCTGGCTCGGTCCGCTTTCGACGGCTATATATAGCTACCACCCTCGCGGTGCGACCACTTGGACTCAGTGGAACGGACGCTTACGCCTTTCAACTTCAAATAGGTGTCAGCTTGGGTCGGTGTTATATTAAAGGACAGGTCCGTTGAGCTTTTTGGATTTTGTCGAAAAGTTACACATATCTTAATATCTATAGAGGTAATATAGAGATAATGTATAAATATAATGTATAGATATTTTCCGTATAGAGTGTGACGGAGTAAGAATACAATTCACCATTCCCTATGGGCACACCTGACTACACCTCTTGCCCGTGGATGTCGTAAAAGATGACTATGGGATATAATATGCACATAACATTTGTGCAAGAGAAGAAAAACTTTAAACGAAACCTCAACCTGTCTGACCAGCATGATATAGTAAGGTCAATTGCCCTCCTATTATGGAGGAGGCTCGGGCCCAGCAGTGGGACGTACGTGGGCTGCGATGATGATGGTGAAGAATACAAAAGACGAGAAACGTCTTTGTTTTATACTATATCAAGATATATAAATATATTTTGTTAGTAACATTTAAAGTCGATGTATTATTTGTAAAAGTAACCATTTGTCTATTAGCCAATGGGTTCAATAGGCAAATTACATCTACTTAACTTTATAATGTTAAAATAGAAATTGCGTGTGTTACACCGATACTTAGCTTACCCCTATGGTGAAAAGGTTTATAAAACATTTACCTGGTCATGCAAAGCGTAGCTCAATTTCTTTAACCTACAGCATTCCCTTCGAGCTTAAAGAGGTGGTTTTTTTTTTTTGTACGAATCCCACCACACATTCCCACCACTGTAACTCCTGTAAGCCAGAATCCACAATGGTCTCCGTATAAGACACCAAGGTTTGACCCTCAGGAAGTCCCAAGAAACACTTTTAATTGTCTTGGGAACCGCAAAAAAATTATTAGAAAAGAAAAACAGGAGGAGTTGGAAAAATTCCAGTTCCCTCCTATACAAAGGAGGAGATATGAAGCAAAGTAGGGTTATAAGCCAGTAATTAAACTGAGTGTACAACTACGTGAAACGCAGCGGTACAGCACCACGGATTGAACAGAGCTTAATGGACCTATTTGTGAGCTTTAGGTTTGGTGGCAATAGTAGGTATGGCAATAGCGCCTAAACGCACGGATATTTTATCGAGTTGCTTCAAGGTCCGAGTAGTATATTACCCCAGACGTGACATGGAGACCATCTAACATGAGGTCCAGCGGGACCTCATGTTAGAGATAATGTTAAGAGTTAATGAGCGCATTACGCCAGAGAATGTCCTCCCAAAGGACGTGATGAGCTGTTTATTCAAAATTGGAGTTTAAGGTCGAACATTGACAAAATGGTGAATCTACTAGTTTAAAATAGAATAATTTACTTCTAAAATTCTCATGCCCTGTGAGGAATTGGGCTACATAGTGGTCAATTTCTAGCCAAGTTCTCTCTAAACGTTCACGAAGAGATGGAAAGAATAGATATAGATGACGACCCTTTATTGACGAAGCCCACCTTTCCTGCCATTCGGTCAGGAGCCTATCATACACGACGGATTGCGGCGCAAAAAGTCTAGTAATTTTATTACGATTGCGTGGTAAAAGAAAATTGTTAATCATGTTTCCCCTAATGGCATAATACATGAACGCACGCCTGAATAAAGTCGACCGCGAGTACACCTGCAAGTACTGGTAAGGCTTCGGTGCTAACTGTTCGGTATGCCTTACATGGGTCGGAGACGCGTATAAGGCATGATCTCAATCAAGGAGATCACCATCTGGCGGGTCGACGCCCACCAAGACGTCATTGCCCGTTGGGCAGTCCGGCTGGAGAGGCCTCGGTACGGTGTCAGGACCGTCGCGGGCTTCCGGCTGGTGCTGATGGAGTGGTTGGAGCGGACGCACGGGGTGCTTTCCTTCCGACTGGTGCAGGTGCTGACGGGGCACGGTTGCTGCGCCAAGTACCTGCACAAAATTGTTAGGAGGGAGAGCACACCGTCCTGCCACCACTGCAATTGCGACGAGGACACGGCGCAGCACACACTCGAGGGGTGTGCCGCGTGGGCGGGGGAACGCCGTGAACTCGTCGCGATTATCGGTGCCGACCTGACGCTGCCGACCATCGCCAGGGAGATGCTCGACAGCGTCAGGAACTGGGACGCGGTCGCCGCCTTCTGTGAGGCCGTAATCTCATGGAAGGAGGCGGCGGATGGTGTGCGAGAGGAGCTCCTCTTCAGCGACACGTTCCGCCGCCGGTGACTTGAGCGGCGGAAGCGCGAGTACCTGCGCCTTATGCCGCCCTAGCCGACGCCGCGGGTGACCGGACCGGGGAATTCAGTCCGTCACCCGCAGAGAGGTTGACCGTATGACGGTGACCGATGCCCCAGGACGGGGACGTCGAGAGGTGAGAGTACCCGAAAGGGTATTCCGTCGGGCCGACCACTGACGACAAGTCACCCTGCTCCGATGGTCGGCCCAACGATGAAGATGACGTGGGTACGGGTGGGTTATGGGCCCGCGCGCAGTCCTTTCATCGCCCCGGACGGAATGGACCGCGTGTGCGCTTACCATAGCCCACCCATAAAAAAAATGCCTTACACAGGAATATTAGCGCTAATCGTTGAATCTGTAGTAATTTGCGCCAATCTGCGTCTATGGTGACACGATCAACCCAGACTGGTGCACCATAACAGATACAACCCAGATATGTGGCTGTATATATAATTCTAAGTGTGTTAAAACGAAGACCCCAGATGGAAGTTGAAATTCTGGTAAGCGCATAAAAATTTCGTTTGGCTTTTTCACTTACAGTTTTAATAAGTTAAATAAACAATAATTTTTCTCTAGGACCAGGCTGAGGTAACATACTGACTCTTTCCTTTTAACTATCGTGTTATTAAATTTTATACGGGGTAGACTGCAAATTACCTTTCAGTAAAAGATGATACGCTTTGTCGGGAGCGAAAGTAAGTCGATTTTGTATGTCCCATTTTAGTATTGAGTTGGGACATATATCCGCCAATATCTCCAGTCCGTCCCTAGTGTTTGATTGTATAAGCAACAGATCGTCGTTAGCATAGCCAATCAATGAGCAGTTTTACGGTAGAGATAGCTCAAGAAGGTCATCAAACCCTAGATTCCATAAGTATGGGCTTAACACCGATCCTTGAGGACAGCCCAACGTCAGTGATTTAGACACCGCATGGTGACCGAGTTTCAGTGTGGTTGAACCTTGTAGAAAGTATGTCTGTCCGAGTTGGTAAATGATACTGAAGCATCCACGAGCCTTCAGTTTAAGTAGTAACATCGGCAACCATGCGTTGTCAAAAGCACCTGAGATATTTAGAATAATGCCTAGTATTTATTTAAAAGCTGATAGGGAAACAGTTTTTCTAACGGGAATGACCGCGTCGACAGTCGATTTCCCCGGGGTAAATCCAAATTGACTGCGATTGAATGTGGGACTACCCGGTAACAAACGAGGAACAATCAGACGTTCTAAGTTTTCCTAGTGACGGCAGTAGAATAATTGGTCGATATGACTTAGGGTCGTCCGGCGGCTTATCACCGTGTTTCGCTATTATACGTATAAATCCGCGTGTAAATTACTTATTGTCAATTTCTCTAATACCTGTTAGTGAAATTTACAATAAGTATTATACACTAAATTTTGACTGCAATTTCATCTGTGTAAAACTCTGACAACACAATTTTCATTATTGCTATTTTCAGAAAATATCAAAGACAGATATTATTGTTATTATCTCGGCTCGTATATGTCCCACTGCTGGGTTCGAGCGTCCTCCAAAATAGGTGGGAAATTGACCTTACTATACCATAATGGTCAGACGGGTTGTTATAGGGTTTGTTTCGAGTTTTCCTTCTCTTAAATAGATTATATATGCGTATTATATCCCTTAGTCGTCTTTAACGACATCCACGGGTAAGATAGGGAGTGGTGAATTGTATTCTTACTCCGTCACCATACGGTCGAAGACGGACAGATATATCAAACCTAAATACATCATCATGCTTTCAACTCGTATACGTTCCACTGCAATGTTTGGCACTCCCTTAGTCAGTTTTTACTACTCCCTCAGGAAAGTAAGGAATGGTGACACTGTATTCTTATCTCATTACTATACCAGACAAGAAAATATGTAAATTGAAGCAGAGTTGTACCATACGTAATCTCTGTGTATTGTTTCGAGAACGCGTTTTTTTTTTGTAAATACAAAAATCTCACGCTGTTTCTTTCCCACCTTGTGATCTTTTACGACACCTTACTTGTCAGTAATGGATGTAATCCTTACTTCCTTACTAATATTATAAATGCGAAAGTATGTTTGTTTGTTACGCTTTCACATTTAAACCATGGCACCGATTTCAAAAATTCTTTTACCAATGGAAAGCTATAATATCAGGGAGTAACATAGGCTATATCTTATCCCGGTACTCCCACAGGAACGGGAACTACATGGGTGAGGCGACTGAAACCGAAGCGAAGCGACGACGGGTTGCTAGTATGAATATAAAAAGAGAAAGTAAACTCGAAATAAAACTATGTTTTTGACGGAATTATATTCACGCATACCTGACACACATCTGACACACACCTGACATTTGATTCGAGGGTATTAAAAAAATGGAGGTAAACATATACAATAGAACATAATTAAACTATGGCATGACCGAAGTCATAGGCAAAGGCAGATTGTGGAATTTTACTAAATATTATAATAAATAACAAAGTGGAATTTTACTAAATATTCTTGTTCTGCTTTTCTAAATAAATTTGTTGCGATAATAAAAGCGATGGAAAATTTTGAACCTAGTCCTGAAGGTCAAACCTCGATCTAATTTATGAAGATCATTGTAAATCCTAGCTTACAAGAATTACAGTTCGGTGCTTATTTAAAAAAAACATAAGCTTATAATAAAACTAAGCATACTACTATGCATAATTACTCGTATTAAAGATAGCTACGTGTAATGTTCGTAGCACCCTCTACGCGATACATCATACAAGCTACGTAATAACTTTGGTATTAATACCTATATAACCTTTTTGTGGTAAGCTGTATAGTTTATGCAACATACCCCATCCGAATCGGTGGATGGGGAGTCTACGGCTTCATAGCCCACATCTTCATTGGGCTGATCACCAATACCGATTCCTAGTTATGTTTCCTTTCCGTATGTTGATGGATTAAGAATATAATATTTACAAGCGCAATCTTGTAATTAAGGGTAAGTAATTACCCGTGGGATTAATTTATTTTGGTTTTAAAGTCATTTTATCTCAGTAATTTTAGACTTTAGCAAAACGATGATCTTATTGAAAGTTTTATCGGGGAATTTTGGTAAAAATGAAAATTCACGTAAACTACTGTTATTTCATATTCACTACACTTTAGCATGTTTTCTTTATTTGAAATGCCATTACATATATTATGTTACTAGCAATCCGCCCTCGCTTCGCTTCGGTTATAGGTCGTTTTACCCGCGTAGTTCCCGTTCCCGTGGGAATACCGGGATAAAATATAGCCTAGTTTACGCCCTGATATTTCTATTTCTTTTTTTTTTGCTTTCCATTTGTGAAAGAATTTTTGAAATCGGCCCAGCCGTTTTGAAGATTACCCGGAACAAACAGACAGACAGACAGACAAAAATTTTTAATTGCTATTTTAGGCATAGGTGTCGTGTAAATAACCGTGTGAGCATGAAAAAAGCCTATTACTTTGACATTACAAACAGACACTCCAATTTTATTTATTGGTATAGATATGAAATGATTAAATAGTAAAGTGTTGAATATAATATAAAACATATCATACACGTTTTACACATTTTTTATTATTGCTGTTGGTGGCAAACAAGCAAACAGCACACCTGACGGTAAGTAATACTGCCGTTCATATCTTAATGCATGTCTTAAATCAACTTGGGCCAATATCTTTTGATTCCGTCAATAACTTCTAACCGCTAACAATACGATGATCTTATACTTAACTAGCAACCCGCCCTCGCTTCGCTTCGGTTTCAGTCACCTTACCCGCCTAGTTCCCTTAGAAGGTAAAAATTGACAAATGCTCTTTCATTCATTTTTACTGAAGAGTACTTTCCGTGTGATGACGGAATAAGAATACAATTCACCACCCCCTCTCCCACCCGTGGCTGTCGTAGGAGACAACTAAGGGATTATAATATGCATACAACATCTATGTAAGAGAAGAAAAGCTCGAAACTAAAACCTATGGCAACACGTTTGACCAGCGTGGTATAGTAGTCATTTTCCCTCTCATAATGGAGGAGGCTTGAGCCCAACAGTGGGATGTATAAGAGTAGAAATGAGGAAACGAAGCAAATGATGAACGAAGATTATTTAAGCAAAAATTAAAGAAAATCGACGACGTTTGTCTCCTCATACAAAGTTTGCTACTGCGGTTCAACTCTTAGGGGTTGAATTCCAAAACATCCTTACTTAATGGGTTCCTACGTCACAAAATAAAATTACGGTCAAAATTATATGTTTCTAGCTTCAGTAGTTTCAGCTCGGCGTTAATGACTTAGTCGACCAACTTCTTTATACCTATTTATACAGAGGGTGAAAATTAAGAAATGCTGAAACTCGTGTTTATTTATTTTTATTAAATAGTATTTGTGGAGTTGATGAAAATCGATGAAGTTTTTTTTCTCCCCTTACAAACTTTGATGCTGGGGTTTATCCCTTAAGGGTTGAATTCCAGAAAATACTTTTCTAATGGGTCCCTACGTCACAAAATAAAATTGTGTTTCAAATTGCATGCTTCCAGCTTTAGTAGTTTTAGCTCGGCGTTGATAAATCAGAGAACCAAATTTTTTTTAATGCACATTTACACCCTTAGAGGGTGAAAATTAAAAAATGCGTGTTTATTTTTACTAAAGAGTATTTGGAGAATTTGAAGAAAATCGATGTAGTTTTTTTTCTCCTTATACTAACTTTGTTACTGCGGTTTATCTCCTTTTTTTTTATGCGTGGGCTATGGTAAGCGCACACGCGTTCCATTCCGTCCGGGGCGACGAAAGGATGGCGCGCGGGCCCATAACCCACCCGTACCCACGTCGTACTTGTCGTTGGGCCAACCACTGAAGCAGGGTGACTTGTCGTCAGTGGTCGGCCCACAAATCAGTGGTCGGCCCAAATCAGTGGTCGGCCCATAAATCAGTGGTCGGCCCATAAATCAGTGGTCGGCCCAATATCAGTGGCCGGCCCAATATGAATGGTCGACCCAATATCAGTGGTCGGCTCACGGCTTACCCCCTAGAGGTTGAATTTAAAAAAATCCTTTCTTAGTGGGTTTCTACATCACGCAAAGAAACTAATGTCAAAGGTTCGACATCTTTCTAGCCATTTTACACCCTTAGAGGATGAAAATGGACAAACGCTGAAACACGTGTTTATTTATTTTTATTAAAGAGTATTTGTGCTTAATTTGAAGACAGTAGCTAAAGATTTTTTTTCTTTCCATACAGACTTTACCATTGCGTTTCACCCCGTTAGGGGTGGCATTTCAAAAAATCTTTTCTTAGTGGGTGCGTACGTCACGAAATGAAACTACGGTTCAAATTTCATTTTTCTAGTTTCAGTAGCTTCGGCTCACCTGTTGCTTTATTTGTATTTATTTTATTTTATTTTTTATTTTATTTTATTTTATTCAGCACACCAACAGTACAATTACAGCAAATGCACTAATACAACAAATTTAACAAATTTAGCTTAGTAGTAATTGCACAGATGATAGGTATGCATGACATTCATTATCACATTAAATTAGAGACTATAAATTTTGTATATGAATATAATTATTTGTAACAAAATATCAATAAAAAAGAAACTCCCCACTACTCGCCCTTTAAAAGGCAGTGTCTGTATGTTGCATATGTCATTGAAAATATGTCGATATTATCCATTTCAACAGACCCTATATTATATGACCTTGCCATGCGTGTAAGTGGACTGTTAAAGGTGGTATTTAAGGTAGATGCTGGGATATCAAATATACGAGGTTGTCGCAGAGTTCGCGTGCTGACTCTGAATTTCAGACAGTTGATTAGCGGAACGTCTATTGAACCATTTATGATCTTGTGAAGAGTCAATAGATCAGAGTTGTTTCTTCGTTTTTTTTAGACTAAGCACGTTAAAGTAATCTAGTCTAGTTCTATACTCTGGAAGAGCCTTACGTATACCTTTTTTAATACATAAGTATCGCAGGAAACGGGCCTGGATCGATTCCACTCTATCTATATGAGTTGAATAATACGGAGACCATATTACAGAACAATATTCTAAGAGACTTCGTACTAATGTATTGTAGAGTATTAAAATACTATCAATACTACTAAAGCCCTTCGATATTCGAATTATAATTCCAAGTGTTTTTCTAGCCTTACTGATTATACTATCTATATGTTCACGAAATGATAGTGATGTGTCAAATAATACTCCTAGATCGCGAATCACGGAGACGCGGTTCAGACCAGTACCTCCTATATGAAATTGTATATAGTTTACTTTATTGGTAAATGAAATAAATTGTAATTTTTTTAAGTTGAGTGACATACTATTCTTATGATACCATTGCTGAAGAATATCTAAATCATTTTGTAATTTGAAACAGTCACTCAACACAAACACGTAATGGATGTTCCATTATGTTGTGATATATTTTTAGGTCATCGGCATAAGCCAAGCAGTTACAATTTAACATGTATAAGAGATCATTTATGAATACTAAAAACAGTAATGTACCTAATTTTGAGCCTTGAGGAATACCAGAACTAGGCGTAAATGGTACAGAATCATAACCTGCCAAAGTAACCATCTGAGACCGATTAGCAATGTAACTCTCTAACCAACGCAACAGACTGCCATGAATTCCGGCATGCTGTAGTTTTAATATTAAAATATATTAAAGTATATTATAGTTAACGCCCCGCAACACCCCTTGCAGGTGGAATTTCATAAAATCCGTTCTTAGCTGACCTCTACTTGACGAAAGGAATATTTCTGCCAAATTTCAAGTCTTGTACGTCTTATGGTTCCAGAGATATGGTGATGAATCAAAATATCACTCGCAAAATCCTCCTCTCCTAAATATATATATAATATAGATTAGTAACAGCTTCAATCCAAAAGATAATCATAAAATCTTTGGAAATTGGTAATCAACGAACTTAAGATCAAACATACATTGCTCAACAGGTACAGAAACGAAGGATTTCTTACTAGTTTATTACTAGGCGGCGGATCGCCTGCGCGAGGAGCGCAGCCTCGATGAGGCGATCCGCCGCCGGCGACTGGGGCGGCGTAGGCGCGAATACCTGCGCCTCATGCCGCCCTAGCCGAGGCCGCGGGTGACGTGACTGGGGAATTAGTCCGTTACCCGCCGAGAGGCCGACCGCATGAGTCCTCCCCTAGGGGGGGACGTCGGTCGATGGGAGGGTACCCCAAATAGGGGGTATTCCGTCAAGATCGTTTCCGACATCAAGTCACCCTGCTCCTGTGGTCGGCCCAACGACGAAGGCGACGTGCATCGTGGGTGTGTTGCGGGTGTGCGTGCTTACGCTCCTCTGTCGCCCCGGACGGAGTGGTGCGAGGAGCGCGCTGACCGCAGCCCAACCCCAAAAAAAAACTGGTTTATTACTACCGTCAAAAATTAATTATATTAAGCACTTGCAAAAGCTCTACGAATTATTTATATCCCGACTTAATTTTGTGTGGTGACGAAGTAAAAATACAATATACTCGTGTCAGCCTTTTTTCCCGCCAAGGGATTAAGGGATTATGTTTATGCAATAGAAGGGAATTTCAAAATAGAACCGTTTACCGAACCGTCTGACCAGCGAAGTATAGTGGGTCAATTCCGCTTCTATTGTGGAGGGCTCGATAGCCCTCGTGGGCTGTGATGATTTTTATTAGTAGTCAACCAATATTGCTAAAGGAATACCTCAACAAAAGTCCTCTGTGTGGTAAATCAGCGCCATTGTTATTCATCATAGCATCTTATCAAACGACATGAGCATTATCGCAATGTAAAGAACGGAAAGCAACGATAAGAAGGCTCGCAATTATGCACCCAACTTACGTGCATTTTTCAGAATTCAGATAACTTTGTTGGGGGTAAAATCTAATTTAAAATCCTTACGTTCCGCTTTTCCCTCGAAAAGTGGCATCGCTAAGCTGCCAATACGTTGGTAAAGACACATCGGTCACATAGTTATTTCAAAAGGGTAATAAAAGGTAATATATAGAAGAAAATCTTTATTTTGTACAAAATATATTTTTAGCTACTACAGTTGAAATTTTATAATTACATGTCTCTATATATATTAGTCAGCTTCTGAAAAAAAAATTAAATAAAAATAATTAAAAAAAAATTAAATACTTTCTAAAATTGATCTATTATAATGGATTAATAGATACAATAACAATACAATTCACCATCCCTTCTTTTACTCGTGGGTGTCGTAAAAGCCGGTTAAGGGACATAATATGCGGATGGCTGGACTGGGGATTAGTCCGTCACACGCCAAGAGGCCGACCGCGTGACGTTGACCAACGTCCCCGAGCGGGGACGTCGGGGTATTCCGTCGGGTCGACCACTGAAGACAAGAAACTCTGTACCGGGGGTCAACTCAACGACGAAGGCAATGTGCCACGGGTGGATCATGGGGCCGCGCGGCGCCCCTCTGTCGCACCGGACGGAGCCGGGTGGCGAGTGAGATGATCATGATGACCCACCCCCAAAAAAAAGGGATATGATATACAGATAACATCTTCACAAGAGAGGAAAATTCGATCTAAAGCCCTATGCCAATACATCTGACCAGCGGGGTATAGTAGGTCAATTGCCTCAACCCATAGACGTCCACTGTTGGACATAGGCCTCCCCGCGTTAATCCCACTCGGAAGAACGGTTCCCTATGACTTTCCAGACGACAATGCACCTAGTAGGGGATCGTCCTACAATGCCTCGTCCGATTTGTGATCGCCACTTGAAAACCTTTCTTCCCTAAAGGTTATCGGTTGTCGCAATGGGGTGGCCACATCGCTCGACGAATCGACATCTGCTGGGAAAGAAAGGTTCTCGAGTGGCGACCATGTATCAGACGACGCAGTGTAGGACAAACTAGGTGGACCGAAGACCTAGTGAAAGTTGCTGGGCTTGGTTGGATGCAGGCGACACAGGACCACACTCTGTGGCGTGAGATGAGGGAGGCCATTTGATAAGAGGCTATGATGAATAACAATGGCGCTGATTCATCACACAGAGATGAGGGAGTAGAATGAAAGGAGATGAGGGAGATTTCCGTATTTCCGATTCAGATTTATCACGTAGAGAAATGCAGAGCATAGCCCTCTCCATAGCATGTTGAGCGACTTACAGCCTTTTTATGAGGACGAGATTTAGAGACCACGTTTCAGTGCCGTATGTTATCACTGGTGACACTCACTGGTTGTAAACCCTTGTTTTCAGAGACTACGGTATAATGGACGAGAAGATTCTTTTAAATTTCCAGAGCTTTGCCCAGCTGAGTTGGATTCGTCGGCTGACCACTTTCTCGGCAATGTATCTACCTTCATCTTCGAGAATCGTATTCCCAACTCTAGTACCCGTTCTAACCGGTACAGGAATGACATTGACATTAGACATGACTTTCGTCTTGTCCATGTCCATTTGTGGATCCACTTGTTGAGAATACCCTACTGAGGTTATTGAGCATAGTGCCAAGGTCCTCCAAGGATTTAGCCATAACTACGATATCGTCAGCAAATCGAAGGTGAGTGATGTATTCATTATTGATGTTGATGCAGAGTCTGGTCTGGAGAGTAGTCTAATATAACTAGGTAAATTAGAGGAATTCGGCAACCTGCGCCAATGATAGGAAAGTTAAGATATGTGGTATAGACATATGATGAGAATGAAAATAATATTGTGAGAAGTGTTTTAAGTATGAATGTTTAAGACTTTAGGGGTAAAGGAAGACCAAAGGAAAGATAGTGAGACTGCGTGAAGCATGAAAGGGATAGACAAGAAGTGACCACAGAGTGGACGTCGTCGCACCTATGTGAAAACTGGACATATTGCTTCGATCCCAAGTAATCGGGATGTGAGCAGGATAATGATGATGAATTATGTACGACAATAATTTAAAACAGTTTATTGGCTTAAAATATTCTCTTGCTCATCTCATCATCACAGTTCATACTTTGCACTGCTGCGCACGATCCTCCTCCACAATTAAAGGGAAATAGACTACTACTAAACTACGCTGGTCAAACGTGTTTGTATAGAGTTTTATTTCGAGTTTGCCTTTGCTTGCCCATATTTTATTTGCATTTTAGCCCCCCGTCCTCGCTTCACTTCGGTTTCAGTCGCCTACCCGTATAGTTGCCATTCCTGTGGGAATACCGGGATAAGATATATAGCTTTAGTTACTCCTTATATAGACAGCTACCTAGTAGTTAAATATTACCCAAGCCCGCCCAGCCGTTTTGAAGATTGCCCAAAACAAACAGACAGACAAAAATTTTTAAAATGGTTTTCAGACATACTTAGGTGTCGTGCAAATAACCATGTGAGCATGAAAAAAGCCTAGTATTTTGACATTACAAATAAACACTTCAATTTGATTTATTTTTATAGATGTATAGATTATAATCCCTTAGCCGTCTTTTCGACAGCTACGGGCAAGAAATGGGGTGATTAATGCTGTTTTTACTCTATCACCACATGGAAATTCTCTCTCGGCAATTTTCTATCTGTCTTGACATAATTCCTAAAAAAAATATAAAAATTAACAATTGCATTCTTAATTTAAATCAAATAATTAAAAAGTCGGGCAGGCAATTGACAGCCGAAGTCTGAAGAGTTTTACACATTATGTACTCTTAATTTTAGTGAAAAGAGGTCAAAGCACAAAGAGGGCAGTAAGATGATGATGTGTAATGATTTTAGTGTAACATTGTGTGTTAGTGCGAGAGGCGTCTGGCGGTCGGGCAGAGTCGCGCCGCGCGGATGCTGCGCCTCTTAAAATTGTAAACAAGAGCTTTTTCGATTGGTAGGCGGCAACGCGCACGCGTCAAACGACGTAATCTTGTAACGATGTAACTGTTTTATTCATAAAGCTTTTTAAATATTGTACATTTTGGTAGTCACTAAAAAATTTACCTATTTTATTATTACTCTTGTCTATCGAAGAGGTCATATAAGAATTCTAGACTAAAGAATGACAATACCAGCTAGTCAGTTGTGTTAAACAGTAGAAAAGAAAACATGTGCCTAAATTTTCTAATTTGGAATAACTGCAGGAGGATGACAAGGTTATTTAACATATCGTCGAACCACAAATAATTTATTAGAATATAGACATAACATCCATGTGGTGCCTATAAAATTAATACACTTGTTTACAAGATATATCAAGTAGCTCAACTATTTAGGGTGTCATAGATTTCTAAATATACGTTCAACATCTTTATATCCCGAGTATAATGTGAGAGTATAGAAGATCGTTTCAAGATGAGGAAAACTCTAAAATTAGAAACTGTTAATCAAACTATTCTACCTACATATTACGTCAATTTCTTCCTCATTATGAGTACGTTCGTGATTTAAATGGTGTCCCAAAAGAATTTTACATTTCATTAGATAGAGGATCTGAAATAAAGAAACTTGAAAAAAAAATAACGTGCGTACAAAGTACGTATATCATAAGTGAAACTTCTTTGGTACCACGTGTTATTGTCTATGTAAAAAAAAAACAAACTATGCTTAGTAGACGATAGTGGAGACGCTACGGAGCATCGCACAAAGAGGAGACCGAGAACGTGTAATGTGTTCTATCTCATTCTCTTACCGGCTGAATCCTATACATTTATGTGTATGTATCTCTATGGACTTGCTTTTTCGTTTCATCGAGTTTGAAATCACAACGGTTCTAAAAAAGGTTCACTTCAATAAAAAAATACTATTAAAAATATTCTATATTGGATGCAAGTGAAGCAGGACCGTTTCGAGTGGCATTCTCGTGGGGAGGCCTATCTCGAGCAGTGGACGTCTGTATGTCTGTTGGCTGGATGGATGGATAGAAAAAAAAATACAGATTTCTCGATATACTTGTTCTTGAGTATTTACTATTCGTAAATGGCGAAGGAAATTGGACAGCCGTAGACCATATAAAAGAAGTTCAATGCCTATCTAGTGTTTTATCATTAGGCACTGCCGCTTAGTAGCTATCGCCTAACTGTCATTTCGTATCCCATACGACAACCTGTGCCATTATTGTGCTCGATCTTCCTCCGCAATGGGATGAAAAGTTATTTAATGTGAAGTACATTTTCATTTCAGTTTTCAGACATGATAGCGTGTTGTGTTGCCATAGCATAAAGCGGACGCATAGAAAATAAGAGGTAGTTTTACATACACTACAGGGTAAAGTTTCTATTATATGGGAAAATATATAAGTTTAGTATTTAAATAATATATTATTCTTTACACGGGCAAATATAGATAATTCGATATCGAACACGGCTTAGAAGTGATATTAACGGCTTAAAATTGATATTATTATAACTTAGAATAGATATTCCTTCAAATACTCTCTTTTTATTGATTTAATAATGAAGCTCAGTCTAAGGAAAAGCTTCGCTGTGTGACGGCGGCACTGTCCGTATTTGTTGAATATCGATATCATGAAATCGTATTATGTCAACTTCCTGTGATATGTGCGGAGCTACTGCATCTAGTAACAGTATTGTGTTAAGGATCGATGTAGCGGTGTATGTGTAGTTATTATGACGTTGGTGCGAGGTTGTAGCGGCGGGACGTGCGCGCGGGGGCGGCGGCGCGAGGCGGTGCGCGCGGGGAGGGGTGCGCACGCGTGCGCGTTGGCCCCGGGGCGCGGGCGGCAGACGCGCCGCGATGGTGGGCCGCGACAGCCGCTCGAGGAGCGCGGCGCGCCCTGAGGCGCCGCGGCATGAGTAGCGCGCCGCTCCGGCCCGGCCCGCGCGCCCGCCATGGCGCAGGCCGCGCCCGCGTCCGATCGCACCCACTCCTTCGTGAAGAAGACCTTCCACAAGCCCACCTACTGCCACCACTGCTCCGACCTGCTGTGGGGCCTCATCGGGCAGGGCTTCGGCTGCGAAGGTACGCCTCGCGCATGCGCCCCGCGCGCGTCGATACCGACCGAGCGCGCGCCCGCTTCGGCACGACCAGCGCGTTATGCAACCCGGAGCCCGCAGCCGGCGCCGGGCGTGGCGGCCTGCGGCCCGGCCGATCGCCCACCCGCCCCGATCGATACGCCCTCAGGCCAGGCCGCTCCTCGGCTGTTCACGTGCACGCCTCGCGTGCTCGCACATATCGCCTTGCACTTGAAATTTCAAGGACGCTTGGCCGATTCCATTGATTTATCGGCACCTCGTAAACTGGCATGAGCCTCGTCGTACTTATGATGGGATGATTATGTCATTAAATATTGTTGTTTGAGATCTGGACCGGGTTACGAGGAGTCACAATTTGGGAGCATATCGATCGATCTGTTTTGTAAGGAGATTTTACGTAGCGGAGCGGGGCGGGGCGCGGCTGCATGCCCAACAACCCTTAGCTTTAAGCTTGATATAGTGAACGTGTGAAGTAAAAGGTGGTAAGTGACCATTGATCGCATCGTACCATACAAATTGATTCTACGTGACGTACCTACATTATTATTGCGAAGAAGACATGTCGATAAGTACCTACTGCGCACATCATTTTATTACTTTGAATTTTGCATAGACCGATAATGGCATCAAAATTGATAGTATTAGCTGTGTAAATCTATATAATATTAGATTTAAAATTATTTATTTTACAAATTACTACTCAATTTCATTTACTTAAATATTGTAATCAATATTTTAAATACTGATATAATTTATTATAAAATATGTATATTTATAACATGTACATTAGGTAAAATATAACGATATTATTCTTTAATTTTTCCTTTTATAATCTATTCTACGTCAATTATTATTAGGGAAAATGTACTACAATACCATTGTAGCTATGTTAATAATTTGATGTTTTATAGCAATATAGTAAAAACTAGACACGTAACGTTAACCATAAATTAATAGAATTTGCGTGTTATACGACTAGGGCCGTGGTACATATTTTCAATTATCGATCTATGGTAAGACCCTCGGCAATAAAACAGGACCAATTTGACTAAATGTTTACGCTTAAGTATACTAATGCCGTAATACCTTGAAGGATTATTTACATATACAGATTTACAATATTATAATGTCATCGCTGTTTTCTTTCAATTAGGTTGCATAAGAGACAGCTAGGACAAGGGGAATAGTAAGTCAAAGCAAAACATCACGACAAGAAACTCGCAATTTGTTTATTACAAATAGTAGTTGTGTGAGATAGATGATAAGAAGAAGAGACTAATTCTTTCTTAAACGTATTCCATCTCTATGAGATACATCACTATTTTCTGCTCATTTTTCTTTTTTAATAATCTTAAGTTAAATCCAAGTGTTTAAGAGGTATGACGAACATGAACTTCATGGGCCGTAAGTCCATTTGTATTAATAATCTGTTGACGCTGATCAGGCAGATTGTTTCTGATCGTTCCTATGCTGTTTCTTACGGCACCTGTTCCAATGGAAGAGATGCTTACTACATACGAACTTCATAAAGCCACTACGTTTTTCTAATTCATATTTGTGATTGTATTTTACTGTCATAATTGTATTTTTGTATAGTCATCTGCGACATAGAATTTGCTCTGTTTCATCATCAATGCCTTAAACACTGTTTTATATGTTTTCATGTCATCTATATTAACTAACTCCATAATAGTCTCTGCTTTCTTGACTATATTGAGTTTTGATTTAGTTTCGAGTAGAGTTGTAACAGAGACTATACGCCCGCGATTTCTCTATAAACGTTTTTGTTTTACGTAATAAGCTACAGAGGATATTGTATACTATTGCCTTTTGACATAGCGAGGAAAAAGGAAAATTCTTCATAACATATGGTTTGCCCTCTGGTGTCTGGTATCACACAATGATCATAATTTTGGTTTCATTTGTGATACTTCTGTACTGAAGTCTCCAGGCACGATAATGGTCATTTAGAGGGAGCTTTACTCTAAAAAGAAATGAGAAGTTTACTAATGATGTTTCAGTGGATATAGTATAACTTTATACCGATTTCAAATATGCCGAGAGGTTCGGTAATTTTCGGTTACGGATATTTTTAGGGAATGGTAAAAAGAAAATCGTATTATTCCCCCTTAAAGAAACTTATGTATAGACTGTTAGTTCAGCTGGTTGAAAGAAAACCTATCGTAATGTATCTCAAAGAACACCGCTCTTATGAGAAATTATAAGAAACTATTATGTCCGTTTAGTTTATGATTTCGGATATATTTTCATGTCGGATATCCGATAGTTATATCCGATATATAGTCACTACATTTACAGCTCCATAACATGACTCTTTCACACCTGCACTAGAAGGTAGAATAACTTCACAAATGGTATAGATAGATTACTAATCTAAGTATTAATCTCCGGTGAAAAGAGTCGTGCAATCAATTCCCATTCAGAATTCTTGCCTATTAATATAATTTAAAAATTCTACTAAAATACGACTAAGTTAACTACAAGCTTTCGAAGCTTAGATTTTAAATTTTATACGTATTTTGGATAGAAAATTTTCAAAGAAACTAACTGCAACGGTGTTGACCAATAACTTTGTGGTGCTTTAAACATTATTTTACATGAAACTTTTTCTGTATATAACAGTTTTTTCTGTTCCAATTTCTTTTTGCGCTATCGTATGAAAGCATCCCAGGAAGAGTTTCTGGGTGACAGCAAAGCAACCGCGCCCCTATGCATAGCTGTCAGTCTTTTGAGAGAAATATTTGTCCGTTTTTTAAAAAAAGCAAGTACTTGCACTAAGTATATAAGCCTTGTATTGCTTTCATAAATGCACAATTAACAGACATAAAATATACCTAGAATCAAAACAACTAGACTATAAATTGCATAAAGTATACTTAAGCGTAGTAACAACACAGTTACGGTTACACGACACTGATACGATTACGGTTTTTGCCTATTTCCTTAGTCATTATGATCTGAGTCATCATCAGCTTGCCCTCATCCCAAGATAGGTAAAGTCAGCACAACATGTTCTTACCTTTCATAGGCTCCTGTCAGCCATTATATCAGCACTCACTGCTTTTATACAAATATCCTCATTCACACAATACATTCATCTCTTTTTGGGTCTCTCACGATTCTTACAACTATCCACAATTATATTCATAACCGTCCTTATCTTATCTTTTATCCTTCCTCATCACATGTCCATACCAAGACAATCTCGCACTCCTAATCTTCTCTATCACTGGTGCCACTTTTAGACTTCCTCTAATATACTCATTTTTCATTTTATCCAACCTTGTAACTCCATACATCTATCTTAGCATACGCATCTTGGTAGGATGCAGCTTTCTCTCATCCGTATTTTTCAATGCACAACATTCAGATCCGTACATAACGACAGGGTTATTTCCTTAATATTGTAAAAATAAAGTTAAAAACCTGAGTGATTACTAGCTAAGAAACCATGCGACCGTTTACATCGTCGTAAAATGTAGCTACAAGATCACTGGCAAAAATAGGTTCTCATAAGAAACTCATAATATCAATTTCAATGAACAACCTGCCATGAGTGGCAATTATATTTGTATAGCTGATTCCTAGAGAGGCTATATCTTACAGTTAAGGTCACTAAGCTGATAGATGGAGGCGAATCTTCATAACCTATAGCTATCACTGAACATCAAATTGGCTGACTCAACTTCTGCTTTCGTCAATAAATAAAAAACAATATAAAACTTCTCATTGCTGCCTGTAAACGGTAATAGACTTGGGCTTTATTATAGAATAGCTTACTAATTTATATTTTATGGATTAAAGAATTTTATTGCTTTTAGCTAGTTCACGAGTAAACAACCAATAAGTCGTAACCATTTATGGACTTGTGTAATATCAATTTTGGAGGAAATGGAGTAAGGACAGGAAGTCAAGCAAGGGTTTAATTTCGCCGCCTATCTCTCTCATCGAACGAAATATAGTAGCAAATTTATACTACAGGGAAGTCGCGAGTGTGGTACTATCTAAATCAGTCTCTTTATGGCTGCAAGCAGAAAACTGACAGCAACGTGGCCTAGAACTTTCTAAATAACGTAATCTAATAAAATATCTATGTATTCATGTT
Source organism: Lymantria dispar (assembly GCA_032191425.1). NCBI lineage: Eukaryota > Metazoa > Arthropoda > Insecta > Lepidoptera > Erebidae > Lymantria > Lymantria dispar. The sequence goes on along the minus strand of CM063449.1, from coordinate 31,042,905 downwards.
TTATCTCTCCATCCACCAAGCTAACTACGTCCAACATTGGACGTAGACGTATCCAATGATTATGGCCTAATTCCCCAGTTTTAGCAAGCAAAGTTGAGTACCATAGTTGTTGTTGTAATCCATCAATTGATTTTTAAAACTGTATTCGTTAAATAATTTATATAGAAAAATACTCGTAACAGTCTACGTCGTAGCAATAATCTATTGCGTAGAGCTCGTGGGGCTACGCAGACCTTGCTACGACTGCACTTTTGTATCCTTTGCTTTCAAATGACAATAACCTGAGCAGTCATGGAGAGTCTATAGTCTACAAGATTTTAATGCATATTCCAAAGAAAAAGTGAGACTACGTTGGCTTAACGTACGTTATAACTAAAAAAAATTGGATTTAAAAATTATGGAAACCTTATTTAAAGTAATTAAATATTTTTCGTTTTAATAGCTTATCCTCAAAAAGTATTTTATATCCGACGACTAAAGTGTTCATAGTGTTAGTAAAAGTCTAATAATTTAAATAAAGAATGGCAGCTAAAGTAACATGATGTTTTTGTCGCACAAAAAAGAAATTAATTAATGAAAAAAAAGAGTGTGCGCTTAAGACCGCACGGCAGAAGTGAAAACTTCATTGGCCAATCCCAATCAATTTATATATACATATATATAGTAAATAATATTATGTATTATGTAGTATTATTAGGGATCGTGTTCGTAGATTTAATGAGAAACAAGTCAGAAATTAAAGTTAATATTTATTAAAGTCTATATAAATCATTATTATTTATAATTGTTTATATTTTTTTTTTTTCAATATATATTATTTTTTCAAAATTTATTATTTTTTAATATTACCAAACCGCTAAATACACACACTAACCTCACAATGCAAAACAGATAGTTGTTAAAATAATAATTATCATTACGTATCAATTATAACTATTAATTTAATAAAGACAATTAAGACGTAAGAATTGCTCATACGAAATACAGCGATACAACTGCGAAGAGCAGCTGACTGTATCTTTCTCGCTCGGGTACACTCGGCGGTCCCGAGTTCACCCGATCGAGCGTTTCACCTCAGAGCATGACGGATCAGCCTAACTTACTATCCACGAAAAAACTGTGTGCGGTGCTTCTAAAGAAGTTTTCACTTCAATATATTAATATATAACGCATTAACATAAAATAATACGTAAAATTTTAATTGTGAATATATAAATGCAATATGCAAGACAACTCAAACAAAAACCATAGAGCAACACAAAACAACAATAACATTCATTATTCTGACGCGCACTATCTCGACAGTCGGCTGCGGGAGACAATGCGACAAAGCGCTACGACAAGACAATGCACGTCCCTAGTTCCGACACGCCCGCGCAATTGTAACCATAGATAAGGAATGCGACGTGTGGAAATGGACAACTTATTGTCGCCAAGTGAGGATACAGCCTTAACATCTTTTGAAAGAGGAATAAACTGTGACGTCAGAGATGGACATTTGTATTATAATGGCTTATCAGATGATTATATAATAAATTTAAACAGAGAATATATAATTTAACATTGAAATTAATATATTCCATTGAATTTGTAAAATTTCTGAATTGAGTTGAGCCTCACCTAATGTCAAACAAAAATATATACAAGGCCGCATCGTTATGAATGGAATTACACGATTAATTATCAAGATTTTCCAATCAAAAGTTAATTTTATATGAGAAGAGAATATAGAACACATTTCAAACCAGCACATAAAAATATATTATTTAATATTTGTTCATTTTGATTGGATTATTTCATATTATTAATTTCATGAATTTGAGTTGCTCTACAATAAAACCAGCAATATTTTTCTTTTAGTAAATTAAAAATATGGTTTCGAAAATGGAATAGTGTTTGCGTGTATTGTTCAAGGTTTTCTACTAATAATAATTACCTGAACGATCTAATACATTGTACTTTTCTACCAATCTTTGGCTACAAATCTTTATATGCCTCTGAGTAATACATTTATGCACGTTGCCACTGAAACCTATATTTTATTAAAATATAAATCAATCTATAATAATAAGATGTCAACATGTAACATTGTGACTTTAAATATCTTTAGGTGTTATTTAAAATTTTGATGTTATTTAAAACGGCCAATAAGCATGCTTCATATGATAAAAAATTACCATTTGCTAATACCTTTTTTTTTGTGGTAATAATTTAGAATCTCGCACGACAATCTAAACAAGTAGAAGTTTCGGTTTCAATATTTTTCTTCTTGTTCACCCTCCATCTCAATGTTTGTCAGGCAAACTCCTACATATTGAGAAGAAAATTAGTCAACTACTACTGCACTGGTCACAGTTTGGCTTAGGATTTGTTAGATTATATCTTTTACTCGCGAGAGAAATTTAGAATGGACTATTTTTTTTATAGCCTGGGTAAACTCCTCTCGGACCGTAAGGGTGACGAAGTCAAACCCGCCCTGAGTTTGACCTCATAGCCTACCGTATTTTTCTTCTTTTTTTATTGACAATCAGCGAGCTCATTATTGCTAATACGAGCTCATTATTGACAGTTACATTTTTATAGCAAATAATTTTTTTTTTCATATTAATTATTGTGCTTCAGTAAGACGTCACTTTCCACTATGGCCACATTGTTGTACATATCTTCTTGGAATTTGGGTGGAGCACGAACACATTTATAAAGCAGTTTTTATATCATATTTGCTGCCACTACAATGCGGGATGTATCCCAGCAGTTACACCGCATCATTTAACATTAAATACTTTCAAAATGATTTAATGTGACCACCATCACCTGATGCTATTACATTCCCACCAAAACTGCCACCTACGGTTAATACCGTAGGTTACCGGTTAATCCAAGTGGCGCTAGGAGGTATTACCTTGCACCTGATGCCGCCCTAGCAGAGGCTGCGGGTGACCAGACCGGGGACTTAGTCTGGCACCTGCGGAGAGGTTAGCCTCGCGACGGCGATCGGCGTCCCAATAGGGTACGTCGATGGGAGAGGGTACTCCCTCGGGGTATTCCGTCGGGTCGACCACTGAAGTCGAGAAACTCTGCACCGGTGGTCGGCCCAACGACGAAGGCGACGTGCTATATGGGTGGGTTACGGGTGTGCGTGCTTACGTCCCTCTGTCGCCCTGGACGGAGTCGGGTGAGGAGTGTGCCGACCGTAACAAAAAAAGGAGGGATTACCTTCTAACGCCACTTGGATTGACCACCAATACCGGTTGTTTGATATCAGCGGAACACTGTAGATATACTTAGTCCGGGGTTTCAATACGAATTTGGTCTCTTTGAGAGAGATAGAGAGTAGTTTATTTATTACTTAATGTGTTTCTTTTTTAAAAAGACAACACTTTGCATCCTAATACTATCTAATATTATAAATGGGATTATGAGTATGTTTACTACGTTTTAACAATTTTACCGACCATCATGATATTTTGTGTAGGCATTATCAGGGGAACAATAATGCATTCGTTTAGATTCATATACGTCCCTCTATATGGCTCGCGCCTTCTCCACTATGGGTTAGAAATTGATCTACTATACGACGCTGGTTAGACGTGTTGGTATAGGGTTTTATTTCAAGTTTTCCATCTCATGCATAGATGTTAAATGCATATTATATTCCTTAATCGTCTTTTACCACACCTAAGGGGAAGGAAAGGGGTGGTGAATTGTATTCTTACTCCGTCACAACACGGAAACACGATAAATACAGTTATAATAATCAAATATATATACGTGAAGCAAAAACTTTGTACCCCTTTTTACGAAAATTACGTGGATGGACAAATATGACATTTGGCATAGTTGAAGTATATAATGAGGAGAAGTGCATAAAACTGAGATTTCATATAATAATTGATTAGAAATACATTAAATTCATTAAAAAGTCATTACGCACACTATCATGCAATCGCTACACACACACACACACACACACACACACACACACACACACACACACACATCAACGCTTATACACTTTCGTTTACGGTTAAAATCTCTGGTCGAACTGAATATCAAACAATCATAATTATGATGACAATGTCTAATAGACATTTGTACTTGTATATTAGTTATTACTGAAATACACCTTGCTGAATATACAGTTAATCATAAATAAAATTAAAAGACAAGAAATTTAATTTAAACGAAAAAAATGACAGCATTTCGAGCACTCGGCGACCGCTAGTAATAATCAAACTATAATTATATCAAAATAACACCTGTCCATTTATTCTTGTAACAAATATTCACTTTTAATAACTAAATCAATCACAAACAACAATCATGTGAATGTTTGTCGTTCGAAAACAGTACTTAAAAATTAATTTTTAATTGCCTTCATTCGTAGTCTAATGGAAAACTAAACCTTATTGTATTGAAGACTGATACATATTGAATATCAAGCGTTTTCAAATATGTGGGTGGTTTGAAAACACCTTCAGGCCTATTGATATTTACCGTTGTTTCGATAATGACTATGGTGGGCAGTGTATATGTATTTCTATTTATATAGCAGCTAGCTATGTAAATACAAGATTATTTTTGAAATTTATATATATACTACCGAAAAGGCTATAGCACCATAGACCATATCCTCACGCTTCGGCAGATTATACAAAAGACCAAGGAGTATAATCGGCCCCTGTGCTTAGCGTTTGTGGACTATGAGAAAGCCTTTGATTCAGTCGAAACTTGGGCGGTGCTGCAGTCCCTTCAGGGGTGCCAAATCGACTATCGCTATATCGAAGTGCTGAAGTGTTTGTATAGGAACGCCACAATGTCAGTCCGTATCCGGGATAAGAGTGCGAAACCGATCCAGTTGCAGAAAGGCGTGAGACAGGGAGATGTCATCTCTCCGAAACTATTCACCACTGCACTGGAAGATGTCTTCAAGCTCTTAGACTGGACTGGACTCGGCATCAACATTAACAGCGAATACATCACTCACCTTCGATTTGCGGACGATATAGTCGTTATGGCAGAATCCATGGAGGACCTTGGCACAATGCTCAATGATCTCAGCAGGGTATCCCAACTAGTGGGTTTACGAATGAACATGGACAAGACGAAAGTCATGTCAAATGCCCATGTCATTCCTGTACCGGTCCTAGTTGGCAATGCGATTCTTGAAGTTGTCGATCACTATGTTTACCTAGGACAAACAGTTCAGTTAGGTAGATCCAATTTCGAGAAAGAGATCAGCCGACGAATCCAACTCGGTTGGGCAGCGTTCGGGAAACTTAAGAGGATCTTCTCGTCCAACATACCTCAGTGTCTGAAAACACAGGTCTTTGACCAGTGTGTGTTACCAGTGATGACTTACGGCACGGAAACGTGGTCCTTAAATGTAGGCCTCATATCAAGGCTCAAAGTCGCTCAGCGTGCTATGGAGCGGCTATGCTCGAGATTTCTCTGCGAGATAGAATCCGGAATACGGAAATCCGCAGAAGAACGGGTGTAACCGACATAGCACGAAGAATTAGCACGCTGAAGTGGCAATGGGCAGGCCACATCGCTCGACGAACCGACAACCGCTGGGAAAGAAAGGTTCTCGAGTGGCGACCACGTATCGGACGACGCAGTGTAGGACGCCCCCCCACTAGGTGGACCGATGACCTAGTGAAAGTAGCAGGGCGTCGTTGGATGCAGGCGGCACAGGACCGCTCATTGTGGCGCAACATGAGGGAGGCCTACGTCCAGCAGTGGACGGCGATAGGCTGAAATGATGATGATGATGAATTCTCCTTCAAATAGACAGCAGCCTCACCTACCAGGTCCGATTGTGGATCTAAACTATTCTCGAATACTCCTTAACACACATAAAAAATTTCATCAATATCGGTCCAGCCGTTTAGAAGGAATTCAGTGACATACACCTGTACGTCAACCTAATGTCCAGTGTTGGACAAAGGCCTCCCCACAAGAATGCTACTTAGAACTTTCTTGCGCCACTTGCATCCAACGGTTCCCTACGACTTTCAAGATGTCGTCAGTCCACATAATAGGGAGTTGCCCCAAGACCGTCGTTCGATCCGTGGTTACCACTTGAGAACCTTTTTTTTCCCAACGGTTATCAGACCGACGAGCAATGTGGCCTGCTCATTGCCATTTCAACGTGTTAATTTTTCATACCCATGGGAAGCTCCCTGCCCTAATCTTGTGTCTTATTTATTCAACCCTTTACATACGTGGTTACCCTGCCACGCTACATGCTGACCCTGTCATACTACATGAAGATGTTATATACATACTAGCAACCCGCCCTCGCTTCGCTTCGGTTTCAGTCGCTTTACCCGCGGCGTAGTTCCCGTTCCTGTGGGAATACCGGGATAAAATATAGCCTATGTTACTCCCTGATATTATAGCTTTCCATTGGTGAAAGAATTTTTGAAATCGGTTCGGTGGTTTAAGCGTGAAAGCGTTACAAACAAACAAACATTTATAATATTAGTATGGATTATAGAGACGACTAAGGGTAGTCGTCTTTTATGATACCCACATACAAGATAGGAGTGATGAATTGCAATTTTTATTCCGTTTTTTCATTTGATTACTAACAATCTAATTTTTCGCGAGTAGCTATTTTGATGAGACGGGGTGATTTTTGGTAAATCTCAAGATAATTATCTAAAATTATTAAAAAAAAAAATAATCCTACAAAATGTATGGTTAGATCACAGATCCTTCCAACATGTATCGATAACGAGGTCATCAAAAATGATTACTAACAAGTTGATTTTTCTTTTTTTACTTATTTAATATTTATATAAATTAACAGTCATATTGTCCTACAAATGGCGTGGTACGTTATCCCGGTCATACGCTCAAAAGTTGTAGTACAGATCCTACAACCCAGCAATTCCTCCGCTTCACATAATATAAAACGACATTAAAACTATTTAATAATCGGGTTTAAATATGAAATTGCCGTTTTAACGTACTAGCCACTTTGAATTAAAATGAAACATGCATGGTGTCAGATATCAAAGTGAAACTGTTTTCAAACGAAAACTATAACATACTAAATTTAAAAAATGTATGCCATTTGATCGTTCAACGTTCAATTGTTTTTACATTCAGCTTTCGAAGTGAACATGGATACGGCAAAAATCAGAGTAATTTTCGAATATGAGTTCCGACGTGGGACTAACGCAGCAGAAACGACTCGTAATGTCAATGCTGTGTTTGGAGAGGATACGGTTAACGAACGCACCGTGCGTTTTTTGTTTAACCGCTTTCGTAGTGGAAACTGGGACTTGGTATAGAAGTGAACGGATTTTGGACCGAATTGTGACGTGTGATGAAAAATGGATTCTTTATAATAATCTCAAGCAAACAACGCAATGGCTGACCCCAGGTCAAACGCCACATCAGTGCCCTAAAGCGAAGCTTACCCATAGATAGGTGATGGTAACTGATGACTGATGGTCACTTTGTGGTGTAACTCACTACAACTTCCTCAGATTTGGTCAAGCAATAAACTCAGATGTCTACTGTGTAGAACTCCGAACAATGATGGCGAAACTCGCAATAAAACAGCCCTGATTTGTCAATCGATCTTCACCTCAAATTTTCCATGATAACGCAAGACCTCATACTGCACGAGAAACTGTTTTAACACTACAAGACCTGTAATTAAAAACCATACGTCATCCCCCGTACTCGCTAAACCTCACCCCAACCGACTACCATTCTTCCGCGATTTGGACAATTTTATGCAAAAAAAAAATTTCTTTCGAGGGAGCAGTACAAAATACCTTCACACAGTTTGTGGAGTCCATGACCCCAAAGTTCGATCGCAAAGGTTTAAATGATCTTCGAATTAGATAGCAGAAAAAATAACGAGGGTAAATACTTTGATTAAAGAAATCTGTTTTATGAACAAAAAAATGGTTTTAATTTGTCAGTACGAAACGGCAATTTCATACTTTATCCCTTAATATAATACATTAAAACATTGAATATAATACAAAAGCACAATATGACGCTTTCTCGTGCCCACCAAAACCCTTATTAGAAATTCTTAATTATCACTTGCTGTAAGCAGTGATAATTAAGATTTTCGTCGTAAGGAAACCTACATATCTAAGAAATTAGTAAAAATATAGATCTAAAATATGCGAAATCCGTACCTCGCATTTAAATCTTCATCTCGATTGTCGCGAATGTCTACGACGATCTATATGGCCACTTAGTACCTCTAAAATCCTAATATATGATCTAATGTTACCTTATAATATAAACTATAAATAAAATATTGTCGAATCAAGTTAGAAAGTATAGCCTAGAATAATAAAGCTTCGGAGCAATTATAATAAAGAAACCAACATATTTATAATCTGATAAATCACTCGGACGCTAACAATTGCAAAACGAAAACGTAAACGCCCAAAAAATGCAAAAAAAAATTGTTTATTTTGATATGCACATAATAAAAGCAAAGCTGATCTAAAAATAGAATTCCTTGCTCTTGCAGCATCAGCGTCAGAAAATTGAATTGGTACATGCTGCCGGTAGCGCGTCCGCGGGGCTACGCCCGGCGTATGTAGGCCACTGGTGACGTCACACGGTGATGACCCAGTTCTATTGCCATTGAGAGACGCGCGTCAATGGTGCCCCCTTCCCGCGCACCGCTTACTTGCAACCAACAGTGCAGCACCCCCTGGGCTGTTTGTAGAGCGTGTCGAAAACCTTCAATATTAAGTACTTCCTGTTCATGCTATTTTTAGAATTAACTACAAATTTACTATAAATAAATCTTTGGCAATCTTTGAAAATAATAAAAATGAGTTCAATAAAAGGAAATCGTATAAGAAACATTTAAATAGCGTGCTATCGATACAGGTTGTTAGATAATTATAGATAGTTAATAGATATATATTATTTCGGCAATAATTTTATTATAATAACGTAATATATTTTGTAACATATAGTGGCTTAGAATAATAACGTATAGAAGGTAAGTTCACGCTCAAAAAGTGAGGCATTTCAATTGGAGCCTAATGGAGCTTACGCCGGAACCGTTCCGTAATGTACAAGTCATTGTACTGCACATACGCACGCAACTCTTAAAAAATAAATTGATAATTATGACGGTTTGTGCATTCAAATGGTGTCACAACACATTTGAAAAACTTAAAAAGGTTTTTAACGTTACTTTTAAAAGTATTTCGACGATTTATGTTAATAAAAACAAAATTTGATTTCATAATTTGTATAGTAGTTTGCGTATGTAATCATCTGCGCGCCATTAGTATTTTTAGATTCAAATTTTGAAAGTTCGAAGTATTGACACTATCCTTCTATACGTTATTATTCTAAGATATAGTGGGTTATTTAATTACTTCATTCAGCCATCTTGTATTTCGTTCCCGCGCTTAAAATCTATTATCAAAACAGCACTTATTTTCACCACAGCCAGTATTGGAAGTTATTCGTGCTTCCATATGTCTACTTAAATAAAACTAATTGAGAAAAAGAAGAAAAATTGTCCAATTTGTTTTATAATAGCTACAAAACACAATAATAAAAAAACACAAGATAGAGTTACATAATAAAAATTTTCATCGGCTCATTATTGTACTTTTTTTAATATTTTATATTTTTAAATAAGGAATCGGGTAACAAGGAATCAGGTGTGTATTTGCTCTGTAACAAATATAAAGTTATATCGACTTCATATCATACAATAACAGTAGCAACAGTATAAATTCTTCATATGAATAAACTATGACAAAAAGTGAAGAACTGTCGTCACGCGTTACTTTGTGATCCATTATTTATATCGGTGGGATGATACACGTGCAAATTGCTACTATTCTATTATTAATACTTTTCTCTAAGCTTTTGTATAGTAATGACGCATCGAAAGGTTTAAATATTTGATTCGTTAGTTTCTTTCGAAAAAACATTACATGGCATATATTTGCCATGTCTTATGACTTTTATAGAAGAAATTCTTTAAAATTTATCTAATTTAAGATACTAATTTTTTTTTGTTTTTTTTGTTTGTGTACAGCTGTTGGCCGCAGATGGCCTTGACAGCTTGACGCGGACTATGGGTGAGCGCTGAGGGCTCTCAACCCGGAGAAAAGTATGCTAAGCGACATCGCCCAAGGGCTCCCCCTGTGGGGAACGGACCTCGGCTTGGGGCGTCGCTGGAGGCAAAGTGGGCGTGCCCACGTTTTTAGTAGTGACTTTTGCGCGGCGCGGTTTCGCGCCTCGACGGCGAGGGCGGAACCGCGGATATTTATTTGTTAAGGCCTCGCGGGCCGTGTAGGCTCTTTGTTGAGCGAGTGTGATATTGTCGTCCTCTTCGTCGAGGACGTGACGAGGACGTCGGATGGAGGAGATTTTGGAGGGTCTATAGGAAGCCGCCCCAACCACTAGTTGGTTGCGGTGTGTCATGGCAGAGTCAAAGTAGCTCTGAGAGCACCGTTTCATAAACTGCTTGATGGTCGGCAGTTCGAGGTCGATGTGAAGATCGACGTTTCGTATGAACCACGGTGCTCCCGTAGCTCGGCGCATGAAACGATTTTGAAGTATCTGTAGCCTGTGGATCCTGTGTGGCTTAATATGCGCGAACACCACGCTGGCATAGGTCATGATAGGCCGTATGCAGGTGGTGTATAGTCGGATTTTGCTACTCAGGGGCATACGCGACCTAGAGTTGAGTAGACAGTGGAGACGGCCCATCACAAAGGCTGCCCGTGCGCGGACTTGCTTTATGTGAGGGGCGAAGCTGAGTCGATCGTCAAGGGTCACACCCAAGTATTTGGCCTGCCTGGTCCAAGTGACCGGCTTGTTGAAAATTTTAAGGGAGGGAATGCTGTCGATAGAGTAGGAACGGGCAGTTCGCCTAGTGAACATGACCGCCTGACTCTTCTCGGGGTTGATTTCTAATCTCCATTTCCTAAACCAATTGGCTAGGGCGGTAAACGCTGTTTGGAGAGTCTTGGCTACTGTTGTCGGGGATCTACCAGCACAAAAGAGTGCGGTGTCATCAGCGTAAAGCGCTTTATGTACCCGGTTGAATTTGGGCATATCGCTAGTGTATAGCGTGAAGAGAAATGGGGAGAGGACCGACCCCTGAGGGACGCCGGCCTTGATAGGGTGGGAGGTCGACAACGTCCCTTCCACCCTGTAGCGAAAGCTGCGATGACTTAAGTAGTCATGTATAATGAGAATTAAGTAGTGAGGGATCTTGAGGAGATAGAGTTTGTAGATTAGGCCTTCATGCCAAACCTTGTCGAATGCTTTCGCTACGTCTAGGAATAATACACCCGTATATCTGTTCATGATGAACTGACTACTTGTGTATTCTACCAAGCGGTGAACTTGTTGTACGCAGCTGTGTTTAGCTCGGAAACCAAACTGTACGTCGGGAACGAGGTTGTTAGCCTCGGCGAATGTGCGTAGTCTACTGAGAACTATTCGTTCGTAGATCTTACCTAGACCTTTTAGTAGACTAATCGGGCGGTAACTACTGGGTTCGGTACGGCGCTTGCCGGGTTTGTGGATTCCTATTACCACGGCCTCTTTCCATTGCGCGGGAAAGATGTTATTATTTAGTGCTGCATTGAAGATGCAGCACAACAGGACTATCAAGTGGGCGGGGAATAATTTAATGACTTTATTTGAGATTCCGTCCGAACCTGGGGCTTTTCTGGTTTTAAGACCCCTGACTAACGATTCGACCTCATCGGTGGTTACTACTGGGATAGGCTGATCGGGGTAAGATACTAATAGTTTCTAATGTAGTTAAATACCCAGAGAGAGCGAGAAAAAGAGCGAGAGACCATGTGCTTATCGGCTACTTTATACTTTAACGAAATAGTGGACCAGCATAATGCATACTGCTCGTTATTATCAATTTTTAAACGATAATTTCTAATAACATCTTTCACAAACTATATTCGCATGTTTATGTTGGTTGTAATGTAGTTCTAATAATTAGAAGGGACACTGAATATCTTCAACTGAATTGTAAATAAATAACCATATGCAGGTAGACCAAATAAGTTAAATTCGAAAACTACCTTTACACAAACATTATTTATTACAATACGGCTTTCAAAAGAAAATGCTGGTTCTTCATTTAAAAAATTAAATTTCCACCGTCTTCCAAAGATAATAATAGATGCTATAAAAAACGATGTCAACAAAGTAAAAAAGCAATTACTCTACCTATATTTTGAGCTATTAAAATTTGGCAATGATACGTATGTAGGTCAAACACGGTACTCACAATAGCTCTATTTATATCAAGTAAAACTAAAATACACTAGTATTCCTGTACGCATGGACGGAAATAAACCACCTAAATGTGTATTACACTAGAAGTTAACATTGCCGAGACGCCCTACTTGAATCTTACTACTGCGTGTCAAACGGAACGCTAATTTAACAATATTTAAAATTAGAGGTTTCAAATTTCGAATACATAAATCGGATTGGCGGGCAAATAACCTGTGTCATTGATGATTTGACGTTGACGATGGACGCCATAAATCTAATACCAGGTCATAGTTAAAATATATTGAATGACTATTTATTATATAAAAAAATAGAAAAAGCATATCTGATGTTAACATATTCTCCATGATGTACAAATCCGCGTGAGGAAAGACCGACGTCCTCCCCGAGGGGGGGACGTCGGTCGATGGGAGGGTACCCCAGTGGGGGTATTCTGTCGGGCCGACCACTGATGTCAAGTAACCCTGCTGCGGTGGTCGGCCCAACGACGAAGGCGACGTGGTTTTCGAGTGGGTTGCGGGAGTTGCGTGCTTAAGCCCCTCTGTCGCCCCGGACGGAGTGGTGCGGAGGCGCGCCGACCGCAGCACACCCACACAAAAAAAAAAAGACTTACAAATACTGCAAATTAATTTTGAGCTAACACGGTAGTTTGTGTTTGCATGGTCCATATTCTCTTATTTGAAGAGTTGAAACATTTCCTGTCAATCCATTTCAACTGCTTTTACAACAACAGCAACACTCATGTAAGAAGGAAATAATTTCTCGATGACTTGTTTTTCAGGCTACTTTATCACGCCATCTATCGGATTTGTTCACATATCATTCGGACTCATAAGTCTAACTTTAAAATTAGAATCATACTTTTTTTTAAATAAGACACTTGTTTTTGACATTTATTTTACTGTATATAATATATAGGTTAGGTAACTTTGGCTTAATAATCTTTGCAGTCCTCCGGCCCTTACAGTAATGAAACAGTTCACTTGTGACGTCAACACAATATGACCTATATTTCTGTAGCATGCACAAAGAACTCTCCTTACTTTTTAAGTGAAATATTTCTTTCATAATGAGAAATATTTCTAAATAGGTAGAATGTATATATTATAATTTTTGATTTTCGAAGACATTTTATGCATAAATTTATATTAATTTCTTACATGGGTACGCATTCATGTTTTAAAAAATAGGCTCGGAGAGATCTAGGTAAATTTTTTCATGTAACTATTAAATTAGAAGTGGGGAAGTCTGTTGCTGCCTATCGGACCTAGTCGTACGCGAACTCATGGAAATCGCCTGGCAAGAAATCATAAAACATACCTCGGGAAAAATAAAAAGTTTTCGTCATTTTCTTAGATATAAACTAATATCTCTATGCCAAAAAGCGCATTATTCCGTTGCTTCTTGCAAAGTAAAAACCCAATATTTATTGGCTATTTATTATTTGTTACGCGCCAAAATTATTTCATTACCACATAACATCCTGTAATAGATATATAGTCAAGTGTATGAATATAACATGTAAAATATATGTTTGCGTTTCATTTCATTTTGATTACAGTTTTGATGGATGGTCCCGCCCTTTTACCTTATTTAATTTTTGAATCAATGGCTTTTTATGTAATCTAGAGCAGCATAAGCATAGTGGATCTATAATCGCTTCTAAGTTTTGCCTCAATTCTCAGAAAAGCTTTAGTGGCAGAGCCATCGCACTCGCGCGTGAAGGATTTGGCTGAATGGTACATAAAGAGTTTTAAAAGGGGAATGATTTTCATTTTTTTATCGAGGTGCTAAATAAAAACATTATTTATAAAACTATACCACAAAATTTTATTACCACAAAACTTTATTACCACAAAATTATTCTGATATACCAAAATTCCTTCCTTAAAAAATTAATGTGACTTAAAAATATCTTTTAAATATTATCTTTCTTAGAAGCTGTGCTTGTTTCATGAATATAATCAACTCATTACCCGTATGTTTTTAATTCACAAAAATATGAAATTATTGTGAGCACTGCAGGGGGGGGGGGGGTCTGTGTAGCAGAAACGTAGACATGTTAGCAACACTAATGTGTAAATATTTCGTTGTAGTTTGTTGTTTGACGTAGTAGTTTTTATATAGCTTACTTCAAAACCAAGTATGCAACCGGCTCACGACAATTATCAGACAATTTCTGTGTGGTGACGATGTAAAAATAAGATTTACTGCTTACTATAATGCACGTGGGTGTTGTAAAAGGCGAATAAAGGATTAAAAAACGCTTATAACATCTTTGCAAGAGGACGTATATGAGCTGAAATAAAAAGGAAATGATCAGACTAAATTTAAAAGTAAAAAAATTGGACTGTTCTACTCGTGTTAAAAAGGTATATATATATTATATGTATATTAGATATATATATTATCTTATATCTTATGCTGTGTGGTAGCGGCTTCGAATACTACCAACCCTTGCTTTGCTCGTGGGTGTCGTAAAAGACGACTAAGAGCCCTAGATTGACCCGGACCAACTCCATCTGGTGCCATTTGGGTCAACGATTACATTCCCAAGGAGGGTTGACGTCAGGCAGGCGGCCGGTCATAAAAGTCATTGCCGAAACTTTTTGCAATATGTCAAAACAGATGGCATATTGCGTCGACCCCAAGTAATTGGGATAAGAGCAAGATGATGATGATTATCTTATATCTTTAAACGAACAATTCTTGTATATATATATTCAGGATCTCGGAAACGGCTCCAACGATTTTGTTGAAACTTGGCATACTAGAGGATTCGGGCCCAAATCGATCTAGCTAGGTTTTATGTATAGAAAATGTTGTTT
The DNA here is from genome assembly GCA_032191425.1 of Lymantria dispar. Lineage (NCBI taxonomy): Eukaryota > Metazoa > Arthropoda > Insecta > Lepidoptera > Erebidae > Lymantria > Lymantria dispar. The sequence goes on along the minus strand of CM063449.1, from coordinate 31,027,783 downwards.
TGTCAGTGATTTTGGCAGACAATATAATGACATTAAATTTCAAAAGAATATGAATTCAAATTTTGCCGTCAATGTCATGAGTTACGATAGCTCAGTGGCGAAGTAGTCAGGTTTCATTTTATTTTTGACATCGGCGACAAACGGCGTCGGATCGAATCTCGGTGTTATTATTATTCTCTTTTTGTAATTTTTTATATAATTTCCATTATTTATTTTTTTATTTTTTATTAATATATTTCTGAATAAATGCTACAAAAATACTCCGAGCGAAGCTCGGTCAACCTGATATTATTTATATATATTATATATATATTATATGATATATTCAATTATTAGCTGCTAGCAAACCGCCCTCACTTCATTCGGTTTTAGTCGCCCAGGATAAAATATAGCCTATGTTACTGCCTGATATAGCTTTACAAAGGTGAAATAATTTTTGAAATCGGTTCTGTGGTTTAAGCGTGAAAGCGTAACAAACAAAGAAACAAACTTACTTTCGCATTTATAATATTAGTAAGGATTTTCGGTATTAACAATACACGTGCTGACTGAACATATGGAGTGACGGTTCAAGCATCGCTCTTCTATGCCAAATGCCGTGGACTCAATCTCCATTTAGGATAGTCCTTTATGCGAATCACAAATAATTTTTCTAAATCTGTGTGTTATTTGCGTCTGTTAATTGTTTTTTTTTAAGTCCAACGTGACGCAAGATGAAATCGACCTTTCATGTCGAGTGTCGTGGTTCTTACAAGACAATCTCTTTGTGCGATCCACAAATGAGAGTTCTGGCCATCATCATCATTTCACCTGATGTACGTCTCACTGCCGGACTCGAGCCTCCTCCACAATAGAGGGCAATTGACCTTTCTATACAATGCTGGTCAAACATGTTGGTATAAGGTTTCATTTCAAGTTTTCCTTCTCTTGCACAGATGTTATGTGCATATTATATCACATAGTCGTCTTTTACAACATCCACGGGCAAATTGCATGAGAATATTTTTTTAAAGATTTGCCGTATAATCTCAAATTATAGCAAATACTATTCAAAAAGGACAAATTAAAAAAACCCTATATCAACCCGAATTATCAACATGGTAAGCCCTAATATTGACTACATAATTTTCATCATTCTGTGATAATTACATCTATACTGGTATTTCTTACAGATTTTTGACCTTTTACAGAAAAAAAAACCACGAATTTCTGGAACTACATCAGATATTAGAAGGCTTTTGAACATTGGCTTCCAATGCCAACATTATTTTTATAATACGACGAATTTAAAAAAAATTGTACGCTTCCCTCTACCAGATTTCTGCGTTGAGTAAATCAATCGAGTATCCCAATGATCTATGGCTATTTTTATTGCTTATTTCAAATAATTTATTATATTAAATATTACATAATATTTGAAATGTAAATGTTATTTTTGGTAATGCCAAAATAATTATTATTATCCTTTGCGACATACAATCCACATATTTTGACTGCAATTATATATTTTACTTTCACTTATTAATAGTCTACATATTTTATGACGTATATAAATTAAAAAAAAAACTAACAAGAAACACAAACAATGTGGCCTCTTTTCCGCTTGATTTCCAAGCTATAAAAGTGTAACGAAGAAGGTTAACACATTTTAAAGAGTGTATATATTTAGTCAAAATATCTGTGCACGATGATGGGGCGGATTCTCATCTCGTTCGGCGTAACCGGGTCGCTTAGAGAACTGTGTCACTGATGACGTCATGGGGGCGGGCTTACACCGTTCCGTTCTACGGGCCCCTGCCGAACCCTGCTCATCCCATTCCCGAATCACATGAATTATTATGAGTGATTAGTTCTGTACGTACTAAATAGGTCAACGAACCGACCATATAAATGTACATTTAATTTCTTTTAACAGACATAACACACTTTCCTGTTAAATCTTAGAATTGTAGTTTTATAGAATTTCACGGCAAGTAATTTGCGTATTTATACTATTTATATTGCGTATTCCATGAAATCGTACGATTATTTTGAGATTAACTCTTCATGATTGCTCTTCTGTTTGCGTTGCTTAGATTTAAAATGATTAATAATACAGATTGCTACAATATAAACATAATATAACTCAGCTTATATGAAATTAAAAATTTATTCTCCAGAATGGAAGGGAATTTTGACCTACTATACCACTGCATACAGACAGGCTTTTTTTTTCTTTTTTTATGGGTGGGCTATGATAAGCGCACGCGCGGTCCTGTCCGTCCGGGGCGATGAAAGGACGGCGCGCGGGCCCATAACCCACCCGTACTCACTTCACCTCGTTGTAGGGCCGACCACCGGAGCAGATGTGACTTGTCATCAGTGGTCGGCCCGACGGAATACCCTTTCGGGTAACCTCACCTCTCGACGTACTGGGACGTCGGTCGCCATCGCGCGGTCAGCCTCTCTGCGGGTGACGGACAATTTCCCGGTCCGATCACCCGCGGCCTCGGCTAGGGCGGCATTAGGCGCAGATACTCGCGCCTGCGCCGCTCGAGTCGTCGGCTGCGGAACGTGTCGCCGAATAGGAGCTCTACTCGCACACGATCCGCCGCCTCCTTCCGTGAGATACAGACAGGCTAGTATAGAGTTTTATTTCGAGTTTTATTTTCTACTTGCATACTTTAGTCGCCTTTTATAATCAAATACGAGAAAAAAGAATTGGTCTTTCTTTTTAAAGGTACCCACCTTGCACTAAGGAAATAATCTTTGTATTGGAACTTTATAAATAAATAATTAAAAAAGATAAATTACACTGAGTCTTAGAATAACTGTTTGTAGATCGTGTGTGTTACGTACTTAGTCATTAATATTTTCAAATAAATGTTTCGATTTCCGTGTGATGACGGAGTAAAAATGCAATTCACCATCGCCTATCCCCTATCTTACCCCTGGGTGTCGTATAAGATGACTAAGGGATCAATATTCAAATAACAGCGATGCAAGGGAAGTAAAACTCGAAATCAAACCCTATTCCAACATGTCTGACCAGCGCAGTAGGTCAAATTTACTCCATGGAAGAGGCCCGAGCCCAATAGTGGGACGTTTATAGGCTGAGCCTATGATGAAATGTTTCATTTCTATTCTCGAGTGTTGTACAATTTGTTGGGAAACTGTTATTTTGTATATCGCGCAAGTGTGTATCTATGTAGTGGTTTGTACGTCACAAGCAGTTAACGGACGGTTATTTTCAACCGTGTTTACTGTCGTAACAGTGTCTATTCCGGTTAAATCGTGATTATTTACGTCTATTGCAAGGTTTTTTAAATGTGTACTTTAGATATTGATGTTTATTAAATCATTATCGTTGTAGTACTTATTTATCGGATATTTTTTTTTTATTTTGGCAATTTCATTAATTCGAATTATTGTTGTCAGTGTCGAGTGAATTTGTTGCTCGAGTTGATTTTGATGTTTCAAGTCATTTTTGGCCTAGAATGAAGTTGTTGCTTTTAGTAATTTGGTGGTACCTACTTTATTGACAGTTTTCCTTTGAAACTTTGGCTTGAAGAACATACGTGAAGCACTGCTACTTATTTAAAACTTTAGTTTCTTTAGCACCTCCTTGGGAATGTAATTGTTGACCAGACAGCATTTGATTGAGTGAGCTGACCCTAGTCTATGTAAATCCTCTGCCTGCCTCTAGTCTGTGTAGTCTTAGTCGTCGTCTACGACACCCACGAGCATTGTAAGGTTTGGTAGTATTCGTAGCCGCTACTTTTTTTTCCCGCTGTGGAAATACATTTACGCATTAAATGCAATTCCCCTGTCAAGCGTAGCGATTATAGCATTATCTTCTGTCAGAAGAAACAGGGTTGTTTGAGACCATGTCGGGAACTTTCAGCACACAAGATTTAGGTGCCCCTGGGTACGAAGAAAGTGAAGGGAGTGTGAATGCATTCAATGAGATTCTGTTGGGCTTCTGACTCTCTCGCTCATGGAACGAAATGCAGTAACAATTTACTACTACTCAGACGTTGATTTTCTGCACGAATGTGGTACCTACTACTCCGGATGAACCGGCCTGCTGTTGTAGACAGACGATTGTCGACAGTGTAGTCTTATCATATAATATTTCGATATTTTAATGGATGAACGTATGGAAGGATGAATACGTATCTCGTCTACTTTAATACATAGTTGTATATCAAATAGTTACGAAACTAGTGTATCGACATCACTAAAAGTGACGTGACGTCAATAAATGGTGTTGCGTGCTTTCCGTTGACGGAGAAACTATCAGACACAAATATTTTATAAAATAAATATTTCAATTTATTAATATATAATTTAAACGACCTCAAAAATGGATGAGGTTCTTAATTCAGCTGTATATTGTTTTATTTAAGAGGAATAACCTCTTAAATCAAATATTTTTATTCCAAAATGTCTGAATAGTAAATATTTTCTGAAAAAAAATTGTCTAATAGGGTCCCTCTTTTTTTTTCCTAATCTATGATTTGGACACATCCCGCCCAATCTATCCGAGGCATCGTATTGGCGGCGGGTGGCTCTATAATTTACTGTAATCGCCAATGGACCGACTATTGGTACTCATTCCTTAACATCTATGGCCAGCCCGGTGGATTACCCTTTCGGGTACTGTATCCTTCGACGCCCTTACAAGAAATCAGTGTTGCCAGAGCGTCACCCTCACGGGGTCAGGCTCTCTGCGAGTAGTGGACTCGGTCCGTCCACCCTAAAAGACTCCCCCCTCCTGCAGTAAGGAAAAAAATTTAGGCTTCTTTAAATACACAATTAACAAGAATGAGATACAGCTAAATTAAATATAATTATTTCAATATCATCATCGTTATCATCATCTCAGCATATGTAATTCCCACTACCGGGCTGCAGCCTTCTCCATAATAGGAGAGAAATTGACGTACCAAATTGGTCAGATGGGTTGGGGCAGGTCATTATTTCGAATTTACCTTCATGCATAAATACTATACGCATATTATATCCTCTAGTTGAAGACTTTAGTTAAGACACCCACGGACAGGAAAGGGGGTGGTTAATTTAATTTTCACGTAGAAAAGATCACGGTGCGATCTACAAATAATTATTGCGAGTCTGGGTATTATTTGAAACTTTATAAACTAGTTAAAGTTTATAACATTTACTTTATATTGTGGTCTTTAAATAAGTAATGTTTTGTCTATATCTCTTCTCTACTTTAAAATTTTAAATATCGAATATCTCCATGCCTTTGTATATTCAAACAGTCTGTTCTCGGTTACAACATATAAAGAGAGGTGTTAAATAAAATTGGTTGTTAGAAAGATTTACCGTCCCCCAAAGATCTACTGCGTGACGTCAATATACAGTTGTATTTAACTCAAGGTTTAAAACAGTTGTAGGGCCTACTTCTTTTTAAATTATGATCCAACCAGCTGTCACTATATTGTGATTTATTCTCATTTGCTTTTTATTACGAATAGTTTATGAGAAGATGAATTTAAGTGGGTTACATTACTACTATTGGTTACCAATAAATAAATAAGATTTGTTATAACGTATCGGTCTGCATTATCGATATTGTTGTGCAATAAGGTCGCGGGATCGATTAAAAAAAGTGAAATTATTTGTATTCCGATTTTAAATTGTACTACTATCTTATAACTTTTGTATATATCCTATAATTAAAAGCTTAACATCGATCTGATCCAAATCCTTGCCATGCCGTCTGGTAAACAATTACATTCCCAAGGAGGAATATTGTTAGGCAGACAACCGTTATAAAAGTTTTGCAATATGTATTGTGAAAGTAGACTACATATTGCGTCGACTCCTAGTAATAGGGACAAGAGCAGGACGGCGATGATAATTCTATAACTATTCTTAAAAAATATGCAGTAAAAAGATGTGTACCTGCATATTAATATTTGAGAAAATTACAATATGATGGAATCATTTAGATTAATTTAAATAAATTAAATTATATTTTGTAATCTTACCACACTCCATACAATAGACAAAGCATTCATTCCAATCATGTCAAAACAGGATGCACATAAAATGGTAACACTATCCCCTTTTAAGCTTTTACTGTTTCTTTTCTATGACTCTTCATACTTAAAATAAAAATAGTCGAAGGATTTCTAATACAATTTTAATAACGCATGTTCGCAAAGGAAAATTTAAATACTTCTTATCTACTATACAATGTTGCCAATTTATGAAACTGTAAGCAACGTATATAGTATAGGTATTTATTGTTTACTGGCGTCACAGCACAGGTGTCGTGTAGTTCCGCCTGAGGATCTGTTTGATCTGCGCCCACGCTCTTGATAAACTATTTACTGTACCTTTACTTTATGGTAATCTATAATTGTCTATTGTTTATCTATTCATTGATTAAAGTGAAGTTGGTTCGTCATATTGTTTCAACTCATCGTTTGTCTGACAATAGGTGGACACTTAAATTATACGTTACCTGGTCGCAAAATATTTTATACCTATTCATCTGACACTTAAAAAAGTCTAAATTTTAAATAAGTAGGTAATAATCATAAAGTAGAACTTATTATTTTTAATAAAATTTAGTTTTCTTAAATATCTAATTTAAATTTTGGTTTAAAATTATTACAATTGTGCCTGTATCTACCAGAATATTATAAATATTGTAATGAATACATTGTCTAATCAATAAGTAAATGGAGATTACCAAAACTTAGTGGGTTAATCTATGCCATCTGTTAACTAAATAGGATTCTATTTGGTCTAAAATTAAAAATAAAAATTGTACTTTCATCTTTACCAACGATTACCATTTAAGTCAAAGAAAAAGGTTCTTACTCACGCAATTCGTGTGAAATATAAATAGGCAGTTTTATCATCATACTGTTAGCCGTGTTAGTCTAATTTAAAAGGCGATTTAAAATCTATTTTTGGAAACGCGTAGTAACTACAGGAATGTAAAAATACGCAGTGATGTAGAGAATTACAACTCATTACAATTATACAGTGAAACGTAATATATTTTTTACTTTTAATATGTTAAAATTATTAATGTAATAGTGCTGGCAATATTAGGTTATCGAACGCACAAGTTAAATTAATCTTAATGTAGCAAACAAGATGCAAAGGCAGAAAATTATACAGCCAAAGCTCCCGATGGGGATAGAGCAAAGCCACCCGCGGCTAAGTCAAATTCGAACGTAGAGGTGGCGTGCGATTGGTTCGCGCTCGTGACGTCAATAGCGACCTCCCGCCGCGTCCGCGCGCCCCGCACCTGCCCCCGCCGAAGGCCGTGCCACGAGTTTCTGAAAAATAATCTCGATTTTCGGACAGAACGATTTTTTTTCTTTTATTTAGCACGTACGCACAGACTCCATTGTTCCACATGTTGATAATGTAGGTTAAGGTGTTCCAATTATTTTTTGCGTTGATTTGTATTATAGCAAGCACGTGGTATATTAAATGTTTGTAGAAGCGTGAATTACGCGCGATCACGTAAGCACTGATTAGTTCATACACTGTAACTAAACATGTGCAGATAAAATAGTCTAGAACTGTTCAAATTTATATTGCTTCCAAATAAATATATAATTCTGTGCTATATAGTTTTACATTTTATTTAAATTCTACATCAACTCTTTTATCATTGTTGCAAACGTATTTCCTTTCACAAAAAATAGAGCTACAAAAAATACGAGCTCTTTGGCCCAATGCAGGTTCCTAAACTTTGAAAGACGAAAAAAATTTTCAGTCTACAAAGTTTCACTATGATGCTTTTTTTTAAACCATAAACTTCGATATTTAAAAATATTAGATATTTCACCAATTTAGGTCCCATGTTGAATTTTTGGCGGGAATCTGAAGTGTCATGTGGTGTTCTTGTATTATATTCAATATCTTAGTGTTTATTACGTGTTATATTAAATAATTTTGATGGCATTGTATGTAATATATAGCGGCAAAACTGCTGAGGTGTAGTGAATATGATATAAAACTGCTATACATACCTTTTTGTTTCCACCAAAATTCTCAGAAGATACCCCCCAACAGTGGCCATTACACTGTTGGAGGCGACACTTTTACTGACGGACCATTACTGACACGAAGAAATTGATAATTTGAAAAGAAAATTATAACTCGACACTGGCAAAAATGGCGTGTATTAATAGCTGATGGCCAAGACAAAAAAAAGAAGAAGAAGAAGGTCCCATGTTGGTATCATACTAAGTATGTTTATACCCCTAGTAATATCCCACAAATTCAAATTCAAATTATTTTATTATGTATAAACCCTGAGAGGGCACTTACATATTGTCAGGTTTACAATTTCCAAAAAAAATATACTACCACCGGATCGGACACCACCACCCACACTAATATTCACTACTTCATTACTATTCATTAAGAAATGTTTACTCCATGTTATTCTAAACATAACTTTTGTTCTCGTTTTAACGACATTGTGTGAACACCATTGCAACACAGCTACTGAGAAAAGTCAACGTAAACTGCAGCATCACTCCTATGATCATCACAGCTTATATATGTTCCACTCTGGGCTCGAGCCTTTTCCTCATCATCTCATCATCATCTCGACTCATATACGTCGCAGGGCTCGAGTCTCCACCATAATAGGAGGGTAATTGACCTTACTGGTCAGATTGGTTGGTATAGGGTTTTGTTTCGAGTTTTCCTTCTCTTGTAGAGATCTTACATGCATAGTATATCCCTTAGTCGTCTTTTACGACATCCACAAGCAAGATAGGGAGTGATGAATTGTATTCTTATTCTGCCACCAAACAGATAGCCTCTTCCTCTATGGAAAGGAAATTGACTTACTATTGGTCTTGCTGCTGACCAGGCTGGTATAATCGCGTAGTCTTGTAAAGAAAGGAGGTTTTATACCACTATAATTAGGACCCGTTATATGGGGTTGCTATCCGTGTGGTGACGGAGTAAGAATACAATTCACCACTCCCTATCTTGCCCATGGATGTCGTAAAAGATGATTAAGGGATTTAATACGCATATAGTATCTATGCAAGAGAAGGAAACCTCTAAATAAAACCCTATACCAACCTGTCTGACCAGAATGGTATAGTAAGGTCAATTTCCCTCCTATTGTGGAGGAGGCTCGAGCCCAACAGTGGGACGTATATAAGCTGAAATAATGATGGTATGGGGTTGTGATTGTTCATTATAATACAATACAAACAGCGTCTGTTATGTCGCCTACAATGAATAACATACTTGCTTCATTCATCGAAGCGAAGCGAGGGCGGGTTGCTAGTGTATTATATTCCTCAGTCGTTCCTTACGACATTTTTCATGATGATTACTTTTTATTAAAAACTAGCCGACCCGGCGAACTTCGTACCGCCATAATTTTTTACGTAAATATATTTTCCAAATTTCCGAATATATAGTCTGTCTATATCTGTCATTTGCGTTTTGTTATTACATGATAGATGCGTTTTTGTTATACCACGTTTTATAGTGACTTGTATTCTCTTTGACGTTTTATGTCAAATCCCACGGGAACCCAGTCGAACGGGATAAAAAGTATCCTATGTCTCCTGGTTCTAAGCTACCTCCCCGACAATTTTCAGGTAAATCAGTACAGCCGTTCTTGAGTTATAAATAGTGTAACTAACACGACTTTCTTTTATATATATAGATATATTTTTAACAAATATTAGCTGCAGTGATATGTTCGTCGCGCTGTATTATGATTGCAGGCTATATAAATTTAATAACTAGAGCAACCATCACTCCCCAAAACCACCGTTGAGAGAAAAGAAAGACTCCTACACATACGTGTGGAATATTTGTATTAGATTTTATATGTCGCGTCGTCGCAGCCCACATACGTTACACTGTTGGGCTTGGGCCTCCTCCACAATGGGAGGGAATTTGAGCTACTATACCATGCTGGTCAGTCATGTTGGTACAGGGTTTCGTTTCGAGTTTTCCTTCTCTTGTACAGATCTTAAATGCGTATTATATCCTTTAGTCGTCTTTTACGACATCCACGGGGAAGATAGAGAGTGGTGAATTGTATTCTTACTCCGTCACCACACGGAAAAATATTGAAAAAACAGGATTTCATATGACTTTTACGAAATTATGGCCACGAACTATAATTTGATAAATCACGCGAATGGTAGATCCCTGTATTACTCACGTGCGCTAGCAACAGGTGGTCAGAATTTTTACGATACATAATTAAGGACATGGCTTCGCTTGACAAGTTAGAACTAGAAAAATATTTATGTTTAACGGTACGGTAAAAGGGGTATGAATACAATTCCGCACTCTCTTTCTTTTTTGTGTAACCCTATACCACCCTAACAAACAACGCTATACCAATACTTTTGACCAGCGTGATATAGTAAATCAATTTCCCTCCTATTCTAGAAGAGATTCAAGTCCAGAAGTGGGACGTATATGAGCTGTGATGATGATGATAATTAACAGTCAGAGCTAAAGTATCGTTTTATAATATACTAACAACCCACCCTCGCTTCGCTTCGGTTTCTGTCGCCTTATCCCCATAGTTTCCGTTCCCGTGGGAATACCGGGATAAAATATAGCCTAGTTTACTCCCTGATATTATATCTTTCCATTGGTGAAAGAATTTTTGAAATCGGTCAAGCCGTTTTGAAGATTACCCGGAACAAACAGACATCAAGACAGACAAAAAAAATATAAAGTGATTTTTAGGCATATGTATAGTGCAAATAACCGAGTGAGCATGAAAAAAGTCTATTATTTTGACATTACAAACAGACACTCCAATTTTATTTATTGGTATAGACTAACAACCCGCCCTCGCTTCGCTTCGGTTTCAGTCGCCTTACCCGCTTAGTTCACGTTCTCGTAGAAATACCGGCTTTTTTTTTTTTGTGAAAATATATTTTGATGGAGATAAAAAATACTATGTCTAATCAGCCCTTATCCGCACTGCTATAGTACCACGAAACTCCATTTATGATTTTACAAGTAACCATATCACTGTAGTACATTAAGGAGACAATATCCCACAAAGGATGTGGAAGATTTACTTCTGTGGTCGCTATAATAACAAACATTAAAAATAAAATAAATCCCTTTTTTGCTCAATGGTACGGAACCCTTCGCGAGCGATTCCGACTCGCACTTTGGCGATTTTTATGTTGTCTGGTAGCGGCTACGAAAACTACCAATCTTTGCAGTGATCGTTAAAGACGACTAAAAGCTTTATACATACCTGGGCCAACTCCATTTGACGCCGTCTGGTCAACAGTTACATTCCCAAAAAGAGTTGACGTCGGGCATGGGGCTGATAATAAAGCCAATAACTTTTGCAATATAAATATATATATATATATATACTAGCAGACCCGGCCACGCGTTGCTGTGGCTAATGTTTTTGTTATATTACATTTTATTAAACTATTTAAGTGGAACTGTAGAAGAACATCTGTCATGGAGTTCGTCATATTTTTTTACAAATGGCATCTATGTAAAAAAGCAAATTAAAATCGTATATGACACGTTTGTAGGTTTGACATAGCAGCGCCATCTATTAATTAATTACCGAGTCCAGTCAACAGATATCGCCAACTGTTAAAATCGTTTGGAGTTAACAGATAATTGTGAATGTCAAATAATAGGTATACATATATAAGTAATACAAATAATTTGCAATAAAATAATATTGCGACTATTAATTAAGATGTAAGCTATCCTATCTTTCAAGTTTGATCAAACTGCACGGTGTGCAAATTTGATTAGGAGTCCATCGCGGACAAACAACGTGACACGTAATTTATATATATTAAGATATATAGAATATACAAAGAAGAGTACATATTGTCAAAAATAACAGCTGATCGTTTTTTTAACCCCCGACGAAAAAGAAGGGTGTTATAAGTTTGACGTCTGTCTGGCTGTGTGTGTGTGTCTGTCTGTGGAATCGTAGTTCTTAAACGGATGGACCGATTTCAATGCGGCTTTTTTTCATTTGAAAGCCGGTTTCCTGGCGGTGGTTCTTAGCTGTGTTTGGTTAATATCGGTCCAGTAGTGTAAGAGTATCAAATCCAAAATTATATAAAGGCGTATAATTTTTCGTTTAAGTGCTTCATGTGGGCCAGTATAATCGTTAAATGACAATTAATTAATAACTTCGACTTGACGCTGGAACCAGAATTGTCGCCGGAGAACTCAACTCTTCAAAAATTTCAGACATATCGTATTTTTGGGATAATTCCTTTGAAGAGAACGTAATACTTTTTTATTATTTTAGTTTATTTCGGAGGTTATTCAAAATTTTCAATTTTACTGATTATATCATCATGATCTTATCGCAACTACTTGAGGTAGACTCTATATGTTCTCTTCTTCCACAAAATCCTATCAGATGTTATTTCTGCCTTTACTCCCCTCCTTCTATTCATATGATGCTTCACGCACGCTCTTTTTTTCGGTGTCTCCTGAAGACATTACAGATATATGACAACTAGGTGAGATTTAAATGAGCATTAGATGACAGTTAGACCTTTAAAGAACTAAATAATCGCAATAACTCAATACCTAAATATTAATGTTTACAAATCAAATCAGAAAATTGAGACACTTGCTTTTGAAACTATGCTGCTTCAGTTAATTTGTGATCGGATTTCACTTGTGAGATCTGGGTTCTATCATAATCATTTGCATTATATGTTATAATACTTTCGTGATTCGAATGAGCGGAAGGAGATGACATTGGAGCTATTTCTACTAAAAATTTTGTGAACAATTTAATAGAAAAGAAGTCATCAAAAAACTAGGCTTGGCTTATCCGTTCTTCTCAGTGACGATCCCATGGTAACTCTGTTGAATTCATCATCATTCCATAACATATACATTCCAGTGTTGGACTCGAGCCTGCTTCATAGTAGAAGAGAAATTGAACTACTAAAACCTCGCTGGTCAGACGTGTTGGTATAGGGTTTTATCTCGGGTGACGGACCAGAGAACTAGTCCGTCACCCGCCGAGAGGCCGACCGCGTGAGGAAAGACCGACGTCCTCCCCGAGGAGGGGACGTCGGTCGATGGGAGGGTACTCCTCAAGGCGTATTCCGTCGAGCCGGCCACTGACGTCAAGTCACCCTGCTCCGGTGGTCTGCCCAACGATGAAGGCTACGTGTCGCGGGTGGGTTACGGGTGTGCGTACTTACACCCCTCTGTCGCCCCGGACGGAGTGAGGCGAGGAGTGAGGCGAGGAACGCGCCGACCGCAACCCACCGACAAAAAAAAATTGGGTTTTATTTCAAGATTTTCGTCTCTTGCATAAATATTATATGCATATCTTATCTTATTAATCTCTTAGTCACCTTTTACAATAACCCACGGGCAAGAAAGGATGATGTATTGTATTCTTACTTCGTCACCAAATAGGATTAATTTAAGGTAAAAGTTAAAAAAAATATCCCTGTGGTAAGGGAATAAGAACACGATTCACCACTCGCTATCTTGCCCGTGAATCTCGTACAAGACGACTAAGATATGTAACATGCGTCATGCATATTATATCTATGAAAGAGAAGGAAACCTCGAAACTAAACCCTAATACGTCTGACCAGCGCGTTATAGTAGATCAATTTCCCTCCCATAGTGGAGGAGGCCCGAGCCCAACAGTGGGACGTATATGGGCTGAAATGATAATGATGAGATAACTTAAAATTGTCAATATGTAAATACGCTAGTTTTTATGCATAACTAGCAACCCGCCCTCGCTTCGCTTCGGTTTCAGTCGCTTTACTCGCGGCGTAGTTCCCGTTCCTGTAGGAATACCGGGATAAAATATAGCCTATGTTACTCCCTGATATTATAGCTTTCCATTGGTGAAAGAATTTTTGAAATCGGTTCGGTGGTTTAAGCGTGAAAGCGTTACAAACAAAGGTGGTAGGACCACACTGTCGACAGTTATCTGTCTACAGCCGCGGGCCGGTCCGTCCGGGGCAGTACCATGCTCTCGCAGAAAATCGACGTCTGAGTAGTAGCAATTTGTTACTGCGCTTCGTTCGGTGAGCGAGAGAGCCGGAAGCCCAACTTTCTGAGGGTGATTGCGTGTGGAGGGTTTTGGTGGTGCCCTTGGTATCACCGAGCATCAATGCACGCATTCACACTCCCTTCGCTTTCTTCGCGGTAGGCAACGGCCTTGTAAAGGTCCATGAGCGGCAGCAACACTTACCATCAGGTGTACTGTTTGCTCGTTTGCCACCGTTTGCAATAAAAAAAAAAAAACAAACAAACATCCTTACTTTCGCATTTATAATATTAGTATGGATAAATGATTTTAAATTAGAATTTAAGATGATTGATATCGATTTATTTCTATTTATTTATACTTCCTTGTTACAAAATATTATTCAATAGCCATCGTGCGATACAATACGCGTTGCACCAAATATGGTGTCAAAATTACGCGGGCGCCGGCTGCTTGTACGCATGTTTACAAACTGTGACTAAATATAGTTAAGCTATTGCTGTGCATCTGACTCATTCTAATAATTAACTAATAACAAAAGACGCTGATGTCAGTTAAGGAACATCATTAACGTATTATTTTAATTCAAGCCAGAGATATCCTCTTCTTAATATTTTAAAAAGTTTGACTACAATGCAAGGTAAACACATCACAAATAATTTCGAAGTATTAACGTAAATAGCCTGTCTATTTATAAGATAGACGTAGATTCATTTCTTTCTTTTCATTCTTTTTCATTAGGGTTCCGTACCCTAAAAACGGGACCCTATTACTAAGACTTCTCTGTCTGTCCGTCCGTCTGTCTGTCACCAGGCTGTATCTTAAGAACCGCTATACTAGATAGTTGATATTTAAAAAAATATATTATTTCATATTAACAAAATAAAATAAATATTTGAGGTATACAACATACAACAAACGGCATTTTTATTGCTCTTTTTATAGATAATGGTACGGAACCCTTCGTACGTGTCTCCTACTCGCACTAAGCGAGGAGTGCGCCGACCGTGACCAAGCCCCAAAAAAAAGGGAATTAAATAATTTAACAATTATATTGTACTTGTGAAAACGGGCAAAACACCATGTTCCCAGCTTGGAGTATCAGATCCTTTTCTCTGTCGTTATAAAAAAGAGTTAATAGGTAATGCGCTCTCAATAGGAACTGGTGTATATATGGTCTGCGGAACAAAACTTGTTCTCGTGTAATTAAGGCATTTCAGGATTTCAAAGCTGGATTATTTTACCGTTCAATATTATACAGTGATTTTGATGAATCCTCCAATCCCAATTACTTGAAGTCGATGCAATAAGTATTGTTTCCATTATACACATTGCAAAAGTTTTCGCAACAGTTTTATGTCCGATCGCCTGCCTAACGTCAACCTTCCTTGGGAATGTAACTGTTTACTAGATGCCCCCAGTCAGAGTTGACTCAATTCAATGTATATCTCTCAGGGGGGTGGTGAATTGTACTGTTACTCCGTCAGCACACGGTAAGATGTATATTTACTAGAAGAATCATCTTGACCAGCGTGCTATAATAGGTCAATTTCTCTCCTATTTTGAAGGAGGTTTGAGCCTAGTAATGGAATGTATGTGAACTGTGATGATGATGATATATACATTTTAATCTATTGGCAATTCTTATAAAACAGACATTTCAAATATCGTGTATAAGTTGGGTTTAAGACGCACGATTTGATACGACTGTTTATGAATCTATGACTTGGCTCCCTTTTCGTAGTACAAACAAGGAAAATTAAATAATGAAAGACATTATTAAAGTTTTAAACATTTTTCCTCGCCTTTTATAAACATTGAACTTCATAGATGATGTTCGTGAAGATATAGGCTATTGCCCTCAGGCTATTTTAGTGTCTACAAAGTGTTTACTTTGGCAGTAACTAACGACCAGTGCTCACGAACGTGAGTTAAAAAAAATAAATTGATCGTATTGCCGATTTTCAAAAACTTTGGAATAAGATGGCGTTTATTTTTATTCAATTATTATACGTTAATACCTTATTTTTAATCATGCAATAAAAAAATACGTGACTGTCTTTAATTTCTATATTTCTTTACGAATGATAGTTTAGTGAGAAAGCGCTAGTAGAAATATAAACAATATTTTTTTAAGTAACAAATATTTCAATGAGAAATATAGTACCTCTGATGTATATTAAGGATATAGGTTCCATAAAACTCTATCGCCATTTTACACACTCTACGTTTAAAATTACTGGCTGAGTATATGATTAGAGTGATTAATAAAAAGTCTTAACTTTCAATTATTACTTAAATAATTACTAACCCTGCTGATAATATAAAATAGTTATAATAATTAATGACTATTGTTTAAAATTTACGCATTACTTTTTTTTTTTTATTTAATAAAGCTTTGGCAACGAAGCCATCAGCTTAAACCAAATTACAAAATTAATTATAAGTTCTCAAATTATTTACTTCTTCATATTGTATAACTTATTTATAGTCATTGTCCGTCAGTTAGTCAAGTCGTTATTATTAATTAGGCGCTGAAAACCTAATTAGATGATTTCTCTGGGAATTCCGGTTGAATATGAAAATACACGTAAACCACTCTTATATCACATTCACCACCTTAATTATATTATATTACATAAAATATCAGCAAAATTATTCAATATAACACTATAAAACACTAAAAAAATGAATATAATACAAGAGCTTAACATGACATTTCCAAATTCGCGCCGAAAAGCCTTTGCGCATTTCTTTCAGAGACCATAGACAAATGAATAACTTTTGGAACTAAACTTTAGAATTAGTAACCCGCGTAAACCAAATTTAGAATTCTAACTAGAATCAATTTATTTTATGCACGATATCATTGAAGGTGGTGCCACGCGGGCTGCAGTGTATACCTCGCCGGCCCCGCCCCGAGTTTATATATATTCTTAGTGACGTGCGAGTAACACTATGGTTACACTAATATACCGAAGCTTTCCTTGATCTCCATCCAACGCCCTTCCGCCTTTTAAAAACTACACTAGTTTATTGACAAGCCACAGATAAATAAGCCACTTTTGTTTTCTATTAAATTTATTTATGATTTCCGTCGCGTAGTAACACATTAATTGGGTATCTATATTTAGAATACTGCACGGGATTACACAAATTGTGTTGTAGATGTTTTTAAATAGTCTAATCATTAA
This sequence comes from Lymantria dispar, assembly GCA_032191425.1. NCBI lineage: Eukaryota > Metazoa > Arthropoda > Insecta > Lepidoptera > Erebidae > Lymantria > Lymantria dispar. The sequence goes on along the minus strand of CM063449.1, from coordinate 31,010,572 downwards.
TTTTTCATAATGTTAATAACTATTTTAATTAAATATATTTTATGATCAGTAATTACATATTGTTTATACAAAAAAGTAAAAAGTCATTATATATTAATTGAGAAGTCATCACTTAACTTTTTAATTTAATTATTTGACATTTAATGGCACCTTTGCTAATCTACATATGCAGAAATGAAGATGCGAATGCTCATGTAGTTTAATGTGTAATGTGATGCTCGTGTAGACTAAAACATTGCTTACTGGTGAATTCAAGACTTTATTGTTTATACCAAATGATTTGCATCCATTTTAGAATGCTTTTTAAAATAATTTGTTTATTCAACAGTCTCGCGCAAAGTCCTTTCGCGCCTTTCCCGTTTGCCGCTATTTTCCTCTTTCTATCCTCATTCGCTCTTTTCATACATTCACATTTCGTTTCTTAAAACTTTTATAACTTTAGTCAGTTTTTATTCAGCCTACAATGTTGTTTAAATCCTTTGCTAATACTTAGGAGCCTATCCAATATATAGAAGTCCTATATACAGTCTCCTCAGTGTGTCTCCTTTCTTTAATCCCATGGACCAAACATGTTGGTTTTGACCTTTTTTGGGAATCTAATCAATAACCACATGTGACTACGTGACTAGACAGAATTAGCACAATTCAATTTAATGCTCTTGGTTGCTCTTGTTTTCTTGTGACATCTGCCACTAATTGCTCTATTTGTGGTCACTACTACGATGCTAATCTTTATATTTTTAATTAGCAACCCGCCCTCGCTACGCTTCGGTTTTAGTCGTTTTACCCGCGTAGTTCCCGTTTCCGTGGGAATATCGGGATAAAATATAGACTAGTTTACGCCCTGATATTATAGCTCTCCATTGGTGAAAGAATTTTTGAAATCGGTCCAGCCATTTTGAAGATTACGCGCAACAAACAGACAGACAGACAAAAAAACATGAAGTGTATTTTAGGCATATGTATAGTGCAAATAACCGTGTAAGCATGAAAAAAGCCTATTATTTTGAGACCGAATTTGATGATTTTTTGTGGCCGTTCCGATGAATATGAGAATGGTTTAAATTAATAATTGGAATTGGTAGGTGGCACTGGGATCGATTTCAAGCAGAATTCCTTTTACTGTTTTTTTAGTGTTTACATAGTCAGTCGGATCAGCTAGTTATATATATAAAATAAAAATTAATATATTATCCCTCTGTCTTGGAATAATAACGTATAGAAGGATACTTACTGTCCATACGTAAGCCATCAAAAATATGAAGCAAACAATACTACATGCGTGCAAGCGATTACACACGTACACACGCACACCACTATACAAATTATGAAATTAAATTTTGTTTTAATTAATATAAATCGTCGAAATACTTTTAAAAGTACTAATGTTAATATACTTTTTATGTTTCTCAAATGTGTTATGACACTATTTGAATGCACAAGCCATGACGGCTTGTTTACCTATTTATTTTTTAAGAGTTGCGTACGTACGTGCAGTACAGTGACCTTGTACATTATGGAACGGTTCCGGCGTAAGCTCCATTAGGCTCCAATTGAAATGCTTCACTTTTTGTGCGCGAACTTACCTTCTATACGTTATTATTCTAAGCCTTCTGTATAATCATTCAGTCATCATTTCGGCTCATATACAACCTACTGTTGTACTCGAGCCTCCTCCACAATATGAAGGAAATTGATCCACTATACTACGCTGATCAGACGTGTTGGTATGGAGTCTTGTTTCCGTCCTGCCACCACTGCAGTTGCGACGAGGACACGGCGCAGCACACGCTCGAGGAGTGTGCTGCGTGGGAGGGGGAGCGCCGTGAACTCGTCGCTATTATCGGTGCCGACCTGGCGCTGCCGACCATCGCCAGGGAGATGCTCGTCAGCGTCAGGAACTGGGACGCGGTCGCCGCCTTCTGTGAGGCCGTTATCTCACGGAAGGAGGCGGCGGATCGTGTGCGAGTAGAGATCCTATTCGGCGACACGTTCCGCCGCCGGCGACTCGGGCGGCGCAGGCGCGAGTATCTGCGCCTAATGCCGCCCTAGCCGAGGCCGCGGGTGATCGGACCGGGGAATTGTCCGTCACCCGCAGTGTGGCTAACCGCGCGATGGCGACCGACGTCCCAGGATGTCGAGAGGTGAGGGTACCTGAAAGGGTATTCCGTCGGGCCGACCACTGACGACAAGTCACATCTGCTCCGGTGGTGAGTTGTATCCTTCCTTCGTCACCATACAGATTGTCCTCCGTATCCCTCTGTCTCAGAGGCGTTAAACAAAAAATAGATCCATACTAATATTATAAATGCGAAAGTAAGGATGTTTGTTTGTTTGTAACGCTTTCACGCTTAAACCACAGAACCTATTTCAAAAATTCTTTCACCAATGGAAAGCTATAATATCAGGGAGTAACATCGGCTATATTTTATCCCGGTATTCCCACAGGAACGGGAACTACGCCGCGGGTAAAGCGACTGAAACCGAAGCGAAGCGAGGGCGGGTTGCTAGTATTTCTATAAAGTAAACATCATGCCCCAGACATTAGTAGAAATAAACAGTTTTAATAAATACGAATCCAAGAAGCCCATACTTGATAGGTTTACCATTAGGCATTCCAAGATTTTGTCTCCTACATTCGAGTTTCATCAACAGAGTAACTTCTAAGCATCACCATATATTATGTGTTTTAAGTGTTCCCATATATTCTTCAAATTCAATGAAGAATGTGGTAAAGCACAAATGGCATAGTGTTTAAGCTACTGACTTACCGTACCAATGTCGCGGATTCGAATCCCACGCAAGACAATGCGTTCCACAAATTGTTATTCTAAGTCTGGTTGTAATGACTGCACAGATGGCGTAGTGGTTAAGATAGCGACTTACAACGTCAGTGTCGGGGATTCGAATCCCACGCGGGACAACACTTGTTGTTCTGAGTCTGGATGTAATTTGTGTCCGTTAATTATATGTTTGTAAAAGTTCCCAGCAATACAAGGATTATTTCCTTAGTGCATGGTGTTGTAAAAAAAAATGTAACATGGTGAATTGTGTTCTAAATCCGTCACCACACGGAAAATATCGTATAATAAGTGACAAATATTATAAATAGTTTCCATGTGGTGACGGAGTAAGAATACAATTCACCGCCCTCTTTACTACCCGTAGGTTATGCTTCCTACAGTTACAAGGGGATAATAGACAAGATTTCCAGGTTCAGGTAGGGTACACTTACTACAGACTCACAAGACTTAGACACCTCTCTTGTCAGGCCAGTAAGCAATGACATTTGTCAGTTAATTACGAATATTAATTTTTAATACTAAGGTATTTATTCTCGTGTTGCTGCAGAATTCATAATTATACAAATCTATACTCATCTATACATACAAATAAATAAAATTGAAGAGTCTGTTTGTAATATCAAAATACTGGGCTTTTTTCATGCTCACACGGTGATTAGAACGACATCAATACCTAAAATCTAATTTAAATTCTTTTCTTTTTTTTCTGTTTGTCTGACTGTCTGTTTGTTTGAGGTAATCCTCAAAACGGCTGGACCGATTTTGATAATATTTTACTGCCAGGTAGCTGTCCATATAGCTGTCCATATAGGAAGTAACTTAGGTCATGTTTTATCCGAGTATTCCCACGGAAACGGGAATTACGCGGGTAAGGCGACTGAAACTGAAGCGAGGCGAGGGCAAGTTATTAGTAATAAATAATTTGCAAAAGAATAGTTCAGCCTAGGAATCCATTTACATTTGGCACGCGAGGTCCCTAATTTAGTTTAAGTTAAAGAATAATGTGTCTGGAGTTCAACTATTTTTAAAAGTATTTTAAATTTAGGTCATTGTTTAAACGTTGGCCAAGGATAATATAGTCTAAAAGATCATAAGAAATTTCATACAGACTACCCAATGTATTTTTTAATTTCTATTTAAATATATTTTATTGATTTTTCGTGTGACGACAGAGTAAGAACACCATTCACCACCCCCAATCTTACGTGTCGTAAAAGACGACTAAGGGATATAATATGCATATCACATCTCTACAAGAGAAGGAAAACTCGAAATAAATTCTATGCCAACCTTTTGTGGAGGTGGCTCGAGCCTAGGACGTATGAGCTGAGATAATATCTAATCGAAAATCCAAAAGAAATTAATCATCTTGTTATATATTTCTTTTAACAATTACGTTTTTGACATATTTGACATTAATGATGGAACTAATAAAAAAGATATTAATATTTATTTAAAAGCTAATACTATACATATATAAAATATCATTAAAACTAAAATCTACTTTGAAATATTTACTACTAGGTACTACTGTTGAGTTACGTACATTTATAGGTTATTTGGCTATAGGTACGTATAATTATGTTGGCAACATCGTGTCTCTCGAGATGGTGAGACGCGGGCATGCGCGCGGGTATCGATCCGCGCGAGATGACTACGAGAGTTACGGCGTGCATGCTCCCAACACTACGCTTGTCTATGTCCGTCGCTCATCACTATTCGCATTTTGTTCTTTTTATTTTCAAAAACAAATTCGAAATTTGAATTTGAATATTTTTTAGCGCTAATCCTATAAATATAACAGTTAATATTCTCAATATATGAAAGTTTGTTCCAATTACAATTTCATTTTCAACGGCAAATACTTCTCAGTCCATATACATACATCCCACTATTGGTAATGGACTGACTCCAGATAGACATTACTGCTACACCACGCTTGCCAGAGGTTTTATTTTCAGTTTTCCTTTTCTCGCAGTGATGGTACCTGCATCACACAATTAATTTACAATCTCCACTGAAAAGGAAGGAAGAGTACCCTCCTTTGTATTCTTATTCCGTTACTACACGGATAGAGAACAATGATGGGCAAACTAATGAACCAATATTCATGTAAGCCTTAGAATAATAACGTATAGAAGGATAGTGTCAGTACTTCGAACGTTCGAAACATGAATCTAAAAATATTAATGGCACGCAGACGATTACACACGTACACACGCACACCACTATACAAATTATGAAATACCTTCTACTACCTACCTTCCTACCTTTTTATACGTTATTATTCTAAGAATATAGCTTAAATAATATAATGACAAAATATAAAACATTTTACAGATTGATAAAAATTATATTCCGTGTGGTGATGGAGTAAGAATACAATTCACCTATCTTGCCCGTAGGTATCGTAAAAGGCGACTAACTATGCAAGAGAAAGAAAACTAGAAATATAATCCTATACCAACACGCTTAACCAGCGTGGTATAGTAGGTCAATTTCCCTCGTAATATAGAGAAGGCTCGAGCCCAGCAGTGGCCTGATAATGATATTTTTATCAATCAATAGAATCAAACGTAACGATTTAATTAAAATATTGATGAAATGCTTATGCCTAATGACAGGACAATAACAATGATGTAATGACCACTTGTAATACGCAATAAATTACATGTACCGTAGTCACCACTGTCAAAAATTTGCTAAAATTCAGTTTAAAAACAAGAAAGTACCCTGTGCTCTCCGTATGGTTACGAAGAAAGAACATTTTCATTTCACCACCCCCCAGAAATCGTTAAATGGCATGATTTTGTGCCGTCTTCAAACCGCTACTTTTCAGTACCTGGTCAATCTCGGTAAGCTCCATGCAGTTTCATAGTTTTTATTCCAATGTCATGTTTATCAAAAAGTGACGCGGTTGAGGATTTCTCAACTATCACTAGATATTAAAACCTTAAGTATATCAATTATTATTTACCTATTTCATAGAAAAATTCCAAGAAATATCCTTTACGTTACACGTCTGTAAAACGCCCGTCCTTTTGCTAGATTCTCCACAAGAAAGAAAATGACCTACTATACTACTTTAGCCAAATTATTGGCATAGAGTTGTATTTCGAGATTTTATTCTCGTCTAGATGTCATAATGCATATTATATCCATTAATCGACTTTAATGACACCCACGGTTGACTGGTTAATTGTGTTCTTACTAAATCGTTACACGGAAACTACTGATACTATTATAATGAAGCCAAAAAAAAATAGCATTTCCTCATTCCAGTAGTATAAATATGATACTTCCATCCTGAAATTAGAAATTCACTATCGAATCCTCAGTTTCGCGAAATACGTGTTTTTTCAGCAGATTTCCTCAATGTACGCAAGATGTTCTCGGGCAATTCTCATTAGCGAGATTGCAACTGTGGCCGGATAGCGATAACAGCCTCACACCCTTTTACATGAGAGTAAAAATTGAGTGGAGCAACGTGGAATTTATTTATCACATTCGTTCGAGAAAGATATAGTTCGTTTGGTAATGGAGTTACAAAACAATATGCTATCACATTTTTCCCCGCTTATATTTCATGAGGTAGTAATAGGTTAGAGGCGGCTCGGGCCTAGCAATATATGAGCTGTGGAGTGAAGAAAGAGATATCTCATGAGAGGACTTCAGGATATAAAGACCTATATCCCATCAACTTGTAGACCATCATTGCAAGAGAAAAAGAATAATTCTTCTGAAAGTATGGTATGGCAAGCCAATTCCTGCACCGGTGGTCGACCCAACGACGAAGGCGACGTGCTATCCGAGTGGGTTACGGGTGTGCGTGCTTACTCCCCTCTGTCACCCCGGAGGGAGTGGTGCGAGGAGTGCGCTGACCGTAACAGACTCCCAATAAAAAAAGTGGCAAGCTAATTCACTTACTATTATGAGGTTCATGCTCAATTGTGGTATCTATATATAAGCAGTAACAAGAAAAACTATATTGTATATTTATTTTTTATATTATAACTAGCTGACTCGAAATACGCTGTTCTGTACAAAATTTAGAAAAAAACTAGAAACTACATTCTTAGAAATCGATAAATCGAGTCGTATATGTATAACTGAACCTCCAAATAACCAGTTTCTTTGATGTAAAATAAATCAACTTATAAATGATAAAAGATTAAAGATACAACACGTATCTTTCTTCGAGATCTACCGAGAGTAAGGCTATTTCCAAAATAAAGTGGTTCCTAACAGCCACGCAACACGCACAAGAGAAAATAATACGCTGCATTAGATGACAATGTCATTGAAAATGACTAACATCAATTTATCAACTTGAAAAGAACTTATGATCTTCAAACACCTGAAAACAGGTCCCTAGTCGTAACTAGGGGCCTGTTTGGCTCCTAGGCCACGATAAATAATAATTGATGATTTTTACACGAGTATTCACATTGTAAATTAAACTACAGTAAAACCCGTTTAAGACGATTTAGCAGGGACCCGACCAAAATCGCGTCTTAAGCGGGAAATCGTATTATGCGGGCAAGGGAAAAACGTGCCATTATTATTTATTATATCATTATTTTGAATACTTACGTATTGAATTTAACATTTAAAAATTACCTAAATAAAATGTTGTTTATTATTATTACGTTACTTAAAGTAATCACTTATTTTAGTTAGACAAAAAGATTTTGAGACAGTAGCAATTACAAGATTGTCAACGTAATTTAATTTTCGCAGTGCGTCTTCGCTTTAATTCAAAGAAGTTACATAGCGTCTTAAATCATTAACTGCTGATAATGCCTGGGCGTGTGACAAAATTGGAGATGACTCATCTTCTTCTTGGTCATTATCACTTAGGGTCGGTCGTCAGTCGCTGGCCGCAGCCGCAAGGGGTAATATGTGTATTTGAGTGGCACGTGATTGCCCGACGTTTCAAACACTTTACAGCGTTCATGGTCACGGGTGGACTAAGATGTCTCACGTCCAGCAAGTCATCGTTATTAAACAGATTTATATCTACCCGCTAAAAAAATTAGCTACGGTATAGTTAATCCGGGTCTTGCCGCGGTTATAAGCCAATACGCATATAAAGTTTTACTCTGTCCAATATACTTAACGTGTACCGTGGTCTCGTGGGTATTGCATGACAAGTCTCCACTCCGGTTGCATCGCGTGCCACTTAATTTAATACTTACTCCATAGCTTAACCGATCATAACTATAATAAAATATATATTAAATACTAACTTAACCAGTAACTACACTTGCGTCCGTTAAGTTCCTATTTAATGTTTTAATATCTGGTTGACCGAGCTTCGTTCGGAATATTTTTGTTGTATTTTTATCGAATTTATTTAGATATATATTAATAAAAAATCAAAATTAAATAATGAAAAAAATATAAAAAATTACAAAAAGAGAATAATAATAACACCGAGATTCGATCCGACGCCGTTAGAATGCCAAAACAATACTAAAAGGAAACTGGACTACTGCCCAACTGAGCTATCGTAACTCATGACGTTGACGGCAAAATTTGAATTCATATTCTTTTAAAATTTAATGTTATTATATTGTTTTGCTAAAAATACTGACAAAATAACATTTTCTATAAATAAAACGTAGTTAGATCGATTTTTTGGACCCGAAACCTCTAGTATGCCAAGTTTCAACAAAATCGTTGGAGCCGTTTCCGAGATCCTGAATATATATATATATACAAGAATTGCTCGTTTAAAGATATAAGATTTGAACACCCACATAGTCTTTTGGCATTCATCATCATCATTTCAACCTGTCGCCGTCCACTCATGGACGTAGGCCTCCCTCATGTTACGCCACAGATGCAGTCCTGTGCCACCTACATTCAACAACACCCAGCAACGTTCACCAGGTCGTCGGTCCAACTAATGGGGGGGTGTCCTACACTACGTTGTCCGATACGTAATCGCCACTCGAGAACCTTTCTTCCCCAGCGGTTGCTTTTTTTTTTTTACTGCAAGCCGTGGCAAACGAGCAAACAGTACACCTGATGGTAAGTGTTGCTGCCGCTCATGGACCTTTACAAGGCCGCTGCCTACCGTGAAGAAAGTGAAGGGAGTGTGAATGCGTGCATTGAGGCTCGGTGATACCAAAGGCACCACCAAAACCCTCCACACGCGAACACCCTCAGAATGTTGGGCTTGTGGCTCTGTCGCTTACCGAACGAAGCGCAGTAACAAATTGCTACTACTCAGACGTCGATTTTCTGCGAGAGCGTGGTACTACCCCGGACGGACCGGCCTGCGGCTGTAGACAGATAACTGTCGACAGTGTGGTCCTACCACTACCATATCCTATCCTGTAGATTCGTCGAGCGATATGGACTGCCCATTGCCACTTCAGCATGCTTATTCTTGGTGCTATACGCGTTCTTCAGCAGATTTCTGTATTTTGAATTAATATGTCATAATTAATAACATCTGTAATACATCAATCATCGTATTTGTTATCTCAATAGTTGTCATGCTACGACTGCGCAGTGCTTGGTGTTCGATATCTCATTGTTGCAATTTTATGCTGAATTTTCTGATATTTATAGACACTGTTCCGCTGCCATTTATCGGAGCATTTGGCATTATAGCCTTGATCTTTTCTGGATGTAATGGCTTATATAAGCTTAATTTCATATATAATTTTAAAAAAACATGCTCAAGATTTGTGGGCAAAAGCTTCTACACCTAAATATAATATATACGTAGTATAATGTGGTAGTTAAAACTCTAGGTTCATATGACCATAGCAGTTCTGCGTTATTATGTTACATACATATTAATTATTTAGTTGTATAGCTGGAAAACATCAAATTCATTTTTTAAGCACCAAATCAAAGACACAGTTTATTTAGTTGCACTGAAGAATCTAACTACGTAGAAGCGTAGATGGTGCTACGATATGTTTTATGATGATAAATTTGAATCAATATTACTAAAGTATACCTTATAATCGTCATCGCCATCGCAGCCCACATACATCCCACTGTTGGGCTCGGGTCTCCTCTGCAATGGGAGAGAATTTGACTACTACTATACCACGCTGGTCCGACATGTTGGTATAGGGTTTCATTTTGAGTTATTCTCTTACGCAGATGTTATGTGCATATTATATAGTCTAGTATATCCCATAGTCGTCTTTTACGACATTCACGTACAAGATAAGGACTGATCAATTGTATTCTTATTCCGTCACCACATCTAAAATGGTAGTATTTATACAATTAAAATTGGGTAGTCTACTAATATTATAAATGTGAAGGTTTGTGAAGATATTGAGAATTACTACGTAATCCATTTCTTAAATTAAAACGCATAAGATACTTTTTATCCTGGTAATATATGATAATAGTTCAACTTTACTATGTTCATTCAAAGGTTAATCCGTTGAACGAATTCGGACAAATAATCACCTTGGGCATTTTCCTTTTTACGCTGGCGAAGCGGCGGGTGGATTCTAAAATTTTACTAATTACAATTAAAATAAAGGGTATAAAAATGTGCTACCATATCGGCGTCCGCTACTAAAATGTTTAGAAAATAAGTACTTTTGTGGAACGTGTAGACTTACTATTCGAAATATCTTTCAATCGAATAACAATTTCTTCGTATAGAGAAAGAACGTTCAGGCTCAAAGATCCGATCTTTGGAGCCCCAAACGGCACGAAAGTGTAATTCATTCCAAGGTTATTAATTTAATTATATTATGTTAGTATATTACTAATATATATATGATACTATATATATTAGACCTTCGATATATAAATAGCAATTTTCTTTCAATACCGTTAGCGTAATGAGCTGCTAATGAGTATTATGTTTGAGTCAGAAGGGATATCCGTTCGACAATCTCCCGTTCTTAGCGCAGTACTTGGAATAGCTATAAAATAACTTACGTTTCTGGCATTTGCATGACAATCGATGGTTATAATCATCATCATCACTGCTCATTTACGTCCCTACTGTTGAGCTGGAGACCTCTACAAAAGAAAATGACCTACCATATAAACCACGCTGGTAAGGGGTTGGCATAAAGTTTTATTTCTAGTTTTTCTTCTCTTGCCTACTTATTATATGCAGAAGATATCCTTTAATCGTCTTTTACGACACCACGGGTAAGAGAGGGGATGGTGAATTGATTTCTTACTCCATCACCATACAGAAAATAGTAATTAGCAATTATGTAATTGGTGTTATTTTAAATTAGCAATTTTAACTCTGAAACTAAAACAATTTAAGACTTTTTCTTTGTTTAAATACTCTACAATATTTTTAGTTACTGGTTAAACTTCTCGTCAGATTTATTTTGCTATAGATATATAATCCTCGCATAAATATGAGAAATCGTTAGGCTTGCACTTAAGTTCGAGACTGTAAAATTGCAACCTGCTATTTTGCTTATTGTTTTCAATATTTACATCGCCCTTTATAGGATCGAAAGTGTTGGAAAACCTGTCTAGTTTAGAGGAAGTAATATCACGGATTACTCTATAAAGAAAACTGCATTGCCAATAAATGAGATTGCGAGGAAAATAAGAGAAAAACTTTCTACAATAACTCTACCTACCGCAAGCACCCATAATAACTAAATTGATGCAAATATATGCACCTAATACATATTAGGCTTAATATATATTGTTCACATAAATAAATCGACGATTTTAAATGATTAGTACTCCGGTAAAAATCAAATCAAAAATCATCGTATTTACATGAAGAGTTAAACGTTAAAGTTTAACATATAGGTACAATATGGCGTAGTACTTTTATAGTCTGAATAACAATTGAAAAGGACTAGAGCAGTGGAGAGAAAGAGAAAATAGAACGGAAAGAGAAAAATTAAGGCGAAATGAGTAAGAAAGGCGAATAGCAGATTTACGCAGCACTACATAGCTACACTGCTGAGCAGTCCGCTGGTGAAATCATAATTCTCTAAAAAAATACAGCAAGTATTGACTTTTGAAGATTGCCAAACAATTTTTTTTAGTAATATCTACCAACTAAAAGGAATAAGTTCTCTTTTGACAAATTGTCTAAGAGTAGAAATGGGATGCTAATGCTGTTGAAGCCAAAGTTCACTGAAATCCTATAAGGCAATAAAAAAAAATATCGCCACAAATAATGAAGGTGCCCGCTAGGACTCAATTATCATCAAACAAGAACTGAAGCTTGGCGCTTATCGTCGATATACAAGAGATACCCTAAAAACCTCTTCAGTTAAAGAGAGGGGCTCGATAAAAATACTTCCTGTCCCGATAGGTGGGTGAAAAGCACAGAAGAATCTTTTTCTCCAATGAAAAAATCACAATCGCAGAGAATTACAAGTAAAATGACAAAGCGTACATTCGTAGCTCCAAAGAAGCTCTTCGCTCCATAAGTGATCGTCTTAGCAAGGAATCACAAACTTTCATCTTTGTTAAAAAGAAATTAAGATATCAGCCAAAGTGTATCGCGACACGGTCAGAGATCGTGTTGTGAAACCTTTTATTAATAATTCTAATAGTGTACCTCGAACTATCCAGCAATACTGGACCTGGTCACAAGTCCCTCAACCCAAACTTGGTTAAAAGTCAACTTGTCGCACTTTATAGGAGCTATCAACTGGCCATGTGAATCCCTGCAAGTTATGGATAGTTTAAGAAAACATTGCCAGGTCTAAACGACACGCTGACATCGAGTTGCTTAAAAAATCTCTAGAACAAGCAATGATTAAATTTGCAATGGAAACAATGCATTAATCCATAGATTCGGGACCAGACAGATTAAAGACCTGCTTTAAAATCAAAGGTATAAATTTCGAATAGAATTATTTTTATTTATAATTGATTCTTTAATCAATATATATTAATAAAGTTTTATTAAGATTATATTACTTCATAAAAAGATAAGTGCATTTTTATTTGTAACCGTACGTATAGCCAGAATAGATATGTTTTGTCATGTTACAATTTATGTAATGAATAAATTTTAATTCACATTTAAAATACGAGTTATAATTTATTTTCAAATTATTCATATTTGAAATTATACATGCCTGTGATGAGAGTAAAAGAGTTCTCCAATTTAGTTCTGTAACTAGTGAACATGTTTCATAACAAGTGTTGTGTTTTTAATAATTTTGACTGAACCGTGCAACTGCCATGGGGCAATAAGGGCATAAAATGAATATCTGCTTGATTTACCAAAAGTAATTACAATTAAAATAAAGTTTGTTTACTAAATTATGACGTCATAACATTAGTAATTTTTATTTCAGTGTGCAACTTCATTGTGCACGAGCGATGCGTGGCGCAGGTAGTAACGCCGTGCTGCGGGGTAGCGCCGAGCCTCATCAAGGTAAATTATACTTTGTTACAATCACACAAAACTTTAAATATAATGAAAAATTTTAAAGAAAACCTCAGTTACGTATTATCAAACGCAAATTTACACTTTAATTCCAACGTATAGAGTTTAATATACATGTAAAGAAAATGATAATCAAAAGTGCTATGAAAATTTAAACAGCTATCAAGTTATTTATGCGTAGGGTAAATGTAGGATGTGTATGGTTAAAAGGATCATCTATTATTAATGTACACGCGTTTGCTTTGAAATCTCTTGTTACACAGAGAATCTACTAAATATCGTTATTGTTTCTTGAACGAAATTTAAACTAGCTATAATAATAAAGAACATCTTTTTGTCATTAAAAACAAAGTAATTTAAAATTAACTCCAACAAAAAGTACAAATAAATTTATACAAAAAATTACAAAGAATTTTTAAGCAAAGTCACCTCTCATGGATAATAATAGCTCTGTTTAGTTAATAAGTACCGTAATTCATTACTATTAAAAAAATCGGCCCCTTTTTTATTTTTGGCGGGTACATGAAAATGTCTTTTATGATATCAAATTGAATCATTTTGTTGGTGTATTATGTAATGTCGAGGAGTTAGTGTAAAATAAGTGATTTATGTCTATTTTTATGTTCTGACAAAGATCCCACATACCTTCAGTATCCACCTATCTACTAAAGGCGGAAATTTGTGTTTTTTTTTTTGCTGCAATGAGCAAGTAATATCTACATAAAAAAGAACGGATTCAAAGAAAAATTGTCTCTATAGATGACGATTTTCACGTAGGATAATTTATCGTGGGATTGCAAATACAATTATTTATGAATTTGACACATTTTAAGTCCGTTAACCGTAAGTTTCTGGAATTATTGTACTTATAGAAAAAAAATTATACAGATTTTCTCACGCGTGGTTTTTATGTACAGAACCCAGTCGCTCACTGCTGGTCGGAGCAGACACACCACAAACGCAAGTTCTGCACTGTGTGTCGCAAACGGCTCGATGAATTACCAGCTTTGCACTGTATGAGTGAGTATACTTCTTAAATACAAATTATAAACTAATTTTTATCTATTAGAAAGCAAAAAATCAGGGTCGGTCTGTAAGAGCTCCTCACAACCGCGGAGCGAGCACGCGAGGCGCTTGTGTTGGCTGACTCGCTCCACCGGCGGCGACCAAGAAGGAGGAGATACCGCTATGCGCTTCTCCTCCCGCCGCCCTGAAGGATGACAGGACATGGCCAGACGGCCTGTCGGAGATAGAATGTCATCAGACGATCTCTCCGGCACCACGTAAAAGTGCGGAAGGAGCCACTGTGGTTTTAATGGGTATTTCGGTTATTTTTGTGGCCGGCGAGTCCCACACAGATTCCCCCGTCTGCAACTGGTGGAGCGATAGTGCGTAAATGCATTTCCACAATGTGAAAAAAAGAACTCCTCACAAATCCAAAATTATATATTGAATCGATCTACAATCACAGTACAGAAATTTTTAAAACTGTTTCAAGGAACAGAAATGGCCTGTTCAGAAGCAATCGTTTTCGAATTTGCCTATTTAATTTTTTGCTAATTCTAAGTACGATCTAGTAGTAAGTAGTTGTAGTATATATTCAATTTACATTTAATTCATAGATAGGACATTTTTACAGCTTTTGTTTACCTCTGAAGGGTTTGGCAGGGTAAGAACGTGACTATTGTCGCAAAGCGGTCACAGCTCCAAGCTTATCAATTTGTTCAAATATGCTATTTATTATAATTGTCTTACTCTGATTTTTACTCAGATCATAATTGATTAAACCACCGTAGACATTCGTTTTAAAAAAGTGACAAAAATAATACTATTTAAAAAAGAATTTGTCCAATTGTATTTGTAAATAAAAAAAATGTGTACGTATTTATTTATGTACCTACGTACGTAAGAAGTTATACTTCTTTGGCGTAATAAGATAAAATCTGTTTAAAAATTTTATCCTTTGTACCTATTATCTTACGTTTGTAAAAAAACGGCTAAATGTAAGAAGGAGTCGCGCTCGAAGGGTTCCGTACCATTATCTATAAAAAGGCCAAGAAAATCGCGTTTGTTGTATGGGAGCCCCTCTTTTATTTCGTTTTTTTTTTGTTGTTATAGCGACAATAGAAATACATAATTTGTAAAAATTTCAACTGTCTAACACATAACTAATAGGGTGCCGTTTTTACCCTTTGGGTACGGCACCCTAAAAAACGATATCTACTAATAATAGAAAAAGAAGGTATTTAAAAAAAAGGTAAATACATTGAAAGTTTTATTATAATGCATTAATTAGTTAACATTTGCGACGGTGTACGCACGCGTCGTAAAAAATGTTGACTAGCTATCATCAGGGTGTCGGTTTTTCGTGACGGTGTGCGCGGGCATCGTAAAAATTTACTCTCATCATTTTGCCCGTGGGTGAAAAGACGACTAAGGTATGAATATACAGACAACAACTAATCAAGAGAAGGAAAGCTCGAAATAAAATCCTATAACAACCTGTCTAACCAGCGTGGTATGTGATTAATTAAATTAGCATGGTAGGTTAATTTAAGACGAATATACATACAAATGCTATGCAAGAGAAGGAAAACTCTAAATGAAGCCCTATACCAACAAGTATGACCAACGTGATATTTTTTTTTTTTTTTGTAACTTAGTTGTTCAGATGCTTAGTTGCCTCAGATGGCTGTGACAACTTTACCCGGACTGGTGGGTGAGCGCTGAGGGCTCTCAACCCGTAAACGTGATATATTAGGGTTATTTCACTCCTATAGTTGAGTAGGCTTGAGCCCAGCAGTGGGACGTAAATGAGCTGTGATGACGATAGAATAAGTAAACTTATATTAGTGTAGAATATCATCATCATCATTTAAGCTCCTACATTTCCCCCTGTTAGGCTTTTTTTTTGGGTGGGCTGCGATCGGCGCGCTCCTCGCACCACTCCGTCCGGGGCGACAGAGGGGCGTAAGCACGCACACCCGCAACCCACCCGAACACCACGTCGCCTTTGTCGTTGGGCCGACCACTGGAGCAGGGTTACTTGTAATCAGTGGTCGGCCCGACGGAATACCCCTTATTTGGAGTACCCTCCCATCGACCGACGTCCTCCCCTCGGGGAGGACGTCGGCCTTTCCTCACGCGGTCGGCTTCTCAACGGGTGACGGGCTAACTCCCCGGTCACGTCACCCGCGGCCTCGGCTAGGGCGGCATGGCGCGCAGGTAATCGCGCCTGCGCCGCCCCAGTCGCCGGCAGCGGGTCGCCTCATCGAGGCCCCCTGTTAGGCTCAAGCCTCCTCCACGAAAATGAGGGAAATTGGCCTACTATAGCGTGGGTCAGACGTGTTGGTAAAGGGTTTCATTTCAAGATTTCCTTTTCTATCTATCTACTATATACATATATTTATGTTATATGCATATTTAATCCCGTAGTCGTCTTATATGACACCCTCAGGCAAGAGGGGAGATGGTGAATTGTATTCTTACTCCGTCACCACACTGATTAATCGGTGAATATCACATAAATTAGTATTTGGTTTCGTGTTCAGTTTGCGAGTACTACGTGCATGGAGAATGCGTAGACTTCGCGGCAGCGGACTGCAAGGAGAACGCGACTTACTGCGCGGGAAGCGAACCGCGCCACGTGCATCACTGGCGGGAGGGCAACCTACCCGCCAACTCCAAGTGCGCCGCCTGCCGGCGAGCATGCTGGTCCGCCGAGTGCCTCACCGGCTACCGCTGCGAGTGGTGTGGCAGCACGGTACATAACATCTACTTTTTAGAATAATAACGTATAGAACGATAGTGTCAATACTTCGAAAGTTCGAAATATGAATCTAAAAATACTAATGGCACGCAGACGATTACACACGTACACACGCACACCACTATACAAATTATGTAATCAAATTTTGTTTTTATTAACATAAATCGTCGAAATACTTTTAAAAGTAATGTTAAAAACCTTTTTAAGTTTTTCAAATGTGTTATGACACTATTTGAATGCACAAACCGTCATAATTACCTATTTATTTTTTAAGAGTTGCGTATGTACGTGTAGTACAATGACTTGTACATTACGGAACGGTTCCGGCGTAAGCTCCAATTGAAATGCTTCACTTTTTGTGCGCGAACTTACCTTCTATACGTTATTATTCTAAGATCTACTTCTTATTCTTAACTTACATATAAGTACCGTTTGTGGGATCTTATCTAACCATAATTATTAGGAAAATATCTTGAAAAGAAATATCATACTGGAAGTAACATTTACTAAATATGTTGAATATAAGTTTATTAAAACTAGCTAAACTAGCGAATGTCCGCAATCTTACCCGGGTAGTTGCTGTTCCCGTGAGAACACCGAAATCTAATATAGCTTAAGTTATTTCTTATATAGACAGCTACCTGGTATTAAAATATTATCAATATCGGTTCAGCCGTTTTCAACAAGCAGACTGTCTGTCTGACTGACAGCCACAATAATTTTAAACTGGTTTTAGGCATAGGTGTTATACAAATAGTTGCTTGAATGTGAAAGAAAAACCTACTATTTCCACACCTCAATTTTATTTATCTGTATAGAAGAAATAATTTAAAAAGGAATGGAAGGAAAGGAAACCCGTCACTTTCCTACAGTTAATCAATATATCGCACACCTCAAAAGAGGAAGGAATACGGTATAGAATCAAGGTGGATTGTGATGTAAGGGAATCTTTTCACTCTGATCTGACAAACAGTCTCTAAAAGTTCAAAAATTGCTGTAATTTTCCTCAATATTTCCTTCCTTGAGGTGTGTGATATATTGATTAACCGAAAGAAAGTGGTGAGTCTACTTTCCTTCCCTCCATTTTTAAAAAATAATGGATTTCCGCCATGTAGCGTTTCCTTTATTTCAATCGATTAAAAGAAGTAACTTATAGAAACATGATACACAGAAAAGGAGGAGAAGGTGAGTTACATTCTTTCTCCGTCACCACGCAGAAAAATAGTGAATATGTTGTAACAACATTTTCTGAAATCAAATTTAAGTTGAAATCAACATTATACTAGGCATGCCTTTTAAGTTCTGTCGTTTCCATATTGCCCGGCAATTTTGAATTTGGAACTTCTATATTCCAATGTGTTTAAATTTGGAATCTCAAAACAGTTGAAAGTATTAGGATTAATGCTATTGTTTAGTCACAGCGTCGATTGGAATCTGTCAGTTTACGTACGAAAATGAATCTTTCTAAGGAAAATATTCGTGCAATAATTTTCTACAACTTTAGAAGAGGCCTGACACGGCTTCAGTATTTTGAATAGCTAACATCTGTGTTCAGTGATGAAGCCCCATATCTGCGGACTGTCGAACGCTGGTATTTAGAATTCCAGCGTGGACATACTAGTGTTAGTGACAAATCTCGCAAAGGACGCCATAAATCCGCCTTCACTGAAGATAACATCATTGCTGTGAGACAACTAATTCTCGAAGATCGTCATGTGACATATCGAGAGGTAGACGCTCTATTAGGCATCTCAGGGACAACCATTCAGAAGATCTTGCATGAAGCGCTTGGTGTGAGAAAGCTAGTTTTCCGTTGGATACCGCATCTGCTTTCCGACGATCACAAGGCGGCCCGCGTCAGATGGTGTAAGAAAATTCTGCAAATGTTCAACCGAGGAGAGTCAAATCACGTCTACGATATCATCAGTGGTGACGAATCTTGGATCTATGCCTAAGATCCTGATTCCAAATAACAATCTACAATCTGGGTCTTCCAAGACGAGCCAAAGCCGACTAAAGTTGTTCGTTCTCGAAGCAGTTCAAAGAAGATGGTGGCCACGTTCGTGGGAAAAATCGGCCATGTTGCGACTATTGCACTTGAAGATAGTAGAATGATTAACGCAGAGTGGTATACCACAATTTGTTTACCACAAGTCATCGCCGAACTTCGAAAATCTAACTCAAAGCGACGCATCATCCTGTACCACGACAACACAGGCTTACACAGCGCTCGTCAAACGATTGAGTATTTGAAGCAGGAAAAGTAGAAATTCTTGACCATCCTCCAGTCCTGACCTAAGCCCTAACGATTTCTTTACATTTCCTAAAATTAAGAAAAGTCTTCGTGGTCAAAGGTTCCAGTCCGATGAAGAAGCAGTCGACGCTTTCAAGTCATCCATTTTGAACACCACCACTTTAGAGCGGAATAAATGTTATAATAACTGGTTTGAGCGAATGGAAAAGTGTATTAAGCTACGTGGTGAATACTTTGAAAAACAAAAATAATAAAAAGTACTATAAGGTTCTAGTTGTGTTTTTCCTTCAAACGACAAAACTTAAAAGGCATGCCTCGTATATTTGCACAGTCACATGCGACAAAGGGATTTATTGTAAAACTAGCAACCCGCCCTCGCTTCGCTTCGGTTTCAGTCGCTTAAACCCGCGTAGTTCCCGTTCCTGTGGGAATATCGGGATAAAATATAGCCTATGTTACTCCCTGATATTATAGCTTTCCATTGGTGAAAGAATTTTTGAAATCGGTTCGGTGGTTTAAGTGTGAAAGCGTTACAAACAAACAAACAAACATCCTTACTTTCGCATTTATAATATTAGTATGGATATATGTCACAATTTTGATAAAGTCTGATTTCTTAGTGTGTTTCACGCCAGGACTTTTGTTTCTGTGAACTGACCTAACAAACAGTGCTCTATACAAATAAAAAAAATACATTTCCTAAAACCGTTCATCGCAGCGCCGCTTACCAAATTTTAATCCATTGTTTTAGTCGTTTAAAACCACCTTCACATTATTGCCTTTATAATGAAAGTGGTTTAGGGGTCAACGGTCAGTCATCAAATTTCAATGTTTATAACGCAGATAGGTTTTTTTTTTTATTTTTTATTTTTTATGTGTTGGCTATGGTAAGCGCACGCGCGGTCCTGTCCGTCCGGGGCGTTGAAAGGACGGCGAGCGGGCCCATAACCCACCCGTACTCACGTCACCTCGTTGTTGGGCCGACCACCGGAGCAGATGTGACTTGTCATCAGTGGTCGGCCCGACGGAATACCCTTTCGGGTAACCTCTCACCTCTCGACGTACTGGGACGTCGGTCGCCGTCGCGCGGTCAGCCTCTCTGCGGGTGACGGACAATTCCCCGGTCCGATCACCCGCGGCCTCGGCTAGGGCGGCATTAGGCGCAGATACTCGCGCCTGCGCCGCCCGAGTCGCCGGCGGCGGAACGTGTCGCTGAATAGGAGCTCTACTCGCACACGATCCGCCGCCTCCTTCCGTAAGATTACGGCCTCACAGAAGGCGGCGACCGCGTCCCAGTTCCTGACGCTGACGAGCATCTCCCTGGCGATGGTCGGCAGTGCCAGGTCGGCACCGATAATGGCGGCGACGAGTTCACGGTGATCCCCCTCCCATGCAGCACACTCCTCGAGCGTATGCTGCGCCGTGTCCTCGTCGCAACTGCAGTGGTGGCAGGACGGTGTGCTCTCCCTCCTGATAATCTTGTGCAGGTACTTCCCGAAGCAACCGTGCCCCGTAAGCACCTGCACCAGTCGGAAGGAAAGCACCCCGTGCGTCCGCTCCAACCACTCCATCAGCACCGGCCGGAGGGCCTCGACGGTCCTGACACCGTACCGAGGACTCTCCAGCCGGACTGCCCAACGGGCAATGACTTCTCGGCGGGCGTTGACCCGCCAGGCGGTGATCTCTTTGATGGAGACCATGCCGCCACGGGCGCACGTCTCCGACACCCGCCGATAAATGTCGGCGAGCATCTCCGCCTCCAGGTCCCACGGGGGGGTTCCGGCCAAGAGGCACGCTGCCTCCGTCGCCACCGTGCGGTAACCCCGTATGGCCCTGATCGCCATGACCCTCTGTGGTCGCCACAGGAGGGCCCTAAGACGGACGGTCAGGGACCCCGCCCACACCGGTGCGCCGTACAGGGCCATCGACCGGATCACCCCCACGTACAGCTGTCGGCACGTAGCACTGGGTCCACCCACATTCGGCATCAGCCGCGAAAGGGCGGACGCCGCGCCGACAAGCCGGGGAACAAGTCGATGGAGATGCTCCCGGAACCAAAGATGCCCGTCGAGCACCAGGCCCAAGTACTTCATGTGGGCCTGGATGCTGATGGTGACCGACTTCACGGTGATTGAAGCGCTGGCGGGAGGCCCGGCGGTACGAAGGCCATGGAACAAAAGGGCCTCCGTCTTTTCCAGGGCTACCCTCAACCCCAGCGCTTCGATCCGCCTGACAATCTCCTCGGTGCCGAGAGTTGCCAGGCGTGCCGCCTCCTCTAGCGTCCCACCCCGGGCTGTGACGAGTGTATCGTCGGCGTAGCAAATTACGCCCAGCCCGGGTGGGAGGCTTCCTCTCAACGCCCAGTCGTAGCCGATGTTCCACAGGGTCGGACCCAGAACCGACCCCTGCGGGACACCGCACGTCATGGGCGTTCGCACAACGTCCCCTACTCGGTCAACGTAGAGGACGCTGCGCCCCTCCAAGTAGTCTGCCACCAGCCGCCTGAGGTACACGGGCACCCCGTGATACCTTAGCCCCTCCCTGATGTAGCTGAATGGCAGACTGTTGAAGGCATTGGCGATGTCCACCGGGACACCGCCAACAGGACTCCTCCGCCGGTGACGGCCTCCGCTACCACGGCCTTCAGGCGCAGTAAGGCCGCGATCGTCGAACGCCCTCTCCGAAAACCAAACTGGGCGTCCGACAGATCGGGCCCGACCCCGACGAGGTGCCGCTCGATGCGGGCAGCCAACACCCTCTCCAGCAACTTGCCCGCATCATCGAGCAGCACGATGGGCCTGTAGGCCGAGGCCGACTTGGGAGACCGTCCCGGCTTCGGCAGGAGAACCAGCCTCCCCTCTTTCCAGCACCCAGGGAACTGCCCGGACGTCAAACAAGCGTCGAACAGTTCCCTGAGGCGTGGTCCCAGGTGCTCGAGGACCAGGGCCAGCACACGGTTCGGAATACCGTCGGGCCCGGGGGCGGTGGATTTGACTCGCATACGCGCCACCGCCACCCCCATTTCCGGCTCCGTGATGGGCGGAGCACTTTCATCGTCGGCCTCCCGGTCGCTGTCCGGCGAAGCCATGACCGGGTGCGTGTGCTCCGCCCGCCGTGGAAAGAGGTCCTCGACAACTCTAGTGAGGAGGCTGGGCTGGAGAGTCTCGGTGAGGGGGGCGGCCCGCCCGCGGAGCTTATTCAGCACAACGCAGATAGGTAGAAACAATTTTTATGTTTTATATATACAGATTGCAAAGTTAAATTACCAAACATAATTAGTAGACCATATATGTTCATTAATGCATTTTAAAGAAAGAAATGACGAAAATTATTTACTTTTGCGCTGTACAGCATGATTTCCTAAAAATGACCTACTAATCTTAATATATATAAATTACGTGTCACGTTGTTTGTCCGCGATGGACTCCTAAACTACTTAACCGATTTTAATCAAATTTGCACACCATGTGCAGTTTGATCCAACTTGAAAGATAGGATAGCTTACATCTTAATTTATAGTCGCAATATTATTTTATTGCAAATTATTTGTTTATTATTTGACATTCACAATTATCTGTTAACTTCAAACGATTTTAACAGATGGCGATATCTGTTGACTGGATTGAGTAATTAATTAATAGATGGCGCTGCTATATCAAACCTACAAACGTGTCATATACGATTTTAACTTGCTTTTTACATAGATGCCATTTGTAAAAAATATGACGGCCTCCATGACAGATGTTCTCCTACAGTTCCACTTAAATAGTTTAATAGAATTTAATATAACAAAAACATTAGTCACAGCAACGCGTGGCCGGGTCTGCTAGTACTATTATAAAACAAAGACTACTAATAAGAACAATACTAGAAAGCATTTAAAATACTGTAGTGGACCAAATAAGTTCTATCTCGGCATAAGCTGCAGCACAAAGGCAAACAGGCTACAGTAATGGTTTTCAGGCAAAAACATTCCGTTGAGAACTGACCGCTACGATACAATGTTATCACAAAATAAATATCATTTTAGTCTCATAATGACAATAAATATGTCTCCCACAGTGTCATGCAGGATGCCGTGCTTTGATACCGGAGGAGTGCAACTTCGGAATGCTACAGCCGATCTTCCTACCACCATCGGCTGTATCGATACCGCGGACCGAAGTCCCAATGGAGGCGATCATCGGTGTCCATGTGCGCCCGCCTCCATCACAGCGAGACTTCGGATGCCGTAAGTATCAACACGAGCCGCACTGGGCCCGGCCCCGCACCGCTTACCGCCATCTACATGTGCCCATATACTACGAAGCTTACTTAGTATATGCCTCGCTTGTTAGTCCGATCACAGGTATAAACAGGAGTACGTTATTTTGTATATTGGTATCATAAGTATAGTGGCAAAGTTACGGCAGTGGTTTGCAGTAGAGGTAGGCGGCACAGTGGCTGGGTAGTTAGCGGTCGCGGTAGCGGGCGGTAGTGTAGGCGGGGACGGCGGTGTAGGGCTGGAATCCCCGGTGGCGTTGGCGGCGCAGTGAGCCTGTGTGTTGGGCAGCGGGCGAGGGCTGGCCGGGCGGCGACAGCACCGGCTGGGCGCCGGCGCGGCTCGTCACCCTGGCACGACGCTTGCTGCCCGCCGCTTGCAGCCCGCACGGCGGTGCCTCGCCGCCATACTCCAGAGGTACACCCGCTATCCCCACCTGCATGCCCCCCCACCTCGTGTGTACCGACTAGACAACTAATATATACTTTCTAAAATATTGAAAATAAAATACTAACATGATAAAAAGTATATCACACGCTTAGAATAATAATGTATAGAAGGACAGTGTTGGTACTTAAGTACCACACCACTATACAAACTACGAAATCAAATTTTGTTTTTATTAAAATAGACAGAAAAAAATATAAAACATAAAAAGTTTATTAACAAAGTAATGTTAATAAACTTTTTATGTTTTCAAAATGTGTTGTGACACCATTTGAATGCACAAACCGTCATAATTACCTATTTATTTTTTAAGAGCTACGTATGTACGTGCAGTACAGTAACCTTGTACACTACGGAACAGTCCGGCGTAAGTTCCATTAAGCTCCAATTTAAATGCTTCATTTTTTGTGCGCGGACCTTTTATACGTTATTATTTTAAGATCAAACGCTATAGTTCTGAAGGGAATGCCCACATTTGTACAACCATAAATTTGCAATTTTGCGTCTTGAATCCCACATAATAGGATACTAATGCCTTTCACTTACCATAGATAAAAAAAACTGTATAATAATTGATCAAATACCTACGAACGCCCTATTTGACAGTCAACACTCACACACTCAAGTTGATAGAACAAGTTCGAATGCAAACTCAAATGATTTATAATAATTATAAATCCTGAAAGTTATCTTAAATTTATCGAACAAACTACACACCGCCTCCATTGAATAAGTCTACAAGGGAACTTTAAATTTATCGTTTTAAAATTAAGTACTTTTTCCTATTTTCAACACACGTCTGGTATAATAACTTTCAAGGGTAGGCAGTCCAAGTGTAATGTTCTTTTAGCAACTTATAATTCTTGACAAAATATATTCTAGAAGATTTTGGTTGAACCAGTCCCTATAAAAGTCAACCGATCAGATCTTAATTAATAGCTAACTATCGCTCTACCTCAGTAATTCGGCTGTATTAATCCATTTAAATTATTTATTGTTAATATTATAATAGCCTCAATGTTGACACCTTCCCTAATATATGTGATTGTAAATAAATATAAGCCAGAATGAAGCAAAAGAATTATATATGATAAAAAAAGTTTTAAGTGATTTTTTATCAACTGGAGGGACGAACGTCTAGATTTTAATGATTTGAACAGTAGACGCCGATAACAAAATCAAGAAACTCTAAAACAAAAAATCCTAGCTATTTCTTAGTGTCTTAATATGAGCTAATGCATTTCATTTTATGATAAAAGAATCTTTATTTTAATCTTAATCTGACCGCACATATGACCACTGGGGTCTAAGTAGCGATCGAGTTAATAAAAGTGGAACAACGCGGGACAATTTTCTCTAACGATGGATGTGTGCCTAGATGGACTTTGTCCCCTAATTGTGTATTTGTAAAGACCTCAACACAACCACGTTTATAGAGGAATGTTTTTAAAAAAAGAAATGCCTTCTAATTTTAAAATCAAATCATTTTTTTTTAATATTTCATTAATATTGCCTTTAATTCAAATTTAAATCGAATAATAAATAATATTTAGTTACATTTGTCATAACATCTCTAGTCGGTACATCTCTTTGCATGTTACTTTAATGAAGCGTTCATGTTTTAGTATATTGAAACGTTTCGAAACGCTTTCGCTGTCAGCTTAAACCTTCCTTCTAGATGCTGTACCTATTAAATACTTGATTTAATCTGTATCCATTTTCTGCACAATATAGAATTGGGCCAAATGAATAAATAAAATATAAAAATATTAAATGAACCGCATTGTTACATAATTGAATACAACGACCGTTATTCCATAATCGATTTTTTTTAATAGTCTTGCAAATTAGAATAGTACATTATTATAATTACTATGAGCCAGATACGGTTGTGCAGTAGAGGTAATCGATTTATATATTTCTTATTCATAAGACTAATAATGCGCATCTTTATGCCTTCTAAATCGATGGTAAACATACTGGCGAGTACCTATTAATGCTCGTCTGCCTCGTCTACACTCCTCGCGAAGTTGAACGAAGTCAGACGAATACGATAGTGTAGAGAGGCACTTCGGCTTACCTCGTCAAACTACTTCGCCTCGGACAACTTCCATTTATTGTCGATTTTTGCGCCCGAGTCAAAGGGCCCGAAGTTGCACGAAGTGCGCTCACGAAGTACCTCCCTACACTACTCGGCCGACTTCAGTAGTTCAGTATAGAGATGGGCGATCTTTCTGAAAAAGATCGATTCTTGAATCGATTCGAATTGTCGTCCAAAGAATCGATTCACAAGAAAATTTAGGTCTCAAGGATCGATTCCCGATTAATCGATCTAGCAATCTTTTCTTTTGGACCTGCTTGTGATGACCTTTTTTTTTTAGGAAATCTGAAAGTGTTATTAGTCTTATAATATTATACTTAGTATCGAGTGGGCAGAAAAAAAATCGAACGACAATTCTCTAGGGTAAAGTATCGATTATCTACGCCTAATGCTAGCCGAGGTCGCGGGTGACTGGACCAGGGATTTAGTCGGACACCCGCAGAGAGGCTGACCGCGCAACGGCGACCGACGTTCCCGAGGGGGAACGTCGATGGGAGAGGGTACCCCGCGACCGGAGTATTCCGTCGGGCCGACCACGATAAAGACAAGTTACCCTGCACCGATGGTCGACCCAACAACAAAGGCGAGGTGTCACGGGTGGGTCATGGGGCCGCGCGTCGCCCCTCTGTTGCCCCAGACGATTCCGGGCGGCGGGTGCGCTGACCATGGTCCACCCCTAAAATAAAAAAATAAATGGTAAAGTATCGATTCACCGAATCGATTCAGTGCTTCGTATCTATTTATAAAATCGATCTTTTGGGCCTGAAAATCGATTCTTCGATTAATCGATCTCAGATCGCCATCCCTAGTACAGTACTCAGCAGCTGGTAGCTGCTGCTTGAACGTCAATTATAATGTGCGCAAGCTATCGGCACCACAGAGCGAATGAGCTCATCGCGAAGTTGAACGAGTGTGTAGTGACCCACTTCGGACTTCAGCCGAAGTTGCCAAAGTACTTCGCCGAGAAACTTCGCGAGTAGTGTAGACGAGACATTCCATAAACGTAGAAAACGAACGAGTATATAATGCTATATTGTTAAACATAATACTTGCATAAAACTACTTTACGGATTTTATCGCGTTTGTATTTGATTTTTGATTACCCGACGTTTCGAACACTTTACAGCGTTCATGATCACGGGTGGACTAAGATGTCTCACGTCCAACAAGTCATCGTTACTGCAGAAAATTTTATAATTATCTACCCGATACAGAAATCAATTATTAAATGATAATGATCATGAACGCTGTAAAGTGTTCGAAACGTCGGGTAATCAAAAATCAAATACAAAAGCGATAAAATCCGTAAAGTAGTTTTATTTAAAATGTATAATACTCGCGTAAACATCAGAAATCATTACATAATACTTGCATTCGACTGTATTATTAAGTTTAGTAAAATATATGAGTTTCGGTAATACTACAGGAACCGGTGGATTTTATTACAAAACACCCCGAGAAAGTTGAGCTTCCGGCTCTTTCTCTTATCGAACGAAGTGCAGTAACAAATTGCTACTACACAGACGTTGATTTTCTGCAAGATTGTGGTGCTACTCCGGACAGACCAGCTCGCGGCTGTAGACAGACAATTGTCCTAGCCGAGGCCGCGGGTGACGTGACCGAGGATTAGTCCGTCACCCGCCGAGAGGCCGACCGCGTGAGGAAAGACCGACGTCCTCCCCGGAGGGGGGACGTCAGTCGATGGGAGGGTACCCCAATAAGGGGGTATTACGTCGGGCCGACCACTGACGACAAGTCAACGCTGCTCCAGTGGTCGGCCCAACGACGAAGGCGACGTGGTGTTTGGGTGGGTCGCGGGAGTTGCGTGCTTAAGCCCCTCTGTCGCCCCGGACGGAGTGGTGCGGAGGCGCGCCGACCGCGGCCCATCCACAAAAAAAAAAAAAAAAGACAGACAATTGTCAGTGTGACTTCCCTTCGACTGCACAGATGGCGTAGTCGTTAAGATATCGACCTACAGAGCCAGTGTCGTGGGTTCGAATCCCAACACTGTGCGATTTACAAACTGTTGTTCTGAATCTGCATGTAATTTGTGTCCGTTAATTATATGTTTGTAAAGTCCACACACAAGGATTAGTGCAGGGTGTTGTTCCTTAGTGCAGGGTGTTGTTCCTTAGTGCAGGGGTTTGTCTTATAAAAAACAAAACAAATAGTGTGCTCTAATATTGGTTTGTTTGAGTACTATATTATTATCAGCACAGTTATTCTACAACAATCGTACAAAGTATCTCCAATTTTTAAAAAACCAATATGTCATAATTAAAAATTGTTTTAGACTTAAACGAATTTAAAATTATTAACGTATATAAAGATTAATAATTTTTCCTTTGGATTGTCACTTTATTAAATTTTATACGTAATATCCAATGGTTATCAATCTTTTTCATATAAAAAAAAAACAGTATAATAACGTCATTTGGCACCATCAAATGATATTATTTTGTTCTAGTTATAGAAATAATATAGCGATATTTGAGACCTCTACTTGCTATTAATAAAAAAAAGCAATATTGTCGAGTTTCATCTAAAGCTGATTCAATTAGGCAATGTCTGGTAATCCTTAGCTATATGTCTATATATTCTGCTCTTAGACTTAAGTCTTCTACACATTAGGAATTGTTGGCAAATTATCGTATAAGTTAGTAGCCAATTTTCTGCTCGCTTTTATTCAATAATCGTTACATATCTCGACACTGCACGTACGATTGTTATCAAAATAAATCATAATAAATGGTAATTCTCGTTCTTAATAAAATTTCAATGTTCAATAACTCGGTACAACATCTTAGATATTTTAGACTAGAATAACGGCAGTGCGCACAGTTTATACCAATAGTAGAAAATATCTATGTTTCTGAAAAAGTGCATTTTCTGCACACATTTTCGTTGGTGTTTGCATGCAGTGTTAAGCTAATAAATACTATTAGTATTACAATACTACTCACAAAACACGTCCCTACTATTAAAACGTCGATATAGACTGACATTAAATAAAAAACGGGTTATACAGTCATTTCAGGCAATTATTTAATTCGCTATAAAATAAATTACTACAGTTATAACGTACAGAGAAATAGGAAACTCTTACTTTGTGGTAGCGGGTGTGAATATTACTAACCCACTACTACTCATAAGTGTAGTAAAAGGCTACTAAGAGTTTTACATCGATCTGGAAACTGTCTCTGATGTCTGTTTAGTGAACAATTATATTTCTAAGGAGAATTCGCGTCAGAATTTTTGCTATACGTACCTACAATTGACGAAGAGTACCTACATTTAGCGTTGACCCCAAATAATCGGGATCAGCGCAAGATGAGAGAACTAGCGACAGTAATACAATGATTTTACTAAAATATATATCTTAATTATTTCATAATGGGTTTAAAGAAAATCTAAAGTAAAAGTTTAAATTTGTTTTTTTACTTAGCAAGAGTTTAATATATTTTAATAAGTTTAAAATCCGTTGTTAGGTAAAACTACAAACTAATCGATAAAATGTTATGATTATACAATAAGTATACAATGTTTGTCAAATAACTGATTTGCAAATATTTTAATGTTCCACAAGTGAACGGCAAAGTCGATTAGGCGAGATATCTGATTAGTCGCGTGTCTATTTTCCCTACCTAAGACACTTTGCTATTAGTCCATGAGGGGCGATTAGACACCTTGCTAAAAACCAATTAAAAATCATACATCTTATTATATTTCACAAATTTCTCAACTTTTTTGTAAATATAATAACAGCAATATTTCAATTAATAATTCATTAAATTATTTAAACCACATTTCCTCTATTTTTCACACACCCCCTCTATCTTGTAGTTGAGTGAAATCCAAAATCAATACTATTATTTTACACTACTATCTCACATTAACTCCGTGAGCGGCCAGCCAAAGAATACTCACGATGAAGTATTCCAACGGCACTAAGGTAACAGGCAGACAAACCAATAATAACATATGTAATTCTGTGTATATATATATGCTTAGGTGTCCAGCGCTGCTTTTATATCAAATGCCATCATTCATAACGTCCATTTTGAATCGCGGACATGCAAGAAACTATAGATCTTAAACTTCGTTAAATAATGAATTCTTAATGACTTACTCTTCGTTAATATGAATGGTGACATTAATATAGATATATGTTATGTACAGTTTATAATATTATGTGTAATGATGGAATTTTGTTTTTCAGTGGTATCATACAGATCAATGTTAGTAGATAATGTGTTAATAAAATTGATTTCTATATGTAACGATCTTATATAATTCAAGTTCAAATAATGCATTTCATACTTAGTAACAATTAATTTTATTCCATTACAGATTAATGTTGCAGCAATTTTTTTTATAGGGATCAAAAGACATATCAGATCGTAATATATAGATTATTTAAATGAAGTGTATAAATAAAATGTTATTCAAATATTCGCCTGTGTTTTCGCTTTTTAGAGAAGCTCTGTGTTTTCAACTAAAACATTTCCAATACCCGCTTAAAAAATAACATGTCCACAATTAATATAGGCTAATTACGCCTCGTGCATATGTGAAAGTACTTGTTAAATGTATTTGACAGTCGTTTCACATAAAGCTGATTTTTGTAGTCACGCTTAAAGACGCGTGTTTAGAAATTTTGCATTGATCCCGTTTTATAGTTACTCGTGTAATTTACGCTGCCAACACACTTATGAACAATGCGTCGATAATCCGCGCAAAAAAAAAAATTTTTTTTGCCAGTTACGCCAGCCGTAAGAGTCACTATAAAATCAGCCTAATACCGAATAATTACGTCATAAGACGTGTATTACTATTGCGTCACGATATATTGATAATGAAAAGATGGGTGAGGGAACGGGAGGGTTGCGAAAGGGGGTGTGTATGTGAGCGATATGGGTGTTGCAGCTCGCAGCGTCAGCGAGGAGTTCAGCTCGGGCTGCGAGGGCCGTTCGGGCTCCGGTGGCGGCTCCACCGGCGCGCCCGCTGATCAGGATCACCGACCTGACCATAAACAACACCGGGATCGTACACCCGACGATAGAGATGAAGGTAAGGGGACGGTGACATTAAAATTTGTTTAATAATCTCATGAATTAATTCTCGACTTAGCAACCCGCCCTCGTTTTACATCGGTTTCAATCGCCCTACCCGCGTAGTGCCCAATCCTGTGGGAATACTGGGATAAAATATAGCCTATGTTACTCCCTTTTTTTATCGCTGTGGAAATGCAATTTACGCACTATCCGCCGTCGGTGTCAGACGAGGGGGAGTGTGGGGCTCACCGGCTATGCTTCCGGAATACCCACTAAAACCACAGCGGTCCCTTCCGCGCTTTTACGGGGTACCGGAAAGGTCGTCTTATGACATTCGATCCCCGACACCCCTAACCTATGTTACTCCCTGATATTATAGCTTTCCATTTGTGAAAGAATTCTTGAAATTGCTCCAGTAGTTTTGGAGCTTACTCAATACAAACAAACAAATCTTTCCTCTTTATAATATTAGTGTAGATAATTTGAAGGGCTTCCAGTATTTACTATTCCTCTTCGGAAGGCCTATTTCCACCCGTGGAGTTTGACAAGCTGAAGGATAGTTGAAATTTGTAGCCTAGATTTAAATTTTACCATTATGTTGTGTCCTCATTGAGGAAGAAGGCAATGAGGAAATAGTCGACATAACAAGTAATTAAGTCTATCTAATAAATCGACAACTACGATTCACAACCTCCTCTCTCTTACCTGTGGATGTCGTAAAAGACGACTAAGGGATATGATATGATAACATCTATTCAAGGGAAAAAAAACTCAAAACTCTATGTCATGGATAATCAAATGTTATAAATCACCATTTACATGAATTGTACCTGCCTAAATTATTACTGCTCCACCCTAGGTTGACTGGTAGAAAATGCCTAAGGCATTAAGTCCGCCTTGTACCTTATTTTTGTGTGCTAAAGTTTGAATAAATAAATAAAATAAATACTTCTGACTAGCGCTGTATAGCAGACTTACTCTCCTATTGTGGAGGAAGCCCGAGTCCATCAGTCGGACTTAAGTGGACTAAAACGATGATGAAGTCTATCTAAATCTGTGAAAAAGTCAGAAGGTATTATTAGAAATAAGGTATTAGAAGTTCTCGGACGTAAACTCTTGGAGAGGTATAAGTCTAACAATATTGTCAACGTGAATGAACGAACGGCGGTCATGTTAGCCTCAGAAAAGTTTTTATATATATATATCCCTGTGGTGATGACTTAAGAATACAAGCACCACTAATTCTTCCTTCCCTGTGATCGTAAAAGATGACTAATAGACGCAAGCAGATAACATCACTGCAAACCTATACATACCTGTCTGAATATCTTTATATATAAATTTCTTGCATACGTATGTCACTAAACTCCTTCTAAACGATTGGACCAATGTTGATGAAGTTTTTATGATCAAGGTGATTCGAAAATGGTTTAGATTCACAATTGGACCCGGTAGGTAGCGCTGCTGTCGATTTCAAGGAGAATTCCTTTTATTTTATTTGAACCGAACAACGTTTGTTGGGTCAGCTAGTTTTCGTATTATATACCAATTTCTCTCCTAATGTTAAGAAGGCTCGTGCCCAACCGTAGCTGATAAATAAATTGAGATAAGGATTTATGCATACGTGAGACAAAAAAGAAATATTTATTTTGACTGTACAAATGAAGAAAAGAAAGAAAATAATGGCGTTGTGGTTAAAATATCGACCGTTTTTTTTTTGGGGGGTGGGTTGCGGTCGGCGCGCTCCTCGCACCACTCCGTCCGGGGCGACAGAGGGGCCTAAGCAAGCACACCCGCAACCCACCCACGATGCACGTCGCCTTCGTCGTTGGGCCGACCACCGCAGCATGGTTACTTGTCATCAGTGGTCGGCCCGACGGAATACTTGGGGTACCCTCCCATCGACCGACGTCCCCCCCTCGGGGAGGACGTCGGTTGATGGGAGGGTATAATATCGACCTACCGTGCCAGTGACAATACTTTATGCGATATACAAATGGTTCTGCCGATTTTAGGTGTAATTTGTATCTGTTATATGTTTGTAAAGTCCACCGCAATACAAGAATTATTGCCTTAGTGTTAAGTGTTGTATTTTTTTGTACCTTTGAAATGACTAAATGTTTGTTTTTTTAAAGCAGAAGTAGTAAAAGTGTATGACGGTGAGGTGGCATGGTCACGACGGCTGTACCGTCCGGTGGTGGTAGGACGCAACTGGAACGAACGCGAGCTGGTCTCGGCTGCATTGCGCGCGTTCCACGTAGCGCGGGACCCGGACCTATTTGAACTAACTGATGCATTAGCGGAAAACGAACCACCGCTTAAGGACCCAACCCCACTCGCACGGGTCACGCGGGTGCCTAATAAAAGACCTGCACTATACTTGCGCTTCAAGTAAGTTCTTTATTTTTTTAATATTAATTATTATTTACAGGAGAACAAATGCTAGTAGAGTAACGAACCTGATCAAAAGGCAACGAGGACAAAATAAATAGCCGAGCAGAGTGTGGTCTAATTACAGTTGGCTAAAAAAAATACACCAACGTATGCTTATTACTTCTTAATATTTTGTAATAAAGTACACGCCACATCGAGGCATGCAATGACATTGCCAACTAAATAAAAAAAACCGAGGTTAATAATGAAAATAAAAAAATAACAGGGCGGTACATTATAGAATTAAAATAAAAACAAATAATTATAGCAGCCATGGAAGCCAAAATAGTTTTTGGATTTCCTTATTACATTTTATTTTATTTAGATTATTTTTTTATTAAATAAAGAAATAATTATATACCAACGCTATATTTTTATAATTAATACTAACGCTATATTTTACATAGGAAAGTAATCAATAAATATATTGTGATTTACAATAGCTTTCTTACCTTGTCTTTGATTTTCCTCGTTGTCGTTTGCCTGATCTGATTTTTTTAAATAATTAACGTACCTATTAGGTTTTTTGATTTGTTTGAGATTTAACAAATATATATTTTTTCCTCTATTTAATTTTTTTTTGTAACTGAATAGGCATTGTTTGATTTTTTTTTAAATATTTCTTTTAATATAACGTTCGTTAAAATTATAGGCCAAGGCTGTGAGTAAACTTGTTTATAAATAATGACCAAGTAGTTTTGGAGTTCCTTGTTCCTCTATATGCAGCATTTTTATCCTTTCAGGGAGCCAGAGACAGGCGGTGGCGAGGTAAGGGTGTACCCTGGTCGTGTGGCCGGCGCCGGCGAGACGTTCGTAACGGTACAGTGCCGTGGGGATGATGCCGTCGCAGATTTGATGGCTGCCGCTCTCGAACGCTTCGGCTTGGATCCCGCACAAGCTGTTCAGGACTATCGCTGCTCTGAGATCTTGCTTGACCGCGGCGGTAATACTACTATCATCATCAGCTTGCTCTTATCATAATTCGACTCAATATGTTCTCTTCTTTCATAGTATATATTGCGAAAGTTATTGGCAATAGTTTTATGACCGGCCGTCTGACTGACATCAACCCTGTACTACACATTTTAAATAAAATTATTTTTACGGAGTAAATGTCAAAAAACATTAAGTATGTGGTCTTTCCTTTATGGCCTTTGGCGACAGGCGACGTTCACGTAATGGAAATTAATTAAAGACGTGAGCAATATCAGAGGTACAACGAACTGCCACTCTACAATACACTACACTACTGTAGGTACTAGATTAGCAGGAATGTAATAAGGATAGGAAAGTAGGGGAGAAGGTTTGTCCTTTCGGTGCACTAGCTCACCGAACAAAGCGTAGCAGCAAATTGCTACTCTATTAATTGCTAAATTAGGCTTTCAGAAGAGTGTTACCGTCCAATTTCTTACTGCTCTCTGAATTAGCTTTTAAAACTCTCATGGGTAAGTAATTTTTCATGTGGTGACGGAATAAGAATACGATTCACCATCCTATCTTAACACTTCTAACCCTATCTTAGGTATCGTAGGTACCGTAAAAGCCAGCTGTGGGATTTGAAATACTTATGTATGCAAGGGATGAAAAACTAGAAATATAATACACGTCCGACTATAGTAGATTCTTTGCTATTTTGGAGGACGTTCGAGCCCAGTGGTGGGGAATATATGAGATGAAATGACGATGATGGTAGACAAGTAAAATGTGTTGGTTGACACATGAAATTTTAATAATACAAGCAGTTTAAGAGTGATTCAATATGAAATGTTTTGTGGTGCAGTATCGGAGCGTGTGCTTGAAGAGGAGGAACGTCCGTGGCGTATTGTGGTACGTCTGGCGCGAGACTCGGTCCGGCGTATGGAATTGGCGCGCTTCTACTTACAGCCACGCCGCGACCCGCATGGACCCACACTCGCGCTATTCGTTGCATCGCTACCGCCCGGCCTCTCCGAAAGGAACTATGAAACCATACTTGTCGAGTTCCTTGGTGCCGGTACGTACTTACACACATTAACAGCTAAAAGTGCTAAACTAAAACCGCCTGTTGCTTTTTGAATTATATATCTACGTAAGATGCCTTTTTTTAAGAAAATATCATACATTATTCCTTGTGTCGCAGGGGACTTTACAAACATACAAATTAACGGACTCAAATTAGATCCAAACTCAAAACAATCATCGCCAATGACAAAGTCTCGTCTACAATCATTGGCTGAATGCACTAACAGCACTATATAAAATTAGAACAGGTCGGTGTGGTCTCTTAATCTGCTTCTACAATACCAACGATCAAAATTAAATTATTTAGTTAGACAATAAGTAATTCTAACTCTGTCGAAAAATTGGCAGTAATACTAAATGTGGCAGATAATTTAAATACGTCATAGACTTATGATAAGGTGAATACCTCATGGACTTAACGTTGCCTATAGCAGTAATCTAATGTTCATAAAGCTTTAAGGTGAATACATTTACCCGTCGCCTACCATTTAGAAGCAAAATCCTGGAGTATGCCGGTACATTACCTAGTATCCAAAAGAGTAATCCACCTGGAAGTTATCCTAAAGAGTAAACCACCTGCAGGGTCTGTAAATCCGCTAAAAACCAGCATTACAACGGGTTATGTTCTCCCCTGTAACGCTGTTGTCTCGCTTGATAGCTAAGCGTGGTATTGTCAAACCTTAGGTTGCCAAAAAAGGGTACATCTGGTAGATTGGCCCCGTTACAATAATACTTATTGGTTGGATCCAAAGTCAAGGTAGATCAATATCAAGTCCACAGGATAGAGAGGACGTGGGTTATTGGATCCTATGGCACCCTTCATCCCAGGACGCCTTCTAGTGACCAGATCATAGCCACACAAAAGAAGCATCTGGGACCTATAGCAATAATTATTATAAGAATGTGCGTCTAAAATCTTATTTCTACGTATAGCAATCAAATGTTCATGCAATATATATGCTTTTAATGTATTTGACAGAGAATAAGTTCAACAGCATCGGTCCAATCTATTACGAGTATGGTTCAATGGTGATCACATACGAAGACGCGAACAAGGCGGTGCGAGCTCTCTACGCGCTCAGAGAGGCCAAATATGAAGATAAGCATTTATTAGGTCAGTGGTTAACTTACATTTGAATTTATTGGATGAATAGTTAAATTATGTCATCATCACCTTGCACTTACCCCAATTACTTGGAGTCGACTCATAAATTGAGCCCTTAATTTCATGATATTGCTAAACTTATTATCAATAATTTTATGATTATCGATCTGCCTGCTTGGGAATGCAATTGTTAACCAGACATCAGCTGGAGTTCGCTTAAGTCTAAGTCGTTTTTTACGACACACGAGTAATGTAGGAGTTGATAGTATCAGTACACAGCATTTAATGTATAAATCTAGTCTTAAAATTCAGTTAGAATACTTCAAAAACTAAAAGTTTATTTAAATTAGTTTATCTCGTAATATTATAGACATACCTATTATTTCAAATTGCATTTAAGTTGCCGGTAGGTATATAGTCATTCATATGTATTATTTTTTTACGCTGAATTCATGTACAGCATAAACAGTGATACTAACAGACCAACGAATCTTGAACTGTGTGATACATTCTATGATTAGGAAACATATTTAAGAGTATTGACTCTCTATATTGAAGATTTGAAGAATTTATATTCAT
The DNA here is from genome assembly GCA_032191425.1 of Lymantria dispar. Taxonomy (NCBI): domain Eukaryota; kingdom Metazoa; phylum Arthropoda; class Insecta; order Lepidoptera; family Erebidae; genus Lymantria; species Lymantria dispar. The sequence continues at coordinate 30,973,383 of CM063449.1, read as the reverse complement.
AATATTAAAGATTGACGGCTAACTTTCTCTCTGAATCGTAGATTTTAAAAACCATTTGATTTTAAAATAAATTATTGTTATTTATTAAATTTAATTATGTAATAAAAAATACATTCATAAGAGTCAACATATAATAACAGCCTCTCCATTGTTTTTAGTTTTTTTTTCCGAAATGACACAATTTTAATTGAAAAATAGTACAGAAATGGCTTCATTTTATCAAACAGCTTAATGAGATAGAGTACCATGGCCTGCTAGCAAAAAAGTATCATATTAAAAAATATATCAATTTAAAAAATCTAATATTTCTTTATTTTATAATTACTAATTTCGGTGGTTGTTACGTTTGTAGTAATGTTACTACCGAGTATCGAGCCGTCGATGGTTCCGGCAGGCGTGAAGCCGCTCCTGGTATTCGTGAACGTCAAGTCCGGCGGCTGTCAGGGGCTCGAGCTCATCTCCTCTTTCCGTAAACTCCTCAACCCTTACCAGGTTTTCGATCTCGAGAATGGAGGTCCACTGCCTGGGTAACTATAACTTACACATTATGACATTTATTTCTAAGGAAAATCAGAAAAAATCTTCATTTGTCGTTACGAGTTATTAAAGTCACGTCACAATTATTCCCCGGCGAGTGTCGTACAAGCTGACTAACAAAATGGATTCTTAATATTATGTTATAATTAATTGAAATAAAATTCTTTTTACGGATTTTATTGCATACATATTTAATTTGGACTCTCCTCCCGTGACTATGAACGCTTTAAAGTGTTTTGAAACGTCGCAAATTTAAAAATCGAATGCAAGCGTAATAAAATCCTTAAAAATAATTTTATTTCAAATGTGTAATAATAACTCGCGTAAATATTAGAAATTTTTACGTTATGATTATTCATCGCTTCAAATAAATATTGCACGATGATTACGGCATAATCCCTTATTAGTGGGGAGACCTATATCCAACAGCGGACGTTAAGGAACTGATAAATGCTCCGGTAGTCGGTCCAACGACGAAGGCGACGTGTCGCGGGTGATGGAGTGAAAGCAAAAAAATAAAAATCATCTACCTGTCCACCCGCCTTTATTACTCGAGAACCTATAGCAATATTGAATGTACCTAACATGTGCAAATTTTCTCGACTTTCGGAGATTCTCATGAGAAACGTCCACCATAAGATCAAAGACTAGAACTGCATGTGACTGATTTCAAAGCAACAGACTCTCCTCCAATTTGCATTATAGTTTAGCTATGATTATATCATTACATATGGATTTACGCTAAAAGTTTAAGACTACAAAAAAAAATATTTGCATATTAAAACCCTGTCATCGAGTTTTTGGCGGGAATCTGAAGTGACATGTGGTGTTCCTGTATTATATTCAATATCTTAGTGTTTTAACGTGTTATGTTAAATAATCTTGATGGCATTTTATGTAATATATAGCGGCAGAACTGCTGAGGTGTAGTGAATATGATATAAAACTGCTATACGTACCTTAGTATATCCACCAAAATTCTCAGAAGATACCTTTAACAGTGGCCATTACACTGTTGAGGGCGACACTTTGACTTACTGACAGATCATTACTGACATGAAGAAACTGAGAACTTGAAAAGATAATTATAACACGACACTGGCAAAAATGACTCGTATTTGTAGCTGATTGCCAAGACAAAAATGAAGAAGAAGAACCCTGTTATCTGTTGTTGTTGTCATCTTTTCTGACACTTAAGGGCAAAATTTGGAGCAAAGAAAAAAGGAGGAATTAGAAAGGAAAAAAGGGAGAATTGTATTCTTACTGTCATCGTTTGGAGTATATAATATAAACATCACCGTCCACTGTTGGACGTAGGCCTCCTTCATGTTTCGCCACAGAGTGGGGTCTTGTGCCGCCTGCACCCAACGACGCCCAGCAATGTTCACCAAGTCATCGTTGTCAATATTAACATGTATGTATATTATGACAGTTTGTACGTGTTTCGTCACATTCCCAACTACAAGATCCTGGTGTGCGGTGGTGACGGTACCATCGGCTGGGTGCTGCAGTGTCTCGACAACGTCGGTCAGGACTCACAGTGCTCCAACCCGCCCTGCGCCATCGTACCCCTCGGCACTGGTAAACTAACACTTCAATACTTAACAGCTGTATCTATAATAGTACGGATAGGGTCGAACTTAGTTTTAGTATTTTCCACTTTTCATTTCAGCTTGTAATTCCACTGCTGGGCATGAATCCTGTCCTCAATAATTTGCGTCCCACCCCGGGCTGTGACGAGTGTATCGTCAGCGTAGCAAATTACGCCCAGCCCGGGTGGGAAGCTTCCTCTCAACGCCCAGTCGTAGCCGATGTTCCACAGGGTTGGAACCAGAACCGACCCGTGGGACACCGCACGTCATGGACGTTCGCACAACGTCCCCTACTCGATTAACGTAGAGGACGCTGCGCCCCTCCAAGAAGTCTGCCACCAGCCGCCTCAGGTACACGGGCACCCCGTGATACCCCAGCGCCTCCCTGATGCAGCTGAATGGCAGACTGTTGAAGGCGTTGGCAATGTCCAGGGACACCGCCAACAGCACTCCTCCGCCGGTGACGGCCTCCGTCACCACGGCCCTTAGGCGCAGCAGGGCCGCGATCGTCGAACGCCCTCTCCTAAAACCAAACTGGGCGTCCGAGAGATCGGATCCGACCCCGACGAGGTGCCGCTCGATGGGTGTAAGATTGGCCTACTATATTTTACTGGTCAGACAGATTAGTATAGGGTTTTTTCGAGGTTTCCTTATCTTGCATAAATATTAAGAGAGGGTACCTCGGAAGGTATTCCGTCAGGCTGACCATGGACGACAAGGAACTGGGTACCGGTCGGCCTAACGACGAAGGCGATGTGCTGCGGTGGGTTATGGGGCCGCGCGCCGTCCCTTTGTCGCCCCGGACGGAGCCGGGCGGCGGGTGCGCTAACCATAACCCACCCTAAAAAAAACCTTGCATAGATATTATATGCGAGTTATATCCCTTAGTCGTCCTCTGTGTTATCCAATGGGATGGGATTCTTAATTCGACACCACACCGAGAAAACTTAGGAATTGAGAAGTAAGTTTAAAATGTTATAAGTAAAAGAAGGTAAACACGTTGTATAACTCTTTTTTTTTATGGGTGGGCTATGGTAAGCGCACGCGCGGTCCGTTCCGTCCGGGGCAATGAAAGGGCGGCGCGCGAGCCCATAACCCACCCGTACCCACGTCACCTCGTTGCTGGGCCGACCACCGGAGCAGGGTGACTTGTCGTCAGTGGTCGGACCGACGGAATACCCTTTCGGGTACTCTCACCTCTCGACGTCCTGGGGCGTCGGTCGCCGTCGCGCGGTCAGCCTCTCTGCGGATGACGGACAATTCCCTGGTCTGATCACCCGCGGCCTCGGCTAGGGACGTTGTATAACTCTGCCAAATATTCACACGGATTTTCTAGTATAGTAAAAACCTAATACAATATTCTGTCAAATAGAATATTCGAACCCGCAGCCTTGTGATGGACAACCGCATATAAGTATACTAGTGAATATTAGACAGATTTGGATGGGGAGTAAATTCATGCCCAACTTTCTGAGGGTGTTTGTGTGTGGTGGGTTTTGGTGATGCCTTTAATATCATCGAAGCTCATTGCACGCATTCACACTCCCTTCACTTTCTTCACGGTAGACAGCGGCCTTGTAAAACTCCACGAGCGGCAGTATGGAGTGGTAAACAGTTTAGGAGTGGTAGGACCACACTGTCGACAGTTATCTGTCTCCAGCCGCGGGCCGGTCTAAGACTAAAGACGTGAATAATAATCAATATACTCGACACTGGCACCAATAGCTCATATTATTGTAGCTCATTGCCATTAAATAAGAAGAAGAAGAAAATCAAACAATGAATTTAAATATCTAACAACTGTTTGTTAATAGTTTTAAGTTACCACTTCTGTCGGCAGTTCTTATGACTGCTTTGTGTTTTTTTTTTTATTGCCTTTGGTACCTAGTTGCCAAGCCATTTTATAGTGAGTGGTAACTGAAGCTTATGAATCTCTGGAATACCAGAGGCACAGCTAGACTGGACCAAGCGCTGTGACAAATTGCTACGGAACAGTCGCCATTTTTATCACTGCAGAGAAAAAACTGCCAACAGTGGAACCTAATTGAAAATTAATCATTGGTAATTGAATTCCTCTAGGTAATGACCTAGCGCGCACCTTACGCTGGGGCTCAGGCTACACTGGCGGCGAGGATCCGCTATCTCTTCTGCGTGACGTCATCGAGGCTGAAGAGATCCGCCTCGACCGTTGGACCGTTGTCTTCCATCCAGAGGATAAGCAGGATGAACCTAAAGAACTTTCTAAACAATTACCTGGTAAGTATTGAATATCACATAATGTTTCGAATATTTGCATAACAGCTCGCTTAATATACGTTCGTTTAAAATTTATAGAAATCATTCAATAGTTATGGATATAATTATATCAAATATTATAAACCTAATAATTTAGTTATTATGTGTAAATGACATTTTCATTCATGCATCCATCAGTCTACCGAACCTCTTGGTGATAGGTTTTCCCATGGCAAAATAATTCCACAGTTGCCACGCCTGGCAGGCGGGTTACAGATCGCAGCTGGAGTTGTGAATCTTTCAAGGGAGATGAATCTCTCTCTATTACGCATCCCTCAGCCAGTTCTATGACCCTGGAATATCAAGAGAGGCCTTAGCCTGTTAAGACACAAGCTATTTCAACTGCCAAAATAATTAATAGAAATATGGTATAAATCATGAAAATCTAGAACATAGAGTATGGGTAGGGAGACCCAACATTGTCCACGGTTGAGTTAGCCTCCAGAATAGAATGCGCATTCAAACTTGCAACCATTACCCTTTTTACCATCGTACCACTCAATACTGTAGCAAGATTCAACCATATCTCCTGGAAACCTTTGCTAAGATCTAGAATAAACTACTTTGATTCTGTAATAATTCCTGATGTTTACGCGAGTATTACACATTGTAAATAAAACTACTTTACGGATTTTATAGTATATATATATATATATATATATATAAAGTAGTTTTACTTGATTCAGTGTTTTGCGAACGCTATGACATATCCTTCTTCAAGCGATGTTTAAGAAGAGCACTCTTCTTTACAGTAGGCAGTGGCTTAACTGTGCCCCTGGTATTTGCAAAGGTTCATGAGCGGCAGTACCACTTATAATCAAGTATACTGTATGCTTGTTTGCTATCATAAGCAATGAAAAATGACCGTCAGTCCTGATACCTCGTTCAAAAGCCAAATATATGTTTAATATTGAAAGTTCTGTGAAACAAAGTTCTGGAGGTTGGTCATCATACAGGAGCAATGATTTTCCTCCTATCTTTCCCCCATCCCCCTTTATTCCTTTCCCACATCTTTAGGTATGCAGTATATTGCGTATCCCTAACTATCCTCCATCTCAAAAAAATAATGTCAATACATCTATGGTTAAAGGGGAATACCCGAATACAAAAGTATTCATGTAAGTAATTCGTTGCATGTTCACCATTCATTCATAATCACAGTAGTTCTGACTAATAACGTGACATTGCAGCGTCTGTGACCACAGGGTCCCAGAGTGAGGACAACTCGCAGATACTGGTGATGAACAATTACTTCGGTATCGGCATTGATGCCGATCTGTGTCTGGACTTCCATAACGCTCGGGAGGAGAATCCCAATAAATTTAATAGCAGGTGCGTATTTAACTACACATACATCGACATAGCCTTCCTTAAGAGGAGATAATGTCAAAATCGCCATGCTTAGACGTGTTGGCAATCGCAGTTGGTGTTATAAGCTTGCCAAAAGAATGTTCTTCTGGTGATCCCTGAACCAATTTTTACGAATCTCACGGCGAAATAATAAGTGAAATAATCGTGAATTTAAAGCGCTGCCAAGTTATATTTTCTATGTGATAGCGGAATAAGAATCCAATTTACCGTCCCCTAACTTGTCCTTTTTTTTTTTGGGACTAATCCCACCACACATTCCCACCATTGTAACTCCTGTAAGCCAGGATCCACAATGGTCTCCATAAATGACACCGAGGTTTGACCCTCAGGCAGTCCCGGGATATGATTTTAATTGTCTTGGGACCCGCAACAAATTTAATTAGAAAAGATTAAAGAGGAGGAGTTGGAAAGAGAGATTCCACTTCCCTCCTAGGCAAAGCGGGAGACAGGAAAACAAAATGACTAGTCAGCCAATAAGTAAAAAGGTGTACAGCTACGATAGCGCAGCAGTACGGCACCACGGATACGGGAGAGCTTAACGGGGCCTATATGTGAGCATTAAGATTGATTGTTACAGTAAGTATGACAGAAACGCATGAACGCACGGAAATTTTCTCGAGTTGCTACAAGGTCCGTATAGTATACTACCCCACAGGTGACTTGCAAACTGTTTAACATAAGGTTACGCTCGTTTCGCCAGAGATATCACTCCCAGAGAATGTGATGTGCTGATTGTTCATACTCGTGGTCAGATGTGGAACATTGACATAATGGTGATGGTACGAGTTTAAAAGAAAATAATTTACTTTTAAAGTTGCCATGGCCAGTTAAAAATTGGGCCACGAAGTGGTCAACCTCCAGCCACACCTTCTCCAGGCGCTCCCGGATGCAGGGAAAAATAGATAAAGATGACGACCTTTCGATGATGAATCCCATCTTTCTTGCCATTCGGTTAAAAGTTCCTCATAGACAATGGATTGTGGTGTAAACAATCTAGCAATTTTATTTCGGTCGCGCGGTAGAAGGAAATCTGTATTCATAGTTTCCTTTGTGGTGTAATACATTGACGCTCGTCTCTGAATCTCCAAATCAACCGGAAGTACACCCGCGAGTACTGGTAAGGCCTCGGTACTAACCGTTCAATAGGCTTTACATAAGAATATTAGGGCCAATCGTTGGCTCTGTAGTAATTTAAGGCGAGCCGCCCCTATGGTGGCCCTATCGGCCCATACAGGTGCAGCGTAACAAATACACCCCAAATATGTGGCCATGTATATGGTTTTAAGTGTATTAAAAGGAAGGCCCCAAGTAGATGTAGATATTCTAGTAAGCGCGTAGAAATTCCGTTTCGCTTTTTCGCCTACAGTTTTAATATGCTCAATAAATGAAAAATTTTTTTCTAAGACTAGGCCGAGATAACAAACTGATTCTTTCTTTTTGACAGTTGTATTATTGAATTTTATGCGCGCCTAACTTGTCTGTGGATGTTGTAAAAAACGACTAAGGGATATTAGAATACGATAACATCTTTGCAAGAGAAGGAAAACTCGAAATAAAACCCTATACCGACCCATCTAATCAACGTAGTACCTATAGTAGGTCAAAACCATACGGATAGACCCTGAATACATATAGACTGTAATACAGGGATATATTCCTTAGCAGAAGGTATGGTCTCTGTTTTGCAGTGAATTATAATCAACATCCTGCTCTTAACGCAATTACTTGTTGTCTACTCAATATAGACTTTTCTTACCATCGTACATATTATTAAGTTTTATGTCCAAACGCCTACCAACGTCAACCCTCCTTGTATTTTATTATCAGATGGATTTGGCCCAGGTCTATGTAGAGTTGATAGTTAGGCCCAGGGGCAATATAAGAGTTGGTAATTTTCGTAACCGCCACCAGGCAGCGATTTAAATACAGTACCTAAATAAGTAAGACTGACTCAAAATATTATGTACATTTGATTATCTCTACATTAATATATCCAAATAAGAAGTTAAGTTTTTGAAGTTATACTACTTTTGGCGCGTTAGGGAAATGTACATTTTTACGATACGCGCACACACCGTCACGAAAAACTGACACCCCAAAGTTAGCTAGTCAACATTTTCTACGATGCTCGCACACAAATATCAGCTAGATAATGCGTTATACAGGACCTGATTAACCTTATCAGGGCCCTAAGGCAATGTAATTCTCGGGTCCATGGTCCAAGGTCCATGAGCAGCAGCATATATCCCATACATCAAACGCGATTTTTAAAGATAATGGTACGGAACCCTTCGTGCGCGAATCCGACTCGCATTTAGCCGGTTTATTTTTTCTATCATTAGTGTCGGTTTTTTCTGCAAACATAGAATAACACGGAGTATAAAATTTTTAGAATGATCTTTATCTTGCTACGCAAAGAGATATATCTTCCGCCAAATACACTTTTAAATACACACCGCGTACATACACTTTTTTTAATGATTGCTATTATATTAAGCCATAAATATGCTATAATGTTTGATTGTTTATTATGTGGTAGGCTCCGCAACAAAGGTGTGTACGTGAAGATGGGTCTGCGTAAGATGGTGGGTCGCAAGATGTGTAAGGACCTGCACAAAGCTATCAGAGTTGAGGTAGACGGTAGACCCGTGGAACTGCCGGCACTCGAGGGCATCATCATATTGAATATACTCAGGTAATACACTAAAGATCCAGATGGTCAGTAAGAATACAATTCACCCCCTATTGTACCCGTAGATGTTATAAAAGACGACTAAGGTATATAATATGCATATAACATCTATGCCAGAGAAAAAAAACTCGATATGAAACTCTTTACCAACCCGTCTGACCAGCGTAGTATATAGTTGGTCAATTGCCCTTCCATTGTGAAGGAGGCTCGAGCCCAACAGGGGTACATATATGAGCTTGATACATTAAAGATACTTTTTTCTTTCAAGATCTTTAAGAGAACAAAATCTGAAGAGAAAATACGTATGTGAAGAGAACAGATTTCTACTTAGCTCCTATACTGACATGAGGACTTCTTTTTAGGTTTAACTCTCTTTTTGTAATGTTATCTAAGTGTCTCTATACAGTCTTAAGTCACACTCAAAGAGTGAATAGGTGGAGATACATTGAATTCTTAATTCTTCATCATGTCTTCTCTGGCAATATTAATTGTCCAAGTGTAGACATCAATTGACTGTTGGATAGATCATCATCTCAACCCACATAATTCCCACTATTGGGCTCGAGCTACCTCCAAAATAGTAGGGAAATGTACCTACGATACCATGCTGGTCCAACATGTTGGTATAAGGTCTCATTTCAAGCTTCCATTCTCTTGCCTAAATGTTATATGCATGTTTTATTCCCTTATTCGTCGTCAAAGGGGTGGTGAGGTGGTTCTTACAAAGATAATTCAGAAGCATATGCCGCAAAGTATTTTCTACAAATAAATATATGTTATATTAGCTGGGGTTCTGGTGCGAATCCTTGGGGTCCGGAGAAGGACGACCAGTTCAGCAAGCCCAACCACTGGGACGGCATGTTGGAGATAGTTGGTGTCACTGGCGTGGTGCACCTTGGCCAGATACAGTCTGGTTTGCGCGGTGCCATGCGGATAGCACAGGTAACTTAATTTTTTTATTACGTTGTATAATGGTTTAAGGCATAAATTCACAGGTCAAGTGTCATGGCTTCACAGGTTTTTATTTTTTTTTGTAGCATCAAAAAATAATTGTCCCAAGTGTGGATGTTATGTTTTTCTGTTAATTGTATATATAAATTACCTCGCGTATACAAAATGATTTTTTTTTATTTTTGGCAATCAGCTGCTGATTACGAGAAATTATTTCTAGCGTCGTATAAATGTCTTAAGTTGTTTTTCTCGTGTTAGTAATTGACTGTACACATGGTTACGATGTGCCAAGTGATTTCGATTCCCACACAGGACAATACTTTGTGCTCACAGGTCTGCTTACGGTAGCTGCGTGGAGCGGATCCCTCCCTTCCCTCCATAGTAGTTGAGAGGTGTGATGGCTCCTCTAGTAGTTAACTCGTAATCGGATGCCACTTATCTATCTATATTTTGTATTATATTTTAAACTAGCCATCCGCCCTCGCTTCGCTTCGGTGTCACCCGCCTTACCCGCGTAGTTCCCGTTCCTGTGGGAATACCGGGATAGAATATAGCCTAAGTTACTCCTTATATAGATAGTTACCTGGTACTTAGTAAAATATTATCAAAATCCGTCTAGGCGTTTTGATTTTGTATATTATATTGTGGTTCGAATGGCATCTCACTGGAGCTGAACTTACAAAACTATATCAATTTTATATAAGAGAAGTCGTTTTTAAAATGGAGGGCAGGAAGCGAGACGACCACTTTCCCGTGCTTAATCAATATACCGCACACCACAAAAGAATCGAAGGATTACGGGATAGGATAAAAGTGGAATAAGTAAGTTTTTTTACTCTAACATGATGAGCCTTCAGAACTTCAAGTTGCAATTTTCTTCGAATATTATTCGACACATGTTTCACCTCTGAACGAGGCATCCTCAGGACGATTCTGCTTCAAATGTATTCCCTCCATTTTAAAATAATAATGGATTACCACTATATAGCGCCTCATTCAGTCAATTATAAAAGAAGTCGGTAAAACAAATAATAGATAAAACCGCCGAGTTTCTTGCCGGATCTTCTCATTAGTGGCACGTTCGAATGTGGTGGTAGTTTATTAGATTAGTTACTTTAAAATGGTAAAATTGACAATATGTAAGAGAACACTTCATGTCGGCTATTTGGGCTCGAGCCTCCTCCTCCTGGTAGAGAAATTGACCCACTATGCCACGCTGATCAGAAGTGTTGGCATAGGGTTTCATATCGAAATTTCCTTCTCCTAAGAGGGCACTTACATCTTGTCAATTTTATTGAAGGGTATAATATATACTCCATATACATAATAAATGGTTTTGAATTTGTGTGATCCGCAAATCGTTGTTCTGAGTCTGAATGTAATTTGTTTCCGTTAGTTATGTTTGTACAGTCCCTCGCAATATAAGGATTATTTGCTTAGCGCTGTTGTCCGTTTAAAAAAATAGTATTAGGAAGTCATACTGTCGCCTGTAATATAGCCATGTTTAGTAATTTTGGTAAATTTTAGTTTTAAAATCAATATTAATGACATAATAAGCTGTTCTTCATCATCTCGGCTTCTATTTGTCGAAACATTTAGCTTAAACCTCCCTCAGAATGAGACTAATTGATCTACCACATTGAAGAGACGGTTTTCCATGTAGAATTCAACATTTCCTTCACTTGAATTAATATTTTCTGCTTCTTTATATCCCTTAATCGTCTTTTACGACGCCCGCTTGAAAGGAATGGTGTGATGAATTATATTTTTAAAGCAACAGCACTCAAAACAATCATATAACGCTTAATATATTATCCAGGGTGGGCACATCAAGATCAATCTCAAGAGCGAGATACCGGTGCAAGTGGACGGTGAACCGTGGGTGGCCGCTCCAAGCGAAGTGGTCGTACTCAAGTCAGCACTTAAGGTACACTATAATATTCAATAACACATACGTTCTATTAGAGTTGATCAATCTACACCTTAATTATAATAATAACAAACCAGGCGAGAACGAATAAGATTCCATTACGAAGGATTCCTTAAAAAAAAACTGGAATGGGGGCAAAAGGGTTCTTCTTTTTAGAATAGCACTATAAATACAAAAGAGTGACATCAGACCTGTCGCTATGTATGGATCTGAATGTTGAGCATTGAAAAAGTCGGATGAGAGAAGAGTGCAAGCTACTGAGATGCGTATACTAAGATGAATGTGTGGAGTTACACGGTTAGATAAAATAAGAAATGAGTATATTAGAGGAGGCCTGAAAGTGGCACCAGTGATAGAGAAGATTAGGAGCGCGAGATTGCCTTGGTATGGAAATGTGATGAGGAGGGATGAAAGGCATGTGACAAGGAGGGTTGTCAATATGATTGTGGATGGACGTAAGAATCGTGGGAGACCCCAAGAAGAGATGAATGGATTGCGTAAATGAGGATATACATGTGAAAGCAGTGAGTGCAAATATGGCGGCTGATAGGTTATGAAAGGCAAAAACATGTTGTACCGACCAGTGGGGTCGGTTGTACCGACCAGTAGCGTGGGATGAGGGCAGGCAAATGATGATGGCTAGAAATACAGAAAATTTGAATTTGTTCACCTATTACGGTTCTTATGGTACAATAATAGACAGGTGGCGAAGCTTTAGTATTACTAAAGCTTCGTCTATTACTAAAGATTCTATTCTTCACCTATTACTAAAGATACCAAAGATTTCGCGTATTACTAAAGATTCCATTGGCAATCTTCGGATTCGGCATCGTAATAGTGTTTACTTTATAAACTTTATGAGTTAAGAGTTTCGTTGCCGGTTCTTTTCCTCATTTTTCTTCTCAAAGCATGAAGAAATTTGCAGCAATAGTATGAAGAAGTGGTTAGTAGTTGGTAGTATTTCTTATAGTCCAATGCCTGATTTGCAGAAATGGGTTCCTTTCTTGGGTATTAAAAATGCTGGGCTATAAAAAAATGTGTTATACGTCTGTATAAGACCATAAAATGAGATTTAAAAAGTTATAAACTACACAGCGTCGCCTAATTATAGGCATTAAATAAAGAAGGGGTTAGCAGACCTACTAATTTAAAGACTTTTTTTGGGGTCGCTTATGTTCTGACCTCACACCGCCCAGCCAGTGCAACGATAGAGCGACGGAAAATCCCCAGAGCACACCGTGCCCCTTATCTGTCTATTGATCGGGCCACAGGGCTTCGCTGCCTCATATTTCGGTGATTTGCCACTTTTGTCTTTGGTCGTTGACAGACAATATATGACAGACGATACTTTTACTCAATGAGTACTTTTAGGCAGGTATCATATCGAACAAATTGTACAAAGCATCCCATATGAAACTTGACCTTACGGCGCATGCTTATGGTAACGCCATCTAGATAAAGCGTAACGAACCTTCTAAAAAGTGGCTCGACATATTTTAATTCTAATACAGATGGACAAATCCTAAAAAAAAAGTCATCATGACCTGAATTCTATGAAAAGTACTCGGTACTCGATACTTCGGAGTATCGATACTTTTGTTTCGATACTTTATTGAGTACGATACTTTTTCTTCGATACTACTCATGAGTACAATATCGATACTTTCGTTTCGATATCGTATCCCTACTGACAAGGCAAATATGTGAATGTGAGTTCTATCCATTAATATACACAAACTTTAGGAAGGAAATTTTCCAAAATTAAAAACCAGTCATAATAACTAATTTACTTTCCATAAAGACCTAATTCAGCAGCGGTATTAGATTGCCGTTTAAACTTATAGGTATTAAAGTTATTTTTAACAGTATTTAGATATATTAATTATTTAGTCAACTCTTGTGGAACGTATGCAATTTTATCTTAATGTTTGCATGTGCTCGCTTGCCTGTATCCGAACCGGGTTTAAATTTAGTAACGCTTCTATTTTGAATTTATTCGACTAAAATCGTGTTTTACATAGAAAAAGTTTTGTTTGATTTATCGCCTCAAATACTTCACTTTGAAAAAACGTAAAAAAATATCTTTGCCTTATAAAAGTACAATATTTTTTATATCTGCTAAAGATTTAATACTAATGGTGTTATAATCGAATGAAACTTTGTTAATAACGATACCGTCCGAGTCACGTTACGCCCGAGCACTCAAAATTCCACTCAGCACGATATTACCACTAGTTCATAAAAAGCCGCGGTTTCAAACACCGGACCAACGATGACGTCACCGCATATGTCTATGATACAAACATGGCGTCGTCACGTGGTCACGGTTGAAACGGCGGCTTACAACACGCCCGAATCCGCTATCGGCGGATCACCTACGTACACCTGACACGTTATATAATCATTATGACGTCACACGCGGCTCATTTACCTTCAACTATTTTAATATTCTCGAGCACTGTTCATTTAATTTAATTAAATCAATTTTGCTTCATGTCTCCCGCATTGCATAGTATGGAAGTGGAATCACTCCAACTCCTACCATTTATTTTTTTTAAATTAAATCTGTTGCGGGTCCCAAATCGAGTGCTTCCTGAGGATCAAACCTCGGTGTTGTCTATGGAGACCATTGTGGATCCTGGCTTACAGGAGCTACAATAGTGAATATATAGTTGATATTAGTCTCATGTAAGAAATTAAATAATAAAACGAGACTATTAATAATATGTAAATTTCCGTGTGGTGACGGATTAAGAATACAATTCACCACTCCCTATCTTGGCCGTGGATGTCGCAAAACACGACTAATGGATATAAAACGCACATAAGATCTGTGCAAGAGAAGGAAAACTCGCAATAAAACCCTATACCAACATGTCTGACCAGCACGGTATAGTAGGTTAAATGCCCTCCCATTGTAGAGGAGGCCCGAGCCCAACAATGGGACGTATGTGGGCTTTGATGATGAAGAAAATAAGCACTTGTTTTTATAATTTGTCCTCTATTGTTTTGTAAATATGATTAGTAAGGGAGGCGCAATGGGTTGTGGTGTCAGTCCCTATTGATGGGTGGGGAGAGAGGGGTGAGTGGGTCAGGTGTACGTAGCGCGGGTGTGGCGGGCGCGGCGGGGCAGGGCGGGCGCTCACGTGAGTGTGTGGCAGGCGACGATGCTGAAGAAAATCAAACGCGGGTCGGGCGCGTCAACGGCGGCGGCGCCCTGACCGGTGCGCGCTCCCCGCCCCGCCGCTGCCAGTCGCGCCCCGTCCGCAGGCCACCATGCTGAAGAAGCGCGGCAAGGTGCGGCGCCGGAACACCGAGCCGAGCATGCCGCGCTCGCCCGAGCGCGCCGACCGGACCGACCGGCCAGAACGCTTCGAGCGCCCCGAGCGCGAGCGGGCCGACTCACGAGCGCGCGACTCCTGAATTTGGCTGAGCGAGCGCCTCATCTAACGCGGGCGCCCGCCTCGGGCTCAAGGCGGGCGCGCGCGCCGGCACTCGCTGCGTCACACATAAACACACAAACAGCCCCTAACACTAACTTCGTGTACATACATTATTGACACAACATATATATAAAACATAATATACAAAAATAAATACAATTTATAGTATCTAGTCTCGTTGTTTTATTTAGTTATTTAATTTATTATTAACTATATTATGTAATATAAAAGAATAAAGTACCTCCGTATATATAACGGCCGACTTTCTTTTCACGACGTTTCCTCACATTTGACTCGAATTAATTGGGTAATTATAAGTCAATATTATATGACAGTAATAATCCTCATACCAATTTACTAAGGCTGTCACGAACAGGATTCCTTAACCGTCATGTTGAAAAACCTTTTAAAATATATCTACACATTTGAATGCATGCATAGAATTAGCCCTATTGATCTGATAGTTTCCCATAGCCAAGTTATTATATATCTGCGATTCCCACCTGTATAATACAAATTTATTAAGCAGACTTCCTTTATAAACGCCCCGATTATAGATTTATTTATCATCAAAATCGTCCTAATGCTGAAAATTTTCTAACGACAGATCAACTAAGTAGGCACCTACTTTAATCTGTAATTTCACATTTTAATTACAGCTATACGGTGTCACTTTGGCGTTTCCTAAAATTAACTATAATTTCTTACGCAAAAACTCTTAGAGGTAAGCCGAGCAGGCAAAGGGGTTATCCTGATGGAAGCCACCACATACATACCTCATGACGAGCGGCATTCTTGCCCGCTCTATTCTTCTACCGTCTATTCTTAGGTTTCGGCCGCCATTTCTGACAGTTTCAAAGGGAAGGATAGCCAAAGCCTCTCGCTTAAAGAGAGGCGAACACAATTCTTGCAATTGTCTAATTATAAATAAACTAGCTGACCTACAAATACTGTTTATTTGTAATAATACTAGTCCTTTTCAATATTCTTAAGTATTTAACTTCCTATTAAATTATCTTCTTTTAAACAAAACAGGAACAACTCTGTTTTCTTGAACCCTAACTTAGTTATCTTATTGGTAGTGTCGGAATTGGTTCCAAAACCATTTTAGTGTATTTTAAAATACAGCAATACTATCAAGAGGAGTTTTAAATATTATTCTTACGCTCGTGACGCCGTTTTAATCATAAAAAAACATCCAATCACCTTAGTTGTTGACTTCTAGACAAATAAAAATTTATTTGTCTAGTGGTGGACATCGAAGAGAATGTGAATACATCTCGTTTACAAAATCACATAGTTAAAGGAATAATAACTTACCGCCTAGAATGAATAGAGTAAGCATATTTGAAAACAATTTTGCGTCTGAAAATCCTATATCCTGCCTACCTATATGTTCGATCTGCATTTCCGAAAATTATATAGCAAATTTTTGTTGTATAACTAACTTTTGATCATGCTAAAACCAGTCTCACATTACCTGATATATTGCCTTTTAGTAAAAAAAACCTATTTAAAATTTATCCTAGCAAGCATTTTTTCCCTTAGCCAATGTTCTAGTTTAAAAAATCTCCTATTATGTATGCTTTAAAATAAAACAGTCCATTGAGCCAGGGCAATTTCTTGAACAAACCGGGACACAACAACGCTGCATAGCCCGTAACTAAAAACAAACTTTTTTGTGATCCCTAGATATCCATTTTCAGAAAAACATAAGTCTTTAGGATCAAAATTGTCTGTTTTCAATGAACTATACATAATTTTCGCAAATATTTAAGATTCACGACAAATAATGCTTTTTATCGAATTTATTATCTTCAATTCAGTAATGTATCTCTACAATGGCTGGAATACAAAATTACAAAAATATCGTATTTGTGTGTTGATTGTCATTTATATTTTTAAGCTTACATTAAAATGGCGATCAAATATAATAATTAATTTAATCATATATGCGTATTAACTTTTTACTACAATAGATAATAGTGAAGCCCTATACAAATGAGCAAAACAATATTTCACTAATCATTCCTTTGTATTAGAATAAATTTTACATTTATCAACAATACAAAACTCGAATTGCCGACTACTCGTAAAGCATTATGCGCATAATAGTAACATGGCATTATAAAAATCTAAGAGTCAAATCTTCAGCCATGGTCGCGAACAAAAATTGTAAAGCAAGTAGGACGAAAATAAATATTTAAATATAAGTATGTAAAATTATAATTATATTGAAATATATTTATTTTTTATTTTATCCTTAGCTCACTAGGTTACTTATACCATAGAAATAAATAATGTTGTATATACCTGTCTTAGTACCATACTGATGTAATAAAATTTATATGAGTTGTTATTAAATAACTTTAATGTTCATCTAATTAAATAAATTAATAAAAATTAATGGGAACTTTTTTTTGTTTTAAATTTATTCGCTGTGTGGTGGGCGGCTACGAATTCTACCAAACCTTATAAGTTATATATAACTCGGGGGTAAGAAACGATCAAAAATTTTATATCGATCTGTGCCTCTGTTCAACAATTACATTCCTAAGGAGAATTGACGTCAGGCAAGCAGTCGTTCCTGGTGAAAGTTGCTGGATGCAGGCGGCACAGGACCGCCCTTTGGGGCGTAACATGGGGGAGGCCTACGCATAGGAGTGGACGGCGATAGGATGAATGATGAAGCGATTGGTCGTAAAACTAGTATCAAAACTTCAATATGTACGTACAATAGAAGAAATACATATTGTGTCGATACCAAATAATTAGGATAAGAGCAAGATAAGGACGCCCAAATATGGGGCGGTGATTCATTGTATTTACCCATCATCGTGTTAACGTGTTAAGAATACAATGAGTCACATTATTCCTTACTTTGCCGTGGAAGTTGTAAAACATGAGAAATAGGATTCACTAGGGGAATGGACATTAGCGATCCCTTGGGAAATTTATAACGAGAATTCCTATTACCCACGCACTTATTTCCTACGCAGAGCCTGTTAAGCGTTACGCTTATTACCATCAAAGTAACGCAGAGACTGTTAAGCGTACCGCTTATTACTATTAGCGGGTAGCTTAGTGGGTACTTAATACGGCGATTATGGCAATATCCACCCTATTGAATAGGCCTGTGTTCAACATTGAATGTGAATCGACTGATGGATGATTATATTAAATTAATTGTATGAATGTAAGCGAAATGTCTTATCTAACAATTGAACTAAGACGAGATTATTTATTCATATTATAACAATAAATTAGTAACTATAAACGATCTTTAAAGATGTGAGTACACGCAAAATTTTAGACAAATAAAAATAAAACGACATTTCACATTGATAATATAGCGCTCCCTCGTATGTTCTAAGGTAATATCTAGCATAGCAGCTTTTAAATCCAAATTAACTGGCTTTCGTTACGTTACAAAACACCGTTACATTTAAGTAAGAGATTATTATATTAAAGTTGTGTTATCACAAAATTATCTAAGTATCTTCTTAGAAAAAATATAGAAAATACGAGTGAGACTCGGTCCCTAATATTGAATCTGAAACTAATTCAACATGGTATTAAATTGGGAGTGGCCAGCTATAGCCCCACCCCTTTTTATATAGAACTAGAAATTACAATACCATATCGACGGTCCCTACGTACATAAAGACATGTCAAAAATGGCAGTTTTTATTGTATTCTTTAGGCAGTTTTATTGTATTGTTTAGGCTTTAGATTTTCAATACTTATGCAGTATGAAATGTGCGTATTGAAAATCTAGAGCCTAAAGAATACAATAAAAAAACCCAAATACAATAAAGGAATGTCATTTTTGACAATGTCTTTATGTACGTAGGCACCGTCGAAATATTGATAAATAGATGACTTTCTAGTTTAAATATGATAATTATTTAAGCGCAATTTGAAAAAAAAAGTCCCTTAAAAATCCTTACTAGATTTATTATAATTGGGTGCCCAATTCGAAAAATCCCCTAGTCCCTGGGGACATAAAAATTTTACGAATTGACGCACACAATTACAAAATTTCGACATATTAGCATTTTATAATAACGACAAGATAAATATAGCTCATGTCTGTATCTAAAAGTGTTTAAATAACTGTAGCGTGTGTAGTAATTTTTAGCTGCTCTAAAGAATTTTCTTCTGCAAAACATTTACTAGTAATTTTAAACAATATGGAGTTTGTAAATAAAACTACTTTTACGGATTATATGGCGTTTGTATTTGATGTATGATTGCCCAACGTTTCGAACACTTTGCAGCATTCATGGTCACGGGCGGACTAAGATGTCTCACGTCCAACAAGTTATCGTTATTACAGACATTTTAAATTTAATAATCCGTAAAAGTAGTTTTATTTAAGATGTGTAGTGCTGGCGTAAACATCAGATATCAATGTTCCTTTAATTTTGTATTATGTATCAACAAAATTATCACACACTGTTCAATGCCTTAATCGTTCTAAGCTAATAATTTAATCCCTAAAATGATCTTGAAAATAATATAGTATTGAATAAGCGAGGTATTACTTATATAAATAAAAATACCACTATGCAATTACAAATTGTATTAAACGTCAAAAAAGGCTTATCGATAGCGAAGCATTTTTACTATTAATTATATTTTGTGCTAAAAACCTATTATGAAAGGGTTTTTATCAAATACAGGCCTTCGTCGTGTTTATACTTTATTAATTTAAAACATATTAGGATAATAATCTCAGTAAGTAATATGAGAACATTGTAAAGATTCACTTCCATCTATCTTAGACGTCCACTGCTGGCCATAGGCCTCCCCACAAGAATGTCACTCAAAACAGCCAGTGTCCATTAGCATCCAACGGCTCCTTGCAACTTTTAAGATATATAATGCACTTAGCGTCGTCCTAAGCTTTCCTGCGCTTAAAATTTACTCCAAATGTAACCGATTAAGAATACGATAGGACATCACTCCTTACTTTCTCATGGGAGTCGCAAAAGATAAATGAGAGAATACCAGAATCGGCAAGGAAAAGAAGTTTCTCAGGCGAGCACTCTCCTGAGAAACTGCTAAAACCCGAATATAATTTCCAACATGCTCGCCAGGCGTGGTTATTATATATCCCTCTTAGGGAGGACTATGTTTTCGAGTTTACCTCTATGAACATTAGTCAATGATAATCGAATTCGATTGATAAATTTATATTTCGTAAGACAAAAAAAGAGTTTAATCTTTTAAATATTTCCAAATTAAATATGTATTATTATTTAAAATATTCATAACGATATCTTCACAGTTCATATACGTCCCACTGCTGGGCTCGAGCCTCCTCAAAAATAATAGGGAAATTTACTGACTATGGCTACGTTACCACGTTGGTCTATACCAATTTTCGTTCTATTGCATAGATGTTATTTAGTTAGTTGGCTTTTACAACACCCACAAGCAAAGATAGAGGGTGATCAATAGCATTTTTACTCCGTCACCACACGGAGAATGTGCTCATAGCCTCCTCAATTAACATTTAGGGGAAAAACTCAACATATATTTTTGAGAGTAACAATTTTCTTAAAGAATTAATTAATAGTAACCGATTCGTCAATAAGATAACCTAACCTGGTTCGCTTACGTATTTTAGGGAGCTTACTTTTGAAGCGAAAAAAATTGCTGCATTTGGGTATTATCTGTAAATTAGCTGTGGTTACATAGGGCAATTACTATTTCCTAATCAAATTCATCCATATTACATATCAATATGAGATACACTCATATTAAATTACACATGTTTCATAATTAGATATTCTACCAAAGAAAGCTACCATTTTCTACCAATTTATAATTTATTCTAAAAAGTATATTTATACAATAAAATTCATAAAAAATAATTCATATCTCTATAGTGAAATAAACAATTTCATGCTACATATATTAAGGTATAATTTTGTACCTCATCAGTTACATGAACATTCGTGTTGGCAACACGTTACGAAACTATTAGGGTTACCAGGCCATAACACCTACTAAATTAGAATTAGAACTCTTTGAATCTAATTATAATAGCATTTAAACACACCAAGTTTATAAAAAAAAAATCAACACAAAGATCCATTATTATATTAATATTATATTTATTTTTTTAATCTGATAACACTGAACATTCCTGCAACACACTGAAGTTATATTAAGGCATTTAAATTCACAACGGCCCCTATCATAAGAACAAGAAATCTACATAAATTCAAGAAACGAAGTATATCAACATCTCTCGCTCGGGTCTCTTCCACAAGGTAAGGGAAATCAACCTACTACTGGTGTAGTCGACCTACACTGGTCAGCATAGCGTTTCAGATCAAATTTTCTTTCTCTTAAATCGATGTTATCTGCATATCATATCCCTTAGTCGTCTTGTACGACATTCACGGTTAAGAGAGGGGATAGTGAATTGTATTCTTACTTCGTAACCACAAAGAAATGATAAAATATAATATTATAACCCAAGAAATTAATTATAGATGAAATAGAAATAATAATTTGTTAAATAGCTAAGTAAAATATATAAGAAAGCTTGTGCTAACTGACTTGACGTGAAGATTACACAAGATAGATCTATATCTTATGATATCATGCTTTATTAACTGTTTATTAAAGAATTTTTCACAACATCAAGAGAAATGAAATGGGGACGTTGCGGTCTTTACTACTACGTACGAATTTAAGAACGGTTTATGGAGTAAAAATTGCCTTAACTATTTTTAAATTACTTATGTGCGAACATTAACTATAAATATAAACTAAATTATTTTTTATCGCATTAAATGAGGCCATAATTCGAGACCATACACGCAATAAGCGATATTGAATTTAGTGTGATGTTACAACTAAAAGATTTCTACTTTTAAAGCCCTTTCATTTGATATCCATATAAAGGAAGTTGAAGAGAAAAATGTAATTTGCTATTTTAGAACGGCGGCCAAATTTAATGTCATTCATTTTAACGTTTTCGACTCTTTAAGCCCTTTCATTACACCCACATTAAAATTTCAAAAATTGCGAATTCAATGACACCTCTTTCATTTTTCCGAAGCTGCTGAGAGATATTGACTAAAAAAGCACTTGTTGACTAGGCTAATTTAATATACATTTAAATCCTATAATGGTAAAATATGAATATGCGAGTAATATGTTAACATTGTCAATGTTGGTCCTACCGTTTAATCTTAAGCCATAAAAGCTTTAATCATATAACAAGGTCTAGCCGTAATCTCAGGATCAATTTAAGCGTACTTCACAACAACGCATTACAGAGATTTGACTATTTCAAGAGATTAAAAATATCGGTTTAAATAAATAGATTTTATAATTTTTATGTCATGTGTTGATGATGAAGTAAGAATACAATTCAAGATGTCCTTTCATGCCCGTGGGTATCGTAATAGACCACTAAGGGACTGGACACAAGATTCTATGCTAATCCGTCTAACCAGCGCGGTATAGTAGCCCAATTTCTGAGCCCAGCATCATAACGTACGAGTACATGAGCTGAAAATAAAGATCTCTCTCGCAAACCAAATTCGATTGTAAAATACTCTTCAAGTCCTCTTCAATTTGCAAATTAACTTTTCTTAATGGCTATTACAATTAAATTTATGTATATTTTTCGATTAAATTACGCCACATTTTATAAGGCAATTGGCCCTGAATTTTAAAATACGTCACTGAACAATACATTAGTCTTATATAAATAGTATTAAGTAAAATATTTAAGCTAAGCTCATCAACGTCTTTTTACAAACTTGCTGATTTGATTTCCTCGATTCCCGTTAAGTCTGTCAACAAAAAATATATCATCATCATCATTTATCATCATCATTGCAGCCCACATAAGTCCCACTGTTGGGCTCGGGTCTCCTCCAGAATGGGAGAGAACTTGACCTACTATACCATGCTGGTCAGACATGTTGGTATAGGATTTCATTTCGAAGTTTCCTTTTCTTGCACAGATGTTATGTGCATATTATATCCCTTAATCGTCTCTTACGACATCCATGGACAAGATAAGGAGTGGTGAATTGTATCCTTACTCCGTCACCACACAGAATCATCGTCATTGTCCTTTTTTATCCCAATTACTTTGGGGTTGAATCAATATGTTCTCCACTTCCATCGCACATATCACAAAATTTATCCTTCCTACTAATATTATAAACGCGATAGTTTGTATGCGAATGAGTATGTTTGTAGCTCGTCCACGCAAAAACTACCGAATGGATTTTGATGAAACTTCACAATAATATAGCTTACATGTCAGAATAACACATAGGCAAAACCGCAGGGTGCTGCTAGTCGTACATAATGAAAGTTATTGCCAATAATTTTATGATCAGTCGCCTACCTGACGAGCCTCATCATCATCATCATCATCTCAGCCCACATAAGGCCCACTGTTGGGCTCAGGCCTTCTCCACAATGAGAGAGAAATAGTCTACTATACCGCACTGGTCAAGCGTATTGGTTTTATGTTGAGTTTTCCTTCTCTAGCATGGATATTATTTACATACCATACTCCTTAGTCGTCGTTTACAACATCCATGGTTAAGAGAGGAGAGTGTATTCTCACTCCGTCACCATACGCGAAGTTTGTAATATTTGAACACCACATGATGAATGTTAGTTCATCAGCCTACGAAGTATACCTTTAGAAATATACCATCCCAAGGGCGATTATGTATGTAACTGCACCGTAGCGTAGTGCTTATGATACCTACCTACCACAACAGTATAGCGAGTTTGAATTCCACGCAGAACAATACTTTGTACCATCCACCATTTGTTGTTCTGAGTCTGGATATTATTATTTTTTTATATTGCAATCTGTGCCAAACGAGCAAACAGTACACCTGATGGTAAGTGTTGCTGCCGCTCATGGACATTTACAAGGCCGCTGCCTACCGCGAAGAAAGTGAAGGGAGTGTGAATGCGTGCATAGAGGCTCGGTGATACCAAAAGTACCACCAAAACCCTCCACACGCAGGCACCCTCAGAAAGTTGGGCTTCCAGCTCTCTCGCTCACCGAACGAAGCGCAGTAACAAATTGCTACTACTCAGACGTCAATTTTCTGCGAGAGTGTGGTACTACCCCGGACGGACCGACCTGCGGCTGTAGACAGATAACTGTCGACAGTGTGGTCCTACCACTGACAGATGTAATATCTTAATATATATAAATCTCCTGTCACGATGTTTGTCCGCGATGGACTCCTAAACTACTTAACCGATTTTAATCAAATTTGCACACCGTGTGCAGTTTGCTCCAACTTGAAACATAGGATAACTTAGATCTTTAATTATAGTCGCAATTTTATTTTATTACAAATTATTTGTCTATAATTAATTGACAGTCACAATTATCTGTTAACTCCAAAAGATTCTAACAGATGGCGATATCTGTTGACTGGATTTAAGTAATTTAAGTAATTTGTGTGTGCTCAATGAGATTCGAGAATGGTTTAGATTCACAATTGGACCCGGTAGGTGGCGCTTTATTTGAACAGAACGTCTGTTGGGTCAGCTAGTAATAATATAAGTCCATAAATTATGTTCATAAAATCCCCAATAATATAAAAAATATTGCCTTAGTATAGGGTGTTGTCTTAAAAAATAATAAAACCTACAAGTAATTAAAGGAAAGTGCCACAAAATTTTGGAATGTGTATGAAAGAAAAGTACATAATATTGAGTCGCCGCCAAGTAATTGTAATATGAACAGAGTAATTATGGAGGTGTAAAGCGAGAATAAATATATTTAAAAATGGTTACCTAAGTATAAGCATATGTACAAAGCAGCGGTGCATTGCTCTCCGCGCAGTAGTTCCGTACACGACTGAACGTGAATGGTGGAAACTTGGCTGGTGCCAGCTCGAACTGGGTCCACTGATCACGTCGTGTACACACCGAATATCGTCGCCACACTAGCTGGAAATTACGCCTCGAGCGAACGTTACGCAGCTCGAACTCCTGTAAACATATAATATTATATCAGCTAGCGGTAGCTACGTAGTTTCTATCTTCATTCTAATATAAATATTTGGTTGACCGAACTTTGGTATATCTATACCAATAAATAAAATTGGAGTGTCTGTTTGTAATGTCAAAATAATAGGCTTTTTTCATGCTCACACGGTTATTTGCACGACACCTATGTCTAAAATAGCAATTAAAAAATTTTTGTCTGTCTGTCTGTCTGTTTGTTCCGGGTAATCTTCAAAACGGCTGGACCGACACCGAAAACTTTTTGTTTTTTATTTGGCCGGCTTTGATCTAGATACAGGCTGTCCGTTCCGCACGGGGCGACAAAATCTGTGGCCAGCCCGACGGGTTACCCTTTCGGGTACTATGACTCCCCATCCTCCTTTATAGATGCCTCCTTTATATATAACAAAGGATTTGGATAGGCGAATGGATGATGTCACTCACCATGTGGAAAGTCTGTTCATGCTGTTCAAGCTCCTTGCGACGCGCACGGAACCTCGCCGAAGTCTGCGACGGTTTCTTCTCCGCGTTACACTTCTTTGTCACAACCACTACCTAGAAATATATTCATTGGTCACAGATCAACACCGAAAACCTCTAGAACATTCTGTCCAATGCCCAGGAGGTCTACTTCGACGGCGACCGACGTCTCCAAGGGAGAGACGTCAAAGGAGAGGGTACTCCGCAGGGGTATTCCATCCGACCGACCACTGAAGACAAGTTACTCTGCACCGGTGGTCGGCTCAAAGGCGAAGGCGACTTACCACGGGTGGATTACGGGGCCGTGCGCCTCCCCTCCATCGCCCTGGACGGAGCCGGGCGGCGGGTGCGCTGACCGTAGCCAACCCCACCAAAAAAAATTGTGTCTATTTCGAAATTCAAATTACGACGGATGCGATAACGGATCAGTGTTTGACAACACAGGTCTATGATCACTGTGTATGCAGCCACCAGTGATGACTTACGCCACGGAAACGTAGTCCACAAATGTAGGCCTCATAACAAGCCTCAAAGTCGCTCAACGTGCTATGGAGCGGGCTATGCTTGGGATTTCTCTGCGAAATAGAATCCGAAATATGAAAATCCGCAGAAGAACGGGTGTAACCGACATAGCACGAAGAATTAGCACGCTGAAGTGCCAATGGGCGGGCCACATTGCTCGACGAACCGACAACCGCTGGGGAAGAAAGGTCACGTATCGCAGACGGCAAAGGGCCGCACTTGGTGGTGAAACATGAGGCAGGCTTACTTCCAGCAGTGGACGGCGATAGGCTGATGGATGATGACGGATCCCTCGTTTTGCTACTACCAAGTCTATCAGATAAATCGATCCATCTGACACTTGAAATTTGAGTAAACTTTGAACAATGCTCAGCTTTGTCTGTATACTTCTGGGAACCGATGGGAGTCGCGGCAAACTAACAATTTCCTTTTTTTCTTTAAAAAGACATCGTTGCCTAACAAATAATCGTTATATCGCGAGGGACTTTACAAACATACAATTAATAAACAAACAAATTACACCTAGACTTACAACAATAATATTTCCGTGTGATGTCAGAGTAAAAGTACAACTCAACACCCCCTTTCTTGCCCATGGGTGTCGTAAAAGACGACTAAGGGTTATGTTATGCATATATCAACTATGCAAGAAAAGGAAAACTCGAAATAAAACCCTTTGTCAACCTGCCTGACCAGCGTGGCATAGTAGGTCAATTACCTTCCTAATATCGAGGAGGCTCGAGCCCAGTAGTGGGACGTATATGAGCAGATATAATGATGACAGTATATTGTCCTGTGTAAGAATCGAACCACGACACTGGTACGGTAAGTAGGTATCCTAACCATATGTGAGATAAAAGTTGCAATTTCTATTATAATCAACTCGCCTTATAGAAAACTGTTTTCATAGAAGATACGTAAGTTATCTTAACGTGTGGTGATGGATTAAGAATACAATTCACCACCCCCTATCTTGCTCGTGGATGTCGTAAAAGACGACTAAGGGATATGATATGCATATAAGATCTGTACAATAGAAGGAAAACTCAAAATGAAACCCTATACCAACATGTCTGACCAGCACGGTATAGTAGGTTAAATTCTCTCCCGTTGTGGAGAAGGCCCATCCCAACAGTGGAACGTATGTGGACTGCAATGATGATGATGATTACCTTATCACCAATAAGTCTATAATGTCCCGACATGATACCAAGTCCAGGTTTAGCGTGGCGGTACTTCAAGTGTCCCACACTGTTGACCGGCTCCTCGGGTGTCGTCCACATCAGCACCAGCCCTTCTGGGAAGAACCTGCATCGTTATAACAAGCACTAATATTAATATCTTAAAAAATCCTCTATCTATGGCGACGTAGTAAGAATAGTTTCATTCAATTCCTCACTTATATCTTGCTTGTGGGTGTTAAAAAGACGACTAAAGGATACCTTTCCCTGTGGTGATGGAGTAAGAATACAATTCACCACCACCTTTCTTGACCGTGGGTGTCGTAAAATACAACCAAGGAATTATTTACAGGTATCACCTATGCCAGAGAAGGTAAACTTGAAATGAAACCTTATACTAATCCGTCCGACCAGTGTGCATACTCTTGAATCTTGATTTCAATCCTAAATCCAATCGCAGCTCAAATCTGAGCAAATTTGGTACTCTTGAAAGCGACACTAGCGCACGATTGGCAACAAATTCGGTGGAATTTTTTAAAACTCAATGAATTCGACTCTCGTCGATTAAGTCGAATATTTGCTACTCCCGACGTAATTTTGACGTAGTTTAAAATCGTTAATGTTGCACAATTTCAAGAAAGCGGTCTCTTTGTGGTGAACGAGTTCGGTAACGTTATTAATTTAAAGTAATAAAATACGGTTCATTTGGTGAAAATAACAACGGCAAACGCGAAGAATTCATTCTCGATTTTGTTTAAGAATACCAAAAATAAGTTTAGTGAGATTGGAATTGAATCGGATTTGAAATTAGAATTGATTTCAAGGGTAAGCCCACAGATTGGTATAATAGGTCAAACTTACCTCCCATTGTAGGGGAGACTCAAGCCTAACAGTGGGACATATATGAACTGTGATTATGATGAAGAGATGCATGCGTATATTATCTATGGGCAGAAGTTATAAAATATCCAACTAACCTGAGATATCTGTAATAGTCAATGAGATACCAAGGCCTATAGAATTGGTCCTGGAATGAGTTCTCGCCGTGGCGTATGTAGGTAGTCTTGCTAATGTAACAGCCATGAAGATGTAGCCGGGGACGCTCCACGTACATTTGACGCCAAGATGTGAACCCGGACGCACGGGGAGTACCGCACTCAATGCCCCATGTTCTAACCATACAAACAACAAAAAATATTAAAGACGAATGAAACATACCAGTTTTATTTAAAAATAATTTCGCGTTAGATATCTATTATTATAAAAAATAGTTATATCCTATCTCGAAGGGCATCACACTGGAGCTAATGTTATATGTTGTATTATTTATTCAAAAGATAGTAAAAAAATTACAGTCCGCTGAGTTTCTTGCCGGATCTTCTCAGCTTGTGGCCGCATTCCGATCCGGTGGTAGATATTGTATTGTATTCAAACGACGTATAAATTTGATAATATGTAAGTGCCCTCAAGGGGCCTATGCAGAATAAATCATTTGATTAGAGCATAATGCCAGTATTCACCACGACACCTACAATTTAGGTTAACACTTAAGACAATATAAATAACAATTTCTGATGTTTACGCGAGTATTATACATTGTAAATAATAGATACAATTTTTACAGATTTCATCGCGTTTGTATTTGATTTTTGATTGCCCGACGTTTCGAATACTTAATAATTGCTAAGCAAAAATAATCAGGTCCTCATTTTCTCATTAATTCAATGAAAGGTGTTACACACATGTTTATTTTGTTGTAGCTATTATAATTATCGTAAAGTGATTTTTTTTTGAGGTTGGGTTGCGGTCGTCGCACTCCTCTCACCACTCCGTCCGGGGCAACAGAAGGGCGTAAGCACGCACACCCGCAACGCACCCGTGACGCGTCGCCTTCGTCGTTGGGCCGACCACCAGAGCAGGGTGATTTGACGTCAGTGGTCGGCCCGACATAATTGTAAAGCGTAACGTGTTTTACCAAACGAATTTGTTATTTGTGTTTTATGTTTGTGGCAAATGGTATTGGTCACGCTCTCTGAAGGGTCTGCTCGCGGTAGCTACGATGAGCGGGTCACTTCCTTCCCTCCATTGTGGTTGAGGGAAGTGATGGCTGCTCTAGTGATTAACTCGTGATCGGGTCTGGTCCGACCATGGTAATTTCTATGTCATGACTATGTCATGGTTCGAAAGGCATCACACTGGAGCTATTAATAGGCATGTTGTTGTATGTAATCTGATTTAAAAAAATTAAAAAGAAGACAATCCCACTGAGTTTCTTGCCGGATCTTCTCCGTGCGATCGCGTTCCGATCCGGTAGTAATTTAAGTTAAAATGTAAAAAAGAAATGACAATACGTAAGTGCCCCCGCGGGGTTTACACATAATAAATTATATGAATTTAATATTTTTTTTCATATAGTATCATTTTCTATTTGTACTGGCAATAAACTTGTATCAAAATGTGGGTCAAAATCTAATAACTAATTCTATAGCGAATAGATATTAATCTCTATAATAACGATGACTTGTTGGACGTGAGACATCTTAGTCCTTGGACATGAACGCTGTAAACTGTTCGAAACGTCGGGCAATCAAAAATCAAATACAAAGCCGAAAAAAACCGTAACAGCAGTTATATATTTAATTATATATTATTATTTTTAAATATCATCTATACTAATTTAGGTGTCACCTAAAACTTAAACATCGTTTGTGAAATGGGGCAATAATATCAGAGATACGTGTGGTGACGGAGTAAGAATACAATTGTCACCAACCATTCCTTTCCTGTCGGTTATACACGTATAAGAAATGCAAACATATAGTATTGATGCAAGGGAAGGAAAACTCGAAATAAAACGCTATACTAACACGTCTGAAAAGCGTGCTAGTAGGAAATAAGGTAAATAGGTTAATTTTGCCTCCCATTGTGGATGAGACTCGAGCCCAGCAGTGGGACATATATGAGCTGAGACGATGATGATTTTGAATTTGTTGAATAGATCGTTACTAATAATACAAATTTTCCGTGTGGTAACGGAGTGAGAATACAATTGACCACTCCATATCTTGCCGTAGATGTGGTAAAAGACGACTATGGGATATAATACGCATATAACCTCTATGCCAGATAAGGAAAAGTCGAAATAAAACTCTATACCAACCTGCCTGACCAGCATGGTATAGTAAGGTTAACTATCCTCCTACTATGGAGGAGGCTCGATCCCAGCAATGGGACGTATATGAGCTGAAATGATGATGAATATTATAAATGCGAAAGTAAGTTTGTTTGTTACTTTTTCAAACTTATACCACTGAACTGATTTTAAAAATTCTTTCACCAATGGAAAGCAACAATATCAGGCAGTAACATCCTTACTAATATTGTAAACGCGAAAGTTTGTGAAGATGGTCTTTCACGCAACAACTACTGAATGGATTTTAATGAAACTTCACAATAATATAGCTTACATATGAGAATAACACATAGGCTATATTTTATCCCGGTATGCCCACGGGAACGGGAACTAAGCGAGGAATACGACTGAAACCGAAGCGAAGTAAGGGCGGGTTGCTAATATTATATAAACTTGAATAGATACAAACTTGACACATAGAGAACGCCATATGTCGGGCTCGCGTGCGAGGACATAGAGTCCCCGGCAGACTCCCGCCACCCGCTCCAGGGACGCGCCATCCATATCCGAACTGACCACCCATCGTAAAATCACGAGCACCACTTCGTACGGCAACCAAGAGATATGGGCACCCTAGAACATGTAGATAATAATTATGTCAGTAGGAAGACGGTTCGCCACCCTATAAAAGTGTGCGAATGGTGGATAATATCTATGGTAGAGATGTATCGACTATGGCTATGGCTGGCTAGCCGATTAGTCATTTGTAAGGAGGCGGACTAATCGGGCGATTATTCTGCCCAGCCGATCACGGTTACGGAGATTTTTTGGAATTGCCGTGACGATTTGTTTACTTACAGCTGATTCGCCGACTACGATAGTAGCCGGATAATCGGCGTTACGGACTATACCGGGTGTATCAGGTTATGGGGCAACTGGTCAAACGGGCGCTAGGCAATGGTGATAGGAAACCATGAAAAAATATAAATAAACATATCGTTTCGTTAATGAATTAGAGACATGTAAAGTTTTCAATTTTGTCATCGCTTTTCGTGTAAATCTGATTGAAATGTATTAAGTTAGTGATACTTAATCTGCAACATATTCGTACTTTGTTAAATGTTCATTAGAAATTGAATAAATCAGTGATTAAGTTCGCATAAGCAAGACAGAATTCGCTTTAAATCAGCTGATCAGCCGATGATCGTTGATGTGTCGCCTTCTTACCTACGTTACCATTGAAGCGCTTCTGTGATGACAGAGTAATACTGCTCACCACCCCATTTCTTGCCCGTTGGGTGTCATATAGGTCAACTAAGCGATATAATATGCAGATAGCATCTATTGATAAGAAGGAAAACTCGAAAAAAAACTCAAAACGGCCCAAAAGGCAACAAACCTTTAACTAGGTTTTACAACTCCTACTAAAATAGAAGGTAAATTACCTTACATTTTAGTGGGAGTATTCACATGGCAAATAGTATTCTCATGGTCGTTCTCATCAACGACCCTTAAATTTTAACACCTAAAACAATACATGAAATCCACGTTATGTGAAATGTCGTCTTAGGTGATACCTAAAACTTAAGTTTTATTTAGCTTTAATTAAGATCAAAAAATTTAAATACCTAAGTTTGATGATATGTGTTATTTATTGTCGTGTATAAGAGAGAATCTGTGGTGCATAGGCGAAAATCATTAGTTGTATAGGAATTATGAGTACTGGATTATGAATAATAAATTATAAATACAATTAATATGGCCTTGGAATTGTCTGGCAGACTGCATCGGACTATTAGTTCAAGGACCTCTTGTGGAAATGCTTATTGCACCCCTAGGGAAATCTTATATCTTTAAACGAGCAATTCTTGTGTATATATATATATATATATATATATATATATATATATATACCTATATATATATATATATTCAGGATCTCGGAAACGACTCCAACGATTTTGTTGAAACTTGGCATACTAGAGGTTTCGGGTCCAAAAAATCGATCTAGCTAGGTTTTATTTATAGAAAATGTTGTTTTGTCCGTGTTTTTAGCAAAACAAACAATGACATTAAATTTTAAAACAATATGAATTCAAATTTCGTTATCAACGTCATGAGTTACGATACGCTCAGTTGGCGAGACTGGCGGTTTTAATTTTGGATTATGTGACATTTAAACAGTGTCGGTTCGAATCTCGGTGTTATTATTATTCTCTTTTTGTAGTTTTTTTATATCATTTTCATTATTTATTTTTTTATATTTTTTATTAATATATATCTAAATAAATTCGACAAAAATATTCCGAGCGAAGCTTGGTCAACCAGATATTGTCACCTATGAGAGGAGAGTTAAAGAGTACACTAATAAAACTGCTAAGTACATTGCACTGTATATTGATGGAAAACACATTATATAACATTACATGTTTAAATTAGATTTCTTAAGTTGTTTTAAAAGTATAATTCACTATTGTATATATCATTTTAACTTATTGTAATTGTATATCATTTATTTTTATTTATTGATTCAATATTATTTATTGTGATCTAAGTTGATGGAACTAGTTTTAATTTGATTTATTAAGTTGTTGTAAATTTATAAATCACTATTGTACATATATATAAATTCTGAGCGTTCGTATGTGCATGTGGTGTTAATCTATAATTAATTGTTATACTCGTTTTTGTTAATCTAAGCTTTCAATTGTATAAGTATAAGTATAAACAATTGTTGGTTAACCAAATAAATAAAAATAAAAATAAATCACCCCTATCGGGATGGTACTCAGGTTACAATTACGATAGCTGACTACTACTTATCTAATAATACCTACAAGCTTAGAATAATAACGTATAGAAGGATAGTGTCAATACTTCGAATCTTTGAAATTTGAATCTAAAAATAATAATGGCGCGCAGACGATTACAAACGTACACACGCAAACCACTACACAAATTATGAAATCAAATTTTGTCTTTATTAACATAGATCATCGAAATACTTTTAAAAGTAATGTTTAAAACCTTTTTAAGTTTTTCAAATGTGTTATGACACCATTTGAATGCACAAACCGTCATAGTTACCTATTTATTTTTTAAGAGTTGCGTACGTTCGTACAGTACAATGATTTGACATTACGGAACGGTTCCGGCGTAAGCTCCATTAGGCTCCAATGGAAATACCTCACTTTTTGTGCGTAAACTTACCTTCTATACGTTATTATTCTAAGCCTACAAGTCTATAAGTTGTCGGTTGCACTCTACAAATTACACGTAGTCATAACTACCACATTCACATGTTAAGTCACTGAGCGAGAGAAAGTTCACTGCACACAGTACGTTTACACTAATTACTAACGAAGAACAAACAAGACGTCGACAAGGACTGCATCCCATGACAAGCACGTCCCGACGTGTACTGGACCTGGACGTCCGCGGGGAAATGCGTGCCTTCAGAACGGCGTGTCGTTACCGCTTCGCTTCTTTCCGCTTCTTCGTCTTTGAATATGCAGATAAGCACACAGTCTCAACCGGACTGATAATCCGTCATGCACCTCTATGCATGCAAGCGGAAGGGTGTGGCACCATGCTGGAGTATAAATGTTCGACAGACTCACCGGTCATGAAGTCATTTTGAACAGGTTGCTAGTATAATACGAAAAAAAACGGCGTACTAGCGCGTTGCAAGCAGCGCCATTACGGGAACGAGAATAGAAGTTGAGAGAAGCCCCGCACGCTCGGCGCGCGGGCTCCCACGTAGTCTTAAGCCTCCTCTATACGTCAGCAGATGCGTCCGCAGACGTCGACAGATGCATCCGCGGATGGATCTCTGTGAGCCGTCCACACGACTGTAGGTCGATCAGTCTGTATTGATTCTTGACGGATGCAACACGTACGCACGCAAAATGGATATTGAGACCGTAGCTGTTGCAGCTATTTATTTAGGACCTTTAAGTATTATTTAAGTGTCCTTCGCAGTAGGTATTAAAAAAAATGGAGAAGAGGAAGGTGGTGGACGCTGTAATCAGCATACATAGAAACCAAATAATGTGGAAAAATCTTTTCCATGATGTATTTATTGCCTTCCGTGTGGTGACGGAGTAAGAATACAATTCACCACCCCCGTCATCTTACCCGTGGGTGATCGTACGAGACGACTAAGGGATATAAAACACATATAACATCTATGTGAGAGAAGGAAAACTCGAAATAAAACCCTATACCGACACGTCTGACCAGCGTGGTATAGTAGGTCAATTACCCTTCCATTATGGAGGAGGCCCGAGCCCAACAGTGGGATGTATATGGGCTGAGATGATGAAGATGATGATTTATTGCAATTTTTTTTAACATATTCTCCTGGACGCCATTTTTTTTCGCAGGAAGAGCGTGGAAAACCAGCTTTTAGAACTATATGCAGAGCCATCTGGAGAATTTGATAATTTTGTTCGAATTTCTGCTTGATACAGCTCCAGGAATTTGAAAGTTTCGTCAGTGCTCGTGTTAGCCATTTTAACGAGCAAGTAAAAAAGAAAGAACAAAAAAATACTGATACACGCGTGATTTCTGCAGTATTTTTTTACTCATTCGCTTCCTGATGAACACTGATCCGTCGTCAGACGTGTGGACGCATCACTCACTCGCGCCCAGCGCTGGTGCTGAAACCCTTTGATCCGTGCTACAAAAATCGACAACTAACAGATTAGTGCCGGATGCATCTACGGACGTCAAATACCTACCACAGACGAGCAAATCGCCCCCTCTACACGTCCGCGGACGCGTCCGCCGATGACATCTGCGGACGCATCCGCTGTCGTATAGAGGAGGCTTTACATGGCGCGTCCGACCTCGCTCGATGACGGGAACTAAGAGAGAGACCTTTTACGACGCAACGCTTCGTGTCATGTCGCATCAAAGATGGCGTCATCCTCTTTCAAAAAGAAAGGTTCCTATTGGCCAGCTAGCCAAGCATAGACCAAAACCGATCCATAAACAAATGTTATTGTGAAATACACTTGGCGATGGAATTCTGTATTTTATAAAATAATAAGATGATATGACATTGTGTGCTTATTCAATGCATGTTCTACATATAAGTATCTACACGAACACTAATTGATTCATGTTATAGCGGATGCCATCTAGTAGCATGAATGTGTAACTTATATTAAATATAATTGGTTTTATCAAATGACCTAGTGCCATCTATCGGCTCACTATGGAATCCTAATAACGCTATTATGTTAGGCGGTTTTTTGAGTGAATGTATGATAATAACATACAGTGATATATTATATCACTACATTGATTGGTTTTATCTGACACCTAAAATTTAAGGCTCGTCGTTGAAAACACGCAAACCCGTCAACACAGAGAGGTACAATACAGCGTAGAAGATTTAAAAAGCGCGGTATACAAGAAGTAAAATACTTGTCAGTCTACCTTGGTAGCAAACTCGGGCTCACAGAGCACTCCCTTTCTAGCTAGGATTCTCTGCAGCCGTGAAAGCAGGTCCTCACCCTCCACTGCGTCTTCATCGTCGCTAGGGTGAAGATTGTCCACCTGTACAACTTCCTCCGTCTCCGATTCTTCTGCAAAAAACGTTCATCGCCATTCAATTGATGTACCGTTATTGAACCTTATCGTAATATATTAGATAAGGTTAATTTGTAAAAAAATATATGGTGTATGTCGT
The DNA here is from genome assembly GCA_032191425.1 of Lymantria dispar. NCBI lineage: Eukaryota > Metazoa > Arthropoda > Insecta > Lepidoptera > Erebidae > Lymantria > Lymantria dispar. Next base: position 30,937,532 of record CM063449.1, on the reverse strand, counting down.
AAAAACACACGTTAGAATTCGAACTTTTTACATTACTGGGAAACATTTTAATTATTATCCCTGTTGTGATTAAGTAAGAATACAATTCACCACCTCCTCTTCTTGCCTGTGGGTGTCGTAAAAGACGACTAAAGGATATGATATGCGAATAACATCTATGCAAGTGGGAAGGAAAACTCGATTTAAAACCCTATGCCAACACGTCTGACTAGCGCAGTCAATTTCCCTATCATTGTGGAGGAAGCCCCAGCCCAACAGCGGTAATTATGTGGTCTGAGATGATGACAATTTCAATTATTCAATAATATTTTTTGAATCATCTCGATGCATATACGTAACGCTCCTGGGCTCAAGCTTCTTCTAGAATGGGAGGGAAATTTACCTATTGTATGTACCACGCTGGTCAGACGGGTTAATGTAGGGTTAACCTAGCATAACCCACCGTATTCCCTCCCCTTCACCATTGAGCCGACCACTGGTATCCAGTACCTTGACGTCCGCAACCAGCTTGGTGAGGGTTTTCATGTTTCGAGGAACGTTTTTTTATTAATTTTTTAAAGACACCTTTTACAAACAAATCCTTGTAAATACAGGGGACTTTGACAACATACAACTAACTGACACAATTTACACCCGGATCCTGAACTATCACTTATGGATCATAAAATATGCGGGGATTAAATCCAGGTCGACATTTAAACCTCTCCATGTATGCAGCCAAACTTTATATTACCTTCCGGTGTGTCGCCTCGCAGTTCGTCGTAGAGCCTCGTCTCGACGTCTGGCAAGATCTGCATGGATCGCTTATAATACTGGATCGCCTCATACAGTTTACCGCTGCGTTCAAGCTCCACAGCGCACAGGAATAACTGTTTAGCCTGCAATTATATAAAGATTTAAATTACCACCAGCCACTTAATAAAAGACCAGTCTTCTCGTGACTTTCGTAACCATGAACGCTATAATGTGTTGAAAGCGTCGTGAAATTAAAAAAATTGATTGTGTGGTTTTATAAAACCACGGTAAAAGGGAAACTTATTTTCGGATTACAAAAAAATAGCAACATTTACATTAAACACTGATAAAAACAAACAAATAGCGTGGAGCACTGGCACAAATGAGTAATGGTCTATACACTACAGGATCAGCTGATGCGAACGCCGCCATATTGGCCTCGGCTGTCCTGTCGCGCCTTTCAGTTTACCCCTACTCCGCGGCTGACCGTCACGCGACATGCAATAGATGGACGAAAAAGTTTAAGGCAATGTAATAAAAGTTTCACTTTAAAATCAAATATGAAGGCGGTAAAATTTTTCAAATGTAAATATATAATACTCGCGTAAACATCTAAAATTATTATGCCACAATTTTCCCCATAGAGATTACAAGGTATTTGTGGGCAAAATTGTGGACGAATCACGATCTGCCGCAACATTTGCGGCTACAGTACCAATATTTTTTTTTGTACGCACTCTACGCACACGAGTGGATACTTTATTATCTAATAACGGGAAATTGGCGCGAAATTAGAGACTATTGCTTGAATAGCCTGCACAAAAAACTATTTAGAAGTGTGCGAAACGTACTTTTAACAGGGCATTGATTTTGATAATAAAATTCAATGTTCTATAGGCGTTATTCTTTTTTATTATTGCAAACGGTGGCAAACGAGCATACAGTACATCTGATGGTAGTATTGCTGTCGCTTATGGACCTTTACATTACCAGGGCCCATTGATGTAACAAATTAACTAGATACACAATCTCATACAAAAGTTCATTTAAAACTGTCCCAAACTGTATTTACCTAGTCCTAGTCTAAATAATTATTATACATTAATGAAAATTCAACCTTATGAGCATAATTTATAGTTGTATTCACAATAATACATACGATAAGCCATAAATTTTTTACGACCGAAGCTCGCCTCTCATTCATCATACTTCAAATCAAATTCAGTCTTACATGCACGTTTTAAAGTTTATATTACGAGGTGTCAAAAAAGCTATATTAATAATAAAGGTCACGGTATTATTCGACGAAAATAAAAGGAGATATTAATGTCTTATTCTACATTGAAAATGATTCCATTGAATTCCATCGTATTATTCTTGCAACGTTAAGTGAAATTTTGAAACAAAAAATCTAAATCACCATATTCCACCCGATATTTAGTCATATAAACAATAAAAACAAATCAATGAACTGTTTAACTTACTGGAAGTACGAAATCTCATCATTTTTTAACGTTTTTGACGTATTATTTTTACAATTGTTCAATGAACACTTCCGTCATTTCTAACGTTCATACAATAACGCGGTCGACACAAGACTACTTCAAGAGAATGCTAAATACTTGTTGTGGCGCTCTTTTTATGAGGACGTTTTTGAGACGCTGTTTGTGTATCTTGGGTTTTTTGTTACATCAATGCCAGGGCCACAGCTAGGTCGCTGGCAACCGCGAAAAAAGTTAAGGGAGTGTTAATGCGTGCAAGGTTCGGTGATACTAAAGGCATCACCCAAACCCACCACACGCAAACGCCCTCAGAAAGTTGGGCTTTCGGCTCTCTCGTCGTCGTAAATGTTTCCATAATGAAATGGCAATAAAAACTACATAGCTTTAACACATGGCACGAATCATGCGTGATTTAGCCTATCGATCAGCATCACTAATATATACCTACTAATAGTAGTACCAACTAATTTTAATTCATCACCAGACAAAAAAATAAATAAACAACCATAAAATAATAGAACAACACCTTCTCCTCATCACTGATAGGTTCAGCGGGTTCCGGCTTGGCGCGTTGAGGGCTTTCCTTCGTAGGAGTAGGCGTGGCCTCCAACTCACGTTGCCACTGTTGCCGGAACATTGCCAACTCATCATCACCAATATTATTCTGTGAAATATAAAATTTGTTTTAAAATCAAATATCTAGTAAGCAATGGAATCTATCTATCAGACTATCACCACCCGCTGTTGGAGAAAAGACTCATCATCAGAGTCATCGAGTCTCACTCTGTCCAGTCCCACTATTGGACTCGAACCTCCACCATAATAGGAGGGCAAATTGACCTCCTATACCATGTTGGTCAAACGGGTTGGTACAGAATTTTATTTCGAGTTTTTCTTCTCTTATATAAGTTAGGCTTATATATGTCCCACTACTGAACTCGAACCGGAGCATGACGAACCATTAAAGGAGGGATATTGACCTACTATACCACGCTGGAAAAACGGGTTGGTATAGGGTTTTATTTCGAGCCTTTCCTTCTCTGGAACAGACGTTATATGCTTGTTATATCCCTCAGTCGTCTTTTACGACATTCACGGGTAAGATAGGGAGTGTTGAACTACATTCTTACTCCGTCACCACACGGAAAATCTTTTATTACTATTTATTATACCGTCGTCTTAAACCTCTGTAAGGGGCGAAAATGTTTCTCATTTTTTTTAGTACAGGCAATGATGCGCTTACATCCAACGACGTGCAACCTCATAACCTGCCGTACATTGCTTTATCACCATTTAGACGGTCACCGACACATAATTCTCGTCCTCAATGTCAAAATCACCATGCTTAGCAGACGGTTTGCTACTTAGCTCTTTCCTGGTGCTAGCTTTTCCGGTTCTTACCACTCGCACGAGGATATAGGGGACGGTGAAACATTGTATTCTTAACGCATCACCGCATGGGGTATAGACTAACGTAGATAAATTCATCAAAATATAGACCTGCGAATCATCTTGCACAATTAAATGATCAAGATGTCTTGCTACTTCGTGCACTTGTTGTTGAAGGGGCGAAGAAGAAGAATCTTCCTGCTCTTCTCCTTCACAATCACCGCCGGAGACACCGGCTGCAGAACCGGAGGCCTTTAATCATTTATGACTTCAATAAAAATTAGTACTAGCAGTATTAGTGCAATTCTATTCTAAACAAATTAGTTTACTGTAAATTTATGGTATTTCGAAAGAAAATCATGTTTATTTTCATGCACAATATCTGAATTTTAGGTTACATCTAGGACAATACATATATTTGGCACGAAAGGTAAACCAACAATCACTGATTCTATATGTCAATCCACATTATAATATTTGCATTATCTTAGTTCATCATCATCATCGCCACAGCCAACATACGTCCAACTGTTGGGCTTGGGCCTCCTCCACAATGGGAGGGAATTTGACCTACTATACCATTCTGGTCAGACTTGTTGGTATTTTTTTTTTTTATAAGTGAGCTATGGTAAGCGCACGCGCGGTCCAGTCCGTCCGGGGCGATGAAAGGACGGCGCGCGGGCCCATAACCCACCCGTACCCAAAACTTGTTGGTATAGGATTTCATTTCGAGTTTTCCTTGTCTTGCACAGATGTTATATGCATATTATATCCCTTAGTCGTCTTTTACGACATCCACGGGCAAGATAGGGATTGGTATATTGTATGCTTACTCCGTCACTGCACGGAAAATTGTCTTAGTTAATACTCAAAATTTAGATGTTATTTATCATTTCACTAATAACGATCTTTAGATTAGGTTAACCACTGTTCTTGTATTAACCACCTCTTTGTCACCTGGTGGCAAGGATATCATATAAAACCAGAAAACAAAAAGCAAGATGATATATAAGGAACTGATAAACATGAGAGGAAACCTCATTTTCAACTCCGAAAGGACAAAAAAACAAGAAATAATAATATCAGTAAAAATAAAAGAATAACAAGATATGTAATAATAGACCGTGAAAGATAGAAATTGACATAACTGTTACTGGCTATTTCTGGCAACCGCTACTAACCGAAACTTGGTGTCAATACCGATATAAATAACAGTAGCCGAATTTCGCTATCAAAGCGTGTTTTAAGCTGATAAATACGCATAACGTAATCATGACCCTATTTCTATTAATGCACGGTTTAACCATTATAAGCTTTCATAGGTGAAACTATAATGAACAGTTTTCGTAGCATACGATAGCGACGAGAAACAAAAGCACTTTCCATTTCAGTTTAATTTATCAAAATTTATGACAATTTATGACTGACAGTTGTTATTAGCTATATCAATAGGGATACGATACGTTGGAGGCATGTCAACCATTTACGGTTACGTTTTACTATAAAAACAGACACACGTCAAATACAAAGAACTGGAGGGAGGCACCAAAAAACATCTAAACTACTACAAAAGAATATAACATTACCTACTCCTGCGTCATGGATTACAGTAAGGCTTTTGATACAATACAGCATGAAAATATCCAGCAGGCACTCAAACACCAGGGTATTGAAAATAAATATGTATATCAGAATACTAAAAAACATCTAGGATAACAGCAAAGCTGAAATAAAACTAGGAAAGAAATTAGAATAAAAAGAGGCGTATGCCAGAGTGATCCACTTTCGCCGAAATGCTTCAAAGCCATTTTCGAAGAATACTATGAGAAGTCAATGTGTAGAAAAAGTATGTGAGAAATTTGGACAAATGCAGTGTAAATGCAAGTAATTTTTGGAGCCAAAAGGAAATAATCTATACCAATAAATAAAATTGGAGTGTTTGTTAGTAATGTCAAAATAATAGGCTTTTTTCATGCTCACACGGTTATTTGCACGACACCTATGCCTAAAATAGCAATAAAAAAATTTTTGTCTGTATGTCTGTCTGTTTGTTCCGGGTAATCTTCAAAACGGCTGGACCGATTTCAAAAATTCTTTCACCAATGGAAAGCTATAATATCAGGGCGTAAACTAGGCTATATTTTATCCCGGTATTCCCACGGGAACGGGAACTACGCGGGTAAAACGACTATAACCTATAACCGAAGCGAAGGGAGGGCGGGTTGCTACTGGTAAATAAATCTCCTAACATAACCATTGAACAGAAACTCTTTGACATCGCATGGGTACTGTGCACTTCTGGTAAGCCTGAGCACTCACCAAAGTACACATAGAAAACAAAATTAAGTTAAAACTCCATTGAAAGGAGTATGATGGGGAAAAGACTATACAATAGAATATAACATGAATACGAAAGAAAATGATGTCACAAAAACCATAAAAACTTTAAAATGGAAATAGACAATCAGAAGGTCAAAGTTAATAACGAACTGTTTTACAAGTCATAAAAAGAAGAAATGATGTAGACCTTTTAGAAGATGGGTGAACAAAACTATAGGAGTAGCAGGAGGCACATGGAGCTGCTACTGGTAGAGAGTAATGGAGAATGTTGGAGGAGGCATATGCCAATGAGTGGTATATAGATGTTGATGCATAATAGTTAAGCACAAAGTATATATTTAGAAGAAATATATATTATACTAGCAGACCCAACAGACGTTGTTCTGTTTAAATAAGCGCCGCCTACCGGGTCCAATTGTAAGCCATTCTCGAATCCCCTTGAACATGCACAAAAAATTTCATTGACATCGGTCCAGCCGTTTAGGAGGAGTTCAGTGACATATAAACATACACAAGAAATACACACGTGTATATATATATATATATATATATATATATATATATATATATATACAAAGATAAATTATAGATAAAAATATTTATGATAAATACTGTCTGAATAAAGGCTATCATTATATGGTATGTTCATCATCATCATCTCAACTCATATATGCCCCACTGTTTAGTTTGAGCCTCCTTCACGATAGGAGGTAGATTGACCTATTGCACTATACTGGTCAGACTGATTAGCATAAGATATTATTTCAAGATTTCCATCCCTTCCACAAATGTTAGTGATTATCTACATGTCCTTCGATTCTATTTTACGATAACCACAGACAAGGAAGAGGATGGTAAATTGTATTTATACTCTATCACCTTGTAAAATTAATGAAATTCTTATTGATTTTAAATTAATCGTAAATATTAGCATTTATCCAAATAAACTTTTTTTCTGCATTTTGTTTTTGATCTGTCGTTGTGTATTGTATATTTTTAATTTAGGATAATCACTACATTAACCTTTTTAATCAATATGTTAGCCTAAGAAATAAATACAAGAACATAACTGTAACACAATTAATGATTACTGATGGTTACTTTATGGATTTTATTGCGTTTGTATTTAATTTTTGGTTGTCTGATGTTTCAAATACATACACCGCCTTTAAAAATTAATATTAATTTAGCATTATGTCACCTGAGTTTTCTTGCTGGATCTTTCTCAGTGTGGTCGCGTTCCGATCCGGTGCTACTATACTAGATTTGTCAGGGTTTTAAAATAAATTAATAAATTGTCATAATAATTACTACAATTTTAATGTTTGATAATTACTAACCATCAGTGGCGGCCTTAGGGGGTGGCGAACAGGGCAATCACCCGAGGCCTCGCGCTTACAGGGGCCTCACGCAACAACCCAAGCAATTTTAAAAAAATATAGATTTCTAAATTACATATTTACTTATTAATTATATTTTTCACTTTATTTTCAATATTTTAAAACTTAAATTTTATTTATTTGTACAACTTTAGTATTTTTCATCAAACATGACAAATCCCTAAACCAAACAACCCGACCTACTTTCGTATCTCATACTTTTCACGGAGGACAAAGGGCCTCGCAAAGACCTGTCGCCCGGGGCCTCGCAAAGACCTGCCGCCCGGAGCCTCGCAATAGGTAAGGCCGCCGCTGCTAACCATAAATAATATGATTTTTTCATATATAATCATATTCTTATACTGGCTATAAATTTGTACCAAAATGTGGGTCAAAATTTAATAACATATTCCTGTAGTAGGTAGATAATTATAAATCTCTGTAATAACAATGACTTGTTTGACGTGTGACATCTTAGTCTACCCATGACCATAATCGCTGCAAAGTGTTCGAAATGTTGGGCAATCATAAATCAAATACAAACGTGATATAATCCGTAAGGTAGTTTTATTTACAATGTGAGAAAATTGTCACTCCAATTTACTATTTGAAAACTAATGCATCTATTAATCTGGCACACTCAAATAAAAAGTTGTGCTTGTGCATATAATACTAGTATATAACCTTAAAAATGAAAGTAAAATAATTTAGTTTTTTTTTATAAGAGTAATGCAGTGTCCGTTTAATTATTAATAATTTATTAATATGGATGATTGCTACCCAAGCAGTGTAGTATATCATCCATTATTAATTAATTAATAATAACCTCAATTTAGTGTTTTATATTTAAAGATAAGTCTCAAGGTTATATTAAAAATAATTAATAATACAAAATATAGTTAGTTTTTAGAACACTACACAATATATAAAAAAAAAATTAAATGAATATATGAGACAAGCAGCCAATTGGTTTATTACTCATATACACAATTTCAAGACAATTCACTAAAATATACAAAATTTAAGTTTTCAGTTTAAGCAATATTTTGGTAAACAAAATCTTACCATTTTTATTTAATTTAAAGGACCTGAATTAAATTAAATATTTCTTTAAATGATGAATGTGAAGAGCAAAGCCATAATTTTATTAGGATGACTATATTTCATAAGCTTGTTTTTTATTTAAACTTATTTAATAGGTATAGTAAATCAATGAAGAAAACACTGTATTCCAGCAAATATGACATTGATTAGTAGTATGACTGACAGTGACATCCAGTGTTGCCATGTCAAAAACCAGGACGACGGTTTAATTTCATGTATGGAAAACGGTAGATTCATAGAAATTACGATTAATGCGCTAGCAAATATACGGTGTACTATTTTTAATTGAACAGGGTGTTTACAGCAGAAATCGCTGTTTATTATAAAAAAAAATACTTTATTACCGTAAGAATATATTACTATATTTCAAAACATTTATATACTTTCATTAAGATTCTCTTTTAATGAGTGGGTTTATATTTCGTTTACCTTGCTAAATATACGCCCACATTCTGCATTGGAGGACGGCATATATAACATTCCCAATACAAAGAACGGTAGACGCTGTAAAACCTTTCTCTTTTTACTGCTTATTTGCATAACTTGATGGTGTTTGCACCTGCTGCTGGCTTGCGAATAAATCTTTTGTGAAACATTAACCTGCACTACTTATTATTCTAACTTTCCATTTAAAGTCTTTGCGGTTAATCTAAGGAGTAGGTAGAGTAAATGCTCGTCACCGGGCTCCAAAGTCTTTCTTCACAAACACATATTTCTGGGTGAGAGTTTAAATCAGCTTTTATTATCATTAGATATTTTTTACGAACAGTACAGGCTTTCTCAGTAATGTAGCATTTGCCGTATTTGACCCGGTGGGTGGAAGAACATTCCTATATCGTATTTCCGTCGCAATAGATGCCCGATTTTATCCGCTATTCATTTCTGGAACGGTAAGTTGGTCGGAGAACATTTCAGTTTTGTTGGTCGCTTGAGTTCCATTGATTTGGCCCAACGGTAGCATTGTCGTTAATTATACCCGTTGTCCTCTAGCAACCCTTTCGTGCTCGAGGTCCGTCTTTATGTATTGGAGAGGTCACATACTCGAGGAGCTCGGTTAATTAACTATCTCGATACTACGGGGAAGGGTGCATGTTGATGGTGTGACTCGGCAGCTTCAAATTCAAATTTAGTGTCGCCATTTATGATTCGTTTCGAATTTATATTACTGTACAAATTGTAGTTATTAACAATTACTCGTTTGGTTGCAAATTAAGGATAAACGGTGTTATCATCATTTCTGTGTAGATGGCGTAATTGCATGCCCGCTGCTAGCTGTTTCATCGCCCGCGTGCAATATCGATTATGCCGCCTTTTTTTTGGAAGGCACACCGCGCTCAATCTGTTCGGAGCGACGGATGAGCGGCGTGCGACCTCATAACCTACCGTATTCCCTCCCCGTTGCCATTAGGCCAACCACTAGTACCGATTCAGTGACATCCGTGGCCGACCCGTCGGGTTACCCTTTCAGATAACATCCCCTTTGACGCCCCGGCAACATTGCAGTGTTGCCGACCAGGGCGTCGCCCTCACGCCATCGGCCTCGTCGTAATCATAGTGATGGCAGGACGACGTCCTCTCCCTCTTTGCAACCTTCTACAGGTACTTGCTGAAACAACCATGCCCCGAAAAGACCAGCATCAGTCGGAAGGAGAAAACCCCGTGCCGCCGACGCAACCACTCTATCAGCACCGGTAGGAAGGCCTCGACGGTCGGAACACCCAACCAAAGCCTTTCCAGCCGGAGTGCCCAACGGACAAAGACATCCCGCGGACGTTGCCCTGTCAGGCAGCCAGCTCTTGTAGCGAGACATAGCCGCCCCCGCCAGTGTCGTTGAGGCCCGTCGATAAAAACCAGCGAGCATCCCCGCCTCAAAATTCCAAGAGGGAGTTCCTGCCAACGCGTCCTGGCACGCTGCCTCCTTCTCCGCGTCCCCCGAGTAGGACGGTCAGAGACTCCAACTACACGGATGCGCCGTATAGGGCCATGAACCGAACCTTCTCCGCGTATAGCCGTCGGCACGTAGCGCTGGGTCCGCGCACATTCGGCATGAACCACAAAAGGGCGGACGTCGCATCGACAAGCCGCGGAGTAAGTTGGCGGAAATGCTCCTTGAATCAACATCGCCCATCAAGGACCAAACCCATCTGAGCTCGGATGTTGATGAGAACCGAATTGACGGTGATCGAGGTCTCGGCGGGTGGATCACCGCCCCCCTGTACGTGCCGCCCGCGTGCGGTGCACGCATTGCACGCCCGCTTACGGCAGGCCTGCGTAGTTGTTAAGATACCGAAATATCATGCCAGAGCGCGGGCACGATTCTCACACAAGGCAATACTTTGTGCGATCAACAAATACTTATTCTAAGCCTGGATGTAATTTGTGTCCATTAAATTATATGTTTGTAAAACCCCCAATACAAGGATTATTTCCTTAGTTCATAATATTGTCTTTAAAAAAAATCCTATAGGAGTCCTAAATATCGACGAAGTATTTAACAGTAAAGTCAGCAGCAGCTCTCTTTTGGGCAACTTATAATGCTAAGAGTAGTGTTTATGGGACTATACCTCCTTCATAGGAAGGCTTACAAACCACACGGAAAGACGGGAGACCAATACTTTTTGTGAATTACAAATTATTGTTCAGGGTCTGGGTGGTTATGTCCGTTGTATATTTGTTTCTCTGCGAGATAGAATCAGAAACACGGCAATCCATAGAAAAACGGTAACTGACATAGCATATAGAATTAGTAGGCTGAAGTAGCAAAGGGTAGGCCTCGTTCGCCGAACCGACAATTGCTGAAGACGAAAGGTTCTCGAGTGGCGTTCACGTATCGGTTGACGCAGTGTACAAAGAACTAGATGAACTGACGACCTGGTGAAAGTTGCTGGGCGTCGTTGGATGCAGGCGGCACAGGACCGCACTTTGTGGTGAAACATGAGGGAGGCCTACGTCTAACAGTGGAAGGCGATAGGCTGATTTATTAGAAATTGGATTATTGTATAAGTAGGTATTGGTTTAAATAAATATATTCTTGAAACCAAAGTCCGCGATTGAATGATTTAATATACGCTAGAAGTGTCGTAAGCATCACAAGGTTATTTTAACGGATATGTATCAAAGGTCGTTAGGAAACAAATGATATGAATGACAGTAAACTTATAGGTACATATTTACTTTTACTATGCGTAATACTATGAAATCTTATTAATGAGTCATTGGTAACTAATACATTTGATCTTTGTATTCAACCTTCAATCATTTTGCGTGTGATGACGGAGTAAGAATACAAACTGTCACTAGCAGTTGCTTTTCTGTGAATGATCATAAAAGACAACTACTTATCGGTACTGTTACAAACTCCATACTAATTCCATAAACCTTTTATTATCTTTAAATATCGTGTGTCATATTCATTGCATTATTAAATGGTCAATAAACGAAAACAATGTTATTATTTACATTTATTTTAGATATAGGTAAGCAGATAATATCACTGCAAGAGAAGTAAAACTCGACAAGCTGGTGGCTGAATGTATAAATAAATATAAGACTTGAGAAAAAAAGCAAAGTAAATTTTATTAATACTAGCAGCGCCCTGCGATTTTACCCGCATAGTTCCCCTTCCCGTGTGAATATCGGGATAAATTATAGTCTTTGTATTATTCTGATATGTAAGCTGTATTATTGTGAAATTCCATCAAAATTCATTCAGTAGTTTTTGCGTGAAAGAGCAACAAATATACTCACATACTCACAAACTTTGGCTTTTATAATATTAGTAGGATTTTTGTGTGGGAACTGTTGTAAATAAATAAAATACAACCGCATACAGTATAAGGAAATAATTCTTGAATATGTTGCGGGGGACTTTACAAACATCATCATCATTTCAATTTATCGCCGTCCACTGCTGGACGTAGGTCTCCCTCATGTTTCGCCACAAAATGCAGTCCTGTGCCGCCTCTATCCAACGACGCGCAGCAACTTTCACCAGATCTTCGGTCCACCTAGTTTATTCTACACTGCGTCGTTCGATACGCGATCGCCACTCGAGAACCTTAGCAGTTGTCGGTTCGACGAGCCATGTGGCCTACCCATTGCCACTTCAGCCTACTAATTGTTCGTGCTATATCGCTTACACCCGTTTGTCTACAGATTTCTGTATTCCTGATTCTATCTCGCAGAGAAATAAACATATAACTAAATAAATGAAACCCAGACTATGAACAACAATTTGTGATTCACAAATTAAAATATATCTTTTTTTTTAATTTTCATGGTTCTTTTACGTAATTTTAAGACTATCTTATACTTTATTTTGTTACTATTTTTATATATGTTTTTAGGTTAGATTATTGTTATATTTGTTATTATTGCAATATATTATTTGTAAAGAGATACTTATAATTTGACAATATCTTTTATACTCTGCTACGTGTATATCGCTGACGAACGTTGCAGGGCGCTGCAGAATAACAGCATTGTGATATATACTTTTTTTTTTTTTTTAGTTCTTTCACGAATCGAAAGCTATAATATCAGGGCGTAAACTAGGGCTATATTTTATCCCGGTATTCCCACGAGAACGGAAACTTTTTTATTTTTTTATTTTATTTATTTATTTAAGACGACACCCTGCACTAAGGAAATAATCCTTGTATTGCGGGGGACTTTACAAACATATAATTAACGGACACAAATTACATCCAGACTCAGAACAACAATTTGTGGATCCCACAAAGTGTTGTCCCGCGTGGGATTCAAACCCCCGACACTGGCGCTGTAGGTCGCTATCTTAACCACTACGCCATCTGTGCAGTCTTAACTTTACTGAGTAGATACCTCAACATTATGCTGAGCAGCTATCCTTTTCCTCTTTTGCAAAGGAGATGCTAATATAATGTAATTTTTGTTATTTTTCGTTGTGTTTCTCTTTTCTTTTTTTTTTACTTTTATTGTACTTTTATTAATATGTTCTTGTACGTGCTCCTCTCGTAAAAGAGTAATAAATTATTTTTCTTTCTTTCTTTTACAAAAGTTTCCTGCATGATAATCGAACCTTTGACACTTGGCACGGTTGGTCGGTATCTCAACCACTACGTCACGTGTGCTTCAAATTATCAATATCACCACGTCAATCAGTTACATTATCAATTTCACCACACGGATCCACATTTTATCAACATAAGAAAAGTATCATACGATAGTTAACGTCAGAATGATTATTATTGAGGATTATAATAATATTCAGGATTGAGATAACGAAATGACGAAATGAATCTATAAATCTGTACTTAATTATTTACAACTAGCAACCCGCCCTCGCTTCGCTTTCTCTCGTCTTATCCCCGTAATTCACGTTCCCGTGGGAATACCGGGATAATATATAGCCTAGTTTACTCCTTGATAATATAGCTTTCCATTGCTGAAAGATTTTTGAAATCGGTCCAGCCATTTTGAAGATTACCCGGAACAAACAGACAGAAAGACAAAAAAAATATAAAATGTTTTTTAAGCATATGTATAGTGCAAATAACCGTGTGAGCATGAAAAAAGTCTATTATTTTGACATTACAAACAGACACTCCAATTTTATTTATTGGTATAGACTAGAAAACCGCCCTCGCTACGGTTTCAATCGCCTTGCCCGCATAGTTATCGTTCTCGTAGGAATACCGGGATAAAATATAGCCTAAGTTACTCCTTGTATAGACAGTTATCCGGTACTAAAATATTATCTAAATCGGCCCAACGGTATTGAAGATTAACTCAAACAAAGAGACAGACAGAAAAAAAATTTAAACTGGTTTTTAGGCATAGGTGTCGTGCAAATGAAAAAAGTCCAGTATTTTGACATTACAAACAGACATTTCAATTATATTTATTTGTATAGGTTTGGCAAGAAGTTGATATCATAGAGGTTTTTGTACAATCAATTCTAAAACTATAGTCCATAAAATATAGCTTGATCTCTGTGACAGTTGTCACTAGTGCTGTCACGTTTCCGATGAAGTCCGTAGTTTTTTTATCGATAAAACTCTTTATTTTTATAATTGTGATATTCTATTATAATTGAAATACAATCAATGAAAATCTTTTTGAATTTAAATGAAACAAAAACTGTTTTTTACTTTTTTAATTATTCGAAAGAAGTACAATCAAGGTCAGCATCACTATTGTTAGTATCATTAGGGCGTTCCTGCTAGAACATTTATCATTTTTTGCCATAATAGGGACAGTCGTTAGATCAATTGATCAATTGCGACTGTTTTATGAATGAACATGTTTAGTTTATTGACATCAATGCGTACATAGTATTATCGTTTACCCTGACATAAAAAGTTTTTTTTTAATGTTTAATTAATTAAATGTATGTATTTTATAATGTAACTGTCTGTTGTAATAGTAAAAAATGTTGAAAGATTTATTTAGGTACTATTTTGGGTGTATTTCTTTTATGAAAAATTTAATAAAGATCGGTTATCGAATTACGTCTATCGACTGTCCCCTCTCTTTTTTATTTTGAGCCTAGTATAACCTTGTACGTGCGTAAGCGTCATTTTCTATAAAATGTTTAGTAGGTATTGCAGTACTTACGAGGTATATTTTAGACATGAATGTTAATATTTTTATATTTATAATATATTGCACTTCAGTTTCAATAAAACTGGCACGAAAAGAATGAAAATATATGTGATACAAAATAAAATTGTAAGCATGTCGCTCGTTTAAACTTATTTCGTCGGTTTCGTTGACATCTGTCACAGAGATCAAGCTATATTTTATGGACTATAGTGTTGGTCACCCATTACTAATTTGGCCTTATTATTTTATGCCAAAACGGAACACTTGAATAACTTTCCTGTTTTTTGTTTGTGTTAGAACATTTATAGAAATAGGTGAAAATATGAAATTAAAAATAAAAGTTAAATATCTTGCAGGAATAGCTCAAACTATGAACGGACAACCTAAAAAAACCAGAACACGCCTCTATTCGTTCGCCTCAATGTCCCTCCGCATAGCCGCCGGGGTCCACTCCTGCTTTCTACTCCACTCCGAGGACCCACACGATGGGATTTTCGCTGATTGGTAGAACAGCCCATCAAGCGACATAATCCTGGGTTCAGATCCACCTGCTGACCATCAGGTGGCCGGCGGTGACCATTCCCATTGGATCTTCCTGTACCTCATGTCCGCCCATCACACTTCATGGCCCCAACCAAGATCTTACCACTGCAAGTTTTAGGCATCCCCAAAATCCACCACACGTAAACACACCCAGAAAGTTGGGCTGCCGGCTCTCTCGCTGCAATACAGTAACAAAATGCAGTAACAAATTATATATAACTCACACCTTTATTTTCTATGAGAGTATGGTACTGCGTGGATCGATGTAGAAGACTGTCGATAATCTGATCCTACCACATAAATCCCTCTTAAGGCTCTTCCACATTAGGAATTAAAATGCCGTATAGTAGTTGCTAGTGAGAAAGTTTAGCATCGTATCTCTCGTCCAAATTTCTCTCTATTGCTTTGATGTTAGCTACATATCATTTAACCCTTAGTCATTTTTACTACACCCACGGATCACCATCCACAGAAAGGGGATGATGATCGATTTTTACTCCATCATCCTATCTTAAACGTATGTATTTATCTAATCCGTATTAAATCCTCTATACGCAATAGCATACGCAATTCGATATATTATGATGACGACAACACAATAGCAATTAAGATTAAATTAGGTACCTGATAAACATTTTTGATCAACGTGGACTCGTTCTTCTGTTAAGAGATTAATAATATATTATCATCTCTTTCTTTCTCGCCCCTTTCCTGTGGTAGACTCGTCAGTCGCTAACCCTGCCCATTGGCCGAGTTAATCCACCCTGGCCTAGAGGGCCCCCCATATAGGAAGATGCATGATGGGATTCGAAAGCTTTTAATACTCAAATCATCTATCTGTAAACTACATATTGCAAAAAAATCCATGGTTTTTGAATAAAGCAGTCAAAATAATAACTAATGCACTTCTCTTCTTTAGAATCAGAGTACTACGAGGACACAGAGCTCAAAAAAATTAACGAGGTAGTAGAAAACACAGCAAAACATACTAAAACCGCATAAAGGCTCTGGCAATAGCGTTAAACAAATCAATCTATACCAATAAATAAAATTGGAGTGTCTGTTTGTAATGTCAAAATAATAGGCTTTTTTCATGCTCACACGGTTATTTGCACGACACCTATGCCTAAAATAGCAATTAAAAAATTTTTGTCTGTCTGTCTGTTTGTTCCGGGTAATCTTCAAAACGGCTGGACCGATTTCAAAAATTCTTTCACCTATGGAAAGCTATAATATCAGTGCGTAAACTAGGCTACATTTTATCCCGGTATTCCCACGGGAATGGGAACTACGCGGGTAAAACGACTATAACCTATAACCGAAGCGAAGCGAGGGCGGGTTGGCTGCCCATTGCCACTTCAGCGTGCACACATCGCTCGACGAATTGACAACCGCTGGGGAATAAAGGTTCTCGAGTGAGGCGACCACGTATTGGACGACGCAGCGTAGGACGAACTAGATGGTCCGACGACCTGGTGAAGGTTGCTGGGCGTCGTTGGATGTTGGATGAGGGAGGACTACGTCCAGCAGTGGACGGCGATAGGCTGAAATGATGAATGTTGATAATGATATAGTTATATAATTACGCTAATTACAGACCACGATATTGTTTTGGTCTGTGATAGATTACTTAGTTAAATTGACCTCATTTTTATCGACAATAATTATTTAGACGCGGATGTTTCTGTTATTTTATATCCGGCTGTAATAGGTATCGATTGCGCGATAAGACTGTCTAATAAATATTATTTAGAAGCAACATTTGTGTAATATCCACTGTATTAAACAATCGTTGTGACGCATCGCTTCGAAAATGTGTCCTATACTTCTGTCCTGATTGATTTTATGATAAAAAAATTATCTACGATTAGAACTTCTTATGTTATTGCGTCTAATATTATCGCAAGTAACTATTATCTCGACTTGTATGCGTCCTACTGGTTAGCTCTAGCCTCTGCAATAATAGGGAAATTACCATATACTACGCTGAATTCCGTGTGATAACGGAGGAAGCATACAATACAAACCCCCCGCCCCCTTCTTGCCCGTGGGTATCGTAAAAAACGACTAAGAAATTATAACAGAAAAATTAATAAGATATTTCTGTGAATTATAATATGCGGATAAGATCTACGCCAAAGAAGGAAAACTCGAAATAAAACCCTATACCAATACCAACACGTCTGACCAGCATGGTATCATCATTTCAGCTTATCGCCACAATGTGGGTTCTGTGTCGCCTGCATCCAACGACAGCCAGCAACTTTCACCAAGTCGTTGGTCCACCTAGTGGGGGGACCTCCTATATTGTGTCGTCCGATACGTGGTCGCCACTCGATAACCTTTCTTCCCCAACGGTTGTCGGTTAGTCGAGCGATGTGGCCTGCCCATTACCACTTCAGTGTGCTAATTCGTCGTGCTATGTCGGTTACACCCGTTCTTCTGCGGATTTCCGTATTCCGGATTCTATCTCGCAGAGAAATCTCGAGCATAGCCCGCTCCATAGCACGCTGAGCAACTTTGAGCCTCATTATGAGGCCTACATTTAGGGACCACGTTTCCGTGCCGTAGACCTGTGTTTTTTGTTATCTGGTCGTAGACTTGTGTTTTCAGACACTGAGGTATGTTGGACGAGAAGATCCTCTTAAGTTTCCCGAACGCGTTTCCCCGCGTTTTTTAGCGTGGTATAGTAGGTCAATTTCCCTCCCAATGTGGAGGAGGCTCGAGCTCAACAGTGGGACAAATATGAGCTGTGACGATAATGATGATACCACGTTGGTCAAATGAGTGGATATAGTGTTTTAGTTCAATATTTCCTTCCTTCTCTTGCATATACGTGCATATCATATCACTTAAGTCATCTTTAACGATACTCGCGGGCAAGACACAAGAGGTGTTTGTATTGTAAGTATTCTTAATCAGTCACCAACACGGAGGAATAATATTAGTTAGATATTAATTAATATGATAATAATTATGAAATTTGTAACAATTAATTGTAGAACACGACGGCGATCTAATTATAATTATCAATCTACCCGTAAAATTTTGAAAATAAACGTTCCGGATCGAAATAAATACTATAGACTACACATTGATTGAAACGCCATTACTAAAACATTTCAGTTGCAATGCCTTTTGTTTCGTATACATAGTTAATAGTTGCAAGTGCAGTGATGATCATCGTCATCATTATCATCGCAGCCCACATACGTCCCACTGTTGGGCTCGGGCCTCCACAATGGGAAGGAATTTGACCTACTATACCATTCTGGTTGGACATATTGGTATAGGGTTTAATTTCGAGTTTTCCTTATCTTACACAGATGTTATGTGCATATAATATCCCTTAGTTGTCTTTTACGACACCCACGGGCTAGATAGGGAGTGGTGAATTATATTCTTACTCAGTCACTACACTGAAAGTGTTAATGTATTAACTATTTGAATACCTTAGGCTAGTGCGTCAAACCACAAACGTATCGGAGAGATTTTCGTCATCTTAACTTATACATATACCCAGGGGCGTACCCAGGTTCTGGGCCAGGGGGGGGCAAGTCAGATTTTTTATACGCTAGGTGCTTATCTATACATATAAAAGGAGTAGCTGACTAACATATCAACGCAGAGCCTAAAATATAAGAGCTAGAACCTTGAAATTTTGCACAGGGGTTCCCTTTATAGCGTACGGGAGCACTAAATAAGGATTTTCGAAAATTCATCTCTTAACATTTTATCTTCTAGCCCCTACCTGGGTACGCCCATGCATATACCTACGTTTCACTACTGGGCTCGAGCCTTCTCCGTAATAAAAGGCAAATTAACATATTGTACCACGCTGGTCAGACGAGTTGGCATAATATTTTATATCGAGTTTTCTTTCTCTTCTGTAGAACATCATCTATTTTCAAAAGTTAATGGTCTCATTAAAAATATACGTCGTGATTTGACCATTGGGCGACTACTAGTATACATTAAGAAATATAATTTGTACTTAGTCTCTTACATAATTGTCTGCATATTTATATCCCTTAGTCCTCTATTAGGTACCTACGGGCAAAAGAAAATGAAGGCGGAGAAAATGAAATTTTTAGTGGTAGGAAATCTGTCACCACGTGGAGAAAGAACGCTTTATCGGTAATAACACAAATGGTAAACCGTCGAACCTGTCTTCGTTCAAAATTCATAGTAAGACTGTTAGATAAATAGATAAGCAAATGATTATGGAGAATCTGACTGTTTTTTGTTTACCTTAATTGTCTTTGTAAAGTTCCCCGCGATACGAGGATTAATTCCTAAGAATGGGATGTAGTCTTGAAAAAAAAAGAAGTACCTACACATAACCTTTACTCGCGGTTCAAATAAATCTTCTCTCTATATTGCACACCTTTTTTTTTGGGGGTGGGTTACGGTCGGCGCACTCCTCGCACCACTCCGTCCGGGGCGACAGAGGGGCGTAAGCACGCATACCCGCAACCCACCCGCGCGATACGTCACCTTCGTCGTTGGGCCGACCATCGGAGCAGGGTGACTTGACGTCAGTGGTCGACCTGACGGAATACGCGGAGGGAGTACTCTTTCCCTTCGACGTCCCCTACTGGGACGCCGATCGCCGTCGCGAGGCTAACCTCTCCGTGGGTGCCCGGTCTAAATACCCGGTCACGTCACCCGCGGCCTCGGCTAGGGCGGCATGAGGCGCAGGTAATCGCGCCTACGCCGCCCCAGTCGCCGGCGGTGGCGGCGGATCGCTTCGTCGAGGCTGAGCTCCTCGCGCGCACATTGCACACCATACGAAAACAATAATTATAACATATAAAACTACATTAACAAGCAATTAAAATAACAAATTTAAAATTACAATAACAGTACCTAATATTGGCGACCTTATTCGAAATGGCAATGTCTGCAAAAATTGCATAGAAAGTAGAACGGGGGCAAATGTAATTATGGGGGCAGTCTACAAGGTATTGTTTAATAAACAATTCTTATTTCCATGTTTATTACTTGTATGTTAGTATGTGTTGATTTACGGTAATTAGACTTTTTCTACGGCACAATGTTCCCCTAAAGTAATGGTAACGGTGTCCCCATTGTGAGAAAAACAGTCCCTAACAGTATCAAACTATGAATTGGTGATGAAACAATCTTAGAATAATAACGTATGGAAGGATAGTGTCAGTTCTTAAGCAATCAAAAACATGAAGCCAAAAATACTAAAACGCGCGGGCGATTACACACGTACACCGCTATATGTATAAATTTTGAATTCAAATTTTGTTTTTATTAACATAAATCATCGAAATACTTTTAAAAGTAATTTTAAGGCTCATATCTATATGAGACCCTTAAGATTAATCCCCTGTTAAGTTCCTGTATACCTAGTGATATATAGCTACCTCCATCTTACCTTTTGTTCACTGTTTAACTTTTCTATTTTTGTTGCGGGTCTTTAGACAATTAAATCATTTTCCAGGACTACCTGAAGATCAAACCTCGGTGTCATCTATAGAGAACATTGTGAATCCTGGCTTACAGAAGTTACAATATTGGGAATGTGCGATAGCATTAGTACCAAAATAGCACTCTCCTTAGAATCTTATAATGCTAACTGCCGTCGCTGTCCCGCGTTGGCAAGCGCTAAACGTGGTATCCGACATGGTCTAGTAACCGATGAGCTCTAAGAATTAGCTTAAAAAAATTTGAATTTTTTTTGAATTGAATTTGAATATGACTGTTGTAGTCACCATCATGCTGCTCTTACCCCAAATACTTGGGGTTGACTTCTACCAAAACATTTGCTATATGCATAGTAAAGTTTTGACAAAAGTTTGCGACCGCCCTTGCGAATTTAATTGTCGGGCCGATGTCAAGCTTAGTCGGTTTTTATGACACCCGCGAACAATTTAAGGGTTGATAGTATACCTAGCAGCCACCATATAGCATAATAATAACACTTATAAAGGAAATGAAAACTACCCGCCGTGGAGGATGATTTTGTTAACATTAAGTCATCCTATCATCGTCATCGCCCATACACGTCTCGCTCCCCCCACTGTTGGGCTCGGGCCTCCTCCATTATAGGAGTAAAATTGACCTACAATACCACGCTGGTCAGACAGGTTTGTTTCGATTTTTACTTCTCTTGCAAAGATATTATGTGCATATTATATCCCTTAGCCGTCTTTCACGACACCCATGGGCGAGAGGGGGGATGATAAATTGTATTCTTAATCCGTCACCACACGGAAAAGTAAGTAAGTAGTGAGGAAGAAAGAAAAAATGGAAAATTATCTATAAACTTAAGTTGCTTCGTCATATTATATTCTACAAATACATTATACACCACAGACTAAATAAAATATTCCATAAATATGTTAGATATTTAATAAAATAAACACGCCAATTTTAACCAATTATAGATGACCACCTCTCCCACTGACTCTGCGTACTTATACACAAATCAGGGGGATATTTCATCCACATTCGAATTATTCGCCACGTTTTCTTGAGCTTTGAAGCTAGTATCTAATTACCTCCAACGGGTAAATATTTTTAAGATGGCGGCTGCTCCTGATACGGTATATTTTCATCTTCATATTGTACGTTCGTAGTTAAGTTGTGTTGTGTCACAATAAAGACAGGTGACTTCAATTTCCTTGGAACAGGAGACGGCGAAGTAGAATAGCTTCTATTTTGGGACGTGTTACTCTGAATTTTGGCGCGAAACATTACATTGTCGATTTCATGCATAGCCAAATCTCGCTGATGCTCATCTAATTTTCTTAATTTCTTCGCTAAAAGCTGACCATAGAGATCGTATTCATCCAATTCGGCTTTGAGACTGTCGCATTTTTGAGAATAAGATGTTGGTTCATCGAATCGCTTTTTGTGATATAGGGTTTTAACGTTCTTCTGCGACGTCACCAATGGTTTATTTTGTCTCGTGACCGCTATATTTTTATCATTGTTCAGAGTTTTATTAATGTTACTTGTTTGGTCCAGTTGCGCATTGTAATTATCATTAATTGCAAAAAACTGAAAAATAAACCATTGAAAAATAATTTAACTTTATCAACTTGTTATTTGTATCTGTAAAAAAATTTAATGTTGGTGGCCAGGCAGCAAGGTTACACTGTAATCGCTTGAATTAAATCTCCAGGTTCCGCAGACATAACAATAAAATAAAAACTTATTACTGTAGGTAACTGACTACAAAAACTTACTTTAAAATTATTTCTCATAAAAACTAAGTTTCCCCTCAGTTCCACATACCTACTTTCTAATAGAAATAATTATGAGCTTTTATTTTGCGTGTAGGTAGGTACCTCCTCCTGCATATATGTGTTATTGGCAAGTAAGTATTATATCCTTTAGTCGACCTTTAGGACACCCGAAAAGGAAAAGGTAGTGAAATATTATCTTGGAACGTTAAATAGTTTAATAAGAACATCTTTTTGGGCAGATTACATTTAGCATTTTTGGTACCGAAGTAGTTACATATTATTTCTGTGTGAGGCGTTCTTTTGGTACTTCGGGCACACTATCGATGATTTCATGCAGCAAAGTCGAGAGCAAAAGCTAGTAATGATTATAAATTATTTACTGAATACTGAGCCAGCTAGCAATATCATCAATAATATTTCGATATCATGTAGGTATCTACTCTATGTAAGTTAACAGCATAATATATGATTCCGCTTCAAAGTTCAAAGGCTAATTAATTCGTTAGTTAAATTTACATTTATACCAGCCCGGTTACCTTATGTTAGAATCTAAACAATCATATTGAAATATAGAATAATAATCAGTAAAGAATACCATCGCGGCCAAATGCCAACAGCACCAACATTCACACCAACGCCAATCCCACAATCAAAATGTTATACCATTACACAATTGGATCAAATATGACCCAATAATGAACAAACTTTATAAATACCTGCAATAACTACATAAGAAAGGCTAATTTAATATTTCTAAAAACTTTAAATACCTCATCAAACGCTTAAATAGGAGTAATTACCTCAATTTCCATTTGATTAGTACTATCGCATTCGTATTTGCCGCCAAGAAAACTTTCCATTATTGGATATGCGAACCAAGTTGTGCGATAACCATCCAGGGATTTTTTCTTACCGAGATGCATTCTAAAAGATGTCATTAATGATTCTTTTTTCTTTTTTAGATCTGTAACTGAACAGTGCATACTCAGTGACGCTTGTATTCTATTCCAGGCTTCGGTCACTTCAGTTCTATTCCTATGTAAAGGATGTTTTGGGTCCCACAGATGTTGTTCTCGCCTGTAGAGTTCTAAAAATTCTAACACAGTATCGTTTGTCCACGACGACATATTCTAAATATTACTTTCAAGCTAAATGAGATTATAAATCGTCAAAAATGACTCACTAGAAACACACATCCAAAGTAAAAACTACTACGATCGCGTGAGCCAATAAGAAGGCGTGGCTCATCCAATGTTTGAGTGAACATGGCCACTAGCCTCGTCCCACAAATGCGATCAATGTTCGTCATTGGCATTTGGCGACCAACCAAAAATATTTGTCAAATGAAAAGTTACAGGTGTTACACCATCCCGCTGTTAATAAATTATTGGGATATAAGGATTTCTCTACTTATTAAGATATTTTATTAAAATTGCTAATTATTATATTAATTATTAATTATTATTTAAAGATTCAAGAAAGCGCTAAAATTTATTGAAATAAAAATAAGTACATGAACATATTTGTAAACATTGTTAATTTGTTACTCGTTACTCCTTGTAAGTTTATTTGCTTTCTCTTTCTCGCGCATTAGATAAATGGTCAAACCAATTGAGACCGCACAATAGTATGAATTACTATGAATGTTTATGTTCATAGTGAGGTATTTTTAATAAAAGACGATTGGACAACTAATCGACTAAGCATTAAAAAAAAATGAAAATGTCGCAGATCTCAGACCCCGGACAGCGTAGTTGGAGGGAGATAGAGTCTGCACTCGCGCTACATTAAGACATTTCACACACTCGCTATACTCTAGGATGAGATCCCGCACTACTATTGGCATTTCTTATTTATTTTAAATTTTTCTATGACTACACAGTTGTTGGCTGTAGATACTATGACAATTTTACCTGGACGATTGGGTGGGTTCTGAGGGCTGTCAACCTGATAAAGTTTAAGTGACTGCTCCCGAGGGCAGCACCTGTGGGGAATGAACATTGGCTCGGGGGTCGCTGGCGAAGTAGAAATCTTAGATATTTACATGGGGTGATAGGATTACCTGGTTCATCGATAATTAATCGCGGTTGTTTAATCATGGATAATTTAAATGTGGCATAACTAGAAACCTTTATCACTAGTGGGTTAGTGTAAGTGGCGACATAACTAGAAGCCTTTATCACTAGTGGGTTAGTGTAAGTGATGGCATAACTAGAAGCCTTTATCACTAGTGGGTTAGTATAAGTAGCAGTGGGAGCACTGCTTCATATACTGCCTAATAATTGGCTGGCCTAGATCTATATGAAGTACCACATTGCGCGTGAACCGCGGTGCTTCCATCGCTCAGCGCATGAACATAGGTGAGCACAGTCAATTCAAAAGTTAACTTCGTTAACCGTTAATTCGTTAATAAAAATGTTAACTTCGATAATCGTTAAAGCGTTCGATTTGCGAAAATTTAACGCAAGTTAAAGTTAATCGTTAAAAGTTAACCATTTAAAACTTATACTTCTTTTAGGCAGAAACAAGTAGATATATTCTACACCTTATAGTGGAATAATGTTGGCATGCCTAGCATGCTCTGTCAACACTAGCCTGGGATATACTACTGCCGGTAGTCCCGATACCAAAAGATTTACTAATACTTTTCGACGCTTTTTGACGTAACAACCAGGTGGAGGGCGGGGCGGGGAGAAGCATACGTTTAGCGAGATAGCTGCCTGGCGGGACGACGTCCACCGTGACATCATTGTCCGTTGGGCAGTCCGGTTGGAAAGGCCTCGGTACAGTGTTCGGACCGTCAAGGCTTGCCGGCCGGTGCTGATGGAGTGATTAGGTCGGCGGCACTTTCTTCGATTGGTGCAGGTATTGACGGGACATGATAGCTTCGCCAAGTACCTGCACATGGTCGCAAGGAAGGAGAGCTCACCATCCTGCCACCATTGCGATTGCGACGAGGATACGATACACGTTCGAGGCGTGTGCCACATGGACAGAGCAGCGCCTTGAACCCGTCGTAATCATCAGTGCCAACCTCAAGCTGCCGATTATCGCTAAGGCGATGCTCGACGGCGTCAGGAATTGGGACGAGGTCGCCGCCTCCCGTGTGGCAGTTATATCAGGGAAAGAGAGGGTGGCTCATGCACGTGAGGAACTCCTCTACGACACAATCCGCCGCCGCCGACTTGGGCAGCGCAGGCGTCGTGGAACTTACGAGCGTGGCGTGGCACGTAATTCAAACAAACAAAGTGACAGCATGACTAATGTAACGAACTAAAGTTAACGGAAGATCAATTTAACGGAAGTTAACATAAGCGTTAACATTTTTTTAAGTTAACTTAAAAGTTAATCTGTTAAGCAGATTGTTAACTTCGTTAATTAACGTTTAACGGATTAACGAGTTAATGCCCACCTTTGCGCATGAATATATCCTGCAATATTTGTAGACTGTGTAGCCTAAAGGGCATAGCTTCTATGAACAGTATGCAAGCATATATCATCATTGGGAGCACACGCGATATTTAATCGATTTTACTACGGATAGATAGCTTAGACTTGGTTGTATCAAACTGTGTAACTACCCCAACAATGAAGCTGCGAGCGTGCGTACTTGCCTAATGTGAGGTTCGTATATCAATCTTCTGTCGAGAGTTACTGCCCAGATTTTAGATTTTCTTTGTCCAGGGGATAGGCTTGTCCAACATCTTGATCTGCAGAAATGAAGCCAGGTGGTAGAGGTGATCCTTCCATCCATGGACTATGATCACTTGGTTTTTATCTTAATGGAAATGAGTACAAACCCTACGGTTCATACCCATTTCCATATTCTAGACCATTTATTGAGGACGGAAGCCGCTCCGTAGAGAATGATCAACCCGCATTGAAGATATTAGTGACATATGCGAATAGCGGTGTCTGCGCTTTCCTATGTTAGGGGATATCACTAGCAACTGGCATTTCTTAATAAAATTTAATTTATATGCTGGAGTATAGCTATCATAATATAGTCCATTGATCGATAATTGACGTCCCGTTAGTGTCTAAACAGATACCAATGGCGACATGGAATTTTGCACCAGTGGTCAGCCCAACGACGAAGGCAACGTGCTACGGGTGGATCATGGGTCAGCGCGCCGGTCCTCTGTCACCCTGGATGGAGCCAGGCAGTGAGTGCGCTGACAATGGCCCACCCAAAGAAAAAAAATGTCCTAAACAGATTAATTAAGCATACGAAGCATATATCATATCGTTAATGTATAGAAAATATTGCAAAGAAGTCTACGTGAATTTATTTTAAGGAAGTTTACTCGAAAAAGGATGTAAGGAGATTAAATTAAGAAAAATCTTAAAATAACTAATGTGGTATAGAAAGCTCAGCTACTAAAAGTGATTTACATAATATGCACATCAGAGCTGTAATGTCTTAGTCGATTAGTAGATTAAGTTAGACAGTACATCACTAGTAATCAAAAAATTGCAGTGAGTGATGTTGGTCAAAGTCCACTAAAGTAGATTAAAATATAAAAATAATAGAATTGAATCATCCACCATTCTTTACTTGCGTAGCAGCTGTTCAGCACGTACATATAGATTCATTTGAAACGTTACAAATTACCTATCTACCTACTTGTAACCGGTTATTAACTTTTAGTTTTTCCTATTGGAAACTATCTCAAATTATTATTTTCTTTTTGTGAAGCTCCGTGAATACATTCGAAGGTAAGTAAATGTTGTTTATTTATATTGTATTCAAATTTAGCACGCTATAGTGTGAGTTACGAAATAATTTTTGTTTGTTCATTTGTATTTTGCAGCGCTTGGATGTTATTTGCTTTCTAATGCAGTTATTCATATTCTAGGTTGCAATTATAATAATTAAGTTTATTAACTAAATCAATTTAATGAGTAGATAATTTTTATTGTGGGTAGTTCTGTCTAAGAAAATTTAAAATTTTCTAGATTCGTCCAGCTCTCTATTGGTATTATATATAGTACAATTTTTTATTGCATCAATCTACAATATTTACATGCTATTCCAAAATGAAAGGATTATAATTGATTTTTAAAAATTAACTGGTAATTGCAGTCGATTATCAACTTGATCTTATATTTTATTGATAGGTATATTTTGTAAACTAAATAAATTTATAAAATACTTCACTTTTCTATGGTTTAATTTCTTAGATAGCCTTAATATATACATTTCTACAAGTTTGAGTTCCATAACCCAGTGTAAATTAAGCTGAATAAAATTAATATCCTAACTATTAAGTAGGCTGATTGTGCTTATCTCTACATATTAAATAAAAAACGTAGTCGGATAGCATTTTTAGCTAATAATAAATTTTTCAAAGTACCTCACATTTATAGAAAAAAAGTTCAAAGTTCAACATTGCTTCAACAATTGTTTAATGTTTTACTAAGCATAGTCTTCTTATGATCATAGATGGCAACGGAAGTAAGTTCACCATCAATATCACAACTGCAGACCGTGCAGAAAGCCATGGCCTTGCCAACAGTTGAAGCGGCTGTGGGACAAGTTGGTGCATTCTACTCTAAAGTTAAAGGTATATTTTTTTAATTAGATTTTCTAGTATATGACTCATGTACACAATGATAATGGTCAACTCGTAAGCAACAAGTGCATATTTGCATTCAGTATATTTTCCTTTTCCCTTCCGTGGATGTTGTAAAAGACGACTAAGGGATATAATATACACATAGCCGCTGTCCAAGAGAAGGAAAACTAAAATAAAACCCTATACCAACATAGTGATGAGTATAGTAGGCGATTTTCTTTTCCATTGTGGAGGCGGGTAGGCCTGGCAATAGGACATATGAGCCAACGTAATGATGATATTCCCCTAAAAATATCTTCATTATGTTCCTTTAAAATTTTAGATCAAGTTCTTTATTATAATTTCATTTCAGTTTTCTAATTAGTGAAATTTCTAATAAATTTTTGTTGAATACCCTCGTTTTTATTAAGTTTCAGATACTTATTTTTTTTTTAAATAGAAATGAAAGTGATCTCTTGTTGTCCAATATCATCTGCTTTTATCTAGACGTCCCTTATTCAAATAGATTTCTAAACATTAATAATTCAAATCATTTAATAACAGTTTAATGAAATGTGATGAATGACTAAAATTAATGGAGTTTGAATCTCTAACTCCTTATCCATCATCAGAATCAGCTTTCTAGCATTTCACCTTCCACTGCTGAAATTAGGGCTCTGCCACCAACGAGGCTGTTGTATTTGTCACACTTGGCAGTTCCCCTGGGTTGATGATTACAATGAGCTGTTATGTTATTTAGTAAAGAGCTGCTCCCAACTCTTGTTAGCTGATTTTTACGACTACTATTATCAAGCAAGGGATGATGATAATTGTATTCTTACCCCCACACATCTGCAAAATATTAATAAGTTTTTCATTAGGCATATATTAAATACAGATTTTTGTTTTAGGTGCTCACTCTCTTCTCGAATGGGCGCTATCTACAGCTGAAGCTGGTGTAGTACTGGCGGCTCACACAGCAGCCCCCTACGTAGCGTCGCCGCTCATCGCTGGTGATGCCAAGATGGCCGCGGTATTGGATGAACTAGAGCGTCGTGTACCCATCGTGACTGAACCACCAAAAGTCATTGTAGAGACCACTAAACAAGCAGTACTTTCAAGAATCTCCCCACACGTTGATAAGGTTAGTTTACTTTTTAAACACTATCTATTCGTAACATTTTAATGCACTTCCGGTTTTCTAATTAATGTTAATGCAAGCATTGTATTATTTTAAAAAACATGCATATATTATAAATATGTAGGTATATAGAAGATGGTTCACTGACTCATCAACGCCGAGGCGAAACAACTGAAACTACAAAGATTAATTTTGGATAGTAGTTTCTTTTTGTGATTTAGAGATTACGAAATATTACGTATATTACGAAATTATACCCAAAAGGGGGTTAAATTTAGAGACAGTTTGTATAGCAAGAAAAAGCCTTCATCCATTGTTTTCAAATGGAGCTCAAGTATTTTTTGTTGAAACGTTCATCTATTGTTTTCGAATTAAGCATAAATATTCTTTGATAATAAACAAATACGTGTTTCAGCATTGTTAATTTTTATCCTCTAAGTTTTGCGATGTAAAGACTCCTTAAAAAGCAATTTTCTGAAAATCACCCCCTATTTAGACAGTACCTTTTTTGTTTTAATAACATAATAACAATAATTAACTTGCAATCAGCTTTGCTGCGGTTTCAGTTGTCATGCAGTTGTGGCATTTTAAATTTCAAATATGCAATCCATGAGGCCTCGAATTTGATTCTCGGGTCAAGGAAAATTTTATAGGGCTTTCTTGAGAGGAAAAATAACCTAAGCTACTTCTTATATAGACATCTACCTGATAGTAAAATACCATTTAAATCGGTCAAGCCTTTTGGAAGAGTACCCAGCATAGACAGATGCGACCCAAAAAAAAAAATTAGGCATAGATATCGGTTTTTCTTTTGTTGTGTGTATAGCTGTAAGCCGCAGATGGCTTCACAGCTTTACCCGGACTATGGGTGAGCGCTGAGGGCTCTCAACCCAGTAGATAGGTATCGTTGTAAACAACCGTATGAGCATGAAAAAACGTATTATTTTGACATTACACATAGACACTTTATTTTTATTTCTTCATCATCATCATTATCACAGCTCACATACGTCCCACTGCAGGGCTTGAGCCTTCTCCACAATGGGAGGGAAATGACCTACTATACCACGCTAGTCGGACGGGTTGATATAGGTTTTAATTTAGAGTTTTGCTTGCTTCTTGCATAGATGTCATCTGTAATAATCCCTTAATCGTCTTTTAGGACAGCCACAGGCACGAAAGGGGGTTCTGAATTGTATTCTTACTCCGTCACCATACCAATTTTATTTGTTTAGATATGCTCATTTTAATCAGTTGTATCGAAAATATTAAAGTACGTTAATCGTAATGACGAAAGTGAACTATCACGTTTATTAAAAGCAAGCTTTGAAAGTGTAGTATTTATTTACAATCTATGACGTACGTCGTGTACTTATAATATTATGTTTAATTTACAATTTAGATAATACTAATCAATGGATATTACATTGCAAGTTTTGTTTCGGGTGAATTAATAAGGCATAAAATTCACGTTTTACTTATCCGAGGAAATTGAATTCATCATATCGGTACGTCCACTGCTCGGCTCGAGCATCCTCTACAATAGGAGGGAAATAGACCTTATATGCCATGCTGGTCAGACTGGTTGGTATAGGAATTTGTTTCGAGTTTTCCATCTCTTGCATGGATGTCATTTGCGTAATATATCCTTTAGTCGTCTTTTACGACACCCACGGTTAAGAGAGAGTGTGCTGAATTGTATCTTACTCCAACACCACACGAAAACAGAATAATTATCTTACTAATCCGGTTCAGCATTCGCCTGGGAAACATTTTATTGATATCTTCAATCTGCCTGCCAGGCGTAACGATTACGGTCGGCACTTGATAGTAAGTTCAATTCCCACGCAGGACAATTCTTTATTCGATCCATAGATGATTGTTTTAATTTAGTGTAATTTATGTGTGTATAGTTTTAGTTTAGTGTAATTTAGTTCCATGATTTTAGTCTTTACGTTAGGTTTTATTGCATACTAGCAACCCGCCCTCGCTTCGCTTCGGTTATAGTGGTTTTACCCGCGTAGTTCCCGTTCCCGTGGGCATACTGGGATAAAATATAGCCTAGTTTACGCCCTGATATTATAGCTTTCCATTGGTGAAAGAATTTTTGAAATCGGT
Organism: Lymantria dispar; assembly: GCA_032191425.1. Lineage (NCBI taxonomy): Eukaryota > Metazoa > Arthropoda > Insecta > Lepidoptera > Erebidae > Lymantria > Lymantria dispar. The sequence goes on along the minus strand of CM063449.1, from coordinate 30,905,915 downwards.
TCAGCCGTTTTGAAGATTACCCGAAACAAACAGACAGACAGAAATTTTTTAATCGCTATTTTAGGCATAGGTGTCGTGCAAATAACCGTGTGAGCATGAAAAAAGCCTATTATTTTGACATTACAAACAGACACTAAAATTTTATTTATTGGTATAGATATACAGATGTATATGTAAAGATATTCGCGCAATGTAGAAGGTGCATAACTCACTGTATGAAAGGAAGTTGGATTCATATGACAGTTATGTCTCACGGTACTATTAAATGTTTCATAATATTGTATACGCGTATATGTTCATGTAGTGTTTATAAAACAAGTCGTGTTACGGACACCGTTAGAAACTATAGTAGGGTGACCAAATATAGAAATATTAGCCTTGGCCCTAATAATATATAATGTATCAGCTTGTTATCTCGTGGCTCCGTCGTGTTGTAGATAATTGTGTGATCTTATTTTTAATTATAACGAAATCCAACTTTTTACAACATATACTAAACATTAGTTTATTGATTAGGAAAACAATAGGCCAGGATCCCATACTTGGCCGTGGCAATCGTAAAAACCGGCTGAGGAACGATACATTATTAATGACATTGCTACTGGGATACTAGGATAACTCGAATACTACTTTTCAGATCTGAATCAAATTTAAATGAGAAACATTGTAAACGCAAACAGATAGTGACCCTACTAGCGAGGGCATTGCAACTGTAGTTCCGTGTGTACTGGAATCTACTATCGCTCGACCGGTTCACGATACGCAGATACAAACAACTATTAGGCAATATATTCTACATATGGCAGTAGTATGTAATAGACCTTACTATAGTTGCCATGAATTTCACCATAGTTCGTTACGAACACACCATATATTAACTAGCAGTTGAAATTTATCTTGTGTAAATGGAAATAAGTAAGAATACAAGTCACCATTCATCTTGCCCGTAGCCACATAAGTACTAAGGGATACAATATGCAAAACATGGAAAATTCGAATTATAAGATACCAATCCATCTGTCCAGTGTCGTATAGTAGGTCAATTTCGTTCCTATTGTGAAGGAGGCTAGAGCCCAGCAGTGCGACCCAGAAATAGGCATCATTACGATACGAAACGTATTAGATTGATCAAGTCGATCCTGCATTTCTAACTGAATCACGGTGCAATTTTTAAAACTGTCTACCTTCAAGCTATTGATGTCCTCTATTAGATATATGTAAGCTTCCTCAATGAGAGTTAATGACATATTGACCACTCTTAACTGGTGGGTTACTGATTCAGGCTGCCCATTCGACTAATGATACATCTAAAACTTAAATGCTTTATAAAAAAAATACGAATTTCACAATTAAAACAAGATCCGTGTTTACAATATTTGAAGACGAATACAAATAATAGTTTCGTAACGGACGCGACAATACGTTGCAGTGATAAGATAAAATGTTCTGCGTGACACATATCACGAGTTGAACGATGAACCGGATCATGGGATCCTCGATACCATTAACATTTTTATATATAATTTTTTTATCGGCACATTATTTGTAACAAAAGATTTCTTAGCTGTTCTGTATTCGCGACGGCGACGTCCCGGGACAGGGACGTCGAGAGGTGACGCCTGACGGTACCCGAAAAAGTATCCCGTCGGTCCGACCACTGAGGACAAGGAACTCGGCACTGGTGGTCGACCCAACGACGAAGGCGACGTGGGTACAGGTGGGTTATGGGCCCCCGCGCCGTCCTTTCGTCGACCCGGATGAAATAGACGGCGTGTGCGCTTACCATAGCCCACCCATAGCAATCCGCCTTTGCTTCACTTCAGTTTCATTTGTTTCGTCCCCGCATTTCAAATCTCCAATATCTTCTAAAATATCAGGATACCAGTGGCATTTTATTATCTTATTTCCAATTATCATAAAGAGAATGGGCAGCACTCTTCGGCAAATCATAAAACAGGTGGGAATAATAGCATCAACAACCTGCATTTGCGCCAGCTGTTGAGATTAAAGACATCCCTTCGTGGGGCAGTCTTTGTCCAATAATTGACGTTGATAGGCTTGATAAGCTTGCAAAGCAGTTCTTGGTAATATCTTCTTATCCTTATTACAATATACATTCACATAAGGTCGCCATAGCAGGTCTTCTTCCTCAGAACAGGTAGAAGAAAAACATCTTAAATAGGTTCTTGAGTAGTTTTAATGATCCACGTGTTTGACGTCAACTTTTAATTGCCCATTAATTGACATAATCTGATTTCGTTTCTTAATCTATTTAACACTAAATGCTAAGGGGGTTCCCAAAACTGTATAAGTGTGGCCCATCTGGTGACCCCCATGGCGTTCAAAGTGTTATATAGCAATGACACTTTAAAAAAAATTATGTTGACCCAAGTTTGTTACAATATCAGTATTATCTTTACACATAGTATACCAAACTGGTCCGACGTAAGGTATAGCGTTTTATGACGAGTTTTCAACATTATGCGATCTCCCAACTAGTTGCCTCTGGCGATTTTGGCATTTTCACTCTTGAGGAAAATAGTAGATGGCCTATAGCTTAATGGACTTTGACAAGAATTAAAAGCAAATAGGCAGTGATAGTAATACTTTGCATTCTTAATACATGGTCACCATTGCGCCTTCGAAATGATTGTTCTGATTTTAGGACATATCTTAGTTGAAAGTTCCTGATACGTGTTTTTTAATACGCCCGTGATGGTTCGTTAACCTTTATCGTTTTCAGATAACCGATAGCTTGGTTGTAAACTATATAAACATTTTTTAAAGATCATAATGTCTTTTCTACAATAAGGATCTTATCTTCGTAATGCCGCGAAATTTATAAAGAAAAGTTTGAGGCTATTTGTATCAAAATTAAACTTTCATTCAAATAAAAATACCACTTATTCTGGGGAATGTCATAACTGAATAATAAAAATCTATATTAACGCGAGCGATGTCACGAGAATAGCTAGCTAAATAATAATGACGTTTTGTTTTTATGTTCTGTTGAAATTTCTAGAGACATTTCAGTAATAAGCCCTATTACATACTGGTGTAGGAGATAAGGCCCTACCTTATCTTTTTACAGAAGGCGAATTGACTTAAATGATAGATAATGATTAAATCTAAAAGCGTAATCGACGTGAAAGATAAGGATAATTATAACTAATAATAATGGCTTGGAATAACTACTAATTAATATCTCATTACCTAAATCAAACTGTAAATAAAACAAAAATTTATAGTTTGATACTCTTCTTGAGATTATAAATAAAACTATTACGGATTTTGTCGCGTTTATATTTGATTTTTGATTGCCTGACGCGACTTTTCGAATACTCTTCAGTGTTCGTAGTCACGGGTAAACTGAATGCTGAAGTGTTTGAAACGCCGGGTAATTAAAAACCAAATACAAACGCAATAAAAATAGTAAAAAAAAATTTCACGTAAACTCAGAAATCCTTAGATTTTAAACATGGTTTTTATATCATCATGACAGCTTATTTACGACCAACTGCTGGGTTAAATTCTCCTCCATAATAGGGAAATTGACCTAATACACCTCGCTAGTCAGACGTATTGGTATAGAGTTTTATTTCCAGTTTTCCTTCTCTTCGCATCTTAGCCTATGTCACACTATTGGGCTCGGACCCCTTCCATGGTGGGGGGCAATTTGACCTACACGCTGGTAATAGAGGTGTTGGCACATGGTTTCATTTCGCGTTAGTAGTCCATAGGCAAGATTGGGGTAAATTGTATGATTTTATAGCCCACTAACAATATAAACAACAATTGAAGATTTCCATTACAGTCATAGGGCCTAAATAAAAAACCTAATCGAATTTTTTTTTACAGGTGTGTGGTGCCCGCGTTGCAGCTGAACAAAGGGTAGCATCCCTTAAAGAACTATCATGGGCCAAAGCGAACTCCTTATTGTCCACCGCGTATGGCCAGAAAGCGGTACACAGTGTCGATGCGGGCGCTTCTTACGCTATGCAGCTCCTCGACCATTACTTACCACCTGTCGGACCACAGGAGCCTGTCACCAGTAAGTATTGACAATATTATTGATATAATAATACATAGTCGCAAAACGTGACATTTTAGAAAGATTTTCTACCAAACCAACATCTTAGGAACGTAACCAAACTATGTGACCTGTTCAGAAGTGGAGGGACCTTTAAAAATACTTTCATATACGTCCTACTGTTGAGCTCGAGCCTCCTCCACAACAGAAATTGACCTACTACACTACGCTGGTCAGAGGTGTTGCTATAGGGTTTTATTTCGAGTTTTCCTTCTCATCTTGATTTTTTGTGTGTTCAGGGATCTGTGTGAGTGTCTGATCGCATCCATAGGTCTCAAATCTATTTAAAAGGTCAACTTTTACAGAACGTCTTTTGGATTGGCTTTTTATAATATAAATTCATGTGTCTAATAAACAATTCTCTGACGCAAATTGAATCGAAAATCGTAAAAATTTTTTGCTCATACACTATACTAATACTAACGATACGAGTATGTATCTAATTGAGATAGAAATAAATACTTCTGTCATTTCACAAATCGATATAGTTGAAAAATACTTATTAAATTACTCGGAGATTCTTTCACAATTTACCTTCAATCTTATATACTTTTCTGTTCTTGTGTTTTTGACAGACTTTTGAAACAGCTGGACAGATTTTGATAAAACTTTTTATGTAATAGACTCGGTAATTGGTACTGCAATTGAGTTAATATCTATTGGTTCAATCAGGAAACACGGACTAATACGATTTATATTTATTGTAGGTGAAATAGAGCCAGCGACGAGTGATCCCGCTTTACACACAGTCCAAACTGTGGGACGGTTGAGCGCCGTCGCGGCACGCCGTGTGTGGGCTAACCTCGCATACAAGATCAACGAACTTAGGAACTCAGGTAGATTTTTTTTATTATAACTCTTTCTGTGTATTCTATCGGCTTTTTCATAGTGCTCCGAGGAACTGTTTGACCTGGTACTACCTGATAAGGGTTCATCCATTTCACCTGGAAACGTTATGGTCTTTAATTGTACGTTCGAGCAAACATTTCTTCAACGTATCGATCCTTTGGATCTGGCATATACTGCCTGCTGCTGTTTCCCGAGCGCTGTGTTGTGTCCCTTAAACGAGGTTTATGAACACTTTCTTCACGGTAGGCAGTATCACTTACTATCGTAAAACACTCATTTCGATAACTGTTTTCTTCTGTTTATAGTACTAGTCTTTGTACAGTCCAGTCTTCCGCAATGTTAGAAATATTGCTTGACCTGCATCACCCGTGGGATGAACCACGTTAGCCAGAAGGATTTAGGATTCTTATTCTTGAAACCGTTTTCATCACTCCCTTTCTTGTCCATGGCTGTTGTAAAAGACTACGAGCTCAAATGACGAGGATGTTTGAGACCCTGTAACTAATAACGTAAACGGGAATTCTCTACTACTGTAAAGTTACATTATTAGCGGGTCATCATTGCCGCCCATATACCTTCAAATGTTGGGCTCGGACCTCCTACACTATGGGAGGGAAATTGACCTACTGTATCACACTGGTCAGACGTGTTGGTATAATTTTGTTTCGAGTTTTCCTCTCTTGCATACTTGTTATATGCATATTTAATCCTTTAGTCGTCTTTTACGACATCCACAGGCAAGAGAGGGGGTAGTGAATTGTATTCTTACTCCGTCACGACACGGAAAGCACATTAACGGGTAACAATGACTATTTATCCTCGTATTCTCACAGGAACAGGCGAAATCGGGGTAATTTGCTAGTGCTTTTATAAACTAAATCATCGCAATATTATCATTAAAAAACAAAAAGGAATTTAGCGTCTTATCGCAATATTTTTTTGTTATCACCAGGCATTGAGCTAGATGTTCGTCGTTACGTCACCGCGTTGCTAGCCGCATTACACCTCGCGAAAGTAACCAGCCAACAACAAGAGAAAGAAGAGAAACAGGAACAAAGGGATGATAATCAGAACACAGCAGAACCAACCCCTACCACACCACCTCCTAAAAACACCGAAGTGTCTTCATCCTCCCCGACTACCTCCACCCAGGTGAAGACCACACCTGAATCCAAGTCCTCAGAGGATTCTGATTAAATTTTTTTATTACATTTTTAATATAAGTTATAATATAAGTATTGCTATTTTTAGTGTTGTAAGGATTTACATCCAGATATAATTCAAATATTAGAAAAATAAAATGAGAATGTGAAATTTCTAGTTTTGGATAATATTTAATATCAAAGGAATATTAAAGACTGAGCTTATGGATGTAAAAACCTAAAATATAGTTACAATGCTAAATTATTATGTTTGTGTGTATACAGAGTGAAAAATCGACTCTGGCTTAAGAAAATTTTTAAATATTTCATCTATTGTTAAATTGTAGTTGTACCAGTTTACTCACAAAACATAAGGCTACCACAACGCCGGTATACAGGTTCTATCTACGTTGTTTTGGAGCATTTAGATATTAAATTAATTTTAATAATATATATGTGTACTCTTAAAATACCTGCTTAATTTTGATGTTTCGTTAAAATTAAAATAATGTGTCCTCGGAGTATTAATTTTACATCTTATGTTATAAACTCTCAGATAATTTGAGCAGGTATCTCTAGAGATATAAAGGAGACTGTCTGTATGTCTTTAAATTTTGTAATATTTATCGCTTTTCTATGGCATAGTATAATAACTATTTTTTATTATAACAAGTTCTGAATATTATTATATTAAATTGGTTTTGTGAAATTATAATGCTTTTTATTGGCTTAACATATCGCACCTGTATTTCAATACCGTCACTATCATAAATAAGAAAGTTATGCAAGAGGGCTAAAGATTTATGACAAACATTAACTGATATAAATAAGTGTATATTAGCTTTTCAGGAATATTTTTTTTATTTTATTGAATTCTAATAATTATTCCTAATAAAACGTAATTATTTTTTTCATTTCAAATAGTGGACATAATTTAAAATTTTAGTGACGGTATTTGATTAAACATGGGATATTGTATTTCAAAGGAAATGAGGTTTTGAGTCGATCTGAAGTCAATTTCATCATCTTTGTTCATGTGTCCATTAGGACACATGAACAAAGAGGAAGCTTGATCCCAGCATTAGCTGGAATCAAGCTTGCTCTTTAATAGGAGGGATATTGACCTATGATATGACCTTCAGACTGGTTGGTATAGGATTTTATTTCGAGTTTTCTTTCTTTTACGTGTTATATACATATTATATCCCCCAGTCTTTTAGGACCGTCATTATACCAGCCCACATACGTCCCACTGTTGGGTTCGGGCCTCCTCCACAATGGGAGGGAATTTGACCTACTATACAATGCTGTTGGAATAGGGTTTCGTTTTGAGTTTTCCTTCTCTTGCACAGATGTTATGTGCATATTATATCCCATAGTCATCTTATACGACATCGACGGGCAAGATAGGGAGTGGTGAATTGTATTCTTACTCCGTCACTACACGGAAAAACAGCTATACACACACAAAGAGGAGTTAGGGAATGCTCACATTTATTAGAATTTTCAATCTTCCTCTATTTGGTGACCATCCGTAGAACAAAATTAAATCTATTCTCAATATGTTTGATCTATTACGCCTAACGAACGTAGTAATTTACCTATTGTCGTAACATATCAATTTACCTATTGTCCATGGCCCACTATTCTTAATGAGGAAGTTATTTGATAGTATCAACCACAAATCGAACAGGAAAAGTTTAAGCAAAACCGACAAAATAACACAAATTTATTATCCATCCGTCAACCTTATTAGATCCACTACCTATTAAACATATATTCCGTGCGGTGACGGAATAGGAATACAATTCAGTGATTTTGCCAGTGGGTGTCGTAAAAGACCACTAATTGATATATGTAATATGCATATTCATATATAATATGCAGCAGAGAAGAACACTCTAAAAGAAACCCTATACCAAGCTATCTGACCTACGTCCCGGGACAGGGACGTCGAGAGGCGAGGGTACCCGAAAGGGTATTCCGTCGGGCCGACCACTGAGGACAAGGAACTCGGCACTGGTGATCGGTCCAACGACGAAGGCGATGTGGGTACGGGTGGGTTATGGACCCGCGCGCCGTCCTTTCGTCGTCCCGGACGGAATGGATCGCGTGTGCGCTTACCATACATAAAAAAAGAAATAATAAGCTATTTGACCAGCGTATCATAGTAGGTGAATTCTACTCCTATTGTGAAGAAGACTCGAACTCAGTAGTATGACGTATACGAACTGAAAGGATGATGATTAGACGTAGTCTTGTTCAACAGGGTATATTGACATAACCACGCTTAACAATCGCATAATTTATGGCAACAGGTGGTAGAAATCAAGAGAATGCTGGCCCTAACGAACTCCCATCCGGTTTTTAGGATTTCCACGGGATTTAAGTGACAGATTTTATTTTAAACCATCACCATACGTGAAAAGATAGCTCACGTAAGTCTCGCTGGTGGGCTCGGACCTCCTTCATCGAGGGAGGAAATTTGACCAACAATAATGGTCAAACGGGTCGGTTTAGAGTTTTATTTGTATCGTCTAAATTAAATTGTCTTTTAGGACATCCACGGGCAAGATAGGGAGTGGTGAATTGTATTCTTATTCCGTCACCACACGGAAAACATATGTTCTTGTAATATTACAAAATTATAAGCCAATATTCTATACGTGAACCATTTATTATAAGAGCGATTGTTTACTAAGGATTTCGCCACCAAATGAATAGTAAGTGAAATTGTTACCTATTCACTTCAAATCAGGCAGGCAAACTGCACACTGTAAGATGTTTTATCATCAGCATCGCATCTCAGATACGTCCCACGTGGAGGTCTCTACTATAATAATAATAATAATAGTTTATTTGAACAAAGATTACAGTTTACATCATTTTGTTTACAATAGTTCCCGAACTAGGCTTAAAGCCTGTATCTCGGGAGCCAGAGCAGTGAGTATACGATTTGTAAAAGATTATTGAAATTTATCTAAGGAACAAAAGCGTTATAAAGGTCAAAAAAGAAAGAAATTAGTTACAGATAATAAATTGGCTAATATAAAAAATAATAAATTGGCTAATGTAAGTGGAATAATAATTATTTGTGCGGCTGCGTGTGTATGTGGAGTGTTGTGCAGGTGAGTGGATGTGAGTGCGTATGTTTTCTGAGTGTGTGCGTCTGTATTCTTATTTTGTAGCATCGATAATCGCTTCAGTTGAGACGTATGAGAGTGACAGTAACCATACCCTTACACTCTTTTTGCAGGCAAAGTAAGAAAGATTTTTAAGGTTACAGTGCTTGAGGACTACATTGTAAATATGAGGATGTAGGAATGTTGGGCATCGCCTTGCTAGAAGCGAATCTGCTCACGGACAAGGTATCCTGTATATCCTCCTCTCGGTAGTCCTCTGGTAGTCAGGGTGACCTTTCAAACATTTATGCGCGAGGAGCGTGGCTTTTAAAATGAATGTCTGTCTAACCCGTAGTACCGGGAACTCTTGATAGAGGAGATCTGTAGGGTATCTGTATGGTTTTCTTAACATTACTTTGAGGACAGCCCTTTGTGCTCTCTCTAGTTCTATCAAGATAGATTTCGCGGCGCCTCCCCATAAAGCAATGCCATACTGTATTATTGACTGACATAACGCGAAATAGACGATTCGCAATGTGGATGGTGGTATACAGTCTCGAAGTGCTTTGGCCACATAAATGAGTTTACGAGTTCGATTAGAGAGTAGGCGTATATGGGATTTGAATGATAAATTATTGTCAATGGTGATGCCGAGATATTTTATGGAATCTGTTTGATCTACGGTCACACAGTCGCAATGTTTACGAGGGATGTTGTTTTGTGGGCAAATGTGATACTTGAGGAAAAGTGGTTGCGGTGGTTTTGATTTAGAAGTTTTATAGAAATTGACGATTTTGGTTTTTTTTAAATTTAGTGTTAACAGATTTTTATTTAGCGATTCTGCTACAGTTACGAGTCCAGACTCTGCGTAGTGGTAGACTTTTTCCCAGGTCTTGGCATGGAAAATAATCACTGTGTCGTCAGCATACGATGTAATTTGGCCGTTGGTGAGTGGGAGTTGCAGCAGGTCATTGATGTAAAGATTGAAGAGGATCGGCCCGAGTATGCTTCCCTGTGGGACTCCAAAACTGACAGGAAGCTGGTCACTTGATAGGTCCCCAATTTTGAGATATTGTTGCCGATTTGAGAGATAGCTTTGGAACCAGTTCAGCGCAACTCCTCTAATGCCTGATGCCTCCATTTTTCGCAGGAGAAGATCGATGGAGACAGTATCGAAGGCTTTAGCCAGATCGAGAAATACACCCACGCATCGCTCGCCATTTTCTACTAGCGTAGGCACAGTGTTGCCTAGTGATATGGCCGCATCTTCTGCCGATCTGTTCCTGCGAAAACTGAACTGTTTGTCTGAGATGACTGTGTCGTTCTAGGAAGGTGGCCAAACGGGTGTTGACCACCTTCTCCAGAATTTTAGAGGTGATATTTAACAGAGCTATAGGTCTGTAATTTTCAGGCAAGTCTTTTGGACCACTTTTGTATATTGTGGTTACCGGTGCAGTTTTCCAGCACTCCGGGAATGTGCCGGTTTCTAGGCTCAGGTTTATGATGTTTACTAGTGGTTTAACTAGTAGAGACTTGAACTTTTTTAAGAAGCGAGCGATAATACCGTCAGGTCCAGGGGAGCAGTCGTTCTTTAGGTTCGATATGATGGAGTTAATTTCAGGTGCATCACATGGCTGGAGGAAAATTGAGTGGGGTAATGTCACTTGAGGTCTATATTTATTTACCAAGGAGCTATGTGTTTCGGATAGTTTATTCAGGATTTGGGACTATGGGAGGGAATTTGACTTATTATGCCATGGTGGACAGACATGTTGGTATAGGGTTTCATTCCGAGTTTTCCTTCTCTTGCACAGATGTTATGTACATATTGTATCCCTTAGTCGTCTTTTACGACATCCACGGGTAAGATAGGGAATGGTGAATTGTATTTTTACTCCGTCACCACACGGAAATTTATATATCGGTACAATTTGAAGATGTTCTTCCAAATATACGTGCAAATTCGAATCAATTGACGTTGATCGCAGGCGGCACAAGACCGCACTTTGTGGCGAAATATGAGGAAGGTGAGCAAAGGACGGCGATAGGCTGGATGATGATATAATGTTAACCAACAGGTACAAAGGTCTGTTAAAAAAAACAATAAAAAAATAAGATTCAGAAGCCTATTTTTAATTTAAGGATATATTATTTGATACAGCAAATAGATATGATTGTTCCTAAATAATTACAATTCAGTTTTTAAATGTATTTAAATAGTATTTATGAAAATATATTGTGTCAATATCATTTGGCACAAACCATTACAATTCTATCAATACTGATCAAAATAAAGCATAGCGGTGCGTTTCTAAGTATATTTATTCACCCGACGACAATTCTCAAAAAATTCAACAGTTTAATACTTGTGAAAAATATTACTAAATGATATATTTTAATGCCTATTTCCACCCAAAGACCACTGAATTTTAGATAACACCCAATACTTATTTATTTATTTATTTAAGACAACACCCTGCACTAAGGAAATAATCCTTGTATTGCGGGGGACTTTACAAACATATAATTAACGGAAACAAATTACATCCAGACTCAGAACAACAATTTGTGGATCGCACAAAGTGTTGTCCCGCGTGGGATTCGAACCCCCGACACTGGCGCTGTAGGTATCTTAACCACTACGCCATCTGTGCAGTCTACTGTGTAACTAATATTAAATAATTTAAAATTTTAGCTCTAATATGTGACATATTGATATAGTGTCATTTATATTGCCTTCATCATCATTACAGCTAATGTGTCCGCTATAGCAAAACGCAACTGAAAACGGTTAACATGCCTCTAATTTATCGTATCGGTATCGATATAACTAATAACGGCTACCAGTTATCTAACTACAAACAACTCATGATCACGCTACGTTGTCAACTAACAATATCACAACAAAAATTGTTTAGGTGCTGCGATTCTTGTTTCTCTACGTTGGTAACTGAACGATCACTAATAAATTTAATAACAAAAATAATTATGCCACCTCTTTCTTTCTACGTGATTCCTGATATGCGAAACAGTGAGGAACCGGTTATTGACTAGCGGCTTAATAACAAGGAACATTTCACGAATATTGGTAAGCGAAAGACGCTCTTATTTCCATTTAAGACTTCACTGTTATAAAGTCTGGTAAATTAAACTGTAATGTTAAAAGTGATTTTGTTTCTCGCTATCGTATGCTACAAAGTGTTCACTACAGTTTGACCTATGACAAGTTATAGTGGTTAAACCGTGTATTAATAGAAATGAAGTCGCGATTATTTTACGCATATTTTACCGATATTCGGCAACGGTTATCCATATAGGTATTGACACCAAATAAAACTGTTAGTAGCCGTTGGCAGAAATATCTGGTAATATCCATGTCTACTCAAGCCGTCTCCTTAATGGAAGGGAAATTGACCTACTATACCACGTTGGTCAGACGGGTCGGTATATGGTTTAATTTCGAGTTTTCTTTCTCATTCGCCACCATACGAAATATTGGATTCTTACTCCTACACCAAATGGAAAAATTGCCTTAGTTGTTATCTAAAATTTAGGGGTCATTGTTGGAAACGAGCATAAGCCATTGTAAAGAGCATTTCTCTGCTCGTTCACGAGAAAGAAACGAAATCGCCCGTAATGCAATATATAGTCAATCGAATGGAGTATAACACGATTATTAAAAAAAAATAGCTGCCATTACATAGTATAATTAATTAAATAAAATAGTGCAAGAACTTACAATATAATATTAAGTACATAACAGCTGACAAATTTAATATCAAGCGTCTATATCTATAAAATAAAATGCATATTTATTTTTATGTCGCCTCTAAATAACAATATCAGACGCTCCGCTGGTCAACTGGACGGCTTTCTATTCAACAATTAGGCTTAGTAATGTTAATTAATTAGAAATTAGCGCCTTTGCCGTTCCATGTCTGATAAAAATATTTAATGACAACATAAGTGCAATAGAAACTCGATTAGCCGGACTAATTGTTGTCGGTAGGCATCCGGATAATCGAAAATCCTTATCTATGAAAAACCTTTTTCAGTTTTGTGCAAGGCATAGACCGCGGATGGTAGTCCGAATAATCGCGAATCCGTGTACCCGAGGGCCGGATAATCGAGTTTCTACTGTACATTTAAAATAATTAAATACTACTTACTACAATAATATGAAACAACCGTTAACGGAAATTACATAATATTACCATTTGGGCAGCTAACATACAACAAGGCTTGGAATGCACTATTTCAAAATGGAGGTAAGGAAGGGAGACCCACTTTCTCACGATTAATCAATATACTGAGCACCACAATGGAATAATACGGGATAGGATCAAGATGGAGTAGAACTTCAATTTGTCGCAGAACTTTGAATATTTATTCGACACTTGTTTCGCCTCTAAACGAAGCATCCTCAGGAGGGTTCGGGATCAAAAGATATTTAAAATAATAATGGCTTTTCGCCATGTATAAAGAATAACAATACATTATTTCAAGCAGGGCATTTACAGATCTTTCTGAAGACATCCTATAAGATTAAAATACGTTTATCATTCGCGATTGTTGTGGCGACCAAAATGAGGCAAAGTTCAATAGTTTATAACCGATTCCGAACCTTGTGTTGCATTAACGAATAAACATGTATCCTAATACGTAAATCTATATACTCCCGAGATAAATTTATATTTTTTAGCTTCACCTACAACGCAGCTATTGTCAACTATTCATATATTTCTATATCTCATTTTGATACAAGAGTTTATTTTCTTTCCTTTAAAAGAAAGCTAACATGGAAAGGATTAATGACTGCTACTATGCGACATAGATCTGTGGGACACTTTCTATCAGCATATTACAACCACGGCCAGTTAAAATATAATTAAAGTCTCCATTACAATTATTTGACTGAATGACAAATCTCACTAATTGAATACTTTGTTACAATTGCTAGTTGAGCTATTCTGTAAGAATATTTACATAAGTGTCTAATTCGCTTGTAGGGCTGCCAGTAGCGCCTAATAACTACAGGTATACAATTGAAAGTGATGTTGAGATTCACGTCAACTGTGCTCTTGATTTTTTATTATTGTATCAAATTATACACTTAACAATGTCCCGCTGTTTCATTAGGGTACCGCCTGTTTCACGGTGGTAAAGGAATAAAATATATACTGCTGCACGTTGATGAAGCTTGTCATCGTGTTTATTTATTCATAATGAATAAGGGGGCAGTGCGCTAAATTCATAGTGTATTTAGTTATATTAAAAAAAGTACATAACCTATTTATTTATTCAGAAAATACCCAGATATTTTGAGATAGTGAAGGATTATTTTGTTCTTTTGAAACAAAGTGATAGCAATAGATGGGATGTAAAGATTTATTTGTTGGTTTCAAGTATGAGTGATGGCGTGCGATGTGGTGAAGCGAAGTCCCTCAGGCGCCAATTTTACCCGAGCCCGTGGTCCTCGAAGAATCCCTGCGGGGTCTCCTCCTGCAACAAGGGTTATCACTGAGCCAGTTTCGCTCGTGGCCGCGTTAGACCGAGCAATCGCTTTTCGGTTTACCTCTAAACAATTAAAAATATTCATTTTAAACCAATTTTTTTAATCAATAAATTAAATTTCTCCTTATAATATATTTTTTTTAATGAATAATGAACAATGTACTTTTTTTATAATGAAATAAACAAATTACGAAAAAAAATTAATAAATTGGTATTGTTAGTCTGATATCACAAGGTCACGGGTAAAATTTAAAGTAAAAATTGGCAACATATAAAATATATTTTATTAGAATTATCATATCATATAGACAAGATAAAGTTCCATAACATTCATTACGAAATATAAGATACATTTTATTGCACAATTCCTCGATTAAATTTTATAATTAAAATCTTTTAGTCACAAAATGTATCTATATGATAGTATCCAAAAATTCTTACGATTGTTCTAATGATTGTCAATTTACAAGAATATAGTTCGTCGTGTTGTGAAATAGAAAAAAACATTTTAAAAATTACTAAAATTTAATTAAACCGGCCACTGGTACCCGGTTCTTGTCATCAGTGGCCCAAGTAACACTATCCTAATAAATTCTTTGTAACTTAAAAAAAACAATTAAAATAATACTAATAAAATTCGTTAATGTTATATATAATTAATTTATAAACTATAAAAACGAAAAACAACATAAAATTTTACTATAAAAATAAAAAAAAAATGACGTTTATATAATTTTCAAGTGGTAAACGCACATTTATACTGGCTTGATCCACTTGTTTTAATCTGAATGTTTATATTGCATAATAAGTCATAAAATACTTACCTAGCTTATAATTATTCTTATGCATAATATTAGACAAGCAGTTTAGAAAATAAATACTAGAAAAATATTTATTAAGTTTTCATTTACTCAGTCGCAAAACCATATTTTTAGGAAACTGGTTTTAATTTTTGCCTGCGCCCATTTTCAATATGGAGACTTGTTAATTTAAGGATGAATATTTTATTAAATCAATGTATTGTATAATAAAATCTCAACTAGTTAATCGACGGATTAGACTAGATAAACACCTATCAATGCTATCTCTAATAAATAATTATTTAAAAATTTCCAGAATTAATCTTGTAAAGTAAATAAAAAGCGTGTTCAGAAAGTTGGGTTAGACTGGCTCACTATTTGACAGTCAACGCTCTAAACATTTCATACACATTTTAGCATCAAATTCAATTTCTTGTCTTATATTATTCACAGCAGTAAAGATAATAATATATAAAATGGAATGTAAAAAATACATTAAAATCTTTTCACTGACTAATATTTTGCTAAGCATAACCGCAAACTTTGTTCTAAATGAAAGCGGTTTATATGTCCTAAAACCTGACAAATATAATAAACCGGCTTACAATTATTTTCTTATACTTTGTTATTAGGCAATATAATAGGTTTTTACCTTACCATAATATAATTTTAGCATACCTACCGCCTCAAGTCATATGGGATAACAATATTCTAAAATCAGGAACAGTTCTGCCATACTTGAGGGGGGGCGAAATCTGAATGTGGACTGTCATGTAGACATGTTCATAATTGTTGTGATATAAAAAAAATAGTTTAAATTCAGTATGATTACAATAAAACTGTGAATAGTATATAGTTTCTATTTATATACAAAGTTTAAAAGATTTTGTTAATTTTTATATTCCTTGATGACCACTCAATATTTTTTGCGGATGCAAAGCAAAAATTAATCCACGTATGATAAGTATCATTATTGCTTCAGATTTTCATCACAGATGTTACGTTTTGTATTATTCTTGGGTATTAGAAGAACACCTAGCCAGGCCTCTAGTTAAATCATAATATTTTGTCCCATGTCTTATAAAACCCGAATACTCGTAAATAGTTACCATTTAGAACCTCCATTACACTTACAATCAACTGGAATGTTTGTTTGTGGGGTAAGAGAAATTGGGTAGCCTTACTTCAAAGACATTCCACGATCAATTATATAATACAAAACATTTTAATGCGGTTGTTACAGTTTTAAAAGGCTGACTTTGGTACTGCAGTTACTGTATATTCAACCAATTTACCTCAAAATTAGTTATTAAAATCGAATTAATTAGTGATTAAAAATTTGTGAATAACGGTAACCTAAATTATTAATTTAATTCGAGGCGACATGCCACAATTCACAGGCTTTAATGACTCCAAACTAGCTCAGCACAAAAACAAAAATGCGATAAAATTTTCTAACAAATGTTCAGCTATTGATGTAGCTTAATATGACGTTTTTGACATCAATTGTTATTGTCTTTTAGTAGTCTAAGCGTTCATTAAATGGCACTGACTTGATGTCGCTTCAAATACAAATATAGGAAACGTAACTGTTCATTGTTTTCACAGAAAATTTGATGCAGAATGTATTTTGTTTAAATTATTTCATTCTTTAAACATAATATTATAAATATATGGCAATAATCTGCATCCAAACAATCAAAATTATTAATTTCTACGATAGTCCTTTAGCACTATGATGCATGGAGTCTGTAGGAAGTCTTCAGGGGATCGATGGTTGCACGCGCTGTTCAGAGCAGCCCCACCTCACGGAGAGCCGCATCCACTGTCTCGTCCTAATACAATCCACCACATCAACATGCAGCTAATCTAAATGCTGTGGCTTTTATACCGGAAACCATGCTATGATTTCAATAGATGTACTTCATTCTAAGTACGTATAATTGTCGACTGAATCTAGGGATCTCGTTATAAAAAAAATCCAAATTGTGGAATGAATGAGAATATGACTATCTGGATTTGGAAACCTTTGAATTCATTTAGGTGAAAGTCTTGGGAATGTATTCCAAAATAAACCTACTGATATTTTTCTAAGAATATTGTAGGCGTAGATGAAGAAAATATTTCATTTATAGATACTTCAGAACATATAAGACCTAAAATGATCTCCTTATTCAGAATGAGTAATTGCTTAATATAACATAAGTAATAATTCAAAACATTAACGATCCAAGTAACATCGTGAATTAGTTATTACCTAATTATTTAGGCTTATGCAGAGCTTTCAATCACTATAACAGTATAGAAATCTAATCAAAATTTCATGTAGCCAAGCCACATCCTAAATATGCAGCTTGGACATAGGAGAATCGTTAAAAACTCCTTGATTTGTTAAAATGTCATTTGAATCATCTTTATTTTTTACCAGACAATCATCTGTTTTTTTTTCTTTTCAGTGACACACGTATATAAATACATTTTCTGAACGAATATTTTATTTATTCATACAAATTCAAATATACTGATTTCCTTGATTACTCTTTAGTATACAGGATGTATCAGGTTATGGGGCAACTGGTCAAAAGGGAGCTAGGCAATGGTGGTAGGAACCCATGAAAAAAATTTGAGCGAAAAATATCGATTCGTTAAGGAATTAGAGACATGTAAAGTTTTAAATTTTGTCATGGTTTTTTCGTGTAAAACTGATTGAAATGTATAAAGTCTTAGAGATACTTAATACGTAACATAGTCATATTTTGTTAAATGTTCATTAGAAATTGAATAAATCAATGATTACATTCACATAAGCAACACAAACTTCGCTTTAAAACAGCTGATCGGCCTATGGCCGTTGACCGCTCGCGCGATCGTAAGTACAACCTACGATGTCATTGAAACGTTTGCGCAATTCGAGGTATGAATGAATGAAATTATACTGGCGAGGCTTTACATGCCTACATAATACGTAACATTTAAGGCGTAGACTCTTAGACACATTTTTTTGAAATTACTATAACTTTTATGTTATATTGTTTTTTGTGTAATGTACATTCTAATTACGATCTATGACCGTTAAACTACAACATACTCGAACAGTTGCCCCATAACCTGATACATTCTGTATATACATTTCTATTTTTTGATTATGTCAAATCAAATCATTTATTCTGCATAGGCCCCTTGAGGACACTTACATATTGTCAAATTTATACATCGTTTGGATATAATACAATATCTACCACCGGTAGCGCAAATTTTCTTTTAACCAAAATACTTATTACGTTAAATAGCGCAATAAATTCACATACCGTTATTATATTGTTATTAGCATAGCAAAATAGCGTTAGATAGATTAAAAACAGAACCAGACGCCCCAAGACTAAAATATTACGTTACATGATAGGAATCCATGGCATGAGTATTATTTTTCTAGTATTGCCATGTTTAAATAATTTAAAATTATCAACCAATCTTTAAGTTTATCATAACCATACAACAGTTAAATTTAAAAACAGGTCCGAGCAATTTATTTGTTAAAAAATAATAACAAAATTTATAATATATGATTATTATGATATCCACACACCAGAACCTGAAATTATACACCAGAAATATGAGAAGAACAACCCCAGAATAAAATGACCTTATTCCTCATGCCACAGAAGCAAGGTAAAGGATTATGATACATGCAAGAAAACAGATTATTATTTTTTATATAACATATGTATTTCAAGACAACCCATTACAATAATACACTTATAGCCAGACCATAAACGCAAACGACACTTTTACAATGCACGCATAAATATTTATCTACTTCGATTATATGAAATAACTTTAAATAAATACACTGTTAGTAATGAAACTGATTGAAGATTACAAAAGTGGCATTAAGATTCTACTAATAATATCAATTAATCAAAAAGAAAATATATAATGGACCTTTACAGGCAATCAAAAAGCTTACATTATTATAAATAGGATCCACATTTGAAACTAATATATCACTAATTACCGATAAAATAATTGTTTTATACCTTAAATCATTTTCAATATTCGCATCTTTACTTAAATTCTACTTAACGTCGGTATAAACATTATACAGCCTATAAAAAGCATTTTTTTTTCCGGCGAAATAATCGAGTCCAAGCGTTAAAAGGATTTAAAATTGTAATATATACACACATACTATATCCTGCACCTCAATAATGATCACCAATCTTTCTTCTTAAAATGATAAAGGTGATTTTCAATGCCTTATTAGTAATGCGTAAACAAACGATAGAATATTGACAATGATTATATGAATTATTATTTTTAAAGTATTAGCTTTAGATACTGCGTATACTGAATATCCTAATGACGAAATTTTTAAGAAAATATATGAATTCTAAACATTCGTTATTTACATATTACATATATGTAGTATACTGAGTGTGTAAATAAATTATGTTTAACATGCAAAAATTGCAAAAGAAAATGAATGAAAAATATAATATTTCAAAGCAAAAGCTCATGCGACAAAAGCACTAAGACATACATAGCCATATTTTGCTTCATTGCTCGAGTTGTGCAACACATCAGTGTAAAAATCCATCGTTCAGGTCCTGACCGCCACCAATGCATGCATATCACACCAAAACAAACGATCAAATTAGCTGAGTGCAATAAGTACAGGTTTTGTAAATAGTTCATTAGGATTTATAGAGATTCATTGTGATTGAGCGAAAAATATAATTATTAAAGTGAAACTTCGCATTAGAAGTCAGCGTCATCGTGACTGCTCCACACCGTCAGAACTACAGGGCAAGTATCTACCTTGGTTTTTAATCTCGTAACTCTTATCAGATTTATATTGCCATCATTTGTCAGGCAGGATGGCGCTGGTATAGCATAAGAATGCTACTGGGAAAAGGCCGTAGCAAATGATATACCTACATTTTAAGAAATTGCCCACTAAAAACTATCTTTTGATATTTTAATATAAAATTACAACTCCGATTAACAATTGTGATGTACTTTATTTATGTTATTTTTAAAATATAAATTGTTTACAAGGAGTTTTGGCGTGCAGATGAAAGCGTCATGTGGCCTTGTATTATATTTAATATCTTAGTGTTTTAACGTGTCATATTAAATAATTTTAATGGCAATTAATATAATGTCAGGAACTGCTGATTTGTAGTGATATAACAGTGCTTTATACATATTTTCCTTTTCTACGAAAATGCTCAAGAGATACTATTAATAGTATAGCCAGAGCACCAAATGATGATTTGACTTATTGATGGACAATGACATAAAGATTTTAGTACCTAAATATACTATAAAATTACTTAAAGGAAAAAATATATTTTACCCTGTAGTTCTAGTAACGCCAATTAATAATTGCATTTTATACAAGTTGATACGACTCCTTAGCTCTAATTTCTATAATCATAACCGCAGCAAAATTGCTAAGTTATTCAGAGAATTGCAGAAGTTTCACTTTTGCTACGTGTACCTAAGAATATGTGTTATCTATACAGGTTCAATTATAAATTGTGCAGTGCTCTAACTCGATAATTTAGATTATATAAAAAAATCTTCATTATATTTCGATTTATTATATAATATAGCAATTTCATTTAACAAACCATCATTGAACTTTTAATCATTGATAGGTTAAAATATGAGTAAAAATGTAGTTCCAAGTCTCGCGTGTCTTTTCGACTCGTGAAAGAGTTTTCGTAAATGGGCCAGTAAGGGAACAATACATGGCTTGTCCTAAGTGCTATAAGAGAATTGCTAACTTAAATACAAAATTAAAATTAATAATCTGTCCTAAGAGGTGTGTCCTCTTATATAAGTGAATAAAATTACATAGGTATAAGTGATTATGTCGCGTAAGAGTGTGATGCAGTTCTTCAAGGCCCAAGGTGTCCCTCAAGGCGGCACTCTTTTTCCACTGTTAGTTTTATTTTTTTTACTAACTTTGGAAATAAAGGCAACTGGCCTATACGTACACATCATCATCACTACTTCAGTAAAAATGTATTGTGCATTGTCACGATTTAAAAATTTAATGAAATTATAAATATTATTATTATAGTACTAACATTGCGTCGCATTTATTATTATATTGTAACAAAGGGTGAGTGGTTATTGGATTTAAGCGACATTTTGTGGAATAAAATATTGAATGACATATTTGTAATTTGGTTTTTTTTATGTATCTAATAAACCTTAGAACCGACTGCGGCCGGCTTATATGACTGAATACCAAACGTA
This sequence comes from Lymantria dispar, assembly GCA_032191425.1. Taxonomy (NCBI): domain Eukaryota; kingdom Metazoa; phylum Arthropoda; class Insecta; order Lepidoptera; family Erebidae; genus Lymantria; species Lymantria dispar. The sequence continues at coordinate 30,884,128 of CM063449.1, read as the reverse complement.
TTTGCGACTAATTCAAGAAAATTATAGTTAATTGGCAATCAAAAGGATAGTCCTCTTGCAGATTACAACATTCCATTCTATCCTACCTATCATGGTATGAATATCTGTAGTTTTTAAGCCAATGTGATTAAGCAAATATAAAACCTAATAAAATATTTTATTCAGATTATTACACAATAAGATAAACTAGAAGAATAATCATCCCATGTTTATTTATTCAATGAGGTAAATTATTGGAATGGACGGATAAATTTATGACTATAGAGTACTCTATGGAAATGTTTATCTGTTCCATCAGGTAAACGTTTCTCCTAGTAAAAAGTAGCTCTATTGAAAACACACTACACTATACACAAAAGATAGAAAAGACCAAGCATTTTTAATGAATACAGGATATTTATTTGACTCAAACTATGAGCAAAAATTTAAGAATTTTTAAAGGTCAGTACAAATAACACTGATGAATTATTGCCGATAAGAAAGCGCCTCTCACCCACCCAATGTTCACATAATTAATAAGAATGAATCAATAGTAATTATATTAATAATATAGTTATTTTTTGTGGTATTTAAAATATGTAGTGCTACACCTAAATATTAAGACTATTTTCTATTTTAAATGACAGCTGTCATAAAATATTTATCACCCGCTTAAATAAATAATAGAGACAATAATTAAATTCAAAGCATTCATTTTTAATATTACTTAAGATGGAAAAGATAGAAAAAAGTTTTTTTAGTTATACTGAATTAATAATGATTTTCAATAGCTTTCTTTATTAGATAGGCACATCAATTTTATTTAATCAACGCTAAAGAAAGTTAATGAGAGGAAAAGAAATTATATTTCATTTTAGTTAAAGAGAAATTATAGTTTTTTTTAGATTTCTCATAAATGTATTGTTGTATCCAACCACTCAATAACATAATTATTCCTAATGGCATCAAACTAATACCGCTTAGTAAGATAACAACCAAACTCATAAATGCTAACAACAAAATTTTATAATTAGAATTCTCCTAAAAATAACTAGTATTACCTATGATACTAAAGGAGTTAACATATGAACTCGATTTGTCTATGACATCAGTGCAACATTTATTTAATCTAAAAACGCAGTGCTCCTAAACATTAAAGTTATATATATCTAATACATCATGAAAAAGGCACTACCGAGGCCACTGTCCTAGTAACTGGTCCACATTATATGCCTAATTAATATACTTAGTTTTAATTCATGAATCTCCATTGACCATGGAATCTGTTGCTAGTATAGAAAATGCGTGAATTAATTTTAAATAATAATAACGAAAAAAATACGACCACTATAACCAGACTAGTATAATTATTTTGTGATGTACATATATGTAAAAGTGTTATTGATTTTTCATTAATATTTTTTTGGTCTCTGTTTTGGATAATCATACAACATCAATGAGTAATTCAAGTGATGTTCATATTGCCTTAGGTTTTACCTAAAAGTTAGGTGTTATTGGTCACTACTTTACTTTTCCAATGGTGTCTTATAAAATGACTATGTTACAATAGTATATTTTAACATAGCAAGAAAATCAAGTCAAAACAAAACACTATGCCGCCCTATCCAATCTCCATTGTAACCTCCCATTTCGAAGAATCTAAGTGGTGCATATATGGACATACTGAAGCCATCCACTAGAACTTTCGATTACAATTCTAGTTTTTATTGCCCACGTAATTGAGCAACACTAAACAATAATATAAAAATCTTTTATTAGCATATGATTTAGTTGATCATACAGTGCTAGACACCAACTTAAGTTATGCATGCTTAAGGCGATATTACAGTAAACACCTTACCAGCAAATTCAATAAGAAACATACCCCAAATGATAGTAAAGTGGGAAAATGTGGTATGGTCAGATCGTTTACACATATAAATGAGAGTTGCCCTGGGTGTCATAGTTGGACCATCTAGTGGTGGATAGCTGTGATAGAGGAAATTAATGTATTTCATGAATCCTGCCAATGTGTATATGTAACAAATCATTTCATACTAGTAACAGATTGCATGGTTTAAAATGGTTATCACAAATTAAAACTGACAATTCTATCATTAATATTAGTGCAGAGCACCCTGAGTAAACCGTGAATATAATAGCTATATTCATAAGTTTCAATAGATTCTTGGGGTCTTAGTCATTTTAAACATTTAAAAAGATATTGAGACTAGACTTGATTTTAGAGTTATATGTTTTTTTTTGTATAGATATATACATATCTACAAACATACCTTTTACCAAAAAGCTTAAACTTTTTGTTATGTATTATCAGGTCCAAACTAATATTCACACAAGTTCTGAATTGAAATTGATAATAATTTTATTATTTATAACAATAAACAGATTTTGATATGTTTATTAGCTTGAATATAATCGGAACGAAATTATTTAAATTTAATCTAACCTGCATCTTCTATATTCATAAATAGTCAAATACATACAGAGTTAATAATATACCTAACATGATAAATAACTATCTTTAAATAATATGACTAATTAAATTTTCAAAAACTTGCACCCCACAAGACGGTTTTCATATGGCTCATTTTATGCATTTATGAGATTATGAGGTGCTACGTTAATCACTTGTATTAGGAATTAATAATGGTGATTTTAATTTGGGAAAAACATTTAAGACATTTTTATTAAGTTTTGTAAATTAAATAATGTTCCCTTAATGTAATTTATGCAAAATTGTAGCAAGTTTTAACTTAAAGAAAATGAGCAACGAGTTATATGACAATTAGAGTAATTAAAATTTATTCTAAAATAATACAAGTGATTATTAATGCACTTGTTTTCGGTGGATTATCATAGTACCTTACTATAGATTCAAAGTAATTCTAACATGTAATGTTGATGTAGTTAAACAAGCTCATTATCCTGACTACTGACCTCTTGTAACAGATCCTGGGCAGCTATCGCTTTCAGAACATTCTTCTTGCTGGTCTCTTGTAGTTCACCGCCTAACACCAACTCGTCCAGTATGAAGTATGCCTTTTCAAAGTTGAAGATTATGTCTAGCTCACATACCTGTAAAGAATATATAATAATATGCTTAATGCCTTAGATAAATAATTATATAGTCTAACTTAAATAATAGCCTTGCTTTGCCAACAGACCGGGTTTAACAATTAAAATTTCCTCAATAGAAAAATAAGGTTTTAGTGTAGGTATTTCTCACCAAGGAAAAATAAGTCTTGTAATATAGATATTAATTTTCTGTAGACTGTCATCTGATTTTTGTACCCAAATAAGCAGTCCAGGAAGGTGAACCTATTTTTCTTGTTTAATATGCGCAAGTTAACTAAGATACAGCAGTAATTTTTTTGTGCTAAAAATGCCTTACGTGTTAGAAAGGAGCTGACAGCTAATTGCTGGATTGATTAGTACTAAACATAATTTTGACTACCATAAGGCAACTTTTTCTTTCATTTAAAAATCCCATTGAAACTGGTCCATCAGATCGACATAAAATGCTACAGGAATAGATATTGGCTTCAAACTTATAACACCCCTCTTTTAGAGTTGGGGGTTAAATTACTATACATCATGCTTTTAATCTCTGAAGCTTTATTTTTAATGCAGACAAATATATATGACGGAGTGACGGTTGCGCCGTATTGTTTTTAAAAGCAATGACGTCAGCATGGCTAACGTCATCCACCTCACTACGATGTTGATAATGTTGGTTGTTTTCCATGATAAACGTAATTCAAACAACAAAGTTGAAACAGTTCCTTTTATTGAATACTAGTTTAAAACCAAGTGGAGTATAGAGCTCCGCACTGTTTGGCTGCTAGCGATCGAATGAATGTCGTACTAGCAAATGCTCGTATTTATAGTAAAGCCGAGAGCGGGGAACTCCCGATGACAATCTATAAAAACTATTTTATAATAACATGTGTTGTACTATTTATCTTAAGTATTGGAACTAATTATTTTGAACTAAAACGAATTATTTTAACTGTAATTATAATTCAAGTTTATAAAATAATCAATCGTGCGCCGATATATATTTATCAAATACTTACACTGCCAAAATATTTGTCAAGGAGTTCCACATAGCGATGAATCAGCTCAAGTGTCAGTAATTCATTGTCCTCCTGTTCCATTGCACAGCAGAAATATAATGATGCATACCTGATGATTACATATTCAAATTTTATAACAAACTTCGCTATATATTTCTAAAATTACAATTAATGCATCAAGAACAAAAAAAATATTAGAGTTGCCTGCAATTTTCTCAATATTTGAAAACTAGCTTCTGCTCACGACTTCGTCTGCGTAGTATAGATACTTTGTTTACGTAAATATTTTTTAATAATGCGATTCTGTCACACATGATTTTTGCAATAATTTAGCAGTTTACACAGGGGAAGCTCCCAAAAGGAAAAATCCACTAATTTGAAAGAATCCTCATTGGTGCTTCGTTCCTGTTGGTCTTAGCGTGATTATATATAGCCTTCCGCGATAAATGTGCTAACACTGAAAAAATTTTACAAATCAGGCCAGTAGTTCCTGAGATTAGTGCACTCAAACAAACAAACACTTCAGCTTTAAATATTAGTATAGTATATATATATGTATATATATATATATAGTATATAGATTTTGGCAATTTTCAGCACAAAACAGTCTTCAATTTTTTAAGGATAGCGGCAATAAGCCGATGTCCTATTACAAGGCACTAATTAATAAGAGTTAAAATTTGAGTGTGTTTACATTTATGCTTACATATTTGGGAATAAGTGAAGCTACAAATAAAAAATAAAATTTCTTCAATTCTTCTTCATTTTTCTTAAATATTTTTTTTTTTGTATTGCAAACGGTGGCAAACGAGCAAACAGTACACCTGATGGTAAGTGTTGCTGCCGCTCATGGACCTTTACAAGGCTGTTGCCTACCGCGAAGAAAGCGAAGGGAGTGTGAATGCGTGCATTGAGGCTCGGTGATACCAAGGGCACCACCAAAACCCTCTCTCGCTCACCGAACGAAGCGCAGTAACAAATTGCTACTACTCAGACGTCGATTTTCTGCGAGAGCATGGTACTGCCCCGGACGGACCGGCCTGCGGCTGTAGACAGATAACTGTCGACAGTGTGGTCCTACCACTCCTGGAATATTGAAAAACACTTAATAAAACTAACCTTTTGTATACTATTTTAACATCTTTCCATTCCAAAAAGGAGCACATCTTTGGCTTTCGCGCTAACACTGTTGTAATCAGTTCTCTAGTGATTTTCTTCTTTAGTTTATCTGGGTGCGCCACATACCATTTCTGCAGTCTAAGTTTGCCTTGACGGCTAAATAATAACATAAATTGCATCTGAAATCACATAGATTAGAACTAATTGTATCCTTGAGTCAAATACGGTAAAATATTGGGCTATTAGAAATTATGAGTATTATTATCATCCAGGTTTTCTATGAAAATATTTCTCTCAATGCTAAAATAATTAAATAAAAGGAGGACAACTAATTTATCAACAAATTCACTTACCATCTTTGCCACTGAGACTTGAATTCGATTCTATTGAGACCAAATGTGCGCACTGATAGTTACAACCTACCTACTTTAAACTAAAGTTTTATTCAATTCCTTACATATTAAATAACTCATAGAGGTAAAAAAATGTTCACTATTTACTACAAACAAGTAAAAGTTTTAATAATGAATAGAAAATAAGCGATGATTTGTATCAAATTGATATGACGAAATGACTTCTGTTCAGTGTTGCCAGTAGCGCTAACTTTTTTTTTGTTTGGATCGCCCTTACGGGCAGGCTAAAACCTTTTCGACCATACTGCCTTGTCTTACGTAGCTTACAATTAATTTCTTTACATATTATTTACTTCTTCATATTGTATAACTTATTATTAGTCATTGTCCGTCAGTAAGTCAAGTCGTTATCATTAATTAGCAGGGCTGATGAAAGGACTGGAACTTTGTAAATTATCAAATGTAGACAATATTGTGATGTTAACATTTTCTTAGAGGACATGCTTCACTCAGACGGAAAATAAATCCTTCTATAGTTTAAATTTAGCCTTGCATTGTTAACTTAATATGTTGTTATACTGTAAATGAAAAATTAGTCTGTGACATATTTAGACTGTGGCTCTGGTAAAAGAGGATGACAAAACGTATAAAAAATAATACGTATTTATAAAATTAATAAGAGTTAAAATGTATTTTTTTACTCGAATACAACTAAGCTCATATAATTTAAATTAATTTTATAGTAGTTTTATTTTAACAAATCTATATTGTTTAAATATTAACATTCAAATTAGCGCCATCTAATGCAATATGGTGGAATTAAAAATCTCATACAAAAACTCTATAGACGAGCTGTTAAGACACTGGTCTAGATGCTATAATATATAAAAAAGATGGCGTTTAGGCTTAGAAACAATGTTTGTGTTTTACATTAATAAATTAGTTTAAATATTAATATACAGTTTCTCTTCCTTCGACGGACCCCTCATCAGGTTATGGGCCCAGGGGCAGTTAAGTAAAACCCAGGTATCGATAAATAAAAACCCTGAGGGACGCGAATTTGTTAAAAACCAGAACAGTGATAATAATTAAAACCAGTGTCGCGAAAATCTCAAAGGGAAAATAAGAATCAGTGGAAGAGAAATAAGAACCGTCGCCATAAATATACTATACCAGAAGAATAACATACATAAAGAACAGGTCAGTACGTGTTTATATTATTAGAAAAGAAAGTAATAAGTCAATTTAGTAAGCCGAGATTATACGAAATATAAATAAAAATGGATAGAAAGTATGATGAAGATATTCAAATAGAGAAATTAAGAGATAGTAAGAGTTTTCTATTATGGAAATTTGAATTTAATATATACATAAAGGCATCAAAGTTAAGTGAGGCTTTATCAACAAATATTAATGAAGAAAGAAAGACAAATGAGGAGTATATTACAAAAGATGCTAAGGTACAGAAATTAATTATAAATTCTATAGATAAAAAGTTAAAAGGCCATATCTTATCATGCAAAAATGCGTTAGAAATGTACACAAAGTTATGTGATATATTTGAAGGCACAGAACAGAGGAATAAATCATCTTTATTGCAAGATTTTTTCAATTTTAAATTAGATAACAGATCTATTATCACAGAACTATTACACAATTAATAACAGACATAGAGAACCTTCAATTTAGATTGAACCAGATTGGTGAAAACATTAATGAAGAAATGGTAATGTCAAAAATACTAACATGTTTACCTAATAATTTGAGATATTTTATAACAGCTTGGAAACAACACCCGAAGATAAGAAAACATTACTAAACTTAACTAATAGATTATTAAATGAGGAAAATAGAATGGAGAAACAAAAATCAAATAAAGTAGAAAACCAGTTAGCATTTCAAGCTATTAAGAATGAAAGAAGTTCTAAAATAATATGCTTTAAATGTCATAAAGTTGGACATGTAAAGAAAGACTGTAAAATGTGCTCAATATGTAAAAAATATAATCATGAAGAAAACAATTGCAAGTATAAAGGAAATCAATGTACAATATGTAAGAAAAATAATCATAATGAAGAAAATTGTTACTTTAAAAATAAAACTCCGTACGAGAAGAAAACCGATAAGACATTTTTAACAAAATTAATAAATGAAAATATAAAAGGTACAGAATTTATTGTGGATTCTGGTTGCACAGCACATATGACAAATGATATAAATAATTTAAGAAATTTTGAAAATAAAGAGTCGTCAGTATTGACAGCGAATGAATCTAAAATGAAAGTACAAGGCAGAGGTACTATAAATGGAGAAGAATGTATTTTGAAAAATACTTTATTTGTACCAGATATTTCACAAAACTTATTATCGGTGAACCAAGTAACAAATAATGAAGGACCAGAAAAATTAGTCTGTGACATATTTAGACTGTGGCTCTGGTAAAATAGGATGATGCAATAATATATAAAAAAAGATGGCGTTTAGGCTTAGAAACAATGTTTGTGTTTTACATTAATAAATTAGTTTAAATATTAATATACAGTTTCTCTTCCTTCCACGGACCCCTCATCATGCATGATATTAAAACAAAAATGAATTATATTTTAGAAGATGAAATGCATGTTATTGTCATTAACAGTCATGTTAATATGAAATATTTTTAGACAAAAGATAGTTTGCTATCTATCTATGTATTTTAAGAAACAGATAGCTAATTCACTATCATATTTTTTTACACCAGCAAGAATTTTTCTAAAAACGTTGCTTTTATTGAGCAATCTAATGTTGACATCAATAATTTAAATTATGATATTTCCAATGATGGAAATATTGACATTCATTTACAAATACAATAAGATAATAGAGACTGCCTCTTGCTTTAAAAACAATCTTAGTAATAAGTTTAATGTAATCAACCTGGTACATCAGAATATTCAGGGCATATTAGGTAAGGATTTGGAGATTAAATTGTTTTTGAATGGTTGCCAGATAGATTTTCTCTGCATTACTGAAAATTGACTTAAGAACAACCAATTAATGTTCAGTTTTCCCAATCACCAAATTGTTAGCTAGTTCTACAGAACTACTATGAAACGAGGTGGCTCATTGATAATCGTAAACAATATGATTAAATGTAAAGAAAGAAAAGATTTTGTGAAGCTTTCTGTTGAACGTGTTATTGAAATTACCTGTATTAAGTCTGAGCAGCTCATAGTTGTGTGTATAAAGACCCCCACATTTCCCATATGAAGATTTTGAGAAATGTATGGAGGATGTTTTATTCAAAACCTCTACCTCAAATAAAACAATAGCTGTATGTGGGGATCTTAACATAAATTTATTAGACAATAACAGCATAATACAACTGAAATCTTGTAATTTGTATAATGTTAACTGACATTGAGATGGCTAGAATAGCTTAATTTCGCTTATTTTCAGTCTTATGTCTTATGGCATACTGCTTTTCAATTCAAATCCGCAGAACATCCCCAGATGTGCCACGGATTTGAATAGCATTTTTGATTCTCTAAAATGAGCTGTCTGCACTATTTATAATCTAAGCCTAAGAGTTTCACTTTGGAAGAAATTCAGAGAAATAAACATTCTGACTGTTGTACGTGTCTCAGGTCATATTCGAAAACCTAGTAATTATGTGAAAATAATAATGAAAATTTTGAAAGTACAGTGATATTCATCATCTAAACACTAGGAATAAATAAGGATAATCTAGTTATCTATCTACTATCTAGCTTTCTATCTATCTACTCGTCTTCAGATAATTAGTAGGTCTTTCATGGGACAATGTATATCATTTTATAATAAATTACCTAGGGATGTCCAAGACATGCCGATGAAAGTTTAAAAAGGCTATCAAGAGAAGACTTTGTAGAAAAGGCTGCTATAAAATTTTGAATTATTTAGATTATAATACAGAATGGTTATGAGCAGCTCCTCTTTCATCAATTATGTTATTGCAATTATGTAATTGTAATGCTCACGGCTTTATGGCGCTGTTTCTTGTAAGAATTCGTAGTTATTTTTTTCTTGTTGTTAGTCTTGTATTTGTACAGCGTAGCGTATTTTGCCTGACGAATTTAGGATTTAGTCCTTTAGCACAGGGGTGGCCAACTGGTCGATCGCGACTATTAGTCCAGTCGATCGTAGTAAGGCAAAAAATGTAAATACGTAGAAGGCGCACCGTAATCAGCAACTGCTGCACCCATCAATTCCAATTGTGAACATTTCAAGAAGAATGTAAATGGTAGATCGCACAGTGTTTCGCGAGTAAACAGTAAATCTTGGGGCTAATGAAGTTGGCCACCCCTGCTTTAGCATACCTATCATAGTTCGTAGTTTATGGTTTGGTCATGCTCACTGAACATGGTTCTGCTTGCGGTAGCTAAATGGGGTGGGTCGCTCCCTTTCCTCCAAAGTGGTTGAGGGGAGTGATGGCTGCTCTAGTAGTTAACTCATGATCGGGTGCTGCTTGTGGGATCTGGTCCAACCATATTCTCCGTTCTTTGTTTATATGAACTAAATTTAAAAAAAGTATATATCTCGAAGGGTATCACCAAAGAGTAAAGTTTATGTATCACACTGGAGCTAATACTATATTATGTTGTATACGTGTAGCTTTATTTAAAAGATGAAAAAAATGACAGACCACTGAGTTTCTTGCCGGACCTTCTCAACTTGTGGTCGCTTTCCGATCCGGTGGTAGATTATTGTAGTGTGTTAAAATGGAGTATAAATTTGACGATATGTAAGTGCCCTTAAGGGGCCTATACAGAATAGATGATTTGATTTGGGTGTATCAGTTTTATCTCCTTTGCGTATAGACGAACTTGAGAAAATTAATCATCTGACAGCTGACAGTTGGTTATAATTCTTACATATGTTGGAGTCGGTAATGGTATAAAAACGTACTGACCATAGAGAACAGAAATGCTCTCAAATTAACTAATACCAAATTAATGTGTCAACACCTAACTGTTAGTATTAAATGCATCAATTTTATACAATAAATAATATAGAAAATTTACACGTGTTTAGTAACTTGTTGCCATTTTTGTCTCTGTGTAAGTAAACTTTGACTCATAGTAAAAAGATTTTCATGTGGTGACGAAATAAGAATACAATTCACCACTCACTATTCGGCCCGTGGATGTCGTAAAAGACGACTAAGGAATATAATACGCATATAACATCTACACAAGAGAAGGATAACTCGAAATAAAACCCTATACCAACCTTTCTGATCAGCATGGTACAGTAAGGTCAATTTCCTTCTTATTGTGGAGGAGGCTCGAGTCCAACAGTGGGATGCATATGAGCTATAAATGAATGAAAAAGACTTAGCACGCTGAAGTGGCAACGGGCACGCCTCGTCTCTAGACGAACCGACAACCGATGGCGAAGAAAGGCTCTAGAGCGACGACCACATATCGGACGATGCAGTGTAGGACGCCCCCCACTAGGTGGACCGACGACCTGGTGAAAATTGCTTGACGTCGTTGGATGCAGGCAGCAAAGGACCGCGCTTTGTTGCGAAACATAACATAAAAACACTAATCAGATTGCCGTAACATTGTAATGCGAATTTTAAAGTAACTTTTTAGTCTGTGGCGAATTAGTCAGATTAGTCACAGCCAGTAAGATCTTTGTTTTGATTTCGTTTCGGGGAAGAACATGTTTTCAGGAATGAGTATCAAATAAACAAAGGCTAATTTCTGTACAGGCGACAGATTGTTTTAAATATTAAGTAATTCAGTATTTGAATTAAGAACATGGCGACTATGGTAAAGGAGAAACATAAAGAGGTATATATAAATTTGTAACTTAGAATATACATCATAAAAGCTACTTATTACGCAGAAAGAATTATTTAAACGCCTATTTGAACCTTACAGTTTTTCGTGGCGTACTACGTAGTGATTTATTAGTAATGTGTAATTTTCTGGCTATTGTTGGCAATTATTACTATTGTTATTAATGAATGTATATTTATAGCGGAGTTGGCCTTGTGTTAGAAATCTTTGTTAGTGTTTTTTCTTCATACGTTTCAAATAAATTTCTCTTACCATAACAGTAACTTTAAAAGCAATTAATTATTAGAATTTGAACAATACCTGACTGAATTTAAATGTATAGTAGAAGTTTATATTTTTATATTAATAGTTTGTATTCATTATGACCTTAATACAACTGATAAAAAAGGTAATTTAAAAAATATGTATATTCACATTAAGTCAAGGATAATATGTTCCTTATTTAAAATATCTTTAACTATTACTAGCTGACCCAACAGACGTTGTTCTGTTCAAATAAAATAAAAGATATTCTCCTTGAAATCGACAGCAGCGCCACCTATCGGGTCCAATTGTAAGTCGAAACCATTCTCGAATCCCCTTGAACATACACAAAAAATTGCATCAACATTGGGCCTGTCATTTAAGAGGAGTTCAGTGACATACGTACACAAGAAATATATGTATCTATATGTTAATACAAAATCATTGCGCACACTACCATGCAATTGCTACACACACACAGACACATAAATGTTTATACACTTTTGTTTACGGTTAAAATCTCTGGTCCAACTGAATGTTGAACAATCATAATTATGATAACAATGTCTAATAGACATTTGTACTTATATATTAGTTATAAGTGAAATACAGCTTGCTCAATATACAATTATACATAGATATAATGAAAAGAAAATTGTGCAGCAGAAAAATTTATTTAAATAATTCATTGGCGGAATTTCGACCACTTGGCGACCACTAGTAAAGATTATTAGACTAAGTAATTTAAATAATCTTGTATTTTAGGGGATATTTTTATGTGGAAATAGAACTAATTGTATTTCATATAGGTATGTATTAATTTAAAATAAATTAATACATATTTTATATATTTTTTTTAAATTTTATCTAATATGAATCACAGATTATTATTTTCATTTGGTGATATATAATTTTTTATTATTACAGAAAAAGAAGACTAGAGACAAAAATTCATCTAAAACTAGTGTAACTAAAGCATTGTCCGTTGATGCTATAGAAACTGATCCTTTATCTGCAGATATATGTAAAATTATTGGTACATCAAGTGATATTGATTCTTCCAAGGAGATCTCTAACTGTAGAGAAGTTGTTGAAAATCATACTGATGATAGTACTGCTATATATACCGAGGCTAACATTAGCTCAATAAGTAGTCTTAGATCTGAACAAGAAGAATGTAGAGATATCAATATAAAAAATGAAAGTCTACAAAATTCATCTAAAATATCATCACCAATAAGTATTGATAAGAATCAAGAAATAACTGATGAAAATACAATCAAACAGGTTCTACATTCGAATGAGACCAAAGAGAATAGTTATAAAGACCTATCAAAAGAATTGCAAAAGATTGCTATGGCAGAGGGCAACTTGGAAGTTTCGCAAAATGTTGTTATCCCTATAATTTCTGATGCTAACTGTAGTACAGTAAATTTGCAAGGACAGCAAATTTTAGAGGATACAATACCTTCGGCGCCATGTTTTGAAGAGATACCTCAAAGCATACCATATCAAAAAGTGATTATTGAAAACAAACCTAAAGTATCTTGTATGCCAATAGAAGATGTTATTAGGCTCTATAGTGGTGGGGAAATGGAAGAAGTGAGATCTATGAGTGAGAGAGAAGAAGAAATAGTAGAAAGCGGTCCAGTTAGTGGCCCTGAACATCCTCTTGTAGATTTATTGTCAACATTTAGGTATGTTCTGGTTTAATAGTTAAGCTTTTGAAGTTGATGAATATTTTATCATTTTCTTGTAAAACACATTGTTTAGGGTAATCGTGCATACCTATGCACCATACCTATGGGGATTGCAAAATATGTCAATTTTGAGTTTCATGTGTACTGTATCCTTATTAACATTACAAATGTTAAAGTAAGTTTGATTGTTAGTTACGCTTTCACGCTTAAACCACCAAACCGATATCAAAAATTCTTTCACCAATGGAAAGCTATAATGGCAGGGAATAACATGGGCTATATTTTATCCCGGTATTCCCAGGACAACGAGAACAATGTGGATAACTGAAACCGAAGCGGGTTGCTAGTAATTAATAAAATTTTAATGATAGTAGTAATTGAATATGAAAGTTAATTCAAATTAATATTATTTATTATTCATAAATGCCACAGGGACACTTACCGATAGTACTTTTTTACATTTTACCTTAAATAAGCCCATTAAAACTACCACTGCATTTGAATGTGACAGCACTGAGAAAATCCAGTTAGAAACTCAAGGGGTTTGTCTAGTTTTTTCCCGATTTCTTTTATATTAAATTGTACAATATATTTAGTAACTATTAGCTTTGGTGTGATATCCTTTCAACCGTAATATAATGTAATTCTGAAATATAATGTAGTAGATTATGGCTGCACCAGATTCCACAAGGTTTTCTCAAAGCATTAAAGTTTTTTAGTCTATTCTTAATACTCATATCCCATTAAAACAATAGTCAAAATCTGCATTGACTAATTTACTTAACTTATATAACTTGTTCTTTCGTCTGGTGACAGAGTAATAAAACAATTCACCAACCCTTTTTCTACCTGTGAGTGATTATAAAAGATAATGAGGTGACATTACTGCAAAAGAAGGAAAGCTCATAACCCTGTACTGACTAAGGGGTACAAGAATCAAAACTCAAAATAAAACGTAACAACCCATTTGACCAGCATGACATAGAAGGTCAATTCCCCTTCCACTGTAGAGGAAGCTTGCGCCGAGCAGTGGCACATATATGATCCGAAATGATGATGGTAATAAAATAAGTAGTTAATTATTTTAGTCTCCTTCTCCTTTTAGTCTCCTCTTAGTAGTCTCTAAGTAAACAGTTGAATAACAATTTAATTAGAGACTATGTAAATTGTTATTCAACTGACTGTTTACTTAGAGACTAGGCAATAATATAAGTTGTTAATTATTTTAGTCTCCTTCTCCTTTTAGTCTCCTCTTAGCTGCGGCAAATGTGAATATAAAGTTTTTTTGCAGATCTTCCTTAATGGCAGTGGAGCGTGAACGGATACAACTAGCCAATGGTTTTGCAGATGAAGAAAAAAGTAGAAATACATTATGGAAAATAGATAAAAAGAGAGTGTATGTATCAGAAAAATGTAAATGCGGTGTTAATGTCCAGTTGACAGCGACATATGAACATGCCGAACTAGATAGGGAGAGAATACCTGTTGCCAAAATGAAACTTGAAGGTCTGCTGCGGGATGTACAGGACTCATATTGTCATCATCAACATGCTGCCTTGTTAGCATACTATCAGGTGATAAATTCTTGTGGTAATAGAATAAGAATATTGTGGTAGGACCCCCACACTCTTCATAGTTGTCTGTCTACAGCCGCGAGCCAGTCCATCCAGGGTAGTAACACACTCGCAGAAAATCGACGTCCGAGTAGTAGCAATTTATTACTGTGCTTCATTTGATGAGCGAGAGAGCCGGCAGCCCAACTTTTTGAGGGTGTTTGTGTGTGGTGGGTTTTAGTGATATACCTTTACTGTAACCGAACCTTATTGCACGCATTCACACTCCCTGTACTTTCTTCGCGGTAGGCAGCGGCAACAACACTTACCATCAGGTGTACTGTTTGCTCATTGGACTACGGTAGGCAATAAAAAAAAAGAATATATCACTATATTCTTTTTCTTTTTCTCACTATGTTATTATTTCTCGGGGGTGTAATGGGTGGGCCAAGGATGAGATTCTTCATGCTGACCTGCCTGCCAAATGGCGATAAAGAGATATAATACGGAAAGTTATGGCCCTGCAGGAGGGAAGGGGCGGTGCTCCCCTCTCCGGTTGGTTGGGACGGAGTGTGATTGGACCATAGGTTGTAATAAAGAATGCATATGAGGCGACTGAACAGCATAGATAATAATACTGTAGGTTATATAAAATCCGAAGAAGAAATTCGTGATACAGTAGGTAAAGTATAGGGTGGCTCTTCCTTAACAGAATACGAACGCAGTTGTCGCCTTATATGCTCGTGGGAGCCTTATATGCTCGTGGGAGCCTTATATGCTCGTGGGGGAGCCTTAAAAATTGACATAGAGATCATTGGGAAATACCAGCGTCACCAACGCTCTTCTGGCAAACATATAACATATTACTGTGATCACTACCTCGGTTATCCAGTGTGGTATTTTTTGGCAATAACTCCTGATGTAGCCACTTATTCGCCATGCCATAAGGTACTATAATAAGGGATGGCCAGTAGCAATGGACAGTAAAAAAGGCTATGACGAATGACTATGAAAATGCAATACAATTTTTTTTTTTTACTTTTAAAAATTTTATTTTTTCATCAACCTATGCCGTGTGGTTACGGAGTAAGAATACAATTCACCACCACCTCTCTTACCCGTGGGTGTCGCAAAAGATGACTAAGGGATATGATATGCAGATAATATTTTTGCAAGAGAAGGAAAACTACATAAAACCCTATGCCAACACGTCTGACCAGCGCAGCATAGTATGTCAATTTCCTTTCCACTGTGGAGAAGGCCTGAGCCTAATAGTGGGTCTTATATGGGCTGAGATGATGATTTTGAATTGCCAATTCGTGAAACTCATCACCGTGTTAATAGACAAAAGTCTACATAATGATTCCTGATGTTTGTGCGAGTATTACACATTATAAATCAAACTATTTCACGGATTTTATCGCGATTATATTAGATTTTTGATTGCTGGACGTTTCGAACACTTTACAGTATTCATTGTCAGTCCGCTTGTGACCATGAACCCTGCTTAAATCTGTAAAATAGTTTTATTTACAACTAGCAACCCGCCCTCGCTTCGCTTCGGTTTTAGTGGTTTTACCCGCGTAATTCCCGTTTCCGTGAGAATACCGGGATAAAATATAGCCAAGTTTACTCCTTGATATTATAACTTTCCATTGGTGAAAGAATTTTTGAAATCGGTATAGTCGTTTTGAAGATTACCCGGAACAAACAGACAGACAGACAAAAATTTTTTAATCTGTATTTTAGGCATTGGTGTCGTGCAAATAACCATGTGAGCATGAAAAAAGCCTATTATTTTGACATTACAAACAGACACTAATTTTATTTATTGGTATAGATTGTTATTTTCCTCGCAAACGCAAATGCTACGTCCCGCAATTTTTAAATCTGTAATATCTTCGAAAATATTCATTTAAATCATATGCTGTAAAGGGCCATATAGATCTATATTAAATCAACAATGTAAGGTATTTAATTGGATAGGGATTAATGCTGTATTGGTTAAAATCGTTTCGAAAATTAGCCATTATTTGTCGTAAAAAGTAAATAACAAAAAAATGTTTGTGGATATCCATAAGAAATAGACATACACCATCGCGGAGTTTTCTGTAGACCTTTTCAATGTGTACAATATTTAGTACATTATTTTGATAAATCTCGTAGGGTTCAGCCTGCGTTTGCAATGTAAGCGAAAAAAATTTAATTATTTACATCACATTAGAAACCTCAAAAATAACAGTATTTCTGCACCATTTAATGGATGTTATTATACATATAAACCTTCCTCTTTAATCACTCTATCTATTAAAAAAAACCGCATCAAAATCAGTTGCATAGTTTTAAAGATTTAAGCATACATAGGGATATGGGGACAGAGAAAGCGACTTTGTTTTATAATATGTAGTGATACGAAAGTCCTTTGTTACTTCCAGATAGAAGAACTGATATCGGAGATAATTGAATGTACTAACAAGAGTGTAATTCGTGAAGCGTTAACCTTGGTGCTAGTCGCTCTTCGAAGTAGCGCGAGTGCGCCTGATGCATTGGCGAGCGCCCTTGAACGTTGGGCGGCCGCACTCGCAGCCGCATTGATAGACCACAGAGACTTAAGACAACTTCTCTTCATACTACATCATTTATTCAAGTAAGTTATCTTTGATGATTCATACTACAGTAGCCGCGGGCTGGTTCGTCCTGAGTATAGTACCACACTCTCGCAGAAAATCGACGTCTGAGTAGTAGCAATTTGTTACTGCGCTTCGTTCGGTGAACGCTAGAGCCGGAAGCCCAACTTGCTGAGGGTGTTTGCGTGTGGTGGGTTTTGGTGATGCTTTCAGTGTCACCGAACCTCATTGCACGCATTCGCACTCCCTGCACTTTCTTCGCGGTAGGCAGTGGCCTTGCAAAGGTCCATGAGCGGCAGCAACACTTTACTATCAGGTGTACTGTTTGCTAGTTTGCCACAATTTGAAATAAAAAAAAAGAGTTCGTAGAATGCTAGTGATACAAAATTTTACACTTAAAGTCTAACTTTTTAACTTATTAAATCAGTACAACGTGTAAGACATTCTTCAATACAATCTCATGTGCAGTAATGAATTTCTATTCGTAAAACACACTTTATAAAAGAAACCAACTTTAAAACAAAGTAGTGAATATGTACGTATTATTGACGATAACTGAAAAACTACTAGTCGAATCTTGACTGCCCAGATGGCGTAATGGTTAAGATAATGATCTACCTCGACAGTGTTGTGGATTCGAATTCCACGTAGGATAACATTTTGTTGGGGCGGCGCAGGCGTGACTACTGCGCCTGATGCCGCCCTAGCTGAGGCCTGGTGACCTGGACGGGTGACCGGACCGGGGAGTTAGTTCGTCACCCACCGAGAGGCCGACCGCGTGAGGAAAGACCGACGTCTTCCCCGAGGGGGGGACGTTGGTCGAGGAGAGGGTACTCCTCAAGAGGTAAACCGTCGGACCGACCACTGATGACAAGTCACCCTGCTCCAGTGGTCGGTTTAATGATGAAGGCGACGTGTCACGGCTGGGTTACGGATGTGCGTGCTCACGCCCTCTGTCGCCTCGGACGAAGCGGAGTGATCACTCCAAAAAAAGGATAACATTTTCTGCGATCCACAAATTGTTGTTCTGAGTCTGGATGTAATTTGTGTCCGTTAATTATATGTTAAGTGGCAATGGGCAGGCCACATCGCTCGACAAATCGGTAACCGCTGGGGAAGAAAAATCCATCGCCATTGACGATCAACAGCTGTCGCTGTCGAGAATCTTGGAGATGATGGTCTGCAACGACAGGTCCGTTGTTCCCATTGCCGTTGACAGAACGCGGCGCTGAGGCCCCAGGCGGGGCATACTTCCAATGTGAATATCTACACCCCTTGGGAATGTAATTATTGACCAGACCATGTCGATGTAAAGCTCTTAAACATCTTTTACGAGAACCACGAGCAAAATAAGGGTCGGTAGTATTCGAAGTCGCCACCTCACAACAAAAGCTCCTCCGATTATGTAGAACTCGGCTCATATACATCCCACTGCTGGGCTCGAGCCCCCCTCCACAATAGGAGGACAATTAGCCTTACTATACCATGCTGGTCAGACAGGTTGGTATTTGGGTTTTGTTTCGAGTTTTCCTTGTCTTCTCTATATCTCTCTCTTGCATAGACGTCATATGCGTAACATATCCCTATTTTACGAAACCTACGGTTAGGAGAGTAGGTGGTGAACTGTATTTTTACTCCGTCACCACACGGAAAACTCTTTAGCTGTATTTAATTACAGATTTTCAGGGCGTTATAAAAGCTTGCTTTTTTTTTTTCATTTTGTAAACTACATAATTACATATTGTTTATTTTTTCATTTTGTAAACTACATAATTACATATTGTTTTTTTTTAATTACAGACAGCCTCGTTCAGTTCGTTGGGCGTCTCGCATAATACAAGTACGCGTGGACTTAGTGTCGCCAACTCGAATGCTTGCTCTACTCGAGCTATTACTCGCTTCACCAGGTCTAGAATCTGCTCAAGAGTGCACTGAAGGTAACATTCTACATTTTTTCTTTTAAGACAATGTTATTTATGAAAGCTATAAGTAGAAATAAGACTATTTTTTAAGGATTTTATCGCGTCTGTATTTGATTTGCCGACGACTGGAGACCCAGCCAAATCCTGCCCTAAACGTAAATTGACTCACCAAAAGTACAATTAAAACTAGACATGTTACAATGAAATAAAAAAAAATATACATTTGTTATGGCTATTCCTTAATTTTTTCGAAGAAAACCTTAATTACTTGACTTTAACACACCAACCTGTATATAACACACCAACCTGTATATACTTGTACAAAACAATATCGACGTTTCACATCTGCCAGGCGTCCTGAGCGACGGCTCCCTTTTTGTTAGATTATATAGTTATTAATACCCGGCAAAAGAAAAATCATCGAGGTGCCTGTGTACCTGAGACCGCCTGCAATAAACCAGTTAATTAATGGCCAAGCTTACAACCGGCCAAAAAAAAAATCATATAAAAGATCTGGCAAATAACACAATATTTTGTGCTGGGCTATGATCAGGACACACCCTCTATCTAGGCAGATTCGCTCACTGCTCATAATAAGGCCCTTCTGCGAAAACCGCAAAGGGCCATAGCGGTGAGCGCAATCAAGGGCTACCGGACGGTGTCATGGACGGCGGCTACGTTGCTGGCTGGTGATCCGTCCTGGGAGCTACAGGCGGAGCTCCAGGCAGAGATATATGGTTTTCGTGCCATGATGCAAGGCCAAGGCGAACAGATTTCTCACGCGGTCTTTAAGAGGATGCAGATGGCGACCCATAGGGCTTTAACACGCCGATGGAGTGACTTGACTCCCCTGCAGCAGGTCGAGTGACAGTAACCGCGGTTGCCCCCCATCTGCACCGGTGGCTAAACAGGAAGCATGGCAACATGTGTTTTAGGTAGATGCAAGTACTTACTGGACACGGATGTTTCGGTACGTACTTGTATCAAATCGTAAGGCGGGAAACGGCCCCTAGCTGCCATGAGTGTGGCGCGTCAACTGACGACGCGCGTCACACCTTAGAGATATGCTCCACCTGGGAGTCCCAGCGACACGGCTTAGTGACAGAGATCGGCGAGGACCTGTCGCTGGTGGCTGTCATAAACAAAATGCTCGATGACCCCGCATGTTGGGTGGCCATTGCATCCTTCTGCGAAGCCGTGATGTCGCAAAAGGAGGCCGCAGAGTGGTAACGCGAGGCAGATGCCACCGCTGACCCTCTGCGTAGACGACGTCCAGGTAGACGGCGCCAGCAGTATGCGCGCCTTCTTCCTCCGTAGCGTGGCACAAAGGTGACGCTAATAGACCGTTGGGGCGTCCGAGTTGAATGCCGAAAGGCGACCCTCTGACGTCCCTAGAATGACGGGGTAGTGGAGCCGCTGATGGTTTTTAGTGGGTATTCCGGAAGGTTATGCCGTCCGGGTGAGTCCCACATACCTCCCCCATAACCACCAAAGGGGGACATGCATAAACGCATTTGCCATCAGTGTCAAAAAAAAAATGGTCAGAACACACCCTCCTTCCTTCCGGGACAACGGATGAGCGGTTACCCTGCTCATTCTCTCCGGGGCATCAGAAAGGTGGTGTGCGGCCCCATAATCAACCGTAATCTCTCCCCATCGGCATTGAACTGGTCACTACTATCGATTCCTTGACCTCGATGACCAGCCCAGCGGGGTTACCCTTTCGGTACTATCCCGTCGTCGTCACGCGATCCGCTTCTCCGCGGGTGGCGGACTAATCTTCGGTCCATTCACCTTGGCCTCACTAGGACAACACTACAACACCTTGACTGTGTTTTTAAAAAAGTTGATTAGTACAGGCAAATACGTGTTTAGTTATTTAAAGGAAATAATGATATTTTTTTTTTAATAGCAGAGGTAGATGAGGCGTGGGAGGAGGTGGACAAGCACGGCGACGCTGGTGCTGTGAGCGACGGGACGTTGAGAGAGCGTGATCTTCTGTCCTTGTTGCACGCATTGCCACTCCGGGATCTAGTGGCGAGGATACTTCTCTTTAAACATAATGTGAGCTATCAATGTTTTTTTTTTCAGATCTGCATTAAAGAAATAATTCTTGTAATGCGGTGGACTTATAAATATAATTCATCATCATCATTATCACAGCTTATATACATCCCACTGTTGGGCTCGAGCCTCTTCCACAATGGGAGTGAAATTGACCTACTATACCACGCTGGTCAGACGTGTTGGTATAGGCTTTTATTTCGAGTTTTCCTTTTCTTGCATAGATGTTAAACGCATATTATGTCCCTTAGTCGTCTTTTACGACACCCACGGGCAAGAGAGGGAGTGGTGAATTGTATTCTTACTCCGTCACCACACGGAAAAATATAATTAATGGACACAAATTTGCAACCACTCCACCGGAACCAGAACCAGACTCAGGACAACAATTTGTGAATCACCATCAAGATATCCTGCTTTTTTTTTGGAGATAGACCATGGTATGGTCACACGTTGCCCGATCCGGGTGATGGAAGGGATGGGGCGCGACCCCATGACATTCCTGTCCTGTGGGCGGGGCACCGGTACCCGTTTTTGTCGTCAATAGCCTGCCCGACGGGTTACTCTTGCAGGCACTACCTCGCGTCTACGCGAATTCGATTTACGCGATTATCGCTCGGTACCCACTTCTGGGATCCAACCTCCTTCACAATGGGCATGATGACAGTAACTAAAAATTACTAAAATAATGTGTTTATCTACTGTAACTCAAAGAATATGTCTTGAAATAAATATTTATTTTCTTTTATAAGGTGAGATTATTAATTTATTTAATAAAATAAAACTACAAAATACACAAGTCCGCCATGCTCAGCTAAACACCAATCAAATTGAGTTACGTCACTCCTATGTACGCCTGTCATTATCATCGCAAATTCTGTATGAAACTCTACGATCGTTAAACTTATTAATTGTTTTAACTTGCATTTAAATAGTATTTCGTGGTTTTTATCGATCTCTTGCTTGCTTTTGTGTTCTTACTAAAAATGTAAGTCATGGAAGAAGGATTCACCAAGACAAACAGCTCTAATTTGCCTAGAGTTGATTTGTTAATGCTGGGAGAGTACCTAGCATCAAACAAAGACTTCTTTCTGTTCAGCAGAATTTAGAAATATTTAAACTACGATGTAAGTAAAATATTGATTTAATAATTTTCTAACACCAATAATTTAAAATCTATTTAAAAATAATACCGCTTGAGATGTTATAGGTTATATTATTTAAATAATGCTTTTGTAAACTTGGTATTAAACTGCAGTTAAATAAAGTTACACACCAAATAAAATCTACGTATAAATATACACGTCCCACTGTTAGGCTTGGGCCTCCTCTATAAGAGAAGGGTAATTGACCTACTGTACCACGCTGGTCAGATGTGTTGGTATAGGGTTTTATTTCGAGTTTTCCTTCTCTCGCATAGGTGTTATATGCGTTTTATATCCCTTAGTCATCTCGTACGATCACCCACGGGTAAGATAGGGGGTGGTGAATTGTATTCTTACTCCGTCACCACACGAAAAGTAATTATATATAATTATAAAGTAATTACTTGCGTCAAAATGATTTTCACAGAAATAAATAGTCTCCTATTTATTTTTTATAATAATTTATTTAAATTTATGGCTTTTGGATCTCGCCGTGCGAGATTAAGCCACTCATATGTTATTATTTTATTGTGTGGCACATAAACAGTTTGTTAACTGTTTTTATTTATGTATTGACACATTGAGGATCCGCACACCACTTATATATAGACTTTCGAATTCATGTCTAAATAAAATATATCAGTTTTTTTCCTTTAACTCCCTTACGTGTACAACTCAAGTGAATAGAAGTGACATCATAAGTAGACGCCATGACACTAGGCAGCGTTTTGGCGCTAATTTAAATGCATTTAATTAAAATAGTATTTATTTCTGAAGAAACCGTACTTATTGCAAAAATAATATTTTTTTTGATAATAGTAGTTATTTAAGAATATTATAAAACAGTTTTTCAAAATTAGTCATCATGCCTATTGGAGTGAAATTGACCTACTACACCACGCTGGTCAGACGGGTTGGTATAGGTTTATGTTTCGAGTATTCCTTCTCTTGGAAAGTTTTTTCTCCTCGTTACAATTCCTTAGTCGTCTCTTACGACACCCACAGGCAAGAAGGGGGGTGCTGACTTGTATTCTTACTCCATCACCACACGGAGTATATAGGACTACTGTTATATATTTTAAGGAAGAATAATATTGATATGATATTCCTTCTAGGATATAAAACAGGCTCGTCCCCACGAATGGGGTGATAACACAGGTGGTTACGGTGTCCTGCGGGCATGCTATGGCGTGCGTGTATTACTCCACGTACTGCAGCATGCTATGAATATGCACGCCAGTTACGTGCGATTGAGAGAAGCGCTTCGGGAGATCATTGCAAGCGCTTTACACGGGCTTGCCTGTTTACATTTATCTAGCAGGTAACCAATGTAACTTTTTTTGGAATAGGTATAAGTTTACACATACTACTTTCCTTTCTTCATCAACATCATTCATATACACTCCATCATTGGACTTGAGCCTCCTCCATAATCATCATCATCGCAGCCTGTATACATCCCACTTTTAGATTCGGCCCTCCTCTACAATGGGAGGGAATTTGACCTACTATACAATGCTGGTCGGACATGTTGGTATAGGGTTTCGTTTCGAGTTTTCCTTCTCTTGCACAGATGTTATGTGCATATTATATCCCTTAGTCGTCGATTACGACATCCACAGGCAAGATAGGGAGTGGCCCTGGATCGTCCTGCCGGCGTCTGTATGCCGGTATCTTGCGGTCTATGGCACTGTACGGTGCCCCTATCTGGGCGGAGTCTCTCACCGCCTCCAATAAGGCTAAATTGCGAAAGGCGCAGAGAGCCATGGCGGTGAGAACAATATGAGGGTACCGTACGGTGTCCTGGACTGCAGCCACACTGCTGGCGGGCGATCCACCCTGGCCTCTACAAGCTAGGGCGCTTGCAGAGGTCTACCGACTCTGCGCTGCGGCGCGGGTCAGTGGCGGAGGTATCACCACAAGGGGACTGAGTAGGGCGATAAAAACGGCCCGAAGGATAGTTATTCGGCGCTGGAGGGAGGAATTGGAGTCCCCTGTAGCAGGACGGGGGACTGTAGAGGCAATTGCGCCCCACCTCCACCGCTGGATGAAACGAAAGCACGGCAACCTGACCTTCCGGATGACGCAGGTACTTACCGGACACGGGGTCTTTGGTAAGTACCTGCATAGAATCAGGCGTGAGGAGGCCCCCGGATGCCATGAGTGTGGCGCGCCAAATGATGATGTGCGTCACACCCTGGAGATATGTCCCGCCTGGGGGCCTCAGCGCCGCGACCTGTCGGCGGTCATAGGAACGGGCCTGTCGTTGTTGACCATCATAACAAAGATGCTCGACAGCGACAGGTGCTGGTCGGCGATGGCCTCTTTTTGCGAGGAGGTCATTGCCCGGAAGGAGGCCGCGGAGCGGGAACGCGAGGCACTTGCGTCCGCTAACTCGCTCCGTAGGCGGCGGCCAGGGAGGGGGAGGCGCCGATATGCGCGTCTCCTCCCACCGCCTTGAGTGACGACAGGACGTGGCCCGACGGCCTTGCGTAGGAGTGTCGGGGATCGAATGTCATTAGACGATCTCTCCGGCACTCCGTAAAAGCGCGGTAGGGACCGCTGTTGGTTTTAGTGGGTATTCCGGTTGCATAGGTGACTGGTGAGTCCCACACACCCCCCTCGTCGTCTGTTGCCGGCGAGGGGTAGTGCGTAAATTGCATTTCCACAGCGTTAACAAAAAAAAAAAAAAGGCAAGATAGGGAGTGGTGAACTGTGTTCTTACTCCGTCACCACACGGCAAATAGGGCTCATCGTTAAATAATTACTTTTGGCTAGAATAATATGTAGTGGTAAATAAGGTGCCATTGTGGAATAAACAAATTTAAAAAAGGAGGGAAATTGGTCTATAATACGCTGATCAGACGTGTTGGCGTAGCTTTTTATGTCAATTTCCCACAGATTTTGTCTGCATTTTTTGCGATCTAACATCCGCTACAATAACGCGGGCAGTAGCAACGGCGCCTACCTCTTGCAAAAAGCTTCACCGTTGACGACTGACTCGTTGTAATATTTTGATGTTTTTATTTAATATTTGATTTTGTTGCCTAAAGGCGAAACAAACCAGAAAATATACTCCAAAAATTTATTTAACTTCCACCCTAGCAGCATTATATCGCTTAGTCGTCGTTTACGATGTCCACGGGCAAGATGGGATTCGTCACACAAAGAGGTATGAATTAGAACGTGAATCAGAACTTCAACGACCTTTGATAACACGTTTCTCTTAAAAAAATATCTTTAACTTTCAGTCATTTTTATTCGCGTGAAATTGAAGATAAGCTGCTGTCGGAGTTAGAGGCTGCTTTTTTCGAGGGCTTCCAATTGTTCAAGTCACGTGACCTGCATCGCCTCCCCGCCACGTTGCTCGCTGAGGCCACAGCCAAGAGTTATTGCCTCAAATACATCGAACAGCTTCATGGTAAGTAATCACGTTAATTTTTTTCGTTTTGGCCATAACTTAATTTAAATTAACCCAACAAACGCTGTTTTTTACGGTTAAAAAAAAAACTCCTTGTAATTGATTATAGCGCCATCTATGGCCTCTAATATAAACCATTTTTAAGGTTACCTGAACTCAAAAAATTTTCATCAAAATCGCCCCGGCAGCCTAGTAGGAGTTCTATACTGTTACTGGGCTCGAGTCACCTCAAGAATTAGAGACGGCGAGATCGGTTAGTTTAGGGTTTTATTTCGAGTTTTCCCTTTTGTTGCGTGTCTGTTGTGTGTCTGTTGTGTGCATATTATATCCCTTAGTTATCTTTTACGATACCCATAGGGGGTAGTGATTGTGGTCTTACTCCGTCACCACACAATCTATGTGTCTTTACCAAGGTTTGTTTTTGAATATAATTCTCACGACACCCTTCTCCCAGTGCTGTAATAGTCACACCTGGCAGGTAGGTTAGCGATCACAGGCGGTGTTTCCCAGGAGAGAGATTTGCCCATTGGCGACCTCTTTAAAAATTTTAAGCATCATCTTATAAATTAAAATCAAAGTGACATACAATCATATTTATTACAATTCTGTCATCATTATCGTCCTGCTATGATCACAATTACTTGGGAAAATATGACATTAAATTGATAAAAAAAAAATAAGTTATTTAATACAATTCTGTAAAAATATTCATTTTCAAGCCACAGTGGCCTTTTGAGATCAAATGTTTAAATCTAGGCAGCTTCATTATACATCATCAAAGAATCTTGATTTGATAAATAAGACCAATTAAAATAATATAAAAAATGATGTCGTAACAGTCTTTGTATTCGAAAATGTGCTAATAGATCGTCACAATAGTATCGAGGATTTGATATAAATTTTCTCCATTTAGACATATCAATTTTTCTTATAATATTAAAAACTTTTACTATTATATCGTCATAGTTATTAACTACAGCAATTTTTAAGAAACCAGTATTGTCGACATATTTAATATAGTCGTCCAAGTTACTCTCATTTACATTTTCTTCAAGGATTGTCATAAAAATGGATAGGAAATTGTTTAAGTTTTTTGTAATAACTTCATTTACAGACGATTTCATCTGGTTACCATTAATGATCTCGTCATTATTGTCTATTGTACCTTGTAATATTAATACTTTGAAAATAAACGCCTTATTTTGCTTTATAGCAGATGCAAATTCGGTATCTATTTTCAGTTTAAGATCCATGATATTTAAAATGTTCATTGAACTTTCGAAAATCATAGTGTTTAATATAAAATAGCAAATTGTTTCTTGTTTCTTAGTATCATTTTCTTTTTTTAAAATATCCGATATATATTCCACAGCAAAATATTCCGTAAACGTCATATGTATGAACTGTGGTATGTCGTTAGCTACGCTGTATACTAAACCAGTCTTTTCACCTCCATTCTTAATCTTTTCCATTATATCTTGGATTTCTTTCATATCTTCGTCATTGAATATATTATGACCATTTCTTTGATAAATGGCATACGCCGCTAGTTTTTTATGTATATTTATAAAAGCTTCACGTATTGTTGCATACGTCTCTATCATATCTGGTTTGTACATGTCCATTTTGTTTTTATCCTCTAAACGTATTTTTTTCAGTTTGCTTTCTAAAAAGCTTTCATATATAGCATATGTGTTGAGGTCCATATCCCATTGTTTTGTGTTATCGTTATCATCTTTAATCACACATAAGAAGTAATCAGCTACTAGATACATATGTAACGGTGTACCAACAAATTCCAACATATCTTTAATACCTTTCACTCCTATATTTCTTCTAAACTGTTCCAGTGAATGTTTGCCAAGTCTAGACGAATAATTTAATATATTCTTATATTCATCTTCTAAAGGAAATGCCATTGGCAGATATTGTAATTCTTTCTGTAGATACTCCATAAAATGGAAATATACTTTATTTAATAGAAAACTTTGTGGTTTGTTAATTCTTATGAAATTCTTTGCAAATACTTTATGTTGGGTATCCTTCATAAACATTAAAAATTCCCTTATATTTTGCAATTGTGTGTTATTAAGTTCATGTAAAATTATATTATATTTCCAGAATTTTTCAAAGTATATTGTTTGTTCATTATCTGCCAGAGGTATCAACTCATATGGATTAGAAATAGAGAAATTTTGTTGTAACATAGTCTTGATTTTATTATAAGGTCTACTGGTTATCCAAATTTTATGCTTGTTATGATAACTCCTGATGACATTTATAAACGATATGACTTCATTTTCATAAGTCGGACATATTTCGTCGAATCCATCAAATAAGAATATTATGTTTTTAGTTTTGAAGTAATGAAGGAATAACTCTAACTCGAATACTATCCATTCGTCATCTATAGTGTCATTTACGTGCACATCACCATTGTTATCTGTTAAGGCAACCGTCAAATTATTACCTTTTCTTAATTTGTTTTTTACTATAACTTTACAAATAAACGTTAACATTTCGAAGGTATTAATATCTGTTTTATTTTTTTTCCATATATTGAATTCTTTTGAATAGTCTAATAAATTTATTCTTATCACCCAGAGTTGTTCGTCCAATTGTTTTGTTTTGATTGATAGAAAAGAGAGTAAAGTTGTTTTGCCCATACCGGGCTTAGCTGTAATAAGTACTACATCATCTTTGATATCATAAAGTGTCTGTAAAATTTCGGTCTTACATTCCGTTTCCGCAAGTGGTCCACGAGTGACTCGTCTGTCTATAAACAGCTCATTAATTTCGTATTTCATTCCTTTTACATTATAGTTCATCAACTCAATTGCACTAGTAGGTAATTCAAGCGCGTCACTTACTATAATTTTTTCGTTAGAAAGAATTTTGTTTAACACGACACCTTTGATCAATGGCACTGAAATATCATCTATGATCAAATCTAAATTTACTTCCTGACCTTGAAATATCACCCGAGCTTTTTGTACTATATTTTCTTGTGATTGATGGTTAAGATCAAATAAACTGTTACCTGCATCATTGGTTGTTGTGGCTTTCGGGAAGTGTTTCATAATCATTTCTATGTAGGTTTTATCAGTGATGACCGTAAAGTTTCGGTCTTGAACGGCACGAGCTATAACTAATAAACTTCTATGTAAAGTACTATCGCATACTATAATGACAAGCTTTTCTTTGTTCATATTCTGTAGTTCTGTGGCTATAACTCTTAAATTGCTGGTTGGCAGATTTTGCAAATACTTTAAATCAAGCACAACGTAGTCGTTGTCTTCTAATGATTGGGTTAGTTTAATGAAGGTCAATCTGGTTATGTCTGTGACAATAATATTTCTTGAAAGAAGGTCCACTGACTTTAAAGACAATCTAGTATTGTCCTTAAAAGTGCATTGAAGATTTCTAATTTCACCTAAATACATTATACTTAAGACAGTCGTCATAGGATTATTAATTATGCTGTCTTTTGCTTTTTGATAAAAATCGCAAGCTTTAGTAAGATAGTTTGCTTCCCTTTTTGACATCCACCAATTTTGAATATCAATGTGAAAATTATGAAAAATGGCATCACATTTAACTAGAAAATATTTCACGTCCTCTCCTTCGTGACAGTCAATTTCTTGTTTTAATATTTGACCTACACCTTCCTCGTCTTCTTGATTTGTATAAAATACAAGGTTTTTAAAAAAATCTTTTGCTAATTCGTCATCGTTAAATTCGAATGAAAGTTTTGGAAAATTTTTAATCCTGATATCTAACCTATAATCATATAAGTTACTGATTTTACTTTCTAACCTTTCTAACAAAACTTTGCTATATTTTTCTAGTTGCATTAAATTATCATTAAACTTTAGTAGTTTTCTTGTTTCATCTAGCACCAATGCGTTACCCACGGCACTGTCTAATCCTCCATTAACTTTAAAAATTTTCGCAATTTCACTGTTTTCGTTTACTGTAACGATGTTATTAGATATGGAATTTTCAAGCAGGCTGCAAATCTGATTTGTTAAATAATTTAATCGTCTATCAATGTTTTGAGGGTTTCCTTTAACCGCTAAATCATTGTTACCAAATGTACCTGGAACCTCAAATTGGAAATGTTGTAAAATTGTTTTTACAGTTAATGTAATAGCATTGTCTATTTCAGAAGATGGCATATTGACTTTTTCTAGTTGTTGTATTAAACTTGTAGGTGTTTTGTCAATAAATTTCAGTAGGCTATTTTTATATGTTAAAATATTTCCTAAAATTAATTGACTCAATGTAAATTTTGTTGGCTCTGAGAAGAAAGATTGTAATAGTTCGTCTATTGATATATTGCCAGTTATCTCATCTTTCTTTATATTAGTATGTTTGTTAAGTACACCTTCAAATAATTTATCTTTTATTAGTAAAAGTTCGTCATCTTTGGAGGAAAAAAAATCCATCCTAAATTCGGCTGTCCTGCGTCCATCAGATTGAAGATCGGATACTTTGACGACTTTTTTAGCCAATAATACATGATAACGCAATATTAACTCGTCGTTCATATCATTTTTCTTATTATAGATGTATGCCACAAAACGCGTGGCAAGTTTTTTTATTTCTTCTTTTAAAGCAATTTTACATAGAAACTCTACGTCTTCCTGCGTGTAAAGTGGCTGGGAACCCAAATCACCTGTAGCTATTAAATCGTTTAATATATCGGCGCAGCTGCTATTGAATATGTTATTAAAGTCCCCTTGTTTAGTTGTATACAAAATAAATACACAATCTGTGTCGTCATAATTTCTTTTAAAAAACGGATCAGGACTTTTGATATTGAATTTCAATTTGATTTTCATAAAACTTTCAAAATATTTAGCCAAGTCATTTTTGCTGTTGAGCGTTAAAACTTTGTCTTCATTTTCTGTATGTTTAGCTTGTATAAATATTGCTATGGGTCGACTGTGCCCCTTTAATGTTATAAGTAAACAAATATCATCAAAGGCACCATTACCCTCAACGTTAGTGCCCAAGTAAAAGTCCTCAATTAAGTCATTATGTTGAACACGGAATAAGAATAAACTCAACAATTTAGTTTCATATAACTGTCCACGGATGCCCGACGTACCTACGCGCTTTTTATACATATTTGATATAATACCCAATAACTATTTATAATTTTACTAACAATAATATTTAATTTATATAATGTATTTGTCGTATTTCTCATTTAGAAGGGATGTTCAATCTTGATGAATCTGAAAATAGAGAAAACGTATTATGTTTATATTAGAAATTACTGTCTCTTTTACCTGGAGTTAGAACTTTAAAGTAGGGCACATCTTACTTTTGTATTTTATTGTATTGCACATATGGAACTTTACACCATACAACTCCTTTTCACCTCCTTTTTAAATGATAGACGATTAAAAGTTTGCATAAATGACAAATGTGTCGTTAGAAATACTGGCCGGGGAATAGCTCAGGGGGATCCCCTATCCCCACTACCATTCAATACATTTAATATATGTAATTTGATTCAGAATATACATATCTCTCAATACGCTGATGATTTTATGCTTTACGTTTCAAATAATAAATTAGAATTAAAATAAAAATAAAATTAAGTCTGAATAATAATAAAATTAAGCTGAACTCTGCTCCTACTAAACTCAACACCAATTCTGGTTCTACAACAGACCTAACAGAAATATGCCAATACTTTAACTCTTATTTTGCTAACATCGGCTCAAACTTAGCTAATAGTATACCTCAGTCTTGTCATAATATTTCAAACACTCAAGCGAGTACTTACTATAAACGGAAGAATCCAAATATACTGTGGGAGTATAATCCTACTTCTATTGATGAAATTGATAGAATAATTAATAATTTAAACTCAAATACAAGTAACGGCTTAGATGGTATAAGTTGTAGGGCTATTAAAAGTGTTAAAGTTCTAATCCTGACTGAAATGACACGCTGCATTAATAAATGTTTAGAGACTGGTCACTTCCCTGACTCCCTTAAAATAGCTCGAGTGAGTCCCATATTCAAATCAGGCAGTACATTAGATGCAGGGAATTATCGCCCAATTTCTGTGCTACCAATTATATCTAAAATATTCGAAAAGATTATTTATAACCGTCTTGAAAACTATCTAGATTCTATTAATTTTATATCCGACAAACAATATGGTTTTCGCCCAAAATCAAACACTCTTTCCGCTTGCATAGATCTTATAACAACTGTAAAAGTTAAAATTGATAAAAGACAGATTGCTTTGGGTGTTTTTATCGATCTAAAAAAAGCTTTCGATACTATCTCACATAAAATGCTTTTGCACAAGCTATACGCTATTGGTATCAAAGGAATAGCCTATAAGATGATCCAATCATATCTCACAAATCGGTCTCAAGTTATTAAAATCAATAACGTTCAAAGTTCTACTGAAAATCTTACGTACGGTGTCCCACAGGATTCTATTTTGGGCCCATTGTTATTTTTAATCTATATTAATGACATAAGTGACTTAGACTTAAAAGGTGAAATATCATTGTACGCTGACGACACATGCTTATTTTATTTTGGTGACAAAATTACAACTATAGTAAGTGATGCGCAAAACGATCTTAATCGTCTTGTGTTATTTTTCAATTCTAATTTGTTAACTTTAAACAGTTTAAAGACTAGTTACGTCATTTTCAGTGCCAAAAACAAAAAGATACCTTACTTTGAACCTTTGACTGTTAATAGTGTCCCACTAACGAAGCTTAACACCGAAAAATACCTTGGTCTTGTTTTGGATAGCCGTTTAAATTGGAAAATGCATATCGAAAAAGTTTATAAAAAAATATCAAATCTAATGTCTATTCTTCGCGGTAATATACGCTGTTTTTCAAAATCTGTTCGTTATATAATATACAATTCTTTAGTAAAGCCACATCTAGATTATCTAATAGAGTTATGGGGGTTGCGCTGCTAAAAGTAACATAAAGCCTTTGCAAATTGCTCAGAACAAAATAATAAAATTATTATTCAATTTTCATTATCTAACTCCAACGGCAACAGTTTATAAAGAAACTCAATTAATGTCCTTGTTACAAATATACAAATACAATACGTGTTTACTCGTGCGAAAAATACTTCATAAAAATATTCACACAAAAATAACTTTTTTACAAAAATCACATTGTCGAAAGCGTTCTATGAGATATAGTAATGACATACAGTTATTATCCCCACGAACAAACTATGGTAAGAAAAATATATTATACGAAGGAGCTCAGTTATATAATAAACTACCAAAAGAAATCAAAAATACTAAAACATTTTTGTCATTTAAAAATAAATTAAAGCGCCATATTTTAAGCGACTTTTCACAATTTTAATTTTTATGAAGCGACTGAAATGTCCATCAAACGCAATTTTCATAAGAATAGTAAACCATATGTAATAAGGTATTTGAACAGTTTTATATTAGATTTCTTCGTCGCATGTTATTATGTAGGTACCCACTTATATTTACCCACTCTTTAAATTTGCTTAGTACATCAAGTTTAATTTGTTATTAACTCCGTACACTTCCTAGTATTAAGTTTATTTTGTATTTCTCTTGTAAGTGAATTGTATTCTTTTAGAGAAATAAATATCTAAAACCGTAATTAGCTCTTAGACAGCTACAAATGGCTTGTGAGAAGCTTATTATATCATTAAAAACCTGGGGTTGGATATGTCTATATCAAAAAGCAAAACTTGCATATTTAAAAAGGGTGTATACAAGAAAAAAAATCATTTTATTGTTAATAACATTGCTTTACTAGTGGTACAGGAGTTTAAATATTTGGGACTTTGGTTGGATAGTCGCCTGAGATAGGGAATATAATAGAAAACATATTTCAGAAACATCACAAAAAGATTCCAAATTAATTAACATGGATGAAGGGATGAAGTCCCACTAAAGTTTCCAAAATCATTTAAGACGTCTGTGTAGCAGTAGTTCGTAGTTTGCAACAGAACAGACTATGCTAGTTTTATATACGACAACAGCTGCAAAACGAACTTATGTAAATTAGATAAAATTCAAAATCAATCTTTACGCGTCATAGGTGGATATAAACGCAGTTCTCCAATTCATGTAATGGAAAGTGATCTTTGTGTTCCTCCTCTCCAATATCGTAGAAGATACTTAGCAGCAAAATTTTGGTTTAAATCTAAATCATTATCATCAAATAAAACAATTCTAATTCTTCAAGAACTCTCAAATTGTATTAGATCACATTATTGGCACAACAAAAAATACCCCTACTAGTTTCTATCCACACTGAGTTTAGTTCTGTTCCTATTCACACGAGTTTAAAACCGGAAATGTTTATGTTGACGACTTGGTTGAGTAACTTAAATTTATCAAAAGTTCTATTTGACTCAATCCCAACAATTGATCATGCAAAACAATCATATAATAATCGCACTCTCCACAGTACGTGTACTAAATATATACAACAATATTATGCGAACCATTACAAGATTTATACCGACGGATCTAAGCATGGCTTAGATCCGTCGGTACAATAGGGAATATGCATGAATCTCCAAAATGAACAAATTATTTTTATTTGTAATCTTTATTGCTTAAAAAACGTACCTATACAATTATTTTTTAATTTTATCATTATTTAATAATTAAATTTAATTATCAAAAAGTGCTTTTTTTGAGATTCGCTCGAAAATTTCTAAAACGCAACGTTGTTCAAACTGTTAAGTAAGAAGCAGTGGAAACCATTAAAATAAATTTTATTTTACTCAATAATAAAATACATACATTTTTATCATAAGTCAATCGAATGAATATTCTTTTATTTGTTCTCTTTTTTTAAAGCTGAATCAATTAAAAGAAAAACTATGATTTTGCAATAAGGTTTAATATTACTAAAAGGATATTAAACCTAACACGCCCCTTCAAAATCAAAGTTATATAAATATAACAGTTGTTACACATTTTAACTAACTAATACTATCTAATGAATAGGTTTCACTCCTAAACCATTTACACATCTATAGTGTTTAATTTTACCTAATGGTTTAGTTAACACATCTGCTAACATATCCTGTGTAGGTATATGTCTCAAGCTTATGCTTTTGTTCTCCCTTAGAACTTGTCGAACAAAATGATATTTAATATCTATATGTTTGCTCCTAGCATGAAACACTGGATCTTGAGCAAGAAATATAGCAGATCTACTATCGGCATTTAGAGAAATAGATGCATACCTTTCCAATCCTATCTCTATTAATAGACTGTGCAGATAAAGCGTCTCTTTCATGGCTTCCTGGCTTGACGTGGCTACAGTTCTTTGTTTGCGCGAAGACCACGATATACATGCATCTGCTAAAATGTAAGCATATCCAGAGAATGAACGTCGATCTATGGGACAATTTCCCCAGTCCGCATCACAGTAACCTTCAATAGACTTACCAGTCTCTTGTAAGTAAGGCCATAGTCCATGGTTCCTTTCAAATATCTTAGAATGCGCTTAGCACTCAACCAATGTTTCCTTTCTGGTTTATTAGAAAATTGCGCTAATTTTGTGACAGAATTTGTAATATCAGGCCTTGTTGCGGTGCTTAAATACATGAGAGAACCAATTAGCTCTCTATAAGGATATTTTTCTCTCTCACTGCTCTGTTGTTCACATACATTTGTGAGTTCCTTACGTATTGGTTTACAACTACCTATCTCCATTGGCGTACTACAAACTTTGGAATCGCATAATCCATATTTTATTATTAGTTCTGAAATATAATTTTGTTGAGACAAACTAATGGCATTGTCACGTCTATTAATGTCAATACCTAAAAAATATTTAGCTTGACCATAATTTTTGAATTCAAACTCATTCTTTAATTCATTTTTGAAACGGGAAATACGATCTTCTTTTTGGGATGCAACTAAAATATCATCTACGAATACTAATACAAATAAATGTTCATCCTCATGTTTTCTCATATAAAAACAGGGTTCATTAAGACTCTGATATAAACCCATGTCTTTTAGTTTTTTATCCAGTCTTTGATTCCACTGCCTACCTGCTTGTTTTAACCCATATAATGACTTTTTCAATAAACAAACATCACAACCCGAATTCAGATTGTTCAACATTATGTTAGCACGTTCAACCACACTTGCATCTTCTTTCTCATTATTCACCAAATCAAGTAGACATTCCTTTAATAGTTTAGGAGTTTTCATATAAATCTCCTCATCAAGAAAACCATTTAAATAGGCTGTATTAATGTCTAACTGATGAATTTCAAGATTTAATTCTACAGAGAGAGCCATTAACAATCTAACGGTATCTAGCTTCACTACAGGTGCATAAGTTTTGTGGTAATCAACTCCAAATCGCTGACTGTAACCCTGAGCAACAAGTCTCGCCTTATGTTTTATTGTTTTGTCAATGTTTACTTTTGTAGTTAATACGTATCGCGAACCAACTATATTTTTATTTGGAGGTCGTTTGACAACATCACACGTATCATGCTTTACTAGGCTTCTTATTTCAGACAAAATAGCTTCTTTCCATTTGGTACACGCTTCGCCTTTTAAAGCATCTTCTAAAGATATTTCAGCTGTGCCTATAAAATCTACACAGTCTGTAAAAGATTCATCGCTGGAATCTTTTAATTTTGCATTGTCTTGAAGGGTTTCAAATTGTAAATCAGTATTCATAGTATCATTATCAATTAATCTTTCATCAAGTTCAACCACTCTGTATTCCTTTTTGGGTCGTCCTACTTGACCAGTACGTAGTATTTTCGGTCTACCTGGAGCTCTTTTGGTTGTAATATCGCGCACAATTGATGTCTCAATTTCACTTCTTATATCTTCTTCTACTATTTCATTTCTTAACTGCTGGTTTGAAATAATAATCTCATCGGTTCCTTTTTCAGGCTCATTATTGGTTTCGATATGCTGAATATTTTCTGTACCTTCATTATCTAATATTATATTAATAAACTTCTTTTCAATATCATCTTTTGTGTTTTGATCTTCTATGTTAGATACTGGCAAAAGTTGCCCTAATGTTTTCTCTTCATAAAATTTAATGTCTCTTGATATTACAAATTTTCTGTTCTCTGGTACCCATACCCTGAATCCTTTATTTGTTTTTGGATAGCCTACAAATACACCTTCAATTGCTCGAGCAGCAAATTTATCTTGTTGAGGGTTTTTATCTAAAATATGAACTTTCGCTCCAAACTTACGTAAATAATGAATTTTTAATGGTTTTCCAACCCATTTTACATAGGGAATGTTATCACCTAAAGAAGATGTCGGGCAACGATTTCTAATATAACAAGCAGTATCTATAGCTTCAGCCCAAAATCCAATGGATAACTCACATCCTAGAAGCATACACCTAGCCATCTCAATTAATGTACGATTCATCCTCTCCGCTACTCCATTTTGCTGGGGAGTACGAGGTACAATCAATCTTCTTGATATACCCTCACGATGTAAATACTCATTAAACTCTTTACTACAATACTCACCACCATTATCTGTTTGTAAATATTTTAGCTTTCGCCCAGTAAAAGTTTCTGCATGATTCTTAAACATTTTAAAAGCCTCTAAAGCCTTATTTTTCGTTTTAAGAAAATACACTTCACACCAACGTGAACAATCGTCGATAAAAGTAATAAAATATTTAGCACCTGTCATAGATTCACACTTCATCGGTCCTACAATATCAGAATACACTATATGTAATTTGTCCTCGCTGGGTCCTTCAGACTTTGAAAAAGGTAAAGCACACATCTTTCCTTTCATACACACATCACAATCACGTAGTATTTGAAAGTCATCTTTGTTTACTTTCTCACCTACTTTATTTAATATTTTAATCATATCAACACGATTAAGATGACCTAAGCGTTCATGCCAACGCTGCAAGTCTGCTCTATAATCTGTCATAGCATTTGCAGATTCATATTCTTCTATGTAGTATAGATTACCTCTTCGTGGAGCTTTTAATAAGACATTACCTCTTTTGTCAACTATTTTTGCAGAATCACGTGAGAAAATAACATCGTAACCATTATCGCAAATTCTAGCTACCGAAATTAAATTAGTTCTTAAATTTGGTACATAGAGTGTTTCCTTAAACTCAATCATGTGGGTTGATTGCTCATTTAATGCCGATAGTCTAACTAACCCCTTACCTTTGACCTCAGTGCTCATATTAGTAGCTAATTTTAGATCACCATTTATTTTGGTAAAAGTATTTCCGAATTTACTTACGTCATTGCATAAGTGAGATGTACACCCTGAGTCAAGCACCCACTGTTGATTAAATGTATTAACATTATAACATTTTGAAAAATCTGAAAGAGTTAAAGACATTAGTCCCTTATCTACATTATCATAGGTGTAGTTTGACTTTTGTAAATCAGATTCTTGGCAATCAGGAGCCTCATGACCTGGACGGTTACAAAGATAACACACTAAAGTTGCCTTTCTTCTTTGCCATACGTTTCCATTCTTTCTACTTGTAGTTTCCCTCTGGAGCTTTTTATTTTTGTAAACGTACATTGCATCAACTCCATGTACATCATTATTTACTTTCCTAGACTCATACTGTTCTAAGATCTTTACTTTTAATATCTCTGGTTTAGGAAGATTATCTCGACTTTCAATAGCACAACGAAAATCAGAAAAACTTGCGGGTAAGGCGTATAAAAGCATAATCGATAGTAAATCCTCATGTATTACCACATCCATGCTCTCTAGTTTATCGACTGCATCAAAAAAAAAATACTCATCTCTTCGTGAATATCTCCAGTTTCACTCATTTTATGTATAAGTAGTCTTTTTAATAATGTAGCCTTTTTAGTAGGTCCACGCGATGCATATATTGATTCGAGTTTAAGCCATACCTCTCTGGAAGTTGTGCACTTTCTTACATGACGCAATTCTGATGGGCTTATTGAAAGTATTAGATCTGCCTTTGCTTTAGCATCTTCCTGTTGCCATTTTGCAATTTCCGCAGATTCAGTAGGTTTTTCTACCATACCGTTAACTAATTTCCAAAGATCACTTTTTACTAGAATAGCTTCCGCTTGAAGCTTCCAACTCTCATAGTTATCCTTATTTAAGGGTTCAATACGAGTTAAAGAATTCATCTCGATAATAATAGACCTATAGATACTTCGAATGTTGAATCTTCTAATTAATACTCTTATTCGTACTCTATTCTTCTGGGCCCATAACCTTTGTTAAGTAAGAAGCAGTGGAAACCATTAAAATAAATTTTATTTTACTCAATAATAAAATACATACATTTTTATCATAAGTCAATCG
This sequence comes from Lymantria dispar, assembly GCA_032191425.1. NCBI lineage: Eukaryota > Metazoa > Arthropoda > Insecta > Lepidoptera > Erebidae > Lymantria > Lymantria dispar. The sequence goes on along the minus strand of CM063449.1, from coordinate 30,844,732 downwards.
AATGAATATTCTTTTATTTGTTCTCTTTTTTTAAAGCTGAATCAATTAAAAGAAAAACTATGATTTTGCAATAAGGTTTAATATTACTAAAAGGATATTAAACCTAACACAAACGAGACGTCATAGTACTGTCAAGTCTTCTGATTAGGGCTGTCAATATTTTTAAAATATCGTTTTTCGATATATAGGTATTTTTAAATATATCAATATTGGAGTTCGATGTAAAGAAAAAAAAGAGCATGCGTACAAAGTACGCATGGCGAGAGTGAAACTCCTTTATTCTTTATCCTTTATCATTCATCCTCTATCCTTCATCTTTAACCTTTATCTCTTTCTCTCGCCGGCTGAATCATTTACGTGTTTATATTTCTATGGACTAGCTTTTTCGATTCATCGAGTTTGAAATCACAATGATTCTAAAGAAATTTCACTTCAATAGTATTGATATTTCGATATATTTTCCCGTGACCTCTTTTTAACTTCGTTCATTGCGTCGCTGCCGTGCCGAGCATTTTTATCAAATTCCAGGAGTAAATGATAACTGATCATCAACTTCATGCTAGCATTTTTACAGTAAACTTATACGGTGATTTTGTAGAATAAATACTTTACAAGAAAAGATAAAACACCAATTTAAATAAATATCGACCCTCGATATTTACTTTTTAGTACCTATCTATATATATATCGTCCAAAAAAAAAAACAAAAAATATCAACAGCCTTAGTTAACAGCCCTAGCAACTTGTGCGAGTACTCTGACGTCACAGAATATGCGCGCCGAACTAGCCGCGTTTCCATCGCGCAAAAATGATAGCTATTTTAATTTTTTTTTGGGTTAATGGTTTATATTTTGGATGTATTATATTTATTTCTAGTAATGTAATAATTAGTACAAACATTGAAAAAAATTTAAAAAATTCATGCATATTCCCTATTGGTGGTGCTGCCTTTTTCGATCCCTTTCAAAATTTACATATGAAATGTAACATTCATTCAAATATACCAATAATGCACATTGAATTAATGACTATAGCGGAAGCTTTGGCTTACGTTCAATCAATAAGCCATAGTAAGTATGTAGTCCTTACGGATTCAAAAAGCTCTCTGTTTGGCTCGGTGTACCTCTCACGCGGCGAGAGGCGTGCCGATTGCCTGCAATATATTGGAATCAATCTTAAACTTACAGTCTGAGCATAGAGAAGTGCGTTTACAATGGATTCCGTCACATATTCGGCTATATGATAACGAGACCGTTGACTTATTAGCCAGATCAGCAACTGTAGACGGAATCCCGCTGGGGGTGACTCCTTTATACTCGGATTATGTAAAGCATATTAAAGAGAAGTGTAGAATACTTTGGCAGGAATATTTTGATAAACGTTCGACAGAAAAGGGCATATGGTACAAGATTATCCACCCAAATATACTTAAATACCGTTGGTTCAGCAACAGTCAACTTAAACGCAATGCACTGGTGACAGCCCGTAGACTTCGTTCTGCACACATTCCATCGAATGTGTTTGCATTCTTAATGAAAAAAACAGAATCTTCAACATGCAATACCTGTGGGGTACTCGAAGATGTACAACACATTCTGATGGAGTGTGTGAGGTTGTGTGAGTGATGGAGTTTTGATGTGGGATATTGTAACGGTATACTGTCTGAACCAGAATCTGACGAAGCTATTGTTTTATACAAGTTGGCGGAATAGGTCTGCAAAGACCTTAATTGCGTCAGTTGTAATGGTGCTTCCTTAATGTATATTGTGTTGATCTTTGTAGTCTTTTACAGGGCGATGTGGTCGCACAGCGACAAAGCCCTCTAAATAAATAAATAAATAAAAAACACCATACAACTAGGTAAAGTCATGTCTTGCAACAAAAAAAAAACAAATTTAAAACTGGAATTGAAGTAAAAGACAGTATCTCAATTGTTTATTATTTTATGCCATAAACGTCCTACCGTTGGCCACTTAGTTTTCTTAACAATGGTAGGAAAATGATTAAATATAAACATGCCAGGCTATTTTGGTTCTAGTTCAAGTTTTCCTTCTTTTGTACAGTAGGTAATGTTGTTTATTAAGCAGTGTTATCGTCTTACGAGTTTTATGCCTGTTTTCATCGAGAAATGACAAAATAAATTTTATGTCATATATATATGCCTTCTATAACCTAAAATTTAGGGTTTGTAAGTAAAAACGACCATGAGTCGTCTTTTACGATGCATGTAGGAAATAATGGTGATATGGTATTTTATAGCCTACTGTTATGACAAACCACACGGAAAGAATTCACATTTATAGGAAATTGTAAAAAAAATATTTTAGGGATTTTATTGCGTTATTATTTGATTTTTGATTGCCCGACATAGTCACGGGCGGACTCCACATGAACACTATAAAGTGTTCGAAACGTAGGGCAATTTAATACAAACGCGATAAAATCGATAAGTTTTTTTTTATTTACAATGTGTACCTAATACTCGCGTCAATAGTGTAAGTTTAGGAGTGGTAGGACCACACTGTCGACAGTTATCTGTTTACAGCCGCGGGCCGGTCCGTCCGGGGTAGTACCACACTGAGCAGAAAATCGACGTCTGAGTAATAGCAATTAGTTACTGCACTTCGTTCGGTGAGCGAGAGAGCCGGGAGCCCAAGTTTCTGAGGGTGTTTGCGTGTGGAGGGTTTTGGTGATGCTCTTGGTATCACCGAGCCTCAATGCACTCATTCACACTCCCTTCACTTTCTTCGCGGTAGGCAGCGGCCTTGTATACCTATACATGAGCGGCAGCAACACTTACCATCAGGTGTACTGTTTGCTCGTTTGCAGTAAAAAAAAAAAAAAAAAAATTAAAATCATCCTTTGTATGCCTGTAATAAAATATCTCACAGAATTAAGGCAGGTCTAGTCGCTGTTTTCGTACAAATTTCTGTAGTCTTTTACTCTATTCCTTTTAACGTCCAGTTCTAAATACAATATACATATCATCACATCACAGCTCAATTACGACCCACTGTTGGGCTCGAGCCTTCTCCACAATTGGAAGAAAATAGACTAGACTAGAATAGACTATACCACGCTGGTCAGACGTTGGTATATACTTTTATTTCAAGATACCCTTCTCTTGCTGTAGATGTTATATGCAAGTTATATCCCTTAGTCGTCTTTTCCAACACCCACGGGCAAGAAAGTAGGTGGTGAATTGTATTCTTACTCCATCACCACACGGGAGGACCACACCATGCAATATCCAAATACCTAATATATATATTACATTGCACAGAATTGTCATCATCATTTCGGCCTATCGCCGTCCACTGCTGGACGTGGGCCTCCCTCATATTCTCGCCACAAAGTGCGGTTCTGTGCCGCCTGCATCCAACGACGCCCAGCAACTTTCACCAAGTCGTCGGTCCACCTAGTGAGGGGGCGTCCTACACTGCGTCGTCCAATACGTGGTCGCCACTCGAGAACTTTTGTTCCCCAGCGGCTGTCGGTTCGTCGAGCGATGTGGCCTGCCCATTGCCACGGCAGCGTGCTAATTCTTCGTGCTATGTCGGTTACACCCGTTCTTCTGCGGATTTCTGTATTTCGGATTCTATCTCGCAGAGAAATCCCGAGCATAGCCCGTTCCATAGCACGCTGAACGACTTTGAGCCTTGTTATGAGGCCTACATATAGGGATCACGTTTCTGTGCCGTAAGTCATCACTGGTAACACACTGGTCGTAGACCTGTGTTTTCAGACACTGAGGTAAGTTGCCCGAACGCTGCCCAATTGTCAATAAAACCGAAATTAAAAATTACAGATCTTGAAATATTTTTCTTGTCAGAATTTCAACGAAATTTCGTGCGTTAATACATACCACAAAATGTATGAAGTTACCGATCGTAATTATATTGAACAATTCAAGATTATTGTTTTTAGAAGTAACCTTCTAGTAAATATTAGTTGTTTATACATTTATCCTCCGTTTTCTACAACTTGTATAGCATTGTATAAATAGGGATAATATGGAGTAAATATGGTAAAAAGTAATTAAATTTTCCGTGTGGTGACGGAGTAAGAATACAATTCACCACTCCCTATCTTGCCCGTGGATAAGCCCGTTATGTCGTACAAGACGTTTATGGGATATAATATGCACATAACATCTGTGCAAGAGAAGGAAAATTCGAAATGAAACCCTATGCCAACATGTCTTACCAGCATGGTATAGTAGGTCAAATTCCCTCCCATTATGGAGGAGGCCCGAGCCCAACAGTGGGACGTATGTGGGCTGCGATGATGATGATGAATTAAATTCAATTTTATTTATAATTTTGTATAATAATACAATTGCTACAAAGTTTTTTTTTTCTTCGGGATTTTATGTATTTTACATATTTGTATGTATTTTGTCATTTATTTACATCCGAGTTTTTATTAAAATGTGTATGGTCACTATAATGATTTCTGATGTTTACGCGAGTATTACACATTGTAAATAAAACTATTTTTACGGATTTTATTACGTTTATATTTAATTTTTGTATGCCCGACGTTTCAAACCCTACAGCGTTGATAGTTCGCCCGTGACTGTTTTATAATATCACTATAACGTTTAGTTTAACTATAACTTTTCAATAAATGTTGATTTTCAATCCTGCCTCTGCACATTATAACATTTATAGTAGATAAATATATATTATATATAAAATTATATTGAACAAACAATAAATTGAGTCTATTTATTTATTTGCATAATTGCTACGTCAAATGTTTTATTATTTTTTTTTTATTGCAAACAGTGGCAAACGCGCAAACAGTACACCTGATGGTAAGTGTTGCTGCCGCTCATGGACCTTTACAAGGCCGTTGCCTACCGCGAAGAAAGTGAAGGGAGTGTGAATGCGTGCATTGAGGCTCGGTGATACCAAGGGCACCACCAAAACCCTCCACACGCAAACACCCTCAGAAAGTTGGGCTCCCGGCTCTCTCGCTCACCGAACGAAGCGCAGTAACAAATCGCTACTACTCAGACGTCGATTTTCTGCGAGAGTGTGGTACTGCCCCGGACGGACCGGCCCGCGGCTGTAGACAGATAACTGGCGACAGTGTGGTCCTACCACTCTTAAAATAGATATAAGTAATAGAAATATATCGTAAAAACAAATGCACAGTTTAAAAAGTGTGTAAAATAACATATATAATAACAAACAGCGTTTATAAATACATACCGATATGTAATAAGTCTCAATTATTAACGCCATTATTCACTTAATCATACAATAACCTCACTATCTTACTAGAATAACACAACTGAATCATAATACTGGCATTCATAAATGTTTTATTAGATAACAGCACCGAAGCAATAATATAGCAACACGAAAAAAAAAAACATGTCAGAACTTAAGACTGTATATAAATATATGATTTAGTTTGATTATGACTTGTTGCTTCGATTTGACAATCTCGTAATGAGAACGAACCATTTAAACTACATTGCATTCGACGTCACAAATGTCACTGATAATATAATCCGAACATTTGCTACACGCTGTATAGTAACGAAAATAGAGTATCTATACTCGTTCCAACCATTTATTTTACTTTTGACACATGCTTTAGGACGTAACTGTTTCATTATACGCAATTATTAACTTTGAAACGAGTGAACAGAGAAATATATAAACTGCCCAATAATATTTATATATCTTAATTATTACCCACTAAATACATTAATATGCCGTAAATAGGTCTATTCATAAAATTTAAGTGATAATTCATTTCCGTTATAAAAAAAGTTACGTTCTATCGCATCTAGTGACAGGATCAAAAGTATTCGGTGCAAACTAATGAATCGCAAATAATCGATTACACTTATTTGCAGTTAAGTCAGCTGACAACTGAGTTTTGAATTGTTGTAATAGACAACACGTTAAAATTGTATCAGGGAGATATAAAAATCTTCTCATCATACCTATAACATGAAATAAAACAACCAAAATATTTTAATATTATTTTATTATAACGAATCGTCGGATTCTTCATACGAACTCGAATCGTCGCTTGAATCATCTGCAGTGTTTATTATCTATCTCTCTATCTCTTGTGTAGGTATGTTGTCAAATTCAATTTCCCGATCCCAATCAGAGAATATTATATTTTTTGTCTTGTTGACGACACTCGCCCAGTTTTCAGGCGTCACACTAGCACATGCGTTTTTTAAAAGTTCAAGCATTTTATTTGCTGTGAAAGGAGGAGTTGTATTGTTTCTTGCGGCGTGTCCTTTGACTTGTGCCCAGATCATTTCAATTGGATTATATTGACAGTAGTACGGAGGAATTCTGATTACAACATGCCCATATTCTGCTGCCATTTCGTCGATGACATATCGTTTTGGCTGCTTTTTACTTTTTAATATTTTAAGTAATTCTACTTTTAGTAGGGATTCGTCCACATCTTCCCCATTATCACGAAGCCAGTTTATAATCTCGTGTTTTTTGTTGGCCTGTGTTGGCATTTTATTAATTTGGCGAGAGTGATAGGGTGCATTATCAATAAATATTGTTGATGGCTCTTCAAGTGATGTAAGCATTTCTCTGAACCACTTTTCATACACGTCCGCATTCATCTCCTCATGATAGTCTCCTGTTTTTTTTTATTTGAACGCTAACAGAGCGTCTGGTACAAATCCCTTTGTAGTTCCCGCATGGCAAATGATGAGGCGTTCACCTTTCCCCATTGGCACTGCAGAAGTAGAAGCAGCAGTATCGTCAGTCCAACCTTTTGGTATGGAATGATTGGCATTGAGCCAAGTTTCATCTGTGAAAACGACATTCGACCAGTCTTCTATTTTCTTCGCTTGTCTTAAAAATTCACAGCGAGACAAGGCTATATCACGACGTTCCATTAAAATTTTTCTTTTGTCGGATTTCTTATACAAGAACCCGATTTGGTGCAGCACCTTTGACAAAGAAGATTTTTGACCACGAAACAAGCCACAATTTCGTAGAGACGCTACAAATTTTTTCAAAGTAGGAATCTCTTTGCTTGTGTAATAATTGTATATATGACGACGAATAGCATCAGTATCAAAACTGTCAATTGCTGTCACTTTACGGGGCTGACGTTTTTTCTTAGGCGTAGATAGCTTGTTCTGTTCAATACCACTACTACCATAGGCTTCTTTAGTGATTTTCGCCACCGTTGGAGCACTAATACCTAATGCTGCTGCAACACGGTCTCTAACTTGGGTTACTGGTATAAGGAATCCGCCATTGCGGCTTTCCTTTTCAAAAAATTCACGAAGCCGCAGCACTAACTCTCTGGATTGTCCTTTAAGCACCATACCTTTCGGCATTTTGCAAGTAAAATCTTACTGGGAGGAACGATACGCTCAACTCAATCAAAGTAAGAACAATGAAATCAATACGGTGGAATATAAATACTCAACACAGCGTATGAAAAATATGAAAGAGCACTCAGCGAACAGAAATGTGACTAGCACGGGAATTTTGTTGCGAGTGACAGACATCACAGCAAAATGGCGTCGCCGGCGCGCCGTTCAGTGTTGCCAATTCGGCTTAAAAAAAAAGGGGTAGGCTGGATGAGAAAATTAGTGATTTACTACCGCAGACGAGGGCGCCATTGTCTCTAAGTAAAGTTTGGAGCAGCGGACCCCGCTTAATGGAAAAATGCTTCATAAAGTAGTTATTTTTTATTTTGCAAAGTACAAAGTAAAATATTTTGGGAGGACTGAATTAGTGGGTATGCAAAAATTAATGTGCCCAAATAACAAATATATTTAAAGAAGTGAAGTTTTTAAATAATATGAAATATGTATTTAAGCAAAAATAAAATATCCGTGTTAAATCGATTAAAAGTTCTTCCTGACTAAAATCGATTATTACAAAACATAGTATCCGTAATACATTGGTACAACACTAATTGATCAGAATTCGACCTGCCAAAAGTAAAATAAATGGTTGGAACGAGTATATATATTTATATCTTTTATCTATACCAATAAATAGAATTGGAATGTCTGTTTGTAATGTCAAAATAATAGGCTTTTTTCATGCTCACAGGGTTATTTTCACGACACCTATGCCTAAAATACAGATTAAAAAAATTTTTTCTGTGTGTCTGTTTGTTCCGGGTAATAAAATATAGCCTAGTTTACGCCCTGATGTTAGAGCTTTCCATTGGTGAAAGAATTTTTGGAATCGGTCCAGCCGTTTTGAAGATTACCCGGAACAAACAGACAGACAGACAGACAAAAATTTTTTAATCGTTATTTTAGGCATAGGTGTGCAAATAACCGTGTGAGCATGAAAAAAGTCTATTATTTTGACATTACAAACAGACACTCCAATTTTATTTATTGGTATAGATCAGTGGTTCTCAAACTTTTTAAATGACGGAACCCTTTTGGGAAGCAAAATACTTGATGGAACCCTACAATAAAACAATTATTTTTATAAGTGTATTCTATATTAATCAGCATAATAAAAGTACAATGTATCAGTTACTAATTATTATTTACTTCACCACTTGGTAAGGACAATAATAGAAAACATTAAAAAAGAAAAAATCTAACTAGTGGGAGGTATGAAACTGTTTTTTATTTTTCATCAATTGCTTGATATCAGGTTTGATGGAAGAAAGTTGGAGTCTCATATCAGCTTCGGCGTCCAGTCTATTGCGATATTTTGTTTTCGTGGCTGCGTAGGTAGAGAATCCTGTTTCGCACAAATATGTAGTTGGGAACGGGAGAAGAATATCCAGAGCCATTTGGCCAAGCATTGCATATTCATCTTGGATTCTGCACCAAAAATCATTAAGAGGCGTCGTTTTGAACAATGACTCCATACTTGTGTCTGATGACATTTCTAAAAGAGATTCATATATCTCATTTGACATGTTTTCAGGCTTTTCCAAGTTGGGTAAAAAAGGATTATGAATCCAGGAGTTCACTTTAATTTTTGTATTGTGTTCTTCGGGAAAATACTTTTCAAAAGATGCGCGCATCGAACTGAGATATTGGACCAATTCTTCAAACACATTATCTTCAAACATTTCTGAGTCGTTTTCGCTAACAAACTCACTGAGTAACGTAAAACTTTCTATTTCTTTCTTACCAATGCAAATGATCCAAAAATCTAATTTTCTTTTAAAAGCAGTTATTTTATTATAGGCCTGAAACACTGTTGTCTGTTTACCTTGCAACGATAAATTTAATTCGTTAAGTTTTTGAAAGATATCCGCCATAAAAGACAATCGGAACAACCAAGTTTTATCATACAAACGGTCCTTCAAATTAAAAGAAGTATCTGCTGAAAGAAACATTTGTAACTCGGCTCTAAGTTCAAATAGCCTTGTTAAAGTTTTTCCCCGAGACAGCCATCGCACTTCTGTATGGAGCAGCAGTGTTTTATGTTTGCTGCCATAATCTTCACACAATAATGAGAACAATCGGGATTGTAGTGGTCGTGATTTGATAAAATTAATTATTTTTACCGCTTCATCCATAACTAATTTTAGATTAGACGGCATTTGCTTCATCGCAAGTGCTTGTCTATGCAGAATACAATGACTGGAACTACAATTAGGCGCTTTATTTTTCATTCGTGACACTGCTCCTGCTGTTTTACCTGTCATCGCCTTGGCCCCATCTGTACAAATGTCAATGCAATTGTTCCAACTGAGATTATGTTCTTCAAAAAATATATTTATTTTATTAAAAATTTCTTCCCCGGTAGTGTTTGTAAGCAGCGATGAACACATAAGCATGTCTTCTTCAAAAGAACTTTTATATGGATATCTCACAATAACCAGCAGGATAGCCAAACCAGCGACATCAGTCGACTCGTCCATTTGCAAAGCGAATCGTGTATTTTGTAGACGTGTAACTAGTTCTTGTTTGCCGTAGCTTGCCAGATCATGGATTCGTCGTGAAACAGTATCGTTTGATAGCGGAACAGTAGAAAGATGCTTTGCAGATTTTTCATCAAGCATACATTTTGTTATGTCTAATACACATGGTTTTATTAATTTCTCAGCGATAGTGTGCGCTTCACCTGCTTGTGCAATGCGATAGCTAACTAAGTATGATGCCTCCGTGGCCTTTTCGTTGGTAGTTTGTGTTACATGCATCATATTTTTTTGACTTTCTAATAACTGATCTTTTTTGCGAACAAAAAATTCTTTATTCTTGTCTTTAGTCTCGGGGTGTACGGTTTCTAAATGTCGACGCAATTTGGCAGGTGCCATGGAACTATTAGGAAGCAGTTTACTACAGAGCATGCAGAGAGGTGAGCCGTTGGAATCAACAAATCCGAAACTGATATAAGATTAACCGTCGAGCTTGACGTCGTGGCACTCGTGGCATCATCTTCTGGATCGGTGATTGCTAAATTCTCCGCGCGCATTGCTTTTGAACATTCAGCGTCATTAGAAGATGTTGTTGGAACACGTTTAACACCTTTAAGCCAACGTTCCATTCTTCTTTATTTATAATGTTACAAGTCAGGATAGTGGGGTTTAAATAATGCACAATCGTTACTGCGTATAAGAGACTAAATTTAGAACCTACAGGGAAGAAATGTATAAAACTGAGACAACAGAATACAGCAGGCAGTAAAACAATGAACACTAGTTTCTCGCTAGCGAGCTTGTAAGTAGGTAGTAACTTATCGCTCCGAACGCTAATCATCAACTGACGACGCCAATTTTTTTTTTTTTTTTTTTTTTTTTTTTTTGTGTGTGTACAGCTGTTGGCCGCAGATGGCCTTGACAGCTTGACGCGGACTATGGGTGAGCGCTGAGGGCTCTCAACCCGGAGAAAAGTATGCTAAGCGACATCGCCCAAGGGCTCCCCCTGTGGGGAACGGACCTCGGCTTGGGGCGTCGCTGGAGGCAAAGTGGGCGTGCCCACGTTTTTGGTAGTGACTTTTGCGCGGCGCGGTTTCGCACCTCGACGGCGAGGGCGGAACCGCGGATATTTATTTGTTAAGGCCTCGCGGGCCGTGTAGGCTCTTTGTTGAGCGAGTGTGATAATGTCGTCCTCTTCGTCGAGGACGTCGGATGGAGGAGATTTTGGAGGGTCTATAGGAAGCCGCCCCAACCACTAGTTGGTTGGGGTGTGTCATGGCAGAGTCAAAGTAGCTCTGAGAGCACCGTTTCATAAACTGCTTGATGGTCGGCAGTTCGAGGTCGATGTGGAGATCGACGTTTCGTATGAACCACGGTGCTCCCGTAGCTCGGCGCATGAAACGATTTTGTAGTGTCTGTAGCCTGTGGATCCTGTGTGGCTTAACATGCGCGAACACCACGCTGGCATAGGTCATGATAGGCCGTATGCAGGTGGTGTAAAGTCGGACTTTGCTACTCAGGGGCATACGCGACCTAGAGTTGAGTAGACAGTGGAGACGGCCCATCACAAAGGCTGCCCGTGCGCGGACTTTCTTTATGTGAGGGGCGAAGCTGAGTCGATCGTCAAGGGTCACACCCAAGTATTTGGCCTGCCTGGTCCAAGTGACCGGCTTGTTGAAAATTTTAAGGGGGGGAATGCTATCGATAGAGTAGGAACGGGCAGTTCGTCTAGTGAACATGACCGCCTGACTCTTCTCGGGGTTGATTTCTAATCTCCATTTCCTAAACCAATTGGCTAGGGCGGTAACCGCTGTTTGGAGAGTCCTGGCTACTGTTGTCGGGGATCTACCAGCACAAAAGAGTGCGGTGTCATCAGCGTAAAGCGCTTTATGTACCCGGTTGAATTTGGGCATATCGCTAGTGTATAGCGTGAAGAGAAATGGGGAGAGGACCGACCCCTGAGGGACGCCGGCCTTGATAGGGTGGGAGGTCGACAACGTCCCTTCCACCCTGTAGCGAAAGCTGCGATGACTTAAGTAGTCATGTATAATGTGAATTAAGTAGTGAGGGATCTTGAGGAGATAGAGTTTGTAGATTAGGCCTTCATGCCAAACCTTGTCGAATGCTTTCGCTACGTCTAGGAATAATACACCCGTATATCTGTTCATGATGAACTGACTACTTGTGTATTCTACCAAACGGTGAACTTGTTGTACGCAGCTGTGTTTAGCTCGGAAGCCAAACTGTGCGTCGGGAATGAGGTTGTTAGCCTCGGCGAATGTACGTAGTCTACTGAGAACTATTCGTTCGTAGATCTTACCTAGACCTCTTAGTAGACTAATCGGGCGGTAACTACTAGGTTCGGTACGGCGCTTGCCGGGTTTGTGGATTCCTATTACCACGGCCTCTTTCCATTGCGCGGGAAAGATGTTATTATTTAGTGCTGCATTGAAGATGCAGCACAACAGGATTATCAAGTGGGCGGGGAATAGTTTAATGACTTTATTTGAGATTCCGTCCGAACCTGGGGCTTTCCTGGTTTTGAGACCCCTGACTAACGATTCGACCTCATCGGTGGTCACTGCTGGGATTGGCTGATCGGGGCTGTCGTTTCCTAACGAGCGCGAGAGAGTGTTACGACGTTCCACTTCGTCGGCGATGAAGCGGTGATTCGCGGCGTCGGGGTGTAGTGTACTCGGCGTACACTGAAGCTCTAAGCAGTCGGCCAGGCATTCTGACTTTTCATCGTCCATGAATGCCGGAGGCTGGTTGGGTCTGGTGAGAGGAGGGAGAGTGGACACGATGTCTTTTTTGAGTGAGCGGGAAAGCTGCCAAAAGGCTGTGTGAGAGGGTTCTAGCTCCTCGATCATGGCGTCCCATTTGCTCTGTCTCAATTTTTTAATTGCTTGTTTAACCTCCCTCTGGAGTGACCGTAGGCGGGTACGGTTGTCCTCCGTAGGGTAGCGGTCATAAGCGCGTGTCGCGGCGTTTTTCCGTCTCAACAAGTCACGGACGTCGTCTGGCAGGCGCCATTTACGATCGCTCGTATCTGGTACCGGCCGCGAGCAGTCGTCCATTATCGACTGCACGTGACTTGTGAGCGAGTCGATCGCCTGAGAGGTATCTTCCTTAGACGTAATGTCTTTGGGAATTTGATCAAGGTGGACCGACGAGGTTGACTTGAGATTTTTCTCTAGCCGTGCCCAGTCAGTCGCTATCTTGGTCCTTTCGTTATTGTGGCCTGAGGGGCCGGGGGTGCGGGAGGCTAATTCCAGAGTCACCGGGCGGTGATCTGAGTCTAACTCGTGTTGAACTTCTATTGAACATAAACGAAGGTTTATGTTTTTGAGAAGAAAGATATCGAGTATGTCCGGCCTGTGCGAAACGTTAAAGGGGAAGTGTGTCGGCTCTATGGGCGCTATGACATCAAATCCCAGTCTGTCAGCGAATAGCTCCAAAGTCTTGCCCCTCTTATTGGAACTTTGACAGCTCCAAGAGGTGTTCTTGGCGTTAAGGTCACCGCCAATGATGACGGCGCCTCCCAATTCTAGCAAGGCTTTTAGATCTTTTTCAACCAACTGTTTCGAATGTTCTCTATTGGGAGAGAGATATGCGGATACAAGGGTGATAGGCTGATGGCCTGAGAGGGCTAGCCTGCAAATTGAAGCTTCAATGTACATCAGAGGGGGCGGATCCACAGGTGTGCAATGCAGCGACCTTTTGTAGTAGATAAGCGTTCCGCCCATTGGTGAGGTTGTCCTATCGTTGCGAACTATATTATAGTTGGCGACTCTAGGGTCCTTGTTAAATGGTTTAAGGAACGTCTCTTGTACTAGCAAGATGTCGAGCTGGTGTTCCCGAAGGAATGTGCCTACTTCATCCTTCTGTTGGGTTAGGCTATTGGCATTGAATGTCCCTATTTTGAGGTGTCTGGGTTTAACTCTGCCTGGAGTGTACCTATCCATTTTATTTGAATTTAAGCGAGCCTAGACGCTCTAACGTGGGGGAAAATTTAATAGCGGTATTAAGGAGGGCGAGGTTGTTTCCCTCGTTCCTTCTTAATTCGGCTGCAATTTCGCGGATTTCCGTGAAATTGATTTGAGCTGCGAAGTTGGCCACCAGGGCTAGATCTGGATCTAGTCCTTGGGGGGCTTTTGGGGGCGCGCTTTTAGCGACGACGATAGGAATAGGGGCGCCCTGAGGGGGCTTGGGATTACCACCAGTGGGCTGGTTTGGCCCGGTTGTTGGTGGTTTGAGTTGAGATGTTGCGGGTGGGGCAGCGGGCTGCCTGTTGGGCAGGGTTGGGAAAGCCTCCTTGCTGTTTAGCAGGGGGCGAGCCCACGCATTGTGGGTTGGTAAGGGGGCTGGGACGAAGGTCTTGTTATAGTACAAGGCCTTGCCGTTTGTGTTGGGCTGGCGGACTAACCTCCTCGGCGCTCTTGGGCAGCCGCGGTAGTTAGCCGGGTGTCCGTATTCTCCACAGAGAACACACGCTGGTGGCTCTTTGCAGAGTGAGATGTCCTTTGGCCGTTCACACTGAGAGGTGTGATGGTCACCTAGGCACTTAACGCACCTAGGACGGGCAAAGCAGTTTTTGGACGAGTGTCCATACAGTTGGCACTTGTGGCATTGTGCCAGGTTGCCATTTTTGTGTGGGGGCTCAACCGAGACCCCAGATAGACCGCAGATGGTCTTAATTTTAAAAATGCCTTTACCCTCTGCGTTATTTGTAAGGCAGACGAGTATCATGTTGAGGGGATAACGACCCCTACCCCGGATCATCCGGTGTACTTCTACAACCGGTAGATCCTGGGTTTTAAGAGATTCTAGAATCTCTTTGGTCTCTATTTCCCTCGGTACGTTGCGTATTACAGCACGCAGAAGTTTGGCTTCAGGGAGGGTGTATGTATGGTAGGGAATCTGTTGATTCCCTAGCATGCTTGACACGGAGCGGTGGTCAGCTGACGAGTGAAGGTCCACTCGTATGCCTTGGGGGGTGGATTTCGCAGATTTGTACGAAATCCTGTTGGTGTTTAGCCACGCGGAGATGGCTAGTTACTTCTCTTTATCCCTAATGTATAGGGGCGGCGGAGCCAGTGGTTTTTTGACCGTCTGTGGGGCGACGGTGTTGCTGTCCGTAGTGGATGGGACAGAGAATGGGGCTGTCTGCGAGACGACAGGGAGGGCCGAGGCGGTCGTAGCGGTCGTTTCAGACGGGATTGCGGCTGGAGTTATGGCCGATTCGGTCGGCTTTATTTTTGGGGCCTTAGAGGGGGCCTCTTTGTTGGCTTTTGCCTTCTTAGTACGCTTACGGGAGCGAACTTCGATGAAGGAGCCCTCATTGGGCGAATCTTCCGACTCGGAGGAAGATGAAGCTGAGGCTGAGGAGGGGACCGATTCAGTATCCATCGCCGTGCCGGTGGCCGGTAATTCCGGTTTGAGCGGCAGGACGGTGGAGTGAGCGCGCAGGGGTTGCGGTGGAAGAATAGTTATCGCTCCAAAATGTTGAGCGATGTAGGCTTTTATCTCGGGGATCGCCAGAAGGGCGTCGATGGTGATAGTTTTTTCCGCCATCGTGGGCTGGCGGGAAAAACGTTCGCAGGAATGTGTCCTATCGCCCTGGGTGGGGTAAACCCTGGGTTGTGTGTAGTGTGTGTCCCTCCCAACCGGGTGCAGGTCGGGAGGATGTGTACTTAACTAATGTGCCCTAAGCTTGTACTCCTTCGCCAATCTTAATGTGCGATAGGTTCCTAGCTGCTCGGGCCGTTAGGCCTTCGCAGAAAAATGATGAAAAGCCGTAGATTAGGTCCGACTAGGAGATCCCCCAAGGCCGGATGCTCTAACCCCTTCCGATTGTTAGCTCTGCCCTGAAGGGGCTCGGCAGGCAAATCGGGGCCTTGCCTCACCCGGCTTCGTTTACACCGTGAGGTTTCCGCCGGGGACCAAACAATATGGTTTTCTGCCCTGAGGGGGCCAAAATGGGTTGACTTTTTATCTACCAACGGTAGAAATCTGCACTCGACGTCTTGAAAAAGTCGACTCGTGCAGTTGGGATCCGGCAACACCTGCGTCCAAACAGCGAAACTGCCACAGACAACCGTATACACGGCCACCCGGAGCGGGCCACTGAACGGCCACAGACGTTGAACAAGATGGCGGCTTGACGCGACGCGTGGTTCGCTGCGAGAGCGAGCGAGACGGAGCGAGAACGCACGACCGCAGGGGGCGGGTGCGGGGTGAGCGCGGCGAAATGGAGAGCAGCGAGGCGCACGTCCGTGCGCTACGGGTCTCCGACGCGGAATCTAACGACGCCAACGCGCGATCGCCGCTTTTATACTTAGTCCTAGACTCGATCTCAAATATTCTCGAAAATACTCGAGTCGGCACCTTTGATAAACAAAAAGCAAAAATAAAAACAGAAATTTAAAAATAGCGTTGTAAACAATATCGACTTTATCCTTTGAAGTTAGAGACGAAAGTCGCTAGTTGACAACTATAGCGTCTAATTCAGAGGCGGCTTTTATCAAAGAGACTGAGCGCTTACAAGTATACTACCCGCTCGTTTTAAGTTTGCCGCTGGCGATAGGTATGAGTGTATGACGTTCGAAATTTTTTATTTAATTGTAACAATAAAAATTGTGTACGTTAGATATTTGGGTAAAACTATGACACATTATAAGTTTTGTTGTCACGTGGGGGAGGGTACGCGCATTCCACAGACCGGCAAACTTAGAGCGAACGCGTTGTACAAGTATAAAATTGTTGAGACCAAACTTATGAGATATTGTACCAGCTAATGTAACACAAGCTTATACAAATACAAATAA
The DNA here is from genome assembly GCA_032191425.1 of Lymantria dispar. Lineage (NCBI taxonomy): Eukaryota > Metazoa > Arthropoda > Insecta > Lepidoptera > Erebidae > Lymantria > Lymantria dispar. Next base: position 30,828,044 of record CM063449.1, on the reverse strand, counting down.
ATAAATAAATAACATTCATAGCGTTTTGTCTCCGCGCGGCCGCGGAGTCCGCACAGCCGCGGAGCGACCAGAGAGAGGTGTTTTGATTTTTTTATTTCTAAATTCTTGCGGAACCCCGACAGAGGTATCACGGAACCCTAGTGTGCCGCGGAACACACTTAGAGTATAGCTGGTATAGATTATTAATTAGTGGATATAAATAATTTAAAATATTAGTGACGTACACATTTTCGAATAAATTTAAAAAGTTAAGTGATATTAAAATATATAAATTGAAGAAATGTGTAAATTCTGTTCTCAGCAAATAGATGGCATGAAAAACAGATTTTCGGCAAATTTCGTTTAGTGACGGTATTGGATTAAAGGTGCAATATATAAACAAAACCTAAAAGGCAAAGATAAATGAATCATCATCCCGTCTATGTACGTCCCACTGCTGGGACCTTCATTAATTTAGGGAAATTGATCTGTGAGGGGTGGCGATGAATGGATATGAGTTGGGATCGATGCAATAAGGAATGACGGATGGGGATGAGTGGAAAGAGATGGGGCTAGGTGAAGTGGTGACGGATAGAAATGAGTGGGGACGAATGGGTATGGATGGGATAAGTGATAGCGGATGGGGATGAGTGGGGATTGCATAAAATAAAACGTATTTGGTTGGTGTTCCGTTATCGTTAAAGCTTAGGAAGCTCTGCTCCTAAGGTATATACCTTTTTATTCTCATTCTCTTTGAGCCTACCCTTCTAAAGAATCACTTCTGCCGTATGTGAATTGCACACATACAGATTTTACATTTTTATGCTTCCTTATAGCTTTATCATCATCTCAGCCCATACACGTCCCACTGTTGGGCTCAGGCCTTCTCTACCAAGGGAGGGAAATTGATCTACTATACCACGCTGGTCAAACGTGTTGGCATAGGGGGTCAGACGTGTTGGCATACCTTGATCAATAGATAAAAATTGGTACTCAATAAAGATTTATAGATATTAGACAATTGTCCGTTATAACAAAACGTAACCAAAAAACGGTTGACATGCTTCTAATGTACATAGGTGTACCGGTATGAAATGAGCGTTTTTTTTGTGAAAATAAAATATTAATTTTGATTAGATAAAAAAATAAATTTATTCAAAATATTGTCCATCACTTTCTACACATTTTGTCCACCTTTTTGGTAATTTGTGGATACCATGCCAATAGAAATGTTCTTCTTTTGAAGCAAACCAATCAGACACCCAATTTTCCATTTCCGCGTAGGAATCGAACCGCTGCTCAGCCAATGCGTGTCCCGTCGATGAAAATAAATGGTAATCGGAAGGAGCCAAGTCCGGTGAATACGGCGGGTGGGGTAGCAACTCCCAGCCAAGTACTTTGATTGTATCCTGAACCGATTTTGCTTTGTGTGCAGGTGCATTGTCGTGTAACAAAATTACTTTGCCGTGTCTTCTGGCCCATTCTGGTCGTTTTTCGATCAATGCGTTGTTCAAATCGATCATTTGTTGTTTGTAGCGACTAGTATTAACAGTTTCACCAGGTTTTAGGAGTTCATAATACACCACACCCTTCTGATCCCACCAAACACAGAGCATTGCCTTCTTCCCGAAACGATCTGGTTTTGTAGTCGATGCTGATGGTTGCCCCGGATTAACCCATGATTTTCTCCGTTTAGGATTCTTAAAATAAATCCATTTTTCATCGCCAGTGACAATTCGATGCAAAACTGATTTCCTTTCGTGTCTTTGAAGCAAAATTTCACAAGTGTTTTTCCGGTTTTCCATTTGTCTTTCATTCAATTCATGAGGCACCCATTTTCCACACTTTAGAATTTTTCCCATAGCTTTCAAACGGTCTGAAATTGTTTGTTGTGCAACATTTAACATAGCTGCCATTTGCTTCTGACTCAAAGTATCATTTTCATCCAATATTGCTTGCAGTTTAACGTCTTCGAATTTTTTTGGTGGTCTTCCACGTACTTCATTTCTCACATCAAAATCATTACATTTGAATCGTTGAAACCATCTCTTGCATGTTGCTTCTGATAGAGCATGATCACCATATGCTTCGACAAGCATTCGATGTGATTCTGCAGCATTTTTTTTTAAATGGAAACAAAAAATTAATGCTTTCCGCAAATCATCACTTTCCGGCACAAAATTTGACATTTTTAACACAATAAAAAAATATGACGTTGTTTGTTTACTAACTGTTAGGTTATTGAATGTTTGACAGATGTCATGCCAACCAAACAGAAAAAAAATTGAGGCTCATTCACAACAAATAACCCCTACCAACACATTTGTATCTTAACGCTCACTTCATACCGGTACACCTGGTACAAGCAGGCACAAACAACTGACGACGACGCGACGTTGCCAACTAACAATAGCACAACAATTATTGGTTCGGTGCCATGATTCTGCTTCGCTACGTTGGTAACTGAACAAGGATTAATAAGTTGATTATTACCAGAATATTTATGTCATCTTTCTCTTTCTACGTGATTCCTGGCGTGCAAACAGAGAGAGGAGGTAATTGGCTGGCGGCTTAATAACAAGCAACATTCCACGAATATTGATATTTTCTTTTTTATTTTTTTATTGCAAGCAGTGGCAAACGAGCAAATAGTACACCTGATGGTAAGTGTTGCTGCCGCTCATGGACTTTTATTAGGCTCGGTGATACCAAAGGCACCACCAAAACCCTCCACACGCAAACACCCTCAAAAAGTTGGGCTTCCGGCTCTCTCGCTCACCGAACGAAGCACAGTAACAAATTGCTACTACTCAGACGTCGATTTTCTGCGAGAGCGTGGTACTGCCCCGGACGGACCGGCCCGCGGCTGTAGACAGATAACTGTCGACAGTGTGGTCCTACCACTATTAACATATATATATATATATATATATATATATATATATGTATAAACAGAAGACGCTCTTATTTCTATTGCTCTAACAGTTAACTGTGATAAACTTTGATAAATCAATCTGTTATGTAAAGTGGTTTCGTTTCTCGTTACTATCGTATGCTACGAAAACTGTGTATTATATTTTGACGTATGAAACGTTATAATGGTTCAACCGTGCATTAATAGAAATAAGGTCATGATTATTTTAAGGCGTCTTCATCAGCTTAAAACCCAACGGTTATCGGTATCGGTATTGACACAAAATATCGGTTGGAAGCCATTGTCGGCAATAGTCGATAACGCCCATGTCTAATAGATACAGACTCACGTGTATATATGTATGTATATACTACTATACTAGACACGCACCAACGTGTCGTGTGACGGACGAACCATTTCGAGCCATTTTTGAGACTCCTTACTAATATTATTAATGCGAAAGTAAGTTTGTTCGTTTGTTTATTTGTTTGTTACGCTTTCACGCTTAAATCACCGAACCGATTTCAACAATTCTTTCACCAATGGAAAGCTATAGTATCAGGGAGTAACATAGACTATATTTTATGCCGGTGTTCCCACGGGAACGGACACTACGCGGATAAGGCGACTGAAACCGAAGCGAAGCGAGGGCGAGTTGCTAGTTATTTATATAAAGCAAAAAAACTTTTTATATATAACTAATATAACTCCAACATTTGCCTATAACATTTCTTAAATAAATTTCTATTAACACAAGAGCCTGTGGACACCAGACCTTCGTGATGTTATTAAGGCTGAAATTTTATCAGCGCATGCTCCCAACACAGGTGAGAACGGTGGCCCATTATGAAGTTTGGGTTACAGTGGCTTTGGCAGATAAAAGGTACTAAAGGTGATAAAATACCGATCTATATTCGTCAAATTATTAAGCGTGGTTTTTTGATATTACCTTCAGGACGTTATTAAAACGGGAACGGGAACTACGCGGGGAAAACGACCAAAACCGAAGCGAAGCGAGGGCAGGTTGCTAGTGTAATATACTTAGAATGCAAAGATCGCGAGGTTTTTTTTTTATGGGTGGGCTATGGTAAGCGCACGCGCGGTCCAGTCCGTCCGGGGCGATGAAAGGACGGCGCACGGGCCCATAACACACCCGTACCCACGTCACCTCGTTGTTGGGCCGACCACCGGAGCAGATGTGACTTGTCGTCAGTGGTCGGCCTCACGGAATACCCTTTCGGGTAACCTCACCTCTCGACGTCCTGGGACGGCGGTCGCCGTCGCGCGGTCAGCCTCTCTGATCGCGAGAAGGTTAACACTTGTTTTCCTTGTTACGTTCGCGCGTTCATTAAATCGGTAAATTATTGGTTTATTAATTGATTCATAATCATCATCATCATCATCTCAGCTCACATATGTTCCACTGTTGGTCTAATACCTCTACCGCAATGGAAGGTGAAGTGACTTGCTGTACCACGCTGGTCCGATTGGTCAAACAGGTTCGTATAGGGTTTTTAGGGTATTTCGAGTTATCCCTCTCTTGCATGGATGTTGTGTGCATTATCCTTACCCTTAGTAATATTTTATTAAACCCATAGGTAAGATAGGGAAAGGTGAATTGGTTATTACTTCGACACTACACGGAAAATAATTGCTTAATTAAGTTATTTTAATACTAGCAACCCGCCCTCGCTTATAGTCGTTTTACCCGCGTAGTTACCGTTCCCGTGGGAATACCGGGATAAAATATAGCCTAGTTTACGCCTTAATATTATAGCTTTCCATTAGTGAAAGAATTTTTGAAATCGATCCAGCCGTTTTGAAGATTACCCGGAACAAACAGACAGATAAACAGACACAATTTTTTTAATCGCTATTTTAGGCATAGGTGTCGTGCAAATAACCGTGTGAGCATGAAAAAAGCCTATTATTTTGACATTACAAACAGACACTCCAATTTTATTTATTGGTATAGATGTAAGAATCTCAATCAGGCGACTCTATATAGCATTTTGTCCGTCCTCAATGTTTTTTTATTTGTATAACAGGCAAAATGTGACTGTTTTTGTTATTTATTCAAGAATGACGCATGGCCAATCAACAAAAATAACATCTGCAGTCATTGCAACACTTATTTTTCCTTATAGCTTTATGCGCGAGAAATTTTAACAAGATATTATTTTTCATAGAATATATGATTTAAATCTATCAGTTCAACTCCTTCACGTTCCACTGTTGGGCTCGAGCCTCCTCAACAATAGAAGGGGAATTCACCTTACTATACCATGCTAGTCAAACAGGTTGGTATAGGGTTTTATTTCGAGGTTTTATTCTCTTACGTAGATGTTATATACGCATTATATCCCTTAGTCGTCTTTTACGACATCCACGGGCAAGAAGGGAGTGATGATTTGTGTTCTTACACCGTCACCACACGGACTATAAATCTATACTAATGTTATAATATATCGGAGTTTGATTGATTGAACCCGTTAGTCCTATGATCTACGGGTTTACCGGGCTGGCTACGGTTATCAAGGAATCGGTACCAGTGGTAGGCTCACTGGTGATAGGAATGAAATACGGTAGGGTGTGGGGTCGCACGCCGCTCATCAGTGTGCCCAGAGCTTAGCCTACCAAAAAAAGGATCTACGGGTTCGAATTCAAAAATTCCATAAGTGTTGTAGAAACCAAATATCGCGTTACGGTCAATAGATGTGAAGCATCAATGAAAAATATTACAAAACGCAGAATTCTTACGTTATCATGCCATTCCACATCTAGGATAAAAGTACAAAACCGATCCAATTGCGGAAAGGTGTGGGACAGGGAGATGTCATATCTCCGAAACTGTTCACCACTGCGCTGGAAGATGTCTTCAAGCTCTTAGACTGGACCAGACTGGGCATTAACATTAATGTCGAACACATCACTCACCTTCGGTTATTGTAGTAATAGCAGGAGACATGGAGGACGTTGTCATGGTGTCAAGGTGTGAAAATCCTCCATGGCTTAATAAACTCAGCAAGGTTTCTCAATTAGTGGGTTTGCGAATAAATATGTAAGACGAAATTCATGTCTAATGCCCATGTCATTCCCGTAATTGGTATGGGATTCTCGAAGATGTCGATCATTATGTTTATCTAGGACAAACAGTTCAGTTAGGTACATCAATTTCGAGAAAGAGGTCAGTTAACGAATCGAACTCGGATGGGCAGCGCTTAGGAAACTTAGATACTCCATTTTTTTGTCTAATATTCCGTAGTGCCTGAGAATAAAGGTTTATAACCAATGTGTTTTCTGGAGAGGGCCATACTAAGTGAGTTATTTTTCTACATGATAAAAGCCGAAACCCGGCAATCTGTAGAAGAACGGGTGTAATCGATATAGCCCGAATAATTAGTAGGCTGAAATGGCAAGGGGCAGGCCACATCGCTCGTCGAACGGAAAACGATTGGGCAAGAAAGGTTCTTGAATGACGACCACGAATCGGACGACACAGTGTGGCACAACCCCCATTAGGTGGACTAACGTAATTTTGGAAGTAGTAGAGGACCATTGGGTGCATCCAATGGTCCTCTGTAGATGGCACAGAAATATTCTGAGCGTCATTCTAGTGAGGAGACCTATGTCGAGCTGTGGACGTTTATGGATTAATGAATGGATAGAAGAATGGCAGTTCATTGCTAAGACGATGCTTGACAGCAACGGGAACTAGGATGAAATCTCTGCCTATTGCAAGACAATTGTCTCGCAGAAGGTGGCGGCGGAGAGGATTTTTGATGGCGGTAGATAGGTAGGTGCCACACTCTTGGACAGAACCAAAGGTTAGGATATAATTAAATAATGTATAAAAATACGAAGAATTACACTGTTTGTGCAAATCGTACTGTAATATTAGTTATGCTTATTTATGTATAATAATATTACGTCTACGTCTACGTTGTTATATGGGCTAGGAAAAAAAGTCGTTCATACAAAACATTTTAATATAATTACATTGTCTAGCTAAAACACGAACTAACAGTTATATCAGCGCTTTTTAATAGCATCTGCTGTTAGGCAGCTTCGCTGTTCATCACAAACGATCCTTGTACACATAAATGAGACCAATTGTAAAAGCATAAAAAATGGTGACGTAAAAGCCTTTGTATTCGAAAAACAGCCAGTACATCATAACAATAATATCGAGGATTAGATACAAATTTTCTCCACTTTGATATATCGATATTTCTTATTACGTTAAAAACTTTTAATATTAAATCATCATAGCTCTTAATGATGGCGATCCTTAAGAAACCAGTATTGATTACGTATTTTATATAATCATCTAAGTTATTTTCATTTACATTATCTTCAATGGTGGTCATAAATATAGATAAGAAATTGTTTAAATTCTTCTTAATGGCTTCATTTACCGATGACTTCACTTGGTTCTGGTTAATGATTTTGTAATCTTCATTTATGGCGCTTTGTGACATTAATACTTTGAATATAAATGTTTTATTTTTCTCTATAGCACAAGCGAACTCCGTATCTATTTTTACTTTTAAATCCAAAATATTTAGAACATTAATTGAACTTTCTAAAAACATAGTATTTACAATAAAGTAACATATTTCTTCTTGTTTCTTTATATCTTTTTCTTTTTTTAATATGTCGGATATATACTCTACAGCAAAATATTCCGTGAAAGTCATATGTATGAATTGTGGTATGTTATTATTCACGCTATATATTAAACCTGTCTTTTCACCTCCGATTTCAATTTTTTCTATCATATCATGAATTTCTTTCATGTCTTCCGTATTAAATATAACCTGACCATTAATTTGAAAAATGGCATACGCCGCTAGTTTTTTATGTATATTTATAAAAGCTTCACGTATTGTTGTATAAGCCTCTATCATATCTGGTTTGTACATGTCCATTTTGTTTTTATCTTCTAGACGTATTTTTTTTAATTTGCTTTCTAAAAAGTTTTCGTAAATAGCATACGTGTTGATATCCAAATCCCATTCTTTGGTGCAATCGTTATCATCTTTAATTGCACTTAAGAAATAATTAGCGACTAAATACATATGTAATGGTGTGCCCACAAATTCCAACAATTCTTTAATATCATTTACACCTAAATTTGTTCTGAACTGTTCTAGCGAATATTTACTAAGCCTAGTTGAAGAATGTAATAACTCTCTGTATTTATTTTGTAAAGGGAAATCCATTGGCAAGAACTGTACTTCTCTTTCTAGATATACCATAAAATACAAATAAACTTTATTTAATATGAAACTCTGTGGTTTGTTAATTCTTATAAAATTCTTCACAAACACTTTGTGTTGGTTATTCTGTATAAATAGTAAAAAATCTATTATATTTTGTAATTGTGCATCGTTACGTTCACTCAAAACTAAATTGTATTTCCAGAATTTCTCGAAGTATATTATCTGCTCGTTATCAGCTAAAGGTATCAACTCATATGGTTCGGCAATCTCAAAATTTTGTTGCAACATAGATTTTATTTTGTTATAGGGTCTACTGGTTATCCAAATTCTATGTTTCTGATGATATGTCCTTATGGCGTTTACAAACGATACAACTTCATCTTCATAAGTCGGACATATTTCATCAAAGCCGTCAAATAAAAATATTATGTTCTTACTTTTGAAATAATGAAGGAATAATTCTAACTCGAATGTTATCCATTCGTTATCTATAGAATTTTTTACGTGAACATCTCCATTGTTATCAGTCAAAGAAACCACATCACCTTTCCTCAATTTATTTTTTACTATAACTTGACAAATAAACGTTAACGTTTCAAAAGTATTAATAAATGTTTGGTTTTTCTTCCATATATTGAATTCTTTTGAATAATCTAATAAATTCATTCTTATCACCCAGATTTGTTCATCTAATTGTTTTGTTTTGATAGATAAAAAAGAAAGTAAAGTTGATTTGCCCATACCAGGTTTAGCTGTAATAAGTACCACGTCATCTTTGATGTCATGGAGTGTCTGTAAAATTTCGATCTTACTTTCTGTTTGCTCAAGTTGACCTCTAGTGACTTTTCTTTCTATAAAGAGATCCTTGATTTCATATTTTAATCCTGTTGCATTATAGTTCATCAATTCAATTGCACTAGTAGATAATTCAAGCGTATCACTTATTACAATTTTTTCATCCGAAAGTATTTTGTTTAACACGACACCTTTAATTAATGCAACTGAAATGTCATCTATGATGAAATCTAAATTTATTTCCTGACCTTGAAATATTACTCTAGCCTTTTCAATTATTTTTTTTTGTGATTGTTGACTTAGATCGAATAAACTATTACCTTCGTCGTTTGTTATTTTAGCGTTTGAAAAATGTTTTATGATCGTGCCAATATAAGTTTTGTTTGTGATGACGGTAAAATTTCTATTCTGCACGGCACGGGCTATATAATTAATAAATTTCTATGTAAAATATTATCACATACTATAATAACGTATTTTTCTTTGTTTATATTATGTAATTGTCTAGCTATAACACTCAAATCGTTTATTGGAAAATTTTGTATAAATTTCAGGTCAAGTACAACGTAATCATTATCGTCTAAAGCTCGAGTTAATTTAATGAACGTCAATCTGATGATGTCTGTGACAATAATATTTCTTGACAGAAGGTCCACTGATTTTAAAGACATGGTGGGTTTCTCGTTAAAAGTACATTGAAGGTTTCTAATTTGCCTTAAATACATTATGCTTAACACAGTTATCATTGAGTTGTTCATAAGGCTGTCTTTTGCCTTTTGGTAAAAGTCGCAGGTTTTATTAAGATAATTTGCTTCCATTTTCACCATCCACCAATTTTGAATATTCACGTGAAATTGCTGAAAAATGGCATTAGATTTTATTTGAAAATATTTCGTGTCCACTCCTTCATGACATTCAATTTCTTGCTTTAATATTTTTCCCACGCCTTCCTCATCTTCTTGATTTGTAAAAAATACTAGTTTATTAAAAAACTCGTTCGCTAAATCCTCATTGCTAAATTCAAAGGAGAGTCTTGTAAAAGTTTGTAGCCTGACGTCTAATCTGAGTACATACAAGTTGCTAATTTTACTTTCTAACTGTTTCAAAAAAGCTTTGCTGTGCTTCTCTAGCTGAATTAAATTATCATTAAATTTTAATAGCTTTGTTGTTTGATCTAACACTAATAGGTTACCCACAGCGCTATCTAATCCGCCATTAATTCTAAAAAATTTGGCATAGTCATTGGTTTCATTTATTGTGATGATGTTATCTGACGTAGGCTTTGCAAGCAGAGCGTACATCTGGTTTGTTAAATACTTAAGTCTTTTATCAATGTTTCGAAAATTTCCCTTAACCGCTAAATCTTTGTTACCAAATGTAGCGGGTACATCAAATCGGAAATGTCTTAAAATACGTTTCACAGCTATTATGATACCAAGATTTATGTACGATAACGGCATGTTAATTCTTTCTAATTTTTCTATTAAATTTATAGGCATTGTATCGATGAATTTCAGCTGACCATTTTTGTGTCTTATAACATTTCTAAAGAGTAGATGACTAAATTTGTATTCAGTTGGCTCTAAAAGGAAAGATGGTAATAATTCGTCTGTTGGTTCTTCTTCTTCATCTAAGACTATATCTTCTGGTTTCGCGTTAACATGTTTGCTCAGTATACCTTCAAATAAAGTTTCTTTTAATAACAAAAGCTCATCGTCTTTGGCGGAATAGAATTCTACCCGAAATTTGGCTATCCTGCGTCCATCAGGTTGAACATTGGATACTTTAATCACTTTTTCAGCCAACAGTACATGATAGCGCAATATTAACTCATCGTTCATATCGTTTTTCTTATTATAGATGTATGCCAAAAGTCGTGTAGCTAATCTTTTTATTTCTTCTTTCAAAGCAATTTTACATAAAAACTCTACGTCTTCTTTCGTGTATAGTGGCTGGGAACCCAAATCACCTGTAGCTATTAAATCATTCAATATATCGGCGCAGCTGCCATTGAATATGTTATTAAAGTCCCCTTGTTTAGTTGTATACAAAACGAATACACAGTCTGTGTCGTCATAATTTCTTTTAAAAAACGGATCGGGACTTTTGATATTGAATTTCAATTTGATTTTCATAAAACTTTCAAAATATTTAGCCAAATCATTTTTGTTGTTGAGTGTTAAAACTTTATCTTCATTTTCTGTATGTTTAGCTTGTATAAATATCGCTATGGGTCGACTGTGCCCCTTTAATGTTATATGTAAACAAATATCATCAAAGGCACCATTACCCTCAACATTAGTGCCCAAGTAAAAGTCCTCGATTAAATCATTATGTTGTGCACGGAATAAGAATAAACTCAACAGTTTAGTTTCATATAACTGTCCACGGATTCCCGACGTACCTGCGCGTTTCCTATACATTTTCGATGTATTCATGACCAGCTCCTCTTATTTATTACGAAAGTATAGGTTCTAGCATATTTTTCTGAACTATATTTCAGCAATTCGTGCTTTTTAAGTTATTCAATCGTAATGTAATCTGTAAATAGATGTTAATATAAATATCTAACGTTATTTATTTATATACTAAGGTACCTGCGGGTAATAAGGCCTAATTACCAAAATCGTGTCAAAATGAGGAATATAGGTACAAAGCCGAAACGCCAGGCGCGGCATGCATAGACTTGTCGCTACAGGTTCGTACGCATGCGATACCTCACCTCCCGCCATCAGTGTTGCATTAGATTTTGTGGGAAGCGGCCGCGCGGCACAAATAATAAATATTCTTCTGACTTAAGCGTAAGTATTTCTTAAAATATTATAGTTGTGTTTGTAAATTTATACCGTATTTCACTGAGAACTAACCTTTTTATGATAATGCAGGTTTGATTTACTTATCATGATTCAAACATTTTATATTTTTGGTTTTCTACACATGTAATCGAAGGCTAATAAGGCCTACCAAATTTAGCCATAGGCCTTATTATCCTCTTACTATCAGTGATTTTTTCTTTTGTATTATGCCATTTAATTGTTTTGTTATATAGTTGATTGTTTTATTATTATACAAAACAACTCTGTGGTTGATTTAATATCACTTTTAAGCCTATAAAAATGCAAATATAACAAGTATGAGTATTTCTTCAACTCATTGTCTTTTTCTTTCCAGTGTTTCGATCACTATGCCTCCCAAACGAGCATTGTGGTCGGAAGATGACCTGATCTCTGCTGTACGAGCCGTTGAAAGAGGCACGTTGAGTACTTACAAAGCTGCAGAACGATATAAGATACCTAGAAGAACTATCAGAAATCATCTCCAGTCTGGCAGCTTACAGAAAACACTAGGTCGAAAACCAATATTAAACGAGGATCAAGAAACTGATCTTGTGAAGAGAATAGTCAGGTTTGCTGAAATAGGATTGCCTGTAACACCACATACACTTCATCGACTGATCTACAAATTCGTCGAGCTACATAATATCAAACACAATTTTAACAAAAGCGTCAAACTAGCTGGTAAGGACTGGCTTAGGCCGTTCATGAAAAGACATCCGGAGCTATCCAAAAGAAAAGCTCAGTTCATGAACGCAGCTAGAGCTCAAAAGCTCAACAAATTTATAGTGGATGATCATTTTGAAAAATTGAACGAAATCTATGACAGACTGGACTTGAAAAATCATCCAGAATGGATTTACAACATGGATGAAAAAGGTTGCCGCCTCACCATCCATCATCAACAAACAGTTCTGGCGCTAAAAGGGGCTAAGAGGATACATTTACAATCCTCTGAACACGCAGAAAGCGTCACCATCGCAGGATGTGTTAAAGCTTCAGGTACGGCCATACCACCAACGATAATTTTCAAAGGTAAACGTTTAAAGCCAGAACTATTCGACAACTTGTCGCCAGGAACATTAGTAGAAAAATCAGCAAAGGGGTACATGACTAATGATCTTTTCAAAGAATTTTTGAAGTATCTGGGTAGATTCAAAAGTACCGGGACATGTCTTTTGATATTCGATGGGGCAGCCTGTCATTTAGACCTGTCCATGGTGGAAGTTGCTCATTCATTAGACATTGCACTGCTTACCGTCTAACACCACGCATGAACTTCAGCCCCTCGATAAAGCTGTCTATCGATCATTTGAACATCACTGGGATGCTGAAGTATTGTCGTACCTGGACCAAAATAAAGACAAGAAAACCACCAAGTCAACTCACCAAGGCTCGCTTCAATATCATTTTTTCGAATGTCTGGTCCAAATGCATGACACACAATAATATTATAAGTGGATTTAAAGCCACCGGTTTGTTTCCTTTGAATCCCCGGGCTATTCCAGAAACAGCTTTTGCTCCGTCGATATTGACAGAGGTTCCTGCGCCACTAGTATCAGATGATGTTGAATTAGAACGTTTGCAACTTCTTGATTCTCCTTCGATATTTACGGAAGCTGCAGTAACTTTATCTTTCGAAAAAGAAAATTTGGAACCTCCAGTGACTCCAGAACCCAGTGTTAGATCTCCAGGAAGGCCGTCGACATCAGTTAACACGATGATGCAAACTCCTATCAGACCTATTGGTAGTTTCTATCGTATGGTTTACAGTTCTAGTTCTGGTGACGATGAAGACAATGTGCCACTTGTTCAACTAAAAAGAACTGCATTTGAAGAGCTAATGCCCACACCAATTAAAGTTACAAATAAAACTCCAACGGTCAGAAAGAAAGCCATCAACTACAGAGGCACACCAGTCACGAAAGACTTATTTGACAAGATTAAAAAAATAAATAAAAAGACTTCAACCGTGAAGAAAGGGAAAACCACAGCCGTTAAGTATTCTGCCCCTAAAGATGATGATGGATCTTCGCTTGATCAAGAAAGATGGTACTGTCATGGCTGTGAGCAAGATAGGATGGCTCATATGAGGACCTGTAAGAAATGCGGCAAATGGTATCACGAAGAATGCGTGGGTTGGACAGAAGACGATGCTGATGATTTTGAGTGTGAGGTGGCTGTTAGGTGCGGCCATTTTATTATTTTAAAGGCTGATTATCGTTTCCATATAAATGTTGATCTCAAGGACCAAATTGATGACTTGTTATTTGAGTTTTGTGTATGTTTAAGCCATAGGCCTTATAACCCTACCATGGTAAAATAAGGCCTATATTGAAGGTTTTTAAAAAAGTTTTATTGTCGTTTTATTTATAGCTAAAGTTGCTCATTAAGTTTATATGTTGTAGTATTCGAAATAAAGGACTAATTAATATTAAAACCTTATGTTTCTCTTGCATTGTTTTTATTTTATTTCAAATCGCCCTTAGCTAGGCCTTATTACCCGCAGGTACCTTATGTCTACTACTAATTTCCGTATGGTGACGGAGTAAGAATACAATTCACTACTCTCTTTTGTCCCGTGGGTGTCGTAAAAGACAACTAAGGGATTATAATATGCATAAAACTTTTATGCAAGTGAGGGAAAACTCAAAATAGAACTCGCATGATATAGTAGGTCATTGAACTGACTGACAAATTGAACATTTGTTGCGGGTCCCAAGACAATAGGCGTGACGACAGTATAAAAGAATCGATGCATTAATGATTTTAGGGGAAAATACATATCAAAAAAATTTAATACGCTAGTTTAGATTTATCTAAATAATTGAGATAATTAAGATTTTCAATAAATTAAATCATTAAAATACTGCATTCGGCCATTTTGGCTGAAACACCAATCACAGTGTATTACGTCACGTTAAGGTAAACTACTCTGTTTGTTGTTCTCGGTACTACTGATTACGCATTTGGATTGATTTTTTATTTGTTTACGTGTGATTTACCGACTCCAATCGATTATTACAATGGAACCAAGCTTTGTTAAAGCAAACAGCTCAAATTTGCCCAGGATTGATGTATTGATGTTTGGTGATTTCCTCGCTACAAATAAAGAATTTTCCCCGCCTGAGTTTAGAAACGTAAAAACTTCTTTGTAAGTAAATTTTTGTTTATCTTTACTACAATGTTTCTAGTAACCTAATCTCTAGTACCAACTTAGATATAATCTAACTCTTTTTGAACTGTGGGCCTACTCTTGAAATCAATTCTAATTTCGAATCCGATTCGATTCCAATCTCACCAAGCTTATATTTGGTACTCTTGAACAAAATCGAGAATGAATTTTTCGCGTTCGTGGTTGTTATTTTCATCAAATGTGCCATGTTTTCTTACTTTAAATTAATAACGTTATCGAATTCGATCACGACAAAGACGCTTTCGTGAAATTGTGCAACATTAACGATTTTAAACTACGTCAAAATCACGTCGGGAGTAGCAAATATTTGACTTAATCGACAAGAGTCGAATTCATTTAGTTTAGAAACGTTCCACCTAATTTGATTCCAATCGGGCGCTACTTTCGCTTTCAAGAGTACCAAATTTGCTCAAATTCGAGCTGCGATTGGATTTAGGATTGGAAATGAGATTCAAGAGTAGGCACACTGATGTGAGTTTATTTTATTTTCATAGCTTATTTTTACATTAAACTTGTCATTGTTTATTCTTGAGGTTAGCCCCCTCACAGCTTTGCGAGCTATAACCACTTAACTCTTATTATTTTCTTGTTAGGAACATGTACAAATACTTTGTTGGAGGTTTTTATTGATGTATTTTTGCACTGAGGTACTGCACACCACTTATAAACTTTGGAATTAATTTTTATCACAAGAATTAATTTAATGTTTTGCTTACTTTCTACGCTACACATAGACACAAGGACGTGTTTACCTTAACGTGACGTAACAGCCGACGCCATGACACCGGCGAGCTGTTTTCGCGCAATATTTAAAAAATATTGGAAAAATTGTTTTAAACTTCTTTAAACATAAATTTATTACCGAAATATAGGTTTTTTTGTAAATAGTAAGTGTGTGCCCACATTACGGAAAAGGATTTCAAAATCTTTCGTCACGCCTATTAAACGCGTTTCCCAGGACTAAGGGTCAAACCTCGGTGTCTTATACGAAGACCATGGTATATCCTGGCTTACAGGAGTTAGAGTGGTGGAGAAGTGTGGTGGGATTAGACCCAAAAAAATGGTCAGTTTTCCTCGTATTGTGGTGGGACATTTTAATGTAATATGAATTTATTGTAATGTTTTTGGTGCAAAATAAATATTATTATTATATCTCTCAATTTCACGGCTATCTTCCAAGGAAAGATACCCGGTCCTTTGAAAAGCTTACGTGAGGATATGGATCCAACACGCAGAGGCCTTTGGAGAAATTTAATCTAAAATGGGATGGGACCTCTACCGATCTAGCCGAGGCTGCTAGATCGGCTGATCGGACCTGGGAATTGTTCGTCACCCGCAGAGAGGCTGACTGCGTGACGTCGATAGGTGACGTTACCCGAAAGGGTATTCCGTCGGGCCGACCACTGATGACAAGTCACATCTGCTCCGGTGGTCGGCCCAATAACGAGGCGATGTGGGTACGGGTGGGTTATGGGCCCGCGCGCCGTCCTTTTATCGCCCCGGACGGATTGGACCTCGCGTGCGCTTACCATAGCCCACCCATACATAAAGAAAAATTAAAAAAAAAAGTCTACCGATAACACTCCACGTCAAAAATAATATCAAAATAGCGATAACCCAGCAAAACGCCGAGTTGGTGAAGGGACTGTCGGCCGAGGAGGTCACTGTGGTGGAGAGGTACCGGAGGAGGGCAAGGCACCCAGATGAGTGCCATGCCGTCCTCCAGGTGTAGCCGAACCTCTGGCAGAGACTTACCTCGGCTGGCAGACTCTTCGTCGACGTGCAGTGTGTGAGGGTGCAAGATCAAACGCCCCTCATACAGTGCATGCCGACACTCACGGGCAAGAGAGGCGATGGTGATTTGTACTCTTACTACATCACAACACGGAAAACCTATGGCATATTTTTGGACCTAATCAATAAACATACAGTTATCGGACACCCTTGATGAATCTGTTTGATGCATGATTGTGCCCGGGAACAATTATTTGTACAAAGAACTATTTTGCGTGGAAATGCTTTTTGTGACTTCTCAAAGTTGTAAATTAAACCATTTTTACGATTTTTATCATTTTTTAACTACCTAACTAACATCATTTTTTATACCCATTTAAATGCGACATAAGTAACTGATTACTTACCATTTGGAATCAATAATCCTTATAATGAAGTTTTATCATTGGTAAATATGTTACTATGTGACGTCACTATTTGCATTTTTATGATAGACAAAAACTCAAGTGCTGAACACTTCATGAAGCCTTTATTTGAATCATATTCTATAGTAGCTGCAACTTTATCAAAATGTGATGTTTTAATGTTCTAAAACCGTCTTCTAATTATTGTTTTTCTAAAGACTGGTTTGAGACACTTCGGTTAAATGGTTTCCAAGTCTATAACGAACATATGTAGAAATAATTTTTGTGTACTCTTAAACAATATAATATAATATGTTCGATAAATATACTCATGTTAATAATCTCTGCTAGGTTTCCTAACGTTAATACTTAACTAAATGAATAAATGTTCAGACTGAAAGCGCATAATTTAAACAAAGTTTTTGCCAACGCACGTACACACACAAATAAAGTACAATTTAAAATGAAACACCTAGAAGTGGTCGTTGCGCAACTTAGATGGTTATTGAAACTATCTATCGGTACAATAGCGGTTAGCTAGTTTCATCATACTGCAAAAACCCGCTAACAGCTATTAACTCAATCACGTTTCACGAAAGTGAATCACACAAAAATTAACGTTCGCTAATAGTCGATCGCTGCCGGCAGCTAACTGTCGCTACTCGCTATTGTAGCTAGCTTCAGCTAACAATAACAACAACTCTGTAGCTAATAGCTATCGCGATCGCGAAATGGTTCGAACACCGTTTCTTTCATCAATCATCATTTTGTCTCTTTCATACACGCACACGACAAAGCTGCGTTTGACCTTTGACTTTCGCCCTTAATGTATTTGAAATAAGATACATTTTTTTGTAAAATTATTTCTGTTATTTGTCATTAGACACTTATACGTGAGTTGCAGGTAGATGCCTAATTATGTGGCCTTGAACTAGTCCTAATACATGTGTTTATCGACATGGTGAATTATAGACACGTCTTGGGTTGAGAGTCTTCAGCGCTCACTCAGCAGTCCGGATAAAGCTGTCATAGCCATCTGCGGTTAACGACTAAGTCACACAAAAAAAAAGTGGCGTCACTTACTTTTGCGTATAATATTAAATTTGATAGATTGAAAATTAAAATAAGGTGTATATATCATCATCTCAGCCCATACATGTCCCACTGTTGGGCTCGGGCTTCCTCCATTATGAGAAGGAAATTGACCCAACATACCACGCTGGTCAGATGTGGTGGCATAAGGTTTTGTTACGAGATTTCCTTCTCTTGTATAGATGTTGTATATGTATTATAATATAGTATATAAATATAGTATGAATATCTTAGAATAATAACTAACAGAAGGTAACTCCGCACACAAAAATGAAGCATTTAAATTGGAGCCAAATGGAGCCTACGCCAAACCGTTTCGTAGTGTACAAGGTCACGGCGTACGCAAGGCAACTCTATTGTATAGTGGTGTGCGTGTGTAGGTACGCGTCTAATATACACTACACGGTGATACTTTAGTTAACTAATAAAACACAACCCGCTATTCTCGCTATTGAAATAGAGTGTTTCAAAAACCGCTATTGACATTCGATAGATAGTTTCGTTTCGTTAACCAAAAAAACCCGCTACTACCCATCGCTAGAAACACCTTAATTTAATAAAATTTTTATGCTAGCCAATATCGTACAGAATTCACAAACACGCTAGTGTAAATATTATATTGAAAATTGATTTTTACTCGTAACCGTATTAGATAAGAAATATTGTATACTAGTTTTTGCCTGTCACTTCGTCCGTGTAGAATTATGGATTGTTGCTGGACGTATTCAAAGTTCTACCGGCCCATCGTGTTGCTTTATAATGTGGGCTGGCTGATATGAAGAATCCTGACTGCACATGTCACCCAACACCTTATTAGGTTGACATCGATCTAAATGTCTCTTAGTTCGGCATACGTTTGCGCTCTTTCTATTTTCCGGCGTTTAGGGAGGCGTTCACCGGGAACATCGCGAACTCTTTCAACTACATCAGGGAGACACTTCGTTATCACGACATTCCTCTATACCTAAGGCGGCTAGTGGACATAAGAGTAGCCAAACTAAGTGATCTAAGACCTTGGGTACTAATAATAAATCTGTATTTAACACACTTAACCACAATCAGACATGTTTTGTGTTTTATTCCATAACTAGCAACCCGCCCTCGCTTCGCTTCAGTTATAGGTTATAGTCGTTTTACCCGCGTAGTTACCGTTCCCGTGGGAATACCGGGATAAAATATAGCCTAGTTTACGCCCTGATATTATAGCTTTCCATTGGTGAAAGAATTTTTGAAATCGGTCCAGCCGTTTTGAAGATTACCCGGAACAAACAGACAGACAGACAAAAATTTTTTAATAGGCATGATGACAGTAACCAAAAATCACTAAAATAATGTGTTTATCTACTGTAACACAAATAATATATCTTGAAATAAATATTTATTTTCTTTTATAAGACGAGATTATTAATTTATTTAATAAAATAAAACTACAAAATACACAAGTCCGCCATGCTCAGCTAAACACCAATCAAGTTGAGTTACGTCACTCCTATGTACACCTGTCATTATCATCGCAAATTCAGTACGAAACTCTACGATCGTTACACTTATTAATTGTTTTAACTTGCATTTAAAGAGTATTTCGTGATTTTTATCGATCTCTTGCTTACTTTTGTGTTCCTACTAAAAAATGTAAGTCAGAAGAAAAGAAGGATTCACCAAGGCAAACAGCTCTAATCTGCCTAGAGTTGATTTGTTAATGCCGGGAGAGTACCTAGCATCAACCAAAGACTTCTGTTCAGCAGAATTTAGAAATGTCAAAACTACGATGTAAATAAAATATTGATTAATAATCTTCTAACACCAATAATTTAAAATCTATTTAAAAATACGTTATTTAAATAATATTTAAAAATATGTTATTTAAATATTGGTTATGTTATTTAAATAATGCTTTTGTAAATTTGGTATTAAACTGCAGTTAAATAAAATCACACACCAAATAAAAAATATGATATAAAGTAATTACGTCAAAATGATCTTCACAGAAATAAATAGTCTCCTATTTATTTATTTATATTTATTTATTTAAAATGACTTAGAATTTCGCCGTGCAAGATTAAGCCACTTATATATTACTATTTTATTTTGTGGCACATAAACAAACAGTTTGTTAGGAGTTTTTATTGATGTATTGATACATTGAGAAACCGCACACCACTTATAGACTTTCGAATTCATGTCTAAATAAAATATATCGGATTTTTTGCTTTAATTCCCTTACATTTACAACTCAAGTAAATAGACGTGACGTCACAAGCAGACGCCATGACACTAGGCACCGTTTTGGCGCTAATTTAAATGCATTTAATTAAAATAGCATTTATTTCTAAAGAAACTGTACTTATTGCAAAAATAATATATTTTTTGATAATAGTAGTTATTAAAGAACATTATAAAACAGTTTTTCAAAATTAGTCATCATGCCTATTTCTATTTTAGGCATAGGTGTCGTGCAAATAACCGTGTGAGCATGAAAAAAGCCTATTATTTTGACATTACAAACAGACACTCCATTTTTATTTATTGGTATAGACTGTAAACAGCAAACATTTTAGTAATATCATCTTAACGTAAATTGCTTAGTCATTGTTGGATATTTCCTTTACGCTATTATGATTGTGGAAAATTTAAAAAAGTAATTTGTCCTTTCCTGTTGAAAGCTGGAAAATGAAAGGTTATAGTCTGGCCACATGTCTTCTAACCATTTAGCCCGATAGAAGGTTAGCATAAAGCTCTGTGCCGTGTAAAAATAAAATTCACTACCCTATCTTACTCGTGGGTGTCGTAAATGATGACTAAGGGACATAATATGCTTATAACATCTATGCAAGTGTAGGAAAATTCGAAATATAACCTTGTAACAACAAGTCTGACCAGCGTTGTATAGTGTGTTAATGTCTCTCTTAATTTGGACGAGGCTCGAGTCCAGTAGTGGAATGTATAAGGGCCTTGGCATTATATCTTCAGTATTTTCACCTCTAATCTAAAATCTCAATATAACCCTTTTAGGCACGCGCCTAAACACCGTAATAAATAAAAAACTTTTTCTTTAGAGACGGCGACGTTGTCCTGTAATGATCGCATTCGAATCGTGTCCCAGGCTGCATCAGATCGGACGATGGACCACGAACTCGCCATGACCACAATGAATTTCTTATTACAGGTAAGCTTTAGTTTTTATTTATTGTCATAGAGATACTGAATTACTGATGGGCTGTTCGGTAAGGAAAACTAATGGTAAAAGATTATGTTAGCTCATAGACGTCCTAATATATAATTATTCTTAAGAAGGAAACTTTCTGTGTTAAAAAAATCTTTGCGCTATGTGGCGGTTGCTGCGAATACTACCAACCTTATATTGCTTATAAGTGTAAAAAAGGCGAATAAGACTTTTATATCGCCCTGGTTTCTATTCTATCTGATGCTGTTTAATCAACCATTACATTTCTAAGGATGGTTGAGGTCAGGCTGGTCATGGAACTATTGCTAAAACTATTGCAATGTGTACAATGGAAGAATATTATATATTGTGTCAAGTAACTATGATAAGAATAGAATAGGATGATTATGAATTCTATGTCAGAAATGTCAGGCTAGTCATACGATAGATACTTACCGGACATGGTGTCTTCGGTAAATACCTGCACAAAATTGAAAGAGGAGTGGCCCCAGGTTGCGCCAATGGACGAATCGCCACACACTGAAAGTATGCCCCACCTGGGGGCGTCACGTCCTATCAGCGTCAATGGGAACAAGGGACTTGTCATTGCCAACCATCATCATCTCCCAAGATGCTCGGCAGCGACAGGCTGGTCGTCGATGACCTTCTTTTGTGAGACTGTCATGACAAGGACGGAGGCCGCGAAGCGTGCACACGAGGCGCTTGATTCCGCTGTCTTGCGCCGCCGGCGGCGACTAGGAAGGAGATACCGCCAAGCGGTCTTTTTCCTAGCGCTTTGAAATGACAGGATCTGGCCAGACGGACAAGCATTGGCGTGTCGAGCGTAGAAACTCATCAGATGATTTTTCCGGCATCCCGTAAAAGCGTGGAAGGGGCCGCTGTGGTTTTAATTGATATTTCGGTCGCTCATGTGGCCGGTGAGTCCCACATACACTCCACCATCTGTCACCGGCGAGGGGATAGTACGTACATTTCCACAGCATGAACAAAAAAAGGGTTAGTCATACGATTCAGTGGTGCTTGATGAGCTACAAAGACTGTGACACATACTTGTCATTTCATTTACTTTTTTTATGTCATTTTGTGTTCTGTTGAGTCTATAGGTCGTTCCTCTGCCGAACAATGTTGCCAAACAGACAGTTCATTCGACTTAGATTCACGTATAAAAAATATCATGTCATGATTTCGATTAAATAAATACGAAGTTCGAATATCATGTCATGTTTTCGATTAAATAAATACGTATTGATAATTTATAGTGATAATGATAATATATCGCTATCAATGAGACAATACGGTTCTTCCCCTGAAAATAACCATAATATTGTAACCATCTAATTGTGCAAGCTGTTACTATTTTTTGTCTTGACAACATTGCACCATTAGAAAAATGGAAAAACTTAATCTAGAGTAGTAATAATTGTACTATATAGTTCTTTAGGTTCATGATCACGGGAGGTCCCATTAGGATATATCAACACCATTTGTGCGATCCACAAATTGTTGTTCTGAGTCTGAATGTTATCCCATAATTATATTGTGGGTGACGTGATCGGGGAATTAGTCCGTCACCCGCTGAGAGGCCGACCGCGTGAGGCAAGACCGACGTTCTCCCCGAGGGGGGGACGTCAGTCGATGGGAGGGTACCCCAAATAGAGGGTATTCCGTCGGGCCGACCACTGATGACAAGTAACCCTGCTGGTCCGATGGTCGGCCCAACGACGAAGGCGACGTGCACGTGGGGTGGGTTGTGGGTGTGCGTGTTTACGCCCCTCTGTCGCCCCGGACGAAGTGGTGCGAGGAGTGCGCCGACCGCAACCCGCGCCAAAAAAAATCCCATAATTATATGTTTGTAAAGTCCCCCGCAATACAAGGATTATTTTCTCAGTGCAAGGTAGCAGTCTTAAAAAAAAACTTAATTCTCATCATTATTATCATTTCAGCTCGTACATATCCCACTGTTGGACTCTAGCCTCCTCCATTATAGAATTGATCTACTAACCATGCTGGCCAGAGGTGTTGTATAGGTTTTAATTTTAAGTTTTCCTTCTCTTGTATATATGTTATATATGCATAGGAATGCTTTAGTCGTCTTTAACAACACCCACAAATAAGAGAGGGGGGTGGTGAATTGTATTCCTACTCCGTCTTCACACGGAGAAGAATGTAGTCTATTTAAACGAAAAAAAAATTTATTCGATTTAACTATGATTAACAGACCGGTGTTCGTCGTAAGGCCGTGCAATGTAAGAATTTGTGCGAGGAGACTGCCCGCGAATGCGTACCACAACTGATATCTGCTCACCCCTATCTTCACACCATTGCGCTGCATATACTCGCCGATATGAACATGAGTAAGTTTGCCATGGTCACGAATGATAAATGACAATTAAATCCGCCCGCTCATTGCGATATAACACCTCATTGTGATCTATTATAACCATACGATGTATGCCAGCCTGATGACGTAGCTCTCAGCCCCCTCTGCCGTTAGGAAGCTAACCATTTGTGTCATATCAGCACTTTTATGTGGAGCTTGATGCAGAGAGTTCAAGCGCCAGTTTATACTTGGACTCCGCGAAGAACGGTTGTATTAAGGTTTCCCTTGCCATCCTTGTCGTCGTTTCTAATTCTTTTAATAATAAATATTTTAATATTAATAATCATCCTTTTTTTAAAACGACCTCGGCAAGGGACCCTATAACAGTTCGCTAATAATAATAATAATAACAGTACTTGATAAAGTTAGCAAAACAGCATATATAATAGATATAGCAATACCGAATACACACAACTTACAGAACACTATTGCAGAAAAAATGTCGAAATATTTAGATCTCAAAATTGAAATCACTAGAATGTGGCAATTAAGTAATGTGACTATAGTACCTATAGTTCTGTCAGCAACTGGGGTTGTACCCAAACAATTGCACCAGTCCATTAAAACTCTAAACTTACCTCCATATACATATAAGAATTTACAAAAAGCCGCTATACTAAATACTTGTAGGATAGTACGGAAGTTTTTACAGACAGACAGTCAACCAAACACACATCATGCACACAATCATCTTTCACCATACGAAAACCTTCATAATCCAATAACTAACACTTCTTAGGTAAACACTTGGCTTTGGCCCGTGTTTATTTAATATGTCCGGCAATAGCCGAGATACTAAAAATATAAAATAAAAATAATAATAATAATAATAATAATCTGTATTTCCAAAAATATGGTTATAGTAGGTCTTAATTATATAACATGATCCAGCATATTCTACCATATATGTATGGCGTGGAAATGTTTAAAACAGTGTCTTTTTTATTGATACAGCTTATTAGCTATATCTAGTCGTTGTAATTAATTATTTAAATAAATTTTATTCGTTACAATCATTAAAATATTAGAAACGCAATTACTCATAGCATGTCAATAAATGTATAAAAAATTCAAATTATATGTAAAGTTATATGTAAAAATCTTCAACAGTAGATAGTGTTCAATATGTAAATATAAATATATTCAATTTAGATGTCAGTATTATTAGTATTTAAATTTTAGATGTCACAATTTATCATTAAAGTATTCATTAATATCATAGTAATTTTTATCATGCAGCATTGTTTGTAGTTTTCTACGAAATAGTGTGTATGGTAGAGTTTTAAGATACTCTGGTAAATGGTTGAAGATTTTTACAGACATACAGTAGGCATTTTTCTTAAATAATTCTAATTTTATTTTCGGAATTTGAAGTCTAGATCCATGTCTAGTGCTACTAGTTTCGAAGTCTCCAAGTTTTTTAAATAAGTGTGGATGTTTCTTAACAAATAAGCAAACTTCCTGTATATAAATAGATGGCAATGGAAGTACTCTATATCGCCTGAATAAGGGTTTACAGCTTTCTAGATATTCCAGACCACCAATTGCCCGCAAACATTTTTTTTGCGCTCTGAAGACTCTTTCCACATCCACTGAGTTACCCCATATGATAATGCCGTACCTTATAATTGACGCTACATATGCTTGATACGCCATTATTGCAGTTTGCACATTTACAATTTGCCTAATTCTTTTTAATGCGTAGACAAAACAATCTATTTTGTGTGTTATTTTTTCGATATGTAGTTTCCAATTACAAAACCTATCCGCAGTTATACCCAAGAATATACAATCGTTAACCGTATTCAATGTTTCGTTTTTATAATTAATATTTAGGTTTGTTTTGTCAGCTTTATGTGTTTGAAAATGTATAATATTTGTTTTTGTCATGTTTATTTTAAGATTATTTTGTTCTAACCAATTTATTGCCTTATCGATGGCTACATTAATGTGCGATTCTAAATTGTATTTATTTTTATGTTTTACAATTAGAGTAGAGTCGTCGGCAAATAAAATGCAATCATTATTGACCGCTTTGGGAAGATCATTAATATAGAGTAGAAAAAGGAGGGGAAAAAGAATGCTGCCCTGTGGTATGCCCAAGTTGCTGTGGAGATATGACGATCTATATTGTTTTTGGTGACGTCCAATGGTTTTAGTTATCTCCACACATTGCACTCTTTCGTTCAAATAACTTCTTAGCCAATCATTAGCTATGCCACGTATTCCGTAGCTATGAAGTTTATCTATAAGCTTTTCCTGACAGACGAAATCGAAAGCTTTTGTCATATCTAGAAACACACAAGCTATACTAGTTTTTTCATTTAAACTTCTCGTAATTTGATCTACTAAAGAGAAACATGCAAGAGTGGTAGAACTGTTTTTCCTAAAGCCATACTGTTCTCTCTGTAAAATATCACATGATGTTATGAAATTGTTTATTTTCACATGCATCACTTTTTCAAAAATTTTTGCTATTATAGGAATTAAGACTATAGGCCTATAATTGTTCATATTTGTTTTATCCCCCTTTTTAAACAGGGGTTTAATTATCGATGTCTTTAACCGAGTAGGGAAAATACCTTCTGTCAAGGACAGGTTAATAATGTGTGTAAGTGGATTAACTAAATATAGGGCACACTGTTTTATAACGTTTGTGCACAAGTCATCATAACCAGTAGAATGTGTGTTTTTCAAAGTTTTTATTATATTATATACGTCAATGTAATTAACTGGAGTCAGAAAAATACTTTTACTATTATGTGTAATGGGCGTCGCATAATTTTGTTTATTTATTGTGTCAGTATTGTTATTCTGTGTAATATAAAATTTATTGAAAAATTCGCAAATCAAATTAGGGTCATCATAATTATTATTGTCAATATTAATACTATCAATTTCGGGTGATTTCAATACATTGCTATTATTTTCTTTAATTAATTTCCAAGTCGCTTTACATATATTTTTGGACGAGTTTATATAGCGAGCATTGTTAATCTGTTGAGCTTTTTGTATACACTTTTTTAGTATATTAGAATAATTTTTATATACTTTATGATTGATGTTTTTGTTATGTTTTTGTAAATGATATTTTAAGTACAATATTCTTTTTTTTACACAACACCGTTTTATACTTTTTGTTAGCCATCTATTTTTACATTGTTTCTCTGTATGTTTAATTCTAACGAAAGGGAAGCATAAATTATATAAGAGTTTAATGGTATCGTGAAAGCTATTAAATGCAGACTCTGTGCATTGTTTCTCATAAATTTCAGAAAATGATAGACATGACAGGTATTTCTTGTATCGGTTAATATTTTCTTCAGAAAGTTCTCGGATGGTTTTGTACCAGATACTGTTACTTTTTTTCCTAAATGGGATGGTTCTAATTGTATATTAATAGATTGGGCCGTTTCGTGATCCGAAAGAGCTAAGTAATGAATGTTTGGCGTTACGTCGTCTATGTTGCTCACTATTAAATCTAAACAGGCGCTTTTTCGTGTAGGTATTAAGATATGATTAGTAAGTTTGTTATTGTCTAGTATAGATGTTAGTTCTGTCGTCAGTTTGTTTTTTTTTAACAAGTCAATGTTCCAATCCCCACATAATATTACTTTTTTATTTTTTTTTCTCGTCAATGTCCTGGTAAGAAGTTCAAAGTTTTTTAGGAATATGCTTGGATTTGATGTAGGCGATCTATAAATACACACTATTAGTAGATTATATCCAATTATTTCAGTAGCACAGCATTCAAAGTGGTAGGGCGTTGAAGGTATAAGCTCAATTCTTGAATATTCTAAACAGTTATTAAGTAGGATACATGTGCCACCTCTGCGTTGATTTATACGAGAATAATGTGCAGCTAGTTTATAATTATTTATCCTAACATTATGCTCAGTGCCCTGTTTGAGAAAGGTTTCACTTAAACAAATAATATCAATAGGATCTGTACTATAGTTAAGATCCATTACTGCGATTTTTAGTTGGTCTTGTTTAGATAACAACCCAGCAATATTCTGGTGTAATAACGTAATTTTTTTATATTTACATTGTAACTCGAAAAAAATTGCTTTCAGGACGTTTATTTGACTGTGCATGTTGTTGGCTTATAGGCGTGAAATAGTGTGTGATTTTGCGTTGTATAGTATTTTTGTATGTATTAATATGTGTTTTAGTGATTTTGGTACGGTTATTACATTTAGCTAGGTTTGCTTTTATTTCGCTAAGTATCATACTCTGATAGTAGCTATGATCTATTTCAATATTTAATTTAGTAGAAAAGCTTTCCAAAAAATATTTGTGAGCATCTCTTCGATAATTATAACTTGTACCAGAGTAAGCTATCATATTGGGTATTTTTATATAGTTAGAGTTCTTATATTGTTTTATTATCAATTCTATTTTACTGTTTATCATTACTTCACTTAAATAAGGATTAAATAAAACATTACTTACATAAACAATTTGCCTACGTAATTTATATAGTACATTACATAACTCTGATATAAATGTATAAGGATGCTTGTCATTACAGCCTATAACTAGTACTACAATATCATTCGCCGTGAGTTTATTTAAGAACTCATTGTTGCAACTGCGTAAAATGTCTAAGCTTGTTGCGTTTGGCATGAGAAGCGATTCAACGGTATAGACATCATTCCATTTGTTTTTTCGTGTGGTGATAATTTTTTGTGCTAAGCCTTTAGCCTGTTGATCCCCAAATATGTACATTTTGTGTTTTTTAGACGAGGTTGGAAACTGCGAAGATTCATCACAGGAAGGGCGATTATTTACTAAATAATTTTGTTGCATCACACTAGTGGCGCCATCTAGTAAGATAGAGTGATTATTGTTCGCTGGATCTTTATTCAACATATCAATAAAATTATTTTCATTATTTAAATATTCATCCGTGGATTCTTCATTCCCTTGTAATTCGATCTCGTTCACAAAATTGTTCTCGTAATCCCTAGTAAGACGACGTTTGCTACTGTAACGCCTAAGAGATTTATTTTTTATAGATGTTACAGGACTGTTGCATAATTGTTTTAATATATTAATTTCTTGGTTAAGTTGTTTAACGTGCTTTTTCAGGTCACCATTTTCTAATATTATGTTCTCAAGTTCATTTTGAGTTATTTCTAGATTAATTTTCAGACTATTAATTTCACTTTTTAAGTCCTCCATGCCATTATTATGTGTTGATATATCCAGACTCTTTCCTAAATAATCTTCCGAAGCCATAGTATCGTAGGAGTTGCTTCTATTAATTGTTTCGCAAGATTTCGCTTTAAATATTTGACGCCGTCTTATAGTTACATTATCGATTTGGGCCATTTTTGTTGATACTCGTAGTGCCCTCTTTTGTTTACTTAATGTATTATAATGTAACACTAATCGAATACTTCCTTTTAGATTAGTTAATATCTGTATTTGTCAATAGATGTCACGTCAATGAAATATGTAAGGTTCTTCTTATTACAATATATTAACTCATATATGTTGTCAGTTAGTTAGCATAAAGTCCAGTAGGTGTCACTACTATTTTGTATCAATTATAAATTAGCAATAAGATTATTTTTATAATTTGTATTACTATTACTGTATCATTTTCGTGTTATTACGCAATATTAGTAGTTTATATTCATTTGTAAGCACTATAGTGTTCATACCTCATGAAAATAATTTTCGGGTACTTAATTATGAAAGTAATTCTTATTTCCGTTACACAAAGTTTTCATAACACATTTAATACTATAAAGTCTTTATATTTTTACAAGATTTTGATATCACTTATCACAGAGGCACTTAAGTTTCGTTTAGGAATGTAAATAACTTGTTAAGTTTTGTTTACTATTTTTAAATAAGGAATATTACAGAGACACTTGTTGACATTGCGACTAGCGCCACCTACTAATTTGTTTGCCAAACGTGAAGATTACGGTATTATCACCTTATTTCTTCTACGTCCAACTTTGAATGATGAAAGGTTGATGACGATAATGATGTTGATCATTTCAATGTGAGGAGTTTACATGTTTCTTGATTTTATCATTAATTCTTGCTGACATCGATATGGAAATAATATGGCGGCAGCAGCAGGCCATGTATTGTCCTACCGTCGCCGCGTCGTCTTAAATGTCGTCGTTTAAGGTTAAGTGTGTCGAGACCTTAAAGTACCTTTCATAAAAGCCTCCAGTGTTTAAAAAATGTTCTTAGACCTTAATAATCTGTACTTAGAATAATAACGTATAGAAGGATAGAGTCCCTACTTCGAACATTCCAAAAATAAATGTAAAAATACTAATGGCGCGCAGACGATTACACACGCACACCACTATACAAATAATGAAATCAAATTTTGTTGTTTTGTTTGTGTTATTATTAACATAAATCGTCGAAATACTTTTAAAAGTAATGTTAAAAACCTTTTTAAGTATTTCAAATGTGTGACACCATTTGAATGCACAAATTGTCATAATTACCTTTTTATTTTTTAAGAGTTGCGTACGTACCTGTAATACAGTGACATTGACATTAGGGAACGGTTCCGGCGTAAGCTCCATTAGGCTCCAATTGAAATGCTTCACTTTTTGTGCGCGAACTCACCTTCTATACGTTATTATTCTAAGAATCTGTATGTATTATATGTGCAGCGGAAAGTCTGGAGACGTCGTGTGTGAAGGTGTTGCAGGTGCAAGATTGGAGACCAAGTACGGGTGAGGTTCGCGCTTTGTTGGAAGACTGGTCACGACGATGTCCACAACTGTTGCAGCACTTACTATCACTGTTAAACTGTACTCCTTACACGTAAGTTTTTTTTTTTATAATGGTGAAGACAACTTAAAACACTATGTCAGTTTGAATCTCTTAAGAATGTCTTTGTTTGTCTATCCACACATTTTTGTTATGAGCTTATCTGTAATTTAGTTATGTTTGTAAAGTCCACCGCAATACCAGGACTATTGCCATTGTGCTGGGTTGTCTTATAGATATAAAATTTCAAAAATATACCATATATCTTTTTAAAATTTTATATATTTTAATTTAATCTTTTCCGTGTGGTGACAGAGTAAGATTACAATTCACCAGCTTATCTTGCCACAAACAGATCAAAAACTATTTTAAACTGATCTTTAAGCATAGGTATCTTGCAAATAATCGTGTAAGCATGGAAAAAATCTACTATTATACTAAACGGGACATTTTTGTTTTAATTGGAGACAACGGAACAGATAGTCTGAAAACGGAACTGCCTCCATCAAGAACGGGAGGTACGGTCACGTTAAGTATACCAGTAGTAGTAGTATACCAATAGTATACGGACCTTGTATCAACTGGAGAAAATTTCTGTGCGTTCACGAGTTTCTGCTCCACCTACTATAACAATATTAAGGCTCACATTTTTTTTTAATTACAACGTCCTGTGCTAAGAAAATAATCCTTGTATTGCGGCGAACGTTACGAACATTTTCATTCAGACTCGGAAAAACAATTTGTCGATCGCACAAAGTGTTGTCTTGTGTGGTATTCAAACCCGCGACACTAACACGTTTGGTTGATATTTTAACCACTACGCCATCTGTGCAGTCGATATATATAGGCTCTGTATTATCTATGGAGACCATTGTGGATTCTGGCTTATGGGAGTTACAATTCACTTCTCCCTATCTTGCCCGAGGATATCGTAAAAAACGACAGAAATATAATATACATGTAATATCTATGTTTAAGAAGGAAAATTCGAAATAAAACCCTCTACTAACTCGTTTGACTAGCGTGGTATAGTAGGTCAATATCCTTCCTATTAAGGCGGGCTCGAGCCCAGCAGTGGGACGTATATGAGCCGAGATGATGATTGTATCATTTCTTCGTATAAAATGAAATACATATTCTATTTCAGAGGTATATCATTAGACGTCCAGCTAACTATTGGTAGTTGGGTCTGCTCGTACGTACGTTCGACTTTCACCAATGGGTCAGTGCCAGAATGCTGGTGGACGGTTCTAAGACGCCTCCGTACTCATAGGAGTACTTGGTTACTGCCACTTGATGCACCTCCACCTGATGAAGAACCAATAGATATGTTCTCGATTGCCTACGCCTTGCTGTCTAGTTCGTGGGGACACTGTATACCATTGGTAAGATTTTTTTATTTGTTTTAAAACGATCATCGTTTGGTGTCTGAGTAAGAATACAATAAAATTCACCACCCCCTTTCTTGGCCGTGGGTATTGTAAAAGATGACTAAAGGACATTATAGGTAGCATATGAAGTGGTAGGACCACACTCTTGAGAGTTTTCTGTCTACAGTTCGTCCGGGGTACCACACTGAGCAGAAAATCGATGTCCGAGTAGTAGCAATTTGTTACTGCGCTTTGTTCGGTGAGCGAGGGAGCCGGCAGCCCAACTTTCTGAGGGTGTTTGCGTGTGGTGGGTTTTAGTGACGCTTTTGTCTTCGCACTGCCTGCACTAGTGTTGCCCAAATGCAAGACCAAGACGAGACTTGGACCGGTCTTGGTCTTGGTCTTGCAACATCACACCTGGTCTCGTCTTGGTCTTGCGCACCCGAGTCTTGGTCTTGGTCTTGGTCTTGCGCACCCGAGTCTTGGTATTGCAGCAAGAGTCTTGCAAAGTTTTGCAGTTAGAATAACGTAATAGTAATTTATCATGGCAATGAAAAATCCAACTAAATTAATCAAATATCCAATCCTATCTATCCATCTGCTAGCCTATAGTTCACTATTGAATACAATACTTACCACTGGAGAAAATTACTCTTCTATTCCCCTGGTGTTCCATTAGACAGCGTTACTACTCTTATGACAGGACTTTCGACCCTATTTTCTTAAGACGTCACCACACGAGGCAGTTGATACAATAAATTTTATGTCATTTTATAATCAATGCGATATTTTACAATTAATGCGATTGTTTATATTTCCCTTCAAGTTAAGTGGTATGTATCTATTGTATTTCCAGTTTAGTTACTGATACTCTGGATACTTGAAAAAACCTGTTGCTCTATTGCCTATATAAATACTTTGGCCGCTGGATCCATGTAGCTCTTAATATACTATTTATTCAAGAACATATAAAACTGATTTAAAATTTTATGGTTTTAATACTTGTAAAATGTATGATATTCGTCGTCATCGTCACAGCTCATAAAAGTGCCACTGCTGGGCTTAAGCTTCCTTCCAGTAAGAGGAAAATTGATCTACTATACCACGCTGGTCAGACATGTTGGTACAGGGTTTTCTTTCTAGTTTCACTTCTCTTGCACATATGTTATATACACAGGGTGTATCAGGTTATGGGACAACTGTTCATGTATGTTGTAGTTCAACAGTCATAGATCATAATTAGAATGTATATTATTATATTACAAAAACAATATAACGTAAAAGTTATAGTGATTACAAAAATGTGTGTCTAAGAGTTTATGCCTTAAATTTTATGCATTATGTAGGTATGTACAGACAGGATATATGTAAGCATGTAAAATTTCGACAGTATAAATAGGTATTAGATTTGCGCGAACCTTTCAATGGTTACGTAGGTACAAAGGCGACTCATCAACGGTCATCGGCCGATCAGCTGATTTATGTTAAAGCGAAGTTTGTCTTGCTTATGCAAACGTAATCATTGATTTATTCAAATTCTAATGAACATTTAACAAAATACGAATATGTTGTAGATTAAGTATCATTCCTTTATACATTTTAATGTCTCTCAATTCATTAACGAATCGATATTTTTATTTCAATTTTTTTTCATGGGTTCCTAACACCATTGCCCGATCCGATTTGATACGACATCCACGGGTAAGAGAGTGGTGAATTATATTCGTACTCTGTCTTTTTTTTGTGTGTGTGTAGCTGTTGGTCGCAGATGACCTTGACAGCTTAACGCGGTCAATGGGTGAGCGCTGATGGCTCTCAACCCGGTAAGTAAGTTAAGCGAACATCGCCCGAGGGCTCCCCCCTGTGGGGAATGGACCTCGGCTCGGGGCGTCGCTGAGAGCAAAGTGGGCGTGGCCAAGTTTAGGTTAATGACTTTTACGCGGCGCGGTTTTCGACCTCGACGGCGAGGCCGATACCGCGGAGTTTTATCTGTTATCGCTGCGCGAGCTGTGTAGGTCCTTTCTTGGGCGATCATAATAGCGTCATCTTCTTCTTCAAGAAGATGACGAAGACGTCGAACCGCTGATATTTTTGAGGGGACGTAGTTTACCGCCCCAACCACTAGTGGATTGGGGTGAGTCGTGGCAGAGGCAAAATAGCGCTGGGAGCAACGCTTCATGTACTGCCTGATGGTGATCGTACTCTGTCCCTACATGGACATTTATATAGATTAATTGTAGGCATATTTCTATGTCCAACAGTGAACGTCGTTGGGCTAATGAATAAACGGATATATAAATATGTATAATGGGCAAGAGCACTCTCGTGATTACGGTATTTTTGTCCTTAAGCCTTTCCGAAGAGTAATTCTGAAAAGCCAACACCAACATTGGGAATCGATTGGCCAATAGATGGATATCTCAAGACTGATTTGACTTGCCGTGTAGTGACGGAGTAAGAATATAATTCATCACCCCCTATTTTACCCGTGACTGCGAACCCACGACTAAGGGCTATAATATATAACATCGGTGCAAGAGAAGGAAAACTTGACATGTATGACCTGTAACAACACGGCCGATCACCGTGGCGATTCCCCTCCGGCCACGGCCGATTCTCCTCCTGTTATGTAGAAGACACGAGCTCAACCGTATATAAGCTGAAATGGTGATTTGAATTAAATACAAGACCGCGAGACTCTTGCAGGCCCAGTCTTGGTCTTGCTCAAGTCTTGCAGGGCCAGTCTTGGTCTTGGTCTTGCAAAAATTAAGCGGTCTTGGTCTTGGTCTCGGTCTCGCATTTCTCGCAAGACCAAGACCAAGACCGCAAGACCAAGACTTTTTTGGGCAACACTAGCCTGCACTTTCTTCACGGTAGGCAGCGGCCTTGTATGTCCATGAGCGGCAGCAACATTTACCATCAGAGGTACTATTTGCTCGTGTGCCACCATTTGCAATAAAAAAAATAATAATAACGAATGCACAATATAGCATTCGCTTAAACTCTTTTTGCCGCGAACTTTTCGTCACACAAAAATGGTCACCATGATTTCAGTTCATATACGCTTCCATTTTTGCCTCGAGCTTCTTTCACTACCAAGATTTCACTTTGAAGAATAACATCACCAAATATAGCTATACAATTGTTTCCAGATATGTTCGGAGGGCGTGTCAGCTCTATGCAAGCTGGCGGCCCAAAGGCCCCGTGATGCGGTCCACTGCCTTACTGGGGTCATGTTCGTGATGGCACAGTCTCCAGAGTCGATGGCGTTTACACCCAAGTCTGTACCTCTATATTGTTTATAAATAAGGAAATAATCTTTATTGGTTCAAAAAATAGATTACAGTTATTTTGCCACTATAAAAATAAACACTAAGATTTACCTATATCTATAGTATCGACGATACATTTCAATATTCTATTTCCGTGTGGTGACTGAGTAAGAATACAATTCGCCACTCCCTATTTTGTCCGTGGATGTCGTAAAAGATGACTAATGGATATAATACGCATATAACATCTATTCAAGAGAAGGAAAAACAAAACCCAATACCAACCTGTCTGACCAGAATGATATATTAAGATCAATTTCCCTCTTATTGTGGAGGAGGCTCGAGTTCAGCAGTGGGACGTGTGTGAACCGTTGAAGATGATGAATCGACGAACATTTTCAAATAAACAAGAATCTGTTTAACCAGGTTTATATAGTAGTTAGATATTATGCTTCTATTGTGAAGTCAGTTTATGCTCGGTAATGTAAAGAGTGAAGAAGAAGAGGCTTTCAAAAATATTCTCTTAGTTCTAGTGCATATATAAAGGTTTTCCTTTAATGCAGGTTCACTGAGGTGTTCACTAGCTTGCTGAGTTCTCGGCCATCATTAATGGCTCGCGCGCTGGGTCGTGGCGGTGCGACGGGCTCTGATCTGCTTCTACGCTTAGCATTGGCACAGCTAGACACTGAACAGTTAGTATTATTTGAAATTCAGTATTAACTACTTTGGGGAACTTAAGAAAATCTTCTACTATATTCTACAATTTTTTTTTTATTGCTGATGCCCCACCATGCAACGATCAATGCACCTGATGGTAAGGGATGCCGCGCATGTACCTTTGCAATTCCAGTGGCACAGCTAGGCCGTTGCCTAACATTGAAAAACTACTACTTAAACGTCGTTTAAAGAAGAACATGCCATACCGTTCGGCAAACACAGCAGTAGATAGTTCATATCAAATCCTGTACGTAAGTGGGCGAAATGATCGCTGGGAAAGTACAGTTGAAGATCGTAACGTTTTCCGATGAAACGAATGAATCCTGCTATAGTGTCAAGTGGTAAGGTGGTACCAAGTCAAACAATTCCTCAGACTGTCTGAAAACAAAGTTTAATAACCAAAGTGCCACATGTCATCGCTGATAAGAATCAGCGATGACATGTGGCACTGGAAAATGGACTCTAAATGTAGGCCTTATAAAAAGGCTCAAATCACACAGCGTGCTAAACTGTAGGGTTATGTTCGGTATTTCTCTACGTGATAAAATTTTATAGAAGAACGGGTGCAATCGACGTGCCCCGAAGAGTTATCACTGTGAAATGGCAATGAGAAAGTCACTTCGCTCGTCGAACTGACACCCTTTGAGGAAAAAAATTCTTGAGTGGCGACGAGTTAGGCGACATATCATAAGACGACCGGTCACTAGATGGACTAACGACATCTTAAAAATCGCAAGGAACCATTGAATGCAGACGGCCTGGACATGTACTATGCATTTTTTTTTTAGACAATGACCTGCACTTAGTAATTCTTGTATTGCGGGGTCTTCACAAACATACAATTTAACGGATACAAATAACATACAGACTGAGAACAATAATTTGTGGATCGCATAAAATGTCCTACGTGGGATTTGAACCCGTGACACTGGCACTGTAGGTCGATATCTTAACCACTACGCCATCTGTGCAGTGCAGCAGTGGTCTGCGAAAAGTTGACGGATGTATTAAAATAAATGTCTATTCCCTACGCCGATATTAGCCGATCAATGTCACAACTAAATGTATATTTGTGTTTTGTATCTCGTAAGAGACAACTTTCCGTGTGATGACAGAGTAAGAATACAATTCACTATCCCCAATCTGGCCTGGGTGTCGTAAAACACGACTATATGATATGCAGATAACATTTATTCGAGAGAAAGAAAACTCGATATAAAACCCTGTGCTAGCCCGTATGATCAACATTTTATAGTAGGTCAATTGCCTTCCTATATTGGAATTGGCCAGCAGCCCACTGCTGATGAGTGTAAGCTAAAATGAAAAGATGGTTGAGGGTCACCATATGGCCAGACTGTTACTTTTATCTGCTTTTCCTCCTCTGTGTTACAGGTGTGATCGCTCATCAATAGTGACTGCATGGTTGCACGCATTATGGCGTAGTACACTACCTCCCAGCGCTCTAGGGGTGGTAGATACTCTCGCATGCCATACTAGACTTTGGCCGCAACTCGACGCCTACGTCAATATTATGCTGCAGGTAACAAAAACTCTAACGACTCTCTGACGGCTTCCCAAGATAAAAATTAATAATAGTATATTTTGTAGTTCAGTCTACACTAATTTCATCATACATTACCATAGTTATAAAGCCCACCAAAGGTGACACGTATCAGTGTGGGTGAAATCATGGCGATTTTTTCATAGGCCAGCGAAGAAGGTAGCTACTCGAAAGAGTATTCAGGGTTCAGAGGAGTATTCCGTACTAAATAGGCTTCTCCTTTTATTAATAAATTATTTCGCTAGGGCCCTTCATTCATCGCAGCCCACATACGTCCCACTGTTGGGCTCGGGCCTCCTTCACAAAGGGAGGGAATTTGACCTACTATACCATGCTGGTTAGACATGTTGGTATAGGGTTTTATTTCGAGTTTTCCTTCTCTTGCACAGATTTTATGTGCATTTTATATCCCATAGTCGTCTTGTACGACATCCACGGGCAAGATAGGGAGTGGTGAATTGTATTCTTACTCCGTCACCACACAGACCCTAAGGGCCCTTAGGAATGCTTAATTAATAAAAGATGTCACGTTTAATTTTTCTATTTTCAACAGGAGGAGAATTCCAAAGAGCATGTGAATCATGCGGTTCGCAATGCGAGTACAGGGCCCTTGCTCTGTGAATGTATACTGCGTACGTGGCATGCTCAGCGCGAGGGCGTTTCACACGGTGAATACGGACGCTTACTGAATGCACTATATCGACAATACGCATCGCGACAAAAGATACACGTCGACAATGCAATACAGGTATAACAATTACTGATCTAAACAAGAGCTGTTTTGTACAACAATAAAAATAAAAAAAATGTGTGCGCTTAAAACCGCACGGCAGAAGTGAAATTTTCATGGGCAAATGTAAACCTGATTGTTCAAATAATTATTACGTATCAATAATAACTATTACAAATTATTGAATAGTTGATAATAATAAATAATAATAATTCTTACATATATTGAATATAATAAACACAGCATTGAAGAGCAGCTAATGTGCCTTTCTCGCTCGGATACACTCGACAGTTACGAGTTCGCCCGATCAAGCATTCACCTCAGAGCGGGAAAGGGCAGCGCGTGGGCCCCTAACTCCGTATTTCCTCTTCTTCATTGGGCCGACCACCCACCGTCATCCTTGTGGGCATCACGCTGTTCAGGCGTGTAGGCATAAGATTTTATTTCGAGTTCCTTCTCTTTCATAGATGTTGAATGTAGCGATATAATATCGCTTAGTCGTCATTTACGATAGCTACGGCCAATTCAGAGAGTTGTCGTCACAGCTCATATATGTCCCACTGCTGGGCTCAATCCTCCTCCCTATTAGGAGAGACATTAACTATTATACCATTCTGGTCAGACATGTTGGCATAAGGTTTTATTTCGAGTTTTCCTGCTCTTGCACAGACTTTATATGCATATTATATCCCTTAGTCGTCTTTTACGACAATGCAGAGAGTGGTGAATTGTATTCTTACTCTGTCACCACACTGAACATGTATTAATTATTTTGTTTTATTCCAGCAAGCGAATGCAAAAGTAACATCAGAGGAGCTGGTGATCTACCGGGTTGCGAATGCGGTGCTAGTCGCTCCACTAAACCACCCATCTCATTTGACACTGTGGCGACTATTGCTTCACCTGTATCTACAGCGGCCTCCAGATTACAAGTAATCCTCCTATCCAATTATTTGTTCTTTTGTATTAATAGCCACCATCGATTTGCCACCCGTGGTCTATAACAACTGCTCCGATTAATGTAGTATCCCGGTAAAAACATCAATGTGAAAAAAGGCAGATAAGTTCAATATTGTATGTCCACAATGACTTCACCGACAAAAGACTTTATAAAAGGGTGCCAATTTCTGTAGATTACTCTGAACTTTATTTATTAGAAAAAAACATTAATTTAAAACACAATTTCTCCTTCCAGTATAAGTGTTTGATATTTTTAAATACAGGCAGTCTTCGACTTACGTTGTTTCAAGTTACGTCCAGCAATGTTTTGATACTATTCCTCAAACATACGTTAATTGTTTCGATTTCCGGCATAGGAGAATTCGCTTGTCGCGAGGTCAATGGCCGTGAGGTTTGGGGTTTGATTACATATGAAAGTTTTATCATTATTATTATCCTTGGTTATAAATGCAGTTTTTTTTTAATTTTGTGTCTGTGTGAATCCTAATCCTTGAGCTTTACATGTAAATATATGAAAAAATATGTCTCGATTTACGTCGCGTATTTCGAGAACCTAACATGCCGTAAGTACGAGGTCTGCCTGTATGACTGTTTGAATTGTAATTGTGAAATTATTTATATAAAGCAAATAATTGATGAGCTATTGAACCTCACCATTTGCTTTGAGTTGTTTTCGAATGTGAATTATTTTATATTTAGCCATTAGCTCAACTTGTACTCTTTATCTTATAAGTATAGTTTTTATATTGTATGTTTATTTTCTTTTAAATTATGGATTTTCAGGTAAAAACTTCGTAAAGATAAAGCTCACTAGCTCTCTCCATCTTAATTTTCTATATTACTATTTATCTCATTTCAGTACCGCAGTAACTCCGGTGGGGCCTCTATTCTTCAGTGGACTGATTAAAACTCGCACACTAGGATATATCAAGAAACGTTTACAAGAAACCATTGCATATCATCATAACGAAGCTGAATCTCTCAAAACGAACAAGTTAATCGAAAATCAACCACAATCGACTCAAAGTGTTACTAGAAGTAGTTCAGGTGGTTCAATCGGTAATAACCTCCTACCAACTTTAACTATAGTCGATTTGACTGGTACAGCGAATAGCTTAAGTGACTGCGAGGATAATGATGAAGGGAGCGAGTGTTCACAGACAGAACAGAGTTCCTCTCAAGTAGATGAAGATAAAAACAATACGCTTAGCTTCATATCCTACCATAAAGCATCTGAACGGTAAGTTTTTTTTTGGTCAATACTCCGTACTAACAAGTAGGCCCTTGAATGGCAAGGGACTTTAAAACATGCAATCAAAGGTCACAATTAATACCTAATTCTAAGTCATGATTATATCAGCTGATACACACCCCTCTGCTAGGCTCAAGCTTCCTTTATAGTCAGGGAGAAATTGACTTACCACCATCACGCTAGTCAGCTGGGTTAGTATAAAGATTTATTTCGAGATTTTACTAGGTAGCTAATTACCATATGAAAAAATTGAAAGCTGATTATCCTTGTATTCTACGGAGAGAGTATATCAAATCATTTAATCTGTTTAAATCCCATTTGGGTAGTTACATATTCTCACAAATACATTTTCTTAGAATAAATTTCAATTAAATTGTTTATTCTATATAATATAAGGGCACTTTTCATCACAGCTCATGTATGTCCTTACTACTGGGATTGAGCCTCCTTTACATTGACCACATACCACGCCTCTATATACCACTCTCGTCAGGCGGGTTAGTATAGGGTTTGATTTTGAGTTTGCCTTCTCTTGGATAGTTGTACATGCACACGATATTCCTTAGTCGCCTTTTACGACACTCACGGTCAGAATGGTACATTTTGTCAATTTTACAGTTTTCTTGAAAATCCGCAATCTACAAATGCGGGTGCAAGCTGAATATTATGGCTTAACTGGAACCCATAAACAGCAAATCTATCACAAATTAACTGCTAAAGCTGCCATCGCTTTCCTTAACCATTATGGGAGGAAGGGAGAGACCTGCTCCGTATTACTACCGCGACCGAAGATCTATAAATATGAGTTAAAATTATATTAAACCAAATTATTTACAGGATGCTTGCCGAGTACTTATGTTGGCTGGAGGAAGGTGACAGAGTACGTGTTATGCCACATCACGCTGACATAGCTAGATACATACCGGCAGATGTAAGTTTTACTGTAAACCATTTTTTTATAAACTAGTTTAACCTTGAAATAGCAATGTAGGATCCAATTACCTAGTTATTTTACTCCGCATGGGGATGACCACTCACCTCATTAGCATTTCGGATACCACCCAGTTTATCTCTGTTTAAGAAAATGCCGTTATGACACGTTCATGTGGTTCATTGGTTTGACTTGAAATTGCGAATTAATCACCGATCCAATCGACTTGCAGCGATGATTGAGGTACCAATCTACAGTGCCAGTGTCGTGGGTTCGAATCCCACGCAGGGCAACACTTTATACGATTCACACATTGTTGCTCTGAGCCTGGATATATATTGTGTCCGTTAATTTCATATGTTTGTAAAGGTCCCCGGAATGCAAGCATTATTTCCCTAGTGCAAGGTGTAAAAAAAAGTTATACCCTATATTATTTTCTTAAAAAGAAATTATACCCGGATTTGATCAGAGCGACATGAGGTCGCGGGTAAATGTGATCCGGACGGACCGTTGATCAGCCACTCGCAGAGAGGACGACGTTCTATTAACACTGTTGTCACCGGAACGTTAACGAGGATAGTGCTGGAAAGGATAACCCGCAGGTCTGTTCACAGAGGTTAGGGAATGGAGATGTACCAGTGGCTAGTCTAATGGCGATAGGGAGGGATTACGGTGGACTATAGGAATGGGCGGGTTATGTCCAGACCAATGTCTACCGCATAAAAGGCAACTTGAGGCTTTAGTATGTGTAGAGGCTATTGTGGGCTCTCTACGATCCTACAGATAAATGATAACTCACATTATGAAATTCCTTCTTTATTAGTTCTTCCTCGATACGAATGGTTGAGTTGATGATAGTTGCGAGTGTGCAATGATGAGATTAGTGGTCTGTTATATATTATTTATGAAGCTGTATGAA
Organism: Lymantria dispar; assembly: GCA_032191425.1. Lineage (NCBI taxonomy): Eukaryota > Metazoa > Arthropoda > Insecta > Lepidoptera > Erebidae > Lymantria > Lymantria dispar. The sequence continues at coordinate 30,785,839 of CM063449.1, read as the reverse complement.
TTCGTTTGATTGGTGGAAAGATCGTGTCATATCGTAACTAGGACGCTGACTTGCCAGAACGTGAGTACAAACGTACAATAAATACGCTGACATAGAAGGACGTCCGTTCATACAATTTGTTGAGGTTGCATAAACCGAACAGTGTGGCTCCACAGATTCATTCCCTAATCGCTACGTTTAGCAGTCAAATTAATGATACCCGTCAGTGTTATAAACAACTGAGCATAACGCTGCTACCCCCTTGCTGCTGCTCCCTCAGCTCTTCTCAAAATACACTCAAAACGATTGCACAGATGACGTAGTGGTTAAGATTCTGACCTACCCTACCAGTGGCGCGGCTTCGAATCCCACGCAGGACAACATTTTGTGCGAGCCACAAATTGTAATTTTGAGTCTGGCTAATTTGGTGCTTGTAACTATGTGTGTATAGACTCCCACAATACAAAGATTATTTCCTTAGTGCAGTTAAAAAAATATATTCGTGGATCTTAAAAATAATTGTTCTATGTGTGGATCGAACCCACAACATCCGGGCACATATTAGTAGTTAGATCAGAACGCCATCTATCAGAGAGGGATAAAATTATTTAACATTGATATCAATCTTCATTCCTAGGCATTGGAAATAGCGTGGAAGCGAGCAGTGATTCGTCCAGAGCCTTCGGAGGACTTGGACAGTTTCCCCATGCCAATACCAGCGCCGCCTCCTGACGGGACACCTCTAGTTACTCCGTTTCATATAGCCGTCGATAACATACTGAAGATCAAGGATCGATCGAGGCGAAGGTATATTATAATCATCTCAGCTCATATACAGCCCACTGTTGGGCACGGGCCTCCTCCACTATGAGAGGAAAAATTGAAGACCACCACGATGGTTAGACATGTTATCATAGGATTTTGTTTCGAGTTTTCCTTCTCTTGCATAGATGTTACATGTATCCTTTAGTTGTCTTTTACGATAGCCACGGGTAAGAGAGGCAGGGGGGGGGGGGTAAATTGTATTCTTACTCTCACACCGTACATATATTACAATATTTTTAAATTAAATCTTCCATGTAAAAGTACTTGCCTTAGCTTTTATAAGTTGATCATCACCATAATCTCAGCTCGTACATCTTCCACTGCTGGACTCAAACCTCCTCCATAATTGGAGTGAAATTGACTTGATTGATTAATTGATTAATTATTTTACTGATTTTATCACATTTGATTTTTGATTGTCAGACGTTTCGAACACTTTACAGCGTTTATGGTCACGGACAGACCAATGCGATAAAATCTGTAAAATAGTTTTATTTACAATGTTACACATTGACAAACAGCTTGTGTAAACATCAGAAATCTTTATGGCAACCAACTGTTTAAAAGAAAATTTTTGGTTTGTAGAAACTGCACAGTACTTTTAGGTAGCAATAGCAGCTTTCGACGAATCGGTTACATATATATAATATAACTTCGACAGGCACAAGAGGACTGAAATCAAATCTCCAGTAGAGGAAGTAGACTTCAGAGATGCACGCAATCTCATCTCTCTCGTCGACAAACACCTTAAGGACATCGAGAAGTTAGCGCAGTGAGTAAAATAATCGATCCAGTTATAAATAAAGGATTTATTTGAGAAATATGTTATACTAGCCTCTTCTCTCAGCTTCGCGCTGTAAAAAAATAACTTCCCAGGATCAAATTTATTCAACAAATTATGGTTGATCGATTAAAAAAAATAGAGTTGAACTATTATCTCAGGGGAACCTATTACCGTAATAAAAGTATTTTATGTGTTAATCTAGGAAATGACCCACCTATGTACTAATTTTCATTTAAAACTGCTCAATGGTTTAAGATTGTTTCAGTAACAAAAAACAAAACACGATAATCAACTTTCGTATTTCTAATAATAGGATCCTGGCTCGAAGGGGCGTCCAAGTTTCTTGCCGGATATTCCCCTTATTTTATCTTATCCCTTCACCATCTTTTACGATACCCACGGGTAAAAATGTTAAAATTGACTATATACAGGTTATCTTAGGTTATGGAAAACTGGTCAAACAAGCGTTAGGCAATGGTGGTATGGGTCCCTAACCCATGAAAAAAATTTGAAGTAAAAACATCACTTTGTTAATTAATTAGAGACATGTAAATTTTAAATTATGTCATCGCTTTGTCGTGTAAATCTGATTGAAATGTATAAGGTCAATGATACTTAATATGCAACATATTCGTACTTTGTTAAATATTCATTAGAAAGTGCATAAATCAATGATTACGTTCGCATAAGCAAGACAAACTTCGCCTTAATATCAGCTGATCGGCCGATAACCGTTGACGAGTCGCCTTTTTACCTACTTATACCGTCAACGCGACTTACATGTCTACGTGTATCCTGTTCATAATATATAGCATTTAAAGTATTTTTTTTAATTAATTATCTTAGATACACATTTTTGAAATCACTATAACTATTATATTTTATTGTAGTTTGTTTAATGTATATTCTAATTACCATCTATGACCATTAAAAAACAACATACTCGAACAGTTGTTGCATAGCCTGAGAGACACGTATATGGGGTTTATACATAATAAATGATTTTAAAATTAAATTTGTGACCCTCCACTGGGACGAATGATCTATAGATAAGATATGAATAATCTTTACAGAAGATAGAGGGCTGTTATTGAAGAAATATTGAAGTGTTGGTTGAGTCAATATAGCATTGCATGTTTACCTTCCATAGGGAATGGTGCAGTGAAGTGTCACGTGTATCGTCATTGGACGGCAACTTGTGGGAGCTGGTGAAAGTGCTCCGCGTTGATAAACCCTTACCACCTGTACGGCGGCAGTGCGTCAATAACTGTCAACCAATCACCTTCACTCTACCGGTAGGTTAACATCTTCAGCAAATTTACACCCTGCTATTGGGACCCATGACATTCTCCTACGATCGTACATATTGATACTAATACATTTGGCAATAGTCTTATGACCAATCACCTTCCTGATGTCAACGCTCCTTGGGAATGTATGAACGAGACGGTATCTCTTAATCAATCTTTTACGACACCCACAAGCAATGTAAGAGTTATTAGTATTCGTAGTTTTTATCACATCACTTACTATATCGTCCGTGTGGTGACGGAATAAGAATACAAATCACCACTCCCTATCCTGCCCGTGGATGTCTTAAAAGACGACAAAGGGATTATATAACATATAAAATCTATGTAAGAGAAGGCGAACTCGGAATAAAACCCTATGCCAACCCGTCTGACCATTATGGTATGGTAGGTTAATATCCTTCCCATTGTGGAGGAGGCTCGAGCCCAGCAGTGGGACGTATATGAGTTGTAATGATGATTTAATAGCAAATAGGAGGGTCCATGTTGATCTGGTCCCCACTGCTGCCGCTTCACCCATTGACTATTGATGGCGCTAAAACCATATTGTATTATTAGGTGGTGCCTATACGTACGGCATCACGTATCAACTCCTATATTATTATATGTATTTGGTGCAGGCTCGAGAGTGGTGCCTGTCGGTGGACGCATCGCGCGGCATCAAGGAAAATAGAAGCACAGCGCGGGTCGCGTTGCGGCGACTTGCTCGCGCTAGACCAGCTGCAGCACGGACTGCGGCCGTACTTCATACCATCGCTAGGTACATTTTATTGGGATTAATCCCACCAGACATTCCCACCATTGTAACTTCTGTAAACCAGGATTTACAATGGTCTCCATAGATCACACCGAGATTTGATCCTTAGGCAGTCACAGAAAATAATTTTAATTGTCTTGGGACCACAACGAATTTAATTAGAAAAAGTTAAACAAGAGAAGTTGGAAGAGATAGATTCCACTTCCCTCCTCTGCAATGCGGGAGACATGAAGCAAAATTGAATAGTTAGGCAATAAATAGGAAGACGTGCAGTTACGATAAGCGCAGCCGCACAGCACCAGGGATATGGGAGAGCTTATGGGGCCTATATGTGAGCCTTAACATTGATTACTATAGTAGGTATGGCAGAAAGGCCTGAACGCACGGCAATTTTCTCGAGTTGCTTCAAGGCCCATATCGCTAGGTACTATAAACAAATGCATAACAATCAATTATAGGTATTGTACATTTTTTTTTGGAACACGTTATGGTCGGTCTAATAATATTTGCTCAAACCGTCTGGAGCGATAGAAGGGACGGCGCTCAAACCCATTACCTGCCATACTGTATATCTATCACCACTTGGGCAAGCCATCGAGTCCCTGTGTTTGATGTAGGTTTTGTCTCTTAAAGATAATAATCAACTCGTAAGACAGTTTTTTTTTCGTGTTGTGACCGAGTAAGCATACCATTTAGCACCCCCATCTTGCCCGTGGATGTCGTAAAAGATGACTAAGGCATATAATATGCATATAGTATATATGCAAGAGAGGGAACACTCGAAACAAAGTCCTATACCAAGACGCCTGACTAGCGTGATATAGTAGGTCAATTTCCCTCCCATAGTGGAGACGACCGCAACAGGGGGACGTGTATGGGCTTATATGATGATGATGAAGACAGACATTGTTTTTTTTTGTGAAGGAGTTAGAATACTATATCATCACGCCTTCTTTTACCGTGAGTGTAAAAGCTCGAAATTAAATCCTATACCAATACCTCTCATTTAGAGAAAGGCCATTTCCATTCTTCTGTAAAGAAGACTTAGCAATGGCACGTTTATAAGCTGAGCTGATGATGGTTCTTCATATAAAGACTGTTTAATTAATGTGATTGTTGTTGACAGACGTACCCGTAGTAGTGAAGTGGGCGTACGCGTTGTTGAAAGGGCGTGGCGTAGCGCGGGCAGCCCATACTGTAGTGCGTGCGCGCCCGCAAAGACCGTGCTTACAGCTCTCGTCACACAGCTATGTGAGGTATGACATACTATTATTTTTTTCAATGCTTTAGATCAGGGGTTCCTAAACTTTAAAGATAACCGAATACCTACCTTTTATTATTGTACGGAACTACATATCAAAAGATATCATGTAATGAAAGGTTCTGTACCATTCAGGGCTAATTCTTGCTGTCTACTTACATAATAGTATTACTCATCACTAATGTTGCGCTATTTTAATTTAATATTTGTAACCCTAGTTTTATTTCACAGCCAAATTACTAAAATGAAAAGCTATTTAAGTTTGGCGGAACCCTGATAACTATTCTACGGAACCTAGGGGTTCCGTAGAATGGTTCCGCGGTACACACTTTGGGTATCCCCGCCTTAGATGATAGACGAGCAAGCAGCCTACCTGATGCTAAGTAACCGCTTATGGATTATCAAAATATTTCAATTCGCTACTTACGTTGAGGTTGAGTTATATATAGCTACTACTCTCGATTTTCTGCGAGTGGCTTCCATCAGACTATACACCAGACGAATCGCCACATTTATTTGAAAAAAGAAAACTGTCAGTAGCGTATGTTTCTAGCACTAATAAATTTAGGATGCCGGAATGATCTAATGCTCATTTCTATCAAAAATTCATAAATTTTAGGTAAAACTTTATCATCATGTCTGTCCACTGCCGGGTTCGAGCCGCCGCCCCAATAAGAAGGAAATTGATCTACTATATCACACTAATCAGAATAACTGATATAGGATTTTATTTCGAATTTACGTTTCTCAATCAATCAATCTCTGGCGGGACCGGTGTCAACCAAGCACTTGAAGCTCAATTGTAGCCTTATGGAGAAGCGTACGATACCAGAATTTTTTTTGAAATTTGTGTCGACTTCGATCTTACTGACCAACTTAGCAACTTTACCGTACCAATTAGTTGGCCGTTTGTTCTTCATCATCATCATTTCAGCTCATAAACATCCCACTGTTGGGCTCGAGCCTCTTCCACGATAGGAGGGAAATTGACCTTACTATATACCATGCTGGTCAGACAGGTTGGTATAGGGTTTTATTTCGAGCTTTCCTTCTCTTGCATAGATGTTATATGCATATTATACCCCTTAGTCGTCTTTTACGACATCCACGGCAAGATAGGGAGTGGTGAATTGTATTCTTAATCCGTCACTACACTGAAAGCTTTAAATAAAACACCCTAAATCAAAAAGATAATAAACACTTGAAATAAAACCCTACACAGTCATTGCTTACCATTCCGATTTACTTAGCCAATAAACTTCTACAGCGTTGGATATGCGACAACAGCCGGACGTGTTCTGACCTTTTGTCATCATGGGGTAAACGTAGCAGTAATAGCCTGCAGCAGTCCTTGTGTGGAGCTCTACTTTCTCCGAGACGACTGGCGCCCGCAGACTGGCCCAGTGTGTACACAGCATTATTGGACTCAAATCTACCACCTCATGCTGTGTTCAGCTATCTGTCTAAAGTAAGTATATAATAACTTGAGGTGAAACTTTTGTAAAAGTAACGTATAATTAGGTTTGACATAGCATAAGGGCTGGCTACTAAAGTTATGGAATGGGTATTAGTATATATTCATAGTTTTAAGTTTCCACTGATTGCTTTTTTGTTTGTACTAGGGATATTAGCCTTAGATGGTGTTCTGATCCGCATAAGAATGTACTCTACTACCCGGTATCAGTAGAATGGTTTTCTTCTTTTTTAAAATACGAGTTTCACAAATTAATATCGAGGTAAACACTATAAGGCTGTATTATGATTGTAATTAGAATACAAACAATTTTTTTTTTGCTTTACTTTATTACTAGCCGACCGAATAGACGTTTTGTTCAAATCTAAAATATAGTAAAAGGAATTCTCTTTGGAATCGATCGCAACGCCAACTACCGGGTTCAAATATGCATCTAAACCATTCTCGAACCCACTTGAACCTATACAAAATATTTCATCAAAATCGGTCCAGCCGTTTAGTAGGAGTTCAATTAAAAACACACGAACAGAAGATTTATATATATAAAGATACATTATTTTACTTTATATTGTACTGGTGAACCGTCATCCAGTTTTTACTGCCATAGATAATTAAAGGGAGGTGACATTCTAAAGATATTAAATCTGTTTCCAGTTCGAAATGAATCGCTGGTCAGAAACGGCTGACTTAACGCAACGGCATGATGTCTTAGCCGCTCTACTCCGTTCCGTCCAGCGTCACGGGCCGTCACCTCCATCTGAACATCAAATGTTAATAGAGATCCTCGGTGTCCACTCGGCGCTGGTGATGACGTCACAAGATCTGCCTGCACACGTCAAGGAGTGTACCAGACTCTCTATACAAAACCAGCTTCCGTATACGCATTGGAATCACATCGTGCGCGCTATTGATGCTAAAGCTAGTCACGTGCCTTTTGATCAGGTAACTATCCATCCATGTGGTGACGGAGTAAGAATACACTTCACCACTCCCTTTCTTGCTCGTGGATGTCGTAAAAGACGACTAAGGGATATACACATATATCATCTGTGCAAGAGAAGGTAGACTCGAAATGAAACCCTATACCAACCTGTCTGACCAGCATAGTGTAGTAAGGTCAATTTCTCTCCTATTGTGAAGGAGGCTCGAGCGCAACACTGGGACGTATATGAGCTGATAATGAATTATCCATCCATCTATCCTACAGATGATATAAACCTCCCCATAAGGGGAGATGATGTCGAAATCCTTACACTTGGTAAGCGGGTTGGATATAGCAGTTCATGATTTCGATCCATCCTGCGGATGATCCCTTAACTGTTTTCAGTATTCCACGGGAATTTGTAGGGAAAAGGGGGTGTGTGAACTAAAGTTAAGAGATTATGCTATAAACACAGGAACGGACCTATGATGATTATGAAAGCTGTGAAATGTTCAAAATGTCGGGTAAAAATAAATCACATACAAACGCTATAAAACCAATAGCCTAATTAGCCAGCACTAATTAGCCAATTTCGATGCATTTTTTTTTACGTGAAAGCGAGTTTCCTTCTTCTATTTAATAATTTTTGGTAAATATCGATTGAGCAACTGGAAAAGTATCGTCGCGTTTGCAAAATGATGTAAGATATTTTCGCCATAAAATAGAATTATTTCATATGTACTCACGTAAACATATAAGTAAAGGAAAATCGTTAAAGTTGGTGGTAATATATTCTTAATTCGTTACCAAACGGGTAATGCTAAGCATTTAACAACTATTAACGACAGCAATTACCATCTTAAATAAAATATAAAAAAGAAACAAATACGATACCCGTAAGTCGTGTAAGCGTAACACTATCCTGTTTAATCCTCATCCGTTAATATTTTACAGCATTTAAATTTTAAGCCGTATTGTATTTGGGCGTATGGGCAGCTTTCGCGCGGGGAAGACCGACGTTCTTCCCGAGGAGGGGACGTCGGTCGAGGAGAGGGTAAACACTCCGCAAGGTGTATTCCGTCGGGGCGACCACTGACGACAAGTCACCCTGCACCGGTGGTCGGCCCAACGACGAAGGTAACGTGTCACGTGTGGGTAACGGGTATGCGTGCTTACGCTCGTCTGTCGCCCCGAACAGAGACGGGCGACGGGTGCGCTGACCGTAGCCCGACACCAAAAAAAAATAGCCAGCTTCTTTATACTTTCGCGTCCATTTGGTTTCACTGCCAGGCGCTCATCTCACTGTATGACGCAAAACGGTAGTGACCTTACCAGTGTCTCTAACCTGGCTTTAAATGCGCTACCTTACCAGTATCTTTAACCTGTCGCTGAACGTACCACCTGACTAATGTCTCTAACCTGGCTGTAAAAGCACCACCTTACCAGTATCCCTAAACTGGCTATGATCGCACCGCATTACCAGTGTCTCTAACCTGACTAAATAAGTTTCATTCAGTAATTATGTGTTATACTCAGCTAGGTCATCTACTGCGTGAACTAGGTATGATATGGTGGGATGCTCGCACCGATAGGAGCCGCTCACTTGAGAACTCGGCTTTCACCGCGCTGGCACCTCACACATCAAGACTTCTTGCATCGTTACAGCGTGCCTTCGTAGCAACCGCCGTCAAACTCAGCTATGAACCCGAAAGAGGTTAGTGAATGATAATATACTGGATGAAGTTAAAATTTTGATATTTTTTTATATGTATGTACTATTCTAATATATTTTTATATTCATCATCATCATCATTCCAGCTCATATACGTTCCACTGTTGGGCCCGAGCCTCCTCCACAACAGGAGGGAAATTGACCTTGTTATACTATGCTGGTCAGACAGATTGGTATAGGGTTTTATTTGAAGTTTGCCTTCTCTTGCATAGACGTTATATGCGTCTTATATCCCTTAGTCGTCTTTTACGACATCCGCGAGCAAGAAAGGGGGTGGTGAATTGTATCCTTAATCCGTCACCACATGGTAAATTTAAAAAGGTTATTTAAATAAAAAGAGTGTCGATTATTTATCAATTTACATTAAAAGATAATTTTCAACAGACAATTTATGGGTATAAATGGACCGGCTCTTCCAGGTAGTACCATACTCTTACAAGAAAACAACTTCTGAGAAGTAGCAATATGCTACTGTCCGTTCGGTGAGCAAGAGACCATCTCTGGTCTCTTGTCGGTAGCCACTTAGCTGTGCTGTTATTGCAGAGGTCATTGCTCGCTTACCATCAAAGCCATTAAAAATATGCTAAAGCTGGGGTGCAGTTTCCTAAGTATAAGACGCGATCTGGGTTCCAAATTTTAAGAAAATCCAACATCAAATGATGAATGGTATTATGAAATAAAAAGAATCATGAGACTTCACGTGTGCGAATATTTTCCCTTTGAACACAGAAACTAGAGAGTCTCAGCATTACTTTTTTAAAATGGTCAAGAGGTGGGACCCGGCTTTGTAAGGTTTTGTATGGTGGATCGGAGCTGAAGTTTTACAACCACTCTTTTAGAGAATTATGTCATTAACTGTTATTTCTTTTGTGCACGTACGTGTATATTGACTGATCTTAATATTTATTACGCCTTTTTTAGCTTTTACATAATTTATATTGTTTGCAGTGGCAATGTATGCATGGTCCGGTCTACTAGAGTCTTGGGGCGCTTGGATTTCACCTCACACAGGCTCTCCGCCTTTACTGCCGTCCACAGTGACCAAGGAACGGTACACGACAATGATGCGACACTTCATCGATAACGTTCGCCAAGTCATGCTCGACTGTCCTGGTGAGGAACTTGAGTACAATGTTTCAGTGACATTCGATTTGAAATTATCATTTTTTAAATTGAATATTTTTATGGCAAGGTTGATTTTATTATGCGAATGTTACATCGCTTATTTATGCTTATTCGTCACTCACTTTTCGTTTCAATTTCATTGCTCTAGCAATGGGCTGAGAAAATGGCATAGGGAGGTCTATTGCCAATAGTATACGTTGATATGTTAATGGAAAAAAGAATGCATTTCTCTCAAAGACGTTTTTGTAGCTATAATATTTTCCATAATACTAATAAAGCGCCATTTTGAAGGTTATTTTCTCACTAATGACGAAAAATATTTTAAAATTAATGTTAACATAATTGGATTTTTCACGTGTATCAATCATCAAGAATCTTTCTTTCATCGTCATCTTGCTATGCTAATTACTCGGTGTTGACGCCAATTGTACTATTCTTCCATTACACATATTGTCAAAGTTATTGGCAATATTTGCATGACCGGCCAGTGGCCACCTATCTGACGTCATCTCTCCTTGGGAAATTATTTATTGACCAGATGGAGTTGGCCCAGGTCGATGTAAACATAGTCTTTTATGACAATCACGACCTGTATGTAATGGTTGGTACAATTCTTTATCGCCACCACACACGACATTAAGAACTTTTGTTTATCAATATACAAAATATACCCTTGCTAGCCAACGAGTATAATTCCTAACGATCACCTCTTACATGTTATTGAAATCAATAAATCTGTTATTTCCCAGGTACGGAGATCTATTTATTACAGCAAATATTCGAATGGTGCGTGCAAGTACACATGAGTGTACAGGCTGCGCCGAGCATCACTGCACTCCCGGACATGACGGCTGTTCCGAAAGTATACCAGGAGAGCCGTGTGCAAGCGTCAGCTTTACTCGTTAAGTTAGCGAACTTACCATGGAATGAACATCAATGGTTCTTTGGGAAAAGTCTTCAAGTTGCGCTACAGGTAAAATTATTTTCTTCACATTTTTCTATGTGATGACTTTGAACTTACTTGCCCATGAGTATCGTAAAAGATGACTAAAGGATACAAGCTCTAATCCAACAATGGGACGTATATGGGCTGTGATGATGATGATGTATCTTCTCCAAGGAATGTAGTTCTCCAAGTTTGCGCGTTCACTGCAAAGAAGGACCCGTTTGTCATGGCGCCACAGTTCCAAGGAGTAACTCTCCCAATTTCTGAGAGTATTGGGATTCTCGACGTCAAAATATCGAGCAAAGTCCAGTTTGGGAGTCATTTGGAGGACAAAGCCAAATTGGCAAGCAAAAAGTTGGGTGTCCTGAACAGAGCCAGGCGGTACTTCACACCGAGACAGCGTCTTGTGCTATACCAAGCACAAGTTCGTCCTCATGTGGAGTACTGCTCACATCTCTGGGCAGGTGCGCCCAAATATCAGCTAGACCCACTTGACTCCCTGCAAAGACGGGCTGTTCGAATCGTCGGGGATTCTAATCTTACGGACAGATTGGAGTCGCTGGAGCAGCGGAGAGACTTTGGGTCACTCTGTGTACTCTACCGACTCTTGCACGGGGAGTGCTCCGAGGAACTGTTTGACTTGGTACCACCGTCACCATTCTACCAACGTACCACTCGACATCGTAGCAGGGTTCATCCATTTCACCTGGAAACGTTATGGTCTTCAACTGTACGTTTCCAGCGATCATTTCTCCCACGTACGTGCAAGCTCTGGAATGAACTACCTGCTGCTGTGTTTCCCGAGCGCTATAACATGTCCTTCTTTAAACGAGGTTTAAGAGGAGTATTTCCTTCACGGTAGGCAACGGCCTGGCTGTGCCCCTGGTATTGCAAAGGTCCATGTGCAGCAGTTTCACTTACCATCAGGTGTGCTGCTTGCTCGTTTGCCATCGTTGACAATAAAAAAAATTTAATTATAACTGACGAGTGAATTTATAGGTCCTCTGGACCTTTATTATTCCCAATTGTAATCTTGACCGCAGCAATCTCTTACTAAAATTATAACAACAGCTTTTCTTAACAAACCATGTGATTGTAAATAAAACTACTTTTACGGATTATATCGCGTTTGTATTTTATTTATGATTGCCCGACGTTTCGAACACTTTGCAGCATTCATGGTCACGGGCGGACTAAGGTGTCTCACGTCCAACAAGTAATCGTTATTACAGACATTTACAATTATCTACCCGATACAGAAAATCGTTATAAATTTATTAAATTGTTACCCACACTTTAGTACAAATTTATTGCCAGTGTAAGAAGAAAATGATTCTATATGAAAAAATTATATTGTTTATGGTTAGTAATTATTAATTATTAAATTTGTAGCAATTATTGTTACAATTTGTTGATTTAAAACTAACAAAACTAATATACTACCACCGGATTGGAACGCGGCCACACTGAGAAAGATCCGGCAAGAAAACTCAGGGGACATGCTGCTAAATTAATATTGATTTTTAATTTTAGATACAATGTGTAGTGCTCGCGTAAACATCAGATATCATTATGTAAACCATGTGATCTTGCCACTTTTGTTTTTTGATAATTTGAGTCCTTTCTAGGGAGTTTAGGGAGCAACGTCTTTCATCTGCTAGTCGGATCAATTAAACACCATTTTACGAGTAAGAGAAATGAAAAATATATATATTTTATTAGATGTCTGCGAGCACAGACCGTGAACTGACGTCATGGTGTTGTGCTACTTGGAAGACTACCACGGCAGAGACACTCCTTCGGGATGTTGGAGACCAGCTTGTTCCACGCCTTGCTTTACTCCTCTATCTATTCACTGGGACTTTGTTACCTACTCCACAACAGGTAAGGGCTTAGAGCTTTATTGCCCGCTGCTGGACTATTAAGTCGTCTTCAAATAAACGCCATCACGAACTGAAACAGTGCCCCCTTTGGTATCATAAATAGGCGCTTTGGTGATCCACAGTTCATGTCCTGGATCGACCTGGATTGATTTTTTCCTTTAGGCAATTACTCTGAATGTGTAATTCAAGTGTTAGCTATCCTGAGGTCAAGCGTCCAGTTTAATCACTTTCAGCCGAATATCATTTTTCTACGGAGTCACAGCTATCCGAACTTCACAAACTGCAGGCTTAGTAACTGTACTCTAGAATTGGATCAGATATATGAATATTTGAGAATACTGATCACCATATTTGTTTTTATAGATATTCATGAGAATTGGGATTAATTGCTGTGATCTCAGACGCTTCAATTTCACTTATCTAAGGGTACAATCAATATCTATACTAATATATAAAACTGAAGAGTTTGTTTGTTTGAACGCGCTAATCTCAGAAACTACTGAACCGATTTGAAAAGTTCTTTCATTGTTAGATAGCCCATTTATCGTGGAAGACTATATATCATCACGCTAACGTCAACAGGAGCAGAGCAATAATGAAGAATGTTTCAAAATCGAGGTTTTTTCCTTTTGAGAGTTTCCCCTGGGTAAACGGCAAAATTTTCGCAAAAATCATGTGTGCAACAATCGTATTATTAAAAATATTGTCACCTTCTACGTAAACAAAGTCTTAGGTTAAAGTTAGCGTTAGCCCAAAGTATTTCACGCGGACGAGGCCGCGAGCAGAAGCTAGTTTCTTATATAGCTCTTAAGTTTTCTTTATAGCTTGTTCTTTCCTTACGTTCGCAATACAATGGGTATCGCCCATTTCTTTTCAATTGGAGTGGTAAAAATCAAAATGCATCATCAAGAGGATTAACTGTATCCCGATGACAAACTTTTAACAGGTATCGCGATCGCCAACCCGCATGCCAAGTGTAGCGTTTATGGAATTATTCTTACCTTAGGAGACTTACATCCAACATTGGACGTCTATAGACTAATGTTTGTCATTTTTTTTTTATTGCAAACGGTGGCAAACGAGCAAACAGTACACCTGGTGGTAAGTGTTGCTGCCGCTCATGGACCTTTACAAGGCCGTTGCCTACCGCGAAGAAAGCGAAGGGAGTGTGAATGCGTGCATTGAGGCTCGGTGATACCAAGGGCACCACCAAAACCCTCCACACGCAATCACCCTCAGAAAGTTGGGCTTCCGGCTCTCTCGCTCACCGAATGAAGCGCAGTAACAAATTGCTACTACTCAGACGTCGATTTTCTGCGAGAGCATGGTACTGCCCCGGACGGACCGGCCCGCGGCTGTAGACAGATAACTGTCGACAGTGTGGTCCTACCACTCCTAAACTCTTTAAACTTTTGAAGATGCTTCTTCTGTTAAAGCACTAAATAAAGTTGAAGTAGTGGTTATTTATACATATACTAGCTGACCCAACAGACGCTGTTCTGCTCAAATAAAATAAAAGGAAAACTTGTAATCGACAGGAGCACTACTTACCGGGTCCAATTGTGAATCTAAACCATTCTCGAATCCCCTTGAACACACATAAAATTATATCAACATCGGTCCATCCGTTTAGGAGGAGTTCAGTGACACATGTACGCAAGAAATACATATTTAAAGATATATTATACATATTGATTGATATTTACAGATGTTGGAGGATGTCTGTAAGCTTCCATGGATGCGACTCCCGGAGCGGGCGCTTGAAGAGGCTCTCGACAGATTCTACGCTGTACATCACAACGTGGCACAACCATATCATGACCTGCCACAGTTTAAGTAAATAATTATAACTTAACTAGCTAACCCAACAGACGTTGTCCTGTTTAAATTTTGAAAAATAGTAAAATAAATTCCTCTTGCAATCGATCGCAGCGCCAGCTACCGGTACCAATTATTAATCTAAAACATTCTCATATTCATCAGAACAGACACAAAAAAATGAGGCGTCGCTTAGGGCGCCTTGTAGATGTGAAATATCGTAATTATTTGGTTCAAGTATATATACATAAAAAATTACGACAGGAACTAATATGGCAGAAAGTATAAATAAAATATTACGACTTTTTTAGAAAATGATGATTTTTATTCAATAAACATTTATTTTCATTAAATACAAGAATTATAATTCAAAAATATTTCAAATCGTGACAAATCAATTCTTTGAATGAGTGATTTCTGTAATAATATAATATGTTATATTCGATGCCTGTGACGATATTACTGTCACAATTGGTTGGAACTACACTTACTATCATAGAGCTTGACGAGGCCTCGCCACGGCATGCGTCGCTTTACGCCACGCCAACGATCAGATTCAACCTCGCCTATAGATCTTTCTCATCAAAATCGGCCCAACCGTTTAGAAGGAATTAAATTACAAACACGAACAAAAGATTTATATATATAAAGATTATTACTTGTTCCGTGTGGCGTAGTAGTAAGAATACAATTTACCATAATTTACCTGTCGGTATCGTAAATGACGACTAAAAGTTATAATATACATAATGTATAACATCTATATAAGAGAAGGATAACTCGATATTAAATGTGGCCGCATTAATATGTTGTTTAAAAAAAAACAGTGATATTTATTTAGGCTTTTTTTTTTGAGGGGTGGGTTGCGGTCGGCGCGCTCCTCGCACCACTCCGTCCGGGGCGACAGAGGGGCGTAAGCACGCACACCCGCTACCCACCCCACCTGCACGTCGCCTTCGTTGTTGGGCCGACCACCGGAGCAGGTTACTTGTCATCAGTGGTCGGCCCGACGGAATATTTGGGGTACCCCAAATAGAGGGGTACCCTCCCATCGAGTTTATTTAGGCTTAATATATTTGTGTAACGTCTTCACCAGGTTGATACTACATGCGTGCGAGTTGGCTGTACCTCCGGGCGGTGCCACGGTATATTTAAGCGACACGTCACGTCGTAAGCGTGCGTTAGGTGTCTCCCAATGGGTGCGGGCAGCGACCTCGCCCGCATTGATATCCCACGTGCCCGCACATACTACTTACTTATTGAAAACTGTTACGCTATTAGGTAAGTTGATTATATTAGAAGAAAGAGCAAAGAAAGAAAGAATATGTAGTAGAACTATACAACAGTCAGCCAGTGGTCGGCCTAATGGCGAAGGGGAATACGGTGGGTTATGGAGCCGCGCGCCACCCTTTCGTTACCAGGGACGGAACGGACGGCGTGCATCGAGGCCAGAGCGACAGCGTGCTGCCATCCCCTTTACTTCTCCTATTGGAGCTATAAGAGCTGGCTGAAAGGATACCAGGATAATGGGTTAGGTCCTAGGAAATTTATAACATCAAACCTGCTCGCTAGAACGCCAATGACGCAAGCATTTGGTATTATTAACGAAATTCACGTCAAAATTGATATTTTCACGTGTCCATTGAGTGAATATATTAAGGCTATTTATATTAAGTTGTACATTAAGTTAAAAATCTAGTATCATATACCACGATGGACAAACGACGTTGGACGTTGGTATAGGTTTAATTTTAAGTTTTCTTTCTTTGGCATGTTATATGCATATTATATCCCCAAGGGCATGATAGGGGGGCAGACCGGCTGGAGAGGCCTCGATACGGTGTTTGGACCGTGGAGGCCTTCCGGCCGGTGCTGATGCAGTGGTTGGAAAGGCGGCACGGGGTGCTCTCCTTTCGACTCGTACAGGTCTTGACGGGGCATGGATGCTTCGGCAAGTACCTGTACAGGGTCGCTAGGAGGGAGAGAACTCCGTCCTGCCACCACTGCGATTGGGACGAGGACACGGCGCAAGGTCAAGGTCTGTGCCGCTTGGGCAGAGCCGCGTCGTGAACTGGTCGCAATCATCGGTGCAGACCTGACGCTGCCGACCATCGCTAGGGAGATGCTCGGCAGCATCAGGAATTGGGACGCGGTCGCAGCCTTTTGCGAGGCAGTTATCTCGCAGAAGGAGGCGGCGGGTCGCGAGCGAGAGGAGTACAGCCTCGATGATGCGACCCGCCGCCGGCGACTGGGGCGGCGCAGGCGGGAGTACCTGCGTGCAATGCCGCCCTAGCCGAGGCCGCGGGTGACGTGACCGGGGATTAGTCCGTCACCCGCCGAGAGGCCAACCGCGTGAGGAAAGACCGACGTCCTCCCCGAGGGGGGGACGTCGGTCGATGGGAGGGTACCCCGGGTAGGGGGTATTCCGTCGGGCCGACCACTGATGACAAGTAACCCTGCTCCAGTGGTCGGTCCAACGACGAAGGCGACGTGGTGTTCGGGTGGGTTACGGGAGTTGCGTGCTTAAGCCTCTTTGCCGCCGTGCTTAAGCCCCTCGGACGGAGTGGTGCGGAGGCGCGCCGACCGCAGCCCACCACAAAACAAAAAAAAGGGCATGGTAGGGGGTGGTGAATTGTATTCTTACTTCGTCAAGACACAAATAATAAATCTACAATAATCGTATATTATTTTATTTTCAGCGCCAGCTTTAACTGAATCTAAAGGTGAAGTGGAAGAGCTTCTCAGTCGTGCTGTGAACATTATGTGTATAGAACCAGCCGCATCAACAGCGTTACCTGTTAGTTGACTCTTGTTCATCTCAATCTAAGATGTCCACAGTCCAACATTGGGACATCCAATGTTGGACTGCGGACATCTCCATCATTATCGTTCGTGCCAATGGATGTTGTAAAAGACGACTAAGTGATATGATATGCAAGTAAAGGAAAACTTGATTTAAAACCTTATACCACACATTCGACCAGCGTGGTATAGTAGGTCAATTTCTTAAATGACACTTATGCGGGTCCAGGTGAAAATCGTTGATTATGCCGAAACCCGTATATATGTAAGCGCAAATTCATTTGGAGTTTGGAAAGCATTTGTTATATGGAAAAACAATATTTTGTCGAAATTGAATAGCATTAAAGCTGACCCTAAATGCTACTAGTGAAAGAATTGCAATTTTATTTCACTGGTAGCTCTTTTTATAGCAGACTAAATACATCCCGGTCTATTCATGGGAGGGCCAGGGTGACTTTCAGCTTTATACTTAGAATAATAACGTATAGAAGGATAGTGTCAATACTACGAACGTTCGAAACTTGAATCTAAAAATACTAATGGCGCGCAGATGATTACACACATACACGCGCACACCACTATACAAATTATGAAATCAAATTTTGTTTTTATTAACATAAATCGTCGAAATACTTTTAAAAGTAATGTTAAAAGCCTTTTAAGTTTTTCAAATGTGTTATGACACCATTTAAATGCACAAACCGTCATAATTACCTATTTATTTTTTAAAAGTTGCGTACGTACGTGCAGTACAATGACTTGTACATTACGGAACGGTTCCAGCGTAAGCTCCCTTAGGCTCCAATTGAAATGCCTCACTTTTTGTGCGCGAACTTACCTTCTATACGTTATTATTCTAAGAACTTTATAACTAAACATATCAATTTCTCGTTATACATATGGCTCCTGAATGTTTCACACTAATTCTGCTTGTATTTCTACAGTTATGGCTGAAGTACGTGAACAGTGCAGATGTCGGTATGTGTGTGTCGTGCGTATCGGCTGCAGCGGCACTCACCACCTTCGAATATTCGGGCGCGCTCTGCGATGCTGCAGTTAAGTCTGCCATCACCTCCACACGCAACGGTACTAATATATCATTATCCAGTTATCAATTGATAGCTATGAATTAATGATGAGTTCGATATATCAAAACGTAACTTATATCGGATATGTGTTAGATATCATACCATATCGATATCTATATCAATGTAGCCGATATCACAAAAACCATATCGAGTCAAAACTTTTACTAACATGCGAGAACTATTAAGTCAAAACTTAAAACTATATCGATACGAACAAAACACAAACTACACAAACGATATTGAGATGTGAACCATATTCGTTCCTCTCGTTCTAAGAATATATTCTTTTATTAGTATAAAAGAGATGAAAAGAATATGAAATAACTTTAGCCATGTTTGCGTGGTTAATATATCTTACTATACTAGCAATAAGGTTAAGTTTCCATTGTATAGTTATAGTTATGATAACGTTTCTGGCGGCTACGGCTACTCGATATTAGTGAGACACTTACTCTACAAAATGGACCTAAATATCGAAGTTATAAGGGTGAATTTGAGTTGTTACAATATAGACACAGTACTGTAGGTAATAATAATAATTGTTGTTGTTTCGTGAATTATTTTGATTTGAAAAACAAATTTTGTGTTGTTTGTGATAGTTTTTAATTGCATTATATATAATCATTGTAAATATGTCAATTTTTAAATGCGTCAGAGAAGTAATCTCAGTTAACAATTTTTAACATTTACTAGTCAAAAACTTTTCTGTTAGTCCTAAGCCTAATAAAGCATGAAGGGAAATCGCCGTAGTTACAATTAGCTAATTGTTAAATAACTTTAGGTAAATACCTACACCTAAGAACTGCATCGATGTATCGCTGACAGCTTAACTGTAAATGTGAGAGTTTGTGTTAGTTCGCATTCATAGCTAGTTTGCTCATTTTGATATCAATGTTAACGTTTCAAAACTGTACTACTGATATCGATATAAGAAAACCGTTTTCAATATCGATATGCAAACTGTATATCGGATACATAACCGTTTGTGACACAAACCAAAAACGCCCATATCTACTATGAATATTTTTGCTGAAAGCCTATCCCATCTATGGTGAAGCTCTCAAAAATTTTAGAGGGGACTGATTCCCAACAGTGGGACGTACAAAAACTGACTGCACAGATGGCGTAGTGGTTCAGATACTGACCTACTGCGCCAGTGTTACGGGTTCGAATCCCACTTTGTGCGATTTACAAATTGTTATTCTGAATTTGGTTGTAATATGTGTCCGTTAATTAATTATATGTTTGTAAAGTCCCTCGCAACACAAGGATTATTTCCTTAGTGCAGGGTGTTGTCATTTTTACAAGAAATCCCTACACTGGGCTGTCTAATTTCGAATACATTAAAAGAAATATTTTTAAGAATTTTCTGCCTTAATACTTTTTATGTGATGACGATTTAAAAATACAATTCACCACTTACTTTCTAATAATTTTTGGTTTACAGGTGGTAATCTAAGTTGGTTGGCTTTAAGTGCGGTATGGAAGTGTTCGTCGTGGCAGGAGGCGGGTCCTATGTTACAACGTGCGTGGCTTCATGGCGCGTACTTATGCGTACTCGCGCATGAACACTCGCACGCACAAATTCTCACCACAATACAAGCACTGTTCACAGCGAACATAAATTTGTAAGTATATTTCATCATAAAGCACATATACGTCCCAATGCTGGGCTCGAACCTCCTCTATATTGGGTGGGCAATTGACCTACTATATCACGCTATATACCGTATGGTGACGGAATAAGAATACAAATCACCACTCCCTATCTTGCCCGTGGATATCGTAGAAGACTACTAATTAATATAATAGGAATATAACATTTATGCATGGGAAGGAATGCACGAAATAAAACCCTATACCAACCAGTCTGACCAGCATGATATAGTAAAATCGATTTAAAGAAAGAAAGAAATTTTATTTTGTAAACCTCACACAATATAGACACCAATGAAAGAAATAATAACTACTAACTAAAAACAAGGAGTGGAATATGTGAGGCCAAAATATGGTGCCCATCTCAGCTTATGGTACAGTAAATATGATACTACACCGCTGATATTCTGATGGACCCGTACAATCAAGTCGCGGAAGCAACAATATATGCAAAACAAATATATTTTAAAAAAGATAAACAGTACTATTTGAAATAGTAACATTAAATTAAGAATAAAATAAATTAATACTATACTATATCATATTCTAGTTATCATAATTATCACATAGAATAGCTTAAGTAAAAGAAACAAATTATTTAATAAAGACATATAGAATATAAAATAAAATAAACATTAATAGTATAAAGAAGAAACCGAAAGTACATAAATCTTGTGGTTAGCTAGGAGTCCTTGATGAAATAGAACGAGAAATAACTACAGTAAATTTGTGGTCTGTATACAGAATATTAAGGTATCAATTTTTGATTTTCAAGTAGGATTAGCTTAAGTCTTTTTTGGAAAACCCTTGTAGTTTTTGAATGCAATAAAGGGGGTTGAAGTACATTCCAGCAACGACTTGCTGGAACGATTTCTCTTCTGTTGTGGAGGAGGCTCGAGCATAGCTGTTATATACACAAGATATCCCTTAGTCGCCTTTACTAGACACCCGCGAGCAAGATAGGGAGTGATGAATTGTATTCTTACTTCGTCACAACACAGAATGCAAAAGTATGTATATTTACAATGTATTAATGAATTCTTGTGTTTATGCGAGTATTGCATCTATACAAATATTTTTTTTTTAATTGCAAACGGTGGCAAACTTGCAAACAGTACACCTGATGGTAAGTGTTGCTGCCGCTCATGGACCTTTACAAGGTCTTTGCCTACCGCGAAGAAAGTGAAGGGAGTGTGAATGAGTCCATTGAGGCTCGGTGATACCAAGGGCACCACCAAAACTCTCGACACGCAAGCACCCACAGAAAGTTGGGTTTCCGGCTCTCTCGCTCACAGAACGAAGCGCAGTAACAAATTGTTACGACTCAGACGTCGATTTTCTGCGAGAGTGTGGTACTACCCCGGACGGACCGGCCCGCGGCTGTAGACAGATAACTGTCGATAGTGTGGTCCTATCACTCTACCTACAAAATTATGTCTGTTTGTGATATCCGTATATGTAGTTAGCTTTCCGTAGCTGTCTTTTTGTTCCGGGTAATCGTCAAAACTGTTGGCAATCTATAAATATTTGTTCGGAGTCTCAGTGTCATTGGGTTTAAATTTTTGTATGTACGTAAGATCATAATCTTCCGTGACACAAGAGTTTGTAAGGAACAAATGCTTTTTTTTTTCAATTATTTTTGATACCTCAATTCATCATTGGTGTACTTGTTTGTCCGCAGCATAGACAATGAGCCGATAATTGGTGTGTGGATCTGTTACGCGATGCGAATGTTACGTACTAGCGGTTCACAGGATGTGGAACTGAGCGCCAAAGGGTTACTGATGCGTTGGGGAGAGCAGGAGCGTCGCTCCTTATTGAGCAGAGTCACCATGCAAGCCCACAGCGACCAACCTACACAATTGTGAGTATATCGCCTATTATATATACGCTACAATTTGGAAGATTATGGATAATTGGAAATAGAATCCTTAACCAATCCATCTGATCAAGGAGTCACCGAGTCTATTTGCCTTTCAATATAACAAAAACTTCTAGCTCAGAAATAGGATTCCTCCCAATGTAAAATAGACTTTGCTCAGAAGTCTTGTGTACCAAAGTTGAACAGCATATGTCAAAATTTAAGAATTTGACAAAAATTTGCACCTTGTGGGTGTCGTAAAATCTGATAGATGTTCAGCAGAACAAACACTAGAATTTCTGAGAAAAGATTGTTGTGCTGCCCTATCCACCGGGTATCCCATCCCCTTCCGACGCCTTTTCAAACCGTCGCCCTCACGCAGTCATCACTCCCTATCTTGCCCGTGGATGTCGTAAAAGAGTTGTCTTTAGTTGTAAAGGATATAATATGCACGTAACATCTGTGCAAGAGAAGGAAAACTTGAAATGCGACTCTATACCAACAAGTCTGACCAGCATGGTATAGTAAGTCAAATTCCCTCCCATTGTGGAGGAGGCCCGAGGCCAACAGTGAAACGTATGTGGACTGCGATGATGATGATGATGTTGATTTAATGGTACAACTGTTTTTTATGATCAGACTAGCAATGAATGATTTATGCAGTTCGATATCATGGATTTCTATCATAGTTTCATTGCTTTTTTTACAGACACCGAGCTCTCTGCCGGTACGCCTTGTATTCGTTGACTCCAGAGGCTGGTACGCGTCGCGCATTCGAGTCTTCGTACACATCTGCCTTGGGATCGAACAGTGACCTTGACACTTGGATTGCAGCACCACAACCAAACAAGCTGGTCGCTCTCGCAGTCAGACTGATGTCCAAACACGACATATATTATCAATACGAATTACAACATATGTAGATGTAAGAATGAAAAGTCCGTGTAATGATAAGAAAACTACATCGCCACCATTTATCTTTTGTCTCGTAAAAACAGGTTAAGATACCACCAGGGCAGTGAGCTGGACCACTATCAATCCTAGGTGGACCTAAGCATGACAATTCTGACAGCGTCCATTTGTGGCAGGCCTGTCGTGAATTTCGATAATAGATCATCATCATCACGACGATCTGGTGAAAGTTGCTGGGCGTCGTTGGATTTAGGCGGCACAAGACTGCACTCTGTGGCGTAACATGAGAGCGGCCTACGTTCAGCAGTGGACGGTGATAGGCTGAAATGATGATCATCACAGCTCATATATGTCCCACTGCTGGGTTTGAGCCTCCTCAAAAATAGGAGGGAAGTTAACACACTATAACCACGCTGATCAAACGGGTTAGTATAGGGTTACATTTCGTGTTTTCCTTCTCTTGCATAGATGTTATCTGCGTATAATCCCTTAGTCGTATTTTACGACACCCACGGACAAGAAAGATGTGGTAAATTGTATTTTATACTCCGTCACCATACGAAAGGTAAATGGGTGTGATAATAGATAGATTGGTGTAATTAATAGTTTCTCTAAGACTAATACGTACATAAAAAAGAAAAGAAGAAATATTCTGCTCTCATTTTATAATTGTACAATCTATTGCATAAAAAAAGGTATTAAAAAAAGAACGTGTGTACAAAGTGCGCATGGTAGAAGTGAAACTTCTTTATCCTTTATCTTTCATCCGTTATCCTTTATATAATTCTCTCGTCGGCTGAATACTATACATTTTCGTCTCTATGGACTTTTTCGTTTCACTGAGTTTGAAATCTCGATTCTAAGGAAGTTTCACTTCAAAATTAACTTAATGAAATAATTTCTTATCAAATTTTAGGGAGAGATAAAAAAGGCTGTCAGTTTATGCTGCTGACACTTATATAATACAGAGTAATGGCTGCTTTAGTAATTAAATGGCGATGATCGCTGTCGGTGTTTGGTCCAGCCATAACTCCTTACTTGTGTATGTATTATATTTTCAACAAAAATGCGTTCTAGTCTGAAGGTCATCACACTGATTCTAAGACTTGGTAAAAATATTTTATAAAATTTTCTTTTGTAAGAAGTAAGTTAAAAACCGGCTAAGTGCGAGTCGGAGTCGCGCACGAAGGGTTCCGTACCATTATTTATAAATCGGACAAAAAAATCACCTTTGTTATATGGCGGCCCCCCTTAGATATTTATATTATTTTAAGTATTTGTATAGCGACAACAGAAATATGTGAAAATTTCAACTGTCTAACTATCGCGGTTCTTGAGCTTGGTGACAGACAAACGGACAGACAGTGAAGTCTTAGTAATAGGGTTCCGTTTTAGGGTGCGGCATTCTAAAAAAATTACGAACGAGGCCATTGTATTTCTCGCCAAATCTTGTCGCCACGCTTGGCTGTGACTTCCGCGAAGAGTAATAGGGTGGCGACAACTTGTATTCTTATCAGCAAACGATTTATACATATCTAATAGTTTTCTATTATCATCACATAATCGTGATCTCAGCTTATATACGTCCTAAGACTCGAACCTCCTCCATTCTGTAGAGATGGGTTGGTGTAGGGTTTTCTCTCTTGTATAGATATTATATGAATAGTAGCAGCGCCCTGCTGTTTTACCCGCATAGTTCCCTTTCCCGTTGGAATATCGCGATAAATTATAGCCTATGTGTTATTCTGATATGTCAGCTATATTGTTGTGAAATTTCATCAAAATCCAATCAGTAGTTTTTGCGTGAAAGAGCAACAAACATCCTCACATACATACATGCATTCGCGTTTATAATATTAGTAGGACTATATCCGCTAGTCATTCTTGACGAATGACCACGTGCAAGATGGTGATGAATAGTATTCCTACTCCATCACCACATGGAACTCGAAATAGAATACTGCTGTGTAATCTCTTGATACTTACTTACCTTAGCCGGTTTTTAAGACTGCTATGGGTAATTACCTTAATGGTGACAAGTTGTATCCGTAAGCTCTCGATACATAACTAACTGATCCAACAGGCCCTATTCTGTGCATATTTAAACTTTTTGTTTTGGAATCCATCGCAGTGCGATCTAACGAGTCAAATTATTAATCTAAAACATTCTTGAATTAATTTGAACACACAAAAAATTCATCAAAATGCAGCCGTTTAGAAGTTCAGTCACACGTAAAGAATTTTATATGTAGAATTATATATATATATATATATATTTTCTATAGCTATATTGTATCATTGAGATATGGATTTATATATAATAGTGCCATTTCTTTTTTAACTAATATTTTTTTATGTGATAATAGAATAAAATTAATTCAGCGTTATATCTTATGATTTATTTTAAAATTATATTTGATTGCATAAAATGGCTTAATAGTCTAAGTAACGACCTTTCATACCGTGTGTTATGGGTTCGGTAATCAAGCAGTAATATTATTTGGGCGAATCACAAATTATTGTTATTTGTGATTAATTGGATGTTTGGAAAGTCCAAAAACAAGGGTCTATAAAGTATTTTAAGGTTTAAAATTAAATGTTTAGAATTGGTTACGAGTTTAAAAGACTGATGGTTTGTTAAAAAGTGTAAGCGGTGCGTGGAGTAAATGATAAAATATGCTTATAAATGTTTTGAAATGTAATTATTTCTGATTTTTAAGCGAATATTATACATATTAAATATTATTACTTTTATAGATTTTTTTCGCATTCGTGGTCGCACGGGTAAAAAGTGTTCCAAACGCAATAAACACCGTAAAAATAGTAATGTTTCGTCCTATATTGCGTTGTCCGCTACGTGGTCGCTTCTCGAGGACTTTTACCCCAGCGGTTGCCGATTCATCGAACAATGTGTCCTGCCCATTGCCACTGCAACGTGCTAAGACGGTTACACCCGTTCTTCTATGGATTTCCGTATTTCAGATTCTATCTCACAGAGAAGTCCCGATCATAGCCTACCCCATAGCACGCTGAGCGACTTTAAGCTTGGTTATGAGGCCTACATTTAGAGACCACGTTTCTGAGCAATAAGTCATATATTATTGAAAAATATGTACACGGTTCTAACTTTTTTTTTTTTTTAATTAGTTTTATTTTCAGCTAGGTAGCCCGAAGAATTAGCACGTTGAAGTTGCAATCGGTAGGTAACATTCCTGGACGAACCGACAACCATTGGTAATAAAAGACTCTCAAGTGGCGATCACGAATCGAACACAGCTTAGGATGACACCCTACTAGGTGGACTATCAACATCTTGAAAGTCGAAGGGAACCGTTGGATGCAAGTGCCACAGGATCGTTCGAAGTGGCGTTCTCCTGGCGAGGCCTATGTCCAATAGTGTATGTCTATGGGCTGATGAATGGTTGGATAGATGGAAGCTATTAGACGTTGCGTTCAATTAAATATTTTTTCTTACATCACATCATAATGGCGATGACAAAATTATTCTCTTTATTTTTAAGTGTTTAGACATACCAAAATGTAGATTTAGTATTTGTATTATCTAGAATAAGTTTATATCGTTGTTTTTGAAATACCCGTTTAGTTTGTTATTCCATATCAATAAAAATTTGGTTTAAAATAAAATACCGAACATGAAAAAAATCCCTAGTAAATTTCATTTGTAATACTTTTACTTTAATGTACTCAATTTTTTCTTTCTTTTATAGTCCAAATACCCCAAAAGCCAGAGCAAAAAAGTGAGTTCATAATGTAATATGTACTAGAATGGATTTTGTTTTTGTAAAAGGTTCAGGGATGCTCTGGAAATATCAATCTAACTTGGCAGTCCGAGAAGGCGCGAGCTTCAGGCGCCATCTTGGAAAAACATATCATGAAATATCTCGTTAACCGTACATCGTACATTCAAAAAGCCAGAGTATTTTAATTATCTAACTATACATAATGCCTAAATATACTAGTATTTGAAAAGAAAATCAAATATTTAATCGTCTGTGCTATTTGTAATGATGAATAAGACTGTATCGTTTAGTTCATCGTTATTATTAAAATGTGTTAAACCTTGACTGCCCCTAGACTTTCACGAAACTGATGAGAAGGCATTTTGTTACTAAAAATTGTAAAAATAGTAGTAATCAAAATGTTATTTGAAACAGCACATATGTATGTTCCTGTAAGCCAAACTTGATTTATGTTTTCTTTTCCTGAAGGCACCGATCTATATTTAAATAGATATATTAAGACTTTACTCGTAACTGTATAAATATGGCAACTAAAGAAAGGACGAGATAACGCGTAGTGAACCTCGTAGACAAATTCTCAAACTACGAGATATCTTGCTAATAAACTTATAGCTTTTTTATTGAATATTTTTTTAAATATGCCAAACGTCATACTACTCCTTCGTCAGTGTCAAAGATTCGAAAGATTTTTAAATTCAACGTTAATAGTTCAAAATTGGCATTTTAATACTTAGACGCATGGAACTTTGAAAAGTGACATCACACTACTTAAGATTCCACTCCTTGTCATACAATGCCACACTTCGTCGACCACCGCCCCTTTAACGTGTGACGTACTTTGTGGATGGTTTCTAAATATTGTCGAAACTGATAATTGTAAAATACTGAAATTATTATAATTCATATATGGTTATATAAACAAATAAGGTTTTATAACAATTCTATTGTAATAGAGTTCTTTTTGTTTTAAAATTTATATAACTGTATGGGTCATCGCCAACTTTTACGAAACAATAACGTTTCAAACTTAAAATTACTCGTTAATGCCTTATTATAGAAGAAAACTAATTTATTAAAAATTGTTCGTGGAAATCGAACTGACAGCACTCGGTAAATAGGATCGACTTAGATCACAGTCATTTAATAAAACAATTTTTATTATATAGCACTTTTGGAATGGTAATTATTCCATCACTGGAATTATATTAAGGCAGTGTTGCCAAATAAATTCAAGTCAAGAGCATTCGCATATTACGTGCTGATGTTATTTTTCTTATAATAAAATTGTCTCTCTTTGGTATCTATAAATATGAAAGTAAATAATTTTTTGCTCAAATGAAACTCATTTATATGCTTAAAATAAATGTATATTTTTAATTATGTTGTTTTATTTCTACACATAAAGAAATCCTAATTAAAGTTGAATATAATTAGACAATAAACGATTTACAATTTTTATATAAATTATGTACAATATTTACAAAACATCTCATCTTTTGATCCATGAAAATAGTGTATTTTTTTTTGGGATAGTCTGTGGTCTCGTCACGCCCCTTTTTGGGTCTAAGACCAACCGCCGTATAACCGACCACCGGTATCAAGTTCCTTGTCCTTCGTGGCCAGCCCGAGTCTTATCACACCCTGCTCGATACTCGAATATAAAATAATACTGCAAGAACCTGGGGCGGCAGAAGATAGGTCAGTCAACTCCATATCCTGCCGTATTTACACTATCTATCGCCATTTCCGCGGAGCACCGGTTCCGATTCCTTCCATATTATTAGAACAAGCGTTAATAAAGTTTCAGATGGTATTATTTTTAAAATGTATTAATAAATAATTATAAAATAGTTATTAAATTAAAAAGAGCACTTCAAAATGTGAAAACACCTGAGCATAGTTAACATAATTATGTACTTATATTGAAAAAGTTATTGCGATATAGTTCATACTACTTATAGGGCTTGATCGCCATACTGAACCTGACGGACAATCTTATCAATAGTTTTAGATAATATTAGGTACATATCTATTAAATATTATACGAATTTACTTAATCTATAATATGTCTTGGATATCCCTTTACTTAAATGACTGTGAATATATTTTTTTTATTGCCAACGTTAGCAGACGAGCAAACAGTACACCTGATGGTAAGTGACGCTGCCGCTCATGAACCTTTTCTAGACCCCTGCCTACCGTGAAGAAAGTGAAGGGTGTGTGAATGCCTGCGTGAATGGTTCGGTGATATCAAAGACATCACCAAAACCCACCTCACGCAAACACCCTCAGAAAGTTGAGCTGCCAGCATCCTTGCTCACCGAACAAAGCGCAGTAACAAATCGCTACTACTCGGACGTCGATTTTCTGCTCAGTGTGGTACTACCATGAATGGACCGGCCCGTGGCTGTAGACAGACAACTGTCAACAGCGTAATCCTACCACTTAGAAAATGAGTATGTTTCCAATCACTTTTGCCCTGCGAATATTGTAGTACATAATTATGAGTTGTAAATAGATACCACCCGTAGTGATGAAAATTTAGCAAAGCTATTTGCTAGAACCTTTTTCCGTGATAATGTATGACGAGTCCTAGAATAGCAGACGCTGTTGCCACAGCACTGGCCTGCTGCGTCGTGAACGTACTGCCCCAAAGCCAGCCTCTAGGTAGCCAAGTAACGGCATGCACGGTGTCCAACAAGAATTTGGTAGTTGTCAGGGAAGCCTGTGTGAATCTCGCCGATGCACATTTTGTACGGTCAGGTGATTTCAGAGCTTCAGAACAAGCTTGTAGACTTCTGATTGATCTGATAATGTTAAAGTATTTTTAAGATACATTCAGTAGGTTTTATCGTAAATACACTATCACAAATATACCCTATTAGATTTTTTTTTTTTGGCTTGGTTACTAAGACCTATAAGTCAATTCTCTAATAATTAATTAACACTTAATTTAAGGTCATTGTGCTTTAGGAAGACGAATCGTTGCCTTCAATAGTGTCATGGCATTGTAATATTAGTGGTAAACGTAAACTTATGTAAAGTCTGTTATATCACAATGACACCCCAGTACGCATGACATTACATAAAATTATATCAAATTTATTTAATATAATACCTTAAAACACTAAGATATTGAACATAACACAAGACCACCACATGACACTTTCCCTTTTCCCGCCAAAACTCCCTACAATATTAATCTTATTAAATGCATAGATTACCAAGCGATCATACCTAATATTAGTTTGAACACTTAAAAGTTCCACTTCCATTCCCCATTCATGGAGCAGCAGCAAGCTAGTTATCGTCACTATCAACATGTAGGTTGGCGACCGCAGGTTCGCAAAAGACTGCCACTAGCCATTTACCTGATAATCTGTAGACTGTAGATTTTCATATCTTTATACTGGTAATAAACGGGAGATAAACGTTATTTATCGACTGATCTCAACTCATATACTCCTGCTGGGCTCGATACTCCTCTACAGTGGAAGGGAAATTGCCCTACTATACCACGCTGGTCAAAATGTTGGTAGGTATATTGTTTTATTTCGATTTTCCCTTCTCTTGCAGTGATATTAATTGATTGAGTTTCTTATTTTACCATCATACAATAGTAAAGAAAGAGGTGGAGAAAGAGGATTTTACTTAGTCACCACGCGGATTAATCGAGAATAAAAAAAATAGAGAAATATGTATGTAGACTACAAAGTACAAACCTGATAAATCCAAAGAATGCAGATAGTGACCAGAATAATTTGTGGGCGGTTTTAACGTTGAACTCTGTGTCCTTCGTAACGATTAGTATACCGGTGTCTATTAACCAGCTCAGCTTCTCCGCTTGAAGATATGCTAATGTACTGGCACCGGCAGCCACGCCAATACTGCCCCACACTGGACCATCCTAAATCACAGATAAATCGATCGAAATTATCAATCATTTTCATTGGCAAGACAATTCCAGCGAGAGAATATGCGTTAATAGTTGCGGGATAAGCCACTAAGCACTTGGTGTTTCTGAAATGCATTTCACATATATATACATACATAGATTCACGCCTCTTTCCCATGGGGCTAGGCAGACACCACTTCTTTCCACTTGCTATGATCTTGACATACCACTTGCGCCTCCACCACATTCATTAATCTCCTCATGCATGTTCTTCGGTTTAGATACTTTCCACCTGGCCTTTCTTAAGAACGTCCCCGATTTGATCGTGGAATGTTCGCCTTGGTCTTTCCTTTCGAATACTTCCGTTCACATTCTCCCTATAAATTCCCCTAGTCAATTTCTTTTCATTCATTCTCTCTATATGACCAAACCAACTTAACATACTACAACATTCCTTAAATTACTGTGTTCTTAATTCTACTCAATTCTCACTCAATTTTACATCATACATGCTCCTCAGCGCTCTCAATTCCACAGCATTTACCCTACTTTCTTGCTTCGTCTGCTATACCCAGCTCTCACTTCCATACATTAGGGTTAGCACAAGCACGCACCCCATACTGACCACAATTCATTCCTCACCATTCTATCATAGGCACTTTCCAAATCCACGAAAACGTAATAGACCTTCTGGACTTCGTAGTCTAAAATATATCTTTTTGCTTTTGGCAACAGATGCCAAGGATGAGTGCTGTTGCGGCATCGAGAATCCCGTTAGTAGAAAAGTAAGGGAGGATGAATTACCACCCGTGAATAGAAAATAGACCCGAAATTTCTCCAACGTTTCCGTCAGTTAGATATAAATTTGATTAGGTCCCATATAAAGTTAATAAAAATCTTGAAGAAGTCGGTTTCTATTTGTTAAAAGTTTGTATTATTTCGAGTTTCCCATTGTGACGTTATATGCATGTTATATTCATTAGTCGTCTTTTACTATCCACGGGAAAGGGGAAGGAAGGTGGTTAATTATATTTTTACTTCGTCACAAAACGGGGATAGTCAGTTTACTCCGTCACAAGTCGGGCCTTAGTTACCTAAAATTTATGAGTCGTTGGGTAAAATAGGAATTTGGGGTTGTTTATTATTGTTTTCTTATTCCACGCCACAAAAGAGCTCCTCGATCTCTCACGTTCTCGATCTAACTTTTCCTTTTTTTTTAATTTAACAACACCCTGCACTAATGAAATAATCCTACATTGCGGAGGATTTCATCATCACACCTAATATATATTCCACTACTGGGCTCGAGCCTCCTCCAAAATGGGAAGGAAATTGACCTACTATACCACGCTGGTCAAACGTGTTGGCGTAGGGTTTAATTTCAAATTTTCCTTCTCGTGCATAGATGATATCTGCATATTATAATTTGTTAGTTGTCTTTTACGACACTCGCGGTCAAGAAATGAAGTGGTGAAAGGTATTCTTACTCCATCACCAATCATATCAAGACTCAGAACAACAATTTGTAGATCGCAGAAGGTATTGTCCTGCATGGGACTTGAATTCGTGACACTTTGCACGGTGTATTAGTATCTTAACGACTACGCCATCTGTGCATTCAACAAACAGTAACAGAAAAGATTTTTTTTTTTTATTTCTGATGGTGGCAAACGAGCAGGCAGCACACCTGATGGTAAGTGAAACTGCTGCACATGGACCTTTGCAATACCAGGGGCACAGCCAGGCCGTTGCCTACCGTGAAGGAAATACCTCGTTTAAAGACGGACATGTCATAGCGCTCGGGAAACACAGCAGCAGGTAGTTCATTCCAGAGCTTGCACGTACGTGGGAGAAATGATAACTGGAAACGTACAGTTGAAGACCATAACGTTTCCAGGTGAAATGGATGAACCCTGCTGCGATGTCGAGTGGTACGTTGGTAGAATGGTGACGGTGGTACCAAGTCAAACAATTCCTCGGAGCACTCCCCGTGCAAGAGTCGGTAGAGTACACAGAGTGACCCAAAGTCTCTCCTCTCTCGACTCATTTATTTTATTCATTGGTCAAAACTCCTTACCTGTACACCTAGCCCATATTTAAGGACTCCTCTAAGAGCAAGGGCGTCGTCATACAGCCTCATGGAAGCCCGCGCTGCGGCTAGTCGCGCACTGGCCGTCAGCAACTCCTGGCGGTTGCTTGACGAACCCAAGAACTTCAGCAAGTAGCATGTTAAATTTACTACCTAAATCACAAAATAAATCTTATTACTTGGACAAAAATCTATATAAAATATGTAATTCCTCTCCACTCATATACGTCCTACTGCTGGATTTGAATCTCCTTCACAATTGGAGGGAATTTAATCTACTATAAGCAAGTTGGTCAGACGGATTGATATAGGGTTTTGTTTAGAGTATTTTTCTCTTTCTATAGATATTATATATGAACGTATTACCTATATTCCTCAGTCGTCTTTTAATATAAAAATTTAGGGATAGTGAATGTGCCTCCTTACTCCGTAATCACACAGACAGTGTAAACAATATGTACAGTTACTGTGTATTTATTGCCTATGCGTTTACGCATCATTTATGCTATTAAAACTTTCTACAATAGAAATTTTAAGTGTGATCCTGGAAAACTATATGAAAACAAAATACTTCTAAAGGAAAAAACATTTAGGATAAATAAAAACTTTTTCAGATCAAATAGGTAGGATAGATTAAAAAATCGTAAATTCCATTTCGATGATCGAAATGGTCGCGGGTAATAGGACCGGGAATAGTCCGTCACCCGTGGAGAGGCTAACCGCATGTGGGTGACCGAGATCTCGGGAGGGGTGTTAGGGGGGGACGGTACCCGAAAGGGTATCCCACCGGGCTAGTCACGGATGATAAGGAACTTGGTACCAGTTGTCGGCCCAATAGCGAAGGGGTGGGAATACATTGGGTTATGAGGCCGCGCGCCGCCTTTGCGTCGCCACGGACGGAATGGACGGCATCTGCGCCCGCTCAAAACAAGTCTTCTAAATGTTACCAAGTTTTAAAAATCACTCCAAATCACTTTGCGACACCGATAAATAACGTTCACTATAATTTTTATTTACAGCAGAACGAAACAAGCCTGGTATCAATTGGTGAGAGGGTATATCTCGGGACTCAATTTCTAATTGTTGCCACTTCGGACTTCTTGTCTGTGAGATTGCTTACTTGAATATTCTTGTACCAACTTTATTCAACGGTTCCTTTACACAAACGCTGTTGAAATCTATTAATATAGATGATCTTGTTATAAAACAAGAGGAGCCTTCTATATCAAGAATTCCTAAATGTAGACTCACATTATTTATTAAAAAGATAAATTAAATGGTGGAGTTGTTACTAAACAATTAACATATGAAATAAAACTACTTTAAGAACTGATTGAGTTTGTTATATGATTTTTACTTTTCCGGCGTTTAGAACACTTAACAGCACGGGAGGACTATAAAAAGAGACAAACAGATCTATATATCCTATATAAAATTCACAGATATTATTTTATTTCATGTGTACTTAATAATTATATACTTATTAACGTAAACATCAGAAGTCATTAAGATAATTACCAAGAGATTACCTTGTCTCTATTAGCGTGCGTTTGCAGCAGATCTGAGATTTCATTCAACACCTCCATGTTGCTGCTGCCACCGTATTTACGTCCACAATGGACGGCAGCGACCGTCACGTGTATTATCTCAAGATAAGATATGATTACAATTGATTATTTCACAAACATATTATGTAAGTTATCTAGAAGACATAACTATGTAATCTATATGAATTCAAATCCCAAAACCATGATACGAGTACTGTGCATTGACTATCTCTAATTAGGTATTAATCTTTCGTAATTAATCTTTAAAGAAATTGTTTAGAATAGTTGTTATATGAAATCCAATAAATAAAAAATACAGATAGTAAAAAAAATCCGTGTGGTGACAGAGTAAAAATACACTCAATTTGTCTCCTATTGTGGATGAGGCTGGAATCACATCCCAAGACCCTAGGGTAGAGTATCACATAAAAAATAACTCTTACCTTCCCATAGGAGACAAAACCCGACTAAGGGATAAACATGTACTGGTCAGTAGCACTCTCCTGAAAAAATTATAACACAATATATATAATTCATCTATCAAACATGGCGATTCATAATCGCATTATATTAACGACCAGTAGGTACCTCCCTACCAATTCGGTTTCCATTTCGGTTAGATGGTGTTAAACTTAAACAAAATTTCATATAATATCAAATTAAATTGGAATAACGGTAGATGGACGATAATGTCGATGAATATTTAATAGGCTACTCTAATTTTAAAATGTGTGCAGGGCAGTCTGCGTATATTTAATTACGGAAAGTGGTGGTTGATGGTTTGGACATGTAGAAAGATTGAGTGAAGAGTGGTTGACGAAACAAGTATAAAGTAAGTGTGAATAGGATCGTTACAAGATAAAGACTACGCTGTATTTTTCTGGATCAAATTCAAGACGTGCTTTTGAAAAGGCAGGTGCAAGTGAAGCGATACAAGTATGTCGGGATTGTGACTATCCGTAGTCTCTGCCTACCCATGTAGGATACAGGAGTGAAGCTATGTATGTACGGATGCCACATGCCGATTAGAAAAAGATTGAAATAAAAGTATAACGATATTTTTAAATTCTTTATTTAATATTTATATTCGTAATTTAATATTTTACAATTATATACATAGATAGGCTCATTTAAGTACATTATTATTAAGTAAAAATACTTTTTCTCTCGAAGTTCGTTAAACCACAGACTAAATATTTATAACTATGTATAAAACATAAAAAAGTTTCTATATCCGTTATAGACTTTGAAACCATCCAATAGATGTTCACCAAACCAGTTTATTACAAAGGCAATGGTATAGTTTTAGATCACTAAAACAATGCCTTAGGACCCGGTAGGTGACTCTGCAATCGATTTCAAAAATTTCTATTTTTTTTATTTTTACTTAATTTTTATTTTTACTTTTTTTTACAGAATAAGAGTCTATTGGGTTAGCTAGTCTATACCAATAAATAAAATTGGAGTGTCTGTTTGTAATGTCAAAATAATAGGCTTTTTTCATGCTCACACGGTAATTTGCACGACACCTATGCCTAAAATAGCAATTAAAAAATTTTTATCTGTCTGTCTGTTTGTTCCGGGTAATCTTCAAAACGGCTGGACTGATTTCAAAAATTCTTTCACCAATGGTAAGCTATAATATCAGGGCGTAAACTAGGCTATATTTTATCCCGGTATGCCCACGGGAACGGGAACTACGCGGGTAAAACGACTATAACCTAGCGAGGGCGGATTGCTAGTATACAATACAAGACTAAATAATAATAAATGTCAATAAAGATGTAAGCGTGACTACAAAAATCCCTAGGATTTTTCACAAATATTTAATACTTAACATGAACATGTATTAGTTTTTATAATATATTTTCTATACGCAGGTACATATTTAAAGCGAATTCACATTACAAACCCTGTCATGTTTTTTTGAAGTGATAACGTCCTATACATTGATGAACACGACTACACGTACGAAGAGGACTCATTGTCACGTTCCGCCTGAACCGAGCGTGCAAGGGAGAGCACAGGAACAAGTGAGAGAGAGAGAGAGAGAGACATAATCAGCCTAATCGTTCCGCTTGTGACGCATTTATCTCTTTTTAACTAACTTTTAAAAAAGTAGGAGGTTCTCAATTCGGATGTTTGTAATTTTTTTATGTTTGTTCGCGAATAACTCCGTCGCTTCCCAACCGATTTGATTTTTTTTTTTGTTCGAAAGGGTATACTTTCCAAATAGTCCAATGGAAATTTTATCAAAATCGGACAAGCGCTTTTTGAAAATTGAAAAAAAATCTAAAAATATATCTACATTGTCTACATTAACGATCTTTTCGTTTGTAGAATGGTTGCATGTTCAGACGTCGGGGTCATCAGATGTAGGATGGCGTGTGGAGATTAGCCACCCTACAATTGTGTTGTAGTCGGCGCAGGTAGATGTGAGAAGAAGGCGAAGAAGAACGAAGAGAGTTATTTCTAAGACTGACGATTTATTTACATTTCATAAATTATGTACAATGAATTGATAATAGAACTAGTGACGACCGTACAAGTGTGCGAGCTGATATCGTATGTCGACTGAATGAATAGACATTTTTTTTTTTTTTTTTTTTTTTTTTTTTTGTGTGTGTACAGCTGTTGGCCGCAGATGGCCTTGACAGCTTGACGCGGACTATATCAATGAATAGACAGCAAAAGGCGGTATATATATACTAGCATTCAGTCTGCGTGTGGTCCGAATGTACACGTGTACCACACAGGTGCAACGCAGATGCGAATGCAGGTGTCAGGTGTGTCGCACATCTGTCAGCTGTGCACGCCAGCTGCCTCGCACCTGCGTCTTTTTTTATGGGCCAATCTTCATTAGCGAAGCGGATTGCTTCGCATTGTTGGGTTGCGGTCAAAGTTATCTTAGTGGCGGATAGTCGCCACAGTACTCCCCCCTGAAGACCGTGGCTACGGGCGATAAAAGTCTGGTAGGCGTACTTTTCTTCCACTGGAAGTCCGTTTGATGTCATCTGGGACTGGTTGGACCGGAACCTCAGCTTCTCTTGCCATATATGATGGTTTGAGCCTGTCAATCGACACGTTAGTGGTTTTGGAGTTTACAACTAATGTGAAGTATTTAGATTGCCGGCTGACGACCTTGTAGGGGCCGGTGTATGGTGGCTCTAAGGCACCTCTCAGGCGATCTTGACGGACGAAGACGTGTGATGCTGTTTGGAGATCGCGTGGGACGTAAAATGGTGATGTAGTGTGCCAAGACGAAGGACGAGGAGACAGCTTCGCCATGTACGCGCTAAGACGTGTCGCGTACTGGGTGACGTCAGCAGTCGAGTAGTCATCTTTGCACCATCTGTGCACCTGTTGGAACACGTGCACATTCGATGATGTCACCGCAGGTGCGAATGCAGGTGTCAGGTGTGTCGCACATCTATCAGCTGTGCACGCCAGCTGCCTCGCACCTGCGTCTTCTTGTATGGGCCAATCTTCATTAGCGAAGCGGATTGCTTCGCATTGTTGGGTTGCGGTCCAAGTTATCTTAGTGGCGGATAGTCGCCACACATTTACACTACATTGCGTTTTGAAGTCAGTTTTATTTAGCAAAAAATATTATTTTTGCTAAATAAAAATACTACTTTTATCAAAAAGTATTTTAATTGACGAGTGCAAATAAATCTTAATTTATCGAAAACAATATAATTTTTAATGAACTCCTTTGTACTGTATAAAATAAAGATAATTCAGTGATAATAATTCAATTCATAAAGGTATGCAATTTTTCACCAATGTTTTTTTATGACGTTATCACGCAAATATATCGTCCGTAAACCGTCTTTACAGACTAACCAATTTTTATATTATAAACTAGCAACTCGCCCTCGCTTCTCTTCGGTTATAGTCGTTTTACCCGCGTAGTTCCCGTCCCCGTGGGAATACCGGAATAAAATATAGCCTAATTTACGCCCTGATATTATAACTTTCCATTGGTGAAAGAGTTTTTGAAATCGGTCCAGCCGTTTTGAAGATTACCCGGAACAAACAGACAGACAAAAATTTTTTAATCGCTATTTTAGGCATAGGTGTCGTGCAAATAACCATGTGAGCATGAAAAAAAGCCTATTATTTTGACATTACAAACAGACACTCCAATTTTATTTATTGGTATAGATCAAGAGAAGCGCGCCAAAAAATAGAAGTTATTTTTTTATATTGTGATCTTTGACCATCATAGCTCTGAAATAACAGTATACTGAAAAAGGAATATATGTTATTTAATATATTCTCTGAAGATATTTAATAGACTTTTGTGCAATTTGACGGAGTAAGATTTTTTTTTTGACGTAGTCTATGGTCTGCTCACTCGCCTTCCGGCACCGTCCGGGGCGACAGAGGGGCGCCGTGCGGCCCCATGACCCACCCGTGGCACATCGCCTTCGTCTTTGGGCTGACCACCGTTGCAGAGTTCCTTGTCTTCAGTGGTCGGCCCGACGGAATACCCCGGTCGCGGGGTACCCTCTCCTCTCGACCTTCCCCCTCGGCGGACATCAGTCGCCGTCGCGCGATCGGCCTCTCTGCGGGTGACGGACTAAATACCCGGTCCACTCACCCGCGGCCTCAGGCGCAGGTAGGAGTACGAATACTATGGTCATAAGTCCCGACTTATCCGGGGTAATAGTAAAAGACGAATAAGGGACACAGGGAGATAACATTAAGCGAAATAAAACTAAAAGAACTCTATATCATCCTGTCTTATCGTACGTAATAGGTCAATTGCTTGTGCTTTGTTTGGTTGAAAGCGCTCATCTCTGGTACTACTAATTCGAATTTAAAAATTCTTTTAGTGTTGGACAGCCTATTTATCGAAGAAGCTTATATCATCTTACGACTTATATAGTCCTCACTTGCGTCTATTATAAACCTCTGAAACGGTGCCAAAAATTTTCAGGCACTACTGCAATAGGACGCGATACTTTTATAGGCGCGAATTTAAATATGTTCTTCACATTACATATTAATTTAACACAATAGTTGACTATGAATTTGCTGCGAATAAATCTTACCTGGATATAGTTAACAATTCTATTTTCTACTTGGCATACCGTGTAAACAATGAACTTCAGAATGAAATGTCAAGCTACGCGTTAACTTTGAGATAATCAGTCAAATTGTACAATCATCAATGAGATATATAAATACAGAGATAATATTATAAATAACTATTCCCATAGTAATTTAATTAAGGGTACAGCTTGATAAATTAAAGCAATTTCATAGTCCCATTTGACAGATCATTCTGAAGCCCAATATCTTATACAATAAATAATGAACTCGTTCCTAAACGAATGACAATAATTTATTATCATGAATGATAATATCTTATTATCCCGATACTCTATCAATATACATAAATAATGTACAATGGAGAGTAATAAAATTTACAAGCTACACTACAAAATACTTGTGATTTGATCAAACATTTAGAGCATAGAGAATTTTCTAAAAAAATATACTGAGCAAATATATTTTTATAACAAATTTTTAATTGTAACTTATTTTATTGCGAGTTTATTGCTTACAAGCTTGTCTGCTTCTTTAAATCCCTAGTAAAAATACTCTACAATCAATTAAATCTACGGAAAACATCAGCAAAACTTATTTTGCCAGCAGTCGAAGCCATGCTTAAACTACAATCAACGAGAAAGTATAACAACCTATGTGATGTAATCCTAGAATAATAACGTATAGAAGGTAAGTCCGCACACAAAAAATGAAGCATTTAAATTGGAGCCTAATGGAGCTTACGCCGGAACCGTTCCATAGTGTACAAGGTCACTGTACGTACGCACGCAACTCTTAAAAAATAAATAGGTAACTATGTCGGTTTGTGCACAACACATTTGAAAAACATAAAAAGTGTATAATAAATAATGTTACTTGTAATACATATAATTAACGGACACAAATTACATCCAGACTCAGAACAACAATTTGTGGATCGCACAAAGTGTTGTCCTGCGTGGGATTCGAACCCCCGACACTGGCGCTGTAGGTCACTAGCATTAACCACTACGCCATCTGTGCAGACTGCACAGATGGCGTAGTGGTTAATGCTAGTGACCTACAGCGCCAGTGTCGGGGGTTCGAATCCCACGCAGGACAACACTTTGTGCGATCCACAAATTGTTGTTCTGAGTCTGGATGTAATTTGTGTCCGTTAATTATATGTGTATGTATTTCTCGCGGAAACGCAATGAGTTTCAAAAATTAAAAAACTGTACGAATGGCGGCGATGTGGTTCGCGACACGTCACGTCTCGTTTCCGTCGGGGGCGAAAAGTGGCCCACAGAGAACCGCTTTGCTACGCTGAATATGTCAAAGATCGTAGCAGGTGGAGGGCAGTGGACTCTGCCTACCCCTATGGGAAAAAGGCGTGAATATATGTATATGTATGTATGTATGTTACTTGTAAAAGTATTTCGATGATTTATGTTAATAAAAATCAAATTTGATTTAATAATTTGTATAGTGGTGTGCGTGTGTAGGTACGTGTGTAATCGCCTGCGCGCATATAGTATTTTTTGCTTCATGTTTTTGATCACTCGAAGTACCAACACTATCCTTCTATACGTTATTATTCTAAGAATGTAATATTATTCTCAACAACGATGTTATCGTTTATATAACCAGAAATACATATATCTTTATATGTAAATATCTTCTGTTCGTGTATATAGTGATTGAACTCTTAAATAGCTGAACATATTTTGATGTTTTTTTTACCATCTATTTTAGGTGATACTTAAATATATATTCATAGTAGACAAATGTTTATTATAGTATATTGGTCACTCAATATTCGTTGTATTGGGCGCAGTATACGCAGCAACCGAGTTTATCATTTTTTAATTGCGATCCAGCGCGGTATTTCCTTACATTTGATGAACTGAACGAAGATAACACAGCGCGCCACGTTCATTGTTTATTTGACCATAAATTAAAAGATACACGCCTGCTATAGATTTGTAATTAGACTAGGGACACTATGGAGCTTCGTAACCGACATTATCGGATATCCGAAATGAAAATATAACCGTAACCGAAACAAATATAAAATTTTGGATATGTTCAGATAGAATCGATGTCTGTATGAGACAGGTTGCGGCAAGTTTTTTTATCTACCAGCCAACCTGACAGCCTAAACATAAGCCTCTCTAAAGTGAACCAATGCAATGATCACAACAATTAGCTACAATTCCCCAAAAAATCAATATCCGTAACCGAACTGTCGGACAATCTGAAATTATTACATATCCGTAACCGATATAATGTTATCCTAATATCCGTACCCGTCCGATCCGAAACTTCTTATCGAGTGCAGTTATGATTTATTTAGTGCATATTTAAAGGGTCTTCTAAATGTTTAAATCCATATTTAGACGCGATAAATGGCGCTGTTTTAAGCTTTTATTTTATTTCTTTTTTATTTGTACTGAATAAAATTTGTTGTATCAACTTGTAATAGATTAAAACTTGAGCAGATCAGCAAATGTTCAACAATTTTATATAAAAATAAATCTTTTATTAATATACATATTTCATTACAATTAAATTATTTCAACAGACGTTTCTTTGCAAAATATATCGCTATGCCTATGGCTGAAGACGTTGTAGCAATGGCAGCTACCTTCGTACCTCCTATCTTTTCACCCCAAAGCCAACCGTTTGGGAGACAGCTGACCGCGTGTGTGATGTCGAGGCAAAGTTTACCCGCGGTTACAGCTTGCAGTGCCAGTCTGACATCCAAGTTCTTCCTGGCGTCCGCACCGCCATCTTCTGATGTGTTTTGTAAACAGTCACGGCTCCACCAAAGTTGTCGTATTGAGCGAGACGTTCTGATAACAAGGAATAACAACGATATTTTAAAAGAAGATATACATACATACATATTACAGATTAAAAGAACATACATACATAACGTGACCATATTATTATTTAACGTCAAAAAAAAACGTTTACGCATGCCCACCGCATCTTCAAAATATAACAACAATTGCTGGCGATTTTAGTTTAATTGTATCACCCCCATATATGTTAGGGCTGATCCATAAAGTGCATCAGAATAAAGTCGTGATTTTTTTACCCCTCCTCCGTCCTAGTTACAGTTGGTCACATTTCTTAGACGCCCTCCCTAGTGTAACATCATATATTTTGCAATTTTACAAAATATAAATAATAAAATCACGACAAAACGCGGCGCGTGTAGCAACATTTATCAAAGAGCTGCTGAAGAGATAGGGTTGAATATACTTTTAGGTTTTCCGTTAGTAATTCAAATATTGGCATTTTAAAACTTAGTTGTACAAAATTGGGAAAATTGACGTCACGAAGCTTAGAACCCGTTGCTATCGCTGGTCACACAATGTCATATTTTGTCGAGCCCCTTACCCCTTAACGTTACGTACTTTATGGATGGTCCCTTATGGGTAATACAAAGTCCGTTCATTTAGTATTAAACAAAGTGAAAGGCGAAATACCTTCTATAGAACTGATTTATGGCAACCTTGTACCTTATACTATGTTCTATTAAATTTTCCGGTATAGATTGACATATTTTAAACTAGCAACCCGCCCTCGCTTCGCTTCGGTTATAGGTTATAGTCGTTTTACCCGCGTAGTTCCCGTTCCTGTGGGCATACCGGGATAAAATATAGCCTAGTTTACGCCCTGATATTATAGCATTCCATTGTTGAAAGAATTTTTGAAATCGGTCCAGCCATTTTGAAGATTACCCGGAACAAACAGACAGACAGACAGACAAAAATTTTTTAATTGCTATTTTAGGCATAGGTGTCGTGCAAATAACCGCGTGAGCATGAAAAAAGCCTATTATTTTGACATTACAAACAGACACTCCAATTTTATTTATTGGTATAGATAGTACAGAGTGTAACGAAGAAAGAATATTACACCGACTCCTAAATAATTAGCATAAGGACGATTGACAATGAGATATCAATACTCTATACTAATATATAAAGCGGAAGAGTTTGTTTGAACACCCTAATCTT
This sequence comes from Lymantria dispar, assembly GCA_032191425.1. Lineage (NCBI taxonomy): Eukaryota > Metazoa > Arthropoda > Insecta > Lepidoptera > Erebidae > Lymantria > Lymantria dispar. Next base: position 30,742,344 of record CM063449.1, on the reverse strand, counting down.
ATGTACTAATGGTCCGATTTGAAAAATTCTTTTAGTATTACATAGCCCATTTATCGAGGCAGGCTATATGCTATGTATCATCACGCCAAAACCATAAGAGTGGAGCAACAATGAAAAATGTTTCAGAATCGGGTTTTTTTCCTTTTGAAAGCTTCCATCCTACACAAACGGTTAGGTTTCATAAAAACCATGTGTGACAACTGACAGAATTGTATTATTTATAAATATTTTCACCTACGTAAACAAAGTCGCGGGTTAAAGTTACCATTAGCCCAAAGTAACTGTTCCACGCGGACGAAGTGCGAATGTGCGCGAAAGTGCGAAGAAGCGGGCATAAGCTGGTTGGATATAAAATTTAAAAATATGCGATAGATAATGATTTATTAATCTTTTTGTATGGTGACGGAGTAAGAATACAATTTACTACCCAACTTTTATCCCTGAGTATCATAAAAGTCTACTAAGGATTATAAAATTCTGACTGTACAGATGCCGCAGTGCTTAAGATACCGAACTATCATGTCAGTGTCATGAGTTCGATTCGTTCCCACACAGGGCAATAATCTGTACTATTCACAAATTATTGTTCCGAGTGCAGACCTAATTTAACTCCGTTAAATTATAAGTTTGTAAAGTCATCCTTGCCGTGTGGTGACGGAGTAAGAATACAATTCACCACTTCCTATCTTGCCCGTGGATCAGCGTTGCCAACCATACGATTTAAATCGTATTTATACGATCTTTTTGGTTCTTGTACGATGTACGATCGAGTGATAGAAATCGTACGCAAAACATACGACCTTTTGAATGAAATCTTATGTGTTATTTTTAGTAAATAATTTACATTTTTTTAATGTTGTAGAACCGTATATTTAATATATCCATCCTGCTGTAGTTAAAATGTAAAATATGCGACAAGCTTCCCAAAAAAAAAAAAAAGCTCATCAGAAATTGCTCGGAGTCATAAAATTGATGTTGACATCAAAACATCGACGATAAACAAAAAAAAAGCTCATCAGAAATTGCTCGGAGTCATGAAATTGATGTTGACATCAAAACATCGACGATACACAAAAAAAAAGCTCATCAGAAATTGCTCGGAGTCATGAAATTGATGTTGACATCAAAACATCGACGATACACAAAAAAAAAGCTCATAAGAATTTGCTTGGAGGATTTTTATTACTTAGTAACAGTGATATATTAATTGAAAATTATAATTACATTCCGCTTTTTAATTGTTTTACGGTAATTTTTTGCAAATTTCATTGCGTACTATTATATTTCTTGAATTCTTTGCAAAATGCTATCCTTTTTAGTCCGTGGTACGATCTTCGAAAAAATAAAGTTTGCAACACTCGCGTGGATGTCGTAAAACACGACTATAGGATATAATATGCATCTGCGCAAGAGAAAGAAAACTCGAAATGAAACCCTATACCAACATGTCTGAGCAGCATGGTATAGTAGGTCAAATTCCCTCCCACTGTGGAGGACACCTGAGCCCAGCAGTGGGACGTATGTGAGCTGCGATGCCGCAATACAAGGATTGTTTTCTTAGTGCAGGGTTATTGTTTTAAGAAAATATATGGAAATAGCATCTCAGGTATGGCGACCTCCTGGCGACGCCTAGAAGGATTGGCCGTGGCGTGTCCAGACAAAGACACGGCTTGGCACAAAAATAGCAATTGGGCAATATCTTAAAGACCTGATAATAACTGATCTGGGAAAACAAATATTTGTAAAATCTACAAATTATTGTGATTTGTAGATTTTTTTTCAATATATCACCACCCCTCTAAAGGAAAGGATCTCACTGTGCAGGATGCAGTATGCGATCTTAAAAGACTACTGAGGAACGCAAGCAGATCACTGCAAGAGAGGACAACACGTATTCTTACATAAAATCCTATACCAATTCTTCTCACCAGCGTGGTATATCAATTTTTCACATCATTATAGAGAAGAACCTAGCACTGAAACGTATACGATGCTGAGTTGATGATAATATACAAATATCTTATATCTTTAAACGAGCAATTCTTGTATACATATTTATATATTCAGGATCTCGGAAACGGCACCAACGATTTTGATGAAACTTGGCATACTAGAGGTTTCGAGGCCAAAAATCGATCTAGCTAGGTTTTATTTATAGAAAATGTTGTTTTGTCAGTGTTTTTAGCAAAGCAATATAATGACATTAAATTTTAAAACAATATGAATTCAAATTTTGCCGTCAACGTCATGAGTTACGATAGCTCAGTTGGGCAGTAGTGCATTTTCCTTTTAGTATTGTTTTGGCATTCAAAAACGGCCTCGGATCGAATCTCGGTGTTATTATTATTCTCTTTTTGTATTTTTTTATATTTTTCTCATTATTTAATTTTTATTTTTTATTATTTTTTATTAATATAGTATATCTAAATAAATTCGACAAAAATACAACAAAAATATTCCGAGCGAAGCTCGGTCAATCAGATATTCACACTTTATATGTAAACTGTATTCAAAAATTCCTCGAAACACTGAAGACGAAGAGACTATTAATTCTCCTAAAATAGATCATCATCATCATCTCTGCTCATATACGTCCCACTACTGTGTTCGAGCCTCCTCCACAATAGGAAAGATATTGACTTAACTACACCATGCTGGCAAGACAGGTTGGTATAGGGTTTTGTTTCGAGGTTTCTTTCTCTTGCATAGATGTTATATAAGTATTAGATACCATCGTCTCTTACAATATCTACGAGCAAGATAGGTAGTGGTGCATTGTATTCTTATTCCGTTCCTACACGGAATCTATACCAATAAATAAAATTGGAGTGTCTGTTTGTAATGTCAAAATAATAGGCTTTTTTCATGCTCACACTGTTATTTGCACGACACCTATGCCTAAAATAGCAATTAAAAAATTTTTGTCTGTCTGTCTGTTTGTTCCGGGTAATCTTCAAAACGGCTGGACCGATTTCAAAAATTCTTTCATCAATGGAAAGCTATAATATCAGGGCGTAAACTAGGCTATATTTTATCCCAGTATTCCCACGGGAACGGGAACTACGCGAGTAAAACGACTATAACCTATAACCGAAGCGAAGCGAGGGCGGGTTGCTAGTACAAAATAAATATAAAAACAAAATCTTACTGTATGAGTGATATGAAAAGACTGGCTGCCCATAACGCCGTACTGATTGTCTCCAAAGTTTCAGCGTTACGATCAGTCAGCTTTAGAACACCGACATCGTACAACCAGCACGCCTTCTCCACCGGTAAGAACGCCTGGTCGACCATATTAGCCAGCACGCCCAATACTGCTGCTGTTGTTGTTGATTCCTGAAAATAAATATTTTAACCTAGAGTCCAAATCATTTGTAATACAGGTTGTATCAGGTTATGGGGCAACTGTTCGAGTATGTTGTAGATTACCGGTCATAGATCGTAATTAGAATGTACTCGTATATTATACAAAACGTAGGAGTGGTAGGACCACACTGTCGACAGTTATCTGTCTACAGCCGTGGGCTGGTCCGTCCGGGGCAGTACCATGCTCTCGCAGGAAATCGACGTCTGAGTAGTAGCAATTTGTTACTGCGCTTCGTTCGGTGAGCGAGAGAGCCGGAAGCCCAACTTTCTGTAGGTGATTGCGTGTGGAGGAGGGTTTTGGTGGTGCCCTTGGTATCACCGAGCCTCAATGCACGCATTCACACTCCCTTCGCTTTCTTCGCGGTAGGCAACGGCCTTGTAAAGGTCCATGAGCGGCAGCAATACGTACCATCAGGTGTACTGTTTGCTCGTTTGCCACGGTTTGCAATAAATAAAAAAAAAAAAACAATATAAGATAAAAGTTACAGTGATTTCAAAAATTGTTAAACAGTCTATGCCTTAAATTTTACGTATTATGTAGGCATGTATAGACAGGATACATGTAGGCATGTACAGCTTCGAGAGTATGGATAGGTAGGAATTGCGCAAACGCTTCAATGGTAGCGTAGGTAAAAACGCGACTCGGCGTGTATATGAACATTTATCCTCCTACTAGGTGGACCGACAACATCTTAAAAGTTACAGGGAACTGTTAGATGCAAGTGGCGTAGGACCGTTTCGAGTGGCATTCTCGTGGCGAAGCTTATGTCTAACAGTGGACGTCTATAGGCTGATGGAATGATGGAATCCGTATGCAATTCACCTTCCCCTTTTCTGGCCTTCAGGTGTAAAAGACCAAGGTGGTATAATAGGTTAATTTCCATTCTATGGTAAAGGAGACTTGAGCCCAGCGGTAGCACAAGATGATGATGATGGTATTTGCAAGCAGTGTGCAGTTTTCCGTGTGGTGACGGAGTAAGAATACAATTCACCATTCCCTATCTTGCCCGTGGATGTCGTAAAAGACGACTTAGGGATATAAAATGCACATAAGACCTGTGCAAGAGAAGGAAAACTCGAAATGCAACCCTATACCAACATGTCTGACCAGCATGGTATAGTAGGTCAAATTTCCTCCCATTGTGGAGGAGGGCCGAGCCCAACAGTGGGACGTGTATAGGCTGCGAAGATGATGATGATGATTGCTCCCACGTTCGACTAGCGGATTCGTGGTTGCAGTAAGTTGTTATGTGTTTCCCAAGAGAGTATTACTGATCATCAGTAGACCGGTATTACATCGACCGTTCCACAGCCCCAGCGGACAAGTAAGGGCTGGCAAGAGATGTATTCTTATCCAGTTGCCATACAAAGAGAATGAATAACAATAACATATTTTTATAATCAACAATAATAATTCAGTAAGATTAATTCATAATTCAAAGTGGCTTAAAGTATTAAATTATCATCTACTAAAGCGTTACCAATTTTTTTTTGCAAAGCAATTAATTGGAACCGCGAAAAAGTAATTAAATGTTAAATTTTAGTAAACAATAGTTACAAAAAATATATGAAACGCATTTGAATTCTAAAAATAACATTGAATTAATTAATGTATAAGGTCAAATTAAGTATTTACGAATTTATTAGCAGAAATGTTCGATTAATTGTACATTCAATTTTGTCTCCTGATGATTTTTTTTAAGAAAAGGCAATCTCGAAATGTAAACCTAAACCAACCCGCCCGACCAGCGTAGTGTAGTAGGTCAATTTCTCTCCCATTGTGGAGGAGGCTCGAACTCAGTAATAGTTACCGATATACCCTAACAATGATAGGAAACGGAATATAAAAGTCGTGAAAAGATGGCTCCTGCTCCGATACCATGACCATTAATGCTGGTGTACCATAAGGCTCGGTGCACTCCTCGACGTTGTTTATCCTGCATATCAATGACATCCTCTCTATCGAGAGTATGCGTTGCTATGCGGATGACAGTATGGGTGATGAGCGGTACACCGAGCAACGGAATATCCCTCGGAGTACTCAGGAAAGAAGGGTTCAACTTGTGTCTGAAGTCGAGCGCTCTCTGGGGCGGGCCTCGGAATGGGGTGAACGGAACCTAGTCCAGTTCAACCCCACAAAGACACAAGTTTGCGCGTTTACTGCAAAGAAGGACCCGTTTGTCATGGCGCCACAGTTCCAAGGAGTAACTTTCCCAATTTCTGAGAGTATTGGGATTCTCGGCATCAAAATATCGAGCAAAGTCCAGTTTGGGCGTCATTTGGAAGACAAAGCCAAATTGGCAAGCAAAAAGTTGGGCGTCCTGAACAGAGCCAGGCGGTACTTCACACCGAGACAGCGTCTTGTGCTATACAAAGCACAAGTTCGTCCTCATGTGGAGTACTGCTCTACGCTCACATCTCTGGGCAGGTGCGCCCAAATATCAGCTAGACCCACTTGACTCCCTGCAAAGACGGGCTGTTCGAATCGTCGGGGATCCCAATCTTACGGACAGATTGGAGTCGCTGGAGCAGCGGAGAGACTTTGGGTCACTCTGTGTACTCTACCGACTCTTTCACGGGGAGTGCTCCGAGGAACTGTTTGACTTGGTACCACCGTCACCATTCTACCAACGTACCACTCGACATCGTAGCAGGGTTCATCCATTTCACCTGGAAACGTTATTGTCTTCAACTGTACGTTTCCAGCGATCATTTCTCCCACGTACGTGCAATCTCTGGAATGAACTACCTGCTATTGTGTTTCCCGAGCGCTATGACATGTCCTTCTTTAAACGAGGTTTAAGAAGAGTATTTCCTTCACGGTAGGCAGCGGCCTGGCTGTGCCTCTGGTATTGCAAAGGTCCATGTGCAGCAGTTTCACTTACCATCAGGTGTGCTGCTTGCTCGTTTGCCACCATTGGCAAAAAAAAAAGAAAACAAAGGAAAAGGATTTTGTTGTTCAATGTTGATATAGGCTACTCCCACAAATGAAGGAATAGAAATCGCCATGGTGTATTGGTGATCGCAGTGAGGTGTTATATGTTTCCCAGGATAGAACTGTTGCTTACGCTCCTGCTCAGATTCTCAGTCGATTTGTATGACTCCATGGGCAAGTAAAGGATGGCGACAATTATCCTATCCTATAGTGACTAATCTTTTTAAATATTAAAAAAGGTACCTTTACTATATCTATCAATGTTCTCAGTTTGACTTAGGCCTAACATAGAGGCGTAAAGCCACCCTTCAAACGTTTGGGGATCCTAGTTGAAATTATAATTTTTCTAGAACACTTTTTACTGCTGATTTTTCTAGGATTTTTTCAGCAGTATCAGTTAACAGATATTACTCCCACAGAGCAAGGGGTTATTTTTATTTGAATTTGCTACCAGCACATACCCCGTCTGTTGCATTCGGGTTGATGAAAAGGGACGAGTGGTCTCATAACCCACAGTATTTCCTCCCCTTCGCCATTGGACTAGACTGGCACCGAGTTCCTTGACGTCCGTGGCCAGCCTGGCACGGATTCAATCATTATTACGCTTTTAATTAGATGGAGTAGTCCCAGGTCTTTTAAACTCTTACTCGTCTTTAAAGGCAATCAAGCAATGTACAAGTTCTTTTTTTTTTTTTTTTTTATGGGTGTACAACGGTAAGCGCACACACCGTTCATTCCGTCCGGGGCCACGAAACAGCGCACGGGAACGCCTTCGCCTTCGTTGTTCGGCCGATCTCGACGTCCCGAAGTATCTCGGGACGTCGGTCGCCGACGCGCGGTAGGCTATGTAAAGACTGGTAATGTGCTGTCTGGTAATTTGTACCAGACATCACTGGCAAGGAATATAGGAAATTATGTAAGAAAGAAATTTACTGAATTTCTTTTATATATATAAAATTTCAAAGATAGATAATTTCATACTTACATGTCTACCTAAGCCATAGTTATATGTGTGCCTGATCATAGGTATATCATCAAAGAGTCTGAGCATCATCCTGGCGCTGGAGAGACGGGAGCCAGCTGTCTGCCATGGTTTTTCGTCTTTGACACATCCATATAGTTTGCATGCATAGCAAGCTAAACGGACAACCTGTAAATATTATATTATTACAAATATTTGTAATAATATGGATTATCTTATCTTTAGATTAATACACTTATTAGATATGTAGTTCTTCATTTATACATTGGTCAAAGTTAAATTACTATGTGGATGGTGTGATGTTAAGATATCAAACTACAGTGCTAAGTGGTGCAGGTTCGATTCCCACGCAGGACAATACTTTGTATGTCAAATTATTATCTCGAGTTTGAGTATAATTTCTGTTAGTTAATTAATTATATTTGTTAAGTCTCTTGCAATATATAGACTAATTCGTCGGTGCATTATTATGACTTTAAAAAAAGGAAGGGTAACTTGAAAACCCATCTGATCAGCATGGTACAGACCTACTCAATATTTCTACCATTTTGGAGGATGCTTGCACCCAGTAGTAGAATTTAAATGAACTGAGATGATGATGACAATGATTATGATGAATTATATGTTTGTATCTCTTTGTGGTGATGGAGTAAGAATACAATTTACCACGAGAGAGGGGTCTCACGCAAGAGAGGGGTCTCTTGCCTAAGGGATATCATGTGCATATAACAACTATGCAAGAGACGGAAAACTCAAAATAAAAACCCTATACCAACACGCCTGACCAGCTTGGTATAGTATGTCAATTTTCCACCCAATATGGAAGAGGAGTGAGCCGAGTAGTGGGACATATATGAGCTGTGTTGATGATGATATGTTTGTAAAATCCACTACAGTACAAAAATTGATCCTTTACTGCAGCTTGCTGTCTTTTAAAAAATATTCAAAATATTACAATCACACCTAATTAGTATATCCTTAAATGGCTTTATATCTAAATGCAGTTTCTTCGATAAAAAATATTATATAGCTACTAGCAACCAGTTCTCTTTTCGCTTTCGGTCACCTAACCCATGAAGTACCCGTTCCCATGAGAATACTGGGATAAAGTATTCCCTATGTTACTCCCCGACATCATAGCTTTCCATTGGTGAATGAATTCTTGAAATCAGTTCAGTGGTTTAAGGGTGAAATCATAACAAACAAACATACTTTCGCATTTATAATATTAGTATACTTATGAGTATCGATTATGATTATCACCTCCATCCATCCATTGTCTTTTATGATCACCCACAGAAAAGTTTTCTTTCTCATTCTCATCACATAGATAAGGCATTTTAAATACAATGCAATGGCTGGAATTGCTCTTAATTGTGTATACCTATGATATCAGGTAAGCAGGGTAGGAACAATTCAGCACTGATGGTAAGTGGACTGCTCATGGATGTTATCCAAGCAATCCTAAAAGGTCTAAGTAGCCACTTGCCATGTTAAATACAGTGGCAGTATTTTGATAATTTTATATACTAGTTGAGGTAACTTTTAACTTGCCATGGCCTAACCATCACTATTCTGCTAATAATTGCTAAGGAATAAGAATTTATGCAGAGTACTCTAGCTCACATGAAACTTTTTTAAAGCTGAAAATTTTATTGAATTGACTGTTTTGGCATTTTTACTTTACTTGGCTTGCGTTTGGTACACGTTGCGTTTGGTTAACGGAAGAGTACCTTATGCAGTATCTATTTAAAGAACATCAGTCTTGATGTAATTTGTCTTCTTGGATTAGATCTACTGAAATATAATCTACCCCAATTCTGGTAAAATCCATTTTAACTTCAGTATTTCAATACAATATACTCCCAATAAATACTTTTTAAGAACTACGTAGATTAGTGTTAAAAATAAGTTGAGTATAGTTCGAAATTTAAATAGTTGTTAGGGTCAATTTAGCGACAGCGTAAAACCGGTATCTGTTAAATACCAAGGCCGCATAGCTTCCGCATGCCTTACCTTATCTCTGCCTGTGTAGCTATCCAGCAATTCACAAACATCTTCTGTTATTGAAGTCATTTTTTGATTAAAAACTGACCACCACAAAAAGTTTCAATTCACTTTTCCACACAGCACTCTATACACAATAGATTGCGAAGATAAGTTATCAAAGCGGACTAAAAAGCCTACGCAACGCAATGTCGTGCGATTGTGCAGATTTTCAATTGATAACTATTACATTTCTTCGATGTAGAAGCATTTCGTAACCTTGGATTTGCTTTCGAAATTCGAAATCTAGCGGACACCAGACACTTGAACAGCTGACGATGACGTGTGAATGTGACATATTGACATCTGTCTCTGTGATCTGACAGTGACATTTTTCCATTTTCATAAAAATTTTCACTCCTCGTTTTTCTATTTAAAAAAAAAATAATGATATCTGATGTTTACGCGAGCACTACACATTGTAAATAAAACTACTTTTACGGATTATATCGCGTTTGTATTTGATTTATGATTGCCCGACGTTTCGAACACTTTGCAGCATTCATGGTCACGGGCGGACTAAGGTGTCTCACGTCCAACAAGTAATCGTTATTACAGACATTTTGACAAAATGTCTGTAATAACGATTATATACGAACGAAAAGTAATCGTTATTACAGACATTTTGACAAAATGTCTGTAATAACGATTACTTGTTGGACGTGAGACACCTTAGTCCGCCCGTGACCATGAATGCTGTAAAGTGTTCGAAACGTCGGGCAATCATAAATCAAATACAAACGCGATATAATCCGTAAAAGTAGTTTTACTTAAAAAAAAAATATTGATACTATTGTGGTTTTAGCGGATAAATGAATTATCTATACCAATAAATAAAATTGGAGTGTCTGTTTGTAATGTCAAAATAATAGACTTTTTTCATGCTCACACGGTTATTTGCACTACATTTGCCTAAAATACACTTTATAATTTTTTTGTCTGTCTGTCTGTTTGTTCCGGGTAATCTTCAAAACGGCTGGACCGATTTCAAAAATTTTCTCATCAATGGAAAGCTATAATATCAGGGAGTAAACTAGGCTATATTTTATCCCGGTATTCCCACGGGAACGGGAACAACGGGGATATAAGGCGACAGAAACCGAAGCGAGTGCGGGTTGCTAGTTATAAACTAAGAATGGGAATCGCATTTTATGCCATATTGAATTTATATGTCGAAATCGGATATCGAAACACTATTTTGTAAAACTATATATTTATGGATACCGTTAGATCAACCAGATCCGCTATATTTGCAATATATTGCAAAGAAAATCGACATAACTAATATGATTTTAGTTCAAATAGTATCTAAAATCTCTATGAAAAATAACTAATGAATGAATCACCCTTCACACTTTTACCAGACTTTGGAACCGATTGATAGTTTGATATGATTGTAGTTTTGTTTACAAACTTTACTATATACTTTCTTATTTTTGTTTTTATTTTGACTAGCTATGGTCTAGACGTAACCTGCCCGTCCCAACTCGGGCGATAGAAAGGTAACATGGGACCTAACCTAGCATGCTTCCTTCCTATCTCCATTGAGCAGAGCACTGATACCGATTCTTTGACATCTGTGGTAGCTCGGCGAGTTATCTTACGTGGTTGGCCTCTCTGCAGGTGGCGGACTCCACGATCTTATCCAATTCAGCGCAGGCCTGACGTGCAATGGTCGTCACCGTGAGGTCAGCATCGACGATGGCACGGGTTGTCGGCGTTGTTCTACCCAGTCCACAGAAACCTCGAGTGTGTCCTCACCGCAATCACGGTGGTGGTAAGATGGCTTCCTTTTCATTCTCGTCACCGTTTGCATGTAGTTGCCGAGCTAAACTATCCTCATCAGGATCTGTACCAGTCGGAAAGAGAGGACCCCGTTCCGACGACCTAACGACTCTATCAGCACTGTTAGGAAGGCCTCCACAGTCGAAATCTATAACTCACCATGTAACTCGAAACTGCCAGTAAAGGGTTGGTAATTGATTGCCAATACAAAAAAGAATTGAGGTAAAGTGAAATAATCTAGTTCGTTTAGAAACATAATAAGTGTCAATTCTGTAAATAAATAATATTTTTTTTCTTTACAAAGAATGATTAGTCTGTGATTAAATAAAATGTCAACATCATAGAGGTTTTCGGCGCGAATATGGAAATGTCATGTTAAGCTCTTGTATTATATTCATTTTTTTAGTGTTTTATAGTGTTATATTGTATAATTTTGCTGATGTTTTATGTAATATAATATAATTAAGGTGCTGAAGTGTGGTGAATGTGATATAAGAGTGGTTTACGTGTATTTTCATATTCAACTGAAATTCCCAGAGAAATCATCTAATTAGGTTCTCAGCGCCTAATTAATGATAACGACTATTATATTATTTATTTCTTCATATTGTATAACTTATTAACAGTCATTGTCCGTCAGTAAGTCAATATGTAAAGAAATAAGCTACGTAAGACAAGGCAGTATGGTCGAAAAGACTTTAGCCTGCCCGTAAGGACGATCCAAACAAAAAAAAAATCAACATCATAGATTAATGCATTGATCAACATAAGGTATTATTTCTAAATAATTATTATTTGTAAATAATTATTATTTCGCTCAAAATATGAATACTTTCTCAATTACCGATATACCTGAATTTTCAAAGAAAGATCGTATAGTTGTAGTTGGTGTAATAGGAAAATCGCCATATAGATACCCAAATAAAACAACACCACTTATATCATCAGTAAAGGCAGAAGAAGTAAGTTTTAGCTCTTATTGTTTTATAGAAATAATCGTCTTTTATTATATCTCTATATATATATTAACTTTATATTCAAACGAGGGAGGGTACCCTCACAAATAACATGCATAAAAATTTGTTCTCACCCTTGTTGTAGTCCAGGCTTTAAATTTAATGTCTTTAACAATCCTTATATTAATACGGTGTGAAGCCATTATTAATATTTACCTACATTTTTTTTCAATTTCAGAATGGTATAAAATGTTACTGGGATGAACGTCGGAGTATCCTTTATTTGCATGCAGTTACTTACCTTGACACAAAACGATTAACCGCACTTGCTGCAAAGCTCAATGATGAGCCCAAGAGCTCAGAAAAAGAAGCTGATGCTGAACACTGGCTAGTTGCATCAGGAGAACTGGCTACGGAGTCCTGTAGAGCCATGGCTTTGTTATTCCATCTCTGCCATATTGTTGTGTTGTCATCACCTACACCTGTGTTTGATCTTGGATATCTTCAGCTTTTCAAAGCTATTGATGCCTACAGGTAAGTTTTAAAGAAATTAAATTTATAGAATAAGCATTTTAGTTTTCAGGTTATGGTATAGTTGCAGCCTACCCAAACCGTCTTGAATTAACAGCATGGTGGCACATAACACCATCACCAGTCTTATTATTGGGCGTGATTCCTAGAATTTAGTTGCTTGTGCTATGTTGCTAGACGGATCACGGTGATCCTATTTGCAATTTTGTACTAATAAAACACTGAAGTGGTCTTATTTTCAATATGTTTCTGGTCCTCTAAAAACTAACAATATTTTTTTATACTTTATCAGGAATCTAAATAGTGGTAATACATGATAGTATTGCTCACTAACTAGTAGTAGTTTTATTAGTAGTACTAGTATTATACTGATGGACCATATTTTTTTTTTGTTTTTTATTGCAAACAGTGGCAAACGAGCAAACAGTACACCTGATGGTAAGTGTTGCTGCCGCTCATGGACCTTTACAAGGCCGCTGCCTACCGCGAAGAAAGTGAAGGGAGTGTGAATGCGTGCATTGAGGCTCGGTGATACCAAGGGCACCACCAAAACCTTCCACATGCAAACACCCTCAGAAAGTTGGGCTCCCGGCTCTCTCGCTCACCGAACGAAGCGCAGTAACAAATTGCTACTACTCAGACGTCGATTATCAAGATAAAAGTATTCTAATTTTTAATCTAGAAAGCATTCTACTGATGTGCTAATTTTTATTCAAAGTAGGTTACTGGTTATGCGTGATTGAGTAACAAGCATCCTAACATCTTCACAATACCTTCACCCATGTAGTGCAGATTCCCGTGGAAATACAATGACAAATATAGCCTTCTTAGTTACTGGTAAAGAAGTTTTATATTGACGTTTTAAAATTGGTCGATTTCCCACAGTTTCCCCAGCGTAGGCCCCTTACCTGTAGGAATACTGGAATAAAGTATTGCCTATTTTACTCACTGATAATGTAGTTTTGTACTAGTGAAAGAATTTTTAAAATTGCTCGCATCCAGTGGTTTTTCAGTGCCCGTTCCTGTGGGAACATGGAGATAAAGAATAGCCTATGTTACTTGCTAATAGTGTAGTTTGCATTGGTGAACTTTTTTAAAAACCATTCATACCCATTAGTTGGGGTAAGATCCTATTAAACCTTTGCGACTATTAAGCCTTTGCGACTATTAAGCCTTTGCGACTACCTCGCCCTTATTTAGAATATTTGCTTTACAGGACAGAATTAATAGCACGTACAACAGCAGCTCTCGTCAGCATCAATGCTACAGGTGCATGGGAGTCTCATGGCCGTTCCTGCTGTCCAAGACTACTGTTCCATTTTCGTCGAGCTCCTACCCCATTGAGGAAGGCGCCAGCGGCATTGAAGAGATTAGAGCATGCGATAGAAGACCAATTATATTTTATATTGAGAAAGGCCCGGATTATAACTAATGTTTGGTAAGATATCTTAACAATCTGACGAAGACTGAATACTTCTCTTATACATTATAGATATATATATCTCTTATACATATATATATATATAATTATATATCTCTCATACATATACATTTAGATGTTGGGGTCTTCATTTTTTTTAACAACATTCTGCACTAAAGAATCAGGCCTTGTATTGCTTATTTACTTTATAAAACATTTAATTGACACAAATTATACACAGACTCAAGACAATAATTTGTGGATCAGGTATTGTCCTGTATGTGTATCAAACTTGCGTCAATTGGCACCATAGGTTGTTATCTTAACCACTACGCCTTCTGTGTAGTCGAATTATATCTATACATATTTCTACTGAAAATTACTTAGTCCCCCACGTGATGATATGTTATGAATTCATTCTGTCACCACCCCCTATTTTATCATAGGAATTGTAAAAACTGGCAGATAGCAGGATTCAGAGTACCTTAAATTAATCATACAACCGACAACCAACTGCAATCGAAAACCCTTTTCCCCGATTTAAGGCATTTTTCGAAATAGAAGTCCATGAGTATTTTACGAATATACATTACTATGCGAACACTTTATTGTCAGAAACTTCTATATGTATGAGTTTCCAACCATTGCAAAATATAAATAGAAAGTACCTAGGTAATAGAAGGTAAGGTTACCCTTATTTAACTATTTTTGTCAATTGTAACCATTACATAATATATTCTAGCAATTAAATCACAGACGCTTCCACAATAACTGTAACAATTAATGTCTCGACACGTTATATTTGGTTAGGTTAGGTGTTACCTAAGGCGAATGTAAATTAATGTAAACACTAATATTTGCCAGTTATGTTAATAAATAAAGGCACTGATAGAAGTTTGTCGTAAAGAAATAAAAAGTTGGTAAAATCGCTAAAGACTTCGAAATTGTCACAAGTCTATTTGCCGCGTGCTAATGGAGTGATTGGGTTGGGAGGTACGGGGTGGTTACCTTCCGACTGGTGCTGATCTTGACGGGGTACTTGACGGTTGCTTCGCCCAGTACTTGCACACTGTCGTTAGGAAAGCAGAGCACGCCCTCCTACCCCTACTCAGATTAGGATGAGAACACGGAGCAACACACATGCGATGTCTGTGCCACATTTGCGTGGCTACGCCATGAACTCGTCACAATCATCGGTGCCGATCTGATGCTGTCAATTGTCGCCAGGGCGATACTCGACAGCGCTGTAATTTATTTCTAATATATTAATTCCAGTGCGAAGTCCTTATTTGCAATACCAAAGAATGAAGAATTTGTATACATAAGTGGAGAAGAGGAAAGTTCGGGTGCAAGGGAAGTAAGTGCCCTAGTAAGAGGCCTTGTGGCACGTTGCGCTGGAGCTGTTGAAACCACCTCGGAACGGCCCACATTCCAAAATTTCCTACAGACGCATATAGACTTGGCCTTTGGTGAAGGATTTGATGACAACGTTGGAAAATATGCTATGAGTACATCATTTTTTGAGGTATGCTTGTTACATTTAAGATAATTGATTGAATTAGGTAATACAGGGCGACAATCTGTTATTAGTTTGAAATGTTGTTGAGGAAAGGAGACCCAACAATTCCATCTATATATCCCACCTCAATATAAAAAAAGAATACTCAAAGATCAAGGTGGAATGGTCTGCTTGTTTTCACGAAGTTTCTCATTTGAATCGTAACCAAGGATGCCTTGTTCAGAGGTGAAATTCCTGTCAAATCAATATTAGATTTTTGGCAGCAAATTGTAAGTCGAATCTTCCAGAAGTGTTTATCTCTGCAGTAAATAATATAAAATTAGTTTAACTAATTTAAGTTGTGCTTTGTGGTCATGGCTACGAGCACCAACAAATTTTGTGTCGTTCGTGTATGTCGTAAAGGATGACTAACAGCTTTATATTGATCTGGGCCAACTCTATCTGATGCCGTCTGGTCAACAATGCATTGTGAAAAGAGACCATATTGCGTATACGCTTTCTTTTTTTTTTAGGGGTGGGTAACGGTCGGCGCACTCCTCGCACCACTCGGTCCGGGGCGACAGAGGGGCGTAAGCACGCACACCCGTAACGCACCCCTGACACGTCGCCCTCGTCGTCCGACCACCGGAGCAAGGTGACTTGACGTCAGTGGTCGGATATTGCGTACACCCTAAAGTTAGGTTCACACACCATTGTCCTGCACGTTTATTTGCAGTATACGTCTATTTTTTTTATGGGTGGGCTATGGTAAGCGCACACGCGGTCCAGCGCAGTATACGTCTTAACGAATGAATAGTGGCACATACATTGTACATAGAAGCAATCACATATCGTTTGTACTGCAAAAAATCGTACCCCGCTTATATCTTTAAACGAATACTCAACGGACTTGTCAAGCAAATCGAATGAACTTTCTTCTTCTTCTTTTTTGTCTTGGCAATCAGCTACAAATACGAGCCATTTTTACCAGTGTCGAGTTATAATTATCTTTTCAAGTTCTCAGTTTCTTCATGTCAGTAATGGTCTGTCAGTAAGTCAGTGTCGCCCTCAACAGTGTAATGGCCACTGTTAAGGGTATCTTCTGAGAATTTTGGTGGAAACAAAAAGGTATGTATAGCAATTTTATATCATATTCACTACACCTCAGCAGTTTTGCCACTATATATTACATAAAATGCCATCAAAATTATTTAATATAACACGTTAAAACACTAAGATATTGAATATAATACAAGAACACCACATGACACTTCAGATTCCCGCCAAAAACTCCGAATGAACTTTAACATATTCGGTTTGTAGTGGCGCATAGTATAGCTCTGTCTCGTTCATACGACACGATGTTCATACCTTTTTATATACAACTGTGTGAAGACTGGGGCGATTCGTTTTGACACGAATGAAAATCTACCGTATGTCGTTGTTATTAGTTGCCGAGCGCATCGTCATGGCGTACAGCGGCAACAGCGTTGTCACCCGTATACCTTGAAGCACTACCCCGCCTGGACGAAGAACAACCGTCCGCTCTCTACGATGCACTCGCTACAGACGTACGGTTCTCACAAGCAAGATGTGCTAAAGTAAGTTTTATTTAATTTTTTTTTACAACGCCCCGCACTATAATTAATAGACACAAATTTCATCCAGACTCAGAACAACAGTTTTTGAAACAAAGTGTTGTCCTGCGTGGGATTCGAACCCCACTGGCACGGTAGGGCGGTATCTTAACCACTACGGGCTGGCTACTCCAGCGGCAACCAGGGAGAGGGAGGCGTCGATATGCGTTCCTCCTCGTGTCGTGGCGGTGGGCGCCTTGAATGATTATAGCATGTGGCCAGGTGGTCGGAGATTGAATGCCATGCCAGAGGATCTATCAGACATCCAGTAAAAGCGCGGCAAGAGTGATTGGCATAGTGTTTTATGTCGAATTCTCCTCCCTTACGTGGACATTAACTGTATATTATATCCCTTAGTCATTTTTTACGACCCAACGGGCAAGAAAAAAAGCGTGTTTTCTCCATCACCACATACAAAACGTAACAGGAATTATTAATGAAGATATTGAATATTTATTGCAATTTGCTGCAATTGGAAATTATTATTGACATGTTGGTATAGGATTTTTCCTTCTCTTGCTCAGATGTTATATGCATTTTAGTCGTCTTTTATGACATCCACGGCCAAGATAGAGAGTGGTGAATTGTATTCTTACTGCGTCACTGCACGGAAAATATTAGAACTACTAAAATATATTTAAAAATAATATATATAGATAAATCTAAATGATATTGGACAGGTACTCCCAATCGCGCAAGCGTCCTATACGGAAGGTCTTCCAGCACATTACTCCAGTCAACACCATGCACATAAGGTAATTTCCAACAATATCAATGGTCATAAGCGGGGCTGTGGGTAAATAAAAAAAGTTATATAATGCCAAAAAGAATTTTCTGACTTAGTACTTATTATGATTGACAAAGTTTGGGCGGGAACGTGAAAAACTGCCGCCATAACAATAATTTATTTAAAGCAAGGAAAACTCAAAATTAAACCTTGTACCGACTCATCTGACTAGCGTAGTATAATAGGTCAATTTTTCTGTAGACGAAACCCCTGTCTAACAGGAGAAGTTACACATATTGAAGAAAATTGTTTTTAGTTTCAAACAAACTCGTTGCAAATATTTTTGCAAATGAAACGTTTTTTAGTTATCATATATGGGAAAGCACCAGGGAAACTTATAACACCAACTGAGATTGTCAATGCTCCTTCCTGCCAGGCGTCGTAATTATGGAATCGATGATGGCAGATAGATAAGCTGATGGATTGATAGTTTATGCTTGCTTCATCATCATCATCATCATCGCAGCCCACATACTTCCCACTGTTTGGCTCCTACCTCCTCCACAATGGGAGGGAATTTCACCTACTTTACCATGGTGGTCAGAAATGTTGGTATAGGGTTTCATTTCGAGTTTTCCTTCTCTTGTACAGATGTTATGTGCATATTATATCCCTTAGTCGTCTTTTACGACGTCCGCGGGTAAGATAGGCAGTGGTGAATTGTATTCTTACTCCGTTACCACACAGAAATCTTACTCTGTCACCACACAGAATGGTGGTTGCTTACCATGATTTTATTGGCAGGTGAGCGTTGCCTTGGGAGTGCTAGACAGCATGGCCCGTGGACCGCTAGCGCGCGGCGCCCGGGTCCGCCTGCGAGCTGCGTGCGCAAATGTATGGCGCACGCGTAGCCTCTGTGAGGCTCTTTCTCTCACCGGACACGTCTGCATTGAACCTGAACAGTAAGAACATACACTATATTGAAATATTTATACAAAAATACTAGCTGACCCAATATATGCTTCTGTCATCACAGCTCATATATGTCCCACTGTTGGGCTTAAGCGTCCTCAACTACGGAAGCAAAAATAACGGTTCCACAAAATTTACAAATGCGCATTTGAAGCCGAACCGTCCTGAGTATGCCTCGTTTTGAGGAGGTGAAACGCGTGTCGAATAAATATTCGAAGTTCTACGGCAAATTTACAAATTGACGTTTAGGAAGATGCGTCCACGAGGGTAGTACTTACTCCCGCAGATAATCGACGTCCGAGTAGTAGCAATCTGGTACTGCACTTCGTTCTGTGAGTGAGAGAGCCGGGAGCCCAACTTTCTGAAGGCGTTTGCGTCTGGTGGGTTTTGGCGATGCTTTTGGTTTCACCGAGCCTTATTGCACGCATTCACACTCCAATCACTTTCTTCACGGTAGGCAGAGCGACCTAACAAAGGTCCATGAGGGGCAGCTCCACTTACCATCAGGTGTACTGTTTGCTCGCTTGCTACCATTTGCATTAATATAAAAAATATATTCTCCCACTGTGGAAGAAGTTCGAACCCAGGAGTAGAACGCATGAGTTAATGATGATGAATAACATTGATGTGTGATACAGTGACAGCAGTAAGGAGCATTCGTCTGGAGTCCGTTACGTGTCGGCGTGTAACTGCGGCCGTTGTAAATGTTCGCGTGAGGACCCCTACACTGTGAGGAAGGCCAACAGTACGTTCTACACAGTGGCGGCCGAGGAGTGCGGAGTATGCCCCACACTGCAGACCATCGAGTTCCCCATCTTCCAACCATCAACACCCACTTATAAGTAAGTAAAAATCGCAAATGTTTGTAAATAAAAATTTGGGCGGGCGGACCGTGATTATGAACGCTGTAAGGTGTTCGAAACGTCGGGCAATGTAAATCAAATACAAACGCGATAAAATCCGTAAAATCTTTTTATTCACAATGTGCAATATTTGCGTAAACATCAGAATGCAAACTTTCGCAAATGTTTGTTTTAGCCTTTGCAGTCACCTGTCTCGTCAGCATATCGACCTTCACTAGAGTACTATAATTGCTATGCTGTAATTGATAGTGTTTTAATCACCACGCTTGACAGTTTGTTTGGCGATCGTAGTGACTTTATTCGATTTTTAGTACTCCCATGTGAAGGGTAAACCGTGGCCAATGAGAAATCCATAATTCGTCAAGTTTGGCAAGCGATTTTGTTATAAGTTTCCAAAAATGCTGTCCATTAACCTGGTGATCCTTCAGTCGGGTTTTACGACTCCCACGAGTAAGTCGGTTAACCTGTCACCATACAGAAACTCTTTTATCTTTGCTGCTGATAATCAGTATTAGTTTGTGGGTTTAGTAATGGAAGGATAAGGTTGCCAAATGCCTGA
Organism: Lymantria dispar; assembly: GCA_032191425.1. Classification (NCBI taxonomy): domain Eukaryota; kingdom Metazoa; phylum Arthropoda; class Insecta; order Lepidoptera; family Erebidae; genus Lymantria; species Lymantria dispar. The sequence goes on along the minus strand of CM063449.1, from coordinate 30,722,067 downwards.
CCTCAATTTCTGTTGCGGAATAAATGTTATTACGTTACCTGGGTATTGCTGAGTTCCCGTGTTCAGTTGGGCGACTATACAATGTCATCGTCCTCTACTTGTCTGTGGGAGTCATAGATATAGATTGAAGGATCACCAGGAGAATGGTCAGCATGAATTACATGGGAAACTAATAGCGCCAAATGCGATCGCCACTTCGACTGTTAGGCGTATTGATTATGACGTTATCCGGTAATATCCGGTTTTCTAGGGAGAGTGATGCTGACCATTCAGCTGATGTTTCTTCAGCCGGTTTTTACAACGCCCACAAGAAAGAGGGCAATGGCAATATTTTGTATTCGTTACATTAAATTACAGACGTTATGGAGCTCTGTAACCGAAATCTTTGTATATTCGAGACGTTTCGCTTAATTTCGGCTGGAGTCAATGTCTGTATACGCGTTACAACAGGTTTTCTTTCAACTAACTGAGCTGATAGTCTCAACTAAACGTAAGCTTTGACAAAGGGGATTAATACGAAAATAATCATACTTAGCATTTCCCTTTTACAATTCTTTAAAAATCCAATATTTGAAACTGAAACTAATCGAAACAATCGGATAAACCGAAAACATTGCATACCCATAACAGATTCCGTAACCGATATAATGGTACAACCGGTATCCATATCCAGACCCATACATTAAATACACATTTCATCATCATGTCAACTCAATTAAGTCCCACTGTTGGGTTCACAAGGGAAGGGTAATTGACCTAGCATACCACGCTAGTCAGACGTGTTGGCATAGGGTTTCCTATCGAGTTTTCTTCTCTTGCATCAATATTATTTGCATATCATATCCCTTAGAGGTCTTTTATGAGATTCTTACCCATAAGAGAGGGTGGTGAACTGTAGGGATGTGAAAAAATAATCGATTTTTATATTAATCGATTATTATTTTTGTAATAATCGATTTTAATAATCAGTTATTTAAATAATAAAATCGATTTAAAAGGAATGGATTTTTTTTTATATTAAAATTAATTATTTTAGTATTTGCTTTTTTGTTTCAATTTAAAGTATTCTATTATATAGAAAATAAAATCACTGTCCGATTTCGTAAAAAAAAAGGTCATCACGACACTGCCAGGAAGAGTGTTCGATCGAATATCAGTGTTTCATACTATATTAGAACATAAATTTCACATTTCCTAAAAGAAAAAGTCAGCATAATCCTGTTGGGAGAAAATTTTATGAAAGAACTACGTATAGTAAAAAAAAATCGATTATATAAATAATCGATTAATTAAAAGTAATTAATCGATTTTTGCAAATCCATTTATTTTAAAGAAAAAAAATCTATTAATAAATAATCGATTTTTTCCCCTCCATGTTTTAGTTGGTTACCACACGGATAATATATATTATTGATATATAATTCCAGGGCTGCAGCTCTCAAAGGTGTACCAACGGAGGAAATATCGGAGAGTATTCGCCGGGAGTCGCCTGTAGGTTCCGGGGGTTCAGTGACATCGGAACCCGGTGGCTGGTCTGCACACGACGCATTGTCCCCCGGCTCCGCTAAGGAGGAGGAGGAAGACGATGATAAATCACACAATTCCGATAAATACGTTGTACCTGTGAGAGGAGACACGGGAATGGGTAAGTGTATTACGTAGTTAGAAATTCGACGGCATAGATTGCGTAGTGATTCAGTTAACGACTACTAGTGTAAAATGTGGCGGGTTCGATTCCTATGCACAATAATATTTTGTGCTTTCTACAAATTGTAATTTCTATCCGTTAACTTTACATTTGTAAAGGTCCATCTTCCGCGTGGTGACGAGAGTAAGAATACAATTCACCACAATCTATCTTAACGTGGGTGATCGTACGAGACGACTAAGGGATATAAAACGCATATAACATCTATGCAAGAGAAGGAAATCTTTAAATAAAACCCTATACCAACACGTCTGACCAGCGTGGTATAGTAGGTCAATTACCCTTCCATTATGGAGGAGGCCCGAGCCCAACAGTGGGACATGTACCTTTTTTTTTTTTTTGGTGTGGGCTGCGGTCGGCGCACTCCTCGCACCACTCCGTCCGGGGCGACAGAGGGGCGTAAGCACGCAAGACCCGCAACCCACCCGAACACCACGTCGCCTTCGTCGTTGGGCCGACCACCGGAGCAGGGTTACTTGTCATCAGTGGTCGGCCCGAGGACGTATATGTACTGAGATGATGACGATGAAAGGTCCATCTCAATACAAGGATTGTTTACGTAGTGCAGGCTGTTGTATTTTGCGATGGGCTGAACACTGATGACAAGGAACTCGGCACCGGTGGTCGGCCCAACGACATAGGCGACGTGATGGGGCGACGGGTATGGGGCTGCGCTGACCATAACCCACCCCAAAAAGAAAAGGGTGTTGTATTTAAAAAGATATATAATTATATTTCAGTATAAATTGTGTCCGAAAACTATTGCCCACTAATAGACCTTAAGTAATTTGTGCAAGTGCAGGTTCGTGATGATGATATTCATTTATTCACTATGATAATATTTCCTTCCTTAATTAGGAACAGTCGAAAAGTGTTCTAAAGGTTGTTAATATAACATCTGTGCAAGAGAAGGACAACAATAAATAGAATTATAGCAATCCGCGTGATCAACGTGTCTTTTGACCTATAACATATTTTTTTTTATTATACACCGTGGCAAACGAGCCAACAATATACCTGATGGTAAGTGTTGCTGCCGCTCATGGACCTCTGCAAGGCCGCTACCTACCGCGAAGTAAGTGAAGGGAGTGTGAATTCGTACAATGAGGTTCGGTGAAACTAAAGGCATTGCCAAAACCCACCACGCGCAAACAGAAATTTGGGCTCAGAAAATTGGGCTTCCGGCTCTCTCACTCACCGAACGAAGCGCAGTAACAAATAGCTACTACTCAAACGTCGATTTTCTGCTCAGTGTGGTCAGACAACTGTCAACAATGTGGTCCTAACACTACTATGACCTAAAATGAAGATGATAGGGTTCGAGCCAAAATTGACACTGCACTTTTTTCGAGATTTTCTTCTTTTGCACATATGTTATCTGTGTATTCCTTAGTCCTATTTTAGTACACCAATGGTTAAAAAAAGGGTTCTTACTCAATCACCTCATGAAAAATTTATGACAGTAACAATTTTAATATAATCTATTTCAGAGAAAATAATGAGCAGGCAGCCATCAACGACAGAATACCTCCCCGGTATGCTGCACACTGCAAGTCCAGCCGGTCTTCTACCACCATTCTCTTCCTGGAGTGTAGTGTGTCTAGGCGCTTCGTCCTTGTACTCTCATTCGCTGGGTTTGCCTGAGCATTTACAACCTGGATTCCTGCCACACACCAACTATCTACTACCTTGGGATTGTGCTGTACGGTATGTCATATTTCGTAAGCTTTTTTATGGCAGTAAAAGAAACTGCGGATTTTATCGCGTTTGTATTTGTTTTTTGATTGTTAGCGTTCATAGTCACGGGACGTGAAAGCTGCAAACTGTTCGAAACGTCGAGCAATCAAAAATCAAATACAAACGCGATAAAATCCGTAAAGTAGTTTTATTTATAATGTGTAATACTGGCGTATATATCAGGGGTCGTTATGTAGTAAAAGAACTTTAATGTTTTTTTCATCTTGCTCTTATCCCAATTATTTGGGATTAGCGCAATATGTAGCGTTTTATACTACATACTAGCAATCCGCCCTCGCTTCACATCGGGTTCAATCGCCTTACCCGCATAGTTCCCGTTGCCGTGGGAACACCGGGATAAAATATAGCCTAAGTTTCTCCTTATATAGACAGCTACCTGACAGTAAAATATTAACAAAATGGGTACAACAGTTTTGAAGATTATGTCAAACAAACAGACAAAATTTTTTTAAACTGATTATTTGGCATAGGGGTCGTGCAAATAACCGTGTAAGCATGAAAAAGCCCAGTATTTCTTTCGTTCTTTCTTTCAATCACAGTCATTCGGTTCTTTTTATCACCCCACTTCATTTTAATATAGCAAACTATTGTACAATGTATTGGCGCCAAAATGAGAAAACACAGTGAATAATCATATAAAAATGACAGATTCCAAATTTAAATGTATTTTGCTTAGAATAATAACGTATAGAAGTTTGGCAAATACTCAAACCGAGTGGCCCAAAAGCATAAGAAAAAAAAAAACAAAATATATAAAGTATAAAAAAAAAAAAAGTATAGTGTCAGTACGTCGAACTTTAAAAATTTGAATTTAATAATACTAATAATGGCGGGCAGACGATTACACACGTACACACGGAAACCACTATACAATAATTTGTATAGTGGTTTCCGTTTGAAATTGAAATCAAATTTTGTTTTTATTAACATAAATGGTCGAAATACTTTTAAAAGTAATGTTAAAAACCTTTTTATGTTTTTCAAATGTGTTGTGGCACCATTTGAATGCACAAGCCGTCATAATTACCTATTTATTTTTTAAGAGTTGCGTACGTTCGTGCAGTGCAATGACTTGTACATTACGGGACTATTCCGGCGTAGGCTCCATTAGGCTCCAATTGAAATGCTTCACTTTTTGTGCGTGGACTTACCTTCTTTATGTTATTATTCTAAGGTATTTTGTTTATTTTTAATTGTAACAGTATTTTTGGCCAGACTAAGTATAACATCCAAATCGATTGGTTCTAGAAGAGGTTCCAAAAAGTAGTCAAATGTGAAAAAAATTGTTACGTGATGTGTAGAACTATCTATAACATTCCAGAAAAATTAGATTACTGCTACTAAATTCTTTTAAAATGACACTAGAAATGGCTCTTAAAAAAGACTTTCTATTCAATTGATCAATTTTTGACATATAAAGAGTAAGTAGGTAGTATGAAATGAGACATGTACTTTAAAATAGTTTTTAAGGCTTTATATTTATATGCTATTGTTTAATGGCCATATAGGTGATTTAAATTTAAAATATTCTTAAGACCATTGTGCACCCTACATTGGAGCAAATAAAAGATAAAAATTTAAAAACTATACAAGGGAAGGATACTCAAAATATCACCCGATACCAACCCCTGTGACCCGCTTTGTATAGTAGGTCAATTTCCCTCCTGTTGTGGAGAAAGCTTGACCTCAGCAGTGAAACTTAAATGAGATGATAATTAAGGTTATAACTGGTAGTAGCTGAGCTTAGATAGTTTAAATAAACAACTTGTCCTGTTTAATCAATGTAAATTTGATTTGCTTTCAGTATGGAGTCTGTGAGTGCGTGGCGTGTTCAGCAGGTAGGAGCACGAGGTCGCGGCAAACCGCAGCCACATCATCATCTAACTGTGAAAATATTCATCGGCTTCGAATACGAGTGCCCAAGGGGACATAGGTGATATATATTTATAGAAATAGATTAATAATCATTCTTAATTACAGTAGAAACTCGATTAACCGGACTAATTGTTGTCGGTAGGCATTTGGATAATCGAAAATCCTGATAATCGAATGTATGAAAAACCTCCTTCAGTTTTGTGCATATGTATATAGTATGTAAATATTTTTATGCGTTTATTAAAAGACGAATACATATCCCGCGGTGTGCGGGCGGGACTTTCCATTTCCGACACGTTCATATATTCGATTTGTAGGTACAATAAGAACGCTGTTGGAAGTCCGGATAATCGCGAATCCGTATATCCGAGACCGAATAATCGCGAATCCGTACATCCGAGGCCGGATAATCGAGTTTTTACTGTATATATATATATATAATAGTAGTAGTGCCGTTTAGTGATGGAGTAAGAATACGATTCACCAAGACTGTCATGCCCGTGGCTGTCGTAAAAGAAGACTCGGGGATTGTAATAGGCAGATAACAAAATTGCAATTGCGTAGTGGTTAAGATACCATGCCAGTGTCGTGGGTTCGATTCTCACTCAAGACAACATTTTGTGCGATCCACAAATTCTTGTTCTGAGCTTGGATGTAATTTGTGTCCGATAGTTACATGTTTGTAAAGTCCTCCGCAACATAAAGATTATTTCCTTAGTGTGGGTGTTGTTTTTTGTAGAAAAAAAAAAAAAACATCTGTACAAGAAAAGGATATTCGAAATAAAGTCTTAACCACCCTGTCTGACCAGTGTGGTATAGTCAGATTCCATTTCATTGTGAAGGAAACTCGAGCCCAACAGTGGGACGTACATGAGCTGTGATAATGATGTATAATAGTAACCCTATGGTAATGGAGTGAAAGTATAATTTATAGTTGAAAAATTGTCTGTGGGTGTCGTAAAGTATTCTTAAAGGATATATGTAAATAAATGTCGATGCATGAGAAAGAAAACCTGAAATAAAACCATATCTATGGCAAACAGTTTGACATGCGTCTCAATTTGGTGTAGAGTGTAGTGGGTAAAACAATTTTTTTTTATCTGCAAATTGTCGTTGGCTGGGTGCCATTTGTATTTTGTATCTGTTAATTGTATGCTTATAAAGTCTCTCCTCGATACTAGAATTAGCCTTAAAAAATAAGTTCGATCACCGGTCCGTTCACCCGCAGCCTCTGCTAGGGCGTCATCAGGCGTAAATGATTTTAAAGTCTAAGTGTGATTGTATATTCAGGTTCATGATGTCATCACCTGATACGGTGGTATCTGGCGGCGGCGGTGGTTGCGGGCGTGAAGCTGGTGCGGCAGGGGCGCGGTTAGCGGCAAGTGATATGCCGCTGCATACAGCGTGCTTATGCCGCGCGCAACCAGCGCTCACAGCACAGCTCATGCGTGTGCACGTTGTCACGCCCAAAGCACCCGTACACGTCACACTTGACCCTAAGGTAAGATCTAAAGTCCAAAAAAAAATCAAAAACTGCCGAATAAAAAAATAGGTCTAAAGACATACAAAGTACACACAGTGTAGGTATAAGCGTTTCTTCTTTTCAACCTGACTGCACTGATTTAGTGGCTAAGATATTGACTTATAGCGACAAGTACCTCGGGTTCGATTCCCACAGAGGACAATATTTTGAGCGACACATAAATTGTTGTATTGAGTCTAGATGTAATTTGTGTCTTTTTTTTTATATTGCAAACGATGGAAACGAGCAAACAGTACACCTGATGGTCAGTGTTGCTGCTGCTCATGGACCTTTGCTAGCTATCTACCGGGAAAAATTGAGGGGAGTGTGAATGCGTGGAATGAAATTCGGTGATATTAAAGGCGTCTCTAAAAACCATCACACACAAACACCCTCAGAAAGTTGGGCTGCCGGCTCTGTGATTCTGCTTAGTGTGGTACTACTCCGGACGGACCGACCCGTGGCTGTAGACAGACAACTGTCATCACTACATGTATTTGTCTCATGTCTGTCAATGTTTGTAAAATTAATCGCAACACAAGAAATATTTTATAAATGCAGGGTGTTGACTCTAAATAAGAAAGCTCTGGATGGCTACCATTATCTTTTACAGCAGACTTATTTCTGCCTTATAATAAAATTTCGTATCATTACCAGACTATCGCCGTGCATTGCTGAACCGTAGCCCTTAGGAAGCCTTAGGTAGCCTCAGGAAAAAGGGCGTAATGCCATTATTGATAATTGCCATACCTTTAGCAGTCAAGGTGGCGACCGTAATGAGGTTCCCATTTTCTCCAGGCAAGAACTACTGCCCACTCTACCATGGAGACCCTTTTTCGATTTTTATGACAGGCCAGCAAGGGGTGGCGACATTTGTATTCTCATGGGAAAGTTTCATATTACGAGATGACTAAAATAAGATTACTCTATTAACACAACAACAAAGAAACTATAGTTGTCTTTAACTTCCAGCGTTGTTCTTCTCAGTACATTCTTGGTAAATCGACAAAAGCGTCTTGTGACAGTATACATTTGACTGTTAGTATTTTTTTTACTGACAGTCATTGTCGCCGTAATGCTTTTTCGTTTCAAACCATTAAGTTACCCCTGAGTTGCACCTCAAGAACTTTTCCTTATACGTCCCACTATTGGGCTTGAGCTTCTTCCATAATAGGAGGGAAATTGACTTAATACATCAAGCCGGTCACATGAGTTGGTATTGGGTTTTATTTCGAGTTTTCCTTCTTTTGCACAGATGTTTGATGCTTATTCAATTCCTTAATGGCCATTTACGACACCCACGGACAAGATAGGGGGGGTGGAGAATTGTATTCCTATTCCGTCACCAGAACGTTTACATTAATAATAATAATATCAATCGTAATTTCAGATTCAGCCAATAGGAGGTGGTCCGGTATTCATCCCGCAGCCAGTTGGCTCACCGCCCATCAAACTATCAGCTTCAGCGTATTGGGTGTTACGTCTACCATACATATATAGCGACGAGAGAGGCTGTCTACCCCGTCCAAGACCCGGCACACCAGCCCCCAGTCCGCCCGGAACACTTATTGCACCCCTCTTTGGCCTACAGGACTGAAGACATTGCTGTACCAAGGAAACAGCACCTTGAAGGATTATTACCATGATTGCATCCATGGCGAAGTGGTTGAAATAGTGACCTTGTATGTAATTTTCTGAATTCAATTCCAAATTAATATCATTTGATGATTTATGGCGATTAATTGGGTATTTGAAAATATCCAATAAATGCATAAGAATAATGTGCAATAATAATTTAAAAATATACACAATTAAAAAAAGTTAAGTTTTCGAAATTATTATGGGGCGCATATTCCATTCCTTTCTCACAATGATATTTGTTTAGGGCAGACGCGGATTAGTATAGATATTGCAACTTTTTTTTTTTTTTTTGGTGGGTGGGTCGCGGTCGGCGCGCCTCCGCACCACTCCGTCCGGGGCGACAGAGGGGCTTAATTAAGCACGCAACTCCCGCGACCCACCCAAAAACCACGTCGCCTTCGTCGTTGGGCCGACCACTGGAGCAGCGTTAACTTGTCGTCAGTGGTCGGCCCGACGGAATACCCCTAATTGGGGTACCCTCCCATCAACCGACGTCCCCCCCTCGGGGAGGACGATATTGCAACGTTGACGTCTCATTGTTTGTATTGCTCTCTTTGTCTAATTAATTAAATTTATATGCAAATTACAAACTAGGTAAATGACCGCAGCTCTTGAGGTGTGGTGGACTTGTATTAATTATTTATTATAGCACATTAAAGCAGTAAAATGTTAAATATATCAATATCTTAGTATGTTATATTAAATAATTTTGATGGCATTTTATGTATTATGTCGAGGAGTAACTGCTGGGGTGTAGGGAATATGTTATAAAAGTGCTTTACAAGTGTTTTTGTTTACTTCTAATATTCTCAGAAGAAACATTTAACAGTGTGGTCGCAATACTCTTGAAGGCGACAATTCAACTTACTGGCGGACATTGATTTATGTAAAGAAACTAAATATGTAAAGAAATGTATAATTTGTAAAGAAATTTGTAACTCGACACCGATAACAACGGCTAATTAATATAGAACTAGATCAAAATGACAATAATTATTATATTGTTTTCACAAATCGAAACAGTTTGTAATTTATCTTTACGTTTATATAATTATATTGTACATGTATACCGAACTTCACCTAAACGGCTGAGCCGATTTTGATGAAATATATTTTTGTGTGTTCAGGTAAATTCAAGAATGGTTTAGATTGATAATTGGACGTGGCAGTTGTCGCTGCGACTTTTCAATATGTATAGAACAGGATCCGTTGGATCGGATAGTTTTATGTAACGGTCAAAAATACCTAAAATGCAATGTCCCAATTATGTGATGACACGTGATGTGACCTTTGAAACATTTTTAAGGTCCAAATAAAATGATATAACTATGATATAAATAGAATTAATGAACTATTTGTTACTTTATTATTGCTGCTACAATAAATATATCATTGGAAATAAACTGTGTTTTGATTTCTGATGTTTACGCGAGTATTATACATTGTAAATAAAACAACTTTACGGATTTTATCGCGTTTGTATTTGTTTTATGATTGTCACGTTTCGAACACTTTGCTGTGTTCATGGTCACGGGTGGACTAAGATGTCTGACTCGTGAATTACCGTCTGCAATAACTAATATTTTGTGTCCGAGGCAATCAAAAATCAAATACAAAAGCAATAAAATCCGTAGTTTTATTTACAAACTGCTTTACCTCACTCAAAAGAGGTGCTGTATGGAATACCATAGGCTACTAATACTACAAAGTCTTACATTGCTAAGGGGTGTAAAAAATACAACTACAAAGCTTTACATCGACATGGGCCAACTCCGTCTGATGACGTCTGGTCAACAATTATATTCCTACGGGAGTTGACGTCAGACCGACGGCCAGTCATAAAACTTGCCAATAACTTGCAATATACCCATACATTGGATGAAGGGTACATATTGCGTCGACCCCAAGTAATTGAAATGAGAGCAGGGTGATGGTGTTATTTAAAAAGTCGACAATGTGGAAATAAAATTCTATACCAAGCCGTCTGACCAGAGTGGTATTTCAGCTTCCCTACAATTGTGGGGGAGAATACAACAAAATGTGTGTGAGATGATGATTAATTCAAAAGCTCTCATCGTGTGATGACAATTTAAAAATAGAATGTTTCACACTCTTACGTTCGAGAGTCGCAAAACCTGTTAATTTATTTCTAGAAGAATGGCTAACAGCGCTCTTCTGGAGAACTTTCAACATTGCTGCCCGTGAGGGTCGTATAATACGGTTAAAGGATGTGATAAGCAGACATTCAATTTTGAAGACAAACTTGGAATAAAAGTTTATTCTAATTGGCCTGATCATCACGATATAGTAGGTCAATTTCCCTTCGATTGTGGATAAGGCTGGCGCCGGGCAAGGGGACGTATATGAAGCGAGATGATAATCTGATACTAAATTTGTGAAACGGCAAGTGTATTTTGTATGTCTACACTTATACTTAGTGTACACTAAGGTACAAGGAGCTATTTACTGTGCCGAGTGTCGTAGGTTCAATTCTCATATTATGATATTCTTTACTAAATTAATATTTCGAGACCGACATTAAGTTATGATATTGAAAAATAATTTTGTCGGGATTAATATTAGAATAGGATTTATATTCGTTTATAAAAGATTTATACTACTATCGTGAGTAATCAAAAACCCTTGCTGTTTTTGGGTCGCTTTTTTGTATGTTATAATATATAATATTAAATCGCCTAATAAAATATTTATTGCGCATATAATATTTACTAAAAATAAATACCAATAAAATAAAATTATGCTCTGTATAATTTGGTCAGACATGCGCAATTTGACTTAAACCACGTGCAGATGGCCGCCATATTACGAACTCAATTTTAAATTCTTATTTCAAAATTTAATTGCTAAATTAGAACAGTGAGCAATTTGGTTTTGTTTTAATATTAATTTACCATTTCTCTATTAATTTATCTAATTTGTAGTTTATTTAGAAAGGCAATTTCAAATTAAAGAGTATTGAATTTCGGGGGCGGGGCTTATTTTGTATTGGATTAGTGGTGGGGATTAATTTGGTTTCATGCTTCGAGGCGCGGTAGCTGGAAAGCAGTCCTGTGTGCGCGGCGAAAGCGCAAGCATCAAATCTTACACTCTGCCTGGCGGCGTATAGGTCTACGAAACTTTAGAAAACTTCATAGTAGCAGACATGCCGTTGCTACAACAGGTTAGTACTATCAAGTTGCTTTTAAGTACTATGGTTTGGTTACCGAACTCAAATTTCTACTACTTTCGAGATTCCTTTATAGATTTTTCCACTTTTAAAATTTTAGCATAGACTTTTAAATAATTTTTCTCAAATTTCGCTACGCCAGTTACTCGGGGGTTTTTAAATTTAGTTCTACCCACGTGTATAACTTATTGTAAAACTCTGTTTGCAATCAAGTCTATAGATTGTCGTGGAAATTTGGTTGTCGGACTGTATGTAAACATTCCTTTTATTTGTATAGGACGACGCTCGCGAAAGCGGGAGTTCCAATGGGAGCAGACGTTCTATAGCCGACTTTCTCGGTCTAGAAACTACCCATCAAGGCGAGCCAGCCGGAGCGTCTGCTATATACGACCGCCATATTGTGAGTACAGATATATTTTTTCTATTTTTAGCGGGTGTTGCATATTGATAGGCTAATTTATGGGACCTCTTATCTGTAAGATGTACTAACAACTTGTTTCGTATTTTAACTATATATACTACCCTCTATATTCAAAAACGTTTTAAGATATATCTTATGTGTAGACTTGGAATTAAATCTAAAATTGTATGAGTATGGTATACGTTGGTATTCTTTACAATAGAAAACTATTCAAAAATTACGGTCCCATGTTGGGCGCCAAATACGTTATCATAACGCCATGTCATCGTCTTTTATATGCATGTAGAGCCAAATACTTCAAATTTTAAGCATAGAACGCCGGTTTTATTATTCCTTCATAATGTATCGTGGGACATCCGGTTTGATGCCAGTTAATGTTAGCCGAGATTGGTGCCAACAATGCTTTGTATTAATGGTTGCGCGGTGCCAAATACTGGCATTGCTTGGGATAATGCATTTTAACTGGTATCGCTGTTCAATCTCGACCCTCCAGTCTAGAGGATGCGTATGTCTAAATCCCTCTGAATAAATTTGCAATTAAGTCTGAAATGTCTCCAATTTAGCTGTAGCATATCCTTTCATACGAAGATTAGCGACATTTATATATATTGTTGATAATTTTGTGAAATTTAAGCCTCGTTAAAATTGTTATGTAAAGGGAGCCAACTTGCGACTTGGTCGCTAGATAACCTTTAACTATTAATTGCAGTTCATACACCCACAATAGCAATGTTTTTTCAAAAGCGGGAGATTTCGTCTCTGCTCGTATACGTAGCACTGCTGGGCTTGAGCCTCTTACAAAAGGAAATGAAGTGACCTTCTGTGCTGGTCGGACAGGTATTTAGGGTATATAGGGGTTTCTTTCGAGTTTTGCATAGATATTGGAGCGTATTGTATCCCTTTGTCGTCTTTTACGATATCCACGGGCAGGATAGGGAGTGCTGAATTAAAGTTGAAATTGCGTTTTATGTGAAGCACAATTTTTCAAATACCCTCTATCTGCTCTATTGTGTAGAATCTTTTTTTTGTAAAGCACGATATTTGGATATCGGCGAAAGTCTTGTTGTACCCATAGCATTATTTTATTAACCCGTTGCAACACCTAAGGTGATTGTCCGGATATAAAAGCCAACGCTTAGCACTGTAGGTTCCCTTATGCCACATTGGTCAGCTTCTATTGAATAGTTTTTTCTCTATAGAAAAATCTATATCAAATTATAGATACGGTTTTAAACTTCCATGTCGAGTAATGTTTTGAAATGGCCGGCGATAACTTGGGCTATAATTCAATTCGCCTGTAAGTTTTATTACTCGACTATTAATATTCTTTGTCCACTTTCAGCTATATTTCTCTATGAATATTGCATAGCTTGAGAGCTGAATTTGCTGAAATTTTCGTTTATTTATGGAATCTGCGCGGAAATAGATGCAGTGGGCAGTATTTAATGTGAATGCTCTCTGAAAAGCTGTATTTAATACATAGCATACTCTTAACTGTATTTTGAAACTATTGATTGAATCTATACCGAGATAGCACTCGCGTCTTGCCCGTGGATGTCTTAATCTTAAAAGACTAAGGAATATAATACGCACATAAACAAATTTCCTCCCATTGTGGAAGCCAGAGCCCAACAGTGGGACGTATGCGGGCTGATTGAGTGCCTAGTAATTATGGCACTTCTTCAGATACCTGCCCGCTGGGCCTCTTCGGATATAGAGAATGGCCTACTACACTATACTGGCTTGGCATAGACGGGCCTACTAGATTTATTTCCTCCAACAATTCTAGGCTGTGGCCCGGGGAGTTAGTTCTACTTCAGATAAGCGGGTTTCAGACTACGGTATATATAGCGTATAGTATATAGCTCGTAGCACTATATCGCGCACCGTACATAAAATATAGTACAGTAGTTTGAAAGTGTGAACGTGTCCTTGATAATGTATGGTGCGCGATATTGTTGTGCTAGGAGCTATATACTCCATGCTATTATATTATAGCGTAGTCTAAAACCCGCTCTAGTCCTTGAATTCTTTTAGGACTGAACTTAACTGTAACGACCCTATGACCTCTACATTCAGTAGGACTACACATTGAAAGAATTTCTTCAGTCGTCAATTTTCATTTCGGCTCGTGTACGACCCAATGTTGGGCTGAAGAATCTTCTCCAAAATCACGCTGGTCGGACGTGTTAGTGTTCGTTAGAATACCTATAGGCCATATGGGGATTATATATTTATTTGGAGAATAATTAGGTAAAAACATTCCTGAAGTGCTCTAGCCCCTTGAATCGTCAAAATTTAATGCTCTACATAACGTTAGACCGATGTCTGGTAAAAACTTCACCCTATCGCAGCGGTTAGATTTATTTATAAGAGCAGGGTAGACGATTCATATTCGTTTCAGCTAAACTACATTCAATTGTTTTGAAGTAATAAAATTAGTTTTACCAAGGCTCCGCGTCACAACAAAGCTTTAATAGCAAGTAAGTTGGCGATTGGCTTCTTGGCAATCGTCTGGCAGCGTTCGTGTATTGGCATGCATCTGGCAATATAATATTATTTGTGTAGGCTCTGCCAAGGCTCGCCGCGTTTAATCGGCTACCCTTGCTAACTCGCGACCCGGAAAACTATCTTGGATACAATTTTTTCATGCCTTGTTGACTTTTGAATAAAAATGTTAACATTGATAGTGAACTGTTGGGGTTTTAAAATTCTTTTCAATTCTCTAACCAGAATAACGGCTACGAAGTTAGCCAGTAAATTTGTTTCAATGTTATTTTGAAATTGATATCAACTTGATGTCTGAACTTTCCAAGTCTCACTGTTGGTGTTGGGGCTCGGGGTCTCTTCCACAATGGAAGGGAAATTGACCTACTATGGTACACTGGTCAGCAGCTCTTGGGTTAGGGTTTAGTTTTCCTTCTCTTGCAGAGATGTTACCTGCGTATCATATCCCTCTTATTTTAAGATGCCCACGGGAAAGGGTGGGTTGGTGAATTGTATTACGTATGTCGCTCACGGGGAATGGTAGTTTATAGATAACTTTGGGTCGAAAACGGTTTCATCCCGAGATGGACCAGCAAACGATAATTGCACAGCATCTAAAAAATAAACTGCAATTTTAACGCATTTTTGGTCACTTAAGGAGTATGGCGGTGCCAACACATCGCGCTGGGAGATGCCGAGTAGTCCAGAAGCGGCACAATCTCCACGCGCATTGGTGCCCGCCAATTGCTTCCCGCCACAACCCACTGCTTTCGCTAGCTTCAGGTAAGATCAATTTCATAATTGCAGCAGCAGTCAAACGTTGGAAGATAGTTTATTTTATCAGTGATCAACATCGTGGCTCGTATGTCTCGCTGCCCAGCCCACTAGCATCTTCCAAATTAGTAGTCGTTCTGGTTGGTAGGGTTTAATTTCACTTTTCTTGCAGTCTTCTTCTCCCGTAGTCCTCCTTGACGATCAACTATATTGGTAATGGGCTTATTTCGACCATCCGTACATTTTGCAGTTTGGTTATTGTATTTCAAACGCCCGAAACACTTCAAACTCTGTATACCAGTCTGCAGTCAATATTTTTAATTACCAACGCGTTAAAAGCATAATTTTCTTCACTTAATCCATTTACTCTTTATAAAGTAATGTCCATTAA
Organism: Lymantria dispar; assembly: GCA_032191425.1. Taxonomy (NCBI): domain Eukaryota; kingdom Metazoa; phylum Arthropoda; class Insecta; order Lepidoptera; family Erebidae; genus Lymantria; species Lymantria dispar. The sequence continues at coordinate 30,706,303 of CM063449.1, read as the reverse complement.
CACTAGAGGAGCAGCCTTTCATAAAATGTTGTAATGTAGCTCTATTTAAGTAGCACTCCATGTACCGTTAATGTAGAAACATTAGCAATTAAAACTCAAAGTAAAGTTTTGTTTTAGCGAGAACGCTCACCCTGTTGCTATGTGGTCCGAAGAGTCGACATCTGCACGTGGAATTACGGACCTTGTTGCTTCACTAGTAAGTGCCTGTTTAGTACTTTAATTATTGCTTATCAAATATTAGTGTTGCTCATAAGACTTGTTAGGTCTTCAGTTGTATGAATAGTTCTGTATCGATATGGATGGGTTAAGTGTCAATCTCTAAAGTTTGCAGACTAAGTACGTCTCTACGTACGTTGAAGATAGTCGTTGAAAAACTATACTGACTATTTTGAAATAAAAGGAAAAGTACAAAGTACTCGCAAGACACACATTTACAGACTTGGAGCTTCACATGCCCATGCACAAAGGCACCCACCTACAAATTGTACTCTTCTCGGCAAGTACCTATCATCCGGATGGTACATGGCTGCGTATTTCAGGTAGTTTGTTTTCAGGCCCTGGCGACACCCTCCGGCTCTAATACAAACTCTATGCCACCAGCGCGTTTCGACAATGAAGTGGCACTACGCCGTGAAAGAGCTGGTGCTAGGGATCGGGCTGCATTACTGCCAAGGAGAGCTTCCTTTTGTAAGTGTTTAATACCAATTACATGGTCAATGTGCCAAAAGATTCAACCTGGTCTCTTTTTTTAAAAAGAACTCTGCTCTAAAGAAATGATCCCCGTAATACAGGTGACTTCACAGTTATGTCGACTATTTGGTCAATCGCGGTGTTGTCCTGCATGGTATTTGGAACCCACGACACTGGCATGTATAGGTTATCTTGACCACTACGTCGTCTGTGCAGTCAATCTCTCCCAATTCAAACTTCAAGTATTCTATTTTTAGAATATCAATTGTAGGTAAATACATATTCGACTTGCTAGTTTAGTCCCAAACTAGCACGGTAGCAGACGGCGAATAAGACTTATGGCGCCTTATTGGCTAATTTACGGTCTCATTTTTACCGAAAACTGACCAGAAGAGTACTTAAGACTTCCTTCCTATGAGTTTGAATATTAGTGGTACAAACTTTTCTTCCTTCAGGTGGCGTGATATCTAATGGTCGCAACGGTGGCGAAATGGTGAGTTGGGGTGGCAAGCTACCTCCACGCTGTACAGACCCGAGTGGAGGCTACTCGCCTAAAGTATTCCTGGGAGGTCTACCTTGGGATATCACCGAGCATGCGCTTATGAACGCACTCAAAAATTTCCAACCCATACGGTAAGTTTTAATACAAGTCTTGTTACATTTTCGCATTTTGCTAATGGTAGACAGTTGAATAGAAAATATAAACAAGATTTCGCCATAAGAATCTTTGCTTATATACGGAGCAAACCTATTTACGCTAACCGGGCAGTTCCAAACTAAAAGCTTGCTACAGTCTGTATCGGATGAAATCTTTAAAGGACTGCAGGATCTGTAAAATCTATTATTTTCGTTTCTCCCCTCGGGAGATCGTATTTTTGGGCTCTTGTAGTCTCTTCTTAAAACTGGTCAGGATATATTCGATATAGATATTGATTGGCGCTATGGTTGACGTATATAGAGTGGAGTGGCCTGGTCGCGATTCGGCTACAGGTGGAGGTGGAGCGCCACGGGGTTACGCCTACGTGACTTTCGAAAGTGAGCGCCGCGTGAGGGCTCTCCTGGCCGCCTCTCGTCGTGATGGCAATGACTGGTACTATCGCATCTGTTCCAGGAAGAACCGAACAAAGGAGGTAAGCACTAAAAGTTCTGTTAAACTACTACTTGCTTCAGTAGTGAAGTTGCTATATTGCTTTAAAACTGTTGGCATTAATCCCATGCTTGCGTTATTTGAGACTTCAGTTTTCGTGATTTAGATCCAGGCCAGACTGCTGGACATAGACCTCGGCCTAAAGCTCTAATCGCAATGTTTGCAGGTCGATTAGTGCTCACTAATCAACTTTTCTAGTGACCATAGATAGATAGGTTGGTTTTAAATTCCAGCTGTAGTGTTGATGAAACGGTGTTTATGTCGCCAATTTTCTTTCACGACATTACGTGATCTTGTAAGATACGTCGAATGTACGCTCTACTGATCATGCTCTTTTCTCCCTTATGTAGGTCCAAGTAATCCCATGGGCACTATCTGACTCTCACTGGGTATTGGGCGGGTCGGTGCGTCTGGAGCCCACCAGGACAGTGTTCGTAGGAGCGCTGCACGGCATGTTGTGTGCATCGGCTCTCGCCGCTATCATGAACGACCTGTTCTCGGGCGTTGTATATGCGGGTAAGTAAAAGTTCGTCTCGCAACTTTAAAATCGCTTAATTTTCAGTTTCATCTATGGGAGAAGTGTAACTGCCCATCTCGAATCTTTAAAATTAATGACTGGATTATTCATACAAGGCCGCCGGCTCTTAACTGTTCTTACGACTCCTAAAGGACACTTGTCGCAGGAAACTCCTAGATCTCAAAATGCAGTTAAGATGCAATAGATTCAGATCGTTCGTTAATTGATTCTGTTGTTGATCGCGATCACTTCATAGCGAGGATTTATGTATCTGATAATAGCACTGACAACAAAACTATTGCTTACCAGGTATTGACACTGACAAGTACAAATACCCGATCGGGTCGGGTCGCGTGACGTTCAGCAATATTCGCTCTTATATACGCGCCATCTCTGCCGCCTACATCGAGATACACACCGACAAATTCGCCAAGAAGGTAATGCCTAATCTTTTAAATTTTCTCGTCAATCCAACATGGCACGTTGCCTAGCGTGATTCTTCCGAGTTCTCTATGCTGGAAAGGAAACGTTTGAAAGAGGGAATGGAGACTATACCTCGCTGGTGACGGGGAAGTAGAGGGTACCGCATAGTTTCCATTACCTATGCAATGTTAAGTCTACCTGGACTATCTTTTCAAGTGTAGGAAGTTCTTAAGAAATGTGTGCTGAAGGGAGTTCTTACAGAGCTACAGAAATAGTCTCCCTCCCCCCTTTTGGACACTTTCTTGGCTTTATATAGATACCTTTATTTCCTATGTTTACTACTTCCCTTTTTATTACAAGGTGCAAATAAATCCATATTTGGAAGACGCGATGTGCTCGGTGTGCAACTTGCAACAAGGTCCGTACTTCTGTCGGGAACCTACTTGTTTCGGGTAAGTAATAGTACAATTTACTTTCCAAATCCAATATGGATTGGTCATTTAAACTTGGATGGCCTACAGGGCTCGAGCCTCCTTCGCTGTGGGAGGGAACTTAACCTACACCACGCGCTGGTCAGATGTTAAGTTTTCCTTCTCTTGCATAGATGTAAATTTAATGCCTAAAGTCTTCTTTTACGACGCCCACGGGTAAGAGGTGGTGAATTGTATTCTTACTCAGTCACCACGTGGAAATGAGAGGAATGGCGTAAAAGAATTCGTGGCAGCCTCCAATCTACCACAGAGCACGAGATAATTATATACACTAACTAGCTTTAGGGCATGGTCTACCATGTTCTATTCTGCCAACTCTACATTTTATCTCTACATTTTTATCCAACGTTTCGAGGACATTTGCGTGTGGTGGGTTTGGACACAATTAACGCTTAATCTCGTTGCTTTTACTTCATTCACGGTAGGCAGCGACCTGATGTGCTGTGCCCGTTTACCTTCACAGTAATGAATTCGGATAAACCTTCGGTCAATATTTTTTCTTTAAAAACATTTACATGGAATTTTGAGATTCTGGCATCAATTTGAGTACAAATACTGTGACAGGTACTTCTGCCGTACATGCTGGTCGTGGCAGCACGTGATTGACGCTCACCAGCCACTGACTCGCAGCTCGGCGCGACACCCTGTGCAAGAACACCACGCCCACCAACCTGTACTCAACGGCAACTACTTCCAGCTTCTCGACAGTAAGTAAAAATCAGTAACGAGAACTTCAAAATTTATCTCGAAATATGCAGTTTGGAACACTCTATTTATTTTTGCTACTTTAAAAGATGGTTAACCTCTTAAGACAATAGATTATTTTATCAAATACTCTCACGGCAGTGTTGAAACTATTTTGGGCAGTGTACATCATTCAAAGCGTCTATCAACCTAGATGCGGTGCAAACTAAGAGGATTAGTTAAATATTGTTTGAATTTGGGACATTTATATTTGACAGACTTGCCCTTGTGAAGTCTGTTGTATTGTAGTTAGCTCCTAAAATGTGCCTTATTTTGTGTCCAAAACTCCCTGATTGTACGAGATAATCATTGACGTGATTTGTAGTCATATCCGTTGGTTGGTCCATGAATATGGTGTTGGTTCTCACTACTATAACATTGTTTTCAGATGCTGCACCACCGCCAAGTGGTAGCTCCGATGCTGGTTCTGCGCCTGACGCAAGTCGCGTAATACCCTGGCCAAACTAGGGTCCGCGAACACTAATGGTCGAACTGTAAGTTCGACGCTTCGCGAACAGGACCATGTGAGCTGTTCTTCGACGAAATTTTGAAATTAATTTAAAAGGACCCGAGCTTTAGTCGGCGATTTTAGACTACATTTTCGATTTCACATGGTTCACCTGTTGATTAATGATTTAATCATGGAAATAATTTAGTTTGATTTTATTTTAATCATTTTTTGCCAAGAAATATTTTTGTTATGCATTTTATTTACTATTTGGTAAATAGATCATTATACAATTTTAATGTATTCAAATTGTATACGCTGTCGGCGTAGGAATGTTCCTTAGACGATTTTTACATACGTGCCTATTAGTAGTTAGGTAATTTTAATCTATTTTATATACGCATCGAGTACTTGATCATGTAAGTTAGTTTTAAACATTTTAAACGGCTTTTAAAATGTACAATCGGTCATTTTAAAGGTTTTAAATGTTCATAATTGAATTATGAAATGTTGATTTTATCTTAAATCGCTTGTTTGATTTTAAAATATACTAATTATATTGTTATCGATAATGGGTTGTTTTATTTTAATCCATTGGTTTTATCTAGTGACTTTTACTAGTACCTTGAGGCATTCATCTTTACGAAATTTGAACAAAAATTCTAGATGCTACAAATTGGTTAATTGACGCTCTAAACCAGCTTTAACCAAAGTGCCTGCGCCCCCCATCAAACCATGATCCATTGTCTACGATGCTCTAGGTCTTAGACTCTGGCAATACTACAAATGAGTATGCCACTCCGACCGACACGTCGCTTGCTGTATCTGCGTATAGCTTTACGAGAAGCTCTAATTCTAACTACCACTCTGCCCATATCATTGCACTGTAATTACTGGCCGAACCAACCCCATATAAGGGTATCTATATTTGATGCTAGCCCTACCATGTTACGGCAAGCCTTGGGAAGTGGTTTCAATATTATGAAATTGATCTGCCTCGATTGCCAGTATTCGTGTCTAACACCGGACTTGGATATTTCATCTAGAAATTATTGCCGCAAAACATTACATTATTCGGTGCTACCCAAGTTCTTACAGTAACGCCAGTTAAGTCTACAAATCGTCCAGCTTTTAACTAAGATAGCCCAGTCGAATTAGACAACTGACCAAATCCAGAAAAAATTATAAGTAAAATTTTTCCTTCGGAATTCGTTAGGGTCACTGGGAGTCTACATTTCGGTTTTCGAATTCCCAGTGGTCTTGCGTTTGCCGCCATCTTGATTTTAAGGGTGGTTTTGTTTTTTAAATAACTCGTTTATTTTCAATTTTTACACGAAAAATGGTCATTACCAAAGTTGTTCAGAATTAAATTTCCTGCAATTTTTGTTCTTATAATTCCGTAGGATCGATATTTCTCTATTTGCACCCGAAAAGAAAAGGTGATTTTTTGTTTATTGAATAACTCTTTTGTTTTCAATTTTACACGAAAAGTGGTCATCACAAAGTTGTTTGAAAGTAAATTTCCAACAATTTTTGTTCTTATTTCTTTTCGGGTGTGAATCGAGAAATATCGATCCTACGGAAAAAATTATGAGAACATAAGTTGTAGGAAATTTAATTCTGAACAACTCTGGTAATGACCATTTTTCGTGTAAAATTGAAAATAAAAGTTATTTAAAAAAAACCACCCTTAAAATTAAGATGGCGGAAAACGCAAGACCACTGGGAATTCGAAAACCGAAATGACTCCCAGTGACCCCCCCCTAACGAATTCCGAAGGAAATTCTACTTATTTTTCCTGGGTCCAATCAACAATTCGACTATGCTACTACTGGTATCTTCTATGCAACAAATTAACCCGTTTCTGATGAGAATCTTACACTTTCAAGCCCCTTATGTTACTTGGTATGACCCAAGACCGACCCCGTGTTGGCTCAACCGGGTAAAGCGCCGCAAATACGTCGGCTACCCGATGCCCATTTGACTAAACTGCCTTCATCTACTCCAAATGATTTTCTAAGACTCATTTACTGCTTATATACTCTATATTGACCGCACAGATGGCGTACTGGTTATGACTCAAACTTAGGCTGGCTTTCCTGTCACGCTGACGGTCGGCGCGTAGCTTCTCTGCGCTGATCGGTCAGCTCGTCTCGTTTTAGTATCGCGCTGATCACCGTGAAGTACAGACTCAAATAATGTCGACGGTAGTGAAAAATTGTTGTCGCGTACTATTTAGCAAAGAAAAAAAGTCTGCAAAGTAAAAAAGTACATGTTCATCCATTGATCGAGCAGAGAATCTCGCCGGGGAATTCTATATATTATTGTTTTTCTTCTGATGAAACGTTTTCGAAATGTGCGACGACGATATCATCCCAGGCTTTGTTACGTGGATCTTTGTATCGATATAACAAGTCCGAAGTGTCCCATAAACATTTCCTTAATCGCACTTCTTCAATTACTCGACCGGTGCCTCTTTCAAGATTGTCCATGACTGTATTTGTCGGTACGTGCGTTCAGCGCGACACGAAGACGCTCATTGAGTGTGAGGACGCGTCAGCGCCTGTTGGTCCGTTGGCCGTATAGCTCGGCGCGCACGGCCACGTATAGCTCTGCACTGACGGCAGTCATCACTGAGCGGTCAGCGCGACCCAAAAACGCTATCTGTAACTACATACAAATTGACCCATCAGCGCCGACCGTCAGCGTGACAGGAAAACCAGCCTTACCGAGCCAGTGTCAGTGGTTCGAATCCCACGCAGGACAACTTGTTCAACGCACATATAGTTGTTGTTTTGAGTATGGATGTGATTTGTGTCGGTTATTTATGTTTGTAAAGTTCCCCGCAGTACAAGGTCTTGCTTAGTGCACGGTGTTTTTTGTCCATTTCTCTCTACCGGCCGCCCGACTACGTCAGGAGCCACGAGGGGACTGCGCGCGGCCTCATAGCCCACTCGTGGCACGTCGCGTTCGTCTTGCTTCGTCGATGAAGGATAGTAACTACACTTTGTGAGAGTAACGGGTCAACATAAATTATTCACCACCCCTATTTTGCCCATGGTTGTCGTAAGAGATTATAATATGCAGATAACATCTACGCAAGAGAAGAAAAATTCGGAATAAAACCATATACTTAGACATCTTTGTCCAGCGTATAGCAAGTCGATTTCCCTCGCACTGTGGAGGAGGCTCTGGCTCAGCAGTGGGACGTATGAGCTGTGATGTTGATTTTGAGTATTGTGATGGTCTTATATTTAATATAAATACTGTTCTCATTGTAGTTACTGGCAGCTATGCTCTAATATTGCTAAAATTCGGAGCAATAATATTAGGTTGGATTACGAAAGTTATGGATACTGGCAGCATAACCTGGGTCTGATATAAAGATATAAACTCTTAGAATAATAACGTATAGAAGGTAAGTTCGCGCACAAAAAGTGAAGCATTTGAATTGGAGCCTAATGGAGCTTACGCCGGAACCGTTCCGTAATGTACAAGGTCACTGTACGACACGTACGTAACTCTTAAAAAATAAATAGGTAATTATGACGGTTTGTGCATTCAAATGGTGTCATAACACATTTGAAAAACTTAAAAATATTTTTAACATTACTTTTAAAAGTATTTCGACGCTTTATGTTAATAAAAACAAAATTTGATTTCATAATTTGTGTAGTAGTGTGCGTGTGTATGTGTGTAATCGTCTGCACGCCATTAGCATTTTTAGATTCATATTTCGAACATTCGCAGTATTGACACTATCCTTCTATACGTTATTATTCTAAGTATAAACTATTACGAACTATATTATATATTATAAGAATTGTTCTTTTTAGTACATTGAGCTTCATTGCTGTTGCAGTCTTACATGCAATAAATCTCCTAAAAATTATTGCAATACTTATATTCTTCGAAGATAATAAGCATAATACATGGTCCCGGCTTATTTTACTGGTGGTTATGAATGTCTGAATTTTATTTAATAGTCAAAGAATCGAATTAAAAATGGCGGTCGGTACTTTCATTGTTAGCAAAACGAGATTGCCAATTAGGTGATATTTTTTTAATACAGATTTGTTGTTTGATAACAAATAGTAACTGCTACGGCTAAGGTCGCCCAAAATCACCATCTCTGCTCATATGCGTCCTACTACTGGACTTGAGCCTCCTCCACAATAGGAAGGAAATTGACCTTGCTATACCATGCTGGTCAGATAGGTTGACACAGAGTTTTTCTTTGAGCTTTCCTTCTCTTGCATAGATGCTATAAGCCTATATTATATACCTTAGTCTTCTTTTACGACATCCACGGGCAAGATAGGGAGTGGTGAATTGTATTCTTATTCCGTTATCACACTGAGAAGTCGCCCACCGCTTCAGTACTTCCCTCTAACGTATAAAACTTAGCGGAGTTTCTAAATAAAATATCATCTATACCAATAAATAAAATTGGAGTGTTTGTTTGTAATGTCAAAATAATAAGCTTTTTTCATGCTCACACGGTTATTTGCACGACACCTATGCCTAAAATAGCAATTAAAAAATGTTTGTCTGTCTGTTTGTTCCGGGTAATCTTCAAAACGGCTGGACCGATTTCAAAAATTCTTTCACCAATGGAAAGCTATAATATCAGGGCGTAAACTAGGCTATATTTTATCCCGGTATTCCCTCGGGAACGGGAACTACGCGGGTAAAACGACTATAACCTATAACTGAAGCGAAGCGTGGGCGGGTTGCTAGTATTGAATAATATTATTATTATAAATGCGAAAGTTTGTTTGTTTGTTACGCTTTCATGTTTAGACCACCGATCCGATTTCAAAAATTCTTTCAAAAATGGAAAGCTATAATATTAGGGAGTAACATAGGCCATATTTTATTCCGGTATTCCAAGATATTAACCGAAGCGAGGGCGGGTTGCTAGTATTGAATAATGGTTGAAATTCTTTGCACGAGGTTGAATAACAGTCGGCCCGTGATTAATACGTAGTTATTGTAAATATTTTTATGCCACTATTAAATTTATAAATAAAAAAACGGGAAGTTAGATGTATTAAATCATAAAAATATATTAACAACATACCATAACGAACTTTTTTTTTATATAAATTTCCCTAATCTAAGGCTGTGTGAGCCTGTGTGGGGGGTGACTTCCATAGATAAAATGGTGGCAAAGACCACTATCAACTGTGGAGGTGTCAACTTGAAATAAAACTTACTCTAGTTAAAATTCATTTTACTTAAATTGAACTCGTCCTACGTATCGTTTAATCGATATACGCTAATGATACATCGTATAAGAACAATACAAACTGAGTGCATCAATCGCGTACTCATTCTTCATTCATCATTAAATCGAGTTGAAAAATCGATTTCACCATCACTATTATCAAACGATATATCGCACGTGAGTGTCGTATAAGGAAGGTTGGCCAACTATATCTCTGGCATGGTCAACCATTTCATAACCAAGGAGGTGGGTGGCGGAGACGTCAGGTAGGCGGCCGGTCATAAAACTAGCTATTTGCAATATTTATGAAGGTACATATTGCGTCGATTACTTGGGTAATTGGATTAAGAACCGATTCATGATAACAAGACTAAAAGGCCTAATATACAAATAGGTAAATCGTATTTAATATGTAGTGATCGATATTATACTCGTTCCAACCATTTATTTTACTTTTGGCAGGTCGAATTCTGATCAATTAGTGTTGTACCAATGTATTACGGATACTATGTTTTGTAATAATCGATTTTAGTCAGGAAGAACTTTTAATCGATTTAACACGGATATTTTATTTTTGCTTAAATACACATTTCATATTATTTAAAAACTTCACTTCTGTAAATATATTTGTTATTTGGGCACATTAATTTTTGCATACCCACTAATTCAGTCCTCCCAAAATATTTTACTTTGTACTTTGCAAAATAAAAAATAACTACTTTATGAAGCATTTTTCCATTAAGCGGGGTCCGCTGCTCCAAACTTTACTTAGAGACAATGGCGCCCTCGTCTGCGGTAGTAAATCACTAATTTTCTCATCCAGCCTACCCCTTTTTTTTAAGCCGAATTGGCAACACTGAACGGCGCGCCGGCGACGCCATTTTGTTGTGTTGTCTGTCACTCGCAACAAGACTCCCGTGCTAGTCACATTTCTGTTCGCTGAGTACTCTTTCATATTTTTCATACGCTGTGTTGAGTATTTATATTCCACCGTATTGATTTCATTGTTCTTACTTTGATTGAGTTGAGCGTATCGTTCCTCCCAGTAAGATTTTACTTGCAAAATGCCGAATGGTATGGTGCTTAAAGGACAATCCAGAGAGTTAGTGCTGCGGCTTCGTGAATTTTTTGAAAACGAAAGCCGCAATGGCGGGCTCCTTATACCAGTAACCCAAGTTAGAGACCGTGTTGCAGCAGCATTAGGTATTAGTGCTCCAACGGTGGCGAAAATCACTAAAGAAGCCTATGGTAGTAGTGGTATTGAACAGAACAAGCTATCTACGCCTAAGAAAAAACGTCAGCCCCGTAAAGTGACAGCAATTGACAGTTTTGATACTGATGCTATTCGTCGTCATATATACAATTATTACACAAGCAAAGAGATTCCTACTTTGAAAAAATTAGTAGCGTCTCTACGAAATTGTGGCTTGTTTCGTGGTCAAAAATCTTCTTTGTCAAAGGTGCTGCACCAAATCGGGTTCTTGTATAAGAAATCCGACAAAAGAAAAATTTTAATGGAACGTCGTGATATAGCCTTGTCTCGCTGTGAATTTTTAAGACAAGCGAAGAAAATAGAAGACTGGTCGAATGTCGTTTTCACAGATGAAACTTGGCTCAATGCCAATCATTCCATACCAAAAGGTTGGACTGACGATACTGCTGCTTCTACTTCTGCAGTGCCAATGGGGAAAGGTGAACGCCTCATCATTTGCCATGCGGGAACTACAAAGGGGTTTGTACCAGACGCTCTGTTAGCGTTCAAATAAAAAAAAACAGGAGACTATCATGAGGAGATGAATGCGGACGTGTATGAAAAGTGGTTCAGAGAAATGCTTACATCACTTGAAGAGCCATCAACAATATTTATTGATAATGCACCCTATCACTCTCGCCAAATTAATAAAATGCCAACACAGGCCAACAAAAAACACGAGATTATAAACTGGCTTCGTGATAATGGGGAAGATGTGGACGAATCCCTACTAAAAGTAGAATTACTTAAAATATTAAAAAGTAAAAAGCAGCCAAAATGATATGTCATCGACGAAATGGCAGCAGAATATGGGCATGTTGTAATCAGAATTCCTCCGTACCACTGTCAATATAATCCAATTGAAATGATCTGGGCACAAGTCAAAGGACACGCCGCAAGAAACAATACAACTCCTCCTTTCACAGCAAATAAAATGCTTGAACTTTTAAAAAACGCATGTGCTAGTGTGACGCCTGAAAACTAGGCGAGTGTCGTCAACAAGACAAAAAATATAATATTCTCTGATTGGGATCGGGAAATTGAATTTGACAAGATACCTACACAAGAGTTAATAATAAACACTGCAGATGATTCAAGCGACGATTCGAGTTCGTATGAAGAATCCGACGATTCGTTATAATAAAATTATATTAAAATATTTTGGTTGTTTTATTTCATGTTATAGGTATGATGAGAAGATTTTTATATCTCCCTGATACAATTTTAACGTGTTGTCTATTACAACAATTCAAAACTCAGTTGTCAGCTGACTTAACTGCAAATAAGTGTAATCGATTATTTGCGATTCATTAGTTTGCACCGAATACTTTTGATCCTGTCACTAGATGCGATAGAACGTAACTTTTTTATAACGGAAATGAATTATCACTTAAATTTTATGAATAGAGCTATTTACGGCATATTAATGTATTTAGTGGGTAATAATTAAGATATATAAATATTATTGGGCAGTTTATATATTTCTCTGTTCACTCGTTTCAAAGTTAATAATTGCGTATAATGAAACAGTTACGTCCTAAAGCATGTGTCAAAAGTAAAATAAATGGTTGGAACGAGTATAGTATTAGCCATTTACCACTAGTTTATTAGTATTTTTATTTTAATTTCCTTACATTACTGGAAAAATATTGTTCCGTTTTTAAACTCTTCTTCTTCTTGCTTTAATGGCCTTAACAGCATAAGTGTGCTACTATTCTGCCAATGTCAGTTGAGTAATAATATGATCGGTGCTTTAATAGTTGTGATAGCCTTCGCTTGATTTTTTGTATTAAAGGGCACTTATAGTTGTGCTTGATACAATACCGCTAATGTCCGTTGAGTAATAATATGATCGGTGCTTTAATAGTTGTGATAGCCTTCGCTTGATTTTTTGTATTAAAGGGCACTTATAGTTGTGCTTGATACAATTCCGCTAATGTCCAAATAAACTCTTTTACTTAGAATAATAACGTATAGAAGGATAGTGTCAGTACTTCGAACTTTAAAAATTTGAATCTAAAAATACTAATGGCGGGCAGACGATTACACACGTACAACCACTATACAAATTATGAAATCTAATTTTGTTTTTATTAACATAAATCGTCGAAATACTTTTAAAAGTAACGTTAAAAACCTTTTTAAGTTTTTCAAATGTGTTGTAACACCATTTGAATGCACAAGCCGTCATAATTACCTATTTATTTTTTAAGAGTTGCGTACGTTCGTGCAGTGCAATGACTTGTACATTACAGGACTGTTCCGGCGTAAGCTCCATTAGGCTCCTATTGAAATGCCTCACTTTTTGTGCGTGGACTTACCTTCTATATGTTATTATTCTAAGCTCTTTTAGCAGTAATGCGTTGAATATATCATAATACAATGACGTATAAATGAGTAGTTCATTATTTAGTCTTTCACAGACAATGAATTTACTTATCTACGCATGAGATTGAACTTCAATTTTCGAGTGTTTGTTTTTTATAAACCAGTGGGCTTAGCACAAATATTTACGTCAGAGTATTAATTTCGTTATTGCGACCAATTTGTATGGGATTTGGATCAAATTGTTGTCGCATGATAGAGGTGCTGTTCCAAATCCCTTACAAATTTATCTCTAACAATACGAATACTGACGTAAATACTCGTGCTAAAACCACTGGGTTAAAAATCTGTGCCTGGCAACCCCGGTATGTAGGTAGAGGTACCCATGCTGTCATTTGACAGATTTGAATTTTGATGACGGATAGAAAAAGGTTATACACAGAAAAAGAGGGAATAGGTTGACTATAATTTATCAAATAACCATCACTGAATATTACTTAGGCAATTCTAGTATTTAATTGTGTAGTGCTTGAAAGGAATTATAGTCTGATTTTGTATACATTCTGATATCTAAAATAAAGCAACGTGTCCTAGGTTAGGCCGTTAGTGAAACATGTTAATATATTTGAAATAACATGACTGAGAGGAAAATGTGCAAGTTTTACAATTTAAACGTGCCTGAACGTCGATCTGGGGAGGGAGTTGGTCCCACTCAAAACCATGGAACTAATGAGGAGGATGAAAGGATCCCTGACGAGGCGGTACCACCGCCAGTACCGCCGCATGAGCACAAGCTTGAGTATTGTTATTGGATGTGGTTCTCGCGACGGCCGCCGTCACGCGAGCTTTCCGCCTCCACCACTGGTTATGTCCAGGTCTGTATATATAATAATATACAAAACTTGATAATCATATGCCAAACTTTGTGCTCAAACAAAACACTTATTAAATTTAAAAAAAAAAATAATCTAATTTCCAATAATTACCAAAATATTTACAAATTACTGATGGAGTCTAAAAACTACCCCATAATATAAAACTAAACAATACTTACTATTTGACATTGTTTTTAAATGATTACAATACTTTGTGTATTTGGACAATACCATTGCTTAGGTGAAACTAATGGTCATTAAAATTTCACTTACCAATTGTTTCTGTTATAACTAGATCCATTCTTGACTATTGTCAATTTGAGTTTTATATTTAGCTTACAAAAGTGTATAATATAATATTAGCTGGCTATGATAATGTATCACATTTCTTCTGGAATATTTCACCTCGAGAGATATAACTTCATAACTGTTAAGAATAATTTTAAAAAGCTGTTGTTCTATTCTGATTACTATATATTATTATAATAAAAAAAAACTAATTTATCTAATAAGTAATTCTATACTATAAATAGAAATTTCATTCATTTAAAGTATGAGTCACTTGAAAAAACCTGAGATCAGTAATTCATATATATAATTGTTTTCTGTTTTTGCTGTAGTATAATGCATTTATACATCTATTCTCTTTAAGATAGCAGTGTGATGTATGTGGGGTACATTGGTGCCAATTACTTTAAAATATTTGAATACCCACTAAAACTAACCACGTCTTTCATTTCCCATGAATATAGTAGGACTTCAGAGACTTGCTGTGACCTACACCTCCAACATCCCAAGGTGGACCTAGGTCATTACCTGTAACGTTTGCCACAGGGTGTGAATTGTTTTATCCGTATGGTGACAGAGCAAGAGTACTATACAACTACTACTATCTTCTCTGTGGATGTTGTAAAAGATGATTAAGTGATATAATACGCATATAACATCTATGCAAGAGGAGGAAAACTCGAAATAAAACCCTATACCCACCTGTCTGACCAGCATAGTATAGTAAGGTCAATTTCCCTCCTATTGTGGAGGAGGCTCGAGCCCAACAGTGGGATATATATGAGCCGAGATGATGATGTAATACATTTATACAGCTATGCCTGTTTGAGACAATAGGATGTTTAGGTGGGATACACTGGTACAAATTACAATACTGGAATACCTACCAAAACCAACTGTGACCTTCACTTCCTAGAAGGCGGTAGGAATTCGGAGATTTGTTTAGACCTACATCTCTAATAGCCCAAGATTGACCTTGGTTGCTTCCTAATTTTTGGTATTTCTACAAGGCATGTATTGTTTTAAGCATATGTAGAATACTCCTATTATTACAAAACATTCATTTCAGTTTATATACATCCTACTGCTGAGTTCAAGCCTCCTCCAAAATAGGAGGGTAATTGACCTAATTTACCATACTGGTCAAACATGTTGATATAAGGTTTTATTTCGGGTTTCTACTACTCTTGCACAGATTTTATATGCTTTTATCCCTTAGTTTTTTATGACATCCACGGGCAAGATAGAGAGTGCTGAATTGTATTCTTCATCTCCCCATGGTTTTTTCCATGATTGCAAAACATATTTATTACCAATTGAAGTTTAACAATTCTATATATTCAATATGTACATTCAGCACTTATGTTGTAATAATATTCAAGACATATGATATTGTGAATTTTGCAATATCTAAACTCAACAAAATTCTTGGTCATTATGCAAAGTGTTGCTATTTGACTTTTGTAATGCGAGTCCTTGATTCAGCGCAATTGATTTGTATAAAATTACTTCCAATTGCAATGTTGTGAATTAGATTTTTACTCATTGCAAATATTTGAAAAAATCATTTTGAAACCTGCCGTTTTTGTACATATCTGTACTGTGCCCGGGGGTGTCGTAAAAAATGCTTAAGGGATATAATATGCATGCATGTATGCAAGAGAAGAGAGAGGAGGAAAACTTGACATAACACACTATACCACCTGTCTGACTAGCGTATTACATGCAGGTAACTTCTATGCAAGAGAAGAAAATCTCGAAATAAAACCCTATACCAACCCGTTTGACCAGTGTGGTATAGTCGGTCGATTTCCTTTCTGTTATGGTGGAGTTTCGAGCCCAATAGTTCTCCTTCTCTCTTCTCTAAATATTATATGGATACCGTATCCCTTAGTCGTCTTTTACGACACCCACGGATAAGAGATAGAGAAGGGGGAACTGTATTCTTACTCCGTTAGCACATGGAAAATAATAAATAATTATATTTAATTACTACTAGCAGCACACCCTCACTTCGGTTACAGTCGCCTACTCGCATAGTGGGCGTTCCCGTGGGAATAACGGGATAAAATATAGCCTAAGTTACTCTTTATATAGGCAGCTGCCTGGTAGTATAATATTATCAAAATCAGTCCAACCGATTTTAAGATTACCTCTAACAAACAAACAGACAAAAAATTTTTAAACTTGTTTTTAGGCATAGGTGTTGTGCAAATAACTGTGTGAGCATGAAAAAACCCAGTATTTTAACATTACAAACAAAAATTTTATTTATTTGTATAGATGTCTTAATTAAACTTGAATAATCCTAATGAAACAATATGTATTTTTCAGGCGTTACGTCTGGTGGGTAGGGTGGCCAGCGTGGAACAGTGGTGGGGGCTATATACGCATCTCGCGCGGCCTTCTGAACTTCCTCCTTTGTCAGATTTGCACCTTTTCAAGATCGGCATCAAACCTATGTGGGAAGATCCCGCAAATATTAACGGTGGCAAATGGGTAAGCTATTTTTAATAATAAAAATAACCTACCGAAAATACATTTAAATAACAACATTTATTCAAGAAAACTATAACTCGAAATAAAATCAAGTACCAAATCGTCTGACCAGCGTAGCAGATCGATTCTAGATAGTTTAGTTCCCTTCCATTATGGATAATACGACCATATTTTTTACATCAAAACGGCATGATTGAATAATAGTCCCGTAGTTTTTGTGTTAAAACGGGAGACTTGCAAAAATAGGTAAAACAGTTGACTTCAAATCTAGAAAAAAAAACAAGAACACGTCTTTATAACAGACTAGAAACCCGTCCTCGTTTCGAATCGCTTTACCCGCGTAGTTCCCGTTCTCGTGGGAATACCGGGTTAGAATATAGCCTATGTTACTCCCTGATATTATAGTTTTCCATAGGTGAAAGATTTTTTGAAATCGGTTCGGTGGTTCAAGCGTAACAAACAACCTTTCGTATTTATAATATTAATAAGGATGATCATTTATGCTCTGTTTGCAAAAATGAGACATTTTTCGTATGACTGGGGATAACAGGACATACAACCTGAAAACGGGACCCTCCCACCAAAACGGGTCGTATGGTCACGTTAAATATGGAGTAGATTCGGAGCCGAACACTTCGAAGAATTCGCTGGCATATTAGTATATACATGCCGATATTGACGTCACAATGTTTGTATTGCTGTCTCAGTCTAATTAATAAAATTAAAATACGTACTTATAACTAACTCAATATGAAAATAAATATTATGTATGTTTTTCAAATATACACATACGTCACACTGTTGGGCTCGGCCTTCCTCCGCAATGGAAGGGAATTTGACCTACTATACCATGCTGGTCTGACATGTTGGTATAGGGTCTCATTTCGAGTGTTCCTTCTCTTGCACAGATGTTATGTGCTAAGTATGGCATAATTCGCAAGTAGCACGTGAAAAATCATATGATATGGTTTTTCATATGTCACATCTGTTACCTGCCTTAAAAATCATGTGATGCTACTTCTCTGTTATCCACCTTGCCTACGTCACACATCTCAGCTCAATCGCATATCATCGTAGTCGACAAGAGTGAATGGGACAAGTAATAATATTTATTCAGTCGTGTTAGAAAGAGCAAAATGTAATTTTCTGATTCGTCGCTATACAGCCGCACTTGTATCATAATTTTAATTTGAACGTCGACCATGATTAAACAAGATTTTTCAAATTGAACTTTAAGTTTAGTGCTTTAAAGTATTGACTGTTTTGCAATGATTTGTAGCAAATCACAAAATCATTTGTTTATAAAATGAATGAAATGAAATTTTACTTGTCGTGTGACGTTCTTTAACGGCGATACGTGTTTATTATAATTTGCTTTCAGTTTTTTATTAGTTCAGTTTGTTAAAGTTATTTAGTGTAAATAAATATAGATTAGTGTTTAGTGTATAAAGTAGTTATTATAAATATGATTCTCGTCTTTACGCGACTATTACACATTTGAAATAAAACTATTTTTTATCAACATTACCGTAATTTTATATGATTTTTGGCGATTCAAACACTACAGTGTCCGTGGTCACGGGATGACTTAAGGTGTATTTTATCATTCAAGTCATCATCATTAGTTATTATTAAACATTAAATTTTATGGTAATTATTATATTACGTCAATTTAATTTCATCATTATCAGTACAGCCCATCTGCGTCCCACCATCTAAACATTAAATTAGGTATTGCAAAAAGAAAAAATGAGTGCATCTATTTGAGGTCATTATGAAAGAATCCCAGATAAAACTGTCAAAATGTATATTGTGTAAAAAGAATTATTCGTATAATTTAACTTTCGTTACTAATTTAAAAAAAAATACTTAAAATAGTGGCCTACTACTATACTAAAATTTTTCACAGACTTTATGAGACAATCTAGAAACATGATTCTAGAATTCATGATTTCATTTAAATAAATAAAGATTTTGTTTAACTTGTTTTTTGTAATTATTCTTTAACTACAATGCCATTGAAATTAATAAATGACACTCAAATTAGCATCACTTTATAAAAATAAATCAAAAAAGCAAGTTGTATGTTCCCAACAAAAAGCTAATGAATTAAATATTCATATTGTAGTGCCATGAATCATAAATCATTCTGCATTTGTAATAGCAAGCGTGTTAATGTGATTTTAGAGTATTGCTAAAAAAAATCATTGGAGGTGAAATTTCGCATGTGAAATCATTGTGACAAAAAAAATAATTTCATCAAATGAAAATGAAATAAAATTAGCAATCATTTCCATGTCTATTATGTGCATATTATATCTCTAAAAATACCATATTACAACATATTTGTATCGTATGAAACAATTAATTACATAACAATACCGTTGCCAGGAGTCCGGACATAGGTAGGCTTTTTAATTGCGTGTCCGGCCAAAATAATCGGTGTCTGGTTTGTTCGGCTTTTATTAGGCTTTTTACATTTCGCAAACGCGCTAGCGCCGAGCGTGGCCGAGCGTAGGCGAGTCGACTGTTGTCATAATAATCCAATCTAAATTTTACATTTTCTGTTGTACCTAATAATACTAAAACACAAAATCCTCAATAATGTAGGGTGTCCGGCCTTTCTACCCAAATGTCCGGCCAAACTGGCTGGTCTGTCCGGCTATTAGGTTTGACGACCTGGCAACCCTACATAGCAAGCGTAGAACTCTATATAAAAATTATGTGAATTTCTTTATTAGCGTATCATTAGACAATTTTCCCTCCAACTATGAAGATGGTCCACAGTAGTGGTCAGTGGTTTGAGTATTGAAATTGATTATCATTCAACACTAGTGGTGACGAAGTAAGAATACAATTCACCACCCCCCTCTCTTGCCCGAGGATGTCGTAAAAGACGACTAAGCGATATAATATGCATATAACATCTATGCAAGAGAAGGAAAACTCGAAATAAAGTAGAGAATTTTCTTCACGGTAGGCAACGGCCTGGCTATGCCCCTGGTATTACAAAGGTCCATGTGCGGCAGTATCACTTACCATCAGGTGTGCTGCTTGCTCGTTTGCCACCATTGGCAATAAAAAAACCCTATACCAACACGCCTGACCAGCGTGGTATAGTAGGTCAATTTCCCTCCCATCGAGAAGGAGGCATGAGCCCTACAGTGGGAAATCTATGGGATGGTGGGATGACTAATGAAGGTTTTGTGTTATCACGATGTATGGTGGTTGGTTCCAGGTGGTTCGATTACGTAAAACGCAGACAGGTCGCGCGTGGGAGGACCTCTGTATGGCGATGTTGGGCGAACAGTTCATGGTTGGACCGGAACTCTGTGGGGTTGTGCTCTCCGTGCGCTTCCAGGTAATTATCTCTATTCTTGATAATTGTCATCTCCTTTGGTGGACAGCTAGGAAAACTATCAACCCTTATCGATGGCGTAAAAGATGATTATGATTTTTACACCCACCTGAGTCAACTTCAGAGATGGAGTATTGGTTAAGTTACCGACCTTAAGTGCCAGTGTCGAGGGTTCGAATGGCATGCAGGACAACAATTTGTGCGATCCATAAACTGTTATTCTAAGTCTGGATGTAATTTGTGTCCGTTAGTTATGTTTGTAAAGTCCCTCGCAATATTAAGATCCTTTCCTTAGGGTTGTTGCTATCTTAAAAAAAACCTGATCAGATGGCGTGTGGTCAACAATTACACACCTCGTGTGGTGAGTAAAAATATTTTTTTTTTCGCGTTTTCCTGCGCGTGGGTGTCGTAATAGACAACTATGTTATGCATATAACATTTAAGCAAGAGAAGGAAAAACATTTATCTGTTCTCGTTAAATCTAATAAAAATAAACAACTAAACGAGAGATTCTTACATAAAATAATTCACTTTTAACGAGGAACAAAAAGGCTATTGGCTCAGCTTGTGCTACTTCTACTTAAGGAAATGGCGCTGGTGTTCTGCCCACACCTGTCAGGAAGGGATTACATTGAAGAGTTTACATACAAGAGTAGCATTACATCGAAATAAAATCCTATACCAAACTTTCAATCCAAATATGGTGTAGGTCAAATTCCCTTCCATTTTGGAGGAGGAACGATTTCATCAGTGATACGTTTATGAGCTGAGATAGACAAAACAAACTTAAAATATTAATGACTGTTCCAGGATGACCATTTAGCAGTGTGGCACCGTACGGCCTCGGACACGGCGGCCGCAGCGCGTGTAAGGGACGCGTTACGACGCATTTTACAGCTACCAGCTTCCGTGCCCATCGAGTACAAGGCGCACGGGGACTGTCTTCGAGCTTCCGCCTCAGCTGCACCCTCCTCACCGCACGCTCCCCCTGCGCCCGACCTTGAACCTGAACCACCGCGCTCCTAGCGCCATCTATCTCTTGTCCCAGCTCACTCACGCCCCGTCATCCACGTCGACTGGAGGAAACTCCTCGACGTGTCTCCCCCCTCCGCCTCTAACGGTTATGTGTCCCGATTATCAAGTAATATGAACTGAAATGTTGTATATGAAATTCATTTGCATAAATATAATTAAACATTATATAAATATTTTGCTCATATAACTCCTGATAGATTCATTTAAATTTTATTTGGTTCCTTAAGTCTGATTTATTATAATTCTTGTTTTCGTCAACGTCACCTAAATTTTGAGTAGCGCCAATTTATATGATACATAACATCAATTATTGCTGTCATTTATTGATGTTTGTCACTAAAAATTTAGGTGTTATTGATGGAAACGTGTATAAATGTATTTTGCTGTACTTTGTAAGGGATCATCCATAAAGTACGCGACACATTATCGGGAAGAGTCTACGAAGTGTGACATTGTGAGGGTCCTAAGTTTCGTGATGTCACTTTCAAATTCTTATATAACCATGTATTAGAATGCCAATTTAGAACTATTGACAAATATTTCTAACCCTAATTCATTAGTGGCATCAGCTCTTCGACAAATGCTGCCACACGCGTCGCATTTCTTTGTAATTATATTATTTTTATTTTCTAAAATTTCAAAAATGTCACGTCACTCTAGGGGTGTTGGATCTCACAAACGTGATCAACTGTGACAAGGACGGAGAAGGGGTCAAATAGTCACGAAATTATTGTGACGTACTTTATGGATGAGCCCTAATGCTCGATAGTGACCGTTGCTATTCCTATATCTGTAATGTACCTGTGAGTGAGTAAATCCGCATGGCTCTCGGACAGTTGTTGCCGACGATGTACATAGTTAGTCGTGAAGTTAAATGAATCTACCGACGTGTGCGACTCTCGCCTCGCCGCCCGTATTGTACAGACAAATACCTGGATTGATATGAAAATTAAAGAAAAAAAACAGAATTTGTACACTTTAAGTGTTTGTTTCCTTTTTTATTTATACTAACCATCTTACATTCGTGTGGGGACGGAGTAAGAATACAATTCACTACCCCATGTCCTATCCGTGGGTGTCGTAAAAGAAGGGATATAAAATGCGTATATGATTGCACAGATGGCGTAGTGGTTAAGATACCGTTCAACAGTGCCAGTGTCGAGGGTTCGAATCCCACGCAGGACAACACTGCGATTCACAAACTGTTGTTCCGAGTCTGGATGTAATTTGTGTCCGTTGGTTATGTATTTATAAAGTAACCCATAATACAAGGATTAGTTATATTATAGTATTTAAGTACAGTGGACCCCCAGTAATCAAACGTTTTGCACGGCAGTGTCGGACTATCGAATTTGTCGGATTATAGAGTACTGCCTAAGAACCCTTTATAGTCCGCAGTTTTTTACAAAAGAGTACCTTGTAATCCAACAGGTACGTATACGTAATATACAATGAAAAATTAAACTATGAACGCACGTTAGGCCGTACCGCTATTACAATGTAGTCAAATTCAAACTAAACAATCAGAATCAAAAGCACAATAGTAGTGCCGCGCGTATAAATTCTAACCTGTGTGCCTACTCTTGAATCTCGATTCGAATCCTAAATCCAATCGCAGCTCGAATTTGAGCAAATTTGGTACTCTTGAAAGCGACACTAGCGCCCGATTGGAATCAAATTAGGTGGAACGTTTCTAAACTAAATTAATTCGACTCTCGTCGATTAAGTCAAATATTTGCTACTCCCGACGGGATTTTGACGTAGTTTAAAATCGTTAATGTTACACAATTTCAAGAAAGCGTCTTTATGGTGATTGAGTTCGATAACGTTTTTAATTTAAAGTAAGAAAACATGGCACATTTGGTGAAAATAACAACGACGAACGCGTAAAATTCATTCTCGATTTTGTTCAAGAGTACCAAATATAAGTTTGGTGAAATTGGAATCGAATTGGATTCGAAATTAGAATTGATTTCAAGAGTAGGCCTACTGTTCAATCATGCATAACTTACATTAGCAAACGTTGACGAAAAAATATTCAATAATAATAGACATGTCGGATTACAAGGGGTGCCGGATTACACAGTGGCCGCATTACCGCGAGTCCACTGTATATTATATTACTTAGTGCAGGGTGTAGTCTAAACTTAAAAAAAACCTATATAACATCTATGCAAGATAAGGCAAATTCGCATAAACACTACCCAATACATCTAACCAGTGTGGTAGGTCAATTTCCTCCTATTGCGGAGGCGGTCAGTAATGGGACTGAGTTCAGATTTTTAGACATATAATGCACTCCATGTAAAGAATAGTCGATAATTTTCGAGATAGGTCTTCGAATAGATCTTTTTGGGCTGTACACTTTTATTTTGTGGGTATTAGATGAAACAGAGCCATTATGCTGGGCTATATAATAATTTTTAAAGTCGGCACTCGTCGATTAAGGACAGGCGTTCACTTCACCGGATGGCACGACAAAGGATTTTCGTTGAACTCATTACAGACCATACACGATTTAAAGAAATTTGTGTGCTAATGATATGAAAATAAGATACATAATCCATTTCCTCTTACAAAGATGATTTTTAGAGTACTAAGTGAACAGTTTGAGCAAACTTTTTCATAATAATTTATTACATAATTATATGATATATCTTTAAATGTCGGTCTCATAAAAAGGCTTAAAGTCGCTCAACGTGCCATGGAGGGCTATACTTGGTATTTTTTTACATGATAAAATCCGGAATACGGAAATCCGTTAAAAAAAACGGTTGTGACCGACATAGCCCGCAGAATTGGTATGTTAAAATGGCTATGGGCAGGGCACATCGCTCGTCGAACCGACAACCGTTGGGGCAGAAAGGTCCTTGAGTTTGAGTGGCGACTATGAATTGGACGACACAGCGTAGGACGACTCTATTAGAACTGACGATATCTTGAAAGTAGCAGGGAACCATTAGATACACGATATACAAGTAGCACAGCATCGTTCTGAGTGGCATGAGAATGCCACTCACTATGTTCAACAGAGGACGTTTATAGGATTATAGGATGATGGATGGACGGATATATTTTTTAACCATTTGGCTTCTTTCTATATTACTTCTATATTATCATGCATGTCTATAGATACACATCAATGTTACAACTCCAACAAGAACTTTCACCGGTAATCCAGCTCGAAGGACCAACATTTATGTGGGGAGGCTGACCCAGAAATACTATAGCTAACAAGTGAAGATATACTTAATATTAGGTCCTTACATATGAAATTGGCGTTTTGTATGGAAGGAATATAAAGTCAATTTTATTTTTGTAAAATATATTTAATTAATCAAAGTATGCACCGTTATTATCTATGCACTTTTGCCATCTCATAGGTGGTTCATTGATCCCTTTACTAAAAAAAACCATGGCGGCAAGTGTCAATAAACTCTTTGAAGGCGCTTTGGACTGCCGCATCGGAGTTGAATTTTTTTCCTTGTAAGAAGTTGTGCAAATTCCGAAAAAAAGGGTAATCTATTGAAGCAAAGTCCGGGGAGTACGGTGGATGTCGCAGACATTCCAATTGTAGCTCATCTAACTCAGTGGTTGTTTGTTGTGCAGTGTGTGGTCTTGCGTTATCGTGAAGCAGCAGTGGCCTAGAGCGATTGACCGATCTCGGTTGTTTAGCAGCTAGTTCTCCTTCATGGTTTGCAGTTGCTGAGAATAGATAGCTGCCGTAATCGTTTGGCCAGATTTTAGAAAGCTGTAGTGAATGACACCAGCGCTAGTCGACCACGAATACTCATAAGTAACTTTTTCTGAGTAAATTTTCGTTTAGGGCAGGCTGAACCCTGCAAACCCAGCCATTTGGCTGGGTCTACAGGGGCCTCCAGGTTGCAGCCACTGCGACGAGCGCTTCCGGTTATCGTACAGTATTCACTTTTCATCACAAGTACTGATTCGATTTAAAATCCCTTCATTATTGTGTCGGTTGAGCAAAGTAACGCAGCAGTCGACGAGTGTTTACAAGTTCGATTCGCTCAATTCATGAGGTACCCATCGTTCAAGTTTTTTTACTTGCCCGATTTGCTTCAAGTGGATTAATACAGTTTTGTCACTTACCCCGAAGCCTGCAGCTATCTCTGAAGTGCTTTGTGATGGATCCGCTTCCACAATAGCCTTTAATTCTTCATTTTCCACTTTGGACTCCGGCCGTCCATGGGGTTGAGTCTGAAGGTTGAAATTTCCAGAACAAAAACGTAACGTGCTTTCTTTTGCGACGCCAGCGCCGTACACTTCATTAATCCGTCGAGCTATATCTGCAGCACTGGTGCCACGATAGAACTCGTACCTGTAAATATACCGATATTTCATGTTTTCCATTGTGCGGTAATAAGCGACGCCAAAGAAAAAAATAATGAGGAAAAACAAATGAATGTTTTCAAAACTCAAATGTACCAGCTAAATGAATTTATAAATTTGAATTTGGAATTCTTAATCAAAGAGGTCAGTACGACAAAAGGAAAGGCGATCAAAGTGGTCAGTACGACAAAACGCTAATTTCATATTATTATGTAAGGACCTAATACTTTAAATTTCTATATAGGACAATAAAAGCGCTGCTCTACAACTAGTTGTTCGAGTCAAAATGTAAATTTGCTCTCGTTAATTCCTTGTTTGTAAAGCCCTGATGTGCGAGACGTTTGGAAAAAACTTTCTATTGCCCACCCAATTGTAAGTGATAAATATCGCTTATGGAGTTTGCAATATCAGGGGCCAGGTCACTAACCTAAACGGCTTAAACTGCCAGCTGTCTCGCTCACCGGACGAAACACAGTAGGAAGTCGCTACCACTCAAACTTGATTTCCATTAGTTTAGAAGTAGCCCGAACGAGCCGATCCAGTAGGTTGAAAATTATCAGCAGCGGGACCTAACAACTAGCAAACTAATATTTTATCATCATCTCAGCCCGCATAACTATCAATTCCACTGTTTGGCCTTCTCCACAATGGGAATGAGAATGCGAATAAATGTATTAGGAGAAATAAAATAACATGTTTGTCTAGAAAATATATTTTAATACATCAAATTTCAACAGACATTCATGTTGTTAATTTAAAATAAAAAATAAATGATAAACATGGCCATTAAGACATTCGTTATACGACTACACACGTACACGATTCATCGACAAACGCAATGTCTAATAGAATCTATATAGCTACCAAAATCTAGAAACTTCTACTACTCATTTTACAATAATTAGTATATTACACTAAAGTTGTGACCACACTAGAGATATATATTCGAAATACGCCTTTTAAAAATTCATTTTATTATGCATATACATCCACATTTGAAAATTCTATTGATTATTAGTGTGTTCACAATCTAAAACTGACATTCAGAAGAAACTTTCAATAAAAACTACCTTAATACTACAAATATTTACATTTGGCAACATTACTTAGTCTATGTGTGTTGATATGCACACGGCATAGGTAAATCAAATTCATCATGATTTCCCATTGATATTTCAATTATGCTCTAAAATCACAATTTATTTTCAATGATATTTTTTTTCGACTATTCGTTAACATCACTTTGTAGCGAAAATAATTGGCAACACTTACAAAAATGTAAGTCAAAAAGTGCTGTCAATGTAAGCTAAAAGTGATGTCAGCGAACAAAATCACAGATTTTCTTTACAAATAAAGTGCGTTTATAACAGCCTCTAATTTCTTAGGAGAGGCGGAGCTCTTGGCCTTATTAACATAACAATAGATTCGAATATTGGTATGTAAATAAATACGACCAAATGACGCATTAACATTGCGAGGTTTAGGTGTAAGGTTAGATCAAATACAGAACAGTAACAGATATATATCTGTTCTCTATGATATCTACATTTTATAAGGAAAAGAGACGGATAAGGAAAAGTGTAAGGAAGATAATACACCATTGATTGTACATTGAATACCTTTTGAGTGGAGTGGCATCAATTTGTCCTTGAAAATATTTTGTTGGAAAATGTGCCTGATTTTAAACACCTTTTTTCACTATGAACACATTAATTAAAATTATTTTAAATGAAAAGGATTACATTTGTCCAAGTTATAAATACCAACATCTCATTATTTAAACGGCTGGAAACAGATTACTAATTTGTCCATGGAGAAAATCAAAGATTGTCTATAACCATTACTGAACGATATAATTCTATTAAAATCGAAACATCAAGTCTATACCTAGTGTTACCAAAAATATCCAAGATCGAAAACCGCCGGCAAGCGTGTATTCGGTCTATTTTTGTTTTAATAAACAATCAGGCAATCCAAAGGTCTCAGTGATTCAGATGACACAGAGGTCTTATATTATCATTTATATTTAAGAGCCGTTAGTCATCAGTATGATTGTTTTTTCCTCATACCCAATAAGGCCAAGACACCTCTTCTATAAATATAGATTAAGTTCGTGTAGTAATAGCATAACCAATTCGGTCTATGGTACAAGATATAACATTTACTTATCTATAGAGTGCTTCGCTTTCATTAGCATGTAATGTTACAAGAGATCTTATTTTCACACGCTACATAAGATATATATTTTTTTATTACATTTATTGGTGGCTGATGATGACAGTGTTGGTAACCACCAATTAATAATTTTAAAAATATATGTAAACTACCATCAAATAGCGAAATTCTACCATTATGTTCTTTAGTTAAGATAACAGCGTTATTTTAAAAAATGATTTAAAAAATGGCAACACAGATGAGGCAATTTTTATGATACCAAATTTTAAATATATTATAGTTATAGGTTTTTTGTAGTTATTTAGTTATAGTTTTGAGTGGTCATCTGGGATCGTGGCATTTGAAATTCACGATCACTTCTTCCCGGCTCGTTTAATTACGTCGGAAAAATTTATTTTTGAAAAATATAAATACTATAACAGATTTACCGCCCTGAATTCTCATAAAAATACATCGAAATATGTCACGATAGTACAATTTACTACAATTATTTTAAAAATCATATGGCTAAGTCACTAATAAATCTTAGTCACATCGAAATCGATCTACCATATATGGTCCTACAGGACTGGCGGTCCAAAAAGTGCACCAGAATATTTGAAATATTTACGTTCATTTTCGACAAATCTAAATTTTAGATAACTGAGGTAACCCATAATTTAAATTGCTTTAGGTGTTTTTTTACAGATGTTATTGAGCTTGTATTTGGTTTTTGATTACCCGATGTTGCGAACACTTTTTAGTGTTCATGGGGTCACGGGAAGACTAAAATGTCTCCCGTCCAACAAGTCATCGTTATTACAGAAATTTATATTTACCCGGCTCTTTGACACAAATTTATTGCCAGTACAAATCCACCCCAGACATTTTAGCCTGCTTTTGACCACGAACGAAACGTCGGGAAATCAAAACTCAAAGACAAAAGCAAAAGTCTGTAAAAATAGTATTAGGTGTTACCTAAAATTAAGTTATCATAGTTGAATACGGCCATTAAACAAACGAAAGAGTAAGCTGCCAGATTAGCAATAGTAGTCATTACCAACGTTGTAAAACATTCGAAGGACAAACAGCACACACAAAACAAATCCTGATCCAAGGACGGAAGGGTGATGCGATTCAGACCTTAAGCCGTCGAAAAAGGTTTCAAAGCCAATAGAAGCGAGGCACGCATTTAAACACGCATTGAAAGTACCCTACTAAACGACTCTTGACTAAATGCAAACATTAACAATAATTTCATTGCTTAAAATTTCCTTCATAGCACTTCGAATACGCCATATAAACTAAGTAAAAAAAGCCAGTTATATTAAACAAACAATCAATAACAGTCTTAACAAACAACATATAAAACGCCATATAATAAGAAATAGGCAAGTTTTAAATTTAATTATTTTAGCATACTAGGCAGGTTTTGTAGCACATAAAACACATAAGAATTTATTATTTTGATAAATAATGCTGACTACCAAGCATTTAAAAATTTATTTAAAGACTGACTGACTGAGATGCAATTGTAAATTATTGGTTATTATTTATTTTTGCTGCTGATGGTAACAAATGAGCAAGCAGCACTTCTGATGGTAAGTGATATTGCCGCGCATACATTTGTAATACCAGGGGCATAGCAGGCCGCTGCGTACCGTGAAGAAAGTGCTTTTCTTAAACCTCGTTTAAAGAAGGACCCAGCTGATAGTTCATTCCAGACCCTGTTACATACAGGATGTGTGGTGTAGACTGGTAATCTGGTAAAACGGTACTGGTAGTACCAAGTCAAACAGTTCCTCAGAACACTTCCCGTGAAAGAGCAGCTAGTTATTTTTATAAAACTTATTTGTGGTATCAAAAATAGGTCAGAACACAAGCGCAGAATACAAGCAGAACTTGACGCCACATCCATTGGAAATACTTTCCAATTGCTTTATTATTCAATCCACTGCCATAACTAAGTGTGGTAATCAATATTTCGTTATCGTTTTTTCGAAGATATATTACAACGCCATCTATTGGAAACGCTTACACTATTTATTAATAACCAATCAGTTAGAATTTAAACATAGAGTTGTGATTGGCCAAGAATACAATTCCATTCGTCAATTTATCGACTTCACTTTTAGACAGGCCGCCCAATACGATAAACGCCAATTGACAAGCAGTTTGGCGAACACAGTTAAGGTTATGAGTTACCAGAAAAGCGAGCCACGCCAACGACTCCCGTGGGAAAGTAGGGGAACACAAAAAGTTCTATTACCGGACACCTAGAATCAAAAGAAACAATATTTAGTAATCGCAGTACTTGACATATATCTTTCTAAAATGTGTAGATTATCGTCTACGAATATTAAGTCTCAAAATTATTGTCCATAGAAATTTAAGCAACTACGTCCCTGGTGTTGTGTGTTCGATTCTCACTAAGGACAGTTCTTCATAAGATCCACAAATGATCTGGGTGTTCGAATTTCTGAGAATTTATTGCAAGTTTGTGAAGTACGACGAGGCAGTTAGAATATAATGTCGCCACCCCCTTATTTTCCTGCGGTCGTCTTAAAAACAGGCGGGCTCGCAAATAATGACCAGCTTTGCTCTACTAAGAAACTTAAACACCTCACCTGCTCAGGGTGGCGATAATGGAATTATTTTCCCCGATTGGATTCCTATGCCGTACAGTATAAAAAAAAAATACAAAAAATTTGGTCGATAAGAAAACAGCACCAGAACACGAAAAGCATTTTCTTTTTAATTTTTTGTATGTCTGTCGGTATGTGCACGCTGTACTGTTCGGATGCACTACTTATGAATACTGTTGGGAATTATCCCAAACTAATGAAGTGATATTGGCGCAGTCTTTACAAATAAACTCAGTTTATGGTAAAACTTGGAATCTGATGTCAATCAAAAAAATTACCATGAAGAGTTTGTTTGGTTGGACGCGCTAATCTTAGAAACTACTGGTTCGAACTAGAAAGTCATATTACGACCAGTAGAAGTGGAGCATTAATGAAAAATGTTTCAAAAAATCGGGCAAATGTGAATAATATCTTTTGAGATCTTCTACGGTGTAGGCTGCCTACGATTCCTTCTTTCTAATCTCTTACGTGACGTCGACAAATTTTCGTGAATCAGCTAGCATAAATATAATTTTCAAAATGGTATTACCCCCTTCATGCGGATTCTCATGTCCTACAGTGGATATCGATAGATATATAATGTATGGATGTACCATAGAAATTTCTCATTGGGTCGTATATGGTTTGAAAACAGGTTAGATTTAAGGGCATACATTGAGCTTGATTTCGACCCATCGAAGGATTCGATTCGTTTACTGAGAAACCGTCACTGTTTTGTATTTTTACTACAGAAATAAAATCAAAAGTATTTACATTTTAAATCTAAACAATTCTATAAGGACAAAGCTATTACTTGATAGTCTTATTACAGGGACACTTGTCTGGTAATTTATTGCGACTACATCGTTTTGTGTATTGGGCTGAGACAAGCGGAGCGTTTTTATAACGCGATTTGCTTGTTTTGATGAATACAGCAGCTTTTCCGACATTAACTTATCTGCAATATTGGTAAAATGCTGAAGATAATGAATATAATAGCTGCTGTGCCTAGAGCCGCCGGTTAGATTCACAATAATGTTTTGTGTGATCCAAAAATTGTTCTGTGTCTAGGTGTAATTTGTGACCGTTAGTTTCATTTGTGAAGTCCGCCCGCTATACAAGGAGTGGTTTCTTGGCGCAGTTTCATTTTTTAATAAAAAAAAACTGAAATTTTATTATGATATATTGGAGGTTTCGTCATTGCCATACTGCGATGGTAAGAAAATTTAATACGCAGGGAGAGGCTTTGGTACTCACCAACAACTTTATCTTACAGTTAAAAATAATATGTTAACGTAGTACTAATATCAAAATATTGCTTATATTCTTTTGTAATGCATGTAAATAAACAAAAGTATAATAAATAAAAATATATATACAATTAAAGCAAGGTACGTTTAAAGTTATTTTTTAAATTCTATTCCCTTCACGCACAACAATATTTTTGTCTATTGTAGTGGCAATTTAGTATGGAGATTGCGACGTTGATGTCACAACGTTTGTATTGGTTATCTCTAATTAATAAAAATAGTTGAAACTAACTGAATATGAATACAATAATTATTGCTACAAATCGATATAGTTTTTAATCTATCATCACCACCATCAGAGCTGACATACGTCCCACTGCAAGGCTTCTGATTCTTCCACAACGGGAGAGAAATTGCCTCCTATACCACATTGGAAAGACGGGTTGATATATGGTTTTATTTCGAGTTTTCCATCTCTTGCATAGATATCATCTGCAATAATCCCTAAGTCGTCTTTTAAGGACCTACGGGCAAGAAAGGGAGTGGTGAATTGTATTCTTACTCCGTCACCACACTGAAAGCTTTTTAAACTGTTATAACAGATATAGATTAATCTATGTTATATAGATACTCTAAAAGTAGCCATATTGAATGATAATTAGTGTATTGCATAGATATTGAACTATTAATTTTTATCTTTCATTAGAGGTTAAATATAAACGCCCCGCTGTACGGTCCGCTACTCTCAGCTACTAACATGTAGTACAAGAGCCCGGAAGTGATGATATGCTATAAGAAAAGGGAGCCAAGTGAAGACGATTACAATACATTACTACGTTCGAAGTTTATTGTGTTCGTAAAAGGATGTTTACGTCTGATTACTTATTCTTGAGTCAATCCGTTTGAGATTCAAATTACGACTTGTTTTCTCTGTGAGATATGACGCGACAATTTATAGGACGAGGCTTGAAATTATTTCGTATTACGTACTAATAGAATATAATGTAAAATTGGGATAATGTGAACACTTTTAGATGCCCATATACGTCCCACTGTTGGGCTCGAGCCTCCTCCATTATGGGAGGGAAAATAGACCTACTATAGCACACTGGTCAGACGTGTATCAATATATATATATATATATTTTTTATGGGTGGGCTATGGTAAGCGCACGCGCGGTCCTGTCCGTCCGGGGCGATGAAAGGACGGCGCGCGGGCCTATAACCCACTCGTACCCACGTCACCTCGTTGTTGGGCCGACCACCGGAGCAGATGTGACTTGTCATCAGTGGTCGGCCCGACGGAATACCCTTTCGGGCAACCTCTCACCTCTCGACGTACTGGGACGTCGGTCGCCATTGCGCGGTCAGCCTCTCTGCGGGTGACGGACAATTCCCCGGTCCGATCATCCGCGGCCTCGGCTAGGGCGGCATTAGGCGCAGATACTCGCGCCTGCGCCGCCCGAGTCGCCGGCGGCGGAACGTGTCGCCGAATAGGATCTCTACTCGCACACGATCCGCCTCCTCCTTCCGTGAGATAACGGCCTCACAGAAGGCGGCGACCGCGTCCCAGTTCCTGACGCTGACGAGCATCTCCCTGGCGATGGTCGGCACCAATAATCGCGACGAGTTCACGGCGCTCCCCCTCCCACGCAGCACACTCCTCGAGCGTGTGCTGCGCCGTGTCCTCGTCGCAACTGCAGTGGTGGCAGGACGGTGTGCTCTCCCTCCTGACAATCTTGTGCAGGTACTTCCCAAAACACCCGTGCTCCGTCAGCACCTGCACAAGCCGGAAGGAAAGCACCCCATGCGCGACGGTCCTGACACCGTACCGAGGACTCTTCAGCCGGACTGCCCAACGGGCAATGACTCCACGGCGGGCGTCGACCCGCCAGGCGGTGATCTCCTGCAGGGAGACCATACCGCCGCGGGCGCGCGTCTCCGACACCCGCTGATAAATGTCGGCGAGCATCTCCGCCTCCAAGTCCCACGGGGGAGTTCCGGCCAGGAGGCACGCTGCCTCCGTCGACACCGTGCGGTAACCGCGTATGGCCCTGACCGCCATGACCCTCTGTGGTCGCCTCAAGAGGGCCCTCTACCGGACGGTCAGGGACCCCGCCCACACCGGTGCGCCGTACAGAGCCATCGACCGGATCACCCCCGCGTACAGTTGTCGGCACGTAGCGCTGGGTCCGCTCACATTCGGCATTAGCCGCGAAAAGGCAGACGCCGCGCCGACAAGCCGGGGAACAAGTCGATGGAAATGCTCCCGGAACCAAAAATGCCCGTCGAGCACCAGGCCCAAGTACTTCATGTGGGCCTGGATGCTGATGGTGACCGACTTCACGGTGATCGATGACGTGAGAGACGTGTTGATATGGGATTTTATTTAGCTTTTTCCTTCTCTTGCATAGCTGATATTATATGCATTAGATATAGCCCTACAACAATCCGTCAATGTTAATTTTCCTCCGATTAAGGCGGAGGCCCGAAACTTAGCAATAGAGATACGAATCAAGGCCCAGTTTGTATATAAATAAATGTCGATTGCCTTACAAAATTATTTTATCATAAATCGTAATTGCGTTAGTAAAATCGATAATAATAACCTAATTAAGTAAGATAATAACTTGCATAAGGTTAAAGGTCTGAATCGATGTAATTTCGCGGATATATCGACATAAGGTCGGGTTATTTTACATATTAAAACAATATGACATGATTAAACATGACAAGTGTAACCATACGGCTCGTTCCTGACGGGATAGTTCCGTTTTTAATCTGTCTGTCATGTTGTCCTCAGTCAAACCAAAACGTCTCCTTTTTGCAAACAGACCAAATGATCATTTATCATACTTATCTCTACCTCTACAATGATTTTCTTAGCGATGGTCAAGATACGAACGTGTTCGATACATTTTTCACTTGTATTTTTTTAGATTTTAAGTTCATAATATTACCAATTTTTCTGACATTCTGGGAGTTTCCGTGTGGTGACGGAGTAGGAATACATTACACAACCCCCTTTCATATTCGTGGGTGTCGAGAAAAAGACTTAGTGATATAATATGCATATAACACTTATATAAGAGCAGTAAACGCAAAAACAAAATCCTATGCCAACACGTCTGACCAGCGTGGTATAGTAGATCAATTTTCCTTTCATAGTGGAGGAGTAATGTTGATTTCTGCCATAAAGAAAAGAGTGTACAAAGTACGCATATCAGAATCGTGAAACTCCTTTATCCATTATCCTTCATGCTTTATCCTCTACCCTTTATCTCATTCTCTCGCTGGCTGAATCCTATACATTTACGTGTTTATGTCTCTATGGACTAGCTTTTTCGTTTCATCGAGTTTGAAATCACAATGATTCTAAGTTTCACTTCAAAAATAATTATATTTTTTTATGCAAGCGTCCCGTTTTGAGGTGAAATAAATATGGTCACGTTACAAACAATTAATACGGTTTATCAATAACGCGATAAGAAATAACATCAAATTTACTAATGAGGCGCCTGTTACTATATTAAATTTGTGCCTGTTTAATCGTCATGATTGCATTGATGACTTATTGGTTAAAATACTGATTTAACGTATCAATTACCGCGCGTTTAATTCCCAAACAGAACAATATTTTGATCCGTTGATTTTTTTTCCAATTCTATTTGTAATTTGTATTTATTAGTTGTTTATGAAGTTACCTGCAGCATAAGTATTGATTCTGTAGTGCGAGGCGATGTTATTTAAAAACATATTTATAATATAATATCGAAATTGTGAAGAGGCCGCGTTTCTTTCGTTTTTCTCCTGCTTTTCATTCTTTTTATGTCTTACTTATTCGTGTACCATATACAGTACTCGTTAGTTAGTGATCAAGTAAAAAGAAGACCATAAAAAGCTATTCATCAGCAGTAGAGTGCTGCTACCCATTCCCCTGCCAATCCTTCAATTATCTATCGATTTTTACCACCCTTCCTCTTCTTCTCAGCTCATATAAATCCCATTGTTGGCCTCAGTTCCTCTTAATAGGATGAAAATTGGCCTATTATACCACAAGGATCCCGCGGCATAGGGTTTTATATTTTCTCTGGCATAGATGGTATCTGCATATCATTACAGGTCTTTACGATACCTACGGGTAGGACAGGTGGTGATTGAAATGAAATTCTTACTCTGTTCCCACCCGTGTGGGGTGGGGAAAAACGGTGTGAAGAAACGTGTACGTAAAGAACTTTTGTATTTTAAGCTGTAACGATGATGATACTGTTCACTTTCACTAAGTAATATACATTGCAATTATCGCAATTGAAAATAGTATTTTTAAATTCTAATATTTAAAATTTCTAAATAGACGAAAATGGAGTTTGTGACTAACGAACAAACCTACTTGATATTTTTTTTTTTACAATACTTAACTACATCAAATATTAATTTTCTATTTATACCTACGATTTAATATTAAGAAATTATTCGATGTGTTAGTGTACAATCGTATAGATATATTTTATATACGTATATATCAAAACATAAAAATATTTATTATAATATAAACTTCATAATATATAAACTTTCAAACTCTGTGATCACATTCATACTAAGGATGTCGCGGCATTGAACTTTCGGATATATTAGAATATTGCGGTTTCAGATACTGTTCATTCATTTATGAGAATGAACTTACAGCCTAAAGTTCATTCAATCATTCATTGACATGAATGAATGAACTTTAGAAGAGCTTGTAACGTGTCTCAAATAGACCGCGAGCCTTTTTGAAATTATACGAATGCTTTTTATCCGATATAAAAAGCACGGCTCGGTTACGGTTATAGATAGATTTTAATGTCGGATATTTGATAGTTACGGTTTTGAATAGATTTTAATGTCGGATATCTGATAGTTACGGCTTCGGTTAGTTTTGGATAAATTTTAACGTCGGATATTCCATAATTACGGTTTTGGATAGATTTTAATGTAGGCTATTTTTCGGTTTCGGTTTTGGATAGATTTTAATTTCGGATATCCGATAGTTTTAGTTACTGTAACGGAACTTCATAACACCCCTACTTCCATTATTATTGTTAAATTTCATTGATCAAGTATATTTACTGCTTTGAGCAATTGCGAAGATAAATAGATTCGCGTCTGCTTCCCAAAGGGACAAGCATATATTGCAGTTGCGGTGTCGGGGATTGAATTTCATAAGATCTTGCCGGCACCCCGTAAAAGTGCGGAAGGGGCCGCTATGGTTTTAGTGGGTATTCCAGGTGCGAATGTGGCTGGCGAGTCCTCCACGCAAGCCTGTCACTGGCGGTGGATACCGCGTAAATGCATTTCCATAGCGTGAACAAAAACAAAGGCATATATTGCAAAATAAAAATTGCAACTGCATTTAATATGTATAACAATTTTTTTTAATATATTTCATTTAATATTGCACTTGCTTTTATTAAACTAATTTTTTACCCGTTAAAAATATTATATGTAACATGGAGGATGTTCCGCGTAGCATAATTTTATGTAATATATTTATTTTAATAATCTGTACGTGCGACTCAATTCCTAAACAGCTAGACCGATTTTGATGTTTTTTTCAGTGATCAGATGTATTCGAGAATGGTTTAAATTGACAACCAGTAAGTGGCATTACCATCGATTTTAGGGATTTCGATTTTTTTTTTAGATTTGCATTGATTCGTTAGATCAGCTAATTAAAAATATTAAAAAACAGCTATTATTAAAAAATATATACATCATGACCGTATTTTGGTCACGACGAATAGTAAAGTCACTAGCTAGCTCCACAAAAATCTATCAAGCACTCATGTGCACAGATGCTTTCTCTATGACCTCCCACTTTCACAGTCCGGTAGGACGGTAAACAAATACGACCCAAGGGATGGGTAAGACGTCGGAAAGAGAGTTTCATATATCGAAACAAATCATAATTTGTATGTAAATATTTCATTAAATGCTGCCTAATTTAAATTGAAAAACACAAAACAAGAACTCATTATCTCCTCATTCCTAGATCTTTATAAAAAATAGCAAAACATTATAGTGTTAACATATGTTGTTAAATCCCATGAGGTAAGGGACTAAGAATGTAATGTGTCAACCCTATGTATTTCACGCAAGCAGATAACATCACTGTAAGGCAAGGAAACCTCGGAAAAAAAACAGCACTACCAACCCGCCTGACCAGCATGGTAGAGTAGGTCAATTAGTCAAATCCAACTGTGAAAGACACTCAAGCCCAACATTGGAGCCCGCCTGTGGACCTCCGTGTCTTTTATTTAATTATCAAATTATTAGTGTCCTTATGATACTTTTCTGCGAGAGTCCGCCACATTTAATTCTGCAAGCAGAAAGCTATCGGCTGAGTGGGCCTACGTAGGTAATATTTCAAAAATCACTTTTGTATTTAATACAATTCTAAAACTACACGATAATTGATCGAAAATACAATGACCCGGTCAGACTACGTCACAGTTATAAAAATACATTTGCATCTGTTGTATTATTAGATAAATGTATCGTGTATGACGTCACAGTTTTCCGTAAATGTATAATTTGATTTGTACATCACTATTAGTTAAAATTGTAATACTCCAAGTGCTTGTATTCGCCTGAATTACGACTGCATTTTTACACTTACGCGAAGATTATTACGTGTTTTTATCGCATCAATATAAATATTGGAGACGCCATGTTGAGGATTATTTGCCCGCCTAAAGTCGAAAGAATTTGCCTGATAAAATAATCTGTTGATTTTCTTGCGTACTTATATCAAACATAAAGTACGTATGTTAATCAAATTAAAAAACCGTTGCTAGGTTACAGTTTTAAACGTAATAAATCGTTGCGAAATATTCGCATGTATTTTTTTTTTTTTTTTTTTTTTTTATATTATGGCGTTTACAGAATTTCGCCAATTACTCAATTTATATTCGCATGTATAATGCGATTTAAATAAGAATAGGAACGTCAATGATCTCTATCTGTAAAATGCCACTTGAAAGGTACGGCTTGCAATGAAACCTTATTTGCGTATCACTGTTTTTATTTTGTTGTACCGAGTATCAGTTACTCGAATGTGAAAAACCGTCTAAATGAATTAGGGCTGTTGACAAAATATCGATATTTTTATTTAAAAATATCGACATATCGATATTATTATTTAAAAATATCGATACTTATTACTAATACTTTTTCGGACGATATATCGATAGTTCGATACTAAAAAAGGAAACATCGAGGGTCGATATTATTCTACAAAATCACCGTGAACTTAATCTACTGTACATCATTTACACTCAGTGGCGTAGGCTAAAAAAAGCTCATCACGGGCATCCCGCAAATTTTATTGTTCTAGGAAAAATGCTGGCAAGAAATTGATGATAAGTTATCACTGCCTCCACTCTTCTCGCGTCAGATACGTGCCAAAGTATTTTTATTAATACTAGGAGTCACATGAACCCGCTCGGCTACTTGACTTGCATTTTGTAGGGTTTGCAAAATGTTTGCGTACATTTCGCAAGTCAAAACTATACTTCTATCTAGTCCAGAGACGATGCTTGCTGCCTTCAACTGTTGCATCAATTCTAAATTGGGCTGTTTCTCGCTCTTAAAGTATTTTTCTACATTGGAGACAATATCTCGAGCCCTCCCATGTCAGACACTGCCTCGATAACGACAGTGACCACTCAGTCAGCGATGTAGAGATGACCGGAAGTGAATAGTTAAATTCTAATTAAAAACTATTTGTTCATGATTCGTAAATAAATTATATTTAAAAAATATCTTGTTTTGCTGACCCTACCCAACTGATTCGAATTGACAGCTATGGCGTCACAGCATGACGCAAAGTCGATCCTATTCTTATTTGAAACGCATTGTATCTTCTAGAAATAAAACACATCACGAATAATATACGGATAAAAAAATCGCAAAATTAAACCCAAAGAAAGCATGTTTTAAAAAACCTTATCGCTACTTGGCTACAGGTATATAGATAATAAATCTAACTAAATACTCGCGATTAATTTACCGTAAAATTCACTCGCATATATAAAACTTTAAGGACGTATGATTATCAAAAACAAAATACCGTTGTTAGGTTACAGTTATACACGTAATAAATCTAATGTTGCGAAATATCCGCATATATCTTCCTGTTGTAAAATATGATTGATTTACCTTCATTGTATTGATTCCTCGTGTGCACTTGATAAGGACAATTTGGAAGTAAATATTTGATACGTACTAATTAATTTCATTTCTAAACAATCACTACACACTAATGACATCTCAATTTTACTAAATTCACGACAAAATATTAAAACTACCCGTTGTACTTTTAAGATGCTCTTATCTATACACACTCGTTTTACAATATAGGATAGCATTATACGTCCCACTACTGGGTTCCAGCCTCCTCCACAAAGGGAGGGAAACTGGCTTACTATACAACGTTAGTCAGACGGGTTGGTTTATTTAAAGTTTTCCTTCTCTAGCGTAGATATTATTTTGCAATAACCCCATAGTCGTCCTTTACGACATCCACGGCCAAGAAAGGGGGTGGTGAATTGTATTCCTGCTCTGTCACCACACGAAAAAGTTTAGGTAAATACAATTAGTATTTAAATTTTACAGAGTTTAACAATTGTATCAGAATAAGAATACCATTCAGCTAGGGATGGCGATCTGAGATCGATTAATCGAGGAATAGATTTTCAGGCCCAAAAATAGTTTATAAATCGATATGAAGCACTGAATCGATACTTAGAAGATCGTCATTCGATTATTTTTCTACAACAACACTTTCATTTCCTAAAAAAAAGCTCATCATAATCCTGTCAGGAGAATAGTGTTCCGTTTCCAATCGATGTCTATATTATTTTAAAACATTACTCTCCAGATCAGATTTCCTAAAAAAAAATCGTATTGAATTGGAAGAAAATTCTAAATAAAGATTGATTAATCAGAAATCGATTCTGCAGACCTCGATTTTCTTGCGGATCGATTCTTTGGACGACGATTCAAGAATCCATCTTTTTCAGAAAGATCGCCCATCCCTACATCTAGCATCTTGACCGTGGGTATCGTAAAACCCTATTTCAATACGCCTGACCGACATGGTATCTTAAGGTCAATTGCCCTCATATTATGGTGGAGGCTAGAGTCCAGTAGTAGGATATATTTATATAAGCTTATGCTTAGATAAATAGTTATGGGTTATATTAAGAGTGTCGTAAAAGAAGATTATGAGATGTAAGAAGACAACGTCGATGGAAGAGAAGGAAAATTAGAAATAAAACCTGCGACTGCACAGATGGCGCAGTGATTAAGGTATCGACTTACTGTGCCAGTGTCGCGAATTCGAATCCCACGCAGGACAACATTTTGTGCAATCCACAAATTGTTGTTCTGAGGCTGGATGTAATTTGTGTCCGTTAATTATATGTTTGT
Organism: Lymantria dispar; assembly: GCA_032191425.1. Lineage (NCBI taxonomy): Eukaryota > Metazoa > Arthropoda > Insecta > Lepidoptera > Erebidae > Lymantria > Lymantria dispar. Next base: position 30,665,133 of record CM063449.1, on the reverse strand, counting down.
GAAGTCCCCCGCAATACATTCATGATTATTTCCTTAGTGCAGTCCTCCCTTCACAAGAGGAGACTCCAACTCAACGTATCTGAGTGGAGAAGATGGGCGAATGCTGAATAATTTTCAAATAGAGATTCCAGTTTAGGAGGGCATAACCAACGCATCTTTACTTGGACATAGAAATTTCGATTGGATAAAAGTTTTAGATTTCACTTCTACATTTCCTAAAATACTTCCTCATGTTCTAAAAACGTCCGTATCAAACACAAACTTCCAAAACATTCACATATATTCCGTTAGTTATAGTTCAATAAGAGGCAACTCGATAAATTGCCGTCAGCACATTTGCTGTTCAGCCAACTCGTGAATGAGCAGCGGTGTCGTATCAGGTGTGAATGCCGCAGTGATAGCAGCCGGCTGCTGGGAGGAGACACGCTCGATCACGCACGAAGCGGACAGGCGGGCCTCTGCATCATGATCCCAGCATTCTTCCATTGTGTCACATAGGACGTTTAAACCCTGGTGGGATAATAAACATAGTTAAAAAAAAAACTAAAAAACACGCCTTCATAGCATATCAAACTAATTATTTTACACTTTTAGGCACGTCCCTCTGTCGCCCCGGACGGAGCGGGGGAGGTGTGCGCCGCCCGTAAAAGACCAACGACAAAAAAAGGGGATTATTGCATTGTCATCGGTCTTTGATAGATGTGCAAAGTTTAAAGAAAATCTGATCGCTCAAAGTCAAATCGAGCTCAAAGGTGGACGTTACAAACAAACATACAGGTGAAGCTAATAAATAATAAAAGTGTACGGCGTCGTATGGGCTTATGGACTAACGCCGTGTTTGACAGAAGAACCTAAGGTTATAGTTTGATGTACCTAAAGCCCTTAAGTTCCTAGCCTATCTGATGGGATACCTGCACCGCGCTACCTAAGGTGACAGGTAGATGTGAGATGGATGTTTGGGTGGAGGATTGGTAATTCTCACTGCCGGTCAAGCAGACTCACAGGACCGATCAGAACTGACGGCTAAGGGTGTCTTGGCCGCAGTGAGAGTGTAGTAACTGAGAGATGAATAAATTCAAATCTGATTTATTTTACAATATTTACACCTTATATACTATTTATTGCTAATACACACATATACCATTTTGTGTTAGTGTGTCGTAAGTGTAAAGTATAACGCAGCGTCTTTAATTATGTCAGTGCGAATTTTGCAAATTTGCGCTGTTTGTATGTTGACATGCTCTACTTATGAATTTGCTGCGTTGCATGTTCAATGTGCATTGAACAAAAAGCGTGTTAAAAAAACATGTATGGATACCAACAAATCTTCAATAACACTTCGAGAACGTACTACGTGACCTATTATTTAAAAAAATCTAATAACTTATTTCTATTCATGGTCGAGTTTGCCTTCTCCTGTTTAATATAGATATTATCAGCATATCGCATCACTTAGTAGTCTTTTACTACACGCATGGGGGCCACGGGAAAAAGAGGGGATGGTGAATTGTGTTCTTACTCCGTTACCACACGGAAAATTTTAAGGCACTACGCCATTTAAGTCAAATTAAATTAAAAACAACTTCTAATAGTTAATCTACACTAATATTATAAAGAGAAAAAATTGTATTTTTATGTGTGTTTGTAATGAATAAATTCAAAAACTACTGTGCCGATTTCAAAAATTCTTTCACCATTGGAAAGCTGCCTTATCCCTGAGTCACAGGCTATATTCTATCCTGGTATTCCCACGGGAACGGGATAGGGATGTTCATGCAAAAAATATATCGATATATTATATCGTAGCGTTCTATCGATACTTTGCGATATGTCGTAGAAAAGTATCGATATCGCCAATATATCGTAGTAAAAGTATTTTTCATATTTAGCTAATCTATAATATTTGACAGGAATTAGGTTGATGTAACTAAAAACAACAAGGGTTAAAAAACCAAATCAACTTTAATTATTTATAATTCCCAATATGTTTTATCAATGTTTTCATAATAAGTAGCTACTTATTTTCATAAACGAATAATTTCATTAGTATATCTCAAAATTGCCCATCACTGAAAAATTATTAAAAAATAAAATAGCGAGCTTATTTGAAAAACTTGGGGAGTCGCTCTTCATCTGTTGAGACGAATATACACTGTAGATTTGATATCTACCTATGTACTGTAGTAACGAAACTTGCGTTATTGCGAAGGCTAGTTATTTTATTTTTACTAAAGTTGCCGTGAAAGTATATTATTTAATGTTTAACGATATCTGATATATCGAATGAAATGTATCGACGATATATAACGATACTAGATTATTCGATAATATCGGGTCAAAGCGATATATCGTATTCATATATCGATATTTTGTGAAACATCGATATATATCGTGCACTCCTAGAACGGGAACGAGAACTACACGGGTAAGGCGACTGTAACCGAAGCGAAGCGAGGGCGGGTTGCTAGTCTATACCAATAAATAAAATTGGAGTGTCTGTTTGTAATGTCAAAATAATAGGCTTTTTTATGCTCACACGGTTATTTGCACGACACCTATGCCTAAAATAACAATTAAAAATTTTTTGTCTGTCTGTCTGTTTGTTCTGGGTAATCTTCAAAACGGCTGGACCGATTTCAAAAATTCTTTCACCATTGGAAGCTATAATATCAGGGCGTAAACTAGGCTATATTTTATCCCGGTATTCCCACGGGAACGGGAACTACGCGGGTAAAACGACTATAATCTATAAGCGAAGCGAGGGCGGGTTGCTAGTTAATAATAAATTCTGTACTCACCGGATGATTTCTCCAGTGTGGTGGTATATGTGGTCTCAGTTTACGTTGTACCACAGCCTCCTGCATCTCTTCGAGACTAGGATGTGATCCAACTTCTTCTTCTAACGGTAGTCGGTATTGTCCAGGCGGTTCAGGGCCAGAGTCTGTGCATCTGTAAAAGCTACTTGTTGAGATTCACAAACAAACAAACCGTATTTCTTTCTTAACAACTGTTTATATTTTCCAGTATGGTAATACATGGGGGTGATGAACCCCATACTATTCCGTGAGAGTCTTAAGAATTAGCCAAGAAGTCATCATTTGAATCGGCAAGAGCACCCTCTTAGAAATCTTTTAACACCAACCCGATTGTCTGCGACTGTCTGACAAGTGTTACTGCCCCCTTCATTGCAGCTCATATACGTCCTACTGCTAGGCTCCAGCTTCCTCCTCAATAGCAGTGAAATTGACTTACTATACTACGCTGGTCGGACGTATTGGAACAAGGTTTTATTTCGAGATTTTCTTCTCTTGCATAGATGTTGTAGGCATATTATAAACCGGTCGTCTTTTACGTCACCCACGGGCAAGAAAGGGTGGTGGTAAATTGTATACTTATTCCGTAACCACGCAGAAAACTTTCCTTTGAGGAGGTCCAACTTCAGAAAACACTAATAGAAAGACTAATAGATGAATTATGATTGTTGACTTGGAGTGTAAAACAAATTATCTTTCATCAACTTTTCATGCCTTATTTTTTCAAACATACATTATTCGCCTATAAACATTTAATTTACGCCTCACACCACATTAACTTTCTTCTAACCAGTGAAGCCGAAAACCTAACCGAAAAAATAACAATAATCCACATACTAAAATCACAGAATAAACCGGAATTTTATCTCAGCAAGAGATCACGAACATTATCCTCTTTATAACATTAGGCGAACTTAATTTCCTTATGAGCAATGTTTAGAAATCACGTAAAACTTGAGTAAACAAGCAAATAGCAAAAGGCTTCTATCGCGTATCTTAGTAAGATGCTTTATAATGGTCTTGCTTTTGGTTCAGTATGGCAGCTCATCTACAAGTACATCGAAGTCCATTGCTCGACTAAGACTTCATACATAACTTTAGCTTATATAAGTCCACCGTCTCATCGAAGTCCATTTTTCGACAGGAACTTATTTCAAAATTTTAGCTTATATATATTGGGTTACAGCCTCCTCCACAATAGGAAGGAAATTGACCTACTATACCATGCTGGTCAGACATGTTGGTGTAGGGTTTTATTTCAACTTTTCCTTTTTTTGCATATATGTTATCATCGTAATCATCACAGCTCACATACGTCCCACTTTTCAACTGGAGCCTCGTTCACAATAGGAGGGAAATTGACCTACTGTACCATGCTGATCAGATATGTTCGTATTATTCCGAGTTCGTATTTTTCCTTCTCTTGCACAGATTTTATATGCATATTTAATCCCTTAGTCGTTATTTACGACAGCCACGGGCAAGATAGAATAGATAAGATAGATAGAAGAATTATTATTCTTACTCCGTCACCACACTTCAGAGTGTTGTGGTGGTCAAGACTCTTCATTAAGTGGGGATATTACTTTAATCGTCATCATCGCATTCATCCCTTGATTGGACCCGGGCCCATTATATAAGTAAAGGTAATCAAAATGGCTTACTATCTATGCCACGATCACCTTACGGACAAGCGGTGATTTTTCTCCAGCTTTTCTTCTCTTCAAATGATACTTCTATACAACTGTATTTTGTTAAGTGCGCGGGAAAAGAGGTATTTGTACTGTCACCAGGATATGGCACTTACTTAAAAAATTTGTAAAAAAATGAGAATAACTTGAAAACCCTTAGACTTACCTTGAAGCGATTTCCCAGAGAACCAGCGCGCATGCATACATATCAATTCTCAAGAATGCATCCTTAGTAAAATTAATTGCTCCATCCAATACTTCTGGTGCCATATACCGTCTTGTACCAACTTGACCATGGGCATCACCGCATCCTCTTCCCGCTAAGAAGATCAAAGCTAGACCAAAATCAGCAATGCAAGCGCTTAAATCAGCTTTTAGGAGTACATTTTTGGACTTGAAATCTCTGTGTGCGACGGCCGGTTTGCCTCCATCCTCCTCGTGAAGATGCGCTAGGCCTCTAGCAACGCAGGCTGCGATGCGCCATGCTTCAATCCAAGTTAAGGTATGTCCTTTCAAGTAGTCACATAGGGAACCCTGTTACAAATTTTAACAAGTTATACATTATTGTTGAAAATCTGAAGCTTGGTAGTGGTATTCAATAGTGGACCTAGATGTCTCCAAGTGGAAATAATGCAATTATCACCGCTCTAGGCAGGAGCGTCAGCAATCACCGTAGGTAAGAATCCCAGAAAAGTGCTGTCTTACTGATGTTCTAGACGATTTTAATGACTTCCACGGGCAAGTTATGGTGACCTTATATTAATCCACACCACCACAAGAATTATTCGAAGTATTATAAAAAGAAAAATAATTATAAAAAGTACTATTTCAATTAGATAAAATAATGTAATTTTTCCCTGCCGCCCGTGGCGATTGTAGGAATGTTACTCACAAAAACACATTCCATTGCTGGGCTCGAGCCTTCTCTATAAGGGAAAGGCAACTGACCTACTATACAAATCTGGTTAGACGTGTTGGTATAGGGTTTTATTTCGACCTTCCTTCTTTTGCATAAATGTGTGTATTATGGCCATTACCCGTCTCTTACGACACCCACGGGTAGGATAAGGGGTGGTGAATTGTATTCTTACTCCGTTACCACACGGATAAAAACATAGATGTCAATAAAACAACGAACCCCGGTCCTGTCAGATTCGTCATTCCATATGCTCATGATAGAAATCCAATTAACTGCGAGGTAGAACGTGCTAAGAAACTCTGGCCGAAATACGGCCACCAAAAAAAAAATCTTATGAAATGATCCCTAAACATGGGATTCATAACTAAGACGAAAGTTGATCGAAGAGGGCCACGCTCGGGCTCTACGTGAAAAAATCCAGCATATAGCTATTCGTAAAAGGGTGAAGTACTATTGGAAATGTCACATCGCTAGTCGAACTGACAATCTTTGTGAAACAAAGGGCTATATCTAATAGTAATTTTTTTCTTTAACACAAGTAGACGAGCTAATGCTGCTATATATGCTTTTGGACACTTTTATGACTGGTCGCTTGCTTGAAGTTGAGCCTTTTTGGGAACACTATGTGAAATCTGCGCAGGTTGATGTAGAAAGTCGATGTAGTCTGCTTTAACGACATTCACAAACCATATAAGGCGCTATGCTATTCGTGGACGCAATCATGTTTATATACATTGAAAATAACACACAGTTATTTCAGGAATATACCCTCTGTCAAACGTCACCCAATAAGTAGGTCAATACTTGTACGCTTTTATATACCAGGAATAAAATATAGGTCTGGGATCAAGATGTAGTACGTCTGGTTGACGGGTTACGAATACATTGTGTCACACCCTTATTCACCGGTGGACGTGGTCGCCGGATCTTATCAGAAGCGGTTTCTTTCCGATTCAGTGATCATTTATTGGTAAAATGTTAAAATTGATAATAACTAAGTGCTCTCGTGGGGTTTTTACATATTAAATGATATTGAATTTTAATGAAAAGAATAAGGTACCATGATAATGTAACCATAAAAAGAATACAAAACATCATGGCTGCCCCAATGACTTCTGATGTTTACGCGAGCATTACACATTATAAATGAAACAATTTTTACAGATTTTATCGCGTTTGTATCTGATTTTTGATTGCCCGACGTTTCGGACTGCCACGGGACGAACTGCCAATCCGACCATAAATGCTAAGAACTGTTCGAAACGTCGAGCAATCAAAAATCAAATACAAACGCGATAAAAAATCCTTAAAATGATAGGCTTTTTTTTTATTTTGGGGTGGGCTACGGTCGGTGCACTCCTCGTCCACTTCGTCCGGGGCGACAGAGGGACGTAAGCACACACACACCCGTAACCCACCCATAAGATCCGTCGCCTTCGTTATTGGGCCGACCACTGGAGCAGGTGACTTGACGTCAGTGGTCGGCCCGACAAAATGATAGCCCTAGCAGAGGCTGCAGGTGACCGGACCGGGGATTTAGTCCGACACCCGCGGAGAGGCTAGCCTCGCTACGTCGATCGGCGGCCCGGGAAGGGGACGTCGATGGCAGAGGGTATTCCGTCGGCCAGACCACTGAAGTCAAGGAACTCTGCACTGGTGGTCGGCACAACGTGCTATCGGGTGGGTTACGGGACGCCGCCCCTTCGTCGCCCTGGGTGGAGCAGGGCAGCAGGTGCGCTAACCATCGCTCACCCCAAAAAAAGGTATGTATGAAAGGATGATGATGACATATTGCGTTGACCCCAAGTAATTGGGACCAGAGCAGGACGTTAATGCAAACCCTTAGGCAAACAATGCAAGAATGTGAATGGTTGGAAACCATTCGTCCTACCCAAAATTTTTAGAATTAATTCGTTAAAATACATATAGAGATCCGTGTGGTGACGGAATAAGGATACTTCAACACAGAGTCATCGCCCCCTCTCTTGCCCGTGGATGTCGTAAAAGACGTCTATATAGCATTTTTTTTTGGGGTAGGCTATGGTCGACGCCCTCATCGCTCGGCTCCGTCCGGAGTGACAGAGGGGCGGCGCGCGGCCCCATAACCCACCGTAGCACGTCACCTTCGTCTTTGGGCCCACCACCGGTACAGAGTTCCTTCTCCTCCGTGGTCGGCCCGACGGAATACTTTGCAAGGTACCCTGTCTTATCGACGTCCAGGACGTCGGTCACCGTTGCGCGGTCAGCCCTCCTGCGGGTGACGGACTAAAAACGCATATAGCATCAAAAGAACTTGAAACAAAACCCTATATCAACCTTTCTGCCCAGCAACGTATAGTAAAGTCAATTTCCTTCCTACTGTGGAGGAGGCTCGATCTCAGTAATGGGACGTAAATGAGGCGACATGATGATAATAATAACATATAGAGGAATTAATATGTGTGTTAAACAAATTTGATTGTAAATTGATGTGTAAATGTAAAATTACAGTATAGATTAAATGCTGTCAGAGAGGTTATCCAGTAGACCTATCCAGCTGATATGGTATAAATGGGCTAGATCCGATGATGAGATAACGAGTCAAGTGATTATATTAATTTATATTAAATAACTAGCATACCCGGCCACGCGTTGCTGTGGCTAAGGTTTTTGTTATATTACATTTTAGTAAACTATTTATGCTATTTAATTGTAGCTAATATGACACGTTTGTAGGTTTGACATAGCAGCGCCATCTATTAATTAATTACTCAATCCAGTCAACAGATATCGCCATCTGTTAAAATCATTTGGAGTTAACAGATAATTGTGAATATCAAATAATAGACAAATAATTTGCAATAAAATAATATTGCGACTATAAATTAAGATGTAAGCTATCCTATCATTCAAGTTGGATCAAACTGCACATGGTGTGCAAATTTGATTAAAATCGGTTAAGTAGTTTAGGAGTCCATCGCGGACAAACAACGTGACACGTAATTTATATATATTAAGATTTGTTCCGTCCATGACATAGACATCTAAAAATATCTTGAATGGTTTGTTTACTAGCCTTACACAATAGGTAATATGGTGACAGTGGGTAATATACCGTTCCTCCACTTTATGACCGGTTAAGAATGCAATCCCGTGGAACTTGTGGAAACTAGTTGAGGGAGAGATCAGGCAAATAAGCAGCAACGCTCTGCTGGGAAGCTATAACTCCAAGTGTAATAGCTATACTATCTAATCTATACTAATATATAAACCGGAAAAGTTTGTTTGTTTGAACACGCTAATCTCATGAACTACTGGTCCGATTTGAAAAATTATTTTACTGTTAGATAGCCCCTTTATCGAGGCAGGTTATAGGCTATATATCATCACGCTAAGACGAATAGGAGCGGAGCAACAGTGAAAAACGTTTTAGAATCTGGTTGTTTTTTCCTTTTCAGAGCTTCCGCTGCGAGCATGACTGCTACATAAACGGTTAGGTTTCGCAAAAATCACAATTAAAGTATGACAGAATGTATTATTTAAAAATATTTTCACCTACGTAAACAAAGTCGAGGGCTAAAGTTAGCATTAGCCCAAGTTAACTGTACCACGCGGACGAAGTCGCGGGCATAACCTAGTTTTTGATATTTTCGCAAATATCATCCATTTGAAATATAACAATTTTTACGCCTTTTATCGCTTACATATATATTTATTTTAACTACCCAACGTTTCGAACATGTTTCAGCGTTCATGGTCATAGGAGGACTAAGAAATCTCAAGTCCAACAAGACATCGTTATTATCTGCAGTATAAATCTCTGACACGATAAAAACGCTTTTCTTTTAACCTGCTTTTTAAAACTCAGCACATAAATTTCATCCTAATAGCTTGAGAATTGAAGGTGTTACACTGATTACATTGATTTCAAACTTTAAAATGCTCGCCTGTATTGTTGGCATTTCGGACTTACGATACTTTACGTAGGAGAGGTCTCAAAAAGTTCACCGTTAGTTTTTCTACTGGTGAAGTGAACTACCTCTGTAAAAAGTTAAAGGTAACGTGAACTGCCTATATCTATACCAATAAATAAAATTGGTGTGTCTGTTTGTAATGTCAAAATAATAGGCTTTTTTCATGCTCACACGGTTATTTGCACGACACCTATGCCTAAAATACAGATAAAAAAAAATTATCTGTCTGTCTGTTTGTTCCGGGTAATCTACAAAACGGCTGGACCGATTTCAAAAATTCTTTCACCAATGGAAAGCTATAATATCAGAGCGTAAACTAGGCTATATTTTATCCCGGTATTCCCACGGGAACGGGAACTACGCAGGAAAGACGACTGAAACCGAAGCGAAGCGAGGGCGGGTTGCTAGTAGGTATATAATTTCTAAAATTAATTCTTTATTTTTAAGAATTTACTTCTATAATAATGGAGCATATAACATTAAGTTTAATGCGCGATTTTAAAGATTATTACATGTTTTAGGGCGATGTTTTTTGAACATCGATGTATCGATATTCTTGGTTTCGATATCTGCATCCCTAGGTATAGTAGAGTAGTATCGCTCCTATTATGGAGGAGGCTCGAGCCCAGCACTAGCGCATATATGAATCGAGATGATGATCTTGAAATTAATAATTTATTAAAAAGTACAGTTTAAAACTTCAACCCGACATCTGGTAGTTATTTATTCAGTTTAACCGTTCTCGGTAATATTAATTAAAAAACAAATAAAAATAAATAAAATTGAGGTGTCTGTTTGTACTGCCAAAATAATACTTTTTTTCATGCTCACACTGTTATTTACACAAATCTATGCCTAATAATCACTTTAAAAATATTGTGTCTGTTCGTCTGTTTGCTCCGCGCAATTTTCCAAACGGCTGGACCGATTTCAATAATATTTTACTATCACGTACCTGTCTACATAAGAAGTAAATCCACTATTTTTCCTATCAAGAAACCTCTATAAATTTTGCCCTCATTTGCCCTTATGAACTGCAGTTGCGTATCGTATATTTTAGAAGATATTGGCGATTTCAAATGCGTGAGCAAGGCTACTGAAACCGAAGCGAAACATATACAGTAGAGACTCGATTAACTGGAATGATGGTTGTCGTTAGGCATTCGGATAACCGAAAATCCGGATAATCGAATGTATGAAAAACCTCCTTTGGTTTTACGCATATGTAGTATATACATAATTTTATGTGTTTATTAAAAGAAGAATACATATCGAGCGAGACATGCTTGCATAAATTCGATTTGTAGATACAATACATAGGTCGCGGTTGGTAGTCCGGATAATCGAGTTTTTACTGTAACAAGTAATTATAAAATATTTTATTAACACGCTTTTATTAGCTTCGTCTGTATGTAACGGAATTTACGATCCGGTTCTTTGAGCATTTCATAACGACCGATTAATTAAAAATTTTGTCAAGGACCTATGACAATACAATAAATTAAAATGTTTAACCCGTTATCTTCACTGGGGCCTTCCTGAACCCGTGCCTCCGATACCGTATCGATATTTTTCGTCACAAACTTTAACATACTAACTACGCTTTCTAGCACGCTTTTATTAGTATCACCTGTATGTTTATTTGCAACGGACTCCTTTGAACTCGATTTTGACCCACTTTAGATGGCCAGAGTTCATTTAAACGTAGATTTTATTAAAGCTGCTGGAGCTCGAAAAACAGTTTTGCAAATATTCGATCGGTACACTACTCCAAAAATGGTACGAAAAGTATGGTACGCTCCCACGTTTTTTCACAATAATACTATTATTTTTCGTTCATTATTTCATTACTATATTAAGAACTATTTTAGTTTTTAGTTCGATTTATATTATTAACCCGCATATCTTAGCTTTTTTAAAACTATGTTTAATAAAAAATGAATGCTTGTTCTTCACTCCATTTTCTAAATTTAAACTCCTGAATTATTTTTTACTTTATAATTGGAACTTCCATTAAAGCGTGTTTTTTTTTATTTAGTTTTTTAAATTATTGTCTATAATGCTGCGAAGTATACACACAAGTTCAAATAAGTCTTAATAAATACAAAGACCTCGTTAAACACATTCAAGCAAATCGTCGATTAGTTAATCCTACATTAGCGTAGTAAAGTAAAATGTGGGAATATATTTGTTACTAGCAATCCGCCCTCGCTTCGCTTCGGTTATAGTCGTTTTACCCGCGTAGTTTCCGTTCCCGTGGAAATACCGGGATAAAATATAGCCTAGTTTACGCCCTGATATTATAGCTTTCCATTGGTGAAAGAATTTTTGAAATCGGTCCAGCCGTTTTGAAGATTACTCGGAACAAACAGACAGACAGACAAAAATTTTTTAATTGCTATTTTAGACATACCGTGTGAGCATGAAAAAAGACTATTATTTTGACATTACAAACAGACACTCCAATTTTATTTATTGGTATAGATATATAAGATATTCAGCAGTAGCGTCGCCAGGCGTCCAGACAAAGCAGGACATCACCTTTTTGATTGCTTGTCCGGCTTATCCCGCTTTTGTCAGGCTTTTTACATAGTTTATTGTATTTTATTAGGAGTAGATACAGATCACTGTGATAAAGAATGATTTGTTGGACGTGAGATATCTTATTCCCACCATGACCATGAACGCTGTAGTAGTGTTCGAAACATCGGGGAGTTAAGAATCAAATACAAACGCGATAAAATCCGTAAAGATAGTTTTATTTATAATCAATCAATCAATCTCTGCCTTCCTTAAGTCATGCGCTCTCAAAGATGCCAGAAGCGTTTATCTGTCAAGCAGAGATTTACAAATGTGTGCGTATTGCAGGGAGGCATATCTCGTGCGGTGACGATAACGCGAGTTTCACGATTATATTTACCCAACGATGACACGAATTTCATGATTTTTGGTCACACAAAAAAGTGCTCATCGCTGCTAAAAATTTTTTTCAACATTTTTGTATTGCTCAGGACAACGGGACGGACAACCTAAAAACGGGACTGTCCCGTTCAAAACGAGATGTATTGTCACCTTATCTATACTGTAAATGCTGTATAAATAAATTACCACCACGTCATTTGAGCTTGATGAAAACAAATTTAAATGACAATAAAAATGTCATGTGCATTTTAGATAAAGCGGTCGACTTTACGATCTCTAATGTTTAGAGATTAACGCAATTTAGAGAGGATTTAATTGTTAATAATTACATCATACAATCTGTATTGCTGTTATTTTATACTCCTATATTATCAGTTATCCGTATGGTGACGGTATAAGAATTCAATTCACCACTTCCTACGTTTTACGACACCCACGGGCAAGAAAGGGGGTGGTTAATTGTATTCTTACTCCGTCACAACACGGACAACTTATACAAATAATAAAATCGAAGTGTCTGTTTGACAAAATAGTTGGCTTTTTTTCATGCTTACACGGTTATTTTCACGATACCTATGCTTGAAAACCAGTTTTAACATTTTATGTCTGTCTGTCTGTTTGTTTGTTCCGGGTAATCTTCAATACGACTGGACCGATGTTGATAATATTTTATTACCATATAGCTGTCTATATAAGGAGTGACTATTTTTCCTGTCGGCAAAGCCATATGAAATTTTGCCGGTCTGGGACTCATCTTGAATATCTTAGGAAATGTGACGTAAGAATACAATTCACCACTCCGTCTCTTGCCCGTGGATGTCGTAAAAACGACTATGGGATGTAACATGCAGAAACCATCTATACAAGAGAAGAAAAACTGAAAATAAATTCTATACCAACCTATCTAACCAGCATGATATAGTAAGGTCAATTTCCACGCTAGTCAGAGGTGCAGGAGCTTCCTCAATATGAGGGCAATTGACCTGCTATACCGCGCTGTCCGTGTGGTGACTGAGTAAGAATACAATTCACCACTCCCTATCTTGCCCGTGGATGTTGTAAATGACTACCAAGGGATATAATAAGCACATAACATCTGTAAAAGAGAAGGAAAACTCGAAACAAAACCCTATTCCAACATGTCTGACCAGCATGGTATAGTAAGGTCAATTTGCCTCCCTTTTTGGAGGAGGCTCGAGCCCAGCAGTGGGACGTATGTGAGCCGATATGAACGTATATCATGGGTATTATATATGACGAATTATACCCGAGTTATTCATACACATGGTTACAGCTCCGCTCTATGCATCATTTAATTATGTTTCTTAGTAAACGGACTATCTAAAGCAAACAGCACAAGATAAGTGCGTCTAAAATGTTCACCTTTATATAGATGACTAGCGATCCGCCCTGGCTTCGCTTCGACTTCAGCCCCTTTGCCCCTTCATGTTAAATCGCGATTATCATCTCAGTCCACGTCCCACTGTTGGACTCAGGCAATTCATTCCCACCCAGAATGTAGGAACATTCTGGGTGGGAATTTGACCTACTATACCATGCGGTGCTGGAGTAAGAATACAATTCACCACTCCCTATCTTTCCCATGGATGTCGCAAAAGACTACTATGGGATATAATATGCACATAACATCTGTGCAAGAGAAGGATAACTCGAAATAAAACCCTATATTAACATGTCTCACCAGCATGGTATAGTAGGTGAAATTCCCTCCCATTGTAGAGGAGGCCCAAGCCGAACGGTGGGGTGTATGTGGGCTGCGATGATGATGATGATACAATGCTGGGCTGACGCGTTAGCATAGAGATTCATTTCGAGTTTTCATTCTCGTCTCAATGTTATATGCATATTGTCTCTTACCGGGTGTCCTGCTTGAACGACGAATACGACGCGACACGACACGACGCAGTGCGGCGCGATGCTACAAGCGACAAGTGTCCTATGTGATTTTGGTTATTACTTCTCGAATCATGGACAAGTACACTACAGTTTTGTTAGAAAATTCATATTTAGAGTACACACTTAAAAAAATACCGTAAAAAACCCAGAAAGAAAACAAGTATAATCGCTTCTGAATCAACAATTCTATAGTTCGTGATGTCGCGTCAGTTCGCTCTCAAAACAGGCGCGCTTGATGTCTGGTCGCAAACTGTCACATAGGCCGCAAGCAGGCATGTCATTGATTTGATCGCGTTCGTCGTGTTCGCGGCGTCACGTCGTATTCGTCGCTCACGCAGGACACCGCCTTAGGCATCATTTACAGAGATGCGGCGCATCGCGCGTCGCGATAGGCTGCGCGGCCCGCACTAAATTCAAATGTAGGGCGTTGGATGAGTGCGTTTACGGAGAAGCGATTTTACACTCGTTTGCTTGAAATGGAGCGTGTTCTACGGCCGAGCCCGCGGATGGCATCGTCACGTCTCACGCGGCGTTTATCGCGGCGGCGCACGCAGCGGCGATTCTCGATGAAGCGATGCCTGTGGCGGAACCTTCTGCCCAGTCTCATTTGCTAATCGTGCAACACAGACGTAGTTACCGTCGCAACGGAGTATGATATGATAGACTTTTTAGAACAAAATTGTATTTTAAAAAGTGAGTTATTTAATATAAAGAGTGGCCCAGTGTTTATAATAGCGGCACATGAGAAGTTTGGGTCGGGTTAACTGAGCACCCCGCGTGCGCCGCAGCGATGCTCGCCGCGTGCTCCGCTACACGCTTAAGAATACGACGCGGGCGCAGCGGCCAGCATCGCCACTCTTCCCGCCTCGCGTCTCTATAAACAACATCGCATATTGCTATAAGTTTGTGTTTACGCGTGCGATGATACGTGCCGCTTCACGCGCCGCCGCTACGTAAACAATAAAAACGTCCGACGCGCCGCGAGACGCCACGCCACACGCGACGCCCCGCGTCTCCGTAAATGAGGCCTTAGTCGTCTTTACGACGTCCACGGGAAAGATAGGCGGGTGGTTTGCTGAGAGGAAAAATAGTCTTAAGTTATAGACAGCTATCTGGTGATATTTTCAAAATCGGTTCAGCCGTTTTTAAGATTATCCGGAACACACAGACAAAAAAAAATGTTTAAACTGGTTTTTAAGCATAGGTATTGTGCAAATAACCGTGTGTGTATGAAAAAACCACGGAGCATATACAAAGAGGAGACGGACGACAAATATGAAAAAATATACTTTAAAACTTCTGAGTTAATTACATGCATAGTGTGCATTTCTAGTGAATTGTCGAACGAGAAGGACAGTAAAGGAAAATGTATTTTTTTTTAAATATTAATATTATAAACAATGCTGACAGGCCTTATAAGGCAACTTGTGGTTAAAAACAGTAGTCAATCACCTATTCGCTATGAAGAATTATTTGATTATTAACATTTATATTTGAATAGAGCAAACGGTTAATAAGATTGTTTGTATATGTATATCTTACAAATAAAAAAATATAACATTCCCTGATATAGGTAAATTTTGAGTACGTCCCTGTTACGCCACCCACTTACTAACATCTAAATTACTTAAAAATACGAAACTAGTAGTTATGCTAATAGCCGGTAGATGGACATAAAGGAGGGCCTTTATCTATCTATATCTACCTTTATCCATCTACCGGCTATTAGCATAACTACTAGTGACACAGGTAAAAAACCCCTCACCCCCTGTAACTGTCACACATTGCTTCATAGAAAATGTTAATTACAACAACTCCTCTTTGTACTTACTCCGTGAAAAAACCCTATTTTGTCAAACCTTTTTATTCATATAGATATTCTATTGAAAAGCTGAAGAAGTTTTAATATTTGAACACTCTGATCTTATGTAATACCAATTAGATTTTATTAAAATTTGATTATATACCCTGTTCAATGGGGAAGGTTATGGGTCAAAAAGAAATAACACTGCAACAAATATGAGAGCAAAAGTGCTCTTAATGTTAGCAAATCTAAAAACGACACGCACACGCCATGCAGTCGTCGTTGTCATAACAGCTGTCGAAATAACACAAATTGGAATTGATGTACTATGTACTGATATTATTCTATACTAGCAACCCGCCCTCGCTTCGCTTCGGTTATAGGTTATAGTCGTTTTACCCGCGTAGTTCCCGTTCCCGTGGGAATACTGGGATAAAATATAGCCTAGTTTACGCCCTGATATTATAGCTTTCCATTGGTGAAAGAATTTTTGAAATCGGTCCAGCCGTTTTGAAGATTACCCGGAACAAACAGACAAAAATTTTTTAATTGCTAGTTTAGGCATAGGTGTCGTGCAAATAACCGTGTGAGCATGAAAATAGCCTATTATTTTGACATTACAAACAGACACTCCAATTTTATTTATTGGTATAGATTATTCTTTATTCTGTATTACTACCGTAGAGTGGAAACCTTTGGTTCACAACTTTATAGTATAATATAATTGTTTACCAATGCATTTATTCATCTATTGAATGCATAAAGCATGGGCTCCCTCAAGGTGAGGGCAATAAGCCTACTACTTACACAATGCTGCCCCAAAATCCATCTAGCATTGACATAGAATTTCTTTTCGAGGTTTATTGGCAGTGACGTTATCTGCTTGTGTTAATAATTTTTATGATACTCACAGGAAATTACCATAGCATTTCTGATTCATCATGACATAACTTATTCCATATGGTGATGGAGAAAAATACATTTCACCAACGTCTATTTTAGCCGTAGGTATCATAAGAGGTGACTAGGGGATATAATAAACATGATATTTGTGCAAGAGATGGAAAACTCTAAATAAAACCCTATAACAACCCATCAGAGAAATGTAGTATAATAGGTCCATTAACCGCCTGTTGTGGAGAAGGTTCGAACACAGCAGTAGGACTTAAATGAGCTGAAATAATGATAAATGGCATAGAGTTTGTAATATTAATAGAATTAATTAGAGACGTGTAGACATTTTTAATTTTGTCATCATTTTTTTGTGTAAATCTAATTGAAATGTAGAAAGTCAGTCATACTTAATCTGCAACATATTCGTACTTTATTAAATGTTCATTAGAAATTGAATAAATCAATGATAAGCAAGACAAACTTCGCTTTAATATCAGTTGATAGGTCATTGCCCATTAGTTGCTGCCGTTCCGTATCTACTTTTATGGTTGACGCATCTTACAATGCCTACATGTATCCTATTTATAACATGTAACATTTAAGGCATAGACTCTTAAACACAGATTTTTGAAATCATTATAACTGTTATGTTTACTGTTTTTTGTGTAATATACATTATAATTACGATCCACGCCCATTAAAATACAACATACTTGAGAGTAAATAAATAAATAAATTACTAACCTTCTCGTGGTAAGCGGTTACTAGCCAGTATTCAGCTTGGAGATTGTCCCCTTTCTTATCAACGCCAATGTATTGCAATATGTCTGGGTGATCCATCCTCGCCAGTCTGAAGATCTCCTGTTCAGCCAACCATGATTGCTTATCTTGTAGTGGAAAAACTTTAACAGCAACATCTTTCTGCCCAAGTTTTGCCCTCCACACAGCGCCAAATCTACCTCGAGCACGTACTTCGCATAGTGTCACCTGTCCTACTAAACCAGCTATTTCATTCTCCATACCGGCTCCAGCTGACGGAGGTCTCGATAATGAGGCTTCTCCATTCCCTAGCTCTGCAAATGATGAGCCTTTGCGTTTCCTATATAATAGATAGCAACCAACGAGAACAGCGAATATCAGGAAAAGAGGTGTTAGGGTATAGGCGATAACTGCTTTTGTATCATCTTTAGGTATTGGAGACACAGATGGCGGTCTATGTTCAGGTGGGCTCTCAGGAGGCACAGACGCTTCGATGCCCGGAAAAACGGCATTTTCATTACACATATCTCCTTCACAACAGCAATGTAGGAGGAGCAATTTAGTATTATGCAGACGGCAGCTGGATGCTCTGTCAGTACAGGATACTGTATCCATGAAACATCCTTTGAATTTCGGATAAGCTGTATGCGTGACATTGTCATATTGCCACAGTACAAAGCAATGATTGCTTTTATCAGCCTCAACTGGTAAACATTCTTCCTTGATTACATTTGGAACGCATGTGGAGTTCTTGGACGAGTCACAGGATGTAGTTTCCGAACCATTGGTGAACTCGCAGTATCTAGTAGTGATCCTGTCTTCTTTGGGACGAGGAGGGAGATTTTCGTCAGCTGGTGGCGCTGCTAATGCAACTTGTGTGCCTATTAAAAAAACAAGTAATGTTATGAAAATATCTATTCCTATAACAGCCAAGAAAATTACATCCGAGGATGAAAGACAGCTTAAGTACAATTACTAGACAAATTTTGTGTCTATGTGTGAATGTCGTCCTCAAATTATTAAAACAGTCCCCTGTTAACATGAAAATTGCAATGGAGATTTATATGAACATTTATATTGTGAAACAGAATGCAATCATTGTGAAATTTGTTTCGGAGAAGTAGTAAAGTAAGTGAAAGACATTGTTGAGGAAATTGTTTGGTGCAAAATAGAGATTTTTTTTTTATTTCCATATCTCTACCGGTCTTTGAGAAATAAGCTAATTTAAAGACATGCCTGAACTGCAATTTTAAGACCGATTTTTTTTTTTGTAAGGCTTGTACAATGAATGTTAATATACTTTAGTTACTTCAAACTAAGTATGGGATAATTAACAAGTAGCACGCAAAAAATCATATGATATGGTTTTTCATACGTGAAATCTGTTACCTGCCTTAAAAATCATGTGATGCTACTTCTCTGTTACCCACCTTGCCTACGTCGTACATCACAGCTCAATCGCATATCATTGTAGTCAACAAGAGTGAATGGGACAAGTAATAATATTTGTTCAGTCGTGTTAGAAAGAGCAAAATGTAATTTTCTGATTCGTCGCTATACGGTCGCACTTGTATCATAATTTTAATTTGAACTTCGACCATGATTAATCAAGAATTTTAAAATTGAACTTTAAGTTTAGTGCTTTAAAGTATTAACTGTTTTGCAACGATTTGTAACAAATCACAAAAATCATTTGTTTGTTTATAAAATGAATGAAATGAAATTTTACTTGTCGTGTGATATTATTTAAGGGCGATACGTGTTTATTATAATTTTGCTTTCAGTTTGTTTCCAAGTTATTTAGTGCAAATAAATATAGATTAGTGTTTAATGTTTTGTGTATTGTCTATTTGGAATACACTTTGTATTCCAAATAGTTATTATAAATATGATTCTCATCTTTACGTGACTATTACACATTTGAAATAAAACTATTTTTTATCAACATTATCGTAATTTTATATGTTTTTACGATTTAAACACTACAGTGTCCGTGGTCACGGGATGACCAAGGTATTTTTTATCATACAATTCATCGTCATTAGTTATTATTAAACATGAAATTTTATGGTAATTATTATATAACGTCAATTTAATTTCATCCTTATCATTACAACTCATCTGCATCCCACCATCTAAATATTAAAGTTAGGTATTGTAAAAAGAAAAAAATGAGTGCATCTATTGAGGTCATCATCATTGTGTAAAAAGAATTATTCGTATAACTTAACTTCCGTTAATAATAAAAAAAAAAAACATTTGAACCACAAATATTTAAGTGCGTACCAAAATTATTCCAATTCACAACAAAAACAAACTCGAGTGGCTGTAACGCTTGAAAGTTATCCAGCTTCTGTTATCACACAGGCGGGATCATCAAGCTCGGCTACACCAATTGAAATTCCAACAAACACTCAAATTGTCTCGCTAGAAAATATGCCGCAATGTAAACAATAACAGGCAATAACTTTATACGTGCCACGTAAAATAGACGACAAACGAAAAAATATATTGACAAAAAGTTACTCCAGATGATTATCAATCAGAAAACTAATTTTTAAAAAGTTAATATTGTATGTACGAGTAACTCCTGTGTATAAAGTTGTATACAAAATCAATAAACTCTTAAAAATGCCTGTGTTAAAATTTAACTTAGTGTAAAATATTTTCTTGTCTATATAAATGTGCACTTTAACATAGTTATTTTTGCGATCTAACTTTTATATTGTCAGTCCCAAGCCTGTATCAAGTATGAGGGAAAGTTCATTGATAAAATTTTGCTTAGCAGCTAAATCAAGTCTATGCTCTAATTACACTTTGTAGTTTTCTTTAAGGATGGCGACCGAATTCATTATTTTAATATTTTTTATTAGTAATTCACGTAATTGAAATTATCGAACACAAAGTCAATCGCCAATTTTAGTAAAATACTTAAAATAGTGGCCTCACTACTAAAAGTTTTCACAGACTTGACACAATCTAAAAACTGACGTATGAATTCATGTTTTAATTTTAATAAATAAAGATTTCATTTAACTTGTTTTTTTTTGTAATTATTCTTTAACTACAATGCCATTGAAATTAATAAATGACACTCAAATTAGCCTCACTTTATAAAATTAAATCAATAAATCAAGTTGTATGTTCCCAACAAAAAGCTAATGATTTAATTGATATTGTAGCGCCATGAATCATAAATCATTCTGCATTTATAATAGCAAGCGTGTAGTAATATGACTTTAGAGGATTGCTAAAAAAAATTATTGGAGGTGAAATTTCGCATGTGAAATCATTGTGAAAAAAAAATTATTTCATCAAATGAAAATGAAATAAAAGTAGCAATCATTTCCATGTCTACTTCAAACATACAAATATTGCAAAGTATTATATCAACCTAAAATATAAGTTGTGATAATTAATGAGCAGTACCTAGGAATATCTCTTTGTTTATATTCTACTTTCCATTATTACAAAGTATGACTTTAGTGTCAAACAAAGTATTAAAAATACTGTTAAACAGAACAAAATCAACATAAATATCTTAAGAATGACAAAGAATAGTAACATCTTAGAATAATAACATATAGAAGGATAGTGTCAGTACTTCGAACGTTCTAAACATGAATCTAAAAATACTAATGGCACGCAGACAATTACATACATACACACGCACACTACTATACAAATTATGAAATCAAATTTTGTTTTTATTAACATAAATCGTCGGAATACTTTTAAAAGTAATGTTAAAAACCTTTTTAAGTTTTTCAAATGTGTTATGACACCATTTGAATGCACAAACCGTCATAATTATCTATTTATTTTTTAAGAGTTTCGTACGTATGTGCAGTATAATGACTAGTACATTACGGAACGGTTCCGGCGTAAGCTCAATTAGGCTCCAATTGAAATGCTTCACTTTTTGTGTGCGAACTTACCTTCTATACGTTATTATTCTAAGAGTAACATTTTATTACTGTTTTAAACAAAAAAAATACTTGTTTTTGCATAACATAAACCATTCCTCTGGACTATTGCAACAGTCCCCTGTCACAGTTTTTATATAAAATCATCCATATATCAAAAACCAAAAAGAAGAGGCATAGGTATTTTGAAAATATATAATTACTTCACTATGGCCCTTTTTAAAAAACCATCATTAAAATTTAATAAATTGTTTTAATATTAAAATTATCTGTGTGACAGAGTAAGAATACAATCCTACATCTCTTTCTTATGCGAGGCAAGCAAATAATACACTGCAAGAGAAGGAAATCTTAAAATAAAACCCTATACCAACCCGTCTGACCAGTATGGTACAGTAGGTTGATGCCCTCCCCGCCCTCTATGGAGGAGGTGCGAGCTCAACAATGAGATGTATATGAGCTGAGATAATAAAATAATAATAATAAAATTTACTTAGAGACAGTCTTGTATGGAGGAATTTCCAAATAACAGAAAAACCCATATGTACATACACAGTGAATGGATTTCAAAATTTAATTGTCTACCTTTTATTAACTTTTTCTTATATACCAAATTATACCTTGAAAATCTTTATTGTTATATACATTATACCATAAACATATTGAAATGCCCAAATGAATATGTTTTACATGGATATTATTACTTCAAAGACACAATATAAATATCATAACACCAAAAAAATCAACCTCCGCTTTGTTTTTACTTAATTTATAAGAAGTCTTGATTTATTCTGATTCATTTTAAGTTAGAGGTTTAGATTTCACAGCTTTTATGTTTTAGCAATTTATCAAGCTTTGGTAGGCTGATTTATTTTTATAAACAATTTCAAGTTCATTTGTATTCTCTATAATTTATATCACAATTATGATAAAATAGGACAACAACAACAACAACTTAATTGTCATAATTGAAATCATAAACAAATAACAACTTAATTTGTTAATTTTCCTAACAACTAAAGACAACTTAAAAATAACAAAGATTACTATTTAAAAACCTATTGTGCCTATTTGTATTTAAGGAATGCAACATTTTTAATCCAAGTGATGTAAACTTTCGAAAGATTGAAAAGCTTACAGCAGCCTTTGTATTTTAGGTAAATAATTATGATGCTATGTACTTACCCAACACGAAAAGAACCGAAAGGTACAACATTTTCTGTGCCATCATCACGACCATGGTGCTATTGACGCAGGCGGGATCAAACCTCCCGACCCGACGCGACAATCCAATGTTATTTTTATACGCGGCCCCGACATCAAACGTCTAGTCTATTTAAGACATTCCGACTCCAAAGTACCTACATGTCAGATAAACAACGCACGTACGAATATAGCAGATTCGGGTACACTCACAATCACAATTATGCAGATTATTGCGACACAATACGTTTAAATCAATCTAATAACGCAAATTTCATCGATTTCGATGATTATTTAACAGAGTAAAGAGCCAAACAATTCACAAAATACAACACGAAAGCTTCCTTCGCATTATTTGACTGATCTGACGTTTACACTTAAGAGTTTTCACATTAAAATATTGTCCCGTTAAGCGATTGAGAGGAGTGATGACTGTTTTAATAATCAACCCGTGATCGTCTGTTGTTTGTGGGATCTGGTTCAGCTATAATATTTTGAATTATATTTGAGTATTATTAGATGACATCACTCTAGATTTAATACTTAAGGCCGGTATACACGACAACGATATATCGTAGCGATATAACTGCGCAAACGACCTTTACGAAACAAATTTTATATAAATAGAAGTTGCGTTTTTTGGCGGGTGGGTGAAAGCATCAAGTGGGGATCTTGTAATATATTCAATATCTAAATGTTTTAATGTACTCTATTAACTAATTTTCATCGCATTTATTGTAATGTGATGGGACAGTACTGCTGGGGTGTTGTAGTGAATGTATAAAATTGCTTTACAAATATTGCCGTTTTCCACCAAAATTCCCAGAACATACGAGCTGGATATAGATTTGGATTTAATTTACTGACGGATAACGACTAATATGAAGAAACCAAAGTGGAGAAAATGTTAACAGTAGTAGTGGTGTAATATTCGTTGACTATTGTATAATAATAATAATCTTTATTGTACCATTAACCTTCACAATTATATATGCCATACTATCTTTCGAAAATCAACTAGGGTGAAAGTTTGGCGGGATCGTGAATGTCATATGTTGATGTCATTTAGTGTTTTCACGAGTTATGTCAAATAATTTCGAAGCCATTTTATGTAACGTACAGAAATTGCTAAGTATGTTAATATTGTAACTGTTCTTTACACGTATTTTGATTGCCACCAGAATTTCCAGAAGATACCATTCAAAATGTAGCCATGGCACTTAAAAAAAGTAAAATGATTAATAGTCGGTGTTTAGTACATGTGTACATTAATTCAGATATTTTATTGTCGTTGCATTATTACAATTTATAAATGAACCAATAATAAAATCCACAAATATATTAGCTATAAACGAAAGAGCATTAAGAGCAGAAAGAGATTATCTATTTGTGTACTGCACCGACGTGTGTAAGTAAAGACACATAGCACGAGAGGGAGAGGGAGTGGTTAGCGCTGAGATTTATGATTCGTTTAAATAACGGCGCGTGTTAGGCAAGAAATATTTTTGATCTTTTGACGGGAATGTGAAAATGTCATGTAGTGTTTCTATGTTTTATTTAAAAACACTAAGAAGTATTTTAACGTGTTATATTAAATGATTCTGATGGCATGATCATTATGTAATATGATGCGACAACATGTTGAGATATGAATACGATATAAGAGTGTTTTACAACTATTTTAATTTTTCACCAAAATTCTTCAAAGATACTATTAACAGTGTGGCCAATGCGCTTTTGAAGGTGACGATTTTACGCACAGACGGACAATCATTAATATGTAGAATCTAAAGACATGAAAATAACTTATAATTTATAAAGAAAATAATTTACTTCGACACTGGCAACTTGGATATGCGATACCATTGAGGTATGTATGGGTACTTTTAAACGATAATGTATCGGTCATCACGTATTTATACATACTCTGTATCAATTGAAAAATATCGATGCTTACTTGCATCGAATCGTTTTTACAAAATTTAGAGTAAAAACCATAATAAGTACTTATTGGAATTCTTTAATTTCTTTAATTCTTCAAAAATATGATTTTTTAAAACATCGGCCTATTAGGCGATGTCATGCAGCAGTGAGTATTGTGCCGGTTTTGGAAAACAGCATCTCCTTTAAGAATATTGCCCAACGCTTCAGATTTGTACTCTGCTACATAGTTTAAGTAAAATTCCCTGGTAACACGAACTAGTAAGCCGTTTCTCTAAAAATGTACTGTAACTCCCAAAAAACTCTTTCATTCGTGAGTTCCTTTCATATATTAAGAGTCACGTGGCTCAGTTGCAATAGATATTCTTGAAGTATACCTATCGTATCTTCACAACATCAGTGAGCCTACTCTTGAAAACAATTCTAATTTCGAATCCGATTAAATTCCAATCTCACCAAACTTATATTTGGTACTCTTGAACAAAATCGAGAATGAATTCTTCACGTTCGCCATTGTTATTTTCACCAAATGTGCCGTATTTTCTTACTTTTATCGAGCTGGGTCACCACAAAGATGCTTTCTTGAAATTGTGCAACATTAATGATTTCAAACTACGTCAAAATCACGTCGGGAGTAGCAAATATTTGACTTAATCGACGAGAGTTGAATTCATTTAGTTTAGAAACGTTCCACCGATTTTGATTCCAATCGTGCGCTAGTGTCGCTTTCAAGAGTACCAAATTTTATCAAATTCGAGCTGCAATTGGATTTAGGGTTGGAATCGAGATTCAAGACTAGGCACATATATTTGTCACAAAGAAGCTTTTGAAATATGTCGACGAAGGTACTTTGTAATAAGGGGCTAGTGGTGACATTGGCTTGCTGCTTATTGATACATACAAGTACACTAGATCGATTCTTTTTCTTAGTCGGTTCGTTTTTGGCAGAACGGTCGTGATCATCATGTAGCATGGGATGAGGCAGATGTTATTTGCTTCACGATATTTCGCCATGTTTCTCTGTTTGAGGATATCCTAGTACACTCATTTAAAGGACCACCCACCTTACCCCTAAAGGGGGTATTCCGTCGGGCTGACCACTGACGTCAAGTCACCCTGCTCTGATGGTCGGCTCAACGACGAAGGCGACGTGTCACGGGTGGGTTACAGGTGGGTGTGCTTACGCCCCTCTGTCGCCCCGGACGGAGTGGTGCGAGGAGTGTGCCGACCGTAACCCACCCTAAAAATAGAAAAGGTATCAATACTTTGAATCGATACTATGTTGGTCGTTAAGTATCAGTACTCAATCAGTATCGATTGAAAAGTATCGATACTTACTGGTATCGCTATCGATACTAATTCTGGTATCAAAGCGTTTTTAAAGTATTAAGTACTTTTCGTAGAGTAAGTTTAAGAGGAAGTGATATCTTATAATTCAATTCCTTAGTCATTAGGAATTGCAAATCTGGCTGGCATGTAATCGATGATAAGTTACCATTTGTTATTACAATTTAGCTAAAAAAAACTCATCACGGGAACCCCGCAATGAAATCGAGTTCGCCGCCGCAATATCCTATATATACTTGCCAATTCGATACCGATAGCATTGTTTTAATCCGATACTATACTATTTCCATTTCTTTATTTTCTCGATGACAGCTCCTATGGAAACTTGAACGAGCGTCTTTTTTACATTATGTATACATTATTTAATAAAAATATGACGCTTACGCGCGTACAAGGTCATAGCAGAGTCGGAGAAACTGATAGGGATGGAGCTATCGATAAACGTAACACGATAAGAGACCCGATATTTTTTTACAAAGTGTAAGAAACTAAACTATTGCCGGATAATTTTATACAAATTTATTAACTAATATTACATTTCATTACAAGATGTAATTATATTATGTTGATTGTTCATTTATTTATTTTAATCAAAATCTGATGAATCGCCACTATCACTCGATGAGCTCTCCTCAACATTTATTATAAGTTCCTGTATTTCTATATTATCTAATGCCACATGAATTTCCCAATCCGACGCTATAATGTTTTGGGTTCTTCTCACAATTTTTTCCCAGTGTTCGGCGGTTACTTCCGCACATGCATTTTTTAATAAATCTAACATCTTGTTTGCCGTAAAAGGGGGATGGGTATTGTTTCGAGCAACGTGTCCTTTGATTTGTGCCCATATTAGTTCTATAGCATTGTACTGGCAATGATACGGCGGAAGTCGAAGAACCCAATGACCACAATCGGCAGCTATTTCGTCGGTAATATATCTTTTAGGGAGGCTTTTTTTAGATTTTAAAATATTCACTAATTGTACTTTTAATAAAGTATCATCCACATTTTCGCCATGACGTTTGAGCCAGTCAATTATCTCTTGTTTTTTATTGGCCTGCGTCGGTATTTTATCAATTTGTCTAGAGTGATATGTAGCGTTGTCCATAATAATTATCGACGGTTCTTCCAGAGATTGCACCATTTCTTTGAACCATCCTTCGTAAATCTCCGCGTTCATTTCTTCGTGGTAGTCCACTGTTTTCTTGGATTTTTTTTTTTTATTTTATTTTATTTATTAGGGACATAAAACAGTTACATGTTACAATGTTACAATGAAAATCTTATTAAATAATTTTAGCTTACATATAACCCACACTAATGTCCACATATTTGCATAAAAGTAAAGGAAGTTACAGACATGCACACTTTACAGTTTTCATACACTAGTACTCTCAAATAATACATCATTAACTTTTTTTTAAAGCTGTTCTTAGAATGTAGGAAAATATCTATATCTGAAAATTGTGTGTTATATATATATATCGGTCAGTCGTCGCAAAGGCGCTCGTGTTGCGTTAGTTTTGCACGTATCCAAGTGGAACAACCGAGGTACACGAGCTTGCCGTCGCATCACAGTTCTGGGCACTGTATAACATAACCTATTCGTAATCTCCACACAATCATATATGTTGTTACAAATGTTATACAACACCATAGTTCCGAGAAGTCGTCGTCTAGATTCTAAACTGAGAATGTTATAGCGTTGCAACATGGCAGCGTATGATACTTTGGAATTACGGCATTTATAATTCATTACTCTTAAAAATTTTCTTTGTACATTTTCAATTCTATCACTATATTTTTTATATATTGGATTCCAAATTGAGGTCACATATTCTAACTGGGA
Source organism: Lymantria dispar (assembly GCA_032191425.1). Lineage (NCBI taxonomy): Eukaryota > Metazoa > Arthropoda > Insecta > Lepidoptera > Erebidae > Lymantria > Lymantria dispar. The sequence goes on along the minus strand of CM063449.1, from coordinate 30,637,195 downwards.
ACGAACAAGAGTTTTATACAATAGCAAATAAGTAGAGGGACGCACAAAATCAACGGAAGATCTCATAACGAAACCATACATTTGAAGAGCTCTATTAATAACACTATCTATGTGGATATCAAAATGCAAAGATGAATCAAAAATCACTCCCAGGTCTCGCACAGCGGTGAAAATATTTAAACTATAATTGTGTAAAGAATAATTAAAATTAATTTTAGTTCTGTTTTTTGTGAATGATATGCTGTGACATTTAGCTAGATTAAGTGATAAGCTATTATCTATACAATATTTACAGAACCTGGTTAGATCGTCCTGAAGTAGTATGCAATCCGCTATACTTTTACAGGATTTGTAGATTTTGATGTCATCAGCATACATTAAGATATTGGAGTGCCTGAAACAATCCTTAATGTCATTTATAAACAATATAAACAAGAGGGGGCCCAAAATTGAACCCTGTGGCACACCTGACTTCACAAATACAGATTCGGATTCGTAACCATTAATAACAACCTGTTGTGTTCTATTAAAAATATAAGAAACAAACCAACGGAGTAGATTACCACGAATGCCGTTGAAAGCGATTTTATCTAAAAGGAGTTTGTGATCCACCCTGTCGAATGCCTTTTGAAAGTCTGTATACACCACATCAACTTGAATTCTACGATCCATATTATCAAATAAATTATTAGCGAAAATTGTGAGATTTGTTGTGGTAGACCGCTTTTGAACAAAACCATGTTGCTCGGGTATAATTATCTGATGCAAATGTGGATATATAGCGTTTCGAACTAGACGCTCAAAAAGCTTCGCCAGGGCGGAAAGTATTGAAATAGGTCGATAATTCTCCACATTACTTTTTTCACCACTTTTATAGATAGGGATAATAAGCGCACGTTTCCAAATGACCGGAAAAAAGCCGTCACATAAACATTTAATGAAAATAATATACAATGGAATACAAATGTTGTCAACAACTTTACTAAGGAAATACGGTGGCAAGCCGTCGGGCCCAGCACCCTTAGATACATCTAATGACTTAACTGCATTGATTATTGATTCCTTATCGATTATTATATTAGATAAGTTAATAGAGTTATTAGAAACACCAATAGGTGGTTTCCACGTCTTTGGATCGAGTGTAGAAGGTACGTGAACAGAAGAAAAAAAATTAGAAAATAATTTGCATATGTCCGTTGGATTATGTGAGGAAAGATTACCAAAATGCATATTTGCTGGATATTTTGATTTGAGCTTCCTATTGGAAACATAAGACCAAAAGCATATCAAATTTTTGGGTATGCTATCCTCAATTAATTGTATGTAATTACGATAACACCTAGTGGATTCTTTAAGAAAAAGTCGACGTTTGCATGCAAAGTTTTCGTAGTCGCAAATATTATGATATTTCTTCCATCTAATCCATGCGTGTTCTTTTTTCTTGAATGCATGTATCAGAGAGGGAGAAAACCAGATAGGAAATTTGGAATTCCTTCTCTGTGTAAGTGGAACAAAAAGACGAATTGTACTAAAAAGTTTGTCATAGAAAATATTGACAGCTTGTTCAGAGTTGAGAAAAGAAAGCGCTTCCTCCCAGTCTATCATGCCCAAATCTGTATTTATGGCGTCATAGTTGGCCTTGTAGTAATTATATCTACGGGTCGGATTATATTTCAATGGAATGAATCTCATACTCAAGTTTGTTGTCATCGCAAACTGTGGGTGATACATATCAGGATCCAAAAGTGCACTACAAGATACAACTTCACTAACAGTGTTAGAAATAAATAAATCGAGAATGCGTCCCAGATCATTGATGGTTGAGTTAAATTGAGAACTATTCGTCACTGACATAAAATTTAGCAAAAGTCGGCAGACAGATGTAGATATGTGCGCTGGTATATGATCAGCTATATTCAACCAATCAATGTCGGGTAAATTAAAATCACCAGCGATGTAGAAGCCATCCGTGGTCGGGTCATTAGCAATTGCCTGCAGCCTATCATATGCCTTAATAATCCTATATGCCGCAGCCTATAATAATCCTATATGATAAGGCGTTCACCTTTTCTCATTGGCACTGAACTAGTAGAAGCGGCGGTGTCGTCAGTCCAGTTCTTCGATAGTGTGTGGTTTGCATTTAACCAAGTCTCGTCAGTGAAAATAATATTTGACCAATCTGATATCTTTTTGGCTTCGCTCAAAAATTCGCAGCGAGCCATAGCAACGTCGCACAGTGGGTCGAAAGCAAGATTTTAGTGACTTAGAGACCAACTTTGGTTTTTTATTTTTTTCTTAGTGCGGATGGATAGAGCTCGTTAACGTCAATAATAATTGCCCTTAGAAGATTTTTCCTAAACTTGATAGTTTGGCCAGAAAAAAATATTTTGATTTTTTTTGTATGGAGCTGATCAGATAAAGTTAAATTTCTGCTAAGTATCGTTAGATCCCGCTTTTAAACCTTTTGTTCCTTAAACCTTGTCTAGTCTTCTATTATTTGATGCTATGAACATGTGCATAAAGTTGCAATTCTCCGAAATAATTGGATCAAAAAAATGAAAAGAATATATTAATATAAAAAGCTTTATTTTTATTTTCTTAAGTTATTTTAAGTTAAATTTAATATGGATTAGTAAGTGTAAGCACGTAATAATGCGCATAATTACTTAACAACTAATAATAATACATTTAAAAGGTTCCTAATTAGCTTTTAAAAATGTGTGAATATTTATCTAGATATTTCTAATTATCCATTTAATGACTGTAATTAGTTTAACCTTTCATATTAAAAAAAATGTGTTGTCACTTTTAGCCATTACTGTAATTTTAATGCGGATGATTAGTTAATGAGGGTAGTAGAAAAAAATCTATTACTGGAAGTATGAAATTACCATATTTATTATATATTAGCTAGTATTCGTTTATTCCTACTACTACTAACATCTCGTGTTTGTGATCGTCCCTTTTACGCTATAATGGAGAGTTTAGTGAACAATTTAGATTTATTTATGATTTTAAGAGATCAGCTGAAATCATTGTCGGATAGTAAAAAACTTTTCCAATTCCTACAACATAAAATCAATGTGGCAGAAGAGAACAGTGCTGAGCTGCAAAAATTTTGTACGCGATATTGTTCAAATATAAGTGCAAGATGGGAACGAAGTAGTCGCACATTATCAGAGTTTTAATCTGGCCCGAAGGAGTGATAGCTGAAGCTGTGAACACTGAACAGGAAGGGGTCGAGATTTGTGATACTGATAATGTTGAAAATTTATCACCATCTACAACAGAAGCTTCGACATCTACATTTACACCTCGAAAACCTTTCAAAGAATTGGGCTCCAGGCAAAAACGAAGACGCGTAGAAGAAATTAAAAAATCGCTTTCGTTATCCCCCGATGAAGTGAAAGCTGCTACAATTGCTAGTTTAAGAAACACCGGAAATGAGGATGTAGGCAAAATAATTAACCATTTGTTAAATCAACCAGAAGATCTGGAAAAAGTTGAGGAGTGTTTAAGTACAAGTAAAGCGAAAAGTAGTACATATTAACCCGATAAGGCCCTGTCTTTATTAGTTTCACTTAAATTAAGTAGGTGGCAGTATATAAACCTAAGAGAGGCAGCAAATGAAAATGGGTCTGACTTATATCCTTCTTATTATAAAATTAAACAAGCGAAGTCAAGATGTTATCCAGGGAAAGAAGATATAATTATAACAAGAAGGAGCTGCTATTAAATTGCAACCTTTCTCAACCTGACAGTCTCAAGACTTTTAGATGTAATTGCTTTGGATTTAAACTCGGCAACAGATTTTCTGCTTATAAGCAAATGGGGCTTTGATGGAGCCTCGGGTCAAAGTAATTACAAACAAAAGACTGAAACAGAGTTTAATGATTCATCTATTTTTATGGCCAGTCTAGTTCCTATTAGGCTTCAACACTGTGATGGAACAATTGTTTGGGAAAACGACCGACCTTCATCGACTTTCTATTGCCGTCCGATTATGTTTAAATTTACCAAAGAAACGCAGTCAACAGTGGCAACTATAAAAGCTGGCATAACAGAAGAAATAGAAAGACTTCAGCCATCAAGAATCAGTCAAGTTGAAGTTAAGCATCAATTGCTCATGACAATGATAGACAGCAAAATAACCTCGTATTTGTCTGACACATCCTCAGCTGTCTGTGACATTTGCAAATCAAAACCGACAGAGATGAACAACCTGGAATCACTTGCTCATAGAGAAAGGAACGAGGAAATGTTCCAGTACGGAATTTCATCTTTACATGTCTGGATAAGATGCATGGAATGCTTACTTCACATCGGTAAATATTTCTTACTTCATACTTTATTATCTTGTTATTTTATGCATCCTGTGACATTATTTTTTTAAGTGACATTTCTTTTTTAATTGCAGCTTATCGTTTGGAGTTTAAAAATTGGAGTTGGGGGGGATGATAAAGAAAAAATGTCGCTCAGAAAAAGCGCTATACAGCAGGCATTTAAAAAGGACTGCGGCTTATTTATTGATATAGTTAAGCAAGGAGTAGGCACAACCAATGATGGGAATACTGCCAGAAGATTTTTTAGAGATGCAGAAACAACAACCCGTATAACAGAAATTAGTAAAGATTTAATTGAAAGGTTTCACGTGATTTTTCAGACTGTTGGATCTGGAGAGAACGTAGACCTAAGTAAGTTTTCTGATTTTTGTAAAGGTACTGCAAAATTGTATGTACAGTTATATCCCTGGTATTATATGCCTTCCAGTGTACATAAATTGTTAGTACATGGGACGTATATAATTAAGGAGTTTGGTGCCATACCTATAGGTAAACTGTCGCAAGAGGCAGTGGAAGCTCGCAATAAAGATTTCCGGAAATATAGAGAGAGCCATTCTAGAAAGGTAAGTAGAACGGCGACAAATGAGGATATTTTAAACAATCTTCTTTTGTCGTCTGATCCAAAGACTGATCTAAGACCTCGAATGGTAAAACAACATAGAATGGTTTTCTCTCCAAAAGTCAAAGAGCTTCTGCTGAGTTTTCCCACAGAAGCCGATATAGATTTTATTAATGTAGATAATTTACAAGATAATAATAGCGATAGTGAATAAGGATTCTAAGTTTTTTTTTTTATTTTAGTTTGTGTTGTACTGGTATATTGTTAGTTTTAAGTTTACTTTTGTTAGTAATAAGTTACGTTTCCCTTTATTAATTTGTTAATTATATATTTTTATTATTGCTGTGTGGTAGCGGCTTCGAATACTACCAACCCTTGCTTTGCTCGTGGGTGTCGTAAAAGACGACTAAGAGCCCTAGATTGACCCGGACCAACTCCATCTGGTACCATTTGGGTCAACGATTACATTCCCAAGGAGGGTTGACGTCAGGCAGGCGGCCGATCATAAAAGTCATTGCCGAAACTTTTTGCAATATGTCAAAACAGATGACATATTGCGTCGACCCCAAGTAATTGGGATAAGAGCAAGATGATGATGATGATATATTTGTATTATTATTATGTACCTGTACTTACTATTCAGTATTAAATCTAATTTAAAAGAATATTTTATAATCTAATTACAGTCATTAAATGGACAATTAGACATTTATAGATAAATATTTACACATTTTTAAAAGCTAATTAGGTATCTTTTAAATGTATTGTTATTAGTTGTTAAGTAATTATGCGTATTACTGTGTGCTTGCACTTACTAATCCATATTAAATTTAACTTAAAATAACTTAAGAAAATAAAAATAAAGCTTTTTATATTAATATATTTTTTAATTTTTTTGATCCAATTATTTCGGAGAATTGCAACTTTATGCACATGTTCATAGCATCAAATGATAGTAGACTAGACACGGTTTAAGGAACAAAAGGTTTAAAAGCGGGATCTAACGATATTTAGCAGAAAGGACAATGGGCAAAAATATATGGCGCTTGTCCCATCGGCGGCCACATCTGTCCTATATATTTTTTAGTCGACAATTATGTATATATTAAGACTGCAAAAATTTTTTCGGCAACTTGTTTAGATAAAAAGTTATAAAGCGTTGATCATATAAAAAAATCGAATTAATTAAACCGAAAGTACGTAAATGATAAAACGTAATGCATGTCTAAGTATAAGATAATGATGGATTAAATAAAACTAAAGGTTAATTGGTTATTAAATACATCGATTTATTGACAGACACATATACAATGCTCGTATATAATGCTAGTATTCCTTTAAAAAAAGAAAATGATGGGATTCAATTGTCGTCTACAATAATATCGTTTAAAAAATGAGCTGGTAAACGGATATCTTCCTCTTGGTTTCTCGCCCACCCTAAATACCACACTACACACATAATGTGGGCACAGCAACCAAGAGTTCGCTTACCGCTTAGACAACTGCAATAGTAGTTTTCTATGGCTTCTCTGCCGCTTTTCTCTCTATCTACTATAATGTACGAATAATATATTTTTGACCTAGTATGTCTAGATTGTATTCGACATCTTAGCAGCCAAACATTTGTTGCTGTGATGCCGCACCTGCCTAGGCCTGTAACATCGGGGTCCCTATACGTTTCTATATTATAGAGACCTTGTCGCACATGCTCCGCATAATAGCTGCGGGCTAGCTTCACTTGGTATGTACCAAGTGCAAAAATGGTTAAATCGTCCTCAGTCAGCAAAGGAAAATCACTTATGTTAGGTTGGTTTCCTGTAATGCTATCGAAACTAGCCCGTCTACGATTAAGGTTGTTGGCTAGGACATACTCTGCTAGGTTATTTGGTTGGTTTACTCTTTGGTTTATAACTTCTATAAATGTTTCAGCGTGAACGTTATCTGACAATGGTTCTCTGCAAGCATTCAATAATGCAGCACCTATTCTAAAATCTGTCATCATATGAGGCAAAGCACGATTGAAAAAGTCTTGTCGGAATAGTTTAAAATCGCGTTTGAACCAACCATTTATAACTTCAACAACCCAGCGGCACATAGTAACCAACCTAGACTTATTCGCTTGTTCTGTCGTCAATTGATCTTCGTCTCGATTTTTTGTTTTCGGTAAGTGAGCTTCATAACCATAGGCATGTAAGTCGTCGATTACGTCGCGAAACCCACGGTCTAAGATGAACACATCTCCATGTTCAAAAAACCAATGGAAAGGATTTCCTTCGTCGTCAATCATATTTTTCATTATTTGTGCATCTGATTCTATGGCTGAATATGGCCCAAAGGCATCTAAAATGTGGCCATCGCAGCACACTATTAAAAACGGTTTCAACAAATTCGTGTATTTGTGTAGACTATATGATCGCTTTTGGAATAAATAGTTTGCGGACTTTTGTATATATATATAAGTGGCGTCTGCTATCACAATTGCCTTTCTGTTTAAGGCATTTGCATTTCCAAAAATTGCATTTGGAACTTGTAGGTTTCGGTTAGCTACATCAATTCTATTGAGATGATCATAACCAAGATGCCGGGGAACGAAGTCCAGTAAAAGAGAGTCTCTGGCGAACGTTAAATGTCGTTCTAGGGTTCTACGGCTCATATTAAAAAGCGTCGCCAGCCTTTCATTTGCTTCACCGCTTCGCAGTTTCATTAAGTAGCATGCCAAAGATGTTTTCGGGCGTGTTGATACGTTCGACAATGAAGGAGTTTGTTCCAAAATATTCATAAATTGGTCTCGACTAACGCCTAATCGGATGTATACTTCATTTGGGTCCATGTCATCTATATTATCAAAATCTAGTATAGATCCTCGAAGCACCGCGATTTTCATGAGGCTCATGATATGCACAAAATGTGTGGCATTGAAGTCGTGGAGCAAGTTAGGGCTGTCAATTATTTGATCCCAATCATTGGATACCAAATGATGATCGCAAACTCTTGCACTATTTGGAATATAAAAATTAAAATGAATCAAGAATGTCACTTTAATGTTATCCGGAATCCTTCGGAGATCCGTTCGTCTGCAGTTTTCATACATACAACGCGTTGCTGTATTAGGGAGTCTTGAATATTCTTCAATATGTAATACACATTCGTGTGGACGGTCTTCTCTTGGCTGCGCAGCTCTTTCTGCCCGTTGCCAGCATGGTCGACAAATGTACTCCTGACCATTGTATTGTATCTGAAAATGAGAGTATTACAATTAGTTAAAACGCTTAGTTATTTTCATTGAACGCTGTTCAAACAAAGCGAAATATAAAGAAAAATATTTTACTCGATTGCCTAAGCAGTATTAATTATCTCGCTTACTCATACGTAAATACCGATACTTCTATCCCGTTCTCGCCCCGTGGATCAAACGGAACGACAACGTCGCCGCGTCGGTAACAGTTTACTTACTACTTACAGCTAAATGTAATCTCAATGCGCGAGAGTTAAAACACTGTGACCACCTCAAGTTAAACAGTACTATATTGTTGACGTGACAACTAAGAAATAATGATTTCGTTTGATGTACTTACCTGATGTTCAGAGGTAAGAGCTTCAAAGATATATTGGTCTACAGCGGGATGTTCTTCAAACCGAGCACGGGTTATTTCGTATCTTCTTCTGTTTATCACGGATCGATTACATAAAATACACACTTGGCGATTATCTGCCATTGTTATAGGAATCTGCTTAAAAAAAGTCCAAAAAAACGAGCACAAGTCACCAAGATAGATATTAACAAGTCCGATATGCAAGCCAGAGTCAAAAGAAATTGTCAAACAATAATAATCGCACAGTACTCAACGAAACAAATGTCAACGATGGACTGCGCTATGCGCTCGAGCATAACGGTAATCGCCGAGTGCGAGCGGCGCTCGTCGCTGATTGGTTGACGCATGAAACATGGCGAGACCGATTTTAACAAAGGTTCTTAGACCTCTAATAGAAAAAGTATTGAATATTAGGATACATAAATAATAATGAAAAAAAAAAATAGTATTGTAATAATAGTATTTTAACTATATTTTTTTTCCCAAACGGTATTTCATAGTACTCCTTGAACAATATTTGTTGTCAAAGATCTCCCCTTTCAAATGACACTAGTTTCATTGATGGCCGCTCATGGGCCGCAATGCCCATTGTCCTTTAACTTTATCTGATCAGCTCCATACAAAAAAAAATCAAAATATTTTTTTCTGCCCAAACTATCAAGTTTAGGAAAAATCTTCTAAGGGCAATTATTATTGACGTTAACGAGCTCTATCCATCCGTACAAAGAAAAAAATAAAAACCAAAGTTGGTCCCTAAGTCACTAAAATCTTGCTTTCGACCCACTGTGCGTCGTGACGCTCCATCAATATTTTACGTTTGTCCGATTTTTATAAGAAAATCCAATTTCTTTCAAAACTAAGCTTAATGACGATTTTTGGCCATGGAACAAACCACGTTCACGTAAAGAAACAACAAGTTTTTTAAGTGTTGGAATTTCTTTGCGCAAGTAATAATCATATATATGACGACGAATAGCGTCAGCGTCGAAGTTGTCAACCGATGTCACACGACGTGGTTAGCGTTTCTTCTTCGGCGTACGAAGCTTATTTGCTTGCATGCCGCTTGTACCGTAAGCATCGGTAGTAATTTTTGAAACAGTAGGTCCACTAATTCCTAATGCGGCCGCAACACGCTCTCGCACTTGCGACAGTGGTAATAGCGGGCCACCATTTTGATATTCTGCTTCAAAGTAATTACGAACCTTGATCACCAGTTCTCTCGCCTGACTTTTCAGAACAGATCCTTTAGGCATTTTGATATTTGACAGCTGGGCAGCAATCAACACGGAGGAACACAAAATACACAACGTAACGTATGGATAATGTGAAAAATCTCAGCGAACAGAAATGTAGTGACCATATAGCACGACCGTCTTGTTGCGAGTGACAGATTAAAATAAATACAAAATGGCGGTGGGTCATTGAGTGTTCCCAGCTTGAAAAAATATATTTGAATGTTTTTGTTGAATTTGATTTTGTTCAAAACATATATGCGATCGATATCATTACTTATTTGGTCACAACACTACAACTATCAAATTAGAACTGTCATCGAGAAAATAAAGAAATGGAAATAGTATAGTACTTCGTATCGAATGTTGGTGTTACATGCTACTAGTAGTAGTAACGATATAATATGAGTACTTGTTGGTATCAATAATTCATCCCTACTCGTATCGTTTTATATTAGGGATGTGACTTGGAGGGAAAATAATCGAATTTTGTTCTTTAAAATAAATCGATTATAAAATAATCGATTAATATTTTTTTTTTTAGGAAATTAGTGCTTTATTTTCTAATATAGTATGAAATACTGCATGCAGTATCGTGATGATTTTTTTTTAGGAAATTTGACAGTGAAATAATCGATTAATTTCGATCGAATTTCGAATGATAAAAATCGATTATTAATCTTTTTTTTTTATTTTAATAATCGATCGTGAAAATCGATTCTTACAAAAAATAATCGATTAATAATAGATTTTTTAAAAAATCGATAATTTTTCGCATCCCTATAATCCCTATTTTATATACTGGCAAGGCAACAATCAACTCAGCTCCTATTAGTAGCTGATTGTCAAACCAACATAATAAAAATATTTTTTATAGTTGTCACAAAATAAAAGGCCCGATTTGATAGTTCACGCCCAAGAAGTTTTCTATTTTTTACCGATCGAAAAGTTTTGAAGGTAATTACATTTTTCATTGACGAGTACCGCCCACTGGCCTAAGTGCTGTGGCATAACGATTTTTTTCATATTGTCCACAGACTATTAATAATCGATTAAGGAAAAATAAATCGATCAAGATATATTTTTTAAGGCGGACTCGTACTTGGCCGGTGTTATTAATTTGAATACTAGTATTTAGACCAACTAATTACAGAATTTCACCAGCTGTGTAGTGATTTTTACTGAAAATTCGAGACGTCAATATTGACAATATGAAAATGAAAGAATATATATATGGGTGACGATAGCTCAACTGACAATTTTGGCTCATCATCTTAAGAAAATGATTGACTGAAGATTCACTTTTTCTCGATATTTTTTGTGATTGAGTGAATGTTATTGTAACAAAAATATTAAATGATAGAAAAATGACCATTCATTTCAAAATATCTACAATATCACAGTTTAAGTAAAATTTTCAAATCAGAACTTTAATCCAATGCGCTTTACAATACATATTCAAATCGATTATATACTCATATAAATTTCATTCGATTTATCGTGAGTATTGAGTACTGAGTCGTATGGTCATCACTAAATACATTTTTTTTTTTGTTTGGATCGCCCTTACGGGCAGGCTAAAGTCTTTTCGACCATACTGCCTTGTCTTACGTAGCTTATTTCTTTACATATTATTTACTTCTTCATATTGTATAACTTATTAACAGTCATTATCCGTCAGTAAGTCAAGTCGTTATCATTAATTAGGCACTGAAAACCTAATTAGATGATTTCTCTGGGAATTCCGGTTGAATATGAAAATACACGTAAACCACTCTTATATCACATTCACCACACTTCAGCACTTTAATTATATTATATTTCATAAAATATCAGCAAAATTATTCAATATAACACTATAAAACACTAAAAAAATGAATATAATACGAGAGCTTAACATGACATTTCCAAATTCGCGCCGAAACTCCTCACTAAATACGTCGGTAAGACCAAGTGTCAAAACGGGCCTCTTATTTTGTGACAACTATAACTTTGTTTATTTGTTATGAGATGTCCTTCTTTTATTTAATACCGGTAAAGGGCGAATTACCTATTCATTTACTAGAAGCTATTGTACAGAATAGACTGATGCATTTAAAAACTATATTTTACAAAGAAGACCCTGCCGTTTACAACGAATATGTAGTGGAAGGAAGTTTATACGATAATGTAGGACATTTCGTACTATGTATCTTAACAATACTATGTGAGAATAGAGAGTTTTTACAGTTCTTCGTGAATACCGAATGCCAACAATTTAAACATAGACTTGGCACTCTGACAGCATATGACATGAGATCTTTTTCAAAACGACTACTCAGAACTATAAAAAAATACCATACAAATAACGTTCCATTATATATACATTCTCTTCAAGTATTATGTCAGCGTTTAATGTTAAAAAATATAGCACAACATATTATTTCAGAATGCAATGTTAATTGCGCTGTTCATAGTTTTTGTTTAAATTTCAGACAATGCCTTCCTTTTGTAGCTAAAAGACAAGTTCAACTTAAAAATGGACACGCAATAATACCTTGTGGTAGATGGAAACAACTAATGCTGATATTATTTAATGAAAATCTAAAGAATAGATTAAACCATACTAATTTGGACCCACTTAAGAGTGATCCCCGTATAATGTCATTACTAAATAAAATAGGGAGCGAATTGTCTACAGACAGTGTTATAACAAATATTTTAATGAGCAAAGATGTTGATAGTGCCTCAATTAACTTTCCCCTGTGTATGTTAAATTTACATGAAAACTTAAGAAAAAAACACAGACTGTCTCATTCACAGAGGTTTTACTACAGTTTATTTTTGAAAGATATTGGAATGCCGATTCAAGAAACAATCAATTTTTGGAGATCAGAATATAAATTGAGTCCAAATGGTCACCATAGTTGCTGCCACAACTGGGAAAAGGATGAAAAAAAATATTTATATGGAATCAGACATATGTATGGTTTAGAAGGCTGTAAAAAAAATTATACTTCTGTAAACTGTGAACGCATTCAAAGCATAGACAATGCTTGCTCAGAAGGCGGTTGTCCGTTCAAAACATTTGATGATTCTAGAATGATTCCACTTTTAAAAAATCCTAAATTAAATCCTGAATTATTGCTATTGCAAATTAATGATTTAAAAAGTAAACATTTATATACATCAGCTTGCATGCTGTTTTTAGAAACTAATTATTTAACGCCCAAGAAATGTGATAATAATTCTAGCATTAATTTTACTCCTGTTAAATATTATTTAGCTGCTTCTAAAAATAAAATGTGTTTATAGTATTTACATTAATTTAAATTAACACAATATCGAGAAAACACTAATAAGCAATTAGTGCACAATAATAATCATTAAATAATAATATAATTATTATAAATACATTTTAATTATTTGTTAGTATTATTAGAATAGGTACTTGTAGGTGTATTATTATATGATGTCTTTCGACTATTTAATTTATTAATAAAATTATGCAGTTTTATTAAGAATTTCTTTTTCGCCCCCACCTATCTTTTTCCTTGGCCTTCCAAATGATGCCATTTAAACAACCATTTTAGGAGTGGTAGGACCACACTGTCGACAGTTATCTGTCTACAGCCGCGGGCCGGTCCGTCCGGGGCAGTACCACACTCGCAGAAAATCGACGTCTGAGTAGCAGCGATTTGTTACTGCGCTTCGTTGGGTGAGCGAGAGATCCGGAAGCCCAACTTTCTGAGGGTGTTTGCGTGTTGAGGGTTTTGGTGGTGCCCGTGGTATCACCGAGCCTCAATGCACGCATTCACACTCCCTTCACTTTCTTCGCGGTAGGCAGCGGACTTACATCCAACAGTTCCCTACAAGTTTTAAGATGTTGTTAGTCCACTTAGTGGTGGGTTGTTTTATGCAACTTTAGAACTTTTTCATTATTTCTTTGTTTTACCATTTTCTACTATGAGGGTTTCAGTAGGTAACATAGTATTGTCAGCATGATCAATAAGCATTTTTTTTTATTGGTAATGGTAACAATAAAAAAATTTGCTCATTGATTGTGCGGGAAACTTCTTTTCCAATATACCGTGTTTGAAAACACAGGTCTACAATCAATGTTTTACCAGTGATGACTTACGGCACGGAAACGTGGTCCCTAAATGTAGGCCTCATAATTAAGCTCAAAGTCGTTCAGCGGGCTATGCTGGGCATTTCCCTGCGAGATAGAATCCGAAATACGGAAATTCGCAGCAAAACGGGTTTAACCGACATAGCCCGAAGTATTACCCCGCTGAAGTGGGAATGGGCAGGCCTGACGAACCGCCAACCGCTGGAGAAGAAAGGTTCTCGAGTGGCGACCACGTATCGGACGACACAGTGTAGAATGCCGCCCCATTAGGTTAACTGACGACCTGGTGAAAGTTGATGGGCGTCTTGGATGTAGGCGGCACAGGACCGCACTTTGTGGCGCAATATGAGGGAAGCCTACGACCAGCAGTGGACAACGATAAGCTGAAATGATTATGATGAATGGTAACAAACGAGCAAGCACCGTACGCGGTGGTAAGTGATACTGTTACTTAAAGACTTGCAATACCAGGGGCACAGCTAGGCCGCTGCCTAATATTACAAAATAAAGGCAGAGAACTGTCAGGGTGGCTTTACCACTTGTGTAGAAACATGCTGACAGCGTCAGGGTCGGACTGGGCCGGATGGGCCTGGGTGGCTAAGCCCAAGCCTGGGGCCCGAGACTAGATAATGGTGGATGGCATACTATCGGAAAATACTGAGAAACAAACTGACGTGCATAAAATATAAAATTTAATTATCAACGATGTAATAAATTATTAGCTACGGACAATAGCCCATCAGGTTACCCACTAACAGTACTAAAGGACCTTCCTTGATAGGCGAGTTTCATACAGGACTTAACTCAAGCTCAGTTCAAGGTCAAGTATAGCAACCTTTCTTTTTGAAGCGATAACTTTTTTAGCCGCGTTGGGTATTTTTTGCTAGGGGAAAATCTACCGACATACTTATAGCAGTATATCCGTAACTATAGAGCCGACATATAGTGCTGTATAGTATTATACCTATCATATAATATAAATAATATGATTTTATATTAATTTTTATTTCAATGAAATATTTTGTCATGATCTTGTACAGCCTGTAATATTCTTCGATAATAAAAAGCCGTGTAAACATGCATATTACTGTTGCTTGGTGTGTCAATGGATGTGAAATCCAGATTGATGTTGATCATTTTAATTCAAGCATTATTAAATTTCAATTTTTAATACTAAAAGTTCTAAGTTTTCATTTCTATTGGCAGTCTCTATAACTGCCAATTTTTTTGTTTTTCTTTGGCAGGCTATAGAGCGCCTCGCGCTGTCCATCCCGTCTGGGGTTACTAGAGAGCGACACGCAACCCCATAATGCGCCGTATTACCTCCCTTTCACTATTTTTTTGTTGGGACTAATCCCACCACACATTCCCACCATTGTAACTCCTGTAAGCCAGGATCCACAATGGTCTCCATAAATGACACCGAGGTTTGACCCTCAGGCAGTCCCGGGATATGATTTTAATTGTCTTGGGACCCGCAACAAATTTAATTAGAAAAGATTAAAGAGGAGGAGTTGGAAAGAGAGATTCCACTTCCCTCCCAGGCAAAGCGGGAGACAGGAAAACAAAATGACTAGTCAGCCAATAAGTAAAAAGGTGTACAGCTACGATAGCGCAGCAGTACGGCACCACGGATACGGAAGAGCTTAACGGGGCCTATATGTGAGCGTTAAGATTGATTGCTACAGTAGATATTGTCGCGAAAGCGAAGTAATGTGAGAGTAAATAAATATAAGATTGTAACAATAACAAAGAATATTAGGCCCACAATGGGCGCGCGCGCGCGGTGGCGCAGTGGCTAAGATCGAACGAGAGCAGGCAGTCGCAGAGTTGAGTGCCAGTCGTCGTAACAGTAACACGTGAGTAATATTTTATTGTGTATACATTATATTCTTACTCCGTCACCACACGGAAAACTTTCCGTGTGGTGACGAAGTAAGAATACGTGAACAAGAATACAATTCACCACCCCCTATCTTACCCGTGGGTGATCGTACGAGACGACTAAGGGATATAAAACGCATATACCATCTATGCGAGAGAAGGAAAACTCGAAATAAAACCCTATACCAACACGTCTGACCAGCGTGGTATAGTAGGTCAAGTACCCTTCCATTATGGAGGAGGCCCGAGCCCAACAGTGGGACATATATGGGCTGAGATGATGATACATTATATTCGATCGCATTATATGAGTCACTAGTATAGTTAAGTACCAGTGTTTATCAGAGGCTATTTCAATGTAATGGTATATAAGGTATTAGCGAGAGATATCAGTGTTAATATATCTGAATACGAGATTCGCATATATTAGCAGACCGAGTTTAGGCACATCGGAGTACAGAATCAGATGTGTCTGAATTTCAGAGCAGAAAGCAGATCAGTGTTGATATATTTAAATACGAGATTCAAATATATCGGCAAACCGAGTTTGGGCATATCGGAGAACAGAATCAGATATGTCTAAATTTCAGATTCTAAGAGCGAGGCTCGGGATGGCTGTAAGGGGAGGCAGGAGGCCATTTAAGGGGTGAAAGATCCCCGACCTGAGAGATTTAAGGGGTGAAAGATCCCCGACATTTAAGGGGTGAAAGATCCCCGACCTGAGAGATTTAAGGGGTGAAAGATCCCCGATATTTAAGGGGTGAAAAATCCCCGACCTGAGAGATTTAAGGGGTGAAAGATCCCCGACCTGAGAGATTTAAAGGGTGAAAGATCCCCGACCTAAAAGATCTGTGTTTCTGCGCCAGTATATTGAAATAACTAAGAGAGGCAGGAGGTCATTTAAGGGGTGAAAGATCCCCGACCTGAGAGATCAGTGTTTCTGCGCCAATATATTGAAATAGCTAACTGAACCTATTGACATGTATATAAAGTGTTGTTGTTTAGATATCAGAGTTTAACATATAACATATTCGCCATGTACTGTGTTTTGTAGTACTTCGGCGACAGGTATGGCAGAAACGCATGAACGCACGGCAATTTTCTCGAGTTACTACAAGGTCCGTATAGTATACTACCCCACAGGTGACTTGCAAACTGTTTAACATAAGGTTACGCTCGTTTCGCCAGAGATCGCACTCCCAGAGAATGTGATGTGCTGATTGTTCATACTCGTGGTCAGATGTGGAACATTGACATAATGGTGATGGTACGAGTTTAAAAGAAAATAATTTACTTTTAAAGTTGCCATGGCCAGTTAAAAATTGGGCCACGAAGTGGTCAACCTTCAGCCACACCTTCTCCAGGCGCTCCCGGATGCATGGAAAAATAGATAAAGATGACGACCTTTCGATGATGAATCCCTTCTTTCTTGCCATTCAGTTAAAAGTTCCTCATAGACAATGGATTGTGGTGCAAACAATCTAGCAATTTTATTTCGGTCGCGCGGTAGAAGAAAATCTGTATTCATACTTTCCTTTGTGGTGTAATACATTGACGCTCGTCTCTGAATCTCTAAATCAACCGGAAGTACACCCGCGAGTACTGGTAAGGCCTCGGTACTAACCGTTCTATAGGCTTTACATAAGAATATTAGGGCCAATCGTTGGCTCTGTAGTAATTTAAGACGAGCCGCCCCTATGGTGGCCCTATCGGCCCATACAGGTACAGCGTAACAAATATACCCCAAATATGTGGCCATGTATATGGTTTTAAGTGTATTAAAACGAAGGCCCCAAGTAGATGTGGATATTCTAGTACGCGCGTAGAAATTTCGTTTCGCTTTTTCGCCTACAGTTTTAATATGCTCGATAAATGAAAAATTTTTTCTAAGACTAGGCCGAGATAGCAAACTGATTCTTTCTTTTTGACAGCCATATTATTGAATTTTATACGCGCCGCCGATTGTAAATGTCCTTTTAATAAAAGATATGTTTTTTGTGGTGCGAAGGCAAGCCGGTTTCGTGTACCCCAATCGAATATATCATTGAGGCATGTTTCCGCTAATTTCTCTAAACCATCCCTTGTGTTCGATTGTATAAGTAAAAGTCCGTCGTCTGCATAGCCGATCAGTAGACAATCTTTCGGTAGAGGTAACTCTAGAAGATCGTCAAAACCTAAATTCCATAGATATGGACTTAATACCGAACCTTGAGGGCAGCCCATCGTCAGTGGTTTCGACACAGCATGGTGACCAAGTTTCAATTCAGTCAAGCCATTTAAAAAGTACGACTGTATGATGTGGTAGATATTTCAATAGCAACCACGAGCCTTTAATTTAAGAAGTAGCATTGGCCACCAGGCGTTATCGAAAGCACCTGAGATGTCCAGGAAGACACCTAGTACGTATTTAAAAACGGATGCGCTAATGACACGTCTTACCGCAACGGCCGCGTCGATAGTTGATTTGCCGTGAGTGAAGCCGAATTGTTTATGATTGAATGTTGGTCCACCCGGCAATAAACGAGGAACAATGAGACGTTCTAAGAGCTTGCCTAATGAAGGCAGTAAGGTGATTCGATCGATATGACTTCGGGTCGTCTGGTGGCTTATCACCGCCTTTAGGAATTATACGTATATAACCGCGACGCCATATACGAGGAAAAATGCCTTCAACTGAAGGCATTTTAACTATGCAACGCTTAAAAATTATTAACATTGAGTCGACCGATGCTCGACTAGATTCTTTGATCATTTTATTTGATATTTTATCTTCGCCAGCAGCCTTGTTGAGGGGAAGAGTTCTAACGGTATTCATAAACTCGGCAAGAGATGAAAGGTCAGACATAGGCGAGAGAGGTGGCTCGGCGGCCCATGCACGTATTTGTTTATGATGTTCGTTGTCGACTGAGATGTCATCGTCTGGGATTAACGTATTTAATAAAACTTCCGTGGTCTCCTCAATACCCGTAGTGTGTTTACCGTTCACTTTAATGTTTTGTATGTACGCTAAGTCGACTGATCGATTCGCTTTAAACTCGTGATATAGTGGAGACCATGGACCTTCACTTTCTAATCTCTCCACAATCTTATTTAACAAAGCGTCTTTCGATTTTTCTACTGCAATCCGGTTGCGATCCCTTTCACTATTGAGCCGACCACTGGTATCGAATCCTTAATGTCCGTCGCCAGGCCGGTGGTGATACCCTTTCGAGTACTCTTCCTTCCCGGCGCCTCCCGGAGAGTCGCCCTCACGCGGTCTACCCCTCTGCGGATGACGGAGTATTCTCTGGTCGGATCACCCGCAGCCTCAGCTAGGGCGGCATCAAGGTCGCCTGCCACGCTCAAGACGCTGGTGGCGAATCGTGTCCCCCGTAGAGTAGTTCCTCCCGCCGCCTCCTTTCGCCTACAACTGTCTTGCAGATATCGGTGACCGTCTCCCAGTATCTGATCACGCGACACACACCTCGAGTGTGTGCGCCGTGTATTTATTGCAATCGCAGTGGTGACAGGACAGTGAACTTTCCCTCCTTATGGACTTGTGCAGGTATTTGGCGAAGCAACCGTGCCCTGTTAAGACCTGCACCAGTTGGAAGAAAAGCACTCTGTGCTGCCGACTCAACCAGGTCCGCCGTAAGCGACTCATTTTATTTATTTATTTAAATCTTCTGCACACAAAAAAGGTACACGGTGGACTTAACGCCTTAGGCATTTTCTACCAGTCGACCTAGGGTGGAGCAGAAATAAATTAGGCAGGTGCAATTCAATGTGAGCAATGATTTCTGGTATTCGGTTATCCGAATAAAGCAAATTTATAAAATCTTATACCTAATACAAACAGACAATACATATATACTTAGATATAATCCCATATATACATATATAAATACATAAATACATGTATATACACAAATACAAATATATATAAATTTTATAAACAGTAGAGGTAATTCATTATTGATGAGTCGACTTCGTCAGAAGATTCAGGTATAGTCGCTTGACCATAGCCTTAAAACTATCACGACTAGCGGCCATTTTGATATCTAATGGTAACGCATTCCTGAGAAGAATAGCCTGAATATAAAAGGAAGAGTAAACCAGATTAGAGGAGTGAAAAGGACAGTGAAGAAGAAGAGTTTTTGAGGAATGGAGATTACGGTCATGAGTAGTGCAAAGAAAATGAAAGTTTTAAGTAGGGAGGAACATTAGGAGAGTTTAAAGTAGAATACAGTAAAGAAAGAGTTCGCAAGCTTCGTCTTTGTCTAATCGGTAGCCAGTTAAGCCGAGAGCGAAATGTGGAGACATGGTCGAATTTGCGCAGGTTAAAAACGAATCGAATGCAATTGTTGAGAAGTCGGTCCTGTTTATTGAGCAGATCTGCATTCAGGTCGAGGCAGCACACATCAGCATAATCGATGATATGATGACGAAGGTTTGAACCAGCGCTATCTTAGTCTTCATACCAAGAAAGTTCTTCAGCGAGCGAAGTGTTCCTGTGACTGTGTTCGATACGGTAGTGATCTGCGTTTGCCACTCCATCGTCGAGTCCAGAAATAGGACGAGATTTTTGACGTGTTAACTATAAGGGATCACTGTTCCATTATAGACAATGGATGGTAATCTATGAGGATCAAGTCTGCTGATTATCCGAGGACTACCGAGTACAATACATTGGCACTTATCTGTATTCACTGCCAAGCCAAACCTTGCACCCCAAACGCTTATAGCTAATAGATCCCAGTTGATATTTGCGATAGCTGACTGTACATCATCTGGCCTGGCATGAGAGTACAGTTGTAGATCATCGGCATACAAATGATACGCACACTGAAGTTCTGAGGTTATAAGAGTAATAAAGAGAGGGAAGAAAAGAGGAGAAAGTATACCGCCTTGAGGGACGCCAGAGCCCAAATCGCACCAATGGGACAAAGTATCGTCGATACGGATGGACTGTTGATAACCCTGAAGATAAGATGAGAACCATTCCAAAGCATCCGATGAGATCCTGTAATGGTGCAGAATAGATAGTAGGATATCGTGACTGGCGTTAAAGACATTAGAGAAGTCTACCAGGACCAGCACGGTGATGCTAGTATCCTCCACGGCACACAGGGGGTCGAAAGCAAGATTTTAGTGACTTAGGGACCAACTTTGGTTTTTTATTTTTTTCTTAGTGCGGATGGATAGAGCTCGTTAACGTCAATAACAATTGCCCTTAGAAGATTTTTCCTAAACTGGATAGTTTGGGCAGAAAAAAATATTTTGATTTTTTTTATGTATGGAGCTGATCAGGTAGAGTTAAATTTCTGCTAAGTATCGTTAGATCCCGCTTTAAACCTTTTGTTCCTTAAACCTTGTCTAGTCTACTATCATTTGATGCTATGAACATGTGCATAAAGTTGCAATTCTCCGAAATAATTGGATCAAAAAATGAAAAAATATATTAATATAAAAAGCTTTATTTTTATTTTCTTAAGTTATTTTAAGTTAAATATAATATGGATTAGTAAGTGTAAGCACGTAATAATACGCATAATTACTTAACAACTAATAATAATACATTTAAAAGGTTCCTAAATAGCTTTCAAAAATGTGTGAATATTTATCTAGAAATTTCTAATTGTCCGTTTACGACTGTAATTAGTTTAACCTTTCATATTAAAAAAAATGTGTTGTCACTTTTAGCCATTACTGTAATTTTAATGCGGATGATTAGTTAATGAGGGTAGTAGAAAAAATCTATTACTGGAAGTATAAAATTACCATATTTATTATATTATATTAGCTAGTATTCGTTTATTCCTACTACTACTAACATCTCGTGATTGTGATCGTCCCTTTTACGCTATAATGGAGAGTTTAGTGAACAATTTAGATTTATTTATGATTTTAAGAGTTCAGCTGAAATCATTGTCGGATAGTGAAAACTTTTCCAATTCCTACAACATAAAGTCAATGTGGCAGAAGAAAACAGTGCTGAGCTCCAAAAATTTTGTACGCGATATTGTTCAAATATAAGTGCAAGATGGGAACGAAGTAGTCGCACATTATCACAGTATACATATAAGAAAAAATGGTGATTGGTTAGAACGTGCAATAATCTGGCCCGAAGGAGTGATACCTGAAACTGTGAACACTGAACAGGAAAGGCTCGAGATTTGTGATACTGATAATGTTGAAAATTTACCACCATTTACAACAGAAGCTTCGACATCTACATTTACACCTCGAAAACCTTTCGAAGAATTGGGCTCCAGGCAAAAACGAAGACGCGTACAAGAAATTAAAAAACCGCTTTCGTTATCCCCCGATGAAGTGAAAGCTGCTACAATTGCTAGTTTAAGAAACACCGGAAATGAGGATGTAGGAAAAATAAATAACCATTTGTTAAATCACCCAGAAGATCTGGAAAAAGTTAAGAAGTGTTTAAGTACAAGTAAAGCGAAAAGTGGTACATATTCATCCGATAAGGCCCTGTCTTTATTAGTTTCACTTAAATTAATTAGGTGGCAGTATATAAACCTAAGAGAGGCAGCAAATGAAAATGGGTCTGATTTATATATTATAAAATTAAACAAGCGAAGTCAAGATGTTATTCAGGGAAAGAAGATATAATTATAACTGAAGAAGGAGCTGCTATTAAACTGCAAGCTTTACTCAACTTGACAGTCTCAAGACTTTTAGATGTAATTGCTTTGGATTTAAACTCGGCAACAGATTTTCTGCTTATAAGCAAATGGGGCTTTGATGGAGCCTCGGGTCAAAGTAATTACAAACAAAAGACTGAAACAGAGTTTAATGATTCATCTATTTTTATGGCCAGTCTAGTTCCTATTAGGCTTCAACACTGTGATGGAACAATTGTTTGGGAAAACGACCGACCTTCATCGACTTTCTATTACCGTCCGATTATGTTTAAATTTACCAAAGAAACGCAGTCAACAGTGGCAACTATAAAAGCTGGCATAACAGAAGAAATAGAAAGACTTCAGCCATCAAGAATTAGTCAAGTTGAAGTTAAGCATCAATTGCTCATGACAATGATAGACGGCAAAATAACCTCGTATTTGTCAGACACATCCTCAGCTGTCTGTGATATTTGCAAAGCAAAACTAACAGAGATGAACAATCTGGAATCACTTGCTCATAGAGAAAGGAACGAAGAAATGTTCCAGTACGGAATTTCATCTATACATGCCTGGATAAGATGCATGGAATGCTTACTTCACATCCATACTAATATTATAAATGCGAAAGTAAGGATGTTTGTTTGTTTGTAATGCTTTCACGCTTAAACCACTGAACCGATTTCAAAAATTCTATCACCAATGGAAAGCTATAATATCAGGGAGTAACATAGGCTATATTTTATCCCGGTATTCCCACAGGAACGGGAACTACGTCGCGGGTAAAGCGACTGAAACCGAAGCGAAGCGAGGGCAGGTTGCTAGTCGGTAAATATTTCTTACTTCATACTTTAATATCTTGTTATTTTATGCATCCTGTGACATTAATTTGATGAAAAGAAATGCCTTCTTAGACTAGAACTACGCAACTGACTTCGTTTTCGACACGTTGTAACAGCGCAAGACGGCATATTTCTCTTTTTTGTCGGAGCTTCGTTCAAGGTCACTATATAAGCGCAACTAAGTGCCGGTAAAACTTGTTTTTTTTTTTTTTTTTTGTGTATTTAGCTGTTGTTCGCAGATGACCTTGACAGCTTAACGCGGGCAATGGGCGAGCGGAAGGCTCTCAACCCGGACCGGTAAAACGACTTTCGTCAGTATTAAGACCGTTTGATCGCAATTGTGGCACGCTTGCCCCGCCCACATGGCCGTTCTATCTTATTAATTTTTCTGTGGTGCTGCCCTTTGTAAACTATGTGTGTTGTGCTGAATAACAGGTCTTCTAGTTAATTAGTAAACTACAAGGTTCAACATCATACTCAATTTTTTTACATATTTCAAGAATTTAATAAGTTATTAATTTATAATCCTAGTCTTATAATAATTGTTTTGAAGCGAGGTAGGTCGAATACAAAGACGTGCGAGGAATATCTCACGAAATGTATATTTCTATTCCTTATTCTTCACTTGTACATATATATAATAGTGTAATAAACGTTTGTACTCTAATTTATACCTGTAGTTTAATTTTACACCAGCAATATGATAGGAAATCACTAGATCAGAGTCTCAGTAAGTAGCCAAAAACGATCGTGTATGACCTGACAAGGGAATGACCGTTGAATCAAAAATCATATTTGTGCAGATCATATGATGCCGAACGGCCGCGGAGATTCGCGAGTGGTCCCGAAGTTGCGGTCCGTTCCTTGTGACGTACATGATCGTTTTAGCTGTACAATTGGGTTAGATAATTTACTTTATAGTGCAGAAGTTATTATATAATTACAAAGTATTTAATACATTAAAAATAAAGTTATTGTTAATTATTACAAAATTAAATATTTACGTAATCGGAAAATATAATTGACAATATGTTTATGGTAAACATCCTTGTCTGTGGTGTGTCGCTAGTTGCGCTTGTTTAATCTGTCAATGTCAAGACACTATAGGACATGTTCCAAACACTGTACAAACCTTACTAAAATTTCCATCACTGTATATTGCTTTGTATAATTTTATTGTAAGCACAATTGGAAATGTATGATATATTAGATAATTTAAGATTATTATTGTATCGTATAATGTAAATATTACTGTTCCGAATCTTATGTAGTTTTTAAGTTTCTGTTAGGCTGATGGTTCTGCCAAAGCCTTTAATAAATAAAAAAAAAAAAAGTTGCGCTTGCGTTGACAATATGGAGTGTAGAAGTAAGGAGCACCATCTCGTATGGGGGATTAGTCGAAAAAGTGTCCACTTGTAAACAGCAAATTAATAGCGCTAGTGTAGCAAGTGGAAATGATATGAACTTAGCAGTTATAAACAGAGTTATGGAGTGAAGTGTGCTGGGTTGAAAAATTTAATATTTATCTTGACTTCTGTCGTTAAGAAATATGCAGTATTTAAAATCTCAACTATTTACGTAGTCAACTGTAATTTAGTAAATAATAACCTATGAAACTTAAGAGTGAAGTGTGCTGGGTTGAAAAATTTAATATTTATCTTGACTTCTGTCGTTAAGAAATATGAATTGCGCTGTAACAAAGCGGAAATGTTTCTTTCCTTTTCTAATTTAGTATCCTACTCTAATAATTTGTGGCGCTCTATTTAAAATTCTTCCACTTGCTACTATAGCGCCACCTTAATTTTCTCCTTTCAACGGACACTTTTTCAACACTGAGATGGTGCTCCTTACTTCTACACTCCATAATTTGTACCAACACGGTTTGTGTTTTTAATTGTTACGGCTAAAGTGATGTTGTGCTGTTATTATGGTGTTATTACTAAGTGTACCGGGGCTGCCGCCACAGTTTAATTAATTTAAGATTTTAATTGACCTTCTTTTAGTGTATATAAAAAAGTATATTTCCGCTCAATAATTAGGTAGTTAATATGTAAATTTAGGTATCTACGTAAAACTTATTTCTTAGACTTAAATATGCTTTGGTTTGAAAACTATAAGTCTATTCGCCGCGGCCGCGGCATCGGCTGGGGCGGTATCAGGTGCAGATACTCGCGCCTGAGCCGCCCAAGTGGATGGTCGGCAGCGTCAGGTCGGCACCGATGATTGAGTATGCTGCGCCACGTTCTCGTCGTAATCACATTGCTGGCAGGACAGTGTGCTCTCCCTCCTCACGACTTTGTGTACAGGTAGTTTGTGAAGCAACCGTGCCTCGTGTATATCTGCACCAGTCGAAGGAAAAGCACCTTGTACCGCCAACCCAGCCAGTCCATCAGCACTGCCCGGAGGGCCTCAACGGTCTCGATACCATACGGGGGCCTCTCCAGCCATTAAATCTAGACCTAACAAAAAATATGTTTATAATTTTCATTATCATCACCATCGACTCGGCTCATATACATCCCACTACTGGGCTCGAGCCTCCTCCGTAATAGGAGGGGTATTGATCATGCTGGTCAGACGGATTAGTATAGGGTTTTATTTTGAGTTTTCCTTCTTTTGAACAGACGTTACGTGCGTAGTATCCCACAGTCGTCTTCTACGACAACCACGAACAAGATAAGGAGTAGTGAATTGTATTCTTATTCCGTCACTACACTGATCTATACCAATAAATAAAATTGGAGTGTCTGTTTATAATGTCAAAATAATAGGCTTTTTTCATGCTCACGCGGTTATTTGCACGACACCTATGCCTAAAATACAGATTAAAACATTTTTGTCTGTCTGTCTGTCTGTTTGTTCCGGGTAATCTTCATAATGGCTGGACCGATTTCAAAAATTCTTTCACCAATGGAAAGCTATAATATCAGGGCGTAAACTAGGCTATATTTTATCCCGGTATTCCCACGGGAACGGGAACTACGCGGGTAAAACGGCTAAAACCGAAGCGAAGCGAGAGCGGGTTGCTAGTACTATATAAAATTACTAGCAACCCGCGAAAAAAGCATATTATTTTGACATTACAAAGGGACACTCCAATTTTATTTATTGGTATAGACTAGCAACCCGCCCTCGCTTCGCTTCGGTTTCAGTCGTCTTTCCTGCGTAGATCTCGTTCCCGTGGGAATACCGGGATAAAATGTAGCCTAGGTTACTCCCTGATATTATAGTTTTCCATTGGTGAAAGAATTTTTGAAATCGGTTCAGCCGTTTTAAAGATTACCGGGAACAAACAGACAGACAGACAAACATTATTTAATCGCTATTTTAGGCATAGGTGTCGTGCAAATAACCGTGTGAGCATGAAAAAAGCCTATTATTTTGACATTACAGACACTCCAATTTTATTTATTGGTATAGAAAAGCATTTCACCAGCCATTTTAAACACTTTTAAGTGTATTAGTGCCACAAACATGAGCTAATTACCATAGAAAGCGAAAATATCCTTAAGCGCGTAAGTGAGAACATAATTGAATAGTATTTGATGTTATAATTTATCATTTTACTAAATATTTACATATTTAAACCGATGCTAAACTACTTCGGCAAAGTAGCGAACCGCACAAGGTTTTGCCGACCATCTGCTGTATCACACAGTCGTCTGATAACGAATGTTTACTACCTCTTATGTTTAGTCAGTCAGTATAAGACCGCGTGTGGAGGCCCGCGTACAACCATGGCATGCCGTGATAAATTCCCTGTAGAACTCGACGGTGAATATTATGATTTACAAAGATTTTTACGCGACCATCCCGGTGGTATTAATACTTTAAATTATTACAAGGGAAAGTCTATATTAAATGCTATGGGAAAATTTGGTCATAGTACTAGTGCTTACCATATGATGAAGGATTTTAAAGTTAACGGTGATGAATTGAAAGATGTTAATTTGACGGGTGAAGTGAGTGAAAATGGACGGATCATCACAAATGAGGAAAGTGCAAGAGACATGGAAGAGATTAAGCTTATGGAAGAATTAGAGGTACGTTTCAGATTTATCTAAATTAGTGCGTGAAACGTGTTTCAAATTTTTTAATAAAATTGAAGGGATTTTTTACTCTATATTTTACTAAGTCATAAATGTTATGATAGTTTAATAGTAGTAGAAATAAGTGCTACTGAAATACTATGTATTTCTACTTCGATTTTTAGGACTCGGTTTGCACTACAGTCTATTGACTGTCTACCAAATATTTTGTAGCAACTCAAAATCAAACTTTCTGTGCTTTAAAAAGAACGCAAAGATGTTTCTGATTTCACTTTCTTTATTATTATCATCTCAGATCTATTGGGCTCGGGGCTCCTCCACACTGGGAGAGAAATTGACTATACCGGGTTTTGTTTCGAGTTTGCGTTCTCTTGCATAGATATTATATGCATATTATATCCTTTAGTCGTCTTTTACGACACGCTCGGGCAAGAGAGAAATTAGTGAATAGCATTCATACTCGGTCACCGTCCTCCGTCACCGGCAATCTCACTCTAATTACAAGAAATGTTGATAAAAATATACTATATTCCTCACTGCGTAAATTTGTGTAGTAAAGTGTTATTATTCAGCGCCTAATTTTGATTAGTGTTTATAATATTTAACACCAGGTAAAATATTAATTTAGACTTTATTTTTAGTTCATATTATTACATTTTAATATTCCTTTTAGTTTGAAATTCAAGATTGGCAACTTCAAGTTGAATAGATTGCGTTAATATAATTATTTTACTTCAATTTAAAATTCCGGGCATTCTTTCATCCAAATCATTATCATTACAGCTCATATATGTCCAACTGCTGAGTTCGAGCCTTCTTCGCTATGGGAGGGCAATTGACCTACTACACCACGCTGGTCAGGCGCGTTGGTATTGCGTTTAATTTCGAGTTTTCTTTTCGTGTGCAGTTATTACCAATATTATAAATGCGAAAGTAAGTTTATTTGTTTGTTACTCTTACACGATTAAACCACCGAAACGATTTAAAAAATTCGTTCAGCAATGGAAAGCTATAATATCAGGGAATAACATAGGCTATATTTTATCCCGGTATTCTTACGGGAACAGGAACTACGCGGGTAAGAGGACTGAAACCGAAGCGAAGCGAGGGCGGGTTGCTAATCTATACCAATAAATAAAATTGGAGTGTCTGTTTGTAATGTCAAAATAATAGACTTTTTTCATGCTCACACGGTTACTTGCACGACACCTATGCCTAAAATAGTAATTAAAAAATTTTTGTCTGTCTGTCTGTCTGTCTGTTTGTTCCGGGTAATTTTCAAAACGGCTGGACCGATTTCAAAAATTCTTTCACCAATGGAAAGCTATAATATCAGGGCGTAAACTAGGCTATATTTTATCCCGGTATTCCCACGGGAACGGAAACTACGCGGGTAAAACGACTATAACCTATAACCGAAGCGAAGCGAGGGTGGATTGCTAGTGCATAATATATCCCTTAGTAGTCTTTACGACACCGTCGGGTAAGGTAGATGATAGGTTCTTACTCCATCACCACGCGGAAAGCTGGCAACCACAGCATTTTTTAATTTGTAAAATCTACTAGTTGTAACTAGGTAATACTTGATTTTAACTCATTGAATTAAATACGCTAATACTCCATTGTGATCTTACTAGCAATATCGCCTTAAATTGGAGTAATTGGACCACATAGGCTAGAATTGATAAATATTTTGGGTCAAGTTCAGGTAATGACTAGGCCTCTAATACCATGCTTATAAATCAGGTGGTATTTTTATGGTTATAGTGAAAAAATACGCGACAAAATTTGTCTTTAAAAGGCATGCAAATTTAATTAATTTTGGTTTTAATTAGGTACATGTACATAATCTATGTGCTTTAACAAAAAAAAAAAAAATATAAATGACATTTTGGCAAGTCAAGGTTTTAAATTATTTTTATTATTTTTAATAATATTTTGAGACTTTATTTTTTGCCAATGTATAAAAATGACGCACATTTTTTTTCATACTATATAACTAAGTACATTATTTTTTTAATTTATAATTAGTTATTGTTTTTTATGCACTTTATTTCGTTATTTTAAGAATGGACCTATGTGTATAGTAAATAAAAAAAATATATTTTAGGATTATATTTTTCACTAGCAATCAACCCTCGCTTCGCTTCGGTTTTAGTCGTTTTACCCATGTAGTTCCCGTTCCCGTGGGAATACCGGGATAAAATATAGCATAGTTTACGCCCTGATATTATTATAGCTTTCCATTGGTGAAAGAATTTTTGAAATCGGTCCAGCCGTTTTGAAGATTACCCGGAACAAACAGACAGACAGACTAATATTTTTTAATCTGTATTTTAGGCATAGGTGTCGTGCAAATAACCGTGTGAGCATGAAAAAAGCCTATTATATTGACATTACAAACAGACACTCCAATTTTATTTATTGGTATAGATTATGCGAGCTTATACAACTCCTGCTCCCGGATTCGAGCCTTCTACATAAGTGGAAGGCATTTGAATTGATTAAGGGCAATTCAATAATACAATACTCCCTATCTTATCCGTGGATGTCGTAAAAGACGACTAAGAGATGTGATAATCAGATATCTATGCAAGAGAAAGAAAACTCGACATGACATCATATACCAACACGTTTGACTAGTACGGTATGGTAGACCAATTTTCCTCCCATAGAGAAGATCCGAGTCTAACAGTAGGACTTATATAAGCTGAGATGAAGGGAAATTGACCTACTATACCACACTAGATATACCGGTTGGTATAGGGTACCATTTCGACTTTACATCTCTTGCATAGGTGTTATTGGCATATTAAAATTCCTTAGTTATCATTATACCTATCACCCATTTTTAATAATTAATGTCGAATTTACTTTAAAAAAGAGAAGGTTCTCAACCTTTTCCTTTTTTAAAGTCGGTTAAAAAAGAATCATCGGCTTCGGTTGGCGTGGTTATTGAGTTTTCGTCCGTTTATCGCGCACATACTTAATGCAAATTAAAGACTTATGTGGTTTTCCCATGGATGCCATTGTCCAAACTGGATGAAATTGAAATGGGACCACACGGGAAGCACCAGCTTTCAAACAAAAAAAGAATTATCAAAATCGGTTTACCCAATCGAAAGTTCCGAGGTAACAAACAAAAAAAAAATACAGACGAATTGAGAACCTCCTCCTTTTTGAAGTCGGTTAAAAAAGGGGGGTGGGCGTTTTTGTTGTGAATTGTATTCTTTTTTTTTATTGCAAACGGTGGTAAACTAGGAGTTGCTGTCGCTTATGGACCTTTCCAAGGCCGCTGCCTACTAAAGTGATGAGACGACACGCAAACACTCAGAGAGTTGGGCTGCCGGCTCTCTCGCTCCCCGAACGAAACGCAGTCACAAATTGCTACTACTCGGACATCGATTTTCTGCTCAGTATGGTACTACCCCGGACGGACCGGTCCGCGGCTGTAGAAAGACAACTGTTAATAGTCTGGTCCTATTACTATTCTTACTTCGTCACCATCATCATCATTTCAGCTCATATACGTCCCACTGTTGGGCTCGAGCCTCTTCCACAATAGGTAGGAAATTGACCTTACTACTTGTTGGTCAGAAAGGTATAGGGTTTTATTTCGAGTTTTTCTTCTCTTGCATAGATATTATATGCATGTTATAGCCCTTAGTCGTTTTTTACGACATTCACGGAGTGGTGAATTATATTCTTACTTCGTCACCACATCGAAAATTCCCTAGCCGAGGCTGCGGGTGACGTGACCGGGGATTAATCCGTCACCCGCCGAGAGGCCGACCGCGTGAGGAAAGACCAACGTCCTCCCCGAGGGGGGGACGTCGGTCAATGGGAGGGTACCCCACGTAGGGGGTATTTCGTCGGGCCGACCACTGATGACAAGTAACCCTGCTCCGGTGGTCGGCCCAACGACGAAGGCGACGTGCATCGTGGGTGGGTTGCGGGAGTTACGTGCTTACGCCCCTCTGTCGCCCCGGACGGAGTGGTGCGAGGAGCGCGCCGACCGCTGTCCACCCAAAAAAAAAAAACCACATCGAAAATTAAGTTTTAGTTTTTATTTAAATATATGTTGGCCTATAGACACATAAATTTCTGTGTAATCTATTTATTCACCGTCGAATATGTATAGATAATATTTATGTATTTAGATAACGATAAGATATCATTTATTTATTCATGATTCATATACATGTGGTGACGGAGTAACAATACCATTCACCGCCCTCTGTTTCACCTGAATGACGACTATATCCTATTCTATTAATATTATAAACGCGAAAGTTTGTGAATTTGTGAAAATGTGAGGATGTGAAGATGTTTGTTGCTCTTTCACGAAAAACTACTGAATGGATTTTGATGAAACTTCATAATAATATAGCTTACATATCAGAATAACACATAGGCTATAATTTAGCCCGATGTTCCTACGGGAAGAGGAAATGTGGATGAAACCGCAGGGCGCTGCTAGTATAAGTATAATAATCGTTATTAAGGTAAAACGGGTCTTCCGTGTGGCCACAGAGAAAAATACAATTCTTTTTACAAGCTTTTATTTAGTTTCACCTGTCCCGTTGTCTGTAATCAAATCTTGCAAGTTAAATTTGATCCAATTCCCGGTTTCTAATTGAGCTGCAATTTTGCATGAATATATAAATCGGATGACAATGCAATATTATTGTGACATAGAGCTGATCTGATGATGGACCTGGAAGCTGGCCATAGGAACGCCGTAATTAAACGACGCAATCCCATCGAGTTTGGGCTCATTTGATTCGTCTTGACGAATACTTTGGTACTATATGGTAACCAGAGTCTGATGATGGACCTGGATTTTTAACTTTTTAGTTCATTTTATTAACAAAAAATAACAACTTGTTTTTAAAAAAGGTTCATTTTTCTTTAATTTCAATTCGAACCAGTAGTTTTTGAGATAAACGTGTTTAACCAAACAAACTCTTCAGCTTTATAATATTAAGTATAGCCAAATGATTTGATTTGTGTTTTACCTCCGCCTAATAAATAGCCAGGCAAGTGCTCTCACTTGCCTGGCTATTTATTAATAATTTATTTACTATGTAACATATAGTTACAATAAACAATAATATATAAAAAACACATAAAATAGTTACAATGCCTTGTTAATAATCGTAATGTCATTCTAAGTAGATTGTGAGCGAATCCTTGAGTCGATAACAAACAATTTTAAAATTATTGCTTTTAACAACCTTAGTTTTTTTAAAACATTTTTTAAATACTTTGTTTATATTAATTTTAAAAAGATGATTGAAGTGACTATTCACTAAGGATGTTATGGAGTTCCCTAGTCGTAATTGAAACTATCGGATATCCGTCATAAAAATATATCCGAAACAGTAATCGAAAGGATCAGATATTTGTTATAAAAATATATCCGAAACAGCAATCGAAATAATAGGATATTTTTCATAAAAATATATCTGAAACAGTAGGTATTCGAAATGATCGGATATTTGTCATAAAAATATATCCGAAACAGCAATCGAAATGATAGGATATTTTTCATAAAAATATAACCGAAACAGTATTCGAAATGATCGGATATTTGTCATAAAAAATATATCCGAAAACGTAATCGAAACTATCGGATATTCGTTATAAAAATATATCCGAAACAGTATTCGAAATGATCGGATATTCATCATAAAAATATATCCGAAACAGCAATCGAAATGATAGGATATTTTCATAAAAATATAAGCGAAACAGTATTCGAAATCATTGGATATTTGTCATAAAAATATATCTGAAAACGTAATCGAAACTATCGGATATTCGTTATAAAAAGATATTCGAAAAGTTAATCGAAACTATCGGATATTCGTTATAAAAATACATTCGAAAACGTAATCCAAACTATCGGATATTCGTTATAAAAATATATTCGAAACCGATATAAAAGTAACAAATAATTTCTGATAGGGTTGGTAAATATTGGAGACACATTAAGACGGATTTTCTTTTAACTAGCCGAATCGACAAGCTAATCATAAGTAATGAAACTGAGTTTGAATGAACTCCAGGGATTTATCAGAACTGTCTGTCTGGACTGTTGTAAAATGTTATGTTTTTCGTGTGGTGACGGAGTAAGAATACAAATCACCACTCCCTATCTTGCCCGTGGATGTCGTAAAAGGTGGTCTCTTACGACATCCACGGGCAAGATATAATATGCATATACCAGCTGTGCAAGAGAAGGAAAACTCTAAATGAAACCCTATACCAACCTGTCTGAGATGCTCGACAGCGTCAGGAACTGGGACGCGGTCGCCGCCTTCTGTGAGGGCGTAATCTCACGGAAGGAGGCGGCGGATCGTGTGCGAGTAGAGCTCCTATTGAGCTCCTAGTGAATTGTATTCTTTTACCATCACCAGACGGATAATGATTTTTTTCTAAAATGTACCCAATCTTTATATATATATATTTCTTGTGTACGTGTGTATGTCACTGAACTCCTCCTAAACGGCTGGACCGATGTAGACGAAATTTTTTGTGTGTGTTCAAGGGGATTCGAGAAGAGTTTCAATTCACAATTGGACCTGGTAGGTGGCACTGGTTTTATTTTATTTGAATAGAACAACGTCTGTTGGGTCAGCTAGTGTTATTATATGATCTTATTCTATTAGCCGTATGCGCATCCAGATTCGAAACTTCATATCGATTATATCACTAATAACATTTAAATCCTAAATAACATAAGTCACCTCTTGCTTTGCCGTGTGGTGACGGAGTATAATATATAAAGTATAGTAGGTATATACAGAGTGTATCAGGTTATGGGACAACTGGTCAAAAGGAAGCTAGGCAATGGTGGCAAGAACCCATAAAAAAATTTGAACGAAAAATATCGATTCGTTAAGAAATTAGAGACATGTAAAGTTTTCAATTTTGTCATCGTTTTTCGTGTAAATCTGATTGACATGTATAAAGTCAATGATACTTAATACGCAACATATTCATACTTTGTTAAATATTCATTAGAAATTTAATAAATCAATGATTACGTTCACATAAGCAAGACAAACTTCGCTTTAAAACAGCTGATCGGCCTATGACCGTTGACCGCTTGCCGTTGTACCTACATGTCATTGAAGCGTTTGCACAATTTTAGGTATAAATGAATGAAATTATACTGTCGAAGCTTTACATGCCTACATGTATTCTGTCTGTACATGTCTACATAATGCGTAACATTTAAGGCATAGACTCTTAGACACATTTTTTTGAAATCACTATAATTTTTGTTATATTGTTTTTTGTGTAATGTACATTCTAATTACGATCTATGACCGTTAAACTATAACATACTCGAACAGTTGTCCCATAACCTGATACACTCTGTATATAGATTTCGAAAGTTATTCAAGTTTAGCATGATTATCATCATCCTGCTCTTATCCCATATGTATATATCAAACGGCTGGACCAATATAGATGAAACTTTTGCAATATGTAGCTTAGTAGAAGAGTACATATTGCATCGAGCCCAACTATTTGACATAATAGTACGATAATAATGTTTGTATTATTTTATTTTCATGAAATCCTTCATTTTCCTTTTTTGTATCATACTTATTTTGTTAAGGAAAGAAAAAAAGCATGTAATTATTAAGGAAATTAATATAAACAGAATTGGCAATATGAATGAATAATATTTTGAGAAATTTGTGGACCGATATTAGTCATAGAGATATGCAGGACGTTATCGCCGTACGGTCACACCTTACTTATCATAGAGATAATCGCTGCGTGTAGGTATATCGACAGTCGATAACGGTGTCGTCATGTAGGTGAAACGATGATGATTTAATGTCATACAATAAAAATATTTCTGTTGTTAAATTTCAAATAGGAATAATTAATCATGGTTTGCCGTATGGCGATGGGTCCCTTGCCACACGGAAAACAATTAATTAGTTATTTTTCGGAGTAATAATACAATGTACGGATAAATTTATTAGAGAAAATACTTGTGCAGACTAATATATATTTAAATAAATACTAAAACTTATTATAATTTGCCGTGTGGTGACGGGGTAAGAATACAATTCACCACCCCCTTTCTTGCCTGTTGTAAAGGATAATTCATTCATCATTTGCCTGCCCAAGGGCACAAGTCCCACGCTAAGTGGGGTTGGCACAACATGTTTTTACCTTCCATAACCTTCTATCAGCCGTCGTAAAGGATAATTAAGAGATATAGTATAATTTCTTCGCAATATCTTTTAACGAATAGCGAAGAATGAATTTGCCGAGTGGCGACGGAGTAAGAATGCAATTCCCTTTCCTTTGACTGTCGTAAAAAACAATTAAGAGATATAATATGATTTGTTGGCAATGATTTTTTAACGAACAGTGAAGAACAAATTTTTTGTGTGGTGACGGAGTAAGAATACAATTCATCACCTCTCTTGCCTGTCGTAAAGGACAATTAAGAGATATAATATGATTTCTTCACAATAATTTTTTAACGAACAGCGAAGAAGGAAGTCTCTGTGTGGCGACGGAGTAAGAATAAAATTCACCACCACTTATCTTGCCTGTCGTAAAGGACAATTAAGAGATATAATATGATTTCTTCACAATGATTTTTTAACGAACAGCGAAGAAGGAATTCTCTGTGTGGCGACGGAGTAAGAATAAAATTCACCACCCCCTTTCTTGCCTGTCGTAAAAGATAATGAAGAGATATATGTAATATGATTTCTACGCAATATATTTTAACGAACAGTGAAGAACGGAAGTTTCCGCGTGGCGACTCTCTCTTGCCTGTGATAAAAGACAAATAATAATAATATGCATATAACATATATTCAAGAGAAGAAAAACTCAAACTAAAACACTATATCAACCCATCTGTTATACGAATATTATTTCACCCCTTCTGTGGAAGAGATTAGAGCCCAGTCCACCTAAATTCAAATAATTTATTATGTACTAGCTTTTGCCCGCAACTTCGTCCGCGTAGAAGTCGTATGTGGCAAGGGCAATCACAGATAACTGTGTAGTGTATTTACGGTTCTACAGGCCCAACTTGTTGCTCTTGATGGCAAGTTAGTGTAGAGAATCTTGATTTCTCGCATCAGCCAGCACCTTGGCGAGGTTGTCTCGATCAGACCAACTTTTTCTGGCAGACGACTGCAACCTTTCTATGCTTGTGGCCCGTCGTCATTAAGGTGCTCACTGGGGGAGAGATGCTGTAGGTGGTGTATTTAGATGTCGTCAAGTAATTTAATAGTTTACCAATCTGGTATATCAGGCAGGTGCTTTTATCAAGGGGTGCTTCTATACTTAAGCGGCTCATTCTAGATTATTTGAAGCGGCGCAGTGGCCGCTGCGTGAAGTGCGCAGAGGATTTTGTGCGAACGCCTATTTTGGTCTGCTCCCAGCTGAGGCAGTTCGTGGGGGTGATTGTATGGTATATTAGCTGAGACTTCTTTTTTTATGGGTAGGGTATGGTAAGCGCACACGCGGTCTATTCCGTCCGGGGCGACAAAAAGACGGCGCGCGGGCCTTTAACCCACCCGTAATCACGTCGCCTTCGTCGTTGGGCCGACCACCGGAGCAGGATGACTTTTCGTCAATGGTTAGCCCAACGGAATACCCTTTCGGGTACCCTCACCTCTCAAAGTCCCTGTCCCGGGACGTCGGTCGCCGTTATGCGGTCAGCCTCTCTGCAGGTGCCGGACGAAAGTCCCCGGTCCGGTCACCCGCGGCCTCGGCTAGGGCGACATCAGGAGCAGGTACTCGCGCCTGTGCCGCTCGAGTCGCCGGCGACAGAACGTGCCACCGAAAAAGAGCTCCTCTCGCGCACGATTCGTCGCCTTCTTCCGTCCCAGATCCTGACGCTGTCGAGTATCTCCCTGGCGATGGTCAACAGCGTCAGGTATATTAGCTGAGACTGGACTTACTTCAGTTTGGGCTTAATTTAAATAAGAGTTACATTTGGCCATACTTGGTATAGAGGTGTTGATTCAATGAGTCACGCTACCGCTTAGAGTAGGTCCATATAAAACGTATGATTTGTTGTTTCATAGACCTCGTAACTATACACCCGTCGGCACAGCAATCACTGTTAATTCGGTTCCACTTGATCGAGGACCACGTAAGATATGTGGGCTTAGTACTCGACGGGCGATGGTGCTTTCAGGAGCATTTTTATCACCTTACTCCCCGGCTCGTTGACGCGGTGTTACATGTTGACGGCTGTACGCGAGACTGTTTCGATCAATGGCCCTGTACCTTTGTGGGTGAGTTCTGACCACTTGTCTTTGACCTTTTTTTTGGCATTCGCAGAAAGCCATGGTGCTTAGGGCTACACGCAGATACCGTACCGTGTCGACCAAGGCAGCATGCGCTTTGGCTAGAACCCTCCCGTGAGACTTAAATGTGAAAATACACCGAGCCCTCCCACAATTGTGGTCCCAGCTAGGATACAGCAGGCATACTTTTGAGATATGTTTTTTATTTATTTAATAGTTGTAGGACCATACTGTTGACAGTTGTCTGTCTACAGCCGCGGGCGGGTCCGTCCGGGGTGACCACACTTTCGCAAAAAATCTACATCCGAGTAGTAGCAATTTGTTTCTTTGCTTCGTTCGATGTGTAAGAGAACCGGCAGCCCAACTTTCTGAGGGTATTTGCGTGTGGTGGATTTTAGTGATGTCTTTAGTATCACCGAACTTTTTATTGCAGGCATTCACACTCCCTTAACTTTCTTCACGGTAGACAGTGGCCTAGCAAAGGTCCATGAGCGGCAGCAACACTTACCATCAGGTCTACTGTTAGCTGGTTAGCCATCATTTGCAATGAAAAAAAAGATTGGTGTGGGCGGGGTAGAGCAGCGCCGTGAATGCATCGCAAGCGTCACTACCAAAGCTGTCGACCATCATTTAGACCATAGTTGATAGATCAAGAACTGGCGTATGACGTCGCCATTTTCTGCTTGGCAGTTATCTCGCGTAAGAACTCGAGAGAGCGAGTCAGGAAGAAGAACTTCCAAGCTGACTCGTTCCACTGCTGTCGTGTCGGGTGGTGTCTAGACCGAGTGCTTGCGCTGTCTTTACGTGATAGAATCATACTCTCGACAGTCGTCCATCTAATATCGCGGGTGTTTGCATGTGGTGGGTTTTGGTGATACCTTTAGTATTACCAAACCTCATTGCACCTCCTTCACTTTCTTCACGGTAGGCAGCGATCTGGCAAAAAATCATGAGCAGTATCATTTACCATTACCTAGGTGTGCTGCTTGCTCGTATGCTAACAATGATCGCGCGCGGGTGATACCACGACAATATAATTTGCTGTCTGGGGTCAAAAAAGGGTGTTCGAGTGACCCCGCACAGCCTTCCTTTGTAGGGTACCAAAAGGATAAAAATGGGACCTTAGGTAAAAAAAATAAAATAAATATTTAACGGGGGCTCTCATACAAAAACGCCATTTTTTGCCTTATTTTGCTCGATATCAGTAAATGGTAACAGGTGAAGGTTAAAATATAAAATTTTTGTGTACCTACTGTTGTTTACCTAGTCAATGCTAGGGAACCCTTCGTGCGCGAGTCCGATTCACACTTGGCCGATTTTTATTAGTTATTCTACAAACTATGAATTTCGCGTTACACCCTCTACTGAGAAACCTCACAAACATATAAGTGACAGACACAAATTAGACTCAGTTTAGTACTACCTTGTCTATTCTACCCAGCAACAATTCGTCGAACACGTCACACAAAAAATTGTCCGGTGTTGGAATTGAACTCGTGACACTGGCGTGGTAAGTTGTTATCTTAACCACTATGCTATCAGTGCAGTTAATTAATCATTGAAGTGGTATGAATTTATTACTTGTATATTAGAGTGAAAAATATCAAAGCATAATTCATCCCCTATTTTATACCATTAAAAAAGGATATAAATCCTCTGCGTGGTGGATTTTCAGAATAAATTTCGTTTATAATGAATCTTTTTATATCGATTAAATAGGTTGTGTACTAAGCTGTATAATTTACTACAGTTTTTTACCTATCCCACGGGAACTCTTTAATTTTCCGGGATTAAAAATATCCTAAATGTTGACCGGGAATGTAAGGTACCACCATCCAAAATTTCATTGAAATCGGTTCAATAACTTCGGAGATTAGCCCGTACAAACAGATAAACAGACAAACAGACAGAGAAACAAAAAAGTTGAAAACAATCTGGATGTATTCTATTTCATTTCTAACACCCCCCCGACTCGGTTTTTCGCGTTTTTTTCAATGTACAGAATTTCGACCTCTACAGTTTTATTATATGTATAGATAAACCGTCTTCCGTGTGGTGACGGAGTAAGAATACAATTCACCACCCCCTATCTTACCCGTGGGTGATCGTACGAGACGACTAAGGGAGATAAAACGCATATAACATCTATGCGAGAGAAGGCAAACTCGAAATAAAACCCTATACCAACACGTCTGACCAGCGTGGTATAGTAGGTCAATTATCCTTCCGTTATGGAGGAGGCCCGAGCCCAACAGTGGGACGTATATGGGCTGAAATGATGATGATAGATAAACCCCGCGGGGACACTTAAGTACATATTGTCATTCTTTTTTATATTTTTCTTAAAATTACCGCCGGATTGGACCACGACCGCAATGAGAAGATCCGGCAAGAAACTCAGCGGGATTGTCTATTTTTTATTTATTTTCTAATTTCACTTAAAATTACATCTTACAACATACTTATTAATAGCTCTAGTATGATGCCATTCGAAATATTATATAATACAATTCACAAATAATAATAATCACAAATATAATGAGAAGATTATGGCTGGACCAGATCCCGCAAGCGGCACCCGATTACGAGTTAACTACTAAAGCAGCCATCACTCCCCTCAACCATAATGGAGGGCAGGGAGTGACTCGCTCCTCGTAGTATTTAAGTTGAGAGTTGATCAAAGTGGTTTTTAACGCCACTTATTAATAATTAGAGGATATTTTTTTAACTGTTAATGTTTATGCGCCATTAAAGCAATCAAAAATAATTGAACAGAATCGATGACTATCGCGTATGGGGATTGCTTAAGAAAATAATATGTCACCATCCATTTCTTTCCCGTGGGAGTCGTAAAAACTGTCAGAGGGGCAACCAGGAGAACGGACAGCGTCACTCTCCTGGGAAAGTTACTAAGTGAAATTGCAACTCGGCTGCCAAGTGGGCGATTATGCCATTATTCGCCACGGGGATGCCTATGTCCAATGGACGTGGGTAAGTTATTGAATACATTCATGGTTAAGTAGTTATCTTCTACTTAGAACGTAGTTCGATGTG
Source organism: Lymantria dispar (assembly GCA_032191425.1). NCBI lineage: Eukaryota > Metazoa > Arthropoda > Insecta > Lepidoptera > Erebidae > Lymantria > Lymantria dispar. The sequence continues at coordinate 30,596,595 of CM063449.1, read as the reverse complement.
CACGCAAAATAATTCTCTTCCATTTTATCTCATCTGAACTCATACACGTCCCACTTCAGGACTCGAAGCTTATCCAAGAGAATATCTCTTCTATTGTTGGATAAGCTTCGAGAACCTGCTATATTACGTTCGTCAGACGGGTTAATATAGAGCTTTATTTCAAGTTTTTTTTTATTGCATACATGTAATTTGTATAATGTCCTTGCATACATGTCTCTAAATGTAGGCCTCATAACAAGGCTCAAAGTCGCTCAGCGTGCTATGGAACGGGCTATGCTCGGGATTTCTCTGCGAGATAGAATCTGGAATACGGAAGAACGGGCGTAACCGACATAGCACGAAGAATTAGCACGCTTTTTTATTAACAGGCTAATGTATGTATACACTCCGTCTTATGTTATATGCCTTAGTCGAATTTTATTACCCTCACGTGTGAGAAAGAGGTGGTGAATTGTATTCTTACTCCTTCATCACACAAAAGCCTTTGAAAATTGTGTCTACAAATCTTCTTTTCACTCTGCCTGCGTGGCTTTTTCGTTTTCTTTGCCTAAACTTTTATGACGGCTACGTGATTTGTCAAAATATACAAGTAATTCGGTCATTATTTACCTGTTTATTTAAACACAAACGTAAATATTCATAGATTTTTTACATACACAAAAAAAATCTGTTTCGCGTTAATTTAATTTAGGTAATGTAAATATGTGTAAATTTGTGTATGTAATATATTAATTACCAAGCAATTTAATTTATTGTAATGTATCAAACCATCACAATTCATTATTTAAATACTTTAAAATAGCAATATGCCTAACATCTGTCAATATACTGTCAATAACTGTCAATTCAAAATAATAGAAGTTGAGTTTAGATAAATAGTTTTGGTGGGAACGAGAAATTGTTATGAAATGCCTTCATAAATTATACTTAACTAGCTGACCCAACAGACGTTGTTCTGTTCAAATAAAATAAAAGGATTTCGGCGCCACCTACCGGGTCCAATTGTGAATATAAACCATTCTCGAATCCCCTTGAACACACACAAAAAATTTCGTCGACATCGGTCCAGCCGTTTAGAAGGATTCAGTGACATACACACCTACACAAGAAATTTATATATAAAGATAAGATAAACCATATGACCGCGCTTAAATAGGTATTTTTTTGTGTATTGTGTTGTTTTTGGAAAATATATTTAGATAATAATATTATTTGAAAATGTTGTTTTGTCAGTGTTTTTAGCTAATCAATACAATGACATAAAATGTCATTGGAATAGGAATGTAAATTTAGCCGTCGCCGTCAAGAGTGACAATAGCGCAGTTGGGAAGTTGTCCAATAGCATTCAAACTACGTGAGATCGAATTTCGGTGTTATTATTATTCTGTTTTTAGTTTTTGATAAATATATATTCTAAATATGTTCGTTAAAAATACTATTTACTTACAAAAAAAAAATATACCGAGCATAGTTCAGTCAACCAGTTATTGATGTGAAACATCTATAGGCGAGGGTGACCGTGATCGTCGCGTGGCGTTTAACGCCACGCTTCGCGGTCCCCTAATAATTAAATATCAAATATTTTTTTTTTTTTGTGTGACCTAGTTGTTAGCCTCAGATGGCTGTGACAACTTTACCCGGACTGGTGGGTGAGCGCTGAGGGCTCTCAACCCGTATCAAATATCAATTTTTTTTTTTTTTTTTGTTTGACTTAGTTGTTAGCCTCAGATGGCTGTGACAACTTTACCCGGAGTGGTGGGTGAGCGCTGAGGGCTCTCAACCCGTTTAAAGTTAAGCGACCCATCCCGAGGGCACCCCCTGTGGGGTACGGACCCCGGCTCGGGCGGTCGCTGGCAAAGTGGGCACGCCCACGTTTATGATTTTAACGCGACACGTCTTCCTTCCCCGTCGGCGGGGGCGGTAACGTGGATATTTATTACTATTTGTCAAGGCCGCGCGGGCTGTGTATGCCTCAGTCTGGGCGAGCGTAATAATGTCGTCGGGTTCGTCGAGTATTAGTCGCGGTTGTTTAATCGCGGACATTGTAGAGGGGATGTAAGAAGCCGCCCTTACCACTAATGGGTTCGGGTGTGTCGCGGCAGAGTCGAAGTAACGGCGGGAGCACTGTTTCATGAATTGCCTGATGGTCGGCAAGCCAAGATCTATGTGAAGATCCACATTGCGCATGTACCACGGTGCTCCCGTCGCTCGGCGCATGTACCTATTCTGTAATGTTTGTAGCTGATGTAGCCTGCGTGGCTTCGCTTGTGTGAACACTACACTTGCATACGTCATGATAGGACGTATACAAGCGGTGTATAATCTAACTTTATTGCGGAGAGATAGCTTAGACTTTGCGTGTACTAAGCTGTGTAACCATCCTAGCACTAGGGCTGCGCGCGCGCGGACTCGCCCTATGTGAGGACCCAAGGTCAGTCGTCTGTCCAAGGTCACACCCAGATATTTGACCTCCCTTGTCCAGGGGATGGGTTGGTCGAACATCTTTATCTGTGGGTATTCAGCCATTGGGTAGCGGCGATCTATCCCCTTATGGAATATGATCGCCTGGCTTTTGGTGGGGTTTATACCGATTCTCCATTTCCTAGCCCATTTTACTAGGGCGGTAGCCGCAGTTTGGAGAGCGGTTATCACTGTTGAGGGAGATTGACCTGCATAGAAGATGGCAGTGTCGTCAGCGAATAATGCTGTTTGAATTCTATTATGTTGGGGTATGTCGCTGGTGAACAGCGAGAAGAGAATTGGAGAGAGCACCGATCCCTGGGGGACGCCGGATTCTAGTGGGTGCGGTGCTGATAGAGTACTTTCCACTCTGTAGCGAAAGCTACGCTCGAGTAGGAAGTCCCTAACTATCATAACTAAGTAATGGGGGATTTTAAGCTTTATTAACTTGAAAATAAGGCCGTTATGCCAGACTTTGTCAAACGCTTTTTCTACATCAAATAGAAGCATACCCGTATATAAACCGCGTTGCAGTTTATAACTTGTATACTCGACTATTCGATGTACTTGCTGAACGCAAGAGTGTTGCGTGCGAAAGCCGAACTGAATCGGCGGGATGAGGTTGTTTTCCTCAGCGCACTTTCTTAGCCTACTAAGTAGTACGCGCTCATAAATTTTACCTAAACTGTTTAATAAGCTAATCGGGCGATATGATGACGGTTCGGTACGTCGCTTGCCGGGTTTAGGTATACCTATTACCACGGCTTTTTTCCATTGTTTAGGAAATATGTAATTAACTAATGCGGCGTTAATAATTGCTGTTAATATTAATAATAATGAATGAGGGAAGAGTTTAATAACTCTGTTAGAAATACCGTCCGAACCGGGGGATTTCCTAGGGTGGAGACCTCTAACAATCGACTGAACCTCCTCCACTGTCGCTGTTGGTATAGGCTCTTGTGGCTCAGCGTATGCGGTACGCGTACGCGATGTACATCGTTCCACTTCGCTGTTAACGGTGTCGGTGTGTCGCGCGTCTGTGTGTTGTGTACTCGACGTACATTGCTGCTCAAGGTCGGCCGCCAGACATTCAGACTTTTCATCGTCATCGAACGCGGGCGGTTGATTGGGGCGGTTTAAGGGTGGCATGGTGGACACCGTATCCTTTTTGAAAGAACGGGCTAGCCGCCAGTAAGCCTGGTGCGAAGGCTCCAGTTCGCTTAAGGTGGCGTCCCATTCGTTTTGTCTAAACTCGTTTATAGCCGTTTTAACCGCCCTCTGCATTGACCGCATATGATAGCGGTTATCTTCGCAGGGGAAGCGGTCGTAGGCTCTTATGGCTACGTTCTTACGCCTCAGTAGGTCGCGGACGTCAGCGGGTAAGCGCCTTCTACGATTGCTCGTGTCAGGCACTCTCCGTGAACAATCGTTAACTAACGATTGTACGTGACCGGTGAGGGCGTCGATCGCGGATTCGATGTCCTCTTTGTTGTTTAATGTATTACATACACTGTCAAGATGAGCCGACGAGGAGGGAGACTGGAGTTTAGCCTTCAGTCGCTCTCAGTCTGTGCACACTTTCTCAGTTGGGGTGAGGCCTGAGGGGCCGTATCGGGGGGCGAAGTCAATGACCACCGGGCGGTGATCCGAGTTAAGCTCGTGAATTACCTCTATTAGACATAAACGGAGGTTTATGTTCTTTAATAGGGCTATATCTAATACGTCGGGCCTGTGCCCGCCTGTGTGAGGGAAGTGAGTCGGCTCTATTGGGGCTATGATGTCGAACCCGAGCCGATCTGCGTAAGTCTCGAGGGCCAGTCCCTTGCGGTTGTTGGTGTGGCTATTCCACGACTTACTTTTGGCGTTTAGATCGCCTGCGATAATGACGGCGTCGCCGAGTTTTAAGAGGGCTTGGAGATCACTCTCAAGCAACTCTTTTGGTGTGTCCCCATTAGGCAAAGGTATACTGATGCTATGATCAGTGGCTGGTGGCCGGTGAGGGCCAGCCGACAGACCGAGGCTTCAATGTACGTCATGGCGGGGGGATCTAGGGGTGTGCAGTGCAGTGACCTTTTGTAATATATGAGAGTCCCACCTAGGGGAGAACCGACCCTATCGTTGCGCACTAAATTGTAGTTTGGAATTTTACTGTCTCTTGAGTAGGGTTTAAGAAATGTCTCTTGGACTAGTAAAAGGTCGAGCTGCTGGTCTTGTAGAAATGTACCTATTTCGTCTCTCTGGCGAGCGAGACCGTTCGCGTTGAAAAACCCTACGCGGAGTGATCGTGTTTTGACTCTGCCTGGTGTGTACGTATCCATAATTAGGCTCTGAAGGAACCGAGGCTCTCTAGAACGGGTGAGAACCTCATGGCGACGTTAAGTAACGCGAGGCTGTTGCCTTCATTTTTTCGCAGTTCCGCTGCGATTACGCGTATTTCTGAGATGTTTATTATTTGCGCGAATCTGGCCACTAGGTCTAGATCCGGGTTTAGACCGCTAGCGGCTGGCGCGTGTGTGTGCACTTGTTTGCCTTGAGGAGGCTTAGGAAGGCCCGCGGGTGGCATTTTTTGCCCAACGGTTGGCGGTTTGTAAATGTTATTATTATTGCCGGCCTTTGCCGACGGTGTCGCGATCGCGGGTACCGGCGGGGTGGCTAATTGGGTGGGCCTGGGGATTTATTCCGCCCTGCTTTGAGTATTTACCCACGGGTTTTTCACCGGGGGTTTCGGTGCTGAAAGGTACCTTTGTGGTGGGGGTAGTGGTGGCCTCCTCACAACCGGCTTTGGTGCGCGTGGGCAGCCACGGTAGTTAGCGGGGTGTCCCACTTGCCCGCAGAGTACACACGATGGTGGTGTGGTACTCTTGATGGGGTCGTTGGCCTTGGGCCTGGCACAATCCGCCGTAGCGTGGTCCTCCAGGCACTTTACGCACCTGGGCCTCGCGTAGCAGTTGCGTGCCGAGTGGCCGTAGAGCTGGCACCGGTGGCATTGCGAAAGCATGCCCTTCCGGCGCGGGGGTTCGACCACGATGCCGGAGAGGCCGCACACCGTGGTGGTGTTGAATATGTCCTTGCCCTTTTGGGTGAGGTCAAGGACGACCATTACAAGGTCGAATGGTTGGCGAGTGTGTCCTCGGATCATCCGGTGCACCTCGATCACCGGAAGTCTTTGTTCGAGGAGATCCTCCTTGACTGTTTCACATCCCAGTTCCACGGGGACGTTGCGTATTACGCGAAGTTTACGTTCCTCGGGCAGGGTGAATGTGTGATACGGAATATGCTGGCTATGTAACATAGCCGTCATCTTACGGTGGTCGTCCGAAGTGGACAACTGCACCTTAATACCCTCGGCGGTTGACCGGGCCGAGCGGTATTGTACCCGGTTGGTATTGCACCAAGCCGAGATAGGAAGCCACTTTTCCTTGTCGCGGATGACTAGTGGCGGCGGTGTAGGTGGTTTATATACCTTAGCCGGGGGCTGCTGTACAGCGGCCTGTGGCTTTGGTGACGTGGTGACGTCATTGGCGGCAGAGGTGCTCGCCTCGTCGAGTTTGGCGGCCTTTCGCGCCTTTCCGCGGTTCTTACGTCCCCTTTTGCGGGAACTGACCACGGTGAATTCAGAGTCCGCCGAGGTGGACTCGGACTCCGAACCGGCGGACGACGACGCCGTGTCGGCGTTCTCGTCGTCGGTGGCTTCCTCCTTCTCCATCTCGTTGGACGGAGTTGGTTCCTCGTCTGGGGAGGCGGGGGAGTCAAAATGCACCGGCCCGGATACGGGCTCGGTGTTCGCGGGGCGGTCGGGAATCATGTTCCCGAACCGTCTTTTTAATAGAGTGTAAATCTCCTCGTCGGCGAGGAGCATGTCTATATTTAAGGCTGGAAGAGCCATGATGGGAGGTGGGTTTATTCCTGCGCGTTTATAGTGCCTAACTCCCCGGGGGAAAACCCGGGGATGTGTATTATTGTTCCCTCCCAACCGGGTTAGGTCGGGAGGATGTACTTAAAAATCTAGGTGTGCCCTAAGCTAGTATCCACCGGCCGATCTTATTGTGCCTGCGTGGTTCCTAACAGCCCGAGTGTAGGGGTGGTATGGGCCCTTGCGGGCAGTCACACCCAAACTGACACCCGAGAATGGGAGTAGGGAATAGGTAGGGTGGGAAGGAGATAACCGGGGTAGACTAGGGGTCACCCCCAAGGTCTACTGATCCGGTCCCGTCCGAGTTGAGCGCCTCGCCCTGAAGGGGCTCGGCAGGCGACTCGGGGCTTCGCCTCACCCGGCTTCGTTTACACCGTTAGGTTTCCGCCGGGACCAAGAGAAACTTGGTTTTGCCCTTAAGGGGCCACTATGACTTTATCTGCTTAGACAGAAACAAATATCACTACCTGACCTTGCTTTGAACGCAGGCAGTTAGTGATATTCGTGAGCAGTCCAATAGTTCGCCTCGAAAAAGGCGGTTTTGCACTGCCACTTACTCGTCCGTTAGCTGCGACGGTTGGAAAGCGCGCGAAAACAAATCGACAGCGTACGTGAGCGTACGTGTGACGTAATCGAGAGAGCGCGGAGCGGTACGCAAGCGCACCGAGAGACGGACAAGCGCGGAATGTTGTCAAATCCTTACTAATATTTTAAAGCGAAAGTAACTCTGTCTGTCTGTCTGTCTGCTACGCTTTCACGTCTAAACCACTGGACCGATTTTGATGAAATTTGGTACAGGACTAAAGCTTGAGAAAGGACATAGGCTACTTTTTATCGCGAAAAAATGGGTATAAGAGGTTGAAATAGGGGATGACATTTTGTATGGAAATTCGTCATTTTCGATGATAGAACCACGAATCTTTGTATTAAGGCACCTGACAATAAATAAATAAATATTCGTTCAAGCGTTTTGGAAATTTCATTTACATGGGGATGAAATTCAACCCCTAAAATATCAAAAAGCATACAGCCGAAACCACTGGGCCTAGAAACGTATTTTTTTTTACACCATCGTATTTCTTGGGGTACACGAGCACTAGCAAAAGATTTTTGGAAATTCACCCCCTTAAGGGGGTGAAAAACATATAGTCTTTCACGTCTAAACCGATTTTGATGAAATTTGGTACAGAGATGGACTAAAGCTTGAGAAAGGACATAGGCTACTTTTTATCGCGAAAAAATGGGTATAAGGGGTTGAAATAGGGGATGATATTTTGTATGGAAATTCGTCATTTTTGATGATAGAACCGTGAATCTTTGTATTAAGGCACCTGATAATAAATAAATATTCGTTCTAGCGTTTTGGTAGTTTCACTTACATGGGGATGAAATTCAACCCCTAAAATACCAAAAGCATACAGCCGAAACCACTGGGCCTAGAAACGTATTTTTTTTAAACCATCGTATTTCTTGGGGTGCACGAGTACTAGCAAAGGATTTTTGGAAATTCACCCCTTTAAGGGGTTGAAAAGCAAATAGCCTTTCACGTCGAAACCGATTTTGATGAAATTTGGTACAGAGATGGACTAAAGCTTGAGAAAGGACATGGGCTACTTTTCATAGCGAAAAAATGGGTATAAGGGGTTGAAATAGGGGATGACATTTTGTATGGAAATTCGTCATTTTCGATGATAGAACCACGAATCTTTGTATTAAGGCACCTGACAATAAATAAATAAATATTCGTTCAAGCGTTTTGGAAATTTCATTTACATGGGGATGAAATTCAACCCCTAAAATACCAAAAAGCATACAGCCGAAACCACTATGCCTAGAAACGTATTTTTTTTACAGCATCGTATTTCTTGGGGTGCACGAGTACTAGCAAAGGATTTTTGGAAATTCACCCCTTTAAGGGGTTGAAAAGCATATAGCCTTTCACGTCGAAACCGATTTTGATGAAATTTGGTACAAAGAAGGACTAAAGCTTAAGAAAGGATATAGGCTACTTTTTATCGCAAAAAAAATGGGTATAAGGGGTTGAAATAGGGGATGACATTTTGTATGGAAATTCGTCATTTTCGATGATCGAACCACGAATCTTTGTATTGAGGCACCTCATAATAAATAAATAATTATTCGCTCAAGCGTTTTGGAAATTCCATTTACATGGGGATGAAATTCAACCCCTAAAATACCAAAAAGCATACAGCCGAAACCACTGGGCATGGAAACGTATTTTTTTTTACACCATCGTATTTCTTGGGGTGCACGAGCACTAGCAAAGGATTTTTGGAAACCCCTTTAAGGGGGTGAAAAGCATATAGCCTCTCAAGTCTAAGCCGATTTTGATGAAATTTGATACAGAGATGGACTGAAGCTTGAGAAAGGATATAGGCTACTTTTTATTGGGAAAAATGGGTATAAGGGGTTGAAATAGGGGGTGACATTTTGTATGGAAATTCGTCATTTTCGATGATAGAACCGTGAATCTTTGTATGAAGGCACCTGATAATAAATAAATAAATATTCGTTCTAGCGTTTTGGTAGTTTCACTTACATAGGGATGAAATTCAACCCCTAAAATACCAAAAAGCATACAGCCGAAACCACTGGGCCTAGAAACGTACTTTTTTTACACCATCGTATTTCTTGGGGTGCACGAGTACTAGCAAAGGATTTTTGGTAATTTACCACCTTAAGGGGTTGAAAAGCACAGGTAACCCTGCTCCGGTGGTCGGTCCAACGACGAAGGCGACGTGGTGTTCGGGTGGGTTGCGGGTGTTGCGTGCTTACGCCCCTCTGTCGCCCCGGACGGAGAGGTGCGAGGAACGCGCTGACCGCAGTTCACAACAAAAAAAGGGGATTGAAAAGCATATAGTCTTTCACGTCGAAACCACTTAACCGATTTTGATGAAATTTGGTACAGAGATGAACTAAAGCTTGAGAAAGTATATAAGGCTACTTTTTATTGCGAAAAAATAGGTATAAGGGGTTGAAATAGGGGAAAGTATTTTCTTTTTACGTCTTCTTATTTCTTGGGGTACACGAGCACTAGCAAAGGATTTTTGGAAAATCACCCCCTTAAGTGAGTGAAAAGCGTATAGACGAAACTCTTGGAGCTAGGAACGTAAAACTTTCTATGTAATTCTCTTTCCTTTGTTTTAAGTGAGCTCTAAGAAATTATTTTATTAAAATCAACTCCTAAAGGGGTGCAAAATATATAGCCGAAATCATTAGGCCTAGAAACATGGAATTTTGTATAAAGTTGCCTTTCTTGGGGGAAGAGAGATTTTTGCAATTTTAGCCCTAAGGGGGTGAAAAGCGTTTAACCGAAATCACTGAGCCTAGGAAGGATCATTTTAGTACACGGTTGGCTTTCTTGGATTACCCCCAGATTTTTTTAGTGCTCACTTACCAAGCACTATGAAAAAAATTTTGGCAAGGATAAGCGAGCTCTAACAAAGAATTTTTGGCAATTCAACCCCTAAGAGGGTGAAAGCGTATAGCCAAAGATACCGGGCCTAAGAATGTGAAATTTTGTATACCGATTTCGGTTATTTGGGGTAAGCACGCACTAAGAAACAATTTTGGGCTGCCCCAAAAGGATAAAACGCATATAGTCGAAGACACCCAGCCAATGATATATCATCATTATCTTGCTCTTATCCTAATTACTTTGGATCGACGCGATATGTAGGTAGGGTACCTACTACTGCCATCGTAGATATATTGCAAAGGTTCTAGCAACATTTTTGACCTGGCCGACATTGTTAGCCAGACGGCATCACCAATTGGTCCAGGTCGATGTAAATCTTTGTCTTAGTAGTATTTTGCGACACCCACGAACAATGAAAACGTGGTAATATTTCTAGCAGCTACCAGACAGTAAGTTACAATCAAAATATTATTACAATTTTCTATCTCTACAAATAAATAAATTTGAAGCGTCTGTTTGTCTATCAAAATAATAGGTTTTATTTATGCTCACACAATACGGTCCAAATTTTTTTGTCTGTCTGTCTATTCGTTACAGGTAATCTTCAAAATGGCTGGACCGATATTGATTATATTTTACCATCAGGTCTACCAGTCGTACATAAGGAATAACTTAGACTATTTTATCTCAGGCTATATTTTATCCCGGTGTGGATGAATTAAGTCGATTTTAAAATTATTTCACTAATGGAAAGCTATTTTTAAGCGAGTAACATATTTAAGCTATTTTTATCCCGATATTCCTACGCGATCGGGTACAATGCCGGTGAAATCACGGGAATATAATGGTTTAAAAAATTAATTCACTAATGAAAAGCTATATTATCAGTGAATACCATATAAAGGCTATTTTCATCCCGGTATTTGCCCAGGAACGACAACTATACCGGGGGATGTTGACCAATTTTTAAAATTCTTTCACCAATGGAAAGCTACCTATGTTGTCAGCGAGTAGCATAGGCAATTTATATCTCTGATATTTCTGGGATTTATATATTTTTTTTTACCTATGTAAATTTATAATATCAGCAAGTTACATAGGCATTTTTTATCTCGGTATTGGCATGGGAATGGGGTCTTCGTGAATGAAACTGCGGGTGTTTGATTGATATAATTTTTTTTCACCAATGGAAAAGTACGTTATCAGAGACTAAGGAAAGGCCACAATACCATCGTATTTGCACGGCAATCTGAACTACAAGGCTGGAAGTAATATTCAAATGTGAAAGTTTGTGAAGTTGAGTGAAGTTACTCAATCACGCTTAAACTGTTGAGCAGATTTGGATGAAAATTGACACGTAGATAGAGTATTTCTTAAATTAAGAAATGTAATACTTTTTATGTCGATAATATTCTTTGCGATAATAGTTCAATATGCAAGTTAATTTTTACGCGGGCGAAGCCGCGGGCAAAAGCTAGTATTTCTATATTTTCAGACTCTCGGAAACAGCACCAACGATTTTCATGAAATTTAGTATATTAGAGGTTTCAAGGGCAAAAAATCAACCTGGCTAGATTTTATTTATAGAAAATATCGGCTTGTCGGTGTTTTTAGCTAATCAATAAAATGTCATAAAATATCATTAGAATAGGAATGTAAATTTAGCCGTTCCCGTCCAGTGATAATAGCTCAGTTGGGAAGTTGTCCAGTCGCATTCAAACATCCTGAGTTCGGATCTCAGTGTTATTATTATTGTTCTTTAATTTTTGGTATTATTTTCATTATTTCATCATTTTTCTTTTAATATTTATCTAAATATGTTCGTCAAAAATTCAATTTACAAAAAATTAAAAAATATACCGTGCAATGCTCAGTCGACCAGATATTTGTTTATATGAACTGATATTTTAACATTTTTTGAACTCGTTTTCTCAAAAATTCAAGCATTGGAACTACTAAATCGTTTAGTTTCATTCTGTTTTGGGAATCATTTAATTTGAAAAAAGTACACCACTGTAAAACCTCGATTAGCGCGCAATGGACGGATCAAGTTATGAGATGAGTAAATAAAGCCATTAAAGTGACCCCGCATAGCGGTCGATTCATTTGAAGAATTGACGTAAATTACGCAACATCGTTCTCTTAATCACTTTTAATGGTTAGGAATTAAACCAAGACAATGGGATTTTGTATTAGTAATAATCATCATCGTAGCTGACATACATTCTACCGCTGGGCTCTAGCATTCTCCACAGTGACAGGGCAATTACTACATCACGCTGGTCTGACAAAGTGATAAAATGTTTCTCTGTAAAGCCTGGCGTCGACTATAGCAGAAACGCGTCGAATCGAAGCGAGTCGCATTTATTCCTAGTGCGTCCATTTCTGAAGAATCGAATCGATTTGTTATTTCATAGCAACTTTTCATCAAATTGGGACGTTTTTGCGTCATGGACAGCTCGGACGAACAAATGCTTTTATTTCAAATATTTTTTGATGAAATAACTATGGCGAATTTCATCGCTTATATTAAAGTATTCTGTGATACCCATATTTGAAAAGGGATCCTGTTAATTTTTTTTCAATACTTTCGTTTATTCTATAAATATTGTTGAATCGTTGAACCAGTGATATCAATACTTCTTCATTCATTTTTAATTTTACGGCATAAAAAACAGAATTACAGATATAATAAAACTACGTTGGGGCGGATTCGATTCTCCGCGTCGACTAAGGCGTAGGGATGTGAAAAAATAATAGATTTATATATTAATCGATTTTTTATAATCGATTTTATTAATCGATTATCTAAATAATGAAAATCGATTTAAAAGAAATCGATTTGTAATATTAAAATTAATCAATTATTTTAGTATTTGCTTTATTGTTTAAATTCAAAGTCTTCTATTATATAGAAAATAAATATCACTGTCAGATTGCCTAAAAAAAGGTCATCACAATTCTGCCAGAAAAAGTGCTTGATGGAACGGTAGTGTTTCATACTATATTAGAAAATAAATATCACTCAGATTTCCTAAAAAAAGGGTCATCTAAAAAAAATCGGTTATAAAATAATCGATTAATGAAATAAATCAATCGATTTTTTGCAAATCGATTTATTTTAAAGAAAGAAAAATCGATTATTTATTAATCGATTTATCACCTCCAAGGCACATCCCTACTGAGGCGCGCCGAGTCCAATCGAATCGCATTGGCGAAGAAATTTGCCTGTCGAGCAATCCGCACGGTCGATTCGATTCGGCGCGCCGCGACTCTTCGCTAATGAACGCAGTTTCAATATAGGGAGGCGACTTTTTGCGATTCGATTCGACTCAGCTCGGCGAGCCTAACGGACGCTGGCCTTTATACAAATCTTTCCTTTACTACACTACCTACGTATTTCTATCCCATGCCAACACATCTACCCAGCGTGATATAGTAGGTCAAATTTGCACCTATTGTGAAGGAGGCCCAAGTCCCAGTGTAACTTATTTGGTCTGAATCGCTGAGATGATGAAGATGAATAGAAAAGTTTTACTTATATCATGTGTCTTTACAATAAATAATGTTCTTTTTTTAACCGACTTAAAAAAGGAGGAGGTTCTCAATTCGTCGGAATCATTTTTTTTTTATGTATGTTCACCAATTACTCAAAAACGCCTGGACCGATTTGCGAAATTCTTTTTTGTTTGATAGGGTATACTTCCCAGGTGATCCCATAGTCAGGATCTGATGATGTTATCCTTGAAAAATTGGTGGAATTCTTAAAGTTTTATTAGTTTACTGTTTGAAGTCGTTTTTTTTTTTGTTAAAAATTATAGTTATTTGTTTCTAATAATACCCAAGTACAAGTGTAATTAGGAGCAGTAATCTCTAACGCGCTAATTATACGAGACGTGGTACCATTAGTAAATGCTTTTAAATAGCATTTTGTATGACATTTTAAATTATCTTTATATATAAATTTCTTGTGTATGTGTGTATGTCACTGAACTCCTAAACGGCTGGATCGATGTTGATGAAATTTTTGTGCATGTTCAAGGGGATTCGAGAATGGTTTAGATTCACAATTGGACCCGGTAGGTGGCGCTTATTTGAACAGAACAGCGTCTGTTGGGTCAGCTAGTGGAATATATTTGTTATGTCTAAACTATATTTATTATTGCCACACAATCCGGTGTCCCGTTAATACGATGAACCTCACCTTGCGGGCAACGAATTACTTGAGGGTTTTTTTTGGGGGTGGGTTGCGGTCGGCGCGCTCCTCGCACCACCCCGTCCGGGGCGACAGAGGGGCGTAAGCACGCACACCCGCAACCCACCCACGATGCACGTCGCCTTCGTCGTTGGGCCGACCACCGGAGCAGGGTTACTTGTCATCAGTGGTCGGCCCGACGGAATACCCCCTATTTGGGGTACCCTCCCATCGACCGACGTGCCCCCCCCCCCTCGGGGAGGACGTCGGTCTTTCCTCACGCGGTCGGCCTCTCGGCGGATGACGGACTAATTCACGTCACCCGCGGCCTCGGCTAGGGCGGCATGAGGCGCGAATTACTTGGGGTGGCCCCAATATGTAGGTACTCTTATTTTGTAGCACCTACATATTTCAAAATTTTGCCCAATAGTTTTATGTATGACCAGCGGTCCCGATTCCTTAATATCGGTGGAATAGCATAGATGGTCTGATAGAGAAATAGATTCGATTTAATGTATAAAGTATTCCGTGTGGTGACGGATTAACAATACAGTTTACACCACCTTTTCTTGCCTGTGGATATCGTAAAAGACGACTAAGAAATAGTAGGCAGATACCATCTATGCCAGAGTAGGATAATTCGAAACAAAATCTTATACCAATCCGTGCGACCAGCGTGGTAGTTATAGTAGGTTGATTTCCCCTCTGTTGAGGAGGAAGCTCAAGCCTGGCAGTAGCACGTATTTCTTTTTTTTTAATTCAACACTCGACACTAAGGAAATAATTCTTGTTTTACAAACATACATGTATAAACTGAATTATCCGTGTAGTGACAGAGTAAGAATACAATTTACCACCCCCCACGTTCTTGCTCATGGGTGTCGTAAAAGACGACTAAGGGATAGAATATGCATATAACATCTATGCAAGAGAAGTAAAATTTGAGATAAAACCCTATACCAACACGTCTGATCAGCGTATTTGCCTCCCATTGTGGAGGAGGGTCGAGCCCAACAGTGGGACATATATGAGCTGAAATGATGATAAATGATGAGTATAGACGGTTTGATAGAGAAATAAAATCGATTTAGTGTGCGAAGTGAAAAGAAACAAAACAAGGCTAAAATACTCTAAAAATGGCGTGTATATCACGTAATTAGGTGCTAAATATCGACTTTTAATAATGATTAAATTATCAGCTCGATATAAACTGATAATAGGAATAGTTTGCGCTCGAATTCCTTAGCAGTGATCAGCGATATGCAAACTAATATATTATTTTTTAACTTGTGTATTATTTATTTTATAGTTTTATGCCTTTATTTTCGAAAGGTTAAATTTAACCAAAATGCGGGTCAACTAATTTCTGTAGCGAGTAGATATAAATATCTCTAATAGTGATGAGTTGTTGGATGTGAAACATCTTAGTCCGCCGTGACCATGGACGATGTAAAGTGTTCGAAACGTTGGGCAATCAAATACAAACGCAATCAAATCCTTAATATTTTTAATATTATAATAGTTTTAACGGCTAACAGTATATTGCACTAGGTTAACTTAGGGATGTGAAAAAATAATTGATTTTTATAATAATCGATTATTAATCGATAATTTTTTTGTAATAATCGATTTTTATATTCGATTATCAAAATAATAAAAAATCGATTATTTTTATATTAAAATTAATCGATAATTGCACTGCCAGATTGCCTAAAAGAAAAAGGACATCACGATACTGCGTGCAGTGTTTCATGCTATTTTACAAAATAAAGCTCACATTTCCTAAAAAATAAAAAAAAGGTCATCATGATGCTGTTGGGAGAAAAATCGATTAATTTATAATCGATTATTTCATAATCGATTTTTTAAGGAACAAAAAATCGATTATTTAATTAATCGATTATTTTCCCTCCTAGTCACATCCCTAGGTTAATTCGATCTAATGCCGTTTGGTGAACAATTACATTCCCTAAGGAGAATTAACGTTAAGCAGGCCACCAGACGTCCCTGGAGGGGCGTTCGGGAGGGAGGATACCTTTTCGGGTATACTTCGCCGGGTTGGCCATGGACGACAAGCAAGGAACTGACGATCGGCCCAATGCCGAACGGGACGGAATACGGTGGGTTATGGGGCTGCGCGCTGTCCTTTCAGCACCTTGGACGTCTTGAACAGCGTGTGACATGACTGCACAGATAGCGTAGTGTTTAAGATAGCGATCTACAGCGCCAATGTCAGGGGTTCGAATCCCAGGCGGGACAACATTTTATGCGATCCACAAATTGTTGTTCCGAGTCTCGATGTAATTTGTGTCCGTTAGTTACATATATGTTTGTATAGTTCCCCGCAATATAATGATTATTTCCTTAGCACAGCTGTTAAAAAATACTTTGGTCTAATACATAATGACAAGGACAGGAGGTTACATAAATTTCATAAAGTTTTGAGAACGACGAAAGAACTGCTTGCGAGTCCCATGACCTGTCTTATTACCTGTCTATCATCATTTGCGTTGGCCACTAGTTCTTGGACTTCGCTAGCACGTCCGCAGCCTATATTTTTTTTTGGCGTCGACGCCCGCCGAGACGTCATTGCCCGTTGGGCAGTCCGGCTGGAGAGGCCTCGGTTCGGGGTGCGAACCGTGGAGGCCTTCCGACCGGTGCTGATGCAGTGGTTGGAAAGGCGGCACGGGGTGCTCTCCTTCCGACTAGTGCAGGTGTTGACGGGGCACGGGAGCTTCGCCAAATACCTGCACAGGGTCGTAAGGAGGGAGAGCACACCGTCCTGCCACCACTGCGATTGCGACGAGGACACGGCGCGCCACACGCTCGAGGCCTGCGCGGCTTGGGCAGTGCAGCGCCGTGAACTCGTCGCAATCATCGGTGCCGACCTGACGCTGCCGGCCATCGCTAGGGCGATGGTCGACAGCGTCGGGAATTGGGACGCGGTCGCAGCCTTCTGCGAGACAGTGATCTCGCAGAAGGAGGCGGCGGATCGTCTGCGCGAGGAGCGCAGCCTCGATGAGGAGATACGCCGCCGGCGACTGGGGCGGCGCAGGCGCAACTATCTGCGCCTCATGCCGCCCTAGCCGAGGCCGCGGGTGACGTGACCGGGGATTAGTCCGTCACCCGCCGAGAGGCCGACCGCGTGAGGAAAGACCGACGTCCTCCCCAAGGGGGGGACGTCGGTCGATGGGAGGGTACCCCACGTAGGGGGTATTCCGTCGGGCCGACCACTGACGACAAGTAAACCTGCTCCGATGGTCGGCCCAATGACGAAGGCGAGGTGGTTTTCGGGTGGGTTGCGGGAGTTGCGTGCTTAAGCCCCTCTGTCGTCCCGGACGGAGTGGTGCGGAGGGGCGGCGACCGCAGCCCGCCCACAAAAAAAAAAAAGCCTATATTTTTGGATATCATATCCCAATAGACTAATGGATTAATATTTTTTAGACAAAAAATTTAAACGTACCTTTTTCCAGGGTAGGCTGGACTGGTCGAAACCATTGCTAAGTCAACTGGACCTCATAGCTCCTGATTATGAAAAGTGGGTGAACACAGCGGTGTATAGGCAATGCAGACTGTTCGCCAGCCCGATACTGGAGAGTTTGACCTATACGCCTTGGTATATAGTACCTATCTTTTGGGTACCCATCATTCTGTTCCTCTCAATCACACAATACTTGGAGTTAGTGGCATGTGGAGGTAATATATTTTCATTGGTACTTTTGTTCTGTAGAACTTAGAAGATTTGTTTATTGGTGTATGGAATTATTACGAGTTTTCCTTCTCTGGAAATTGTGTCTTTGGCTAACATCCTTGAGTTATTTCTGCCCACATTTCAAGAAAAAAAAAGGACACACTAATTTCTGAATTTCTCATCTGAAGAGTGAAACTAAAAACACTGCCCTATTGAGGCATTATTTTATTATTTCCTTTTTCATGGGCGTTATTCGTTCTTTCTTTAACACGGATACTGATATATTGAAGTTATTATATAATTTGACAAACACTCATGTGCTAGGACCGATTACGTCGACCCGATTTCGAGCTTAGGCGATGCTCATCATAAGGGCGAGTGCATGGGTACCGGTTATTAATACTAGCTCGACTCGCAAGGTTTTGGTTAGTTTGGAGTGCACTATGGTTAGCATAGTATGTGAAACGTGTGTACGTGTAGATAGAGGACCTAAAGACCACCTTTTTTTGTTTGGACTAGGTCATCTATTTCCGTGTGGTGACGGAATAAGAATACAATTCACCACTTCCTATCTTGCCCGAGGATATCGTAAAAGACAATTAAGGGATATAATACGCATATAACATCTATGCAAGAGATAAAAAACTCAAAATTAAATCCTATAACATGTCTGACCAGCATGGTATAGTAGGTCGAATTTCCTTCCATTGTGGAAGATGCCCGGTCCTAACAGTGGGAAGTATATGGGCTGCGATGATGATGATCTATGCAAGAGAAGGAAAATTTCAAATGAAACCCTATGCCGACTCGTTTGGCTGGCGTTGTTTAATAGATGAAATTCTGCCTCATAAAGGAGGAGGCTCGAGTCGAACAGTGGGACGTATATGAGCCGAGGTGATGATGACGATGAAGTAGGAATCTCTTTAATTTTTTGACGTGGCAACGTCTAATAAATCGATGAACGCTGGCTGCATGCACGAAAAAGTGTCCCGTTACGATCATTGTTTTATTATTAAGTAGTATGTGATTCAGCTGTACTAAAGCGCGCCATCTATCGATGCGAAAGGATTTCAAATATATTCATTTAGTACAATGCGATTCTGCTAAACTGAACAGCGCCATCTATCGAGACTTACGGTAATTGCCGATCCAATTTAATTTCAATAGCTTATAACAACGGTACTGGTTACGCTGATTCAATTTTATTCATAAAAGTATGCAGTCATTTCATCAATGTTTTGTTATGACGTTGTCACGTTAAACTATCGTCCGTAAACCGACTTTATAGACAGCCATGTTTTTTTTTTCAGATAATTGTCCAACAGTATCTCTTAGTAGTCTACAGTACTTATGCCATTTAGTTCAAGGTGTTTTAATATGGACTATGCTGGAGTACACAATACACAGATGGATATTCCACTTGGACCCAGGGTCATCGCCCACACTGATAAAGTTGCACTTTTTACTACATGGCATGCATCATAAGGTAATTTATATTTAAACACACTGAAATAAGTGATAATATGGCGTTTTTTTGGGCTATGGTCAGCGCCCCTGCTGCCCGGTACCGTCCGGGGCGACAGAAGGATGGCGCGGCTCCACAACCCCCGGTCCGGTCACCCACTGCCTTGGCTAGGGAAGTCAATGGGTGGCTAGAGAAATCTTTGTTATATTTATTTATGTACTATTAAAACTCACATCTATCATTACAGGCACAAGCCCAATGCGACAGAGTAGTGAACTATCTTAATCTATATTATACCTAGCGCTATATAAATTCTTCTGTCCGTGTGCATATGGCTGAACTCCTAAACGGCGAGGTGGGTGTCGTGAAAGCTGAGTAAGAGTAAACCAGGACTTGCATTAATTCTAGGAAATGTCATATGACCAACGATTGTGTTTTCAATGCGGTCTGACATCACCCATATTACCGGTCGTAAAAGTTGGTAAAAATGCAACGCCGCAGGTTTTGAACTTCTTCAATGATTTTTTGATTGTAATACCTATATATATATATATTTTCTTTATCATCATCATCACAGCTTATTAACGTCCCACTACTGGGCTCGAGCCTACTCCATAATAGGAGTGAAATTAAACTACTGTCCACCTTGGACAGACACATTGCTATAGGGTTTCATTTCGAGTTTTCCATCTCTTGCTAGGTGTCATATGTATATTATATCCCTTAGTCGTCTTTTACGACATCCTCGGGCAAGATAGGGGGTGGTGAATTGCATACTTATTCCGTTACCACACGGCCAACTTGAGTGCATTGATTTAAATTTTGCAATGGAATTCAACCGTATTTTCTTCTTCAGGTGCCCTTCGATGGACTTCGGCAGGTCTTCCCTCCAGTACCAGCATTGTTTCTCGTCATGATCATATACAATATACTTTATCAAATTTTGACCTTCCCGAGGATTAAGTTGGCCGGTGGACTTATCGGTAAGATAAGACATTTGATGTAAAATTTTGTAGGCAGTAAAAATTACTCATACTCATTTATTACGTTTTTTTTTTTTTTTTTGTGGGTGGGACGCGGTCGGTGCGCCTCCGCACCGCTCCGTCCGGGGCGACAGAGGGGCTTAAGCACGCAACTCCCGCGACCCCACCCAAAAACCACGTCGCCTTCGTCGTTGGGCCGACCACTGGAGCAGCGTTAACTTGTCGTCAGTGGTCGGCCCGACGGAATACCCCTAATTGGGGTACCCTCCCATCGACCAACTTCCCCCCCTCGGGGAGGACGTCGGTCTTTCCTCACGCGGTCGGCCTCTCGGCGGGTGACGGACTAATCCCCGGTCACGTCACCCGCGGCCTCGGCTAGGGCGGCATGAGGCGCAGATAGTTGCGCCTACGCCACCCTAGTCGCCGGCGGCGGATCTCCTCATCGAGGCTGCGCTCCTCGCACAGGCGATCCGCCGCCTCCTTCCGCGAGATCACTGTCTCGCAGAAGGCTGCGACCGCGTCCCAGTTCCCGACGCTGTCGACCATCGCCCTAGCGATAGCCGGCAGCGTCAGGTCCGTACCGATGATTGCGACGAGTTCACAGCGCTGCACTGCCCAAGCCCCGCAGGCCTCAAGCGTATGGCGCGCCGTGTCCTCGTCGCAATCGCAGTGGTGGCAGGACGGTGTACTCTCCCTCCTAACGACCTTGTGCAGGTATTTGGCGAAGCACCCATGCCCTGTCAAAACCTGCACCAGTCGGAAGGAGAGAACCCCGTGCCGCCTTTCCAACCACTGCATCAGCACCGGCCATTTATTACGTAAAGCTCATTTACATGTCAATTTTATGGATATTACATTATTATTATTATTACATTAGTACAATTATTTACAATTAAATTTCATAAAGTTGTCAAAACTGTAAAAAGTTTGCTCGACCAGCCAACGTTTAAGACGCGTTTTAAATTCACGAAGAGTAGATGTCATACAAACTGTGCTCGGCAGCTTGTTGTATACTAGCGTTGCGCAATTCGAATCATTTAATTCGAATAACTCGAATAAGACTATTGACTCGTTCATTCGAATCGCCGTTGACCGAAACCGAATCAACTCGTGTCGTACTCGTAGGCAGGTAGGTACTCGTAGCGCAGGCGGCCGTGGCGGCGCGGCGATCAGTCGACTCGGTTTGATAGGACATTCGTTGATTCGTTTTCTATTCGTTGATTCGCTCTCTAATACGGAGTCGAAGAATCGTAAGAACGAATTGCACGAGTGAGAAAATACACGAAATGTTCTAAGAATCACGAGTTGGTTGGATGCAATTCGATTCGTTTGAGGTAGATACCTATTACATTTACAATTCGTCTCTCGCGCGATTTAATGTTTTCTTGCTTTTGTTGACTGCTCGTTTACGTAATTAGTAATAATAGCTATTAATTATGAGTATACCTGAGACGTATAAACGTATTTATTTTTTTAAAGTTAATTTATAGTGTAATTACTAATAAGAATCAGACTTTATTTAAAAATAATATTTTTTTTATATATGATTTTATTAAATATTACTTTTTTGTTACTTAGTAAGCTGATTTTAATCATAATAATAAAAAAGTATTGTCATTAACTACGTGTTTAAAAGTCAATATACCTATAAGTCCCCCTGACGTCCCTTTGACGGCGGATGACTCGACATACGAGTACGAATTTGCCTATAATGCTGACATGATGAATGTGACGATTCGAATCAATTCGAATTGCTATTCGAATCAATAGTAATTTTAATTCGAATGATTCGAATTGAAAAAAAAGCAATTCGTCTCATCGTTAGTGCGAAAGCAAGCCGGTTTCGTATACCCCAATCGAATATATCATTGAGACATGTTTCCGCTAATTTCTCTAAACCATCCCTAGTGTTCGATAAGTAAAAGTCGTCTGCATAGCCGATCAGACAATTCTTCGGTAGAGGTAACTCGAGAAAATCGTCAAAACTTAAATGCCGTAGATATGGATTTAGTACCGAACCTTGAGGGCAGCCCATCGTCAGTGGCGTCAGTGGCTGGGCAAACGATACCTCATATGCCCAGTTTTAATAAGTAGTTGAGGAGTTATGAGGGAACAGATGAACATATATAAATAGCCTGTCAAAATCATAACCCTCCGTAGTCGGGTAAAAATTGATTAAACTATGCCATTATCAACGTAGAGTGATAAATGAAATAAAATCTTGGCCAACCCCTTTTACCAGTTTGCTATAACCAGCTAATCCTTTAGAGAATTGTATCTAACAATGGAACGCATAAGGTTTTAGAAGATGAAACTTAACGTGCTAAATACCAAACTTAATAAAACGATTGCCTATTCACCGCTCAAGGTTGGCGGTTATAGTATTTTCGCCACTTATGAGTAGCTTCACGTGCAATTAGGGATGTCTATATTCCGATCGATAGATAAGTAATGTATGTACGTATTTATAAATGTATGAATAATTTTCCTGTGTGAAACTACGCGGGAATTCATTGATTTTATAAACACAGTCAAAATCTGTTGACGTCATCGATGTGACCACTCATATTGAGTCATAAAAACCGATAATTGTAATAGCCGATGATGTTTTCGAAGTAACATTTTTTTATAAAATGGTATTAATGATTGTATAGGTATTATCTATACCAATAAATAAAATTGGAGTGTCTGTTTGTAATGTCAAAATAATAGGCTTTTTTCATGCTCACATCGTGTGAGCATGAATATGCACGACACCTATGCCTAAAATACAGATTAAAAAATTTTTGTCTGTCTGTCTGTTTGTTCCGGGTAATCTTCAAAACGGCTGGACCGATTTCAAAAATTCTTTCACCAATGGAAAGCTATAACATCAGGGCGTAAACTAGGCTATATTTTATCCCGGTATTCCCACGGGAACGGAAACTACGCGGGTAAAACGACTAAAACCGAAGCGAAGCGAGGGCGGGTTGCTAGTCTTTATACATAAATTTCTTGTGTACGTGTGTATGTCACTGAACTCCTCCTAAACGACTGGACCGATGTTGATGTAATTTTTTGTGCGTGTTCGGGGATTCGAGAATGGTTTAGATTCCCAATTGGACCCGGTAGGTGGTGCTGCGATCGATTTCAAGGAGAATTCCTTTTATTTGAACAGAACAACGTCTGTTGGGTCAGCTAGTATGCATGGTCTCAATGCTACATTGAGACTACAATTAATTGGCGACCACAATTTGTAAGTATTGTAGACTTATCTAATAAATGATCTTGTCTTCGTCAGTGGTAGATAGAGAGCAGGTCGTAAATGTTGAGTGAATTTTGCCAAAGAAATATTGTCCCCTTCATCAGCATCAATAACATCAATTGGGTGTTATTGTTATGACATTTACAACCTGGATTTCTAAAGCAGTTAAAATATATTTGGCATTCTAGGACATAGCACGCTGCTGGAATTACCCTCGTCTTTTGACATCCACTATTGAACATAATCGTCACACTAGGCAAGAAGATTGGCGATCGCTGTATCCCATACCAAAACGTATCCCAGAAGAATGCTGCTGCCTATTTATCCAGTAATTCCTCCATATTCATTTATGATTTCCACGAGAAAATAAGAGGTCGTATTTCGTATTTTATAATCTTAACTCGCCATACAGATTATGGTAATTGATTCCAAAAAAATACTTAGCTCTTGCAAATGCATGTGTCAGAAATCGTAATGAGTAATACAAACAAAAATAATGAGCAAAAAATATTCTAAATATACAAAATGATAACGAACTCTCCTTCCGTTTTGTTTTTTATTAGCAGTCGGCTACTAATACGAGCCTATTGTTGCCAGTGTCAAGTTATAATGTTCTTCACAGATTATCAGTTTAATTAGGTAAATTATCAGTTGTTTCACTTTTGCATATTACGGACATTTTCATATTCTACCGAAATTCCCAGATGAATTTGATTTGATTGTCAGCACCTAATGAATTGTAATGATTATGACTAAAATACAGAGAGTAAAGACGTGAACAATATTATAACACGTAACTGGCACGAATAGCTCATAATTGTAGCTTACTGCCATTACAAAAGAAGAAGAAGACGATTCTGTCAATAGAAATGTAAAGATTAACAATCAAATTTGTTAAATTTATTTAATCTTTTCTGGTGGATTTGATTTAATAGTGAATTACGTGCATATTCACATGTTGACAATATTCCCAGAGAAATCATGATTTGGTTATCAGCACCTAATCAATTTCAACTATGACTATAGTCCATAAAATATAGGATGATCTCTGTGATAGTTGTCCCTAGTGCCCTCACGCTTACGATAAAGTCCGTAATTTTTATAGATAAAACTCTTTATTTTTAAAATTGTGATTTTTTTTTTTTTAATAAAATACAAACAATGATAATCTTTTTGAATTTATTTCAAATAAAAACTATTTTTTGATTGTTTTATTTATTCAAAAGGAGTACAATTAAGGTCTAGGTCACTATTATCGTTTAACCCTGCTTCGGTGGCCGGCCCAACGACGAAGGCGACGTGGTGTTCGGGTGAGTTGCGGGTGTTGCGTGCTATACGCCCCTCTGTCGCCCCGGACGGAGTGGTGCGTGGAGCGCGCCGACCGCAGCCCACCCCAAAAAAAAAGGTCACTATTATCGTCATCACTGGAGCGTTCCTTGCTAGAACATTTAATCATATTTTGCCAAAATAGGGACAGTCATTAGATCAATCGATCAATTACGACTGTTTTATAAATAAATATGTCTAGTATTGACAATAATGCGTACATAATAATATCATTTACTCTGAGACGAAAAGTAGTTTTTTAATGTTTAATTGGGTCAAATTATGTATTTTATAATGTAGGTTGTTTTAATTGTAAAAAATGTGTTGAAAGTTTTATATAATTACTGTATTGGGTTTATTTCTTTTATGAATAATTTTATAAAGATCGGTTATCGATTTACATATATCGCCTGTCCCATCTCTTTTTTATTTTCAGTCTAGTATGACATTGTACGTGCGTAAGCGTCATTTATGTATAAAATGTTTACTAGGTATTTCAGTGCTTACGAGGTACATTTTAGGCATGAATATTAATATTTTTATATTTATAATATATTGCAATTCAGTTGCAATAAAACTGGCACGATAAGAATGAAATATATATGATACAAAATGAAATTGTAAACATGTCGCTCGTTCAAACTTACTTCGTTGACATCTGTCATGTGCACTATTTTGTTTGTATATATATATATACGGGGGTGACATAGTCACTGAGTGACTAAACCCCTTTTCAATAATAAAGATAAAAAAAAACAAAAAAAAAAAAAGACATCTGTCACAGAGATCGAGCTATATTTTATGGACTATAAAATACCAAGACGAAAGTCGTGAAGAATAAATCCTTTTACCTCGATACTGGCACCAATAGCTCATATTATTGTAGCTTATTGCCATTAAACAAGAAGAAGACAGCGTCTATCTCACCGTTTGAACGAGTTTGAATTGATACAAAATGCGTTTGTGCCAATGCGATGTTTTATTTCTTTGTATTGGACATTTGTGGCTTATGTATGAGTTATTCACCACTAGTCACGAATGATAGCTATAATTTCCATGAAAATTGTATTATAATAAATAAAACATATCTATTAGATAACATATTTCTTATGTATTTAAAATCGCACGTATTTGATTAGGAAATTCGATGAGTAAATATTGTGTAATTATGTTTAATGATATGAATCCGTGCGGTAATGAAGTAAGAATACAATTCATAACTTTTATTCCACCCTTCTAGCCGATGCCTGATGATTTTAATACGGAGATAACGTTTATGTAAGAGAAGCAAACCTCGAAATAATACTCTATACCAATCCGTCTAACCAGCGGGGTGTAGTGGGTCGATTTCCCACCCATTGTAGAGGGTGCTCGAGCTTAATAGTGGGGCATATATGAGCTGTGATGATGACGATGATGGGTTGTGGGCCCGCGCACCGTCCTTTCGTCGCCCCGGACGGAATGGACTGCTCGTGTGTTGATCATAGTACATCCATAAAAAATAAAAAAGAACTTGGTGATGATGTTTAATGATTATCTTTAAAGGTCTGATCATAAAGAATGTATCGATGTGTTTCATTATTGACTTAGTTCACATACATCCCACTGTTCGAGCCTCCTCCATGATGAGAGGAAAATTGTCCCACTTTAACGCGCTGGTCAGCCGGGTTGGAATAGACTTTTGTTTCAAGCCTTCCTTCTGTTGCATAGATTTTTTTATTGTATAGTTTATCTCTATATTGTATTATTATTCCGTCATCACACGAAAAATCGATTCTAAGTTTAAACGGTTCTTTTTTTTTAGGACAAGACTGCACTGAAAAAAAAAAATTAATAATGGGGACATAACAAACAATAAAATAATGATAGCATAACTGTAAAAAATTCGTTAGCTGTGCGCAGACGCTTTAAGAAATGATAAAGCTTATCATATTATCATATGCTTAGAGTGAATAAAATATTATTAATCGTACTATCTTAGCAGAAATATTTCTGCTCAGCCATAGAATAATAGCGAGAAAATACAAAATTTTAGTTTGTACCCAATGGCTAGCCCCCGTAAATGCCGTGAGATATGTCGCCCTTTATATTATTTCTGTCTCCTTAAACTGAAAATTTTGACGATTTGCGGTTTTACGATTCAGACTCATGGGCTCACAAATCCGTCACTAGAAGTGATGCATTTACTCCCAGTAAATGTAGATCTAGATCTTATGGGTGGGCTATGGTAAGCTCACACGCCGTCCATTTCGTCCAGGGCGACGAAAGGACGGTGCTCGGGCCCATAACGCACCCGTACCCACGTCGACTTCGTCGTTGGGCCGACCACCAGTGCCGAGTTCCTTGCCCTCAGTGGTCGGCCCGACGGAATACCGTTTCGGGTACTCTCACCTCTCGACGTCCCTGTCCCGGGACGTGGGTCACCGTCACGCGGATAGCCTCTCTGCGGTTGACGGGCCTAAGTCCCCGGTCCGGTCATCCGCAATTATGACGCCCTAGAACTAATTCTTACTAGCCTAGGCATGAATTCATCTATGGTTACGGCTAAAATTTAGATTTTTGTCAAGCAGGGGGTTAGGGCGCAACGTCTTCTACACTAACCAACTTTGGAGGTGCGTAGCGCCTTCCACACTAACCGAGTAAGGGGCCCATGCCGTACGGTGTCCCGCAGGGCGACTTGAGCGGTGCAGGCGGGAATACTTGCGCCTGGTGCCACCTTAGCCAAGACCGCGGGTGACTGGACCGGGGAACAGTCCATCACCCGCGGAAAGGATGACCGCGTGAGGGCGATCGACACCACGGCCACGGGCCACGGACGACAAGGAACTCGGTACCACTGGTCGGCCCAATGGCGAAGGGGAAGGAATACGGTGGGTTATGGGGCCACGCGCTGCCCTTTCGTCACCCCGGATGAATTGGACGGCGTGTGCACAGACCATAGCCAGGAAAAGGGTGTTGGGTGAAAATATCTACTTATAATAATGATATAATCGTACACATAGCAGGGGGTAAGCTATCACAGTACTGTCGTGTTGCTCTATAAACCGGTTTTGGCGACTTCCACGGGAATGAAGGAATTGGTCATAAATATATTCATCATCATCATCCTGCTCTCATCACAATTACTTACCACCATAAATATTGCAAAAGTTTTGGCAATAGCTTTATCATCGACCGCCTGATATCAACAGTCCTTGAAAATTTCATTTATCACTCCACTATGCGTCGCCCGATAGGGGTGATTACTCCCACCACTACTACTAAGTGTGTACTAATCCTACCACACATTCCCACCACTGTAACTCCTGTAAGCCAGGATCCACAATAGTCTTCGTATAATACACCGAGGTTCGACTCTCAGGAAACGCCTTTAACGCCATGCCGGGAAACGCTTGTAATTGTCTTGGGACCCGCAACAATTTTAATTGGAAGAGAAAAACAGGAGGAGTTGGAAAGATTCCACTTACCTCTTATGCAAAGCAGGAGACAGGAAACAAGGCTAATAAGCCAGTAAATAAGAGGATGTACGTATATAACTGTGATTCTCATAGTGTTGTTTTTATCCACAGGTTATTTAACGTATGACATGATACATTATTACGTGCATCATGGCTCCCCCAACGATGGTACTTATCTATACAAGATGAAGAGGTACCACTCTAATCATCACTTCATCAACCACGATAAAGGTATGATCTTTATTTATTTTTCTTTTACTCAAAATACTGTTATAAGTTGAATTTTCGGCCATCTTCTTCATAATAGGACTAAGTTGGACTCTTTTTAGGGTTTCGTACCCAAAGGGTAAAAATTGGACCCTATTACTAAGACTTCGCTCTCTGTCCGTCCGTCTGTCTGACACCGGGCTGTATCTCAAAAACCGCGATAGCTAGACAGTTGAAATTTTTTCAAATTATGTATTTTTGTTGCCGCTATAACAACAAATACTAAAAATAAAATAAATATTTAAGGGGGCTCCCATACAACAAACGCAATTTTTTTGCCCGTTTTATAGATAATGGTACGGAACCCTTCATGCGCGACTCCGACTCGCACTTAATCGGCTTTTACTGATTGTTTTGTGGTGACCAGACAGTTTGGCCTACATTTCATTTCTAAAATCCCTCCTTTTTTTCTAAGTGCGTCTGAAGATTTTTAGTCAAGAATTGGTTAATGACGTGCGAGCCTACCAACTTTTAGAAAATAATGTTTTACGTTATATTTCAACCTTGAAACAATATTACTCAATTTCGTACTTCAAAATCGACTAAATGCGAGTCGGAATGGCGCACCAAGGGTTCCGTACCATTATCTATAAAAAAGGGCAAATAAAATCGCGTTTGTTATATGGGAGGGGCTCCCTCTTAAATATTTATTTTATCTTTAGTATTTGTTGTTAAAGTGGCAACAGAAATACATAATTTGTAAAAATTTCAACTGTCTATCGCAGTTCTTGAGATATAGCCTGGTGACAGAAAGACGGACGGACAGACAGCGAAGTCTTAGTAATAGGCTCCCGTTTTTTTCTTTCAGGTACGGAACCCTGAAAAGTATCTATTATTGTTTTTAAGTCATAATGATATTATATATTGTTCTATAATATGTTTGGTATAGTGGTTTATTTATGGAATTCTTTCTCCTGCATAGATATGATCTGCCATTGTTAAGATAAAACCATGCGCTAAGGAAATAACCCTAGTGTTGCGGGGGATTTTATAAACGTAAGATTTAACGGATACATTACATCATTAGAAGTCTTTTAACATACCCAAGATCAAGTTGAGGAGAATGCATCCTTACTCCGTTCCACCCATCCATCCAGCAGCCTCCAGACGTCCACTGCTGGACATAGAGCTCCCCACAATAATGCCACTCGGAACGGTCCTGCGCCACTTGCATCCATTGGTTCCCTGCGTCTTTGAAAATGTCGTCAGTCCACCTAGTGGAGGGTCGTCCTACGCTGTGTCGTCCGATTCGTGGTGGCCACTCAAGAACCTTTCTTCCCCAATGGTAGTCGGTTCGACGAGCGATGTTACTCCGTTATCACACGAAAATTATATTATACTAGACTAGGATTGAAAGACTCAGTTACCAAACACGAAAAGGATTATATTGGCATCTGTCAACATCATTTAATTTTCCAAATGAACTTTTTTAAAATATTTTTCTTTTTCTTCTAGCTTTCGGCATCAGCAGTAGTCTATGGGATCACATATTTAAGACATTTGTTCATGTGAAAAAATTAGGAATAAGTTTACGTTGGTATTAAGTGTAATTATAATTTTATTGTAAAGGCTTATGATTAGCACTTCAAAGCTTTATTGCAAAAATAATTAATGATATTGCACGATTTCAAAAGTTAATATTATATTACCTGAAGTTTGTTTGTTTCTTTGAAAATGCTAATCATAGAAACTACACATCGGATTTGAAAAAAAAAATTATGTTTGATAATTTATTTGTCAAGGGTTGTGCAGCCATTAAAAAGGTGTCAAAATATGTAGATGACCATAAATGCTAACGAATCGGAGAACACTGTTTATATGACAAATTCTTTTTTAATTATTATCATTTAGGCGTTATCCTAAAAGGCCGGCAGGATATTTTCCTAAATAAGACAGGATAATTTAAAATATAAATCTGTATGCTCAAAATAACAATTATTATGCAAATATATTTAGTATTTATGCGAGAATTATATATATAATATAAAGATATTTTTACGGATTGCATCGCATAAACTGTAAAGGGAGGAATTTAGAAACGTCGCGAATAAAAACAAATATAACCGCGATAGTATCCTGAAAAATTTATTTTATTTCATAGGTAATCTAGTATTATTAAAGCTGCCAGAACAACTAGATGGATAAATATAAATTGAATACTTATGCATTTCATATAGAAAATACTATGTCTTGACAATTGGGAGGGCTTCGAAATAGTGTGGCCTCTTGTTAGTGTTATTGAAAATACTATACATTAATTAATATACACACAAGTTTCTCAGAAACATTAAAGACAGGGGCTTATCGTTATGTGATCCGGCGACTCAGCTTAGTGTGAATTCTCCAGACCGGATACAATCTACTCATTAAGACCTACTTCTAACCTATATCACAGAGGTCACCGTTATCAATTACCGGTCTAAATTAATGCTTTAATGTTGTAGTATAAACAAAGTAAATCATATTTTGAGCATTTCATAAATAGAATATGCGGTTAAGTTTAGTACATGTGGTCATTGGATGACATGAAAAAATAAAGTCGTTAATTTAATGATAGATTTTCTATTAAGTATCTATAGAATTTTTTTGTGTTTTCTTTTTTATTGTTGTTGGCGGCAAACGAGCAAACAGTATACGTAAGTGATATTGTCGCTCATGGACTTTTGCTAGGCCGCTGCCTACCGTGAAGAAAGTAAAGTGTGAATGGGTGCGATAAGGTTGGGTGACAAACACCCTCAGAAAGCTGGGTTGCCAGCTTTCTCGCTAACAGAACGAAGTGCAGTTGCAATTTGCCGCTACTCGGACGTCGATTTCCAGTGAGAGTGTATCACTACGCTGGACAGACCAGCCTGTGGCTGTAGACAGACGCCTGTCGACAGTGTAGTTCTACCGCTTATATATTGTACAAAGAAATTTATATTAATACAAAAGTAATAGCATTAATAACAATAGGAGAAACAATATTTAAGCTAAATAAATTACAAATCTGTGATGTTCATAGCCATAGATACTTAAAATGATAAGATGCTAGATAAGTAAAAATGTGTATTTTCCATCTTAAATAAGATTCAACAAATATTTAATGTTTGAAAATTTTATCTTTCATTATATCGCGCGATAATAGCGAGGGAGTTTATGTTTCCTATTACAATATTTTATTAATTTAGATACACAAACGGGTTCTGGCGGTTACATGAAATAAAGTATCTGACATTTTAAATTAATCTTATTCGATATTTCATTATTTTGCATTTTAAATGAAACTTATACGGTATTTCAGTATTCTGCATTTGAAATGAAACTGATTCGAGTGTTCAGTATTTTGCATTTGAAATGAAACTTATTCAATATTTCAGTATTTTGCATTTGAAATTAAACTTATTCGATATTTCATTATTTTGCATTTTAAATGAGACTTATACGATATTTCAGTATTCTACATTTGAAATGAAACTGATTCTATTTTTCAGTATTTTGCATTTGAAATTAAACTTATTCAATATTTCAGTATTTTGCATTAGAAATTAAACTTATTGAAGTTATACTAGTTTTGGCGCGTTAGGAGAAAATGATAAGGGTAAGTTTTTACGATGTGCACTCACACCGTTACGTAAAACCTATACCCTGAAGTTAGCTGGGAGGGTACCCCAAGTAGGGGGTATTCCGTCGGGCCGACCACTAATGACAAGTAACCCTGCTCTGGTGGTCGGTCCAACGACGAAGGCGACGTGCATCGTGGGTGGGTTGCGGGAGTTGCGTGCTTACGCCCCTTTGTCGCCCCGGACGGAGTGGTGCGAGCCTGCGAGGAGCGTGCCGACCGCAACCCACACCAAAAAAAAACCCTGAAGTTAGCTAGTCAACATTTTTAACAATGCGCGTGCACCCCGTTGCAAATGTCAACTAGATAATGCATTATAATAACACTTTTAATGTAGTAAATGCCTTTTTTCTATTATTTGTATCATTTTTCTACAGACGAAGGATAAAATTTATAGAAAGATTTTTATGTTGCTACATCAAAGAAGTAAAACTTCTTACGTGGGTATAAGTAAGTACACACCCACACTTTTTTGTTCGATATTTTAATATTTTGTTAATGTTATACAGAAAATGTATTAAAGCATAGTAAATGTGCCATAACAGTGCTTCACATGTGGTTTCCCTCACCAAATCTAGAATCAAGTTTTAGTTGTAGCACAGTAGTCCCTCTAACGAGACTTAGAACCACTAGAGTCAATAAATCGGTTTCAGTGATCCACTTAATAGACAGAGGCGAAATACGGCTAAGTTATATGACAACTGGTAACCCTTCAGCGACCTCCTACAGTTTGGACGGACGTGAATAAGATCATTCGTTTGTTTCAGCTCATATTAGTCCCACTATTGGGCTCGAGCCTCCACCACAATAGGAGGGAAATTGACTTACCAAGCTGGCCAGAACGTGTTGGTATGGTTGGTTGGAATGGTTGGTTTCCTTCTCTTACATACATATTATATGTATATTTAATGCCTTTCTCGTTTTTTACGACACCCACGGGCAAGAGAATGGAGAATTGTATTCTTACTCCGTCACCACACGCGAAGGAATGATTAAGATGAAATGCCATTATTATAGAGTGAAATCTAGTTGCTGTTTAGCTTTATTTCTTAGGCATGACAGTTGTATGGTTAGTGGTTAATTTAAGTAGTTGCATAAGTTATAGGGTCTTAGAATAATAACGTATAGAAGGATAGTGTCGGTACTTAGGCGATCAAAAACATGAAGCCAAAAATACTACATGCGTGCAGGCGATTACACACGCACACCACTATACAAATTATGAAATCAAATTTTGTTTTTATTAACATAAATCGTCGAAATACTTTTAGAAGTAATGTTAAAAACCTTTTTATGTCTTTCAAATGTATTATGACACTATTTGAATGCACAAACCGTCATAATAGCCTATTTATTTTTTGAGAGTTGCTTAATTTTTAAGTATATACGTGCAGTGCAGTGACCGTATACACTACGGAACGGTCCGGTATAAGCTCCATTAGGCTCCAATTTATATGCTTCATTTTTTGTGCGCAGACTTACCTTCTATATGTTATTATTCTAAGTATAGGGTATAAAGAAAATGAAAGTTTAAAGCTTATGGTGAAATATTACAAAAAAAATCTGATAAACTTCGATAATTATTTCCAGACCAGTCGGCGACAATTTTCGAACTAAGACAGGCACCGTGGTGCCTCACTGTAAAATAAATCAGTACTTATATATATGTACTTACTGTATTTCTATTGAAATAATTATTTATAAGATTGAAAACATTTGTTAAAAAAAAGTAATTTTGATTTTACCAGCGATGTATTGTTTTAAATATTTTGATATTTAAATGCATTTTAATTGTAAATACAGTAATACCCCGGGCTTACGCGATAGGTGGAGCCAAGCGATAATCGCGTAAGTCGAATTCGCGTAAATCGGGATTTAATTTTGCTTATATTAAATGTACAAAAAAAAATGGTTATTTGAAACTAGTCTTTGAAGACAATAATTTTAAAGAATATGATCAAAATATTATAAAAAAAATAATTGAAATTTTATGAATGAAAAAGTAAATCTAAGGTCTGAACACTCCAAGAGAAAACCGCGTATCTTTGAATTCGCGTAAAACTGGGTAGCGTAAGTCGGGGTATTAGTGTATAAAAAAAGTTTTTACTTATTAATAAAGTGTTTTTTGTTTAAAGCTGTTTTTATTTTTGTATGAATAACTACAATTTTCAGTGTGGTTAAGAAGTAAGAATTCACAACCCCCAATATGACCCGTGGGTGTCTAAGCTACTAAGGAATAGGCAGGGCCGGATTAACCCTATCAGGGCCCTTAGACAATGCATTTCTCGGGGCCCCTGTCCTTTAACATTTTTATTATCCTTTTCGTACTTTTTAAAATATATATTTCTTTTACAAAAGCCTAGTCGATCACATCGACTCCTTTGGTATCCTGTTACTTCAATCGCTTATTGCAACAACATACTAATAATGAATAATATTGAAGAAGTACACAAATTTTCAAAAAAGATCATTTGATCAAATTTTTTTTTTGTGGATGCTCGGCTCAATGCTAGGTAGTTGCTTAATCTAACTTATGGATAATCCGGCCCTGGGAATAGGGTATGCATATAACATCTATGCAAGAGAAGGAAATCTTGAACTGAAACCGTCGCCAAGACGTCTGACCAGAGTAGCGTATTAGGTCAATTTTCCTATTGTGGAAGAGGCCCGAGCCTGGGCTTGAGATACTGGTATCTAAGGGCGTGTATGAGCTGAGATAGAATAGATATACATCTATGCAACTATACATATTTATACCTACTTGCCATCCGTCAGTCTCATCCGACATTTTGATGGTTGAGCGATGAGACTGATGCCTCAGTAAGAAATGACTCAGCATGGAGGGACGAATATTTTAGTTATCATCTTATTCCATATAACTGGCAAGCTCACAACCACCTCTACAATAAGCGGGAAATTTATTTATTATGTCGCCTGTTAAAAGGGGAACGGGTGTTAAATAGATACTTGTTTTATCCTCTCTTAATTTTCTGTGGGTATTGCTAGAGATGACTAAGAGACAAGTAGATACCGTCACTGAATGAAACGGAAAATCAAACACTATAAATATAAATACATGCCTTGGCCCAGAAGGGTTCAGCTTTCTTAATATTATGTTCTCGTTATTGTCTATCTTACGAAGTTCTATTCACCATGAATGCTCTCCCCAATATTATACCGAGCAGTAGAACTTCTGAGAGCTGAGAAGAAAAATGCAAGATGGTGCTTCTTAGGATTATAGGAATACGCGGGTGTCGGGCCGAAATAATGCAAAATAAAACTGCAGGCAAGTAGTCGGTCATAAACGCCAGTATATCACATGCCAGTATTCACTTGTACAACAATTAATAAACGCCACACAGGTACTCTGCGAGACAACGCTATACGAAGCCCAAATTAACCGATAACCTCTTTCCAAAATCTATACCTATGCAATATTTAAAAAAAAAATTATGAGTATTGGTAGTAACACAATGGTTTTCTCTTAGAATAATAACGTATAGAAGGATAGGGTCAATACTTCGAAGGTTCGAAATTTGATTCTAAAAACACTAATGGTGCGCAGACGATTACACACGTACACACGCACACCACTATACAAATTATGAAATCAAATTTTGTTTTTATTAACATAAATCGTCGAAATACTTTTAAAAGTGTCGTTAAAACCTTTTTAGGTTTTACAAATGTGTTATGACACCATTTGAATGCACAAACCGTCATAATTACCTATTTATTTTTTAAGAGTTGCGTACGTACGTGCAGTACAGTACCTTGTACATTACGGGACGGTGCCGGCGTAAGCTTCATTAGGCTCCAATTGAAATGCTTCATTTTTTGTGCGCGGACTTACCTTCTATACGTTATTATTCTAAGGTTTTTCTATTATTAATCTAAAAGATTTTAAAAAGAATTCAGTCTATAGAAGGATTAAATTAATCAAAACAACGTATTACAAATAAATTTTCTATATTATTAAAATACATGCATGTTATTAATAGTATATTAAAAACATAAATTAAATAAAAACATCGGGACACGTGTCTAAATTCATTTTGAAAATATGAAAAAAAAAATGTGACGTAATCGTAGAAAATGCAACAAATTAATTATTATGTAAGAAAAGATAACACATTGCATTACAATATCCGTTATTCACAAAATCACTTACAAAAGTCAACGCAATATACGTGACATGATTAGATTTTAATTTATTTAGATTTTATTAATAATCTTCAGTTTTTATTTGTAATTTACAAAGCATAGAAGCATTTTAAATATTTATTCTATTTTTTAAATAAAAATTTTATGGCAAAATATTTCCAAAATTATTTAATAGACAAGTGATAATGTTTGTAAATAAAAGTTCCAAATTCAAAAAGTGCATCTTATTTTTTTAATTAATTAAATGAACTTATAAATTTTTCAGAGTGCCAATTTGTAATATGGATATTTTTAGTAAAAGTATGTCTACGATTCGTGTTATGATCGTTATTTATTTACTTGTAAATGTTAATTGTTCATTGCTTCCTGGATTGGAGTTTTTGGATGAATTGACTGAAGAGCTTTATTCCATTTGTCCTATTTTAGAGAAAACTACATCCCTAATAACAGAATTATTCAGAATACCTTCTGTGGGTAAGTTTTTTTATCTTTGTTTTCATTGCGTCTAGTGGCGGTTGAATCAACGCGGCAATTATTAGTAAAAATACGAAGAGGCGGTAACTACGATACTATACCAGCTAGCCAGGTAAATGATTTAGTAAGAGGTTATTCAGCATAAGAAGAACTAGAACTCTGTCTAGTCTAAAATGATATCTAAAATGAAAATATTGAAAGATTGTATTTATAACTAGCAACCCGCCCTCGCTTCTCTTCGGTTTCAGTCGTCTTTCCTGCGTAGTTCCCGTTCCCGTGGGAATACCGGCATAAAATATAGCCTAGTTAACGCCCTGATATTATAGCTTTCCATTGGTGAAAGAATTTTTGAAATCGGGCCAGCCGTTTTGAAGATTACCCGGAACAAACAGACAGACAAAAATTTTTTAATTGCTATGTTAGGCATAGGTGTCGTGCAAATAACCGTGTGAGCATGAAAAAAGCCCATTATTTTGACAGACACTCCAATTTTATTTATTGGTATAGATATAGATATAAGAATTCAGTATACTTTTCCTATTTTCTTCTCTCGTTTATTGGTATTGTATTGCCTTTTCCGTATAATAAAAATTAATGTAAAGAAAAAGTATGCTAAGCGACATCGCCCAAGGGCTCCCCCTGTGGGGAACGGACCTCGGCTTGGGTCGTCGTTGGAGGCAAAGTGGGCGTGCCCACGTTTTGCTTCGTGACTTTTGCGCGACGCGGTTTCGCACCTCGGCGGCGGGGGCGGAACCGCGGATATTTATGTGTTAAGGGTTCGCGGGCCGTGTAGGCTCTATGCTGAGCGACTGTGATATTGTCGTCCTCTTCGTCGAGCACGCGTCGAGGACGTCGGATGGAAGGCTGGTCTTATCGGCTGGTCAGGCGTGTTAGTACAGAGTTTTATATAGAGTTTCCTTAGTCTTGCATAGATGTTCCCTAACCGATGCCGCGGGTGATTGGACCGGGGTGTTAATCCGTCACCCGCCGTGAGGCCCACCCCGCGACGACTACCGACGTTGCCGAACAGCGGGGGGAAGTCGGTCGAGGAGAGGGTACTCCTCAGGGGTATACTGTCGGGCCGACCACCCTGCACCGGTGGTCGGCCCAACGACGAAGGTGACATGTCACGAATGAGTTACCTTTATGAATATTATCCATTAGTAGTCTTTTACGATATTTACGGATAGGATAGGGTGTCGTGTACTATACCTAATAGTAGAATAGGTAACAGTTTATTCTTACTCCGTCACCTCATGGATATATGGTTGTAATACCATCCCATCCGTCCCTGTACATACTATTGACGTCGGAGATACCATAATCGCCACGCGTGGTGAGTTGGCGATGGCAATCTATCTATATATATATATAAAAGAGAACGTGTGTGGGTATGTTCCATATAGGCTCCTTAACGGCTGGATCGATTTCAATGAAACTTCAGGGTATCTCCAGATTGACCTGGCGAGTAATCCTGTAAAGTTTGGTGACGATCGGAGCACTCCTCTTTTTGAAAGAAGAGAATGAATACGGAGAGAAATGAATAATTTAATATATTGTGAGAGTTAAATTAAATATTTAATGGTGGAAGTTTATTGTTTAAATAAAATATAGCAAAATCTAGTCAGGCGAAGCGGGCTGGGGCTAGTAGGTTTTATTTTCGAGAATAGCATTCCTGCTGACTCTCGTGATACACCGTTTAGGGATCTTGACTAATATTATTGGAAAGTTGTAATACAATGCATAAATAGTTCGTCATTTGGGTTCTTTGACTTTAGTTCGTTGGAAGATTTTAATTTATAAAAAATGAGCGTGTGTACCAGAATATGTATGTCAGAAGTGAAACTTTTTTATCCTTTATCCATCATCCTTCATCCTTTATCTCATTCTCTCGCCGGCTGAATCCTATACATTTACGTATTTGTGTCTCTATGGACTCGCTTTTTCGTTTCACCGACTTTGAAATCGCAATGATTCTAAAGAAGTTTCACTTCAAAAAATTGGGACAGGCTAGTATGCTTTGACGCCGCCCTAGCCGCGGGTGAACGCCGACCACTGATGACAAGTAACCCTGCTCCGGTGGTCGGCCCAACGACGAAGGCGACGTGGTGTTCGGGTGGGTTGCGGTTGTGCGTGCTTACGCCCCTCTGTCGCCCCGGACGGAGTGGTGCGAGGAGTGCGCCGACCGCAGCCCACCTCAGAAAAAAAAAGCTGCGGGTGAACAGATCGGTCAAGGCAACGGTTTTAGTGGTTGCCCCAATGGTGATGCGGAGGCAATACAGTAGGTTATGTGGCCGTACACCGCCCTTCCGCTGCCCTAGATGGATTTGGCGGGAATTGTCCAGATCATAGTCTAACTTTATAGAAAAATTAAAAACTAAGATGCTTATAAGAAATGATAATGAAAAAAAAAAAAACATTTGTGTTTGTATCAATCTGTCTCCATGGTTATGCTGATAGCAAGGTGTGGCGATGATCGATTCATTTCATTATTAAGGGATTTTCCATGCAAATGTTGCATATCTACTTATTACAAATTTCATCCAAGCTACTTACTTCACTCTTTTTTTGTAATAACTGCCATCTATCGACAACATTGAAGAAGAAATTATGGATACATTGTACTTATCTTAAAGCCTATAATTATGTAGTTAATAAAAAAGTTAGATGTGTGTTGCATAACACCACCCAGCAGAAGAGAAAACTTCATTGTCAATCGTAATTAATATATATAGTAAATAATATTAAGTATCTCCAAGTTTCATGGATATTTTCCAAGGGAAGATATCCGGTCCTTTGAAAAGCTTACATGGGGATATGGATCCAACACGCAGAGGCTTTTGGAGAAATTTAATCTAAGAATGGGATGGGACGTCTACCGATGACACTCCACGTCTGCACATAACACACGTGGACTGCCAACGGTAGGTGTAAAACTATTATGTGATGATGGTATCTAATACATGATTATGGGCTTGGAGGTTAGATGGATTGGATTAACGGTAAACTATTGAATTAAAACTGTCGTCTGTATTATTATTATGGATCGTATTAGTAAGATAAATGATAAACAGATCGGCAATTAAAGTTAGGTATTATTACTTTTAATTCTATATTAACTTAAATTATTTATTTTCGTTTTCGTATTCTACAAAGGGTACAATGGGTTTGTGATAATTAAAATAAGAAATTGAATAATTGGTAATAATTACAATAACAATTATTACATATAAATTGAATATAGCAAACACAGCGACACAGCAGTGAAGAGAAGCTAACTGTATGTTGTCCACTCGGGTATACTCGGCGGTCCCGAGTTCACCTGATTGAGTCTTTCACCTCAGAGCGTGACGGATTAGCCTTACAGCATACGAAAAAATGTGTATGTGGAGCTTCTCGCTTGGGTACACTCGGCGATCCCGAGTTCACCCGATTGAGCCTTTCACCTCAGAGCGTGATGAATCAGCCTCACTTACAGCTTACTAGTGCTGTGTGCCAAAAGAAGTTTTCACACACACAAAATCTAGTTCTGGTTCATCTGACGTGCGCTATCTGCATTGGTTGGATGACATCATATGGTGCATTTCTAAGGTGTCGTACAAGACGATTTCGGAAATATACTGTAGGTGACTGCTGAAGCATTTCGGTGGTAAATGCGTCTCCAATAGTAAAATTTTTTTGCCAAGTAGGTAATTTCCCCTGTAATGAAAGATTAAAAACACAAATCAGAGATCAATAGCGAACTTTGGTAAATATATGTTGCGGACTTTATATTATCATGATAAAAGCTATATTTTATTTCCTTGAATACACTATAAAAATCAACAATGCTTTATTAATTTCTGGCAACCCGCCCTCGCTTCGCTTTCAGTCTTACTAGCGTAGTTCCCAATTTGTAGGAATATCGGGATAAAATATAGCCTATGTTACTTGCATGATAATATAACTTTCAATTGGTGAAAGAATTTTTGAAATCGTTTCTGTTGTTTAAGCGTGAAGGCGTAACAAACAAACTTACTTTCACATTTATAATATTCCGGCGGGTGTCGGAGACGCGCGCCCGCGGCGGTATGGTCTCCATCAAAGAGATCACCGCCTGGCGGGTCGAAGCCCGCCGAGACGTCATTGC
This sequence comes from Lymantria dispar, assembly GCA_032191425.1. Classification (NCBI taxonomy): domain Eukaryota; kingdom Metazoa; phylum Arthropoda; class Insecta; order Lepidoptera; family Erebidae; genus Lymantria; species Lymantria dispar. The sequence continues at coordinate 30,555,789 of CM063449.1, read as the reverse complement.
CCGTTGGGCAGTCCGGCTGGAGAGCCCTCGTTACGGCGTCAGGACCGTCGAGGCCTTCCGGCCGTTGCTGATGGACTGGTTGGAACGGACGCACGGGGTGCTTTCCTTCCGACTGATGCAGATGCTGACGGGGCACGGTTGCTTCGCCAAGTACCTGCACAAGATTGTCAGGAGGGAGAGCACACTGTCCTGTCACACTGCAATTGCGACGAGGACACGGCGCAGCATCATAGTCACCATAGTCCGTCACCCGCAGAGAAGCTGACCGCGCGACGGCGACCGACGTCCCAGGATATCGAGAGGTGAGGGTACCCGAAAGGATATTCCGTCGGGCCGACCACTGACGACAAGTCATCCTGCTCCGGTGGTCGGCCCAACAACGAGGTGACGTGGGTACGGGTGAGTCATGGGCCCGCGCGCTGTCCTTTCATCGCCCCGGACAGAATGGACCGCGCGTGCGCTTACCATAGCCCACCCATAAAAAAAAGCATTTATAATATTAGGTCTTTACCTATGAAATTGCCGTTATGTATGAAAAAAATTAAACGATTTTTTTTCATGTATTTTTTATTTTTATTAATCGAAGTAAACACCCATGCAATCAATGCATCTTTGTCAATGCAGTGGCAGTTTACTGATGCCCTTCTTAAAGAAATCAGCTGGACGGGAGGCAACAAATTCTTCAAAGGCATTTTGTACTGCCTCTCAGGTATTGAATTTCTTGCCCGCCAAAAAGTTATCCAAATTCTGGAAAAAGAAGCAGTCTGTAGGCGCATGGTCTGGTGAGTATGGCGGATGACGGAGAGCTTTCAACCCCCAGTTCTTGCAACTTGGAGACCGTCTGCTGTGCAGTATGAGGTCGCGCTTTTCGTGCAGGAGCAGCGGAGACAGGCGATTGACCAATGCTGGTTGGAGATGTACCAGCTTCTCCATCATTGTGTTCAGTTCTTCACAGTACACATCTGCAGTAATGCTCACCCCGTTTGGTAAGAAGCTGTGATGAATCACACTGGCGCTAGACCACCAAACAGTGACCATTACTTTTCTAGGGGTAAGTTTTCGTTTAGGGCATTGTTTAGGTGCTGTATCAGGATCCAACCAACTTGCTGAGCGCTTGCGGTTATCAAACAGAATCCATTTTTCATCGCAAGTAACAATGCGTTTCAAAATTCCTTCATTTGTGTGTCTGTTGAGCAATGCAAGGCATGTCTCGACGCGTACTTCATGCTGGCGATCATTGAGTTCGTGGGGCACCCATTTGTCAAGCCTTCTTACCTTGCCAATTTGACGCAAATGGACCAATATTGTTTTGACGCTAACGTCGAAAGCTGCTGCTAATTCAGCCGTAGATTGTGTATCATCGGCTTCCACAATCGCCTTTAATTCATCATTGTCGACCAAAGTCTTCGGACGACCGCGAGGTTAATTTTTCAGGTCGAAATTTCCAGAACGGAAGCGAGCAAACCAATAACAGGCGGTGCGTTGGTTTGTAGTGTTAGCTCCATAAACGTCGTTGATGTTGCGTGCCGCTTGTGCCGCGTTGCTGCCACGACGATACTCATATTCCTTCAATAATAAATCATATTCCTCAATTCAATTACTCGAATTTTTAACGTATCCATGATGACGAAAAAGATTGAAATGCGATGAAAACGTAACACTAATCAATAAACAAATGACTACTTTGGAAAATGAATTCCATGTTTTAAAATAAAATTAATTTGAATTTAGAATTCTTAGCCAAACAAAAATTATTTTGATTTGAAATGGCCAGTATTGCAGAACGGCAATTACATAGGTAAAGACCTATTATTAGTATTAAGGATATAAGGCAGAAGCAATTTTATTTTCTTCTTCTATGTTCTACAATATTCCAGAAAAGTCTATAATTATTATGACAGTTATTCTATTAAATAATGCAGTAAGTACGTACGCTACGAGGCAAATTGACATTCGAACGCATTAAGTAATTACAAAGATATCGATTGTTCATATTTTGAAGTAACGCGCTTTAAAACAATAAGCGTAGGGATAAAGGAGACGCGAGAATATTTTTACGAATAAAATTAAATTCTTTGGCACCTATTCCTTACTTTTTGTAGTTTTTTATTTTTTAAGGTGTAATTTTTATATTAATTAACGATTTTTGTGATGAATATGAATTTTAGTTACGTATTGTGATATGAATTTTATAGATGGATATTGCAATATCCACAGGTGGGCATTAACTTGTTAATCCGTTAATTGTTAATTAATGAAGTTAACAATCTGCTTAACGGATTAACTTTTAAGTTAACTTTTAAAAAAATAACGCTCTTGTTAACTTCCGTTAAATTGAACTGCTGTTAATTTTAGTCCGTTACATTAGTCGTTTATTGACATGTTGCAATTTTGTTTCTTTGAATTACGCGCTACGTCACGCTCGTAAGTCCCAAGACGCCTGCACCGTCCAAGTCGCCAGCGGCGGCTCGTATCGTAGAGGAGTTCCTCCTGTGCACCGCGTCCCAGTTCCTGACACCGTCGATCGCCCTTGCGATAGTCGGCCGCTTGAAATCGGCACCGATGATTGCGACGGGTTCACGGCGCTGCTCTGCCCACGCGGCACACACCTCGAGCGTATACTACCGCTACTACCGTATCCTCGTCGCAATCGCAATGATGGCAGGACCGTGTGCTCTTCTTCCCTACGACCGTGAGCGAAGCTATCATGACCCGTCAATACCTGCACCAGTTGAAAGGAAAGCACCCCGTGCCACCGACCCAATCACTCCATTAGTACCGGCTGGAAAGTCTCGACGGTTCGAACACCGTATTGCGGCCCCCACAACCGGACTGCCCAACGAACAACGACGTCACGGCGGGCGTCGTCCTGCCAGGCGGCCATCGCTCTAAACGAAACTAAGCCGCTGGTCCCCTCAACGGGTCGTTACGTCAAAAAGCGTCGTAAAGTATTGGTAAATCTTTAGGTATTGGGACTACCGGCAGTAATGTATCCCAAGCTAGTGTGGACCAAGGCCGGATTATCCATAAGGCAGATTAGGCAACTGCCTAGAGGCCCCGAGCGTGTTTTCTTTTTTCATTAATTGTATTTTGTTGCATTTAACAAGATTAAATTTAAAATTACCGTGTCACGTCCTATTTCTCTTGCCTACTCCATCATGAGACCTGAATCATCACATAACTACAACTATAACCTATCCATCATTTCTTCATCATCATTTCAGTTCATATTCGACCCACTGTTGGGTTCGAGCCGCCTCCACGATAGGAGGGAAATTGACCTACCATAGGAACCTCGCTGGTCAGACGTGTTGATATAGGGTTTCATTTCGAGTTTTCCTTCTCTTGCATATATGTTATATGCATCTTCAATCCCTTAGTCACCTCTTACGACACCCATGGGCAAGAGAGGGGGTGGTGGATTGTATTCTTACTCCGTCACCACACGGAAAATACCCTTATTTATTACGATAATTTCAATGAATGTAAAAAGAAATGAGTCAGGCATGTGAAGTAATGCTATTGCCTCAAGTCAAGAAGACAAGGTATATTGTTGCAATAAGCGATTGAAGTAACAGAATACCAAGGAAGTCGATCTGATCGACTGGATTTTTATATATATTTTAAAAGTAAAAAAAAGGGTCCTCGAGAATTGCTTTGCCTAGGGACCCTGATAGGGTTAATCCCGCCCGGGTGTGTACAGATGCATGCGACATAATTCCACTACATGCTGTAAAATATATAGTATCTATTTGTCTCAGCCTAAAAGCAGTATAAATTTTAAATGGTTAATTTTAACGATTAAATTTAACTTGCGTTATATTTTCGTAAATTGAACGCTTTAACGATTATCGAAGTTAACATTTTTATTAACGATTAACGAAGCTAAGTTTTGGATTAACTGTGTCCACCTATGGCAAAATCACTAAGATTTTGTTATTTATAATACATTTACTTATAGTTATTTTTTTAAGACTCCATTCGAGAATAAACTCCTGTATTGCAGGTAGAATTTACAAATAGACAATATGTTTTTAATTCATTACCTAACGGATTATATACAGGTCTAAATCATCTCATTATCATCATCTCAAATCATATACTTCATAACTGCTGAGCTCAAGCCTAACAGGCGCCAAATGGACCTCCTGTGTGCCTACTCTGGAAATCCATTCTAATTTCGAATCCGATTCAATTCCAATCTCACCAAACTTATATTTGGTACTCTTGAACAAAATCGAGAATGAATTCTTCGCGTTTGGCGTTGTTATTTTCACCAAATTTGTCGTATTTTCTTATTTTAAATTAATAACGATATCGAACTCGATCACTACAAAGACGTTTTCTTGCAATTGTGCAACATTAACGATTTTAAACTACGTCAAAATCGCGTCGAGTAGCAAATATTTGATTTAATCGACGAGAGTCGAATTCATTTAGTTCAAAAATATTCCACCGAATTTGATTCCAAACATGCGCTAGTGTCGCTTTCAAGAGTACCAATTTTTTACGAACTTGCTCAAATTCGAGCTGCGATTGGATTTAGGATTGGAATCGAGATTCAAGAGTAGGCACACTGGTCGGAAAAGCCCCGAGTTTCCTTTCTCTTCCATAGACATCAAGCATATTATGTGTCTTAGTTGTTATATGACAACTACAGACAAGAGTGCTAGTTAGGTATTTGTATTCTTAATTTATCATATCTATACAAATAAATAAAATTTAAGTATCTGTTTGTAATGAATAAAAAAAAAATAATAGGCTTTTTTCATGCAGATATGGTTATTTGCACGATACCTATAAAAACCGGTTTAAAAAATTTTTGTCTGTCTGCCTGTCTGTTTTGGGTAATCTTCTAAACGGCTGGACCGATTTTGATATTTTACTACCGGGTAGCTATATAAGGGGTAACTTAGGCTAAATTTTATCCCGGTATTCTCACGGGAACGGGCATTACACGAGTAAGGCTATTAAAACCGAAGCAAAGCGAGGGCGGATAGCTAGTAATATATATAAATTGATTTCCAATTACTAATTAAGCTAATCATAACCGCTGTGTAATTTTGACGTAGATGAAGACGGCCCTATTAGTTCGGACACCGTGGCCGAGTGCTTGAAATGCGGACGAGAACTTGCTAAAGCGGCGAAGAAGAGAGGTAATGAGCTGGTCCGAAGCGGTGTTAGTTTAGACGTATATGCACCAGCAATGCTACACTTTTTTAATGGAAAACTACCATCAGATATCAAAAAGGCGTCTGAGATGTCCAAGGAGATATTAACTGCTACGCAATTGTTGCAGATGAAGATGCATCCTGGGTATTTTTATTTTTAATAAAATCACTAAAATCAGAACTTTAGAAGAGCTCGTGGGAGTATGTGTGGTAAATTTTTCTTTGTTATTGCTGTTGGTAGCAAACGAGCAAACAGCTCCTCTGATGGTAAATGATACTGCAGCTCATGGAATTTTGTTAGGCCGCTGCCTAACGGGAACGAAGTGAAGAGAGTTCATACTCTCTTCACATGCATTTATATGCATGCAATGAGGTTCGGTAATACTGAAGGCATCACCAAAACCCACTACATGCAAACACTTTCAGAAATTTGGCCTTCCGGCTCTCGCGTTCACCGAACGAAGTGCAATAACAAATAAACAAATTGCTATTACTCAGACGTCGATTTTCTGCGAGAGTGTGGTGCTACCTCGGACGGAATCGTCCACAGCTATAGACTGAAGACAGGGTAGTCCTACCACAGTTTAAATAGATACAATTAGGAACAGTATTAATTTACTGAATTATTTGATACATGACAACAATCTAATTATACGATTTTATTTAGCTTTACCCTACTTGTTTTAAAATAGAAGAAAGGAAGGGAAAATCCAATATTTTGTAAATCTCAAGTAAGTGGGATGAGAGAGTAAGAATACAACTCACCACTCTATTTCTCCCCCGTGGGTGTTGTAAAAGACGACAAAGGGGTATCATAATATGCATATATCATCTTTGCAAGAGAAGTAAAAATCGAGATAAAACCCTGTACCAACCCGGCGGACCAGCGTGGTATAATAGGTAATGGTTCCCTCTCATTATACAAGAGGCTTGAGCTTAGTACACCGAGTTACATCTTTGATAATATTCTTACTATAATATTTTTTTGCTCAGTCAAACTCCAAACTCGTTCAACTCGTTTTTGGAGCATCAAGGTGTTTGTATCCACGACCCTTTCTGTGGACCCTCCAAAGTCAGTTGCGGACTTATTAACAAAAAGTTTAGAACTATTGATGGCACTTGTAACAATGAGGAGCATCCAGAGTGGGGCAGATCGAAGGCACCTTTCACCAGGCTAGCTACTCCTAGGTACGCTGATGGTAAGTTTAATATTTATTAAACGTTAGGTTTGTTGTTTTGCCCGCGTTAAGGTGGACTGTCAAATTTGTCTTTGATAACCTGTATGCAATACGGCTTTCGTCGTGGGCGATCGGCTGGTGATCTTCTTGTGTACCTCACTCACCGTTGGGCAAAGGTCTTGGAGGGCAAGGGTGAGGCGCTGGCGTTCAGCCTAGATATCGCAAAGGAGTTCGATAGGGTCTGGCACAGGGCACTTCTATCGAAGCTACCATCATACGGAATCCCCGAGGGACTCTGTAATTGGATCGTCAGCTTTTTGGATGGTCGAAGTATAAAAGTCGTCGTAGATGGCTCCTGCTCCAATACCATGACCATTAATGCTGGTGTACCACAAGGCTCGGTACTCTCCCCGACGTTGTTTATCCTGCATATCAATGACATGCTCTCTATCGAGAATAAGCGTTGCTATGCGGATGATAGCACGGGTGACGAGTGGTACACCGAGCAACGGAATATCCCTCGGAAAACGTTAATCATTTGACTTTAACACACCACGCTGTAAAAAAAATTTACTGTAACCATAGTGGCAAGTGATTTTAAAAGTTAGCCACATTATTCATTATTCCAAAATGGTATAATACCTTCTAGATGTTATCGTAACTTTTAGAAAAAAAATGTTTTTGTGACAGACAACGAAGTTAATGAAAAATTATAAGGTATATTTTTTGTTCTATTTTATTTGATCTCATATAAAAAATCTAATTGCGTGTGTGAAAGGGAGACAGAGAGTGATGCCTATTGTATTTTATTGGGAACTAGGTACCATCGAGTGTTCATTCATGTTCCTCGAGCATATTCGGAGGGACATTTACCTAGTGCCCAATAAAATACAATAGGCGTCACTCTCTGTCTCTCTTTCACACACGCAATAAGATTTTTTATATGAGGTCTAATAAAATAGAACCATAAAAATATACCTTATCATTTTTCATAAACTTCGTTGTCTGTCATAAAAACATTTTTTTTCAAAAAGTTATGATAACATCTAGAAGGTATTATATCATTTTGGAATAGTGAATAATTTGGCCAACTTTTGAAATTACTTGCCACTATAGTTTCCGTACATTTATTTTACAGGGCGGTGTGTTAAAGTCAAATGCTTAACGTTTTCTTCGAAAAAATTAAAGAATAGCCATAACAAATGTATATTTTTTTATGTTATTGTAACATGTCTAGTTTTAATTGTACTTGTGGTCGATAGTGCAGTTATCTGCGCTTCCAACAAGAAATATCCGATGCCAAAACTAGCCTATTTGTCGTTATAGTACTTGAAAATATCGTACAAGGTCTGATTTTCACCGTTTTTAGAAATATGCTCATATAAAAAAAAGTGGCATGGTTTTTTTTTATTTTTTTCATAGCTGTCATAAAGTCATCTACCACCCACTTTACGTTGGACGTTTAATTTAGGGACACCCTGTATATATATACCATAACGTAAAGCGTGAGAGACCGACAACCTCATGTTGATCACAATTGGTACACAACTCTCGCTTTATTAATAAAAATATCGTTAAGGATTTTATCGCTTTTGTGTTTGATTTTGGAATGCCCGATGTTTCCAACACTTTACAGCGTTCATGATCACTGACAATGAGCCATGAAATATGTAGTGTTCAAAACGTCAAATGTGATTAAAGCCGTAAAAATGGTTATAATATGTAATACTCGCGTAAACATCAGAAACACTGCTGCAGCTGCAGACCACATTTTCCAGTTTATTTTAGACGTATTTACAACGCGCATGAGTCAGTTTTTGACACATATAATTCTTACTCGTCAACATATGAAGAAATATGATACCTAATTCATTAAAATTTAACAGAGATATACTCGATGCCTGTATCACGGAGTGGTCGTGCCCTGCCAAGCCCCAGGGTTCTTTCAACGCGACTGTTCATGGACAAGCCCATCGGCAGTAGAGTACTGTCTAATATGAATATGCAGTGGGGTCAATTCGTTACACATGATATGCTATTCCATATAATGGAAGTCACAGGTAATATTGATTATTTTTAAACAACACTCCTTTTGTTTGGATTTTAAAGATAATACCTGCATTACGGAACTAAGCCTTGTATTTCGGGGACTACTGACGTATAATAGTACTAGCAGACCCGGCCACGCGTTGCTGTGGCTAATGTTCTTGTTATATTACATTTTATTAAACTATTTAAGTGGAACTGTAGGAGAACATCTGTCATGGAGGGCATCATATTTTTCTTTTTTAAAACGGCATCAATGTAAAAAAGCAAGTTAAAATCGTATATGCCACGTTTGTAGGTTCGATATAGCAGCGCCATCTATTAATTAATTACTCAATCCAGTCAACAGATATCGCCATCTGTTAAAATCGTTTGGAGTTAACAGATAATTGTGAATGTCAAATAATAGACAAATAATTTGCAATAAAATAATATTGCGACTATAAATTAAGATGTAAGCTATCCTATCTTTCAAGTTGGATCAAACTGCACACGGTGCGCAAATTTGATTAAAATCGGTTAAGTAGTTTAGGAGTCCATGGCGGACCAACAACGTGACACGTAATTTATATATATATATATATATATATATATATATATATATATATATATATATATATATATTAAGATATACTACTACAAACGTATAATTAACAAAAACAAATGACTCATAACAATTTGTGGATCGCACAAAATATACATGGGTGGGAATTGAACCCTTGATTATTATATGTGTGTTTACGCGTATTGAAGTGTGGTAGCGGCTTCGAATACTACCAACCCTTGCTTTGCTCGTGGGTGTCGTAAAAGACGACTAAGAGCCCTAGATTAACCCGGACCAACTCCATCTGGTACCATTTGGGTCAACGATTACATTCCCAAGGAGGGTTGACGTCAGACAGGCGGCTGGTCATAAAAGTCATTGCCGAAACGTTTTGCAATATGTCAAAACAGATGACATATTGCGTCGACCCCAAGAAATTGGGATAAGAGCAAGATGATGTTTACGCGTATTGAAGGAATGGTCCTCATAATTTTATTCTTACTCACCTCCTACTTACCACATGTGAGATGACTCTGTCAATGGTTGACTGGTAGAGAATGCCTCTGGCATTAAGTCAGCTATTGCCCTTGTTGCCTAAAGTTTAATAAATAAATAAATAAGCATGATAATTTGTATCTGTCACCGTAAAATTGTACGAACCGTTAGTTTATGAACTATCTAGTGAGATTATAAACTATCGACAGATTGTGAACGGACACAAAAATTTACAATCTAACGCTTATATTTTCGTAAGTTTATAAACTGACTATGTTTGACCGCCAAATTGTGAACAAAACGCAAAGTGCACACCTATTGGTTCAATGAATCATTGTTTTCACACGCTGTCCCGCCGCCATTATTATTTTAGCGACATTATAACAATTTAAAGATATTAAAAACAGTCTTCTGATGGTATTTAATAATGTACGTTAATATTTGCTGAAAATGAGCTTTTTGATTGCTGATAATTATGTTTGTACCTTTATGCACACGAACACGTGCTATCTATAACGCCAACCAATCAGAGGACGGTTCACAAATTCGCTGGCGAGAAATTGTAAGACAGTGCTGTGATTGGGTCATTTCTTTTTGAACGGATGGTTAAAAGTATTAAAATCACAATTTGACGGTTGAACATAGTCAGTTTATAATCTTACGAAAATATAAGCGTTAGATTGTAAATTTTTGTGTCCGTTCATAATCTGTCGATAGTTTATAATCTCACTAGATAGTTTATAAACTAACGGTTCGTATAATTTTACGGTGACATATCGAAATATTCATGTGGTTATCGAAGCCAATTTGAATAAGATTTCAAAAAGCGTCTCTAGCGTGCGTAACTGAAACTAATTTCGGTAGCACGAACAATTTCACTCAGCATACGATGGTCTAAAGCGATGAAGGTATTAAGTCGTATTCTTATAATTTTAAATTAGATGAAGGTGGTATTCAGTGTTGCTTAGGCGATGGTCGTGATGTGCTGCCTTCAGAGTGGTTAAATGACAAATGTATCCCCATAATCGTGCCAGACGATGACCCCTTCTATCGCCAACACGGAGTCAGGTGTTTGAACTTTGTTAGAAGCATTACAACACCAAGAGATGATTGCAGTCTTGGACATGCTGAACAGGTTTGTACATTTTTTTTTAAATAGGCTACTAGATTTTACTATTCTACATGATTTGAGTTGTAAATAACACTGGACCGAAGATTCATTTCAATATTTTTAATCTGTTTGGTGCGTTTCTTCACAGGGACTTAAATACCTGCATATCTACAGTGGCAGCAAAGTACGCTATAATAAGAGATCGTAGCGACTTAACTACGTGCCACTAGGAAAAATTGTTTGAGAGCCTAAATGTGAATAAGAAATTAAATTGCATATCTGGCGCAATTGAAGTAATTCTTTAAAAATTAAGCTCTATTGCGCTAATAAAACTCTTGCAGTGCACATCCGTGTGGTGGCGGAGTAAGAATACAATTAACCACTCCCTGTCTTGCCCGTGGATGTCGTAAAAGACGACTAGGTATGGCATATACTATGCACATAACATCTGTGCAAGAGAAGGAAAACTCGAAATGAAACTCTATACCAACATGTCTCCCTAGCCGAGGCCGCGGGTGATCGGACCGGGGAATTGTCCGTCACCCGCAGAGAGGCTGACCGCGCGATGGCGACCGACGTCCCAGGACGTCGAGAGGTGAGGTTACCCGAAAGGGTATTCCGTTGGGCCGACCACTGATGACAAGTCACATCTGCTCCGGTGGTCGGCCCAACAACGAGGTGACGTGGGTACGGGTGGGTTATAGGCCCGCGCGCCGTCCTTTCGTCGCCCCGGCCGGACGGGACCGCGCGTGCGCTTACCATAGCCCACCCATAAAAAAAAAAATACCAACATGTCTGATCAGCATGGTATAGTGGGACCTATGTGGGCTGCGATGATGATGATGATGATAAGTGAACATTATCTGCATAAATTCTTTCATGATCTCCTATGAACCCACGCGGAAGGTACTTCATATCGTGGTGAATCTTGTTGTTATTTCGTCAGCGCATAAAAATATTTTCTGTATAAAAATTTAACAAAGACTGGAATGTGGTAGCGGCTACGAATACTACCAACCCTTACATTGCCCATGGGTGTCGTAAAAGCTGATTAAGGGCTTTATATCAACCTGAGCCTATTCTATCTCACCAGATATGTATTTATTGACCAGATGGCACCCCATCTGGTCAATAAATACATTTTCAAGAAGGTTGAGATCAGTCAGTCAGGACTGATGTCAATAACATTTGCAATGTGGAGGAGTACAAGAAGGAGTAAAAGCGGAATGATGATAATGACGGCCAACAGGAGCCGGCAGCCCAACTTTGTGTTTGCGAATGGTGAGTTTTAGTGATGGCTTTAGTAACACCGAACCTCAATGCACGCATTCACACTCCCTTCACTTTCTTCGCGGTAGGCAGCGGCCTAGCAATGGTCCATGAGCGGCAGCAACACTTACCATCAGGCGTACTGTTTCTGCCGGCTATCGCTAGGGCGATGGTCCACAGCGTCGGGAATTGGGACGCGGTCGCAGCCTTCTGCGAGACGGTGATCTCGCGGAAGGAGGCGGCGGATCGCCTGCGCGAGGAGCGCAGCCTCGATAAGGAGATCCGCCGCCGGCGACTGGGGCGGCGCAGGCGCAACTATCTGCGCCTCATGCCGCCCTAGCCGAGGCCGCGGGTGACGTGACCGGGGATTAGTCCGTCACCCGCTGAGAGGCCGACCGCGTGAGGAAAGACCGACGTCCTCCCCGAGGGGGGGACGTCGGTCGATGGGAGGGTACCCCAATTAGGGGTATTCCGTCGGGCCGACCACTGACGACAAGTTAATGCTGCTCCAGTGGTCGGCCCAACGACGAAGGCGACGTGGTTTTTGGGTGGGTCGCGGGAGTTGCGTGCTTAAGCCCCTCTGTCGCCCCGGACGGAGTGGTGCGGAGGCGCGCCGACCGCGACCCACCCACAAAAAAAAAAAAGGCGTACTGTTTGCTCGATTGCCACCGTTTGCAATAAAAAAAAAGATGAATGTAATTAATATCATATGCTTTATCTAGTCCAGCACATAGTTGGCGATAGACTGAAATAAATTAACAGTGATTTCTGATGTTTACGCGAATATTAGACATCTATATAATATCTATATCTATTTTTTTTTCCTTTTGAGAGCTGCCGCTGCGTAAACAGTTAAATGTTCACAAACATCATGTGTGACAGAATCGCATTATTAAAAAAATATTTTCACCTTCTAGGTAAACAAAGTATTAGGTTAATGTTAGCGTTAGCCCAAAGTATCTATACCACGCGGACGAAGTCGCGAGCAGAAGCTAGTTGTAAATAAAACTACTTTACGGGCGGACCAGGACCATGAACGCTGCAAAGTGTTCGAAGCGTCGGGCAATCAAAAATCAAATACAAACGCTATAAAATCCGTAAAGTAGTTTTATTTAACATTTTTAATAAATTCTTTTTTTTTATTTGCTGGCATACGAGCAAACAGTACATCTAATGACAGGTGCTACTGTCGCACATGCATTTTTGCTAAACCGCTGAGTACCGTGAAGAAAGTGAAGGGAGTGTGAAGGCGTGCAATGATATTAAAGGCATCACCAAAACTCACTACACCCAAACACCTTCAGAAAGTTAAGTTGAAGGCTCTTTCGCTCACCGAACAAAGGGTAGTAACAAATTGCTACTGCTCTTCACTTCATCGTTTCGTTTTATAGTTTTACGACTAACATATGTCATAGAGCCTAGGCGCTTAGATATTAACAGAAATGTCATGCAGATTATAAATTTATTAAAGACTAACAATCCGCCCTCGCTTCGCTTCCAGTCGTGTTACCCGCGTAGTACCCGTGTCCGTGGGAATACCGGGATAAAATACAGCCTATGTTACTTCCTGACATTTTAGCTTTCCATTGGTGAAAGAATTTTTGAAATCCGTTCAGTGGTTCAAGCGTGAAAGCGTAACAAACAAACAAACATCCTTACTTTCACATTTATAATATTAGTAAGGAATGTTTATGGCAATTGTCTCTATAATACTATCTCTATGGCCTCCACACATTGTTATCTAAACGTCTTTTTTTAATTGGTTTAATTTTAAACTTCCTATTAAATAAGCTGTATAGCAGATATTTAGCAATTTAGCCTTGTAGCCTAATGGAGACAATTGACTATTTACAAAATATACGTCATCGATTCGTCTTTATTTAAATATCTAAAGCTTATTAGCAAGCCGCTGAAATATGTACGTCGGCATGCCAATTTTGTAACTATTTTCTACGCTTTTAATTGTATTTCTTGCAATTGCTATTATTTTGTTATGTTCGTCTATTTGTCTGCGGAGCTCATTTTTTTTTTTTGTCAACTCAGTACAGCCAAACGTCTTGTCCGATTGTCAAGAGCGATCATTATTCAAATATGTCTTGAGCACTGCTGTTTCTGGTCGATTAACTGGAAGTTGGTGAAATTTTGACTAAATACCACTATATATATTTTAAACATACAATATAGCGTAAAAATGCTTATTATAAAATCAATATATCTTGCTTACTATAATTTTGAAATGGTTAAAATTTTAAAAACCGGCTAAATGCGAGTCGGAGTCGTGCACCAAGGGTTCCGTACCAGTATCTATAACGAGCAAAAAAATCGCGTTTATGGTATGGGAGCCCCTCTTAATTAGGTATGTATTTGGTTATATTTTGAGTATTCGTTGTTATAGCGGCTACATAAATACATAATTTATAAAAATTTCAACTGTATGTAGCTATCGCGGTTCTTGAGATACAACCAGACAGACAGCGAAGTCTTAGTAATAGGGTTCCGTTTTTACCCTTTGGGTATAGACTCCTAAAAAAGCTTATTGCGACGCATGTGACGTACTTATACATTTTTTGAAGCGAACACATACCTATTCTTCAATTCACAATATGTATGTAAGTACATTCGCCAATTTGATTCATTATTACAAGGCGCAAATAAGTTATGATGGCAATGCCATTGTTTAAGCAAGTGATCTAGGAGTGTGAACGTATGGAAAACGTTCTTCGATCCGAGAATTATTTTCCTCCTGTTTTATAATTTTTAACCCACGACGCAAAATGAGGCATGTTTTAAGTTCGACGTTTGTCTGTGTGTGTGTCTGTTTATGGTATTGTACCTCTCAAACGGATTGCGTAAATACATTTGCACAGCGTGATAAAAAAAAATATCTCTCAAACGGATGGACTGATTTTGTAGTTTTATTTTTTCATTTGAAAGCCAGTTTCCTTGCGGTGGTTCTTAGCTATGTTTGGTTAAGATCGATCCAGCAGTGTAAGAGTATCAGCTCTTTTCCAAAATGATGTAATGGCGCATGATTGCTCGATTAAGTGCTTCACGCGTGTCAATATAATCGTTTAATGACAATAATTGATAATTCCTGTTGAAGAGAAAGTGATACTCTTTTTTTTAGTATTTTAGTTTGTTGGGTTATTCAGAATTTAAAATTTTACTTATTAATACATTTAATTTTTCTTTTCACAGCCTATGTAATTATTGTTTATATATTTATTTTTATCTATGTAAAATTGCGAAATTGCATTAAATTCAAATTCTCTATTTCATTATAGATGAACACAGTCACGAGTTATCTTGACGGCTCTCCAATATATGGATGTGACAAGAAATTATCCTCAAAACTTCGGACAAAATCTGGTGGTAGAATGAAACAGGAGGAACGTAAAGGCTCCATCCGAGGTTACTTGCCCAGCGTCAAAGATAAAACAGCTGTCTGTGATTTGAGGAATTCATCTGAACCCTGCTACCTTGGCGGTACTGTTAATAAATGTCTCGTTTTAAATTTAGCCCTCATCATCATCTCAGGCCATACATGTCCCACTGTTGGGCTCGCGCCTCCTCCACTATGAGAGAGAATTTGACCTACTATACCAGGCTGATCAGACGTGTTGGTATAGGGTTTTGTTTCGAGTTTTCCTTTTCTTGCATAGATATTATATGCATATTATATCTCTTAGTCGTCATTTACGACACGGGCAAGAGAGGGGGTGGTGAATTGTATTCTTACTCTGTTATAACAGGGATGGCCTTTACCCCCCTCCTTTAGCCATATAATTTCATTTTCTAAGTGTTGACGAAGTAAGCATGCGAAAAATTATGCGAACCATTCTAACTAGCGTGGTAGCTGGCTTGCTTGCATTCTGGAGAAGGCCCAAACTTAACAGTGGATATGGACTATAGAAAAAGTTCTGTACTAAATCGTTATTGCGTGCGGTGACCGAGTAAAATATAATTCACCACCCCATTTCTTCCCCGAGGGTATCGTAAAAGACCAGTGAAGGATTATAATATGTATATAACATCTATATAAGAGAAGGAAAACTCGAAATAAAATCCTATACTAACCTGTCTGATCATATGAATGAGGCTTGCGCCCAATAGTGGTCTATCTCAATATGAGCTATGATCTGCGTTTGACCACGACTTCGTCCGCATAGAATTTGAAAATGATTCTAATAGGAATTAAAAATTGATTTTCACGTTATTATGTTGTAACATTTTTAAGATAATAAACATGCAATTTAAATCAAAAACACTAAGGAGTATTGATGTCGACTTCGAAGCAAATCACCCCCAAAATAACTTTGTCTCTTTTCATACCGTTAAGGGATAAATTTAATTAAAATACGAAACACATCATTCATCATTTCTAAAGAATGTTTATGTAAATTTTTAAGTAGATTGGACAACGGAATCACGTTGTTTCATACTAACTTTAGGTACCTCTGTTTTTCATCCCCTTAGGGATAGAGTTTTGGTAAATCCTTTCTTATCGAATACCTACGTCATACAAAGAATTCTCCTGCAAGTTTCTGGTCCCTACGATTAGCGGTTTAGGCTATGCGTTAATCCGTTAGTCAATCATTCAGGACAAAGTGTTTTATATATAGATTAAGCTTCAAGTGTCAATTGTAAATCGCCACACTTTTATTTCAGGTGATATCCGAATAAATCAAACACCAACATTGGCAATGCTGCATACTCTATTTATACGTGAACATAACCGCATTGCAGACAAATTATCTAAACTAAATCCGTTATGGACTGACGAGAAATTGTTCCAGGAGACAAGGAAAATTGTTATAGCAGAAATACAGCATATCACTTATCAAGAATGGTTGCCTACAAATTTTGGTGAGAGTTTTTAATAAATCCATGTATACTTACCTACTAATATTATAAACGCGAAAGTAAGTTTATTTGTTTGTTACTCTTTCACGCTTAAACCACCGAACCGATTTCAAAAATTCTTTCACCAATGGAAAGCTATAATATCAAGAAGTAACATAGGCTATATTTTATACCGATATTCCCATGGGAACGAGAATTACGCGGGTAATGCGACTAAAATCGTATCGAAGCGAGGGCGGGCGGCGGCTATTTTAATAAATATATGTACATATCATTTGCGAGGTGACAGAGTAAGAATGCAATTCACCACTTACTATCTTACCCATTGATGTCACAAAAGATCATAAAGGCATATAATATGCATATAATATCCATGCAAGAGAAAGAAAACTCGAAATAAAATGTGGAGAGACAGTATTCGAAAGGGTACCCCGCCGCGCTGGCCACAGCAGTCAGACCTCTGGTACCGAAGTACCAGAGGTCTAATGGCGAAGGTTAGGGGAATGCGGCGGGTTATTTATGGGGTCGCGCTCGGTCTGCCTATTTGTCGAGGTCGCAGGTCGGACAAGAGTCCACATATGCCATGATGCCTTTATATAAATTATTTTACATACACACCACTCAGCACTAAGCAATCCTTGTATTGCGGGGGACTTTAATATATAATTAACGGACACAAATTACATTCAGACAGAACAATAATTAGTTGACGCACAAGGTTTTGCCCTGGGATTCTTGCCTGCGTGGGTATATGGATATAGGTATGTTGAGTTTGTCTTCTCTTGTAATAATATTATGTGCATGTTTAGCCCTTAGTGCTGTGTGGTAGCAGCTTCGAATACTACCAACCCTTGCTTTGCTCGTGGGTGTCGTAAAAGACGACTAAGAGCCCTAGATTGACCCGGACCAACTCCATCGGGTACCATTTGGGTCAACAATTACATTCCCAAGGAGGGTTGACGTCAGGCAGGCGGCCGGTCATAAAAGTCATTGCCGAAACGTTTTGCAATATGTCAAAACAGATGACATATTGCGTCGACCCCAAGTAATTGGGATAAGAGCAAGATGATGATGATATGATGATCCCTTAGTCGCCTTTTACTTCAAACACGGACAAAAATTGAATTTTGTTCTCTGAATTGTATCCTTACGTCACATGGAGAACTGTAATGCAAAAATTAAATTTACTTAATCTAATATGTTATTTTGTATAATATTATAGAAATAAATATTTTTATTAGGCGAATACTATCTCAGATACTACCGGATATCTCCCTCCAGCCTGTACAGTCGGGATTATAATTCAGAGGTGAATCCTGGCATAATTAATAGTTTCGGAGCCGCCGCATTCAGATTCCTGCACTCCATAATCAGTGACAATATCGTCACTTGCCCAGCGAGTTACGACAGGGCATATCTATATAAGTAAGTATAAGTAATTAAACGAACTCATAAATTGTAACGCCAAAATATTTTCTTACAGTAGCGGATTTACTACTAGGCTGGTTAGAGTGGAGTCTATGGCGGCAAATTTATCTCAAAAAGTTGATGTCATATTGAAGAGTAGATAGATCATAACATTTAAATTTTAATCGACTTCAAAAAGGAGGAGTGCCTCAATTCGCCTGTATTTTTTTTCGTGGTTGTTACCTCAAAACTTTTGACTGGGTGAACCGATTTTGATGATTCTCTTTTTTTAAAGCTGGTAGTTCCCGTGTGGTTGCATTTCAATTTGGTTTAGTTTTGACAATAGCATCCATGAGAAGTGGTTAAAGTTTAAGTGAAGGTAGAAGGTGAAGAAGAAAATATTATTAATATGATTGTGAACTAGGGTATTCAATTACAGGGTACTAGTAGCGGCGGCAAAAATTAAACCTCCTTCTGGCGGCCAATCTGTAATCCGCCACTGATTTTCTATATATTATTAACTAGCAACCCGGCCTCGTTTCGCTTCGTTTTACCCGCGTAGTTTCCGTTCCCGTGGGAATACCGGGATAAAATATAGCCTAGTTTACGCCCTGATATTATAGCTTTCCATTGGTGAAAGAATTTTTGAAATCGGTTCAGCCGTTTTGAAGATTATCCGGAACAAACAGCCAGACAGACAGACAAAAATTTTTTAATCGCTATTTTAGGCATAGGTGTCGTGCAAATAACCGTGTGAGCATGAAAAAAGTCTATTATTTTGACATTACAAACAGACACTCCAATTTTATTTATTGGTATAGATATTGGATGAAGCGGATCGGTGGTTTCATTTTTACTATAACAAATGATTGAGTACGACGTATAAGTAGCGAATAACTTCAGCCAAGGCATTGAATCTAAAGAGGATTAGTGTCAAGCTACTCCTAAAATTTTCCTTTCAAATTTTAACATGCACACCATGTTCAAGCAATAATGGTTAGTAAGATATTCTGTTTCTTAATGAGTAGAAGGGTTTAACGGTGATGGCTATGAAATATTTGAAAAGTCCACTCAAATGTACGGATAAATTCAAATCTAAGTCAGTCTATCACAAAATTATATCTTTATCTGTCAGCTAATCTAAGATCAAATCAATAATTAGCACTCTCCGTGCTAGCAAGATAAGAATATAATTATCGCCATCCTTTGCTCCCTCTTCGAGTCGTAATAATCAGCTAAGGGTTCACCAGCAGAATGAGCAACATTTCTCTCATATAACACCCCTCATTACAATCGCCAACCCACTTGCCAAGCGTGGTGATTACTGCATTAAGTGCATTATAGCCTCATATGAGTGACAAAGGATACAGATTGCATAGGATCGCAGTTTATGGCAACATGAGGCTGGATAATGATAAATGATAATAGGAACATCTACATCACGGTCAATTGCGCCTCGATTATTTTTGGTTTTATAATTTACTAGCAACCCGCCCTCGTTTCGCTTCGGTTTCAGTCGCTTAAACCCGCGTAGTTCCCGTTCCTGTGGGAATACCGGGATAAAATGTAGCCTATGTTACTCCCTGATATTATAGCTTTCCATTGGTGAAAGAATTTTTGAAATCGGTTCGGTGGTTTAAGCGTGAAAGCGTTACAAACAAACAAACAAACAAACATCCTTACTTTCGAATTTATAATATTAGTATGGATTCCGAAGCTGAAATTATTACCCATTCTTCGTGATTCTTTAGCCGATTTTCATCGCTCCCAGGGTAAAATTAGGGGTTGAAACGTTTTATTTGAAATTCATCCTTACACGAAGACCAAAAAAATTCACATGTACTTGCCTTTTATTTCAGATTAAGCGATTACTATTTTAATCCATGCCTTCTAGAATCTTGTCCGGATGCTTTTGATGATGTCGTTCGTGGAATTTTAGCTTCAAACGCTGGTGAATCAGACCCATATTGTACAGGAGAGATCACTAATTTACTATTTAAATCTCGTAACAAATGGGGCATGGATCTCATAGCCATGGATATACAGAGAGGGAGAGATCATGGGATTGCTTCTTATAATGATTACAGGTATGTCCGTCATCAGTGAAATACTATTATTTAATTTAACAGCTTTACTGGTAAACTTTTCCGTGTGGTGACGGAGTAAGAATACAATTCACCACTCCCTATCTTGCCCGTGGATGTCGTAAAAGACGACTAAAGGATTTAATATGCACATAACATCTGTGCAAAAGAAGGAAACCTCAGATAAAATCAGATATCAATAGGTCTGACCAGCATGGTATAGTAGGTCCAATTCCCTCTCATTGTGGAGGAGGCCCGAGCCCAACAGTGGGACGTATGTGGGCTGCGATGATGATGACTGGTAAAAAGCCTTTGGTTTTTAGTATTTGCATTTGCAAGATAGGGGCAGCATTTGTCAGTGAGAAGAAATATTACTTCGTTTATATGTGGTAGGACCACACTATCGAGTCTACAGCCGCGGTCCGGTTCGTTTGGGGTAGTACCACACTCGAAGAAAATCAACGTCTGAGTAGTAGGAGCAATTTATTCCTGCACTTCGTTCGTTGAGCGAGAGAGCCGGCAACCCAATTTTCAGAGGGTGTTTGCATGTGGTGAGTTTGGGTGATGCATTTAGTATCATTGAACCTCATTGCACGCATTCACACTTCCTTCAGTTTTTTTTACGTAAGGCAACGACCTAGCAAAGGTCCATAAGCGACAATATCAGTAACCATAAAGCTTAGAATAATAACGTATAGAAGGTAAGTTCACGCACAAAAAGTGAGGCATTTCAATTGGAGCCTAATGGAGCTTACACCGGAACCGTTCCGTAATGTACAAGTCATTGTACTGCACGAACGTACGCAACTCTTAAAAAATAAATAGGTAATTATGACGGTTTGTGTATTCAAATGGTGTCACAACACATATGAAAAATATAAAAAGATTATTAACATTACTTTTAATGGTAATTCGACGATTTATGTTAATAAAAACAAAATTTGATTTCATAATTTGTATAGTGGTGTGCGTGTGTACGTGTGAAATCGTCTGTGCGCCATTAGTAGTTTTAGATTCAAATTTTGAAAGTTCGAAGTATTGACACTATCCTTCTATACGTTATTATTCTAAGCCATAAAGTTTACTCGTTTGCCACCAATAGCGATAAAAAATAGATTTATTAACAAAGTATAACTTTCATTCTTGATATACCTGATTTACCGGAAAATTGATGGGCTACTATTATTCGGGGCGTACGGCTTTTAATGACAGAAATTTCTTTGCATAAGGAAGATGAAATGAAAACTGTAGAGAAAATTAGATAGCATTCGCATACTTGTTCTATCAACAAAAGTTTTACGCACTTTTTTTTTACTTTTCAGGGAGATTTGTGGTTTAGCAAGAGCTAGAACGTTTCAAGATTTGGCTAATGAAATATCTCAAGATGTAAGTACAAAAATGTAGTTAAAGTCAAAAATAGCATAATTCTAGCTAGGTATACTTTTCTAGAAGATGACAGGAAATTGATACATTTCGGAATGCACGTGTTGCCGTGCGGTTAATTGCAACGTACCTTGCCAGAAAAAACTTCTTTTTTAAATTTATTTATAAAGTATTTTACAGCAATATACCTAGGTAAAAAACTTGGTAAAGGTTTGGTTTTCGT
Organism: Lymantria dispar; assembly: GCA_032191425.1. NCBI lineage: Eukaryota > Metazoa > Arthropoda > Insecta > Lepidoptera > Erebidae > Lymantria > Lymantria dispar. Next base: position 30,534,015 of record CM063449.1, on the reverse strand, counting down.
AGCGCATTTGGAAACCACGCCGCAACTGTAACATTTATTGAATTTATTGCATTATTTGCTTGTGTAATTAACTGTTTTTGGTTGTTGTTATTTATAAACATCGAAGCCAACCAGCACCCTTATCGTGTAAGCTAATGAACTTCAGAATGATTTGTCAAATTGCCTTCGCAATAATTGTGTTCAACTATCAAATGGCACAATTACTTACAAACAGATATGAAGCTAAATAAATATCTCCAACATTACTGCTGTATTTCATCATCAGCACCATCTCGGCCAACATAAGTCCTAATATTGAGCTCGGGCCTTCGAGTCTCAGGTACAGTACCCTATTGATCATATGTGTTGGTTTAGAATTTTATGTCGAATTTTCCTTCTCTTGCATAGATATCATATGCACATCATATCCCTTAGTCGTCTTTTACAACAGCCACGGAAAAGAGAGGAGGGTGGTGAATTGTATTCTTACTCCGTCACCACATGGAACATCTCCTTCTCTTACATAGATGTTATACGCATATTATATCTTTTAGTCGTCTTTTATGACCTATGGGTAAGAGAAGGGAGTGGTGAATTGTATTCTCATTCTGCCACCACTCGTAAAATTACATACTTAATTATTAATTGATCAAATCTCAAGAGTAGCTTCGGTTCATTCTGAAGTTCATTGCCTAAACCCTTAGTAGTAGTTAGTTAGATCATTGATGGATTGATTGAATTAGGCGATACATAGCGGCATTCCATTTTTATTTTTATTTTAAAATGGAAGGATCCCTTCCCTCCCTTTCTTCCATTTCAAAATTAAAATGATCATTGATGTACAAACGAATCTAATCCCTACAAGTTCAGTATGGAATCACGCTGCTTTAGTTACTATAATATTATATTTATGCAATGACTGCACAGTTGACCTAATGGCTAAGATACCGACAAGTGACAGGGTTCGATTCTTATGAAGGAGAATGCTTTGTGTGATTTTAATATTGTTGTTTTGTATCTTGGGGGTAATTCCGGTCTATCAATAAATCACGAAATCGAGATAAAAATTCAATATTTTCACAAGCGGGATTAGATTCATTCTTGATGAGTGTTTGATGAGTATCGGTAATTTATCTGGGTCTATTTAGTGATCTTTAATTGTATGTTTATAAAAAACACCGCAATACAAGGTTGATTACTGGATATGTTAAAAAAAGTGTATCTGTATTTACATATGTAAGAATTTATAGTTCTTTGGCGTCAGAGGATAAAAATCTTTTTAAAAAACATTCATAAATATTGATCTTTTGCGTTATGCTACGCTAATAACGAATAATACGATGACGTTAATAATAGAAAAAAAGGTATTTAATACGTTGAAAGTTTTATTATAACTAGTGGTCGCCGTGTGGTCAAAATTCGGCCATAATTCATTTTAATTAATTTTTCTGCTACACAATTATCTTTAATTTTATTTATGTATAATTGTAAATTGAGCAAGCTGTATTTCACTAATAACTAATATAAGCCTCAGAATAATAACGTATAGAAGGATAGTGTCAATACTTCACGAACGTGAACGTGCACGAACTTATCTTCTATACGTTATTATACGTACGTGTACGTGTTGTAATCGTCTGCGCGCATGTAGTATTTTTTGATTCACATTTCGAATGTTCGAAGTAGCGACACTATCCTTCTATACGTTATTATTAAGGCTCGACCGAGATCTCGGTCTCGGCATTCTGGGCTACAAATCCAACCGAGAAATTTGTCTCGGTTCTCGGCTAATTATAGCTGAGATTCTCGGTCATGACCGAGATTGTAACTTTGTTCGGATCGATTCAAATTTTACTGCGCGTGGCCACGCGCCGCAGTGCGAAGTCGACTGGTGTAAGTGCGTGAGAGAGCTGAATTGTGAATCAGATTCTCGTGATACGACATGGGGATTTTCAACTAACTCGTCAAACATGGCTGCAACAAATCAATCCAACTTATGGGCAGCTCATGATTCGATAGAGTTGGAAGACGAGCCCATGACCACTGACGAATACAGTTCAAGCTTTGTAATTGAAATAGCGCTAGAAAGCTTCTTTAGAGAGCCAAGACTGCAAAGAAATGCTAATATTTTTGAGTATTTGTTTTCGTCACTTTATAAGGTGCTTAAGCCTGCGGCAAATAAGTTTTTATCTGCGCCGCCTACTAGTAGCAAGTGAACAACTGTTTAGCAAAGCTGGACAATTGTATGACGAGAGGCGACACGCTTTGAAGGGGAGAACATGCCGAAAAATTGCTTTTTTTATGTTATAATATCCATCTATCCATCAGCTTACAGACGTCCACTGCTGGACATAGGCCTCCCCACGAGAATGCCACTCGGAACGGTCCTGCGCCACTTGCATCCAACGATTCCCTGCGACTTTGTCGTCCTACGCTGCGCCGTCCGATTCGTGGTCGCCACTCAAGAACCTATCTTCCCCAACGGATGTCGGTTCGACGAGCGATGTGGCCTGCCCATTGCCATTTCTACGTGCTAATTCTGCGGGCTATGTCGGTTATACCCGTTCTTCTACGGATGGCCGTGTTCCGGATTTTATCACGTAGAGAAATACCGAGCATAGCCCTCTCCATAGCATGCTGAGCGACTTTCGAGCTTATTTATGAGGTCGATATTTAGAGACCACGTTTCAGTGCCGTAAGTCATTGCTGGCAACACACACTGGTTATAAACCTTTGCAGACACTGAATAATATTGAATAGGAATATTGGACGAGAAGATCATCTTAAGTTTCTCGAACGCTGCCCAGCCGAGTTGGATTGTCGGCTGACCTCTTTCTTGAAATTGGATCTACCTAACTGGACTGCTTGTCCTAGGTAAACATAATGATCCACAACTTCGAGAATCACATTCCCAACTAGAACCGGTACAGGAATCACATGGGCATTAGATATGACTTTCGTATTGTCTGTGTTCATTTGTAGACCCACTAGTTGAGATACCCTGCTGAGGTCATTAAGCATAGTGCCAAGGGTTCCATGGATTCAGCCATGACTACGATATCGTCAGCAAATCGAAGGTGAGTGACGTATTCGCCGTTGATGTTGATGTCGAGTCCGTTCCAGTCCAAGAGCTTGAAGACAACTTTCAGCGCAGTGGTAAACAGTTTCGGAGAAATGACGTCTCCCTGTCTCACACCTTTCTGCAACTGGATCGGTTTCATACTCCTATTCTGAATGCGGATTGACATAGTGGCGTTTCTATACAAACACTTCAGCACTTCGATGTATCGATAGTCAATTTGGCACCGCTGAAGGGACTGCAGCACTGCCCAAGTTTCGACAGAATCAAAAACTTTCTCATAGTCCAAAAACGCTAGACACAGAGGCCTAGTATGCTCCTCGGTCTTCTGTATAATCTGGCGTAGCGTGTGGATGTGGTCTATGGTACTATAACCTCTTCGGAAGCAGGCTTGTTCGGCCTGGAAGTCGTCGAGCTTGCACGCGAGTCGGTTGGTAATGACTCTTAAGAACAATTTGTAGACGTGGCTCAAGAGTGAGATGGCTCTGTAATTCCTTACGAGCGTTTCATCGCCCTTCTTGAAAAACAGCACCACCACACTCCTGGTCCACGACTCTGGAACGTCGCCCCCGAGAATGACTGAATTAAATATCTTCTGTAGGACTTTTAGAACTGGCCTGCCGCCTGCCCTCAGGAGTTCTGTGGTAATTCCGTCATCTCCCGGTGCCTTCCCGTTCTTTAATTGTTTCAGAGCCATTCTTATCTCGTACAAGCTGGTGTCCGGGATTTCCTCGGTGTAGTGCCGAGTTAGCTTGGATCTGGGATCTTGGACCAAGCCGGCAACAGGGTTCTGGGATGATCTATACAACTGCCCATAGAGCCTTTCGACCTCTCCCAAGGTCTCACGCTTTTTTTTTATGGGTGGGCTATGGTAAGCGCACGCGCCCTGGGATGAAATAACAATGCCGTCATCGGTCTTCAACTTGGTCATTTGGCTGTGCCCGATAGACAAATCACGTGTGAATACTTTAGAGCCACGGTTCCGGTCTATTGCCTCTTCAATACGCTGCGTTATGCGTATGTTATAATATAATGTTATTTAACTTTGATTATTAAAACAGTTAATTTTGTTAAACAATTAGTAGTGTGTAACAATTATTACTGTGTGGTAGCGGCTTCGAATACTACCAACCCTTGCTTTGCTCGTGGATGTCGTAAATGACGACTATGAGCCCTAGATTGACCCGGACCAACTCCATCTGGTACCATTTGGGTCAACGATTACATTCCCAAGGAGGGTTGACGTCAGGCAGGCGGCCGGTCATAAAAGTCATTGCCGAAACTTTTTGCAATATGTCAAAACAGATGACATATTGCGTCGACCCCAAGTAATTGGGATAAGAGCAAGATGATGATGATGATGAATTAGTAGGTAGTGTATTAAAAAATTAAAAGTATTAAAAATTTTTTTTTCACGTTTTTCTATTCTCGGTCTCGGCTCTCGGTCTCGCCCGAGATATTATCTTATTCTCGGTCTCAGCCGAGAACGAAAAACCCATCTCGGTCGAGCCTTAGTTATTATTCTAAGTATAGATGCATTATATAGTTGACATTTGTGAAGGTGTACGCGAGCATCGTAAAAATTTATTCCACGCCAAAGAAGTATATGTAACTTCATAAAAAAAAAAGAAAATATCCTTGAAGTAGTATTACTTTTGTAGCAGTTGCGATGAAAAGTATGTTGGTTGATGACAGTAATCCTAATAATATTATAAAGGCGAAAGTTTGTGAGTATGTGAGGATGTGAAGATGTTTGTTGCTCTTTCACGCAAAAACTACTGAATGGATTTTGATGAAACTTCACAATAATATAGCTTATATATCAGAATAACACATAGGCTATAATTTATCCCGATATTCCCGCGGAAAGAGGAACTGCAGATGAAACAGCAGGGCGTTGCTAGTATGAACATTATTATGTATATGTGTATATTAGAATCACGACTTGACGCTTTCGCGCTCTCACCAAAACTCTAATAATGATTGTAATTTTCAGCGAATAAACTCGTTACAATATCTCTACGAGTGTGTAGACGATATTGATTTGTTTGTGGGTGGCGCATTGGAGAGTGATGTTCACGGTTCTATCCTGGGTCATACATTCCAATGTATAGTAGCCGAACAGTTCTACAGGACCCGGATCGGTGATAGATATTTCTATGACAACGGTGAAATGCCTCATTCGTTTACTCCTGGTAAGATTTTGATTTCATTATTTTTCATACATATAGATACTTGACGTGTGGTGACGGTGTAAGAATACAGTTTATCACGCCCTCTTTTACACATATCGTAAAAGACGACTAAGGGATATAATATGCAGATAATGTTTAGGTAACAGAAGGAAAACTCGAAATAAAACCCTATACCAATAAGTCTGACCGCCGCGGTGTAATAAGTAAATTTTCCTTCCATTATGGAGGAGGTCCGAGCTCAAGAGTAGGACTTATATGGGCTGAGATGATGATCGTTCATACTCGTCCTAATGCCGGTCACGAGCCTTCTCCACAATGGCAGGAAAATTTCTTACACAGGTTGATATCCTACTAATATTATAAACGCGAAAGTTTGCGAGTATGTGAGGATGTTTGTTGCTCTTTCACGCAAAAACTATTGAATGAATTTTGATGAAACTTCACAATAATGTAGCTTACATATCAGAATAACACACAGACTATAATTTATCTCGATATTCCCACGGGAAGGGCAACTATGCGGGTAAAACCGCAGGGCGCTGCTAGTATGGTTTAATTTTAATTTTTTTCTTCATTTGCTTGTGTCGTTTAGTCCGACTTTTACGATCACCCATCAGAATGGCAGATGTGGTGAACATCATCATCTCGGCTTATAAATGTCCCACTGCTGGGTACGAGCTCATCATGGAAAATATCAAGGTGCGCATAAAAACCTGAATATGGTATTTATTGAACTATAGAAGGCGTACGATTCAGTTCCCAGGGAAGTTCTATTGTGGGCTATGAAAGAACGAAGAGTGCCCAGGAAGTATTTAAGATTAGTGAAAGCTATGTATGCAGAAGCGCGCACGAGTGTTTGGTCCGAAGCCGGAGTCACTGATGAGTACAGTATCGCTGTAGGCTTGCATTAGGGTTCCGCTTTAAGCCCCATATGTTCCTCCTAGTGATGGATGCTCTGAGATCATACATAGAGGAGGAAGCACCATGGTGTATACTGTTTGCAGATGACATTGTTCTCGTCGGAGAGGAGACCGCTGGAGTACAGAGCAGACTAGAGAAATGGCGGTAGGGGTTGGGAAAAATAGGCCTTAAGATCAGCCGCACCAAGACTAAACATTTGTTCTGTAACTTCGGTGACTCTTCCCAATTCCCTCACATTGCCTTAGATGGGTTATCCCTACTGATTTGCTCCGACTTTAAATACTTAGGTTCCCTTCTCCAAGACGATGGCAATATAAATAATAGAGTGAATGCAGCATGGATGAAGTGGCGACAGGTCTCGAGAACAATTTTTTTTCCCCGCTGTTCGGGAACGTCGGTCGAAAATCTCAAGGAGAGGGTGGAGTACCCTCTCCTCCTCCTCAAGGGGTATTCTGTCGGGCCGACCACTGACGACAAGTTACATCGGTGGTCGGCCCAACGACGAAGGCGACGTGTCGCGGGTAGGTTACGTGGCTGCGTGCCGCCCCTCTGTCGCCCCGGACAGAGCCGGACGACGAGTGCCCTGACCGTAGCCCACCACAAAAAAATTGACTAGAGATCTTTTAGTGTAGAACCAACATAATATTATATATATTTTATTCTTTTCAGATCAACTAAAAGAAATAAAGAAAGCTTCGATGGCTCGCCTGATCTGCGATAACACGGATGGTGTTCACTACGCACAGAAAAAGGCCTTTGAAATAGAGTCAGCTTATAACCCTAAATATAAATGCGATGATTATGATAACATACCCTATGTTGATCTTACCGCTTGGAAGAAACCTGGACTTGATCTTTTTGATTGACACGGCTACTTCTATACTCATCTCTCGACATTCGTTACTGAATAAGACGTCTCTCCAAGGAGGAATAAAATGCTGGTGGACGAACCGGGGATTAATCAGTCATCCGTAGAGAGGCAAACCGCGTGAGGGCCACTTCCCAGAAATACTGTTTTGTTGACGGGGTGTCGAAGGGGACGTTACCCAAAAAAGTAATCCGCCGGCTCGGCCTAACGGCAATGGGAAGGAACACTGTAGGTTGTGGGGACGCACGCCGTTCATCCGTCGCTCCGGAGAAATTGGGCGGGGTATGTTCAGACCATAGCCTACCATAAAAAAATTAAAAAAGAGGAATACAAGACGCAGTAATTGTAACATTTTCATGAAGAGATGCTGGTAACAATTCTCCTTGTAATCCTTCGCCCCATTTTTACGTCTCCCAAAGTAAAGAGTAATGACTTACCTACTCTTGGTATTCTTTTAGTATTTAGTGACCCTCAAAATATTGTTAATACACGGGAAAAAGAACAATTAAAAAATTACTAACGAAATAAAATTAGTAACTCATAACCCGCGCCATTATAGAACGAAAATACATAAATGGCGGCTCTAATCATTCCCTCTCCCTCGCACGTTAAGTCTGTCTTTATTCATACACGTTGGTATAGTATACAAATAAATAATCGGCGCTAAATTGTTATTGTTCTTTTATTAAGTTTTTTTTTGTTATGGACGCTCGTTGTTGTTTATGGCTAATATATTTGTTGCTTTTAATAAAATTATTTATTGTTTTATTAATAAATTGTAATAGTTAATCAATAATCATCATCATCCTATATACGTCTGACTGGTGGGCTCGACCCTCCTCCATAATGAGAGAGAAATTGACGTATTTGATATTGACCATGTTGGTCAGTGGGGTTGGTATAGGGTTTCATCACCTACCTGGCAATCCTGTATTGCTGACGGTCCAACCTCATTCCATTTCTTTATTGGCGTGGGTTATAACGTAATACTCCTATGTAGGTAGGCTAGCTACTGATTAGTGTTATTATTTTACCAGGAGAGTGCTTTCGCCTATTCTCCTGGTCTTTAGCCGGCTTTTACGTTTCCCAGGGGTTTACACATTGTTTGTGAATTGAAACACATTGTTACAAACGGTGTTTATACATTGTATTCGTAACTAATTAAAAAAATATACTACTCGAACATGTTTGTCTGCCTACATATCACAGTATATGATAAACTAGCGAACCGCCTTCGCTTCACTTCGGTTTCAGTCGTCTTTCCTGCGTAGTGCCCGTTCCCGTGGGAATACCGGGATAAAATATAGCCTAGGCTACGCCCTGATATTATAGTTTTCCATTGGTGAAAGAATTTTTAAAATCGGTCGAGCCATTTTGAAGATTACCCGGAACAAACAGACAGACAAAAAAAATATAAAGTGTATTTTAGGCATATGTATACTGCAAATAACCGTGTGAGCATGAAAAAAGTCTATTATTTTGACATTACAAACAGACACTCCAATTTTATTTATTGGTATAGATAATACACTTAACAGCTCCAAAACCACTAGCGCCTTAATCTACTACAGAAGTGGGCATTTCATCTTCAGTCGGCCTTTACGACACCCACAGGCAAGATAGGGGTTTTTTTGGGGTGGGCTACGGTCAATGCACCCGCCGCCCGGCTCCGTCCGGGGAGGCAAGATAGGGTTTGGTGAATTGTACTCTTACTCCGTCACCACGTGGAAAGTTGTTACTTACAATTGAATAAAACATGTGTTTGTTAAAAAGATGTCATGTTTCATTTGAATTAAAACAATTTTTATAGATTTTATCGCGTTTGTATTTGATTTTAAATTTCGCAACTTTCTGAACCCTTTTATGAAAAGTAGTAAGTAGTTTATTAGAAAATATTCTTGTTATGTGTTTCAAACACATCCATCCATCCATCAGCCTACAGACGTCCACTGCTGGACATAGGCCTCCCCACGAGAATGTCACTCGGAACGGTCCTGCGTCACTTGCATCCAACGGTTTCCTGCGACCTTGAGAATGACGTCAGTCCACCTGGTTGGGGGTCGTCCTACGCTGCGCCGTCCGAATCGTGGTCGCTACTCAAGAACCTTTCTTCCCCAACGGTTGTCGGTTCGACGAGCGATGTGGCCTGCCCATTGCCATTTCAACGTGCTAATTCTGCGGGCTACACATAATATTTGCTAAATTATTCAAACACATAATATTTGTTAAATTATTTTTTTGATAATTTCTAGATAATAAAAAGAATTTTTAGGTAATAAAAATAATTTTTAAATAGGATTTGATTAGATTCATCAAACTCATGATAATTCAGAATCGATAGTTTTCAAAAGGGTGTCGTTATGAAATACCCGCCATAACACTTGTCAAAATATTTGATAATTTTGTAAATGCACTTAGAATAATAATGTATACTTGCGCCTAATGCCGCTCTAGCCGAGGCCGTGGGTGACAGGACCGGGGACTTTAGTCCGGCACCCGCAGAGGCTGACCGCGCGACGGCGACCGGCGTCCCGGGACAGGGACAGAGATGAGGATACCCGCAAGGGTATTCCATCGGGCCGACCACTGAGGACAAGGAACTCGGCACTGGTGGTCGGCCCAACGACCGTCGCCCCGGACGGAATGAACGGCGTGTGCTTTTACCGTAGCCCACCCATAAAAAAAGAATAATAACGTATAGAAGGATAGTGACTGTACTTCGAGCGATCAAAAACATGAAGCAAAAAAATACTACATGCGTGCAAGCGATTACACACGTACAGACGCACACCACTATACAAATTATTAAATCAAATTTTGTTTTTATAAACATAAATCGTCGAAATACTTTCAAAAGTAATGTTAAAAACCTTTTTATGTTTTTCAAATGTGTTCTGAAACTATTTGAACCGTCATAATTATCTATTTATTTTTTAAGAGTTGCGTACGTACGTGCAGTACAGTGACCTTGTACATTACGGAACGGTTCCGGCGCAAGCTCCATTAGGCTCCAATTAAAATGATTCATTTTTTGTGCGCGGACTTACCTTCTATACGTTACTATTCTAAGGTAAATACCGTTATCCTTTATATTGAAATTCTGTAAATATTTTGTAAATATTTTAATTTATAAAATAGATACGTAGCATGTTGCTAGTTTACAGAATTAAGTGTAGCTAGAAGTTATTTTATAATTTGTATTGCTACAAAACTTCTGTTAACCCAAGGACAGATATACAAGATTTTTCTGCGGATACGTTTGTTTAAAGATACCTTTGTCTTTTCGACGAATACGTTATTTGAAGAAGTTGATAAAGATAACTATATTTGTATCGAAGATTTGTACAGGCCAAAATGAATGTTGATTATACTATGTATACCACAAACTTATTTAGAACTAGCAACCCGTCCTCGCTTCGCTTCGGTTTTAGTCGTTTTACCCGCATAGTTCCCGTGGGAATACCGGGATAAAATATAGCCTAGTTTACTCCCTGATATTATAGCTTTCCATTGGTGAAAGAATTTTTGAAATCGGTCCAGCCGTTTTGAAGATTACCCGGAACAAACAGACAGACAGACAGACAGACAGACAAAAATTTTTTAATTGCCATTTTAGGCATAGGTGTCGTGCAAATAATCGTGTGAGCACGAAAAAAGCCTATTATTTTGACATTACAAACAGACACTCCAATTTTATTTATTGGTATAGATTTTAATGGAAGTAATAAAAAACAATGTAAAAATGTAAATATAATATTCAATAGAATACACTTTTTAAATTCTACCTTAGGTAAATGACTAATAAAGCCAAAATTTTAGGTAATAACTTGATATAAATAACATATAAGATCATCTCAGCGTGTGTAGGTCCCTTTACTGGGCTCGGACCTTCCTCCAAAGGATTTTGACTTACCATACCACACTAGTCTGACGTGTTGGCATTTTTATTTCAAGTTTGCCTTCCCTTGCACAGATATTATATCCCTTAGTAGTCTTGTATGACACCCACGGATAAGAAAGAGGCTTGTGAATTGTATTTTTACTCCGTCACCATACGGAAAACACCTGGCTTGGTGGTTATTTGTTCGATTTTAAATAAAATTAATTCCGTGTGGTGACGGAGTAAGAATACAATTCCAACCTCTCTTGCCTGTGGGTGTCGCAAAAGACGGCTAAGGGATATAATATGCGTATAATATCTATGCAAGACAAGGAAAACTCGACATAAAACCCTATAGCAACCTCAAGGGTTAAGCCTAACATTGGGATATGTATGGGCTGAGATGATCATAATAAAATAAAATTAAAATTCTTGCACACAACATCAATATTTTGTTGTTATATTATCTTAGATGTTATCTAAACTTTAGGGGTTGATCAAAGCGGGAATACATTTATTTTATATTACAATACAATATTTCCATATAGTCACTTTATAATAATAAAAAATAATGTTCAAATACATTTAAATATATACAGTATTTTACATTAATTATATCAAAAGGTTCCTATTACTCTGTTTGTCTTTACTCCAGAAGTTCGTCAACTTGTTCTGCACGCTATTCCACGTGACAGATTTATTCACCAATTGTGAGAGGCCAGCCGGTTTAACTATCCTCTCAAAGAACGGCCTTTTATACAGGCGTTGAGCTTCAAGCATTTGATCTTCAGTCACTCTCCTGTCGTCGAGATGGTTCAGGGAAGAAAATTGTGATATCACGAACAGCCTAAAACATCGCTTATATTAATAATGTACTTGAATTATTTATTAACCTACCTTAAATCTATTAATATTACAACCACACAAATATTGCATGTCTATTCATGATTGACGGTATTTCTAAAGCTAGCCGCACACACGCAATAATCTATACCAATAAATAAAATTGGAGTTTTAGGCATAGGTATGCCTAAAATACAGATTAAAAAATTTTTGTGTCTGTCTGTCTGTTTGTTCCGGGTAATCATCAAAACGGCTAGACCGATTTCAAAAATTATTTCACCAATGGAAAGCTATAATATCAGGGCGTAAACTAGGCTATATTTTATCCCGGTATTCCCACGGGAACTATGCGGGTAAAACGACTAAAACCGAAGCGAAGCGAGGGCGGGTTGCTAGTATTGTCAATAATATTGAGTGTGTGCGGTCCGTATTGCGGTATTGTTCAATATTTATGCCGAATTCCTGAAATTCTGATTTTGTCACGGCAATATCGGGGGGAGGCAGGGATATTGTCAATAATATTGTCCTATGCGGGCGCGCGGCAATATTTTAGTTGAGGAAAAGATTTCAAGGCAGGCACGTTCATGTTTTTTGTAAAAAATGGGCGACTAAAACAGTATCTATAGCGAAAATAGTGTTGATAATACTACTTTCACACAAAATCAATATTTGTCAATATTAATTAAAACTTGGGAAACGTATCCCGAATTATGGTATACATCCAGCCAAGGATATCGTAATAAAGTTAAGAAAAACAATGCGCTTGAAAAGTTGCTCGATGTTTATAAAAAAAAAAATCAAACCAAATAGCACAAGAGAAGATGTAAAGAAAAAATTAAATTATTTACGAACTAATTTTCCGGAAAGAAAGAAAATACATAAATTGAAATCATCAGGAAAATTCTCATGTAATTTTTAAAATCATTTTCTTCAGTAACTCTTAATTCATTTATTAGATGAAAATGATCAACTCAGCTTTTTTTCTCATCCAGTCCTTAACCCACCGTTTTTTTTTCTTGATTGCCATTTTTTAGTAGTTAAAATTAACGCGATACTCAATGCAACGATTTTTTCTGTTTACTATATAAAACGTACGCACACGAGTCTAGCTGCCGAGCGACTAATTCAGATTGCACCACAAAATATTGACAATAATATTGCGTAGTATGCGGGACCATATATTGAAGAACATTATTGACAATCTAGGATTGAGAATATTATTGCGTGTGTGCGGCTAACCTATAAGTTAATAAAAAAAAAGTAGATAATGTAAATACACATTGAAATACAATTCGTAATAATAGCCAATATATTGACAAATGAAAGACTAACTTTCATTCGATTCGAGGAAATTCGAATTTGGGCTTTTCATTTGAAATCAGTTGTGATTACGAGCGCTAATGTTTGAGAAATGTATGTCTTAACAGAGTAACATAAATTCCAATTCGGAGTTTTTACTCGCAATCAATCTTAATTCGAACGCCAATGTTGGCAATGGCTCAATATTACCAGTGGTTACTCTGGTGATATTGAGTAAGTTCGAATTGGAATTTATATCTCGATTTTTTTATCTATACGTACAGCGAGAATTGCCCCTCAGATATCTATACCAATAAATAAAATTGGAGTGTCTGTTTGTAATGTCAAAATAATAGACTTTTTTCATGCTCACACGGTTAGTTGCACGACACCTATGCCTAAAATACAGATTAAAAAAATTATTGTGTTTGTCTGTCTGTTTGTTCCGGGTAATCATCAAAACGGCTGGACCGATTTCAAAAATTCTTTCACCAATGGAAAGCTATAATATCAGCGCGTAAACTAGGCTATATTTTATCCTGGTATTCCCACGGGAACTACGCGGGTAAAACGACTAAAACCGAAGCGAAGCGAGGGCGGATTGCTAGTTATAAATACGAAAGCAAGTTTGTTTGTTACACTTTCATGCCACACCATTAAATCGATTTTAAAAATTCATTCACCAATGGAAAGCCACATTATCAGCGAGTAACATAGGCTATATTTTATCCCCGTATAACCATGAAAACGGGACTATGCGGGTGGTAGCTTGAGAATTTACTAGTAGTAGATAAAATTCAAATTCAAAATCTCAATTTCTATATTAATTATTATATAATTGCAGAGCATTTGTTTGGTTGAATGCGCTGATCTCAGGAATTACTATTTCGAATTGAAAATTCTTTTAGTTTTGGATAGCTCGATTTATGGAGAAAGGCTATATAATATCACGATAATACCAATAGGAATGGAATGATGGCTGCTCTAGTGGTTAATTCGTGATCGGGTGGTAGTAATTTAAGGTAAAATGTAAAAAAAAGGTAAAATGTAAAAAAAAGGTAAAATGTAAAAAGAAGGTAAAAATGTAAAAAAAAGGTAAAATGTAAAAAAAAGACAATATGTAAGTGCCCCCCGCGGGGTTTATATATACTAAAGGATTTGAATTTGGAACAAAAACGAGAAATGTAGCAAAAACTTAAATGTTTTCGTCTTGAGTGCCTCTGTTGCGTTCGCTGCGCGTTGATCTACAATAATAATCAGTGACTCTCCACTTGTGAAATGAATTTAGCCAAGCCTAAGAAAGCTCAAAAACGGGCAGTACCTATAGACTATAGAGTGAAAATGATCCAATGTACCTGTATTGTAAGTATTCATAAAAAGTGCCTCCATTAAAATAACTGGGTGCAGCCGGATTGCCCATGAGCGATAGAAACTGTAAATTTGGACAAGACTCCTTTAATTTGCTCACCCATGGGTATAGTGAGGCGATTTTGCATCGATTCAGCCTGAAAAAAAAAAGGTTTTGTTTATCATCTACATCATCATTTCATCTCATGTTGGGCTCGAGCCTCCTCCACAATAGGAAGGCATTTGATCTACTATACCACACTAGTCAGATGGATTAGTATAGGGTTTTCTTCTGAGTGTTCCTCCTCGTGCATAGATGCATGTTACATCCTTAGCAGTATTTTACGTTACCTAGGCAATTGGAATTGTTGTATTGTATTTTTATAAGGTAGTGAATTTTATTGGAGAAATACAGCATTACCCCAGACTTCCGAGATAGGTGGGACCAAGCGATAATCGTGTAAGTCGAATTCGAGTAAGCCGGGAGTTAATTTTGCTCATATTAAATATACAAAAAAAGGTCACTTGGAACTAGTTCAGAGAGGGCAATAATTTAAAGAATAAGGTCAAAATGTTAGATAAAAATAAAAGAAATTTTATGAATAAAAAAAAGTAAGCCTAAGGCCTGAGCGTTCAAAGAGAAAACTGTGTATCTTTGAATTCGCGTAAAACGGGGTAGCGTTAGTCCGGTATTATTGTATAGCACTGGTGGTAATATTAAATATTAGTCTTTCTTCCTTACAAGAATACAAGAGGAAGATCACATCTAATTTTTAAAGACAATTCATATTGTGCTGGCAAAAGACAACATTAAGAGTGAAGACATTTATATGTCAAAATGGTGGGTATTTCATACCTCTATTTATCCCTTCAAGATTAAAATAGAAAAAAATAAAAAATATTACCATAACAATTCTAGTTTAGGCAAAGGTGGTAAATTGCAGTTCTCAGTAATTGGATTGTCATCAGCTATTAGTGAAGTCAGATTCTTGAAATACACCAGAGCATCCAGATTACTGAAAAAATATATATTTATAATTATTTTTTTTTCCTGTAATGATGTGGATTATGGCCTGTGTGGCGACGGGATGGAAATACAGTTGTCGCTAATCCTAACTTGCTGTACAATTACTAGAAAAATGGTCAGCAATGTTCTCTTGGGAATTATCTTTTGGAATACCTTACTGTGACTGACAACCCACTTTCCAAGCATGGTGATTCTGACAATAACTCCACCAAGAAATTACTAGTCCAGTTGGGCGGCCTATATTTATCAATGGATGATAAAATCCCAATGATTTATTAATGTGCATGCCATATATGCTCTACTAATTGGCTTGAGTCCCCTTTGCCATAGGATGGAAATTGACCCACTATACTGCACCCATGAGACTGTTGTCAGAGAGTTGGTATAAGGTCTTGCACAGATGTTATCAGCATATTATATCCCTTAGTAATTTTTTAGGAGACCCACGGGCAAGAGGTGGTGAATGCTTTCTTTGTCCATCAGCACATCGGAAATTATATATAAAAAAAAAATGCGCGTGTAACACTGTATAAGAAGTAAAACTTCTTGAAAAATATAAAATAAGAGATTTAGTGTGAAAAACAGAGAGTGGGGGGCCTGTTGGAGAGAGCGGGGAAGCGGGGAGGGGGTCGTTGAAGAGAGAAAGGGGGGTGGGGAGAGAGAGAGCATCTTATAAGAAATAAAACGGTCCCACTGCTGGGCTCAAGTTGCCTCTATAATAGGCAGGTAATTGAAATTACTATACGCTGCTGATCAGGCAGGTTAGTATAGGGTTTTATTTCGAGTGTTCCTTCGCTAGCCGATATTATATGCATATTAAATTTCTTTTCGACATCCACCGGGCAAGATAGGGAGTGTTGAATTGTATTCTTATTCCATCACTACATTAATATAGGCTTTACTTAGAATTTAGGTATCTTTGCACAAAACAGATATCCCTTTAGAATGGGTAAGCTTATGACACTTACGTAATTTTGTTGTGACTGATATCTAGGTATTTGATATGATCGGAAAACCTTTCCACAATAGTTTTAGGTATTTCATATAGCCTTTCATATGCTAAAGTCAGCTTGCTGGTTTCATCTTCATTCTCAGCAGTTTGATCTACTGTCCTGCAACCAAAATATATATATATTTTTTTTTTGTTTTTGTGTGTATGTGTAAGGCTGTTGGGCTACATATGACTTTCACAGCTTTGCCTGGACTAGGTGTGAGGGCTGAAGGCTTTTCCGCCTAGACATTATATAGTGATAATCATTTCATAGCCCAGTAGTATTCTTCTTAAGTGTGAAACAGTTCCAATTGTAGTACAAAAGACAATTAACTACTAGCTATGCCCAATTAATTTGCATAATGTAGATTTTAACAATAAATTTTGATATTTGATTGAATTAGGCGCTACATAGTGGAAATCCATTACTATTCTAAAATGGAAGAAGGGAGACTCACCACTTTCACAAGGTTAATTAATATACTGCGCACCACAATGGAATGGAAGGAATAGGGGATGGGATCAAGGTGGAATAGGATATGAGGAAATCTTACTCTCACATGATGAGCTCCTTCCAGAACATCAATTTGCGATTTTATGCAGAACTTTGAATATTAATTCGACATGTGTTTCGCCTCTGCACGAGGCATCCTCAGGACGGATTGGCTTCAAATGCGTGATTGAGTATGTGTTACATTTTTTTTTATCATTTATTCTGTATAAACCCCGCGGGGGCACTTACATATTGTCATTTTTTTTTACAATTAAGGCCGGATCGCAACGCGACCGCACTGAGAAGATCCAGCAAGAAACTCTGCGGGATTGTCTATTGTTTATTTATTTTTTTTTAAATTTCTTTTAAATAAAATTACATCTTACAACATGCTTATTAATAGTTCCAGTGTAATGCCATTCGAAATATTATATAACATAGTTCACAAATATAATAATAATCACAAATGTAATAAAAAATTATGGTTGGACCAGATCCCGCAAGCGGCACCCGATCACGAGTTAACTACTAGAGCAGCCATCACTCCCCTCAACCATTCACACATCTCTAATGTGTTTCATTGGATAAGGAATAATAATATATTACTTGAAGTAGCTTCATAAACAAACAACAATTTTTCTGTAATATATGAAAGATGAATATGAGTTATCATCATCATTGCAGCCCATATAGGTCCCACTGCTGTGCTCGGGCCTCCTACACAATGGGAGAAAATTTTAACTACTATACCATGCTGGTCAGACATGGTATAGGGCTTCATTTCGAGTTTTCCTTCTCTTGCACAGATGTTATGTGCATATTATATCCCTTAGTCGCCTTTTACGACATCCACGGGTAAGATAAGGAGCGGTGAATTGTATTCTTACTCCGTCACCACACGGAATTATGATTACTGTAGGTTATCCTTAGAAGATTAACATATACCATTGCGGACAGTTTTGTAGTTCTTTTTACAATGTTTACTTCCGTAATATAATACATGTTTTAATCCATCTCATAGTTTTTGAGCATTTGCAATGTAAACGCAGAAAACATGTTTTTCACACCACATTACAAATCCTTGCAATTGGGAGCTTTTCTCTACTTCAATACGCATGTATTATATATGTAAACTTTACTCTTGAATCACTCTGTTTATTGATGAAATAACTTTAAAAGCCGTTGTGTTGTACCTAATTTTGAAGATTTAAGCGTACAGACAGCGGCAATGGCTCTATTTTATACTAAGTATATATAAAGATACATATATCATTTCGCTACCATATGGTATTTAAACTATTTAGTTTAGCCTTGAAATTTACTTACGAGATAATATCAGGTGGTATTGGAGTCTCAGACATGTCAGTCATTGAATCCACAAGAACATCACGAGAAACATCCACTGTTATAACATTTTCCTCTGCCGCTTTTGAAGTACATGCATAGCTGTTTTAGTATTCAAGTTTTGAAATTAGTACCCATACATTAAAAAACTAGTACCTACACACTACAAACAAATTTTTCAAATAAACAAACACATCTGTAACCACAGAGTAAAATATACGACAAAAACGGCAACACTTTGACTTTCTTTTTAAATAATACTCGGTAGGTACTAAATAAAATACTCTATGATATCAAATTATACGACCAAGACGCCACATAAACTATCAATATCAATCCATAATATATAATCATCATTTTAAATCATATATCGTCTCACTACGAGGCTCAAACCTCTTCCATAATACGTAGTATCCTTTAATTATAATAAGAAGGAAATTGCACTAATATCGTTAATGAACCACCATACCATGCTTGTCAGACGAATTGGTTTTCGCAGGATGTTATCTATTTAATATATCCGTTAGTCACCTTTTACGACACCTAAGTAAAGGGATGAGCAATTTTATTTTTATACCGTCACCACATAAACATGTGGATGTAACTGCTTTTAGAAATCACACTACGACAAAAACAGAAATCTTGGAATAAATTAATTTTTGACCAATTTTATACTATGAATGATGAACCGCCATAATGAAAGACTTGAAGTTTTGGATTTGCTAGCATCTGTGAAAACTGATTTCAGATATTTATATTTTAGGACGTGTTGAAGTGGTGTAAGTACTAATGAATCCGTTTAGGATAGTTACTTTTGGAATAGTGAACGACTAAAGATTTATAAATGAAACAAATAGAGAAATAAAATGCTGAAAGACAACAAAGCATTTCAAGAGAAATTATCTCAGCCCATACACATCCCACAGCTTGGAACTCCTTCACAAAAGAAGGGCAATTGACCTTCTATACCATGCTGGTCTGATAGGTTCGTATAGAGTTTTTCTTCTCTTGCACAGATATTGTATGCATATTATATCCCTTAGTTGTCTTTTACGGCAACTACGAGTAAGAGTGGTGAATTGTATTCTTACTCCATTATTACACTGAAGAAGAGAAATAGATCTCTAAAAACATTCAACAGGGTGATTGTAATGGATTCAATAATCAGAAGATGTGACTTGATATTTAAGTCTGCCCAACCTTGAAACTGTCTATCGATATCCACTTTTAAACATATTCGAAGCCATTTTCGGGGACGCGAACGTAATTGCGGCAGCTGGTATTATCACTTTCCTAGTTAAGTGGTGCTATTTATTCACTTGGCGCACTCTTAGCTAGCAGTAATACATTTTTGCTTGATGACGCCTTAGCCAACGTGAGATATGTCGCCCTTTTAAACTTTCTACCATTATCCAGGATTTACGTGTTTAAGCGAAAATCCATTATCACTAGTGGTGGATTTATATTTATCGCTCTAGCCACCGCGAGATGTGCCCTTTTAATCTTTCTACCGTTTCTAAAATACTGTGATTGTGAAACTTTACTGCACTTACTTAATATTAAGCCGCGCTTAACAACATAAATCCGCCACTGATAGTTGATTTTTATGACTTACACGTGAAAGTAAGGGGTGGTGCCAAATTGTTTTCTCAACCAGCCAACACGAGGGCAACCAAATTTCAACCAATATCCATTTTTGAAGATGATGTTTGTTGAATTGTTTGTGATTTGTACCTACACACTACTTACAATTTCATAGAGCTAAATATAGCTAATAATAGATAAATATGTATCTCCACATTCGTACTATGGCTAAATGGAATAACCTATATATCAGTAGAACAAGTGTCTATACCAAATTGTAGTTATCTTACGATAAGTGCTAGTTTTAGGTGAACTAATTATTTAAACAAAAGAATAGGTAGGTATCGGGTAAGGTGATTATAAATGAATTAGGTTACACAGTTTATTTTTCCGTGAGCTATAATTTAATAATCGCTATCATGCTCTCGGGCATCATAAAAGGTGACTGAGGGATATAATATGTATATGATCTCAATGCATCTATCATCCATGGATGAATATAATATCAATGCAAGAGAAGGCAAACTTTATATTGAAACCGTATACCAAACTATATGATCAGCATGGTATAGCTCATTTTCCCTCTTTTTGTGGAAGAGGCTCAAGCCCTTCAGTGTGACATATATGAGTTGAATTGGCGATGAAAATGATGATGTTAGACAAAGAAAACATTTTATAAAAGCAAGGAATGTATTACAACGAATGTATAACAACGAGCGATTTGCTATTGATAAATATTTTTAATGAACTTATCAAACTTATGTAGCTAAATAGGCAAATAGAACTTTCAGACAGTAAGAATGACACGTTCTTCAAGTTTAAGGGCACAAAGATTTTGCACGGATGTACACAATGGGAACAACCCACCTACTATATGAATAACCTATTAAATATATTTTAAAATAATGATTTAATGAACATTTATTTATCTAGGTATCTGGAATACTTGCCTTGTTATATTCGCCTGATTGGCCTCCATCTCAAATAATAAAAGTTTTTGAATTCACCAACAGAACACTATAAACTTTACCCAGTTTAAAATAGCTACCTCACATCCATTAATTTAATTTTAGGTCTAATTCTGCGGAACTAATAATGATAAGAATATAGAATATAAGAATATAGTTCAGCCGTGTGCGTAGTTATCTATTAACTTGACCAAAGTAATAGTCGGATAAGAGATAAGCAATATTGTTTATTTATTTAATGAAGAACATTGATAAGGGTACGAATTTGAGGTAAAGTGACAACAGTGATAAATTTTAATTTTATTGGGTTAACAACATCTATCGAATCAGCTAGTATAATAAACAAATCCTTACTAATATTATAAATGCGAAAGTAACTCTGTCTGTCTGTCTGTCTGTCTGTCTGTCTGTCTGTCTGTCTGTCTGTCTGCTACGCTTTCACGTCTAAACCACTGAACCGATTTTGATAAAATTTGGTACAGAGATGGACTAAAACTTGAGAAAGGACATAGGCTACTTTTTATCGCGAAAAAATGGGCATAAGGGGTTGAAATAGGGGATGACATTTTGTATGGAAATTCGTCATTTTCGACGATAGAACCATGAATCTTTGTATTAAGGCACTTTATAATAAATAAATAAATATTCGTTCTAGCATTTTGGAAATTTCATTTATATGGGGATGAAATTCAACCCCTAAAAGACAAAAAAGCATACAGCCGAAACCACTGGGCCTAGAAACGTAATTTTTTTACACGGTAGTATTTCTTGGGGTACACGAGCTCTAGCAAAGAAATCGCGAAAAAATGGGTATAAGGGGTTGAAATAGGGGATGACATTTTGTATGGAAATTCGTCATTTTCGACGATAGAACCATGAATCTTTGTATTAAGGCACTTTATAATAAATAAATAAATATTCGTTCTAGCATTTTGGAAATATCATTTATATGGGGATGAAATTCAACCCCTAAAAGACAAAAAAGCATACAGCCGAAACCACTGGGCCTAGAAACGTAATTTTTTTATACCGTAGTATTTCTTGGGGTACACGAGCTCTAGCAAAGAAATCGCGAAAAAATGGGTATAAGGGGTTGAAATAGGGGCTGACCTTTTGTATGGAAATTCGTCACTTTCGATGATAAAACCATGAATCTTTGTATTGAGGCAGTTTATAATAAATAAATTAATATTCGTTCTAGCGTTTTAGAAATTTCATTTATATGGGGATGAAATTCAACCCCTAAAAGACAAAAAAGCATATATCTGAAACCACTGAGCCTAGAACCGTAATTTTTTTACACCGTAGTATTTCTTGGGGTTCACGAGCTATAGTAAAGAAATCGCGAAAAAATAGTTATAAGGGGTTGAAATAGGGGCTGACCTTTTGTATGGAAATTCGTCACTTTCGATGATAAAACCATGAATCTTTGTATTGAGGCAGTTTATAATAAATAAATTAATATTCGTTCTAGCGTTTTAGAAATTTCATTTATATGGGGATGAAATTCAACCCCTAAAAGACAAAAAAGCATATATCTGAAACCACTGGGCCTAGAACCGTAATTTTTTTACACCGTAGTATTTCTTGGGGTTCACGAGCTATAGTAAAGAAATCGCGAAAAAATAGTTATAAGGGGTTGAAATAGGGGCTGCCATTTTGTATGGAAATTCGACATTTTCGATGATAAAACCATGAATCTTTGTATTAAGGTATTTGATAATAAATAAATAAGTATTCGTTCCAGCATTTTGAAAATTTTAATTACATGGGGATGAAATTCAACGCCTAAAAGACAAAAAAGCATACAGCCGAAACCACTGGGCCTAGAAACGTAATTTTTTTACACCGTAGTATTTCTTGGGGTACACGAGCTCTAGCAAAGAAATCGCGAAAAAATGGGTATAAGGGGTTGAAATAGGGGATGACCTTTTGTATGGAAATTCGTCATTTTCGATGATAAAACCATGAATCTTTGTATTGAGGCAGTTTATAATAAATAAATTAATATTCGTTCTAGCGTTTTAGAAATTTCATTTATATGGGGATGAAATTCAACCCCTAAAAGACAAAAAAGCATATATCTGAAACCACTGGGCCTAGAACCGTAATTTTTTTACACCGTGGTATTTCTTGGGGTTCACGAGCTATAGTAAAGAAATCGCGAAAAAATAGTTATAAGGGGTTGAAATAGGGGCTGCCATTTTGTATGGAAATTCGACATTTTCGATGATAAAACCATGAATCTTTGTATTAAGGTATTTGATAATAAATAAATAAGTATTCATTCTAGCATTTTGAAAATTTTACTTACATGGGGATGAAATTCAACCCCTAAAAAAACAAAAAGTATACAGCGGCAACCACTGGGCCTAGAAACGTATTTTTTTTTACTCCGGCGTATTTTTGGGGTACACGAGCACTAGCAAAGTATTTTTGGCAAATCACCCCCTTAAGGGAATGAAAAGCGTATAGCCGAAACTATTGGGGCTAGGAACGTGAAACTGTGTATTTCTGTATATTGTTCGATTCTCTTTCTTTTGTTGTAAATGAGCTCTAAGAAATTAGTTTTTGAAATTCATTCTCTAAGAGGGTGAAAAATGTATAGCCGAAATCATTAGGCCTAGAAATATGAAATTTTGTACAAAGTTGTCTCTCTTGGAGAAAGTGCTCACTAAAAAAGGGTTTTTTGCAATTTTACCCCCAAGGAGGTGAAAAGCATATAACCGATATCACTGGGCCTAGGAACGATCATTTTAGTATACGGTCGGCTTTCTTGGGTTACCCCATTATTTTTTCTTAATGCTCGCTTATCAAGATAGCTTTGGATCGACGCAATATGTAGGCACTGCTCTGCCATCATAGATATTGCAAAGGTTCTTCTAGCAACATTTTATGACCAGCTGCCTGCCAAACGACATTGCTGGCTAGATGGCATCACCAATTGGTCCAGGTCGATGTAAATCTTTGTCTTAGTAGTATTTTGCGACACTCACAAACAATGAAAGCGTTATAATATTCCTAGCCGCTACCAGACAGTAAGTTAAAATCAAGATATTAATCCAATTTTATATGTCTAGAAATAAACAAATTTGAAGCGTCTATTTGTCTGTCAAAATAATAGGATTTATTTATGGTAACACAATTATTTGCACGATACCTATGTCTAAAAAACCGGCCAAGTGCGAGTCGGGGTCGCGCACGAAGGGTTCCGTACCACTATCTATAAAAAGGGGGAAAATTGCGTTTGTTGTATAGGAGCCACCTTAAATATTTATTTTATTTTGTTTTTTATATTTATTGTTATAACGGCAACAGAAATGCATAATTTGTAAAAAATTCAACTGTCTAGCTATCGCGGTCCTTGAGATATGGCTTGATGACAGACAGACGGACGGACAAATTTTTTTTGACTTATATTCGTTACGGGGTAACCTTCAAAACGGCTGGACCCATACTGATAATACTTTACTAACAGGTCTACCAAGCCTTACATAAGGAATAACTTAGGCTATATTTTATCCAGGGCTATATTTTATCCCGGTGTGGCTGGAACAACTGTGAGAATTTAGTCGATTTTAAAATTATTTCACTAACGCAAAGCTATTTTTGAGCGAGTAACATATTTAGGCTATTTTTTTATCCCGATATTCCTACGGGACCGGGCACAATGCCGGTGAAATTGCGGGCACTAAATGGATATGAAAATTAATTTACGAATGAAAATCTACATTATCAGTGAATAACAAATAAAGGCTATTTTCATCCTGGTGTTTGCCCGGGAACGAGAACTCCGCGAGTAAAACCGGTGGATGTTGACTAATTTTTAAATTCTTTCACCAATAGGAAGCTACGTTATCAGCGAGTAAGATAAGCAATTTTTATGTCGGATATTTGTATGGGATTTGATAATTATTATTTTTATTTTCACCCATATAAACTTACTAGCTTTTGCCCGCGGCTTCGCCCGCGTAAAAGTTGGTTTTCATAATTCTTAATTTAAGAAATACTCTGTGTCAATTTTCGTCCAAATCCGGTCAACAGTTTACGCGTGATTGAGTAACAAACGTCCAAATATCTTCACAAATTTTTATATTTGAATATTACTTCCACCCTTGTAGTTTAAATTCAAGTGAAAAGACGATGAGAAATATGGCCATCCTTAGTCGCTGATAATACATTATCCATGATAGGTTTCCATGGGGGAAAAAAATAATATCGATCAAACTCCCACAGTTTCACCCACGTAGACCCCATTTCCATGCAAACGCCGAGATAAAAATTGCCTATGTTACTCGCTGATATTATAAGTTTATATGGGTGAAAATAAAAATAATAATTATCAAATCCCATACAAATATCCGACATAAAAATTGCTTATCTTACTCGCTGATAACGTAGCTTCCTATTGGTGAAAGAATTTAAAAATTAGTCAACATCCACCGGTTTTACTCGCGGAGTTCTCGTTCCCGGGCAAACACCAGGATGAAAATAGCCTTTATTTGTTATTCACTGATAATGTAGATTTTCATTCGTAAATTAATTTTCATATCCATTTAGTGCCCGCAATTTCACCGGCATTGTGCCCGGTCCCGTAGGAATATCGGGATAAAAAAATAGCCTAAATATGTTACTCGCTCAAAAATAGCTTTGCGTTAGTGAAATAATTTTAAAATCGACTAAATTCTCACAGTTGTTCCAGCCACACCGGGATAAAATATAGCCCTGGATAAAATATAGCCTAAGTTATTCCTTATGTAAGGCTTGGTAGACCTGTTAGTAAAGTATTATCAGTATGGGTCCAGCCGTTTTGAAGGTTACCCCGTAACGAATATAAGTCAAAAAAAATTTGTCCGTCCGTCTGTCTGTCATCAAGCCATATCTCAAGGACCGCGATAGCTAGACAGTTGAATTTTTTACAAATTATGCATTTCTGTTGCCGTTATAACAATAAATATAAAAAACAAAATAAAATAAATATTTAAGGTGGCTCCTATACAACAAACGCAATTTTCCCCCTTTTTATAGATAGTGGTACGGAACCCTTCGTGCGCGACCCCGACTCGCACTTGGCCGGTTTTTTAGACATAGGTATCGTACAAATAATTGTGTTACCATAAATAAATCCTATTATTTTGACAGACAAATAGACGCTTCAAATTTGTTTATTTCTAGACATAGAAAATTGGATTAATATCTTGATTTTAACTTACTGTCTGGTAGCGGCTAGGAATATTATAACGCTTTCATTGTTTGTGAGTGTCGCAAAATACTACTAAGACAAAGATTTACATCGACCTGGACCAATTGGTGATGCCATCTAGCCAGCAATGTCGTTTGGCAGGCAGCTGGTCATAAAATGTTGCTAGAAGAACCTTTGCAATATCTATGATGGCAGAGCAGTGCCTACATATTGCGTCGATCCAAAGCTATCTTGATAAGCGAGCATTAAGAAAAAATAATGGGGTAACCCAAGAAAGCCGACCGTATACTAAAATGATCGTTCCTAGGCCCAGTGATATCGGTTATATGCTTTTCACCTCCTTGGGGGTAAAATTGCAAAAAACCCTTTTTTAGTGAGCACTTTCTCCAAGAGAGACAACTTTGTACAAAATTTCATATTTCTAGGCCTAATGATTTCGGCTATACATTTTTCACCCTCTTAGAGAATGAATTTCAAAAACTAATTTCTTAGAGCTCATTTACAACAAAAGAAAGAGAATCGAACAATATACAGAAATACACAGTTTCACGTTCCTAGCCCCAATAGTTTCGGCTATACGCTTTTCATTCCCTTAAGGGGGTGATTTGCCAAAAATACTTTGCTAGTGCTCGTGTACCCCAAAAATACGCCGGAGTAAAAAAAAATACGTTTCTAGGCCCAGTGGTTGCCGCTGTATACTTCTTGTTTTTTTAGGGGTTGAATTTCATCCCCATGTAAGTAAAATTTTCAAAATGCTAGAATGAATACTTATTTATTTATTATCAAATACCTTAATACAAAGATTCATGGTTTTATCATCGAAAATGTCGAATTTCCATACAAAATGGCAGCCCCTATTTCAACCCCTTATAACTATTTTTTCGCGATTTCTTTACTATAGCTCGTGAACCCCAAGAAATACCACGGTGTAAAAAAATTACGGTTCTAGGCCCAGTGGTTTCAGATATATGCTTTTTTGTCTTTTAGGGGTTGAATTTCATCCCCATATAAATGAAATTTCTAAAACGCTAGAACGAATATTAATTTATTTATTATAAACTGCCTCAATACAAAGATTCATGGTTTTATCATCGAAAATGACGAATTTCCATACAAAAGGTCATCCCCTATTTCAACCCCTTATACCCATTTTTTCGCGATTTCTTTGCTAGAGCTCGTGTACCCCAAGAAATACTACGGTGTAAAAAAATTACGTTTCTAGGCCCAGTGGTTTCGGCTGTATGCTTTTTTGTCTTTTAGGCGTTGAATTTCATCCCCATGTAATTAAAATTTTCAAAATGCTGGAACGAATACTTATTTATTTATTATCAAATACCTTAATACAAAGATTCATGGTTTTATCATCGAAAATGTCGAATTTCCATACAAAATGGCAGCCCCTATTTCAACCCCTTATAACTATTTTTTCGCGATTTCTTTACTATAGCTCGTGAACCCCAAGAAATACTACGGTGTAAAAAAATTACGGTTCTAGGCCCAGTGGTTTCAGATATATGCTTTTTTGTCTTTTAGGGGTTGAATTTCATCCCCATATAAATGAAATTTCTAAAACGCTAGAACGAATATTAATTTATTTATTATAAACTGCCTCAATACAAAGATTCATGGTTTTATCATCGAAAGTGACGAATTTCCATACAAAAGGTCAGCCCCTATTTCAACCCCTTATAACTATTTTTTCGCGATTTCTTTACTATAGCTCGTGAACCCCAAGAAATACTACGGTGTAAAAAAATTACGGTTCTAGGCTCAGTGGTTTCAGATATATGCTTTTTTGTCTTTTAGGGGTTGAATTTCATCCCCATATAAATGAAATTTCTAAAACGCTAGAACGAATATTAATTTATTTATTATAAACTGCCTCAATACAAAGATTCATGGTTTTATCATCGAAAGTGACGAATTTCCATACAAAAGGTCAGCCCCTATTTCAACCCCTTATACCCATTTTTTCGCGATTTCTTTGCTAGAGCTCGTGTACCCCAAGAAATACTACGGTATAAAAAAATTACGTTTCTAGGCCCAGTGGTTTCGGCTGTATGCTTTTTTGTCTTTTAGGGGTTGAATTTCATCCCCATATAAATGATATTTCCAAAATGCTAGAACGAATATTTATTTATTTATTATAAAGTGCCTTAATACAAAGATTCATGGTTCTATCGTCGAAAATGACGAATTTCCATACAAAATGTCATCCCCTATTTCAACCCCTTATACCCATTTTTTCGCGATTTCTTTGCTAGAGCTCGTGTACCCCAAGAAATACTACCGTGTAAAAAAATTACGTTTCTAGGCCCAGTGGTTTCGGCTGTATGCTTTTTTGTCTTTTAGGGGTTGAATTTCATCCCCATATAAATGAAATTTCCAAAATGCTAGAACGAATATTTATTTATTTATTATAAAGTGCCTTAATACAAAGATTCATGGTTCTATCGTCGAAAATGACGAATTTCCATACAAAATGTCATCCCCTATTTCAACCCCTTATGCCCATTTTTTCGCGATAAAAAGTAGCCTATGTCCTTTCTCAAGTTTTAGTCCATCTCTGTACCAAATTTTATCAAAATCGGTTCAGTGGTTTAGACGTGAAAGCGTAGCAGACAGACAGACAGACAGACAGACAGACAGACAGACAGACAGACAGACAGAGTTACTTTCGCATTTATAATATTAGTAAGGATAATATCAGCGAGTAACATAGGCAATTTTTATCTCGGCGTTTGCATGGAAATGGGGTCTACGTGGGTGAAACTGTGGGAGTTTGATCGATATTATTTTTTTCCCCCATGGAAACCTATCATGGATAATGTATTATCAGCGACTAAGGATGGCCATATTTCTCATCGTCTTTTCACTTGAATTTAAACTACAAGGGTGGAAGTAATATTCAAATATAAAAATTTGTGAAGATATTTGGACGTTTGTTACTCAATCACGCGTAAACTGTTGACCGGATTTGGACGAAAATTGACACAGAGTATTTCTTAAATTAAGAATTATGAAAACCAACTTTTACGCGGGCGAAGCCGCGGGCAAAAGCTAGTCTTCAATATTCGTTATTTTAAGCAGATTTGATAATTATTTAATTTCTAAAAAAAGTATAACAATTAATATTATGCATTTTAAGAGAATAATAGCACAGACAATTGTTCCGCATGGAAATCGCACGATATTTGCAATCCTTACTAATATTATAATTGCGAAAGTAACTCTGTCTGTCTGTCTGTCTGTCTGTCTGCTACGCTTTCACGTCTAAACCACTGAATCGATTTTGATGAAATTTGGTACAGAGATGGACTAAAGCTTGAGAAAGGACATAGGCTACTTTTTATCGCGAAAAAATGGGTATAAGGGGTTGAAATAGGGGATGACATTTTGTATGGAAATTCGTCATTTTCGATGATAAAACCATGAATCTTTGTATTAAGGCACTTTATAATAAATAAATTAATATTCATTCTAGCGTTTTGGAAATTTCATTTATATGGGGATGAAATTCAACCCCTAAAAGGCAAAAAGCATACAGCCGAAACTACTGGGCCTAGAAACGATTTTTTTTACACCGTAGTATTTCTTGGGGTACACGAACTCTAGCAAAGAAATCGCGAAGAAATGGTTATGAGGGTTTGAAATAGGGGCTGACATTTTGTATGGAATTTCGTCATTTTCGATGATAAAACCATGAATCTTTGTATTGAGGCAGTTTATAATAAATAAATTAATATTCGTTCTAGCGTTTTGGAAATTTCATTTATATGGGGATGAAATTCAACCCCTAAAAGACAAAAAAGCATATATCTGAAACCACTGGGCCTAGAACCGTAATTTTTTTACACCGTAGTATTTCTTGGGGTTCACGAGCTATAGCAAAGAAATCGCGAAAAAATGGTTATAAGTGGTTGAAATAGGGGCTGCCATTTTGTATGGAAATTCGACATTTTCGATGATAAAACCATGAATCTTTGTATTAAGGCATTTGATAATAAATAAATAAGTATTCGTTCTAGCATTTTGAAAATTTTACTTACATGGGGATGAAATTCAACCCCTAAAAGAACAAAAAGTATACAGTGGCAACCGTTTACTCCGGCGTATTTTTGGGGTACACGAGCACTAGCAAAGTATCAAATCACCCCCTTAAGGGAGTGAAAAGCGTATAGCCGAAACTATTGGGGCTAGGAACGTGAAACTGTGTATTTCTGTGTATTGTTCGATTTTCTTTCTTTTGTTGTAAATGAGCTCTAAGAAATTAGTTTTTGAAATTCATTCTCTAAGAGGGTGAAAAATGTATAGCCGAAATCATTAGGCCTAGAAATGTGAAATTTTGTACAAAGTTGTCTCTCTTGGGGAAAGTGCTCACTAAAAAAGAGTTTTTTGCAATTTTACCCCCAAGGAGGTGAAAAGCATATAACCGATATCACTGAGCCTAGGAACGATCATTTTAGTATACGGTCAGCTTTCTTGAGTTACCCCACTATTTTTTCTTAATGCTCGCTTATGAAGATTACTTTGGATCGACGTAATATGTAGGCACTCTTCTGCCATCATAAATATTGCAAAGGTTCTTCTAGCAACATTTTATGACCAGCTGCCTGCCAAACGACATTGCTGGCTAGATGGCATCACCAATTGGTCCAGGTCGATGTAAATATTTGTCTTAGTAGTATTTTGCGACACTCACAAACAATGAAAGTGTTATAATATTCCTAGCCGCTACCAGACTGTAAGTTAAAATCAAGATATTAATCCAATTTTCTATCTCTAGAAATAAACAAATTTGAAGCGTCTATTTGTCTATCAAAATAATAGGTTTTATTTATGCTAACACAATTATTTGCACGATACCTATGTCTAAAAAACCGGCCAAGTGCGAGTCGGGGTCGCACACGAAGGGTTCCGTACCACTATCTATAAAAAGGGGGAAAATTGCGTTTGTTGTATAGGAGCCACCTTAAATATTTATTTTATTTTGTTTTTTATATTTATTGTTATAACGGCAACAGAAATGTATAATTTGTAAAAAATTCAACTGTCTAGCTATCGCGGTCCATGAGATATGGCTTGGTGACAGACAGACGGACGGACAATTTTTTTTTGACTTATATTCGTTACGGGTAACCTTCAAAACGGCTGGACCCTTACTGATAATACTTTATTAACAGATCTACCAAGCCTTACATAAGGAATAACTTATTTTATCCCAGGCTATATTTTATCCCGGTGTGGCTGGAACAACTGTGAGAATTTAGTCGATTTTAAAATTATTTCACTAACGCAAAGCTATTTTTGAGCGAGTAACATATTTTGGCTATTTTTTTATCCCGATATTCCTACGGGACCGGGCACAATGCCGGTGAAATTGCGGGAACTAAATGGATATAAAAATTAATTTACGAATGAAAATCTACATTATCAGTGAATAACAAATAAAGGCTATTTTCATCCTGGTGTTTGCCCGGGAACGAGAACTCCGCGAGTGAAACCGGTGGATGTTGACTAATTTTTTAATTCTTTCACCAATAGGAAGCTACGTTATCAGCGAGTAAGGTAGGCAATTTTTATGTCGGATATTTGTATGGGATTTGATAATTATTATTTTTATTTTCACCCATATAAACTTACTAGCTTTTGCCCGCGGCTTCGCCCGCGTAAAAGTTGGTTTTCATAATTCTTAATTTAAGAAATACTCTGTGTCAATTTTCGTCCAAATCCGGTCAACAGTTTACGCGTGATTGAGTAACAAACGTCCAAATATCTTCACAAATTTTTATATTTGAATATTACTTCCACCCTTGTAGTTTAAATTCAAGTGAAAAGACGATGAGAAATATGGCCATCCTTAGTCGCTGATAATACATTATCCATGATAGGTTTCCATGGGGGAAAAAAATAATATCGATCAAACTCCCACAGTTTCACCCACGTAGACCCCATTTCCATGCAAACGCCGAGATAAAAATTGCCTATGTTACTCGCTGATATTATAAGTTTATATGGGTGAAAATAAAAATAATAATTATCAAATCCCATACAAATATCCGACATAAAAATTGCTTATCTTACTCGCTGATAACGTAGCTTCCTATTGGTGAAAGAATTTAAAAATTAGTCAACATCCACCGGTTTTACTCGCGGAGTTCTCGTTCCCGGGCAAACACCAGGATGAAAATAGCCTTTATTTGTTATTCACTGATAATGTAGATTTTCATTCGTAAATTAATTTTCATATCCATTTAGTGCCCGCAATTTCACCGGCATTGTGCCCGGTCCCGTAGGAATATCGGGATAAAAAAATAGCCTAAATATGTTACTCGCTCAAAAATAGCTTTGCGTTAGTGAAATAATTTTAAAATCGACTAAATTCTCACAGTTGTTCCAGCCACACCGGGATAAAATATAGCCCTGGATAAAATATAGCCTAAGTTATTCCTTATGTAAGGCTTGGTAGACCTGTTAGTAAAGTATTATCAGTATGGGTCCAGCCGTTTTGAAGGTTACCCCGTAACGAATATAAGTCAAAAAAAATTTGTCCGTCCGTCTGTCTGTCATCAAGCCATATCTCAAGGACCGCGATAGCTAGACAGTTGAATTTTTTACAAATTATGCATTTCTGTTGCCGTTATAACAATAAATATAAAAAACAAAATAAAATAAATATTTAAGGTGGCTCCTATACAACAAACGCAATTTTCCCCCTTTTTATAGATAGTGGTACGGAACCCTTCGTGCGCGACCCCGACTCGCACTTGGCCGGTTTTTTAGACATAGGTATCGTGCAAATAATTGTGTTACCATAAATAAATCCTATTATTTTGACAGACAAATAGACGCTTCAAATTTGTTTATTTCTAGACATAGAAAATTGGATTAATATCTTGATTTTAACTTACTGTCTGGTAGCGGCTAGGAATATTATAACGCTTTCATTGTTTGTGAGTGTCGCAAAATACTACTAAGACAAAGATTTACATCGACCTGGACCAATTGGTGATGCCATCTAGCCAGCAATGTCGTTTGGCAGGCAGCTGGTCATAAAATGTTGCTAGAAGAACCTTTGCAATATCTATGATGGCAGAGCAGTGCCTACATATTGCGTCGATCCAAAGCTATCTTGATAAGCGAGCATTAAGAAAAAATAATGGGGTAACCCAAGAAAGCCGACCGTATACTAAAATGATCGTTCCTAGGCCCAGTGATATCGGTTATATGCTTTTCACCTCCTTGGGGGTAAAATTGCAAAAAACCCTTTTTTAGTGAGCACTTTCTCCAAGAGAGACAACTTTGTACAAAATTTCATATTTCTAGGCCTAATGATTTCGGCTATACATTTTTCACCCTCTTAGAGAATGAATTTCAAAAACTAATTTCTTAGAGCTCATTTACAACAAAAGAAAGAGAATCGAACAATATACAGAAATACACAGTTTCACGTTCCTAGCCCCAATAGTTTCGGCTATACGCTTTTCATTCCCTTAAGGGGGTGATTTGCCAAAAATACTTTGCTAGTGCTCGTGTACCCCAAAAATACGCCGGAGTAAAAAAAAATACGTTTCTAGGCCCAGTGGTTGCCGCTGTATACTTCTTGTTTTTTTAGGGGTTGAATTTCATCCCCATGTAAGTAAAATTTTCAAAATGCTAGAATGAATACTTATTTATTTATTATCAAATACCTTAATACAAAGATTCATGGTTTTATCATCGAAAATGTCGAATTTCCATACAAAATGGCAGCCCCTATTTCAACCCCTTATAACTATTTTTTCGCGATTTCTTTACTATAGCTCGTGAACCCCAAGAAATACCACGGTGTAAAAAAATTACGGTTCTAGGCCCAGTGGTTTCAGATATATGCTTTTTTGTCTTTTAGGGGTTGAATTTCATCCCCATATAAATGAAATTTCTAAAACGCTAGAACGAATATTAATTTATTTATTATAAACTGCCTCAATACAAAGATTCATGGTTTTATCATCGAAAATGACGAATTTCCATACAAAAGGTCATCCCCTATTTCAACCCCTTATACCCATTTTTTCGCGATTTCTTTGCTAGAGCTCGTGTACCCCAAGAAATACTACGGTGTAAAAAAATTACGTTTCTAGGCCCAGTGGTTTCGGCTGTATGCTTTTTTGTCTTTTAGGCGTTGAATTTCATCCCCATGTAATTAAAATTTTCAAAATGCTGGAACGAATACTTATTTATTTATTATCAAATACCTTAATACAAAGATTCATGGTTTTATCATCGAAAATGTCGAATTTCCATACAAAATGGCAGCCCCTATTTCAACCCCTTATAACTATTTTTTCGCGATTTCTTTACTATAGCTCGTGAACCCCAAGAAATACTACGGTGTAAAAAAATTACGGTTCTAGGCCCAGTGGTTTCAGATATATGCTTTTTTGTCTTTTAGGGGTTGAATTTCATCCCCATATAAATGAAATTTCTAAAACGCTAGAACGAATATTAATTTATTTATTATAAACTGCCTCAATACAAAGATTCATGGTTTTATCATCGAAAGTGACGAATTTCCATACAAAAGGTCAGCCCCTATTTCAACCCCTTATAACTATTTTTTCGCGATTTCTTTACTATAGCTCGTGAACCCCAAGAAATACTACGGTGTAAAAAAATTACGGTTCTAGGCTCAGTGGTTTCAGATATATGCTTTTTTGTCTTTTAGGGGTTGAATTTCATCCCCATATAAATGAAATTTCTAAAACGCTAGAACGAATATTAATTTATTTATTATAAACTGCCTCAATACAAAGATTCATGGTTTTATCATCGAAAGTGACGAATTTCCATACAAAAGGTCAGCCCCTATTTCAACCCCTTATACCCATTTTTTCGCGATTTCTTTGCTAGAGCTCGTGTACCCCAAGAAATACTACGGTATAAAAAAATTACGTTTCTAGGCCCAGTGGTTTCGGCTGTATGCTTTTTTGTCTTTTAGGGGTTGAATTTCATCCCCATATAAATGATATTTCCAAAATGCTAGAACGAATATTTATTTATTTATTATAAAGTGCCTTAATACAAAGATTCATGGTTCTATCGTCGAAAATGACGAATTTCCATACAAAATGTCATCCCCTATTTCAACCCCTTATACCCATTTTTTCGCGATTTCTTTGCTAGAGCTCGTGTACCCCAAGAAATACTACCGTGTAAAAAAATTACGTTTCTAGGCCCAGTGGTTTCGGCTGTATGCTTTTTTGTCTTTTAGGGGTTGAATTTCATCCCCATATAAATGAAATTTCCAAAATGCTAGAACGAATATTTATTTATTTATTATAAAGTGCCTTAATACAAAGATTCATGGTTCTATCGTCGAAAATGACGAATTTCCATACAAAATGTCATCCCCTATTTCAACCCCTTATGCCCATTTTTTCGCGATAAAAAGTAGCCTATGTCCTTTCTCAAGTTTTAGTCCATCTCTGTACCAAATTTTATCAAAATCGGTTCAGTGGTTTAGACGTGAAAGCGTAGCAGACAGACAGACAGACAGACAGACAGACAGACAGACAGACAGACAGACAGAGTTACTTTCGCATTTATAATATTAGTAAGGATAATATCAGCGAGTAACATAGGCAATTTTTATCTCGGCGTTCGCATGGAAATGGGGTCTACGTGGGTGAAACTGCGGGAGTTTGATCGATATTATTTTTTTCCGCAATGGAAACCTATCATGGATAATGTATTATGAGCGACTAAGGATGGCCATATTTCTCATCGTCTTGCCACTTGAATTTAAACTACAAGGGTGGAAGTAATATTCAAATATAAAAATTTGTGAAGATATTTGGACGTTTGTTACTCAATCACGCGTAAACTGTTGACCAGATTTGGATGAAAATTGACACAGAGTATTTCTTAAATTAAGAATTATGAAAACCAACTCTTACGCGGGCGAAGCCGCGGGCAAAAGCTAGTGGATAATAAATAACCTATGCTTAATCAATTAATTAATAAAGGATGTATTACAAATTTCCGTCTGGTGAAGGAGGAGGTAGGACAATTCATCAATCCGTATTCTGCCGATGGATGCCGTAAAAGCCGCCATGGAATATAGGTTAATGGCGTATATACTACAATTAGGCATTAAAAGGATTACTCGTAATAAAACCCCATATCCACCTGTCTGACCAGCTTGTTATAATAGGTTGTTTGCCCTCCCACTGTGGAGGCGGCTCTACTCCAGCAGTGGGACGTATAGATTTTGATGATGATTATATAAAAATATTTAATCTAGTTAGAAAAATTAGTGTAAAATACATGAAAAATATAACTACATCGACATCATATTCTATCAATATTTAAAGTAAAGGCACGGTAATATAATCTACCAGTAATCCAACTTCATACAAACGGACGAAATGCGAGCTATACCTACGCGCCTCGATCTCGGCATGCGCTCGGCATGTAGACAGTCGCGACTGTGCTGCAGTGACGAACGAACGGTGTGTTGTTTTTTTAACAATAACTGCGCGACCTTTTCACTAAAATACATAATTATACACATATTTAATATGACAAGTAGGGTATATTGTGCTGTTTTTGGTTGCATGAATTCGTCAATAACGAATCCAGAGATAACTTTTTTTAGATTACCTGGAAACTCTGAAAGGTAAGATTATAAAATAATTTTACTTACTAGTAGGTAGGTACATAATGTGTGTCGTTTTAATTTCCTTTTATCTCCCGAAAAAAGTTGTCTGGATTAATAAATAAAGTGAATAAAGTGATTGATACGACTGAAATAGGTAGTTATAGGCGGTTCATGAATCATGTTACGGTACGCTTGTGTTAAAACTCATAATGTGTTTTGTTTTGTTAGTTTATATAATTCAAAGTAAAGACGTGGTATTTTATTATTAATAATATATGTTTATTGTACTATGTGTATGAAAAGTACTAGAAAAAAATAATTTGACCGTCTGTCTGTCACTAGATAATTTAAATTTATAGACCGATTTGTTATTTAAACATAAACATGTTTTCTTTTAATTAAAACTACCAATCAAAAATCAACACGCATTCTTATTGAACACTTCCTATTCAATTCACAAAGTATTATATTTGTTTATATAAGAAAAGTATATACAAAACTAAATGGAAACACAAAGTAGGCAAATGTAATTAAAATGCTGGAGGTGGGCAGCCCTATCACATGTTTACGTTTAGGCATTTAATTCAAGGTTACGGCCGAGATACATTACTGGATAGATGACTATACTGTGGTAAAGGTATACAAATTGATTTATGTTAAAAACAGACATGGATTCAAAACCTGCCTATTGTAATTTTATTCTCTGTTTTATACGTAGCACAATTCCTTGATTAGCTGTTCTTAGCCTCTGCAATTTAACACCAAACAATATTTATTAATAGATTTTTTTTTAGTTTTAATCTGTTTCATCTCTAATCAAATCTTATATGCCAAATTTGATGTCTAAACAGCTATCTAAAAGCTGTAGTTATATTAAATGATGCTATTAACTATATTGTTTGCTATTTTTAAGCCCTTTCATTTGATATTAATTTTAACAAACTGTATTATTCTTTGAGCTCTATATCATGCTGGTCAGACGGGTTAGGACAGGGTTTAATTTCGAGTCTTCCTTCCAGAGGCGTAACTATACCACCTGGGGCCCGTGGCAAATTTTTTGATGAGGCCCTATCAGTAAGATCTATCACGTTGTACTTAGGTAAAATAAGTGTTATATAAGTCAGGTACAATCAGATTCCCTAAAAAAAGGCCATTTACAAACAATCCAGATAAAAACTTACTTCGTATTAGATAGGTTATATTAACAATCGATTCGATACCAGTAAGTATCATCGATACTTTTCAATCGATAAGTACCGATACGGTAGCGATACCTAGATGATATCGATTCATCCCGAGGCATTTTGGGCCGGGGGCCCCTCGGGTTGAGGGCCCGTGGCATTTTGCTAGCCCTGTCACCCTATAGTTACGTCACTGCTTTCCTCTCTTACATAGATGTTTTATGCATATTATAATCCTTTAGTAGTCTTTTACGACACCTATGGGCAAGAGGGTTAGTAAATTGTGTTCTTACTCCGTCACCACACGTAAAACTGACTATTATAGTTACCCATAATGTGAAGATACTTGATTTACTGGGCTCAGAATCTGAACAAACAGACAGTTTGCGTATCACAAATTTTATATAATTTTTTTAGTAGATTAGGAGAGAATGGGCTATATTAAATACCTTTTGCTGGATGAAGCCATGAACAACAAAAAAAATAAGATTGGCATTTGTCACATTGACGTGACACGTCATTTATGAAAACAACAGCTGGCGTAGTACTATAGCAGTTTGCGGCTACTTTTCAAAATTTGTTTATTTGGAGACGGCCAGTGCTAACATAAATTCATTTATACTTTAAAATTGAATAAAACATGGACGTAAGTTATTTGTAATAAATTATATTGCATACATTTTTAGTCCTCATATACTAACTCAAAAGTGTATTTAAACGTTTTACTTTTTAGGAAAGTAACATTCCTATAGACATAAATATTGGCAAATTGCAAGATTGGTTGGTGAGCCGTCGTCATGTCAATAAAGAGTGGCAGAAGAGTATCACGGCGGTGAGGGAAAAGATAAACAATGCATTGCAGGATATGCCTGCCCACGACGACATTGCCACACTACTTTCTGGCAGTTACATCAATTATTTCCACTGTTTGAAGATCATTGAAATATTAAAAGAGACCGAAGCAGACACTAAGAATTTGTTTGGAAGGTAATTCATTTTTGTAGTAGATTTAATACAGTATTATAGGGTTAGATATTACAATTTGATACTTCTGGCCTGGTTTTAGATTTTTAATCCTAAAGGTCTTGACAGCTTTATGCTAGTATAAGTGATAATGTAAAAATGGCATAATCTTTATCATTTCAGCTCATGTATGTCCCACTGCTGGGCTCGAGCCTCCTCCACAATAGGATGGAAATTTACCTTCCTATACCATCATGGTCAGGTTGGTACAGGGTTTTATTTAGAGTTTTCTTTCTCTTGCATAGGAGTTATATGCATATTATATCCCTTAGTCCTTTTTTATGATATTTACGGGCTAGATATTGAGTGGTGAATTCTATTCTTATTCTGTCACCACACGGATAAAATTAATTTAATGCCTAGATTTAATTTGTTAAAACATCTGTTGATCAATTTTAGAACAAACTACTATAAGCATAATTAAACTATTTTGAATAGTGGTTTCAAAGTTTTGTAATTTACTCTAATGTTCTACCTCTAATTACTATATAGATAAATTTTCGATCTATAGTTTATAATCTTCTCTAGGTATGGGTCACAAAGAATGAAAGATTGGCAGGAGATTGTAAAAAACTATGAGAAAGAAAATCTTTATTTAGCTGAAGCAGCCCAAATTCTAGTAAGGAACATCAACTATGAGATTCCAGGATTAAAGAAACAGATTGCTAAGGAGGAGTTGTTACAAACTGTTAGTATACATTTTAATTAAAAATAAAACTATGTACTCATGTTCAGTATTGGAATTTCAAAATTAAATCAATCTTATATCTTTAAACGAGCAATTCTTGTATATATATATATATATATATATATATATATTTTCAGGATCTCGGCAACGGCTCCAACGATTTTGACGAAACTTGGCAAACTAGAGGTTTCGGGTCCAAAAAATCGATCTAGCTAGGTTTTATTTATAGAAAATGTTGTTTTGCCCGTATTTTTAGCAAAATAAACAATGACATTAAATTTTGAAAGAATATGAGTTTAAATTTCGTTAGCAACGTAAGTTACGATAGCTCAGATGGGAAGGTGACAGGTTATAATTTTGGTATTTTTTCAATCAAACAGCGTCGGTTCGAATTTCGGTGCTATTATTATTCTCTTTTTGTAATTTTTTATATATTTTTCATTATTTATTTTTTATTTTTTAATAATATATATCTAAATAAATTCGATAAAATATGCCGAGCGAAGCTCGGTCAACCAGATATTTATAATAATTCATAAAACTGCACACAAGGCATAATGGTTAACAGACCAATCTATAGTGCCAAGTAGTTTGTTTTCCAAGCAGGATAATATTTTCTGACACTCACAAATTGTTGTGTTGAGTCATGTCCTCTTTTTTTATTTATAAACTATTCAATATTGAAAACTTAGTTATAATTAAAGCATCTTCTCACAATTATTTACAGGAATGTGAAAAAAAGCACTCGGATTATTTAAAAAATGAAGCATCAAGTAAATCTGAGTTTTTGACCCTGTGTAAACAGCTAGGCATCCAGGGTGATAGAATCAAGAAAGAACTGGTAGACAGGCTTCAAGAATTACCCCAAATATATGACAAAGTAAGTTTTTAATGGACTCTATAGTTCATCTAATCTAAGAAGTGCATTTTGACATTTCGCATTTTTTAATACACAATAACTTTGGTCAAACGTGTACACATGATTGCAAACAATAGATCTTAAATTTTAAAGAATTATTAAGTGTTTTATATAATTACCAAAGGTGGGTATTAACTCGTTAATCGTTAATTAACGAAGTTAACATTTTGATTAACGGATTAACTTTTAAGTTAACTTCAAAAGATGTTAACGCTCTTGTTAACTTCTGTTAAGTTGAAATTCCGTTAATTTAGTCCGTTACATTAGTCGTTTGTTGACACGCTGTCATTTTGTTTGTTTGAATTACGCGCTACGCCACGCTCGTAAGTTCCACGACGCCTGCGCCGCCCAAGTCATCGGCGGTGGATTGTGTCGCAGAGGAGTTCCTTCCTCGCACCCCTCTTTCCGTGACACAACTACCACACGATATGCGGCGACCGCGTCCCAGTTCCTGACGCCGTCGATCATCGTTCTAGCGATAGTCAGCAGCTTTAGGTCGGCACCATTGATTGCGACGATTTCAAGGTGCTGCTCTGTCGACGCGGCACACGTGTGCGTACTGTGCCGTGTGCTCATAGCAATCGCAATGGTGGCAGGACGGCGTGCTCTCCTTCCTCACGATCGTATGCAGATACTCGGTGAATTTACCATGCCCTGTCAATATCTGCACCAGTCGGAAGGGAAGCATCCCGTGCCGCCAACACAATCACTCCATCAGCATAAGCTTCGACGGCCTGAACATCGGACCCAGTCTCCTCCAACCGGACTGCCCAACGGACAATGATGTCACGGTGGACGTCGTCCCACCCGGCAGCCTCCTCGCTAAACGAGACTAAGCTGCTCGCCGCCGCGCGACGCGAAATAGCAAACTGTCCTCGAGTCTTCTTCAATTGCTGTGAATTCTCCTATTATAGATTATGATAACAGTAGAAGTGATATGTTCTCACCTCCACCTGGTTATTACGTTAAAAAGCGTCGTAAAACATTAGTGAATCTTTTGGTATCGCGGCTAGTGGCAGTAGCGTGTCCCAAGCTAGTGTGGACAGATACATGCCCACATAATTCCGCTATATGCTGTAGAATTTATCTATTTCTCTCAGCCTAAAAGCAGTATAAATTTTAAATGGTTAACTTTTAACGGTAACTTTAACTTGCGTTAAATTTTCGCAAATTTAACGCTTTAACGATTATCGAAGTTAACATTTTAATTAACGAAGTTAACTTTTTGATTAACTGACTGATAATTACGTTGCTATGATAATTACGTTGCGGGTGACTTTCTTGCACAATAATCTAATTAATCAGTAAAAATATTAGAATAATATAATTAATCGAATAAACTAAATTCTCAAAATATTCGTATTAAAACAAAACTGTGATTCCTAACCTAACTTTGAACCCTAACTTTGTCCTTAATTGACTGAGTTGTAAGCAATGACACCATTTATCATTCAAGAATAATCAAACTGACTTTTTGGTAGAAATCCAGTACTAGGGGTACTGTATCCGCTACTAGAGCCACTGATTGCAAGACCCAGTACCGGTGGCTCGCCCAATGGCTAAGGCAGATAATACGGCAGGATATGGGGTTTGCGCTCTGCTCTACTCTCTCCCCGACCTGTCATAAAAGAAAAAAACTCCAAGAGCAAAACTCTATTGGCTTGAGTCACTCTGTACAACCTAGTCTGTGGTGCAGTTTCTCATTTTTATAGTGAATTATCTATGATGTAGTCTTTCTTCATGTTGGAAGCGAATAGTGCGTCTGTTTTGTGTTGGTGATAATCTTTTCTTTTTTTGACTCGGCTATGCTTTGGACTGATCTTGCTTTATACATTATTAGAAATTATTGTTAGAAAAATGTCTACAAAAGGACTTAGTTGTACTTAGAACCGCCAGGGTAGTGCGTTGATTGTGAAATTACACTAATATTTTGAACGTGATTCTATATTGTGAGTCACAAAACGGACTTTTTACTTAACCTAATGCCACTAAATACGATGAATAGATTATATGCTGAAATAATTAAATTTGTTTAGTATTAATTTAGCACTTAATTTATACATCTCCTATTTGTGAAAAAAAAATAAACCGATTATTAATTAAAAAGAATCAATATCGATTTTCACTAAAATCGGATATTTTCGAGAGCGAATATTTGGTTCACATACCTAGACAACTTACTCTGACAGCTGTCAAAATGCACTTCTTAGATTAGATCATAGATAATTCACTATAAAATAAGATAGATGTGCAACTGAGGTTTTAAATTTGAAAACCGTGTACATGGTTTGAGAGATGGCGCTATTTTCAATAATAGCGAAACAAAGTGTTACTAATCGCTCAATAGATGGCGCTGCTTTTAGAGCGACCTCTAGCGGCATTTCAGTGATATATTTAGTGTGATATAAATTATTTATTTAAACGGAATAAATGTAAGGTCGCTTGACCCTTTGTAACAAACGAAAAAATAATCGAAAACAAAAGAAATTACATACATTATTCCAATAAATAAATAATAACTATTATTTTAAAGTATTTAAAGGATTTGCTATGGGAAATAAAACAGTTTTAATATGCAAAGAAACAAAACAATATTTATTTCCTTCCCGTTACATAATAAAATAATATAGCTTGTTATCACTGTGTGGATTTATTAAGCTTTTTCTTATTATAGATTTTTCTCAATTTTAAGAAATTAGTAATAACGAATTGTTGTAAAAGCTTGTTGATATTTTATATATATATATATATATTTTTTAAGTAATCTGCGTTCCTTTCTATGCCTGAACACGTGCAATGGAACCGTTAAATAGTAGGCTCACTATTACTTAGGGAATTCTTGTAAAATAAATGATTCACTTGCTCTATACCTTTGGTAGGCAATTATTCGATAGGGCCT
The DNA here is from genome assembly GCA_032191425.1 of Lymantria dispar. Taxonomy (NCBI): domain Eukaryota; kingdom Metazoa; phylum Arthropoda; class Insecta; order Lepidoptera; family Erebidae; genus Lymantria; species Lymantria dispar. Next base: position 30,490,642 of record CM063449.1, on the reverse strand, counting down.
CCGATGAAATGCGTTGTCAAGGTAGAGGAGGATCTTGCTTCTTCAGTGCTGCTGTTTAAAACTTTATAAGGCATTTGATAAATAATGTTTGACATACTGATCTACAGTAACACAGCTTTTATCTGATAAGACAATTATTGCAAAATCACCTGTCCTTACAAACAATGAGGCTATCGTCTTTTTCGCTCGACTTCTGTCCTTTTTACTTTTATCGGCAAATATTCGAATGGAATAAATTCGAATAAATTCACAAACGAGTTCTGATTTAGATTTCTTGTTAAACACTAATATTAGTTTACGAGTTTTGTTCGAATTGTCGAACATTTCCGTGTACACGTCAATATTTGCTATGCAATATTTTACTACAATGTTGGTACTTGTACAAATTAAGAGCATCTCTTAACCTAATTATCTACCTTAAATTGCATCGATTTTAAAATTGATAATGATTCATTCATAAAGAATGTGGTGAGTTCTTCTTCAATGCCTATTTATTTACTTTTCACTACATTGATATCTGTGACTATTAAAAGAATCGAACTGTTTGTCAAAGAGCAGTAACATATCTATTGTGGCCAATCACTCCATCGTTAAATGTTAAGATCTGAAATTGAAAGAAACCGTGACTATTAGTTACGAGCAAAATAAGATTATTTTTGTTGTCGTATGGAAAACCCTTAGGAGGTTGATTCCTTCCATTAGGAGTATATTTTATTCTTGATTAAACTTCACGAAATTTAGGTGGGTTATTATCAATAATTCAATATATAAACTTAAAAATTAAATAAATAACGTTAAACATTGAGAGAAATTCTTATTAACTTCTTAAGTTACTAGATAAAACGTTTCATGGTTTTATTTTTGATAATTATGAGCCTCTAAATTTGACTATTGACCCACATTTCAAACCAATCAAGGCTTTTTTTGGGATAATAGGTTATTTACTAAGCTCTAGTCCATTTCTGCACCAAATCTCATAAAAATGGTTAAATGGCATAGATGAAAATACAGAGAGACAGAATTACATTCGCATTTATAATCTTAAAATAATATAATCCTTATTAATATTATAAATGCTTAAGTAAGGATGTTGGTTTGTTTGTTTGTTACGCTTTCACATTTAAACTAACGAACCGATTTCAAAATTTCTTTTACCTATGGAAAACTATAATATCAGGGAGTCACATAGGCTAAATTTTATCTTGGTATTCTCACAGGAACAGCAACTACGCCACGGGTAAGGCGACTGAAACCGAAGCGAAGCGATGGCGGGTTGCTGGTATATTATTAATTATTCCCGTGTGATAACGTTGTAAGAATACAATCCACACCCCCTATTTCACTCGTGGATATTATAAAAGACGACTAAGGGATATAATATGCAGATAACGTTTATGCAAGAGAATGAAAACTCAAAACCCTTAATCAACACGTTAGATCGACTACTAAGTCGATCTGACGTAATAGGTCTATTTCCCTCTCATAGTAAAGGAGGTTCAAGCACAGTGGGAGGTATATGTGCTAAGATTATGATTATAAATGATATAATAATATTATCGTTATTATAAATTATATAATAAAGTATAAAAAAAAATTAATGTGTGCACAAAGTACGCACAGCAGAAGTGAAACTTCTTTATCCTTTGTCCCTTTGTTCCTTTGTCCCTTTGTCCCTTTGTCCCGTTGACTCGTTGTTCCTTTGTCCCTTTATCCCCTTATCCCGTTATCCTCTTATCACCTTATCCCTTTATCCCCTTATCCCTTTATCACTTTATCCCTTTATCCCTTCATCCCTTCATCCCTTTTCCCCCCTTAACGCCTTATCATCTTATCACTTTATCCCCTTATCCCGTTATCCCTTTATCCCTTCATCCCTTTATCCCCCTTATCCCCTTATCACTTTATCCCCTTATCCCATTATCACTTTATCCCTTTATCCCTTAATCCTTTTATCCCTTTATCCCTTTATGCCTTTATCCCTTTATACCTTTATGTCCGCTTAAACGGCATGCTATCCCTACTCCACTGGAGAATGTACTCTTTCTTCGAATCGACCGTGGTGGGGACGAGGAAAAGATGGCGCGTAACGAAAAAATGTAACGCGTAACCGAAAAATGTGACGGTAAATTTTTTTCCAACGCCGATAAAGAAGTTTCACTTCAATAAGTATTATAAGAGAAGGAACTCGAAACAAAACCCTATACCAACCTTTTTTTTTTCAAATCAAATCAAATCATTTATTTGCAAAATATGGGTGTAAAATATTAGTTGTTACAGGTATTGAATGTATCACCACATTTGACCGTCAAGCGGTATGCAAGGGAGTGTGTGTGGGATTCGCCGGCCACAGAAGTGACCGAAATACCCACTAAAACCACAGCGGCCCCTTCCGCGCTTTTACGAGGTGCCGGAGAGATCGTCTGATGACATTCTATCCCCGACACCCCAACGCTTGGCCGTCTGGCCACGTCCTGTCATCATTTAGGGCGGTGGGAGGAGGAGCGCATAACGGCATCTCCTCCTCCTTGGTCGCCGCCGGCGGAGCGAGTCTGCGGACGCAAGTGCCTCGCGTGCCCGCTCCGCGGCCTCCTTCCTTGTAATGACAGCCTCACAGAAGGAGGCCATCGACGACCAACAGCTGTCGCTGCCGAGCATCTTCGAGATGATGGTCGACAACGACAGGTCCGCTGTTCCCATGTCCGTTGACAGGACGTGGCGCTGAGGCCCCCAGGCGGGGCATACTTCTAGTGTGTGGCGCGCATCGTCAATTAGCGCGCCATACTCATGGCATCCTGGGGCCTCTTCTCTTCCAATTTTGTGCAGGTACTTACCGAAGACCCCATGTCCGGTAAGCACCTGCACCATCCTAAATGTAAGGCTGCCGTGCCTTCTCCTGAGCCAGCGGTGGAGATGCGGCGCAACCGCCTCCACAGTCCCCCGCCCTGCTACGGACCCTATACCAACCTGTCTGACCAGCATGGTATAGTAACGTCAATTTTCCTCCTGTTATGAAGGAGGCTCGATCCCAACAGTGGGACATATATGTGCTGAAATGATGATGATGAAATATTATAATAATATATAAGTAAGGTTTAGGCTTGTCTAAAATTCGTTATAACAACCTAACATTGAGACTGAATGTTCCAATGCAACAACTATGTAATTACTCACCTTATTAAATAGAACCATGTTGTAGAGGAATTATAACGGATGGATATTCATTTATTGTCACATTGCCAGATATTAAGCTACGAACACAAAAAGCACGTGAATAACCTAATACAGTGAAATTGTCGTATTCCACTTCCACACAGTACTAGTATAGTATATATACAATTTACTATCTCATTCTTATCTACGAATGTCTTATAAGGCAACTAAGGGATTAAATATACATATAACATCTATGCCAGAGAAAGAAAACTTGAAATAAAATTAACCATTTTAGGAGTGGTAGGACCACACTGTCGACAGTTATCTGTCTACAGCTGCGGGCCGGTCCGTCCGGGGCAGTACCATGCTCTCGCAGAAAAACGACGTCTGAGTAGTAGCAATTTGTTACTGCGCTTCGTTCGGTGAGCGAGAGAGCCGGAAGCCCAACTTTCTGAGGGTGATTGCGTGTAGAGGGTTTTGGTGGTGCCCTTGGTATCACCGAGCCTCAATGGACGCATTCACACTCCCTTCGCTTTCTTCACGGTAGGCAACGGCCTTGTAAAGATCCATGAGCGGCAGCAACACTTACCATCAGGTGTACTGTTTGCTCGTTTGCCACCGTTTGCAATAAAAAAAAAAATAAAAAAAAAATAACCCGTCTGACTGACGTGATTCAATTGGTTATTTTCCCTCCTATCAAAGAGGAGGATCGAACCCAACAGTGGGACTAAAGGAGCTGACATGATGATGGTGAATGATGAAGATGAGAGATGAATAAGAAGGAAAACTTGAAATTAAACCCTATACTAACACGTCTGACTAGCGTGGTATAGTAGGTTAAGTTCCCTCCCCTAGTGGAGGAGGCCCAGGCTCAACAGTGGGATGTGTATGGGCTGAGAGGATGATGATAAATGATGAAAGTCATGTTTTAATGTTGCTATTGCTTTCGGTTAGTCATTGATAATGAATAGTAATCGTTCTACGAAAACTGCTAGTTTGCCGGATTTATAGTTGATATAAGCCATACCTTTAAAGGGGATACATCCAAAATAGCACCTACCGGTCGATTTTTTTGCCATCATAAAAGTAGTTGTATAACCAAATTGTTGAAGCACAAGAAGGTGTATCGTTTTTGAAATCTATCACAAGGTCCGAGAGATGTGTCGGTTCAATTTTTATTTTACACACTTAAAATATATTTTTACAATGTAACAGTACAAAATGTCCGATGACGCTTTGTAATATTTTTTTTTATGATAATTGTCAAACATTGCCGCCAATATTTAGTATACAAACTTTTTGGTGAAAAAGTCATAGTTCATTATTTTATTAATTTACAAATAATATAATAGATTTTATGTATATATTTAATTTATAAGTATATAAAATTATTTATTATATAAGTATATTTAATTTATTTAGGTATCAGAAATGATTTCAAAAATTTATTATTGCTCCATCTATTGGTGTTAATATAAACAACTACGGTCTTTAGCAGTTCAGGTATTTTGCAAAGATGACAATATTATGCAAAAATTGCTATGAAGGGATGTAGGGAAGTTACATGGCCCCGGATTAGATAGACTTAGGTAATTTGTGGCTAAATTATTTTATCATTTGATATACTATAGTAGTCAATGCTAAAACATATTTGCCTTTTTTTCTTATGGTTAATGGTGGATATTTGCAGACAGATAAATGAATGTGTACATATATACACATTATTGGTTCCACAATTTATCATCATTATCTCTGCTCATGCAGGTGTCTCTTTCATTCATTCATGTATATATATACACACACCTCTTTTCTACAGAGGTAGGCAGAGACCTCTTGATATTTGCTACAATCTTTACATACCACTTTAGATTTTAAATTCATTAATTTCCTCATCCATTTTCTTTGGTTTAGAATACTTATCTCCTAGCCTTTTTTTAAAGACATACCTGATTTAGATGTGAAATATCTGCCTTGGTCTTCGCCACCCAACATTTTCAATCTTCAGGTGTCTCTTACCCTCTTATAATTCAGTTTACTATTTTTCAGGTAGGAAAATCCTTAAAGCCATTGTTACCAGGAATTGAGCTATATTCTGCTTTCACCAAGTACATCCTAGGAGACAAAGCTTCAGAGATTTTACCTTTATTACAATATGTTGTGGAGCATGGCAACACTACTGTGTACGAGTGGAGTTACGGGGAACCCCCATTGAGTGTTGAGCCTGATCCAATGCACATTGAACTGGATGATGAGCAAGCAGCTGGTGATCAGGTAGGATATAACAATATACAGGTGTATCAGGTTATGGGGCAACTGTTCGAGTATGTTGTAGTTTAACGATCATAGATCGTAATTAGAATGTATATTACACAAAAACCAATATAACATAAAAGTTATAATGATTTCAAAAAAGTGTGTCTAAGAGTCTATGCCTTAAATGTTACGTATTATGTAGGCATGTATGGACAGGATACATGTAGGCCACGTAAAGCTTTGACAGTATAATTTCATTCATTCATACCTAGAATTGCGCCACGCCTCAATGATAGCGTAGGTAAAACGGCAGCTCGCCAACGGTTATCGGCCGATCAGCTGATTTAAAGCGAAGTTTGTCTTGCTTATGGGAACGTAATTATTGATTCATTCAATTTCTAATGAACATTTAACAAAGTACGGATATGTCGCAGATTAAGTATCACTGACTTTATACATTTTGATCAGATTTACACGAAAAAGCGATGACAAAATTGAAAACTTTACATGCCCTTCATTAACGAACCAATATTTTCCTTCCTTTCTTTCAAATTTCTTTCATGGGTTCCTACCACCGTTGCCTAACTCCCGTTTGACCAGTTGCCCATAATCTGATACACCCTGTATGTATATACCTGTCTAGTAATTGGTTGGAGAGTCTTCAGCGCTCATCCTTAGTCTGGGTAAGATTGCGAAAGCTATCTGTGGTTAACAGCTAATTACACGCACAAATGGAAAATATGTATCATAAATGTTTCTTGTGTATGGATATTATACAAGCAACTTATAAATCCATGAATATTAATAAATATGTAAAATAAGAGGCCGGTTTCATTGATCTCTCTCAAAATCTAGTTTGATATTAATTTTTAAACATGTACTAGAAGACCCGAGCGATCACTTACCACAGTTGGCAGAGAATTTATTATGTACTAGAAATCTGCCCTCGGAATACGGGGATAAAATATAACCTATGTTACTCCTTATATAGACAACTACCTGATAGTCAAATATTATCAAGATCGGTTCAGCTGTTTTGAAGATTATCCAAAACAAACAGACAGACAGACAAAATTTTTTTAAATCTCTTGTTTAGGCATAGGTATCTTTCAAATAACCATATCAGCATGAAAAAAGTCCATTATTATGACATTACAAACGGACACTTCAATTATTTATTTGCATAGAAGATATATATATTTTAGTTTTGTAATTGGACGTTTATACAATTTGATAGACATATGTTTTAGAATTGCTTTCCGATGTCATGTAATAAAAGTTAGTTTAACATAGTTTAACATAAATTTCATCTTTCATCATACATTCTTTCATCACTAGATAGGCAAATGCCCCTTATAGGAGATAATAGGTACCGACAGAAACCTTTGAGAAATAATGTACGAAATTATGTTTATCATATTAATTAACGAGCTTTTATTATTAGTACCTTTAATCAGCATCACGACTCATATACATTCCAACGTTGGCCTCGAGCCTCCTCCACAACGAGAGAGCAATTGATCGATACCGCACTGGTCAGATAGGTTGGTATAGGATTTTATTTCAAGTTTTCCTTCTGTTATCTGCAATAATCCCTTAGTTGTCTTTTAGGACACCCACGGGGAAGATAGGGGATGGGGAATTGTATTCTTACTATCTGTCTACACTGAAAATTTTAGTGATTCTTCATTTCATCATTTCGGCTCATTTACGTCCCACTACTGGGCTCGAGGCTCCTCCATAACGGGAGGGAAATTGACCTTACCATACCATGCTGGTCAGACAGGTTGATATAGGGTTTTATTGCGAGTTTTCCATCTCTTGCATAGATGTCATATGCATAATATATCCCTTAGTCGTCTCTTACGACACCCACGAGTAAGAGAGGGGTGGTTATTGTATTCTTACTCCGTCACCACACGGAAAAATATTGACAAAACCAGGATTTTATATGACTTTTAAGAAATTATGGACACTAAGTATAATTTGATAAATCACGCAAATGCAAAGGTTGTCAGAATTTTTACGATACATAATTGACTGGTTGTAGTGATTAGGTTTTCTAAATTTCAGATAGATTTCGGTGAGGACGCCGCCATAGATTTCGGTTCTATAGACGCGACAGCCAGTGATATAGACTTCGGGGAGGGGGACGCTGGTGGTGAAATCGACTGGGGCAATATTGATGTCGCACCCGCCGATAATGTTGTAAGTATAATTTCTTTTTAATTATTGGAATATTCTAGAGAAACTAGAGATGGGTATGATCGTTTATGATTATGAGAACTGTAATGTCTCGATTACTATGGGGCAAATCTGAGAGGTAAGACCGGATTGTTGCCATGATTTCCTTGGCCTGTTTTAAATATAGTTTTTTTGCTTAATTTCGTAGCTATCTTCTATGTTTTTTTTTTTAATGACAACACTCCCCATTTAAGAATAAACACTTGTGCCGCGTTTCAATCATAAATACCACCTAAACTCTACACAATCACTTGAGGATTGAAACCATAACATTCAGTGGGCTTAGGAGGAATCATCACCGTTCAGCCTATGTCGTCGTAAACTGCTTAGCACAAATATTCGCGTCCAAGTATTCGTATCGTTATCGAAATAAATTTTTATATGGATATGAATATGGGATATGAAACAAACTGTTATCGCACGATAGAGGCGGAATCCCATACAGAATGGTCTCGATAACGATACGAATACTTTAAGACAAATATTCGTACTAAGCCCACAGTACGGAAAGTTTGTACCTAAACCGCTATTCTGTGTCTATTCGTCATTACAGCTCATGTACATCCCACTGCTGGGCTCAAGCCTCCTTCACAATCAAAGAGAAATTTAGCAACTATACCACACGGGTTAGACGGGTTGGTATAGGGTTTTATTTCGAGTTTTCTTTCTCTAGTATTGATGTTATATACATATTGTTAGTTATTCGTTTATAATTACTCGTCTTTTACGTCATCCAAGGCAAAGAAAGGGGGATGGTTAATTGTAACCTCACTCCGTCACCATAAGGACAAACACGAAAAAACAAGCCTAATTTTATCAATTTTTTCTTTAATAGACACTGCCTTGCACTAAGGTAATAATCCTTGTATTGCGGGGGACTTTACAAACATATAATTAACAGACACACATTGCAAGCAGACTCGGAACAACAATTTGTGAATCGCACAAAGTGTTATCCTGCGTGGGATTCGAACCCGCGACACTGACACTGTAGGTCTGTATCTTAACCAACTATCTGTGCAGCCAGTTGAAAAACAAGTCTATTAGGGTGGTCGTTAAAAATTAAATTTCTTGCGGCGCCCCCAAAAAGTTTCCTTTTGATGAAAAAACACTGGGAAATTTTTTTATAATTTTTTTAAGTCAAGACAACACGTGCCTCAAGATGATTTAAGTTAGTTTGTAGGTATAATCATGTTTTTTGAAGATTTTTAATAATAAATACTATTTCATACAAAATATAAACAACCACAGAACCAAAATTCATGAGAATACAATAGTTAATCAAAATAACAATAGATTTTCTTAAAATAATTATTACTTCATACTTAATAAGAAGTTGCCTGAAAAAACATGATATTACCCAAAAATTAACTTGAATCGTTTTGAGGGATGTGTTGTCTTGACTTGAAAAAATTATAAAAATTTTACCCAGTGTTTTTTCATTAAAAGGAAGCTTTTTAGGGGGCGCTGCAAGAAATTTAATTTTTAACGACCACCCTAAAGTCTAATTAATTAATCTATGAAAAAGAATTAAAGAAATCTTTTATAAGAGTATGTTTTGTTTTAGGATATATCGGTAGATTTGGCACACGTGTCGCTGGAGGAGTCAGGTATAGTGGTGGAGGATCAGGGTTTATGCGGTGGTATCGCGAGAGGGAAGGACGCACTTACTCTCCTGGATAACCCATCTACCAGGAACCAGGTCATTGATCAACTTGTCGAGGTTAGTACTGACAACTTGTCTGTATATTATATTATAGATCATTATTTTAATCATCATTATTTTAATAAAATATAATTAATCATCATCAGCCCACTGGTAGCCTTTTGAGATGCTGGCGTCCCTCAAAATTTGAGGGAAATCGACTTATTATACCATGCAGATCAGACATTAGCATAGGGTTTTATATTCTGCGTCTGATGCCGCCGTAGCAGAGACTGCTGGTGACCGGACCGGGGATTCAGGCCGGCACCCGCGGAGAGGTTAGCCGGGGCGACGGCGACGTCCCCCCGGGACGCCGATCGCCGTCGTCTATCGCCCCGGACGGAGCCAGGCGGTGGGTACGCGGACTGTAGTCCACCACAAAAAAAAAGCAAAAAAAAGGTTTTCTATTCAATTTTCATTCTCTTGCCGTAGATGTTATCTGCATTTCTTATTCCTTGTTTTTCACAACACCCACGGCTTGTATTCTTTGTATTCTTGAATTGTATTCTTACTACGTCACCACACGGATAAATTATAGATAAGAAAGGAAAACTAATGTGGAGATTTTTTATTAGAATAAATGTATCTGGTAGGACCACATCTTCGACGGTCGTCTGTCTACAGCCGCGGGCCGGTCCGTCTGGGGTAGTACCACACTGAGCAGAAAATCGAGATCTGAGTATTAGCAGTTGAACGACTACGACTTTTGTCCTAATGCGATGACGGAGTAAAAAACAATTCACCACTTCTCTTGTTCATGGGTGTCGTAAAAAACGACTAATGGATACGACATGTATATAAGATCTGTTTAAGAGAGGGAAATCTCGAAACCGCTTGACCAGCCAACTCGTTTTGACCAGCGTGGTGTAATAGTTTAATTTCTCTGCGATCATGGAGGACGTCCGAGCTCAGCAGTGGGACCTATATGAACTGTGAAGACAATGATGATGAAATTATTCATCATCATCACAGCCCACATACGTCCCACTATTGGGCTCAGGCGTTTCCCACAGTGGGAGGGAATTTGACCTACTATACCATGCCAGTCAGACGTGTTGGCATAGGGTTTCATTTAGAGTTTTCCCTTTCTTGCACAGACGTTATGTGCATATTATATCCCTTAGTCGTCTTTTACGACATCCACGGACAAGATAGGGAGTGGTGAATTGTATTCTTAATTTCTTACTCTGTCACCACACGGAAATATAATTATTTTATTTAAAAAAATATTTATATATATGTATTTAAAAAATTAATTTTAAAAGTTATTCAATAAATTTTATTTTTCAGCTGGAATCGTTTTTGAAGATGCGTTTATACGAGACCAATACATCTGGTGATAGTCACAGCTTCAGCCTGCTGCAGCAGTTACCCACTGAGAGTACTGCAGCACTGACTGCTATGTTGGATGCTGTACAAGTCGCGACGGCCAGCCTCACTGCGCCCGAGATCAACCACTTACACAACGTTAAACATTCACCCAGGTATGTTCAGATTCTAGCCGAGGGCGCGGGTGACTGGATCGAGGAGTTAGTCCGTCACCCGCTGAGAGGCCGACCGCATGAGGAAAGACTGATGTCCTCCCCGAAGGGACCTCCCCGGGGGAACGTCGGTCAAGGTGAGGGTACTCCTCAGGGGGTATTCCGTCGGTCCGACTACTGACGACGACAAGTCACCCTGCTCCGGTGGTCGGCCCAACGACGAAGGCGACGTGTCACTGGTGGGTTACGGGTGTGCATGCTTACGTCCCTCTGTCGCCCCGGACGGAGCCGGAAGAAGAGTGCGTCGACCGTAACCCACTTCCCGAAAAAAAAAAGGTATATTAAGATTTGCCATGTGGTGACGGAGTAAGAATGCAAATACCCACTCCCTATCTTGGCCGTGAATGTCATAAAAGACGACTAACAGATATAATACGCATATAATATCTATGCAAGAGAACGAGAAGTCGAAATAAAACCCTATACCAACCTGTCTGACCAGCATGGTATAGTAAAATCAGATTTTATTTCGAGTTTTCCTTCACTTGCATATACGTTATATGCGCATTATATCCCTTAGTCGTCTTTTACGATATCCACGGGCAAGATAGGGAGTGGTAAATTGTATTCTTACTCCTTCACCACACGGAACATCGTGGTATAGTAAGTCAATTTCCTTCCTATTATGAAGGCTTAAGCCCAACAGTGGGACATATATGAGCCAAGATGATGATGATATGTTTCTGTCGACATATAGATACGTGGATATGTTAACGGCACAGCTGAAACAGAAGTTGACATTATGTGAGAAATTGTCTCGTTTGGCGGAGCGCGCGAATGAACGTCGTGCTGCGGCCGTTGGCAGCGCTGCTGAACTGAGACCAGTGCTGCACAGGATCATCGACAGAACTAAGGAGCTGCAGGCACAGGTGATGTTAACATATATATTAAAAAAAACCGGCTATCTCGCTACTACTTAGATGTCATAGTTATATTTTACGAAACCTGTGAGAAATGATGCGTTGCTGAATTGTATTCTTGCTAGTGGTGCTGATGGACAGGCTACTATCGATAGACTATTGATAGTGTGACAATAGAGGTATCAATAGTAAAGTTGTCAGGGATGAAAATAGTATCGATATTTTCGATACAATTGCAGAATCAGCAATAGTATTACTACATTTTGCGCTATCGATAGTACCAATACCATCAGTAGTATCGATATCTTAACTGATTTTCGAGATCAACTATCGATACTCACACTATAAATATTATAAATGCGAAAGTAAGTTTGTTTGTTTATTTGTTACGCTTTCAGACTTAAACCACCGAACCGATTTTAATAATTCTTTCACTAATGGAAAGCTATAATATCAGGGAATAACATAAGCTATATTTTATCCCTGTATTCCCATGGGAACTACGCGGCTAAGGCAAGTAGGCGACTGAAACCGAAGCGAAGCGTCTGCAGGTGCTAGTATTATATATATTGATAGTTCGACATCGCTAATTCTTACTAAGTAAAATGTATATTATCAGATTGTATTGTATTATCAAAATGGAGTCGTGGGAAGTTGGTAAATCATTTTTATATGCACATAATACTCAATAAATTTAATTCATTTCATAACAAAAAAAAATTGTTCTCACAAAATCTGTTATTTGTTATAGTGTATTTTATTTATTTTGGCAATATTTTTATGTACAATACACAATCAGACATATTGTTAGGATAATAATCTTAATTTCATCATAATATTAAGCATTAAATGTGTTGGAGTAAGAATACAATATTCCCTCTCTTGTCTATTGGTATTAGGGTTGCCTTCGTAATAATTCGCCGGTTGTTTTCTATACTGATATTATAAAGAGGAATGATTTCTTTAGTTGTTGGTATTGAATAGGCTCCGAAACTACTGGACCGATTTAAAAAATTCTTTCACCAATGGAAAGCTATAATATCAGGGAGTAACATAGGCTATATTTTATATCGGTATTGTCACGGGATTGGGAACTACGCGGGTAAGGCGGCTGAAACCGAAGGGAAGCGAGGGCGGGTTGCTATCGTAAATAAAGTAGGTACATGTCCAATTAAATTACAAATTATTATATTATTTTACTTTAAAACTTATTTTTGATTATTTTTAGGCAATTTAAATCAATATTATTTTTGCCTAAACAGCATTTTTTTACTGTATATTTATATTAAAGTATTTTTTTTATCAGAAGCAAAGACGCTTAGTTTTCAATTTAAATAATTAAATAATTCCAGAGAAATCATCTCATGCGAAATAAATTATTTTTGCGTAGTTTATTTTTAAAGAGTAGACACAATTACCCAAAATAATGTATATTATTTTATAATAAAGTATGGATGGCAACCCTAATTGGTATTGTCAAAGACAATTAAGGGATATGATAAGCATATAATATCCATACAAGAGAGAGACAATTAGACAAAGTGCTCTATACGTTTGACTATCCGCCACTATACTGGGGTATCCCTAATGTGACCATATTATTTTCACAACATTACGGGACATTTCAGTAACTGGTTCGTTATTTTTTGTATTCGAACGGGTCACTTGCAGAAATAGGTGAAAATATGAAATTAAGAGTTAAAACAAATAAGAACACGAGAAAAGTGTTGATTGAATAGGTAAAAAGCAAGAACACTAACAGTATAACATTTCATTTATGATCTGTTAGTATAAACGGGACTGTCTTTTTCAAAATGGAACATATGGTCACCAATGACGGATGTAGGCTTGATGCCGCTCTAGGCACTGTTTATCACGCCGCCCTTAATATTAGAATAAATTTTATTCATTTTGATCCAATATTTTAAATTTAAAATAACTTTATTTCGTTAAATATAATTTTCAATTATAACTATTAAATATTACAGATACATACGTAATAAACATTAGACAAATAAATATATATTTTTTTAAATTAATGAATTTAAAAAGGTCTTTATCCTAGCTTTGGTCCGCGCAAAAATATAATTATATCATCATAATTACTTTCTTGGACTAGTTGAGCTTCAATAGACAGTAATGAAAGAGCATAAGTCTATCTTGACCTATACTTGCACGTAAATATATTTTTACTCTTTTCAAATTACAATTTGTCGCTGGATCACTCAAAAAAATACTTAAAGCAATATTCACCTTCAATCCATTGTATTAGTATAATTATTAGGATACAGATTTTTTTATAAAAATGAACTCATTTTCAAAGGACTGGCTTTACTTTTTTTTAGTCTCGAAATTTTGGCATTTCGGAAATTTTGCCGCCCCTCAAATCATGCCGCCCTAGGCCCGAGCCTCAAGCGCCTAGACGTAAATCCATCACTGATGGTCACGAACCGGACAGACAACCGTAAAATGGAAATGTCCTGTTCAAAACGGAACGTATGGTCATCTTGCTTATCGCTTCAATCTTATACATGATTATTTTAATTTTCAGATCGAGAGTGATATTTCGAAGAAGTACAAAGGCAGGCCGGTGAACATAATAGGCGGTGTGAAGTTCTTATAGAACTGTTAATTTTTTTATATAAATATAGATGCTAATTGTATATTGCTTATTGTTGTTGAATTCAATATAAATATTTTATACAATTTTATTTTTAACTATTTTATTTTTATTTACTTGCCTTTCATACTATACTGGATAATCTATTGCTGTGTTCGCGATAATTCCAGCTGCGATTTAATTGTGTGATAGTATTTTTTTGGTTTTATTTTCCGTTTGGACAGGCAAAGGGAACAAAGGTCATACAGTCAAGTATGATACAATTTTCTCCATCTATACAAATAAATAAAATTGAGTGTCTGTTAGTTATTTCCACGATACGTATGTCTAAAAACCCGTTTAATATTGTTTTGTCTGTCTGTTTGTTCTCGGTAATCTTCAAAATGACTGGATCGATTGTAATAATATTTTTACCAGGTAGCTATTTAAGTAAGGAGTAACTTACGACCATTTTCTCTTCGTAAAACCCTAAAAATTTTGCCAGGTTTGCAAATGGAATCCTTCGAATCGAATCATAGATTGCACTCGCGTAGGGTAATATCTTAGGAGACATTGGATATTTAAAATGTGGGGCATACCGAATGAACCTGAAGCGAAGCTAGGGCGGGTCACTAGTATAATATAAAATAGTATTGCAACATGTTCATATTGAATAGCTTCTTCAAAATCTATCAATAAGTCGAGCTATTGCTTTTAACGGGACGCTATTCAACCAATTCTTTCTCTAGGAATATAGTCAGAATATGAAAGCACGTAAAGCATTGATAAATTTTACTATGCCGCACTTTAGCATGTCCTTTTCCTTACACTATAAATTATTATATAAAGCCTCCTCTATACGTCAGCGGATGCGTCCGCAGATGTCATCGGCGGACGCATCCGCGACGTGTAGAGGGGATGATTTGCTCGTCTGTGGTAGATATTTGACATCCGCAGATGCATCCGGCACTAATCCGTTAGTTGTCGGTTTTTGTAGCACGGATCAAAGGGTTTCAGCGCCAGCGCTCGGCGCTAGTGAGCGATCTGTCCACACGTCTGACGACGGATCAGTGTTAATCGGGAAGCGAATGAGAATGCACGCGTGATTTCTGCAGTATTTTTTCATTCTTTCTTACTTGCTCGTTAAAATGTATAACACGAGCACTGGCGAAACATTCAAAATCCTGGAACAGCTCCAGGATTTTGATTTTTCCATTAAGAAATTCGAACAAAATTATCAAATTTTCGAAATGGCTCTGCATACAGTTCTAAAAGCTTGGTTTCCACGCTATTCCTGCGAAAAAAAATGGCGTCCAGGAGGATGTGTTAATAAAAATTGCAATAAATCATCATCTTCATCATCTTAGTCCATATACGTCCCACTGTTGGGCTCGGTCCTCCTCCATAATGGAAGGGTAATTGACCTACTCTACCACGCTGGTCAGACGTGTTAGTACAGGGTTTTATTTCAAGTTTTCCTTCTCTCGCATAGATGTTATATGCGTTTTATATCCCTTAGTCGTCTCGTACGATCACCCACGGGTAAGATGGTGATGAATTGTATTCTTACTCCGTCACCACAGGGAAGGCAATAAATACATTATGGAAAAGGTTTTTCCACATTATTCGGTTTCTATGTATGGTGATTACAGCATCCACCACCTTCCTCTTCTCCATTTTTTTTTATAACTACTGCGATGGACACTTAAATAATACTTAAAGGTCCTCAATAAATAAATAGCTGCAACAGCTACGGTCTCAATATCCATTTCGCGTGCGGACGTGTTGCGTCCGTCAAGAATCAATACAGACTGATCGACCTACAGACGTGTCACAGAGGACGGCTCACAGAGATCCATCCGCGGATGCATCTGTCGACGTCTGCGGACGCATCCGCTGACGTGTAGAGGAGGCTTAAGACGTCCTATGTTGTTTATAAAAAACAATCACAAAAACTATACATGTTTTGTTGTACATTATAAGCCTATTACCCCTCACGCGCCAAACATCGTGGCGCTCTCGAGTGCCCCGCGCGCTTGGGTATATTAAAAAAAGTTCAGTGAATTTTATGATTTTACGTAAACTATTATTGTTGCTATATGACAAGGAAATATGAAATAAAATATATATTAATAGCTTTTGATTGGTTGATTTAAATAAATGTACTAAAAGTAATTGCTAATTGTAAAGTATTTCTTTGGGTCAACGTGTGTCCCAAAAGCACTTTGAGCACATTTTTTTTTTTGGGTCAAATGGTGTCCCAATAGCGCTCGAGGGGTTAATTTTCACTGTAGACAATATATATGTCTATGCCTCCCCAAGGATTTTAAATAAAACTAATTTACGGATTTTATCGCGTTTATATTTGATTTTTGATTACCCGACGTTTCGAACACTTTACAGCGTTCATGGTCACGGCTGGACTAAGATGTCTCACGTCCAACAAGTCATCGTTACTGCAGAAAATTTATATTTATCTACCCGATACAGAAATTAGTTATTAAATATTGACCCACATTTTGATACAAAATTTATTGCCAGTGTAAGAAGAAAATGATTCTATATGAAAAAATTATATTGTTTATGGTTAGTAATAATTAAACATTAAAATTAATAGTAATTATATTTAAAAACTAACTAATAATCTAGTATACTACCACCGGATCGGAACACGGTCACACTGAGAAAGATCCGGCAAGAAAACTCAGGTAACATGATGCTAAATTAAAGTCAATTTTGAAGGCGGCTTACTTTATGTTACTAAAAGGTTTTAATTTATAAAATTATCTTTAGTTATTATTATTGTGGGTCAAATCTATATAATATGAGCTCACGGTGTCTTGCAGTCTTGTGGTGGTCTTTTTGCATTTGTTTTTAATAATGTTTATAACAGGATCCCAGCTTGATGGTAACACCCAGCCATCCTCTCTATTGAAATTTTTGTGTTTTTTAATCTCAATAGCCTTGCGTACCATTCTAGGCAGATATCGGTGTTCTTTTGCGAGGATTTGTGGTTTATTAAACCTGATGTTATGGTGGGCGCGGTCCTGACTATGTTCGCAGACTGCAGACCTAGTGTCACGGCGGTGCTTCACATCGGCTATGTGTTCTTTGATCCGAGTTCTTATGGATCTCTTTGTTTGTCCAATGTAAGAGAGACCACAGTCACAGTCAAGTTTATATACTCCTGCATCTTGTAAAGGGATCTGGCACTTGACAGGTGGTAAGAATTGGCTAATCCTCTTCAGTGGCTTAAAATAAGTTTTAATGGAAGAGCGTTTCATTATGTAGCCAATCTTGTCAGTGACTCCTTTGACATAAGGTAGTATTGCAGGAAGGCGCTTAACTGTGGGTGGTTTCACTCGGTCTCTGCGACGGGGGCGAGGAACTGGCAGCTTGTTTGCACGTAGCACCTGCTTGACATGCTGCAGCTCCCCAGCCAGATGTTCATCGTCACAGATTCCTCGTGCTCTCTGCAACAAAGATTTACACACGGTAGCTAACTGTGGGATGTGGGTGGCTGGGGAAAGGGGGATGATGAGAATCACCGTTCGTCTGTATGTGTTGCCTTACGATACACTGTATGACTCAAGGTGTTATTAGGGTTACGTATAACCAAAATGTCTAAGAAGGCTAAAGAGTTATTTGACTCCAGTTCCATAGTGAATTGAATTTTTGGATTAATGGAGTTAAGATGGTTTAGAAATATGGTTATTTTGTCTGTGGGTAATATTGTGAAAGTGTCATCTACGTACCGCTTATAGAACCTGGGTGTGACAGGTGAGCTTGATAAGGCCATCTCCTCGAAGTCCTCCATGAATATATCGGCAACGACAGGGGAGACCGGCGAGCCCATAGCCACTCCATCTACTTGCTTGTAGAAGTCATCATTCCACATTAAACAGCCAGTTGTTAGGCATTGATGTAACAGTTCCGCATATCCCAATGGCATATTATTGTCAGATAGCTTCTTAGATATGGTTTTGATGCAATCCTCCACAGGTAGAGAGGTGAAGAGTGATGTGACATCAAAACTGACCATAGTTTCATTGTCAGCGAGATGTAGATCTTTAATTTCACTGACAAAATGGTAAGAGTCTTTCACAAATGCACTAGTGTGTCCCCGGAGTTGGGAGAGGACTTTCGCAGCCCTCTGTGCTAATTTATAAGTCGGCGTGTCGATCTGACTTACTATTGGTCGCAGTGGTGCATTTGATTTGTGTATCTTGGGCAACCCATATAATTTAGGTGGTTTGACGCATGGTGGTATTAGATTTTTCACGTCTAGATGTAATGTATCGGAGTACTTTATTATTAGTTTCTTTGTGTTCTTTAGAACGACATTGGTGGGGTCTGTTTTGACCTTCTTGTACGTTGTTTCATCCGACAAAAGTTGGTTAATTTTATCAGTTGGTTAAATTTATTAAAATGATAATAATAATACGGGTAAGTGGCTATGTTACTCTTATACGCAATCCGAGTCTAACGCTTAACTGAAATTCAGCACATCCCTTACGTACCGAACGCCGTATGTCGCGGGGGAGGGTAGAGAGAAAGGGTGAGGCAAAGGTAAAGAGGGGCACGAGAGACACATGGTGGGAGTTTCACTCTCTGGGGAGTGGGAGAGAGAAGACGGACGGGAGGTGGTAGTACTAGAGTGAGAGGAAGACAGTGAGATTTGTTTTGGTGGCCCGCTCAATTGCTAGTGAGGAGTGATACTGTCGGAAATAGGACAACGGGTCGCCCCGGGTGGTTTTGGTGTGGTGTGACTAGACTACAAAGACTAGACTAGCCTAACAAAACATAGAGGCTCAGCAAGCTTCGTTGATTGGGCAGACTCAGGTTAAAACATAGCATTCCCATGCTCGTCTTAAAAAGGAAGAGATTATGGATGCCGGTTTAAAAAAATAATTTTTCTTGAATAGTAAAGATAAATATTAAAACGAGTATATATACGTATGTATATTTGGAAATACTCTAAAGAAGCGACGTCTTTCCACTATTATCCCATCGTACATAGATATTTTTTTTTATTGCCAACGGTTGCAAACGAGCAAGCAGCGCACCTGATGGTAAGTGATCTGACGCACATGAACCTTTGCAATACCAGGGGCACAGCCAGGCCGTTGCCTACCGTGAAAGAAATACTCTTCTTAAACCTCATTTAAAGAAGGACATGTCATGGCGCTCGGGAAACACAGCAGCAGGTAGTTCATTCCAGAGCTTGCACGTACGTGGGAGAAATGATCGCTGGAAACGTACAGTGGAAGACCATAAGGTTTCCAGGTGAAATGGATGAACCCTGCTACGATGTCGAGTGGTACGTTGGTAGAATGGTGACGGTGGTACCAAGTCAAACAGTTCCTCGGAGCACTCCCCGTGAAAGAGTCTGTAGAGTACACAGAGTGACCCAAAGTCTCTCCGCTGCTCCAGCGACTCCAATCTGTCCGTAAGATTGGGATCCCCGACGATTCGAACAGCCCGTCTTTGCAGGGATTCAAGTGGGTCTAGCTGATATTTGGGCGCATCTGCCCAGAGATGCGAGCAGTGTTCCACATGAGGACGAACTTGTGCTTTGTATAGCACAGGACGCCCAACTTTTTGCTTGCCAATTTGGCTTTGTCCTCCAAATGACTCCCAAACTGGACTTTGCTCGATATTTCGACGCCGAGATATTTTTGCAATGGAGGCTTAAATTTGCTCAAACTCAATGTTTCTTTAATTTTCTACATCGAATTTTATGCAATAAAACCTTACTTCAAGTTGCAATTCATTCAAAGTCACTGTTGAAATTTATTTACCTATGAGCGTCTTTAAATATGCAGTGTAGTGAATAAATAATAGCAAAAAATATATCTATAGATATTATCCGTGTTGTGGCCTCATCCACAATGGGTTTGGGCAATTGACCTACTATTCCATGCTGATTAGAAATGTTGGAATAGGGTTTTATATCGAGTTATCCTTGTTTTGTATCGATGTTAACTGCATATATCCGTTATTAGTCTTTTACAATACGCACGAGCAAGAGAGGAAGTTGATAAATTGTATTCTTAATTCGTAACCACACGTATAATATCTATAGATATTACATTATTTTTTGTTTAGCAATTATTTATTCACTACACTGCATGTTTAAAGACGCTATTAGTGAAATAAATTTCGACAATGATACTTGAAGTAAGATTTTATTGCATCAAATTTGATGTAGAAAATTAAAACAAACATTGAAAACATTTAAGCCTGCATTGCACAATTATGTGTGATGGGATAATATTTAGAAGACGTCGCGTCACTTCAAAGTATTTCGAAATTAGGCAAACTAAGTGGAATTTGCGCCTAGATTTCGTTTTTCATATAAAATGCCTAGATGAGGGTGAGGGGGTACCTGACCTCTGAATTGAATATTAAAACAATAACGAGCGCAAGATATTAAACGCGCTGTAGCAGACGAGAGAGAAACCCAAAAAGAGATGGCACGATTGGGTGAATGAGGGTATGCATAATAGGTTAGATATAATTAATGTCACACCATATTAATGTTAGACATAATTAACGTTGGATTTAAGTAGTGTTGGATATAATTAATTTTGAACATAATTAGTGTCCAATGAGAGTTAACGCCATAATCGGCGCACTTGAGTTGGAGAACAGCTTAAGTTTCTCAGGCGAGAGCTACTGACCACTTCCCTATTCTCCCTTATCTGGTTATACTACGGTCAAGTTAAAAGTGGTATTATATTCTGATCTTGTACAGTATTGGGACTATCACATATTCTGTGACTACACCTAAAAGACGCCAACCGACATCCTTTAATTGACGATCGTTAAGTCCTTGACTTTGTCAGAAGTATGCAAATATCATAAAATTATTTTTCCTTCGTTTTTCGGTGAATTTAAATGACATATTTCTAATGGAGACAGATTTTTATAACAGTGAAATTGAATAAAATAGTTGTTTTGCAAAGAGCGTCTGTCATCTGTCTTTACTATAGGACATAAAAGAATTCTAGTCCTTAGATCAGAAGTTAGGATAATTGAGCGTACTGACGGACACTCCAAATAGACTAATAGATTTTCATTACAGCAAAGAAAGATATAATGCTCAACATGAAGCCGAAAATATTGCCTCTTACAATATTTTCTATATTATATACAGCAAGAATATCTTTTTTAAAATTCAGTATATAAAATAAATATAGTTAAAAAAATAGAACACTAGATTTTTATATATCGAACTATAAGTGGGGCGCTTTCTGCCATAGGTATCTTATGTAATATTTGGATTAATCGTACAATTTGTGGCCTATTGGAGAACTGATTTATCGAACACCCCATACTTTTTTCCCAATAATATTAATACAGAATTAGTTGTTATATTTTGCGGTTGTTATCGGTGACTCAACTGATAACGGTTGTTATCGGTGACTCAACTGATAACGGTTGTTATCGGTGATTCAACTGATAACGGTTGGCATCGGGGACTCAACTGATAACGGTTATCATCGGTGACTCAACTGATAACGGTTGTCATCGGTGACTCAACTGAATAACGGTTGTTATCAGTGACTCAACTGATAACGGTTGTTATCGGTGACTCACTGATAACGGTTGTTATCGGTGACTCAACTGATAACAGCTGTTATCAGTGACTCAACTGATAGCGGTTGCTATCGGTGACTCAACTGATAACAGTCGTTATCGTTGACTCAACTGATTAGTTGTTATATTTTGCGGTTATTATCGGTGACTCAACTGATAACGGTTGTTATCGGTGACTCAACTGATATGGGTTGTTATCGGTGACTCAACTGATAACGATTGTTATCAGTGACTCAACTGATAACGGTTGTTATCGGTGACTCAACTAATAACAGTAATTTACTTGTGCAAGTCTAAGCTTACATAAGTATTTAAAAAACTGGACAGCTTCCCAGCTGAGTTATCGCCACTCTTGATATTAATGGCGAAATTTGAATCCATATTGTATTACCATTTTATGTCATTGTATTGATTATCTAAAAAAGCTGACAAAACAACATTTTCTATAAATAAAACATAGCTAGATCGATTTTTTGGCCCCGAAATCTCTAGTATGCCAAATTTCATCAAAATCGTTGGAGCTGTTTCTGAGATCCTGAATATATATACATATATACAAGAATTGCTCGTTTAAAGATATAAGATAAGATAAGATACAAACTATTTAAGCTTTATATATAAATTCTGGAAATATAGTAACATACCTTATTATTTAAAAAATAATATTATCATCTATTTTTCAATTTACCACCCCCTCTCTTGCCCGTTGGTGTCGTAAAAGACGACTTTAGGGACAAAATATGCACATTATATCTATGCAAGAGAAGCAACATTCGAAATAAAAACTTATAGCAATCCGTCTGGCCAGTATGGTATAGTAGGTCAATATCCCTCCGGAGGAGGATTGAGCCCAGCAGTGGGACTTATATGAGCCGAAATGATGATGAATGATGTTCTACTATATTTATGTGCATTAAGATTAAATAAATAAAATAATAATATCACATTATATAGAGACAGAGTATATAAAATATATTGCAAGACATCATTTTGTATAAACGGGCTCGATAAAATGAAGGGTAAATACGTCTATTCTTAACCAATCATCTAGAAAAGGTAGGGTTTTATATCAAGATCAATTGTATAGAAATAAACACATGTACGGATTTTCGATATCAATTTGAATGTTCACTAGTGGACTATTATTTTGGGTTTAATTTTTTTTTCATTATTAAATGTCAGTGATTTTGTAATACTAACGATTAATTCTTATATATTGTTGATATTTATAGGGATATGTAGTTTGTATATCATGTATACTCTACCGACTCTTTCACGGGGAGTGCTCCGAGGAACTGTTTGACTTGGTACCACCGTCACCGTTTTACCAACGTACCACTCGACACCGCAGCAGGGTTCATCCATTTCACCTGGAAACGATATGGTCTTCAACTGTACGTTTCGAGCGATCATTTTTCCCACGTGCAGGCTCTGGAATGAACTACCTGCTGCTGTGTTTTCCGAGCGCTATGACATGTCCTTCTTTAAACGAGGTTTAAGAAGAGTATTTTCTTCACGGTAGGCAACGGCCTGGCTGTGCCCCTGGTATTGCAAAGGTCCATGTGCGGCAGCGTCATTTACCATCAGGTGTGCTGCCTGCTGGTTTGCCACCATCGGCAATAAAAAAAAAATGTATCAAATTTTGTGTTTTTCCCAAGTGTCGCAAAAGACGATTGGGTCTTAAGCAGATTCTATGATTGCGAGAGAAAGATAGTTCTAAAAAAAAATCCTAAGTCAATTTGTCTTGTAGAGTAATTTCATCATCATCACAGTTCATTTACATCTCACTCTTGGGCACGAGCCTCCTTCATAATAGGAGTGAAATTGACCTACTATACCACGCTGGTCAGACGTATTGGTATACGGTTTTGATTCGAGCTTTCCTTCTCTTGAATGAATATTATATACATATTATTTCTCTTAGCAGTCTTTTACGATATCCACGGACATATAAGGGAGTGGTGAATTGTATTCTTAGTCCATCCCCACACGGTATAATCTATACCAATAAATAAAATTCGAGTGTCTGTTTGTAATGTCAAAATAATAGGCTTTTTTCATGCTCGCACGGTTATTTGCACGACACCTATGCCTAAAATAGCGTTTAAAAATTTTTTGTCTGTCTATCTGTTTGTTCCGGGTAATCTTCAAAACGGCTGGACCGATTTCAAAAATTCTTTCACCAATGGAAAGCTATAATATCAGGGCGTAAACTAGGCTATATTTTAGCCCGGTATTCCCACGGGAACGGGTACTACGCGGGTAAAACGACTATATCCGAAGCGAAGCGAGGGCGGGTTGCTAGTTTAATATATTTCTATTAGGAATAAGTTTTTTTCTGACTGTTCGTTCCTACTAAGACATTAGAATTATTTAAATCTTTAAAATTAGAAATATTTAAATCAGTGATTTAATTTTAATTCTTTTTGTGGTGGCAAAGTAAGAATACAATTCACCACTCCATTTTTTGCCTATGCTTGCCTTATAAAACGATTAAGAGATTAAAATATGCATACAACATCTAGACATGAAAAGGAAAATTCTAAATAAAACATAATACCAATCCTCTGGTATAGCATGACAATTTCACTCCCATTGTGGAGGAGGCTCTAACCCGGCTGTGGGATGTGCATCATAATGTGTGACGTATATAATGTTGATAAAATCTGTGACTGACAATGTATGCGCCGTTGGTCATTTTTAGCTTCCATCTACATAGTTTGTAGACGTTCATTGTTTAGGCATAGGCCTACCTTGTTTTTTTTTTTTGGGGGTGGGTTACGTTCGGCGCACTCCTCGCACCACTCCGTCCGGGGCGACAGAGGGGCGCAAACACGCACAGCCGTAACCCACCCGTGATATGTCGCCTTCGTCGTTGGGCCGACCACCAGAGCAGGGTCGACCACGGCATAGGCTCTCCTACGAGAATGTTACTCAGAAAAGTTTTATGCCACCTGTATTCAACGATTACCTGCGAATTTAACGAAGTTATCTGTCCATCCGGTGGCAGATAATCTTATTCTGCGTCGTTAGATTCGTGGTCGCTGCTCAAGAACATTTCGTACCTCATAGTCGTTAATTAGAGGAGCGATTTATCAGCTACATGTCTTCGTTCTTAAAAAACATATAAATGAGAAAGAATTATTTATTTCTTGCCATTTCATTCTTTAACTACTTGAACGATCATCATGAAAACTTCTATATGTATATCTATACCAATAAATAAAATTAGAGTGTCTGTTTGTAATGTCAAAATAATAGGCTTTTTTCATGCTCACACGGTTATTTGCACGACACCTATGCCTAAAATAGCAATTAAAATTTTTTTGTCTGTCTGTTTGTTCCGGGTAATCTTCAAAACGGCTGGACCGATTTCAAAAATTCTTTCACCAATGGAAAGCTATAATATCAGGGCGTAAACTAGGCTATATTTTATCCCGGTATTCCCACGGGAACGGGAACTACGCGGGTAAAACGACTATAACCTATAACCGAAGCGAAGCGAGGGCGGATTGCTAGTATATATATATATATATATATATATATATATATATATATATATATATATACTGTCGAGGGTATAGCAAAGTTCGGGGTTCCTTTAAAAAAGTATTGTCCTCGAGAGATAAAATAAGTTATCCAGTAATATTGCCTGCTTCCTCTTTTCTTCTTTCTTGCCAGTACTACTATGCTGGTCAGAATAATTGGTACAGGGTTTTATATCAAGTTTTCCTTCTATTGCATGTTGTATGCATATTTATACGACAACCACGGGCAAGAAAGGGAGTGGTGAATGGTATTCTTACTTGGTCACCACACAAAAAGAATTAAACTTAGGGTTTTATATCGAGTTTTTGCTCTTACATAGATGATATCTGCGTATCATCGTCTCTCTTGCCCGTTGCTCAAGGGCAAGGAAGTAGTAAATTGTATTCTTATTCCGCTACTATATGGTTCTCTACAATTACGTAATTACAACATCTGAGGTCCGTGGCAAAGTCATTCTCTGGAGACCTTTTAGTAAAACTTGACACCATGTATTTTAATTAAATCATGTAAATTTGTGTAAATAATATGGCTATCGGCCTGTCGTATAGAGAGCTCCTATTGGGGTATCCATGATATTTTACAACTTTGTTACATTATTTATACGCCATTGATTGTCTCTTTAAATCGCTTAATAGTTTCATATGCGAGTAATGAATAATATGGTATTCTTACTCTGTCATCACATAAAACATCATCATCATTTGCCTGCCCTCATCCCACGCTAAGTGGGGTTGGCACAATATGTACCTACCTTCCATAACCTCCTATCAGCCGTCATATCTGCACTCACTCTTTTCATACGCATATCGTCATTAACACAATCCATCCATCTCTTTTTGGTTCTCCCACGCTTCTTGCGTTCATCCACATTCATATCGATAGCAGCCTTGTCACATGCCTTTCATCCCTCCTCATCAAATGTCCATACCAAGACAATCTCGCGCTCCTAATATTCTCTATCACTGGTGCCACTTTCAGGCTTCCCCTAATATATTAATTTCTTATCCTATCTAACCTTGTGACCCCACACAGCCATCTTACTAGTAGCATACGTATCTCTGTGGCATGCAATCTTCTCTCATCCGTCTTTTTCAATGCCCACACACCATATAAAACATATGTAAACCAATTTTTGTGCAATTTAAAAAAATCGGCTAAGTGCGAGTCGGACTCGCGCACGAAGGGTTCCGTACCATTGACTAGTTAAACAAGTGCCTCCCTATTGCCATTATCGATATTGAGAAAAAAAATCAAGTTTGTTGTATGGGAGCCCCCCTTAAATATTTATTTTATTTTTATATTTATTATATTTATTTTATTTTTGTATTTGTTGTTATAGCGACAATAGAAATACATCATCTGTGAAAATTTCAACTGTCTAGCTATCACCGTTCTTGAGATACAGCCTGGTGACAGACGGACGGACGGACAGCGAAGTCTCAGTAATAGGGTCCCGTTTTTACCCTTTGGGTACGGAACCCTAAAAAAAACTGTTACAACAGTATTTTACTGTCAAATACTTCATCATACTTGAGAGCATTTTATTGTAATTTGTTCCAAAATATATGATGTAACTCTACCGTGAGAGTACGCACGAGAATTTTTAGGTAATTCTGCGACTTTATCTTTTAATTTGTAATTATGTGTTAACTTAATAAGTGATATTGCACATAGTAATATGATTATGTCGTTATGAGCCCTTTTTTTGTGTTTTATAGTAATGTGCTGTGAAAGTTTAATGTTTTTTTACATTTACTAACTTCCGTTGGCGTAAAAGTTATGTGTTTCATTGGCAAATAGAGAAATTTTTGTAGTGTTCAAGGTTTTTATATAGTCTACAACCTAATAGAGCAACGAATATCTAGTGAAATATATATACCATTTCCATTACCACATGTATATTTCGACTATTATATTATCATAAATATACACAAACTTATGTTAACCTTAATATGCACTTTGAATATTCATTCAACTATTATACTTCTTCCTTGCTTCTACTGACCCCGAAATATTTGTGACCGCCGAAGGTCCTCTACTCATTAAAGACACATAGAAATAACAGTTTTTCGCTATTAAACCGTTGCCAGAGCATACTTTGAGTTATCATCTTTCGATTGGTGATAATAAAACTATATCTCCTTTGATGTTCTATATTTGTCGTGTAAAGAAGTTAACCTATATTAGCGCTTGTTTGTTCCACTGAAATAAAGAAATTGGTATCAGTGTTCAGCTTAAGAGGGATGAAGAATGAATACGGAAGATTCTGAGCCCGGCCACCAGTCGCCCGTATTGAACAGATGGGAGCAATCCAGACTATAGCTTGAAAAAATCTACTTATTTGCGCTACTTTTAAATTTTATAAAAGAACGAGTGAAATATCAAAGCAAATTGTCCATTTTACACTCTTAAAGGATAAAAATTGCCAAATACTTTTTTGTTTTCCTGATAGAGCCTTTTGCTAGTGACGGAGTAAGAATATAATTCACTACTACCTCTATATAATACAGTCTTGCCCACGGATGTCGTAAAAGACGACTAAGGGATATAATATGCATATAATATCTATGCGAGAGAAGGAAAACTCGAAACAAAACCCTATACAAACACATCTGACTAGCATGGTACTGTAGGTCATTTTTCCTACCATAGTGGAGGATACCCAAGCCCAGTAGTGGGACGTGAATGAGTTGAGATGACGATGATCCATTGAGCTAGGCGTTGATGAATCAATCAGCTTCTTAATATATATCTAGTAACGCGCCCGGCGGTTTCAGTGTCCTCTCCTGCGTAATTGCCGTTCCCGTAGAAATATCAGGATAAAAGCCTAAGTTACTCCTTATACCCGGTGACATTTTTATCGTCTTACAAAAAAAAAACCATAAAAGTATCCGACCTAAGAAACATATCTAACATATTTAAATGTTCAATAGTGGTAGTTATAAAAAAATAATAAAATAAAATAAATTAAAACTAATATTTTGTAACAACCTGTTTATCATGTTTACATTTAACTGACTTTTTTTATGGTCACAAATAAAAAGGCTTGTTTATACCGAAGAGGCTCGCAATCGGGACCAATTAAAAGAAAAAATTATTTTAATGTGTTACCACATTAAAAGCTAAAATATTTTTTTGTGATAAAGTGACACTAAACAAATTAAAACTTAACCTCCAAAAACGTGCCCGTTTATGCATAGAAAAAAATGGTGAGCAATTTGAACATTTACTTCAATATCGGTAGGACGATCTGCTTAGGTATACCTATTCTTGTTTATTTTAATCGCAATTATTTGTAAATAGTGTAAATAGCTGATTCCAATTTTTTTAAATACACCTGAAGCAATTTACTTTATTGAAATAATGACCTACTAGCAGACTAGTAGATATCAAGTCTTTTAACACTTTACATGGTTGTTTCTGACGGTCCTAAGTCCGTAGAAAGTATGAAGGGAGAAATTGGACTCCGCATTTAATGAATACGTAATGGTATTTTTGAAAAGGACGTAGATGGATGCAGTGGCGTAGCAAGGGTGGGGGGGGGGGGGGCGGAGGGGCGGTCCGCCCCGGGCGCCACTATTAGAAGGGCGGCAAAATTGGAAGAAAATTACTTTGTGCGGACACTGGCGGTGAGTCGGACAATTAATTTTTCAAGAAGTTAGCTTTGGCTAAGGCGGCATGAGACGCAAGTAGTCGCGCCTACGCCGCCCCAGTCGCCGGCGGCGGTTCGCGTCCTCTAGGAGACACTCCTCGCGTACGCGCTCCGCCGCCTCCTTCCGCGAGACTACTGTAGGGATGGCGATCTGAGATCGCTTAATCGAAGAATCGATTTTTCAGGCTCAAAAGATCGATTTTTTAAATCGATATGTTGTACTGAATCGATTCAGTGATCTCGATCTTTCACTCTTGAAAATCGATATTCGATTTTTTCTGTCCATTCGATACTAAGATAAGAAAGTGTTATTAACACTTACAGATGTCCTATAAAATAAAGCTCATCACAATCCTACTAGGAGAAAGATACCCAATATTTTAAAAGCGATTCTTCGATACTAATGTTCCGTTTTCAATCGATTCATGTCTATATTATTGTAAGACATTACTCTCTCCAGATTTCCTAAAAAAAAAGTCATCATAATCCCGCCAAAAAAAAATACTTCGTATAGAATTGGAAGTAAACTCAAAAAAAGATTGATAGATCGATTAATCGGGGATCGATCCTTCAGACCTAAATTTTATTGTGAATCGATTCTTTGGACGACGATTCAAATCGATTCAAGAATCGATCTTTTTAAGAAAGATCGCCCATCCCTAGACTACTGCCCCGCAGAAGGCTGCGACCGCGTCCCAGTTCTACGGGACGCTGTCGGGCATCGTCCTGGCGATGGTCGGCAGCGTCAGGTCGGCGCCGATGATTGCGACGAGTTCACGACGCTGCTCTGCCCAGGCGGCACAGACCTCGAGCGTATGCTGCGCCGTGTCCTCGTCGCAATCGCAGTGGTGGCAGGACGGTGTACTCTCCCTCCTAACGACCGTGTACAAGTATTTGGCGAAGCATACATGCCCCGTCAAAACCTGTACCAGTCGGAAGGAGAGCACCCCGTGCCGCCGTTTTAACCACTGCATCAGCACCGGCCGGAAGGTCTCCACGGTCCGCACACCCTACCGAGGCTTCTCCAGCCGGACTGCCCAACGGGCAATAACGTCTCGGCGGGCGTCGACGCGCCAGGCGGTGAGCTCGCTTAAAGAGACCACATCGCCATCCGCTCGCACCCCCGACACCCGCCGATGCAAACCGGCGAGCATTTCCGCCTCCAGGTCCCACGAGGGAGTCCTGGCAAACAGGCACGCTGCCTCCGTCGACACCGTGCGGTATCTGCATATGGCCCTGACCGCCATGGCCCTCTGTCGTCGCCACAGTAGAGCCCTGAGTCGGACGGTCAGGGACTCCGCCCACACCGGTGCGCTGTAGGTACAGGGCCATCGACCGGATGATCCTCGCGTACGGCCGTCGATATGTAGCACTCGGTGCCCATGTTCGGCATAAGCCACGATAGGGCGAACGCCGCGTCGACGATCCGTGAAGCGAGCCTGCGGAAATGCTCCCGGAACCACCATCGCCCGTCGAGCACCAGACCCAAATACTTCATATGAGCCCGGATGCTGATATCAACCGAATTGACGGTAATCGAGACGCCGATCCATGGAACAAGAGGGCCTCCGTCTTGTCCAGGGTGACCCTCAACCCCAGCGCCCTGATCCGCCTGACTATCTCTTCGGTGCCTAAAGTCGCCAGGCTTGCCGCCTCCTGTAGCGTCCCACCGCGGGCTGTGACGAGCGTGTCGTCGACGTAACAAATCACGCCCAGCCCGGGCGGGAGGCTCCCCCTCAACGCTCAGTCGTAGCCGATGTTCCACAGGGTGGGTCCGAGGACCGAATAAATGATTTCACTGCGCGTAAGTCGCGATAAGTAGAATTTTAGACTGTTTAGACTTTATTAAACATTATTTTTATAGTGTAAATTATTAATTAATTACACACAATTAATTAAACACAGTCATGTTACTTACGCATGTACTTACAAGGTTTTGAAATAAATATTTTTCACTCAATTCTTTCATTTTGTTACGTTTTTCTTACCATCACCAACAATAATTATTTTTACGTCAAAAGGGCGGCAAATTATGACTCCGCCCCGGGCGACAGTGACTCACGCTACGCCACTGGGTAGATGATGGTACATACAATTTTACGAGTTGACAATCGATCGAACCTTTTAATTAGGTATAATTATTATGAATGATCGGCGCGGACGGGCTGATGTAGGTACTACGAACAGACCATTAGTCGTAGTATCTAACATCAGCTGTGTTGCGTACCTACGCTCCTACTACGAGTACATGCTGTTTCCTTATTATTTTAATTAGTAATCGTTTATAATCATTTTTGTTAAAAAATATTCTAGTAAATAGATTTTTTAACCTTTTGATTGTACGAGTGAATAGTAGATACTGGATACGTTAATTGACTTGCTTTTGTAAGACGACATAAATGTCACCGTGTACAGACATTTACCTGGTAGTAAAATATTATCAAAAGCCGTCCAGCCGTATCGAGGATTACCCAAAGCAACAGACAGGCAGACAGAGGAAACATTTTTAATCCGGTTTTTAGACGTAGAAGAGACAGACATACAGACAAAAAAAAATTAAACCGGTTTTAAAGCATAGGTATCGTGCAAATGATTATATCAGCATGAATAAATCCCGTTGTTTTGCCATTACAAACAGAGACTTCAATTTTATTTATTTGTATAGATGTATAATAAAAAGATTAAAAATCAGCGAGAAACCCGTGACTTAATAAGTACTACAATTGTTAAAATTTTTACATAACTAGCAACATTTCAGCACATATACTACAACTGGGCATGAGCCATCTCCACAATGGAAGTGAACCGGTCATACAATGCCACGCTGTTCAGACGGATTGTGAATTTATTTGCTTGCCTGTCCTAATCGCCTTTTACGATCACCACGGGAAGGTGACATATTGTGTTCTTATACCGCCATTACACGACAATTTTTTTTTAATGTAATTTTTGAAGATAAATAATTTATAATTTTATAAAATTATGCATATATGCAGACTTCATTTGGGAAACCATTTCAACTATTACTAATTTTTATTTTTTTTTAAATAAAGTATTACCTTTCCGTGTGATGACGGACTAAGAATACAGATTACCACCCCCTTTTTTACCCGCGGGTGCCGTAAAAGACGACTAAGGGATGCAATATGTTTATAACGCCTTTGTAAGAGAAGACCAGCGTGGTATAGCAGGTGAATATGGGGGATAATGGCTATTATGGAGGAAGCTCGTGCCCAGCAGTAGGACGCATAATTATAAGCTGAGATAATGGTGATGTTAGTTTTATCTTTGTTTCTAGTTTAAGTGTGTCTTTTTTTAAAGCAAACTCCCTGCACTAAGGGAATAATCCTTGTATTGCGGAGGACCTTTGTTTTTTATTGCCGATGGTGGCAAACGAGCAGGCAGCACACCTGATGGTAAGTGATACTGCCGCACATGGACCTTTGCAAAACCAGGGGCACAGCTAGGCCGTTGCCTACCGTGAAGTAAATGCTCTTCTTAAACCTCGTTTAAAGTAGGATATGTCATAGCGCTCGGGAAACACAGCAGCAGGTAGTTCATACCAGAGCTTGCACGTACGTGGAAGAAATGATCGCTGGAAACGTACAGTTGAAGACCATATCGTTTCCAGGTGAAATGGATGAACCCTGCTGTGGTGTCGAGTGGTACGTTGGTAAAACGGTGATGGTGGTACCAAGTCAAAGAGTTCCTCGGAGCACTCCCCGTGTAAGAGTCGGTAGAGTACACAGAGTGACCCAAAGTCTCTCCGCCGCTCCAGCGACTCCAATCCGTCCGTGAGATTGGGATCCCCGATGATTCGAACAGCACGCCTTTGGAGGGAGTCAAGTGGGTCTAGCTGATATTTGGGCGCGCCTGCCCAGAGATGTGAGCAGTACTTCACATGAGGACGAACTTGCGCTTTGTATAGTATAAGACGCTGTCTCGGTGTGAAGTACCGCCTGGCTCTGTTCAGGATGCCCAACTTTTTGCTGGCCAATTTGGCTTTGTGCTCCAAATGACTCCCAAACTGCACTTTGTTCGATATTTCGACGCCGAGGATCCCAATACTGTCGGAAATTTGGAGAGTTACTCCTTGGAACTGAGGCGCCATGACAAACGGGTTCTTCTTTGCAGTGAACGCGCAAACTTGTGTCTTTGTGGGGTTGAACTGCACTAGGTTCCGTTCACCCCATTCCGAGGCCCGCCCCAGAGAGCACTCGACTTCAGACACAAGTTGAACCCTTCTTTCCTGAGTACTCCGAGGGACATTCCGTTGCTTGGTATACCGCTCGTCGCCCGTGCTGTCATCCGCATAGCAACGCATATTCTCGATGGAAAGCATGTCGTTGATATGCAGGATAAACAACGTCGGGGAGAGCACTGAGCCTTGTGGTACACCAGCATTAGTGGTCATGGTATCGGAGCAGAAGCCATCTACGACGACTTTTATATTCCGACCATCCAGAAAGCTGGCGATCCAATTACAGAGTCCCTCGGGGATGCCATATGATGGTAGCTTCGATAGAAGTGCCCTGTGCCTGACCCTATCGAACGTCTTTGCGATATCTAGGCCTCACCCTTGCCCTCCATGGCCTCTGCTCAATGGTGAGTGAGGTACAAGAAGATCACCAGCCGATCGCCCACGACGAAAGCCGTATTGGCGATCGGCGGTTTATAATTTTCTCCATTATCTTGGAGAACAAGGATGTTATCGCAGTAGGCCTGTAATTCGATGGGTCAGACCGGTCTCCCTTTTTAGGGATCGGGTGGACATGGGCTACCTTCCACGAAGATGGACTTTGCAAACATAATTAATGGATACAAATTACATCCAGACGTAGAACAACGATTTATGGATCGCAGAAAATGTTGTTTTGCGTGGGATTCGAACACGCTAGGTCGGTAGTTTAACCACTACGCTATCTATGCAGTCAAGGGATTGGTTTGTTATTCGCAATGAGACTGACCGTATTGGATGCTTTGTAGCAACACGTCGATGGGGTGCTCCTCCAAAATGTGCGACGATAGGCAAACTACTGAAGTACATTTTTCGGTGCCAGTGTCCTCAATAGGAGGCAGCAATGAGCAAAGAAGCGGCCCCCTGACGCTGTATTATCTAGCCTTAAAAGATTGGGACTTAGTTGGTAGAAAAGTTCTAAGGGTTTTTTTTTTTTTTTTTTTAATGGATGGGTTATGGTAAGCGCACGCGCGGTCCAATCCGTCCGGGGCGATGAAAGAACGGCGCGCGGGCCCATAACCCACCCGTACCCACGTCACCTCGTTGTTGGGCCGACCACCGGAGCAGATGTGACTTGTCGTCAGTGGTCGGCCCGACGGAATACCCTTTCGAGTATCCTCACCTCTCGACGTACTGGGACGTCGGTCGCCGTCGC
The DNA here is from genome assembly GCA_032191425.1 of Lymantria dispar. Taxonomy (NCBI): domain Eukaryota; kingdom Metazoa; phylum Arthropoda; class Insecta; order Lepidoptera; family Erebidae; genus Lymantria; species Lymantria dispar. The sequence continues at coordinate 30,456,091 of CM063449.1, read as the reverse complement.
GCGGTCAGACTGTCCGCGGGTGACGGACAATTCCCCGGTCCGATCACCCGCGGCCTCGGCTAGGGCGGCATTAGGCGCAGATACTCGCGCCTGCGCCGCCCGAGTCGCCGGCGGCGGAACGTGTCGCCGAATAGGAGCTCTACTCGCACATGATCCGCCGTCTCCTTCCGTGAGATTACGGCCTCACAGAAGGCGGCGACCGCGTCCCAGTTCCTGACGCTGACGAGCATCTCCCTGGCGATGGTCGGCAGCGCCAGGTCGGCACCGATATTTGCGACGAGTTCACGGCGATCCCCCTCCCATGCAGCACACTCCTCGAGCGTGTGCTGCGCCGTGTCCTCGTCGCAACTGCAGTGGTGGCAGGACGGTGTGCTCTCCCTCCTGACAATCTTGTGCAGGTACTTCCCGAAGCAACCGTGCCCCGTCAGCACCTGCACCAGTCGGAAGGAAAGCACCCCGTGCGTCCGCTCCAACCACTCCATCAGCACCGGCCGGAGGGCCTCGACGGTCCTGACACCGTACCGAGGGTTCTCCAGCCGGACTGCCCAACGGGCAATTACTTCTCGGCGGGCGTCGACCCGCCAGGCGGTGATCTCATTGATGGAGACCATGCCGCCGCGGGCGCGCGTCTCCGACACCCGCCGATAAATATCGGCGAGCATCTCCGCCTCCAGGTCCCACGGGGGGGTTCCGGCCAGGAGGCACGCTGCCTCCGTCGCCACCGTGCGGTAACCCCGTATGGCCCTGATCGCCATGACCCTCTGTGGTCGCCACAGGAGGGCCCTAAGACGGACGGTCAGGGACAGAAAAGTTCTAAGGGTAGAGGGTAAGGGTGAGCATCTTGTCGTTACTTGCAGTTCTAGATTTCATGTTGATGGGATGTTTTTGACTTAATATAATTATTTATTATTTGATTAACAGAATTCGAGCTCGATACCACAAGAGTTTCTACTATAAGAGGAGAAGTCGCTTTCCATGCTAATTATTATAACAGTTTCAGGTTAATAATAAATTTGTAGAGATGTTTCAATGATAAATTAATGAAACAAAAAATAAAGTGTTTAATATTTATTACATAATTAATTTGATGTCATTGGTTCATCCAACATTCCACAGGAATGACTTATTTAATATATACTAATAATAACTATAAAATACAACAATGTACAAATAATACAATTGATAAAATACTCAATTTTGAAATGGAAAATGGGAAGTTAAACCCTCTACTTTCCCGCAGTTAATCAATATACTGCATATGTCTAGAAAGGAAGAAATAAAGAATAGGATAAACATGGAATAGGATATAGGAATATGTGATGAAGAACCCTCAGAAATTTAACTTGTAGTTTTCTGCAGAACTTCAAATTTTTATTCTACACGTGTTTCGTCTTTACACGAGGCATTCTCAGGATCGTTCTTCGCAAGTGTTTCCAGAGGTTTTGATTAATTCAATTTTTAGAGGTTACGGTTCCTATGTGACAAGTTACATAGGAATAAAAAGTTTTCTTATGTCCTAGTTCATCTTGATTTTAACATGTATTACTTCCTTTCTTGAGGTGTTGGTATATTGATTAATAATAAGAGCAGTGTTGGGTCCCCTTTCCTATCATTCTTTTAAAAATAATAGTAATATATGTGATTTATTATGTTTTTTTTTTGTTATTATGGGTATTAGACCAAAATATACTGTTTCAAACGAGTATTAAGTTTATTGTTCATAAGATTTTATCAGTTTTGGTGGCCCCAATTGATCATTGCACTTTATAATTGCACGTACGACTGGTAATTACCAGTCGTACGTATTTGTTACTGACCAATCGTATTTGGGAATGTTTTCGTTAGTTACTACCAAATTCTGCCCAGTAGTTCCGACAAGCGATGTCCAATCGCGTATATTTTTCTATACAATTAATAATAGAAATAGGTAGTGATTTTTCTATACAGTTAGTATTAATAAGATGGCATCCCATCAGGTAGACTGACAATATTGTGAAAGTAACAGAGAATTATTGGATGAAGGCGGCACAGGACCGATTCATGTGGCATTCTCTAGGTTTATGTCCAACAGTGGATATTTGTTGGACGGAGTGTAATGTTAAATTGCTGGAATGATTTTATCCTCATGCAAGCTTTGCTTTTAAACTTGAAGCCTTAATACATCTCTATACAGCTAATTCATCTTTACTTTGTTTGACGCTTTTAGATAGCAAGGCAATGAAAATTAAATCCATGCAATAAGATATATGGTAACGAGTAATACTAATAATAATATTGACGGCTCATATCGCTTTACATGTTGCAGTAACGCTAGAAAGACCTGTCATTTAATTTACTCGTTATCTCGAATTTGCCAAGCGTCATATTGAATAGTAACAAACGAGTAATACATCGTATTGACAGCACATATCGCTTTACATGTTGCAGTAACGCGAGAAAGACTTGTCTTTTAATTTACTCGTTAACTCGAATTTGTCAAGTGTCATATTGATATAAGTGATCTTAACATTAGTTCAGTTTTTGGTTTATACATAGTTATCACAACGGAATACGATAACCTGATGGCATATTTTTCACATTATATGCTATTAAAACTACGGTAAAATGATTCATCACCTAAACATCAATAGGTTCTGAAGCAGTCGAATCGGTGATGAGTGACACAGTGCTCGTCTTCGTGGACATCGATATCTTCGCACGCACATTGCGAATTGTCTGTAATTAGAATATCGGTATAAAATATTTTATATATTACTCGTGTGATGACGGAGTAATAATACAATTCACCACCCTATCTTGCTCGTAGGTATTGTAAAAGACAACTAAGATATTATGTATATAACATCTGTCCAATAGACAGAACACTCAAAATGATACTTTATGCCAACAGATCTAACTCATTTCAGCCTATCGCCGTCTACTGCTGGACGTAGGCCTCCAACAAATCTGACTAGAGTGGTATAATTTCCTTCCTATTGTGGAGGTGGGTTGAGCCCAAGAATGGGACGTATTTGAAATGAAATGATGATGTATTTAATAACGAGTCTCACATCCACAAAAAGAAGAAAGATGTAATGCGCCATCTTGGAATGGCGTTCATAATGAAATTACTATGATATAAAATATAGAATATTGTATTGTCATCAGAACTGAACGTGTTTCCAAAATTTCAGTTCACTCAGCCTTAAGAATGTGCCTCAATTTTAATGTGTAAGATTTGATTACAGACCGACGCCGTGATAAGCGAAGCTAAGTAAGAGAAGAAAAATCAGGTGAACATGGATACATGGTAGATTAATTTGCGCCCTTTGTCGCCTAAGTTGGTTAGGCGGAGTACAGCTGGATTGTAACTGGCTTTAAGTTTAAGCTTAGATTTTTCGAAGGCTTATATGAAAGAAATTACAGTCCAAGGCCATGGATTTTTTTAAAGTGCTTACATAAGATAGCGTTAAATAGTTTAGAGTTAAAATTTGACTAATTGATGCCCCTTTTCTAACTTATTACACAATCTAAGAGCCGCCTGATTCCATTTTTCCAAATATTATTGAGGTTGTTCCCACAGTCTTCTAGTTAGTTAGGTTTGATAATAACAGTTTGATCCTTACCGGTCACATTCACAAAGTCTCCCAGCACATCCATTAATGAACTGGTGCTGTGTATCGAAGTTCTCCAGTGCACAGAGGGGCTGCCCATGGTAACACTTCCAATAGTAAGGCTGAAGGTACACGGTGTAGAAAGGACAGTAGATGTTTTCATAACACTCATCGTGGAGCTTGCAACATCTGAAAAAAAAACACTGCATATAGTTGCTTTTTAAGACACCCACGAGTGAGAAAGGAGATGGTGAATTGTATTCGTACTTGGCACCAAACGGTGAGGAGACGGGCGATATACGCGATATACTCTGGCTATTTTTTTTATACATAGTGCTGTCCTCAATTAAACTTATTTTATTTGATACAGACAGTTATTGGTATTGATGTTTTAATCCATTTCTAAAAAACAGAGTAGGGTGTATCAGGTTATGGGATGTAATTAGAATGTATATTACACAAAAAAGAATAAAACATAATAATAGTAACAGTGATTTCAAAAATGTGTGTCTAAGAGTCTATTTCTCGTCAACGGTTATCGGCCGATCAGCTGATTTTAAAGCGAAGTTTGTCTTGCTTATGCGAACGTAATCATTGATTTATTCAATTTTTAGTGAACATTTAACAAAGTATGAATATGTTGCAGATTAAGTATCACTGACTTTATACATTTCAAAAGATTTACACGAAAAAGCGATGACAAAATTTAAACATGTCTCTAATTCAATAACGAATCGATATTTTTATTTAAAATTTTTTCATGGGTACCTAACACCATTGTCTAACTCCCGTTTGGCCAGTTGCCTCATAATCTGATACACCGTATATATATTTTTATTTAAGTTCGGGCAAAAGTTACGCCGTCATATATAGACGGATTTGAGAAATATTTTTTTTTATTGAAAGAGCTTTATTTTGAGAAGTTTTCTTCGGTATAAAGCTTTTCCTGTTAAAGAAAATATTTAAATAATAACTAAAATATATATTTCTTAGTTTTCCATCAACGTAAATAATTTATATTTGCATAGGCGGTTTAGTAGAATAAGACAGTAGTTGTATAATCTTCTTGTGTTTCTATATTTATATTCACACTTACTTGATAATAAAGGTATTATCTTAGCCCACATAAGTCCTACTCTTAGGCTCGAGCCTCTGCCGCTGTGGGAGGGAAATTAATCTATTTTATAACGCTGACGTGTTGTTATAAGGTTTTATATCGAGTTTTATAAAGAATCTTTCCTTCTCTTACATAGTCATCTGCATATCTCTTAGTTATCTTTTACGTCACCCACGGGCAAGAGAGGTAGTGAGTTGTATTCTTACTCCGTCATCACATACCGTATTCTTACTTCGTCACTGCCACCTTGTCTTAAACAAAAGTATCGTTCTTAACAAAGTTACCAATTTACGATCTAAAGATCATATTGGTGGATCATTTGTCAGTGTCTTTTCAATATTGACTGCACAGATGGCCTTTGTGCGGTTCACAAATTGTTGTTCTGAGTCTGGATGTAACTTGTGTCCTTCAATTATATGTTTGTAAAGATCCCCACAATACAAGGATTACTTTCTTAGTGCATGGTGTTGTCTTTAAAAAAAGTACATACCTGTCAATACCGTCAGTGGGTCTACCAGCGCCTAAGAATCCGCAGTAACAACCATAACCCTTGTAGGCAAGTGGATCACAACCAGTAGCGCAGTACATCATATTGTAGAGATGCAAAACACCACGTTTGCCACGATTCTCGTTTTTACTCATATATACTTCAGGATCTATATTCCTGTGATAAGAAACATGTAAAATATAGTTCTACTTCTTTTCAATTCACATAGTTCTCATTGCTAGTCTCGAGTTCCTTTCAGATGATGGAAATTAACCTAAAATATTCTGTTAGGTAGAGAGGTTGCTATAGCTTTATTTTAAATTCTCCTTCTCTAACAGAGATCACATCTGTTTACATGCCTTAATCAATTTCTATTATATCTACAGAATAGGTAAGCAGGGCGAGTATATTATATTTATATGTAGTATACTAGTCTTATACTACTACTATATTTATGTTTTTTTTTTTTTTTGTGGGTGGGCTGCGGTCGCCGCGCCTCCGCACCACTCCGTCCGGGGCGACAGAGGGGCTTAAGCACGCAACTCCCGCAACCCACCCGAAAACCACCTCGCCTTCGTCGTTGGGCCGACCACCGGAGCAGGTTTACTTGTCGTCAGTGGTCGGCTCGACGGAATACCCCCTATTGGGGTACCTTCCCATCGACCGACGCCCCCCCCCCCACGGGGAGGACGTCGGTCTTTCCTCACGCGGTCGGCCTCTCGGCGGGTGACGGACTAATCCCCGGTCACGTCACCCGCGGCCTCGGCTAGGGCGGCATGAGGCGCAACTATATTTATATGTTGTACGACCACATTGCTGAAAGTCTTCTGTCTACAACCGCGGGCCGTTCCCTCCGGGGTAAGTATCACACTCTCGCAGAAAATCTACGGCTAAATGGTAGCAATTTGTTACTGCAATTCACTATGTTTGGGTGTAATAGGCATTGTTGATGGCTTTAGTATCACCGAACCTCATTGCACGTATTCACACTCCCTTCACTTTCTTCACGGTAGGCAGCTGTCCAGCAATTGTCCACGAGCAGCAGTTTTATTTACCATCCGGTGTACTGTTTGCTTGTTTGCAACCAGCACCAATAATATATATATATATATATGTACGAATAGCAATGGTTATCGATGGTAATTTCCCATAGGAAGACATATGCCAAATACGGCATAGATTGTTAGACAGATAATGACCTTAATATAATGTCATCATCTTAGTTCATATAGGTACGTCCCACAGCTGTCCGCGAGTCTCGTCCACAATAAGAGGTTATTAACGTACTACGCTCGTCAGAATTTTAGTTATCATCATCATTATCAGCAAGTCCTACTGCTAAGCTTCTCCTCCACAATGGGAGGGAAATTGACCTACTATACCATGCTGGTCAGAAATATTGGTATATGGTTTTACTTCGAGTTTTTTTCTCGTTTTGTATATTCCTTTACGCGTGTTTTACGACATCCACAGGCAAAAACGGTGGTTAATTGTATTTTTGTGTCGCCACTACAAATAAAAGACTTTTTAGTATGGTGTTTCGTTTCGAGTTTACTTTCTCCATTATATAATATATGAGATTGTAAATTACCTGACCCCTTTCAAATAGTCACTCTCAGGTACTGAATACCGGAAAGGATCTCTCGCGAATCCGACTAAGAGCGGGCCACTTCCATCCTTATACCGCACTGGTGGTTCCACCTCGTTCATCCACGTGTAGTTCTTATTGCTATTGTAATTGACATGACTATTTGTGACTGGTGGATATGGCCTCAAATTCTGCACATACTGTAGTTGTGCATAATTTGTATTGTTATATATATTCTCGAATGTTAGGTGATTGGTAAAATCTGAAACAAAATTAGCATTTAATAATTATGATTTTGAGAAGTGGAAGTTAATATACCTACCAAATACTAGGTGATCTTCTATAAAGAAATTAATTTAGTTATAAATGAAATTAAAATAAAACATATTGAGTTTCAATAACACCACGCTATATGTTTATTTCGACTATAACTATTCAGGTGGCCCTACAAAATGAAGTAAAAAATATTAACATTCAGTCAGGCGGCCTCAAAGAACCTTTCTTTTCCATTCGTCGCATCGGCTTATATACGTCCCACTGTTGGGCTCAAGTCTCCTTCCCAATGGGAGGGAAATTGATCTTACTATACCATGCTGGTCAGACAGGTGTTGTTCCGAGTTTTCTTTTTCTTGCGACATCCACGGGCAAGATGGGAGTGGTGCATTATATTCTTACTTTGTCACTACACGGATTTTTTTTTCATTATAAATACCTTAATCTATATTAATATTATAAAGCTCAAGAGATTGTTTGGTTATGCTAATCTCAGAAACTATTGGTATAAATTGTAAAATTCTTTTAATACTAGATAGTCTATTTATCGAGGATGGTTATAGGCTACGAATATATAAAAACACGTATTGTTCCTAAGAACGTAGTAGCAATGAAAAATGATTTAAAAATGTATTAATTTTGAGAGCTTCCCTTGTGTGTGCTGCGCGTAATAAGTGTTTATGACCCACTCTCTCCTTCTAACCCTCTTTCTCTCTTACGTGTCGTAAACGAGCTTGCGTGAATCAAATAATTATAAATATATTTATTTATAAGAATATAGAAGCAATAAAGTATAATAATGGTAGGAACACACACCGCGGGCGTGCTCTGGGGACGCCGCCGTCCCCCCGGACAAGAAGCAGGCTGCCTCTGTCACCACCGTGCGGTATTCGCGGATGGTCTGATGGCATGAATCTCTGTCTCAAGAGAGGACTCAGACGAACGGTCAGGGATCCCTCCCACACCGTACAGGACCATCGATCAGGTCAGCCTCGTGTACAGCTGTCAGCATGTAGCGCTGGGGCCGACCACATTCGGCATTGACCAAGAAAGGGCGGACGCCGCGCCGACAAGCCACGGAGCAAGTCGGCGTAAATGCTCCTAATCGAGCACCAGGCCAGCATCAAGTACTTCACATGGACTCGGATGCTGAAGGGAACCGGATTGGCGGTGATCAAAGTGCCAGCAGGAGAATAACAGGGCCTCTGTCTTGTCCAGGATACCCTAAACCGCTTCGATACGCCTGACAATCTCTGGGTTCGATGTCTACGAATAGATTGAGAACTTGGATAATTCTGCATGCCACTCGCAGCGGAAATTTTCTGAGTTTAGTTGTAATTTTATATGTAAATTCTTGATATGAAGTTAGTGTGTAGTTGTTGTCTATTCAAATTCAAATCGTTTATTATGCATATACCTCGAGAGGGCATTTACATATTGTCAAGTTTACAATATTAAAATAAATTATCCAAAAAAAATAAACTACCACCGGATCGGAACGCGACCGCTACTGAGAAGATCCGGCAAGAAACTCGGCGGGCTTGTCCATTTTTTTTTTCTCCTTACTAGATATGAAATTGTGTACAACATATTCTGTAAGAACTAGCTGCAGTGTGATGCCCGTCGAACCACAAAATACGAAATATAATTCAAACGATTATGGCTGGACCAGATGTGGCACCCGATCACGAGTTAACTACTAGAGCAGCCATCATTCCCCTCAACCACTGTATCGAGGTAAATACAGTTATTTTTATACGTTATATCTATAACGTCATAATCTACGATTACTTTGCGTTTTATGTGGATCATATGTCATCCATAACAAAAAAAAATATACATAAACGCAAAGATTTTATGCACTATGGTGCCCATGAGAATAATAATTACGAAATCCACGACCTAAATCTCAGTTTTCAATAACAATGAAATAAAAAGCCGCATCATTTACGCACTGGTTGTTGGTGACCATTGTTAAATAATTCAATAGAAGCTTTACAATGGAGATTAGATGATATGTGTGATGGTGGAGTTAGCAGACCGTGAAAATGTTTTATTTTTACTAATGCACGGGGTAATAAACGAAAAGCCAACTAGTAATAATAAGCCAGTAATGATAACGTAAACTAACAAAACAATAGTACCAAGTTTGAATCGGAAACTGGATGGCAGATCTTCGCCTAGTATTATTTTTAAAGCACCTTTTGTACAGATAAGAAATAAATTTATATAAAGTTCACGTAATTAAATAATTATTTATTTTTGGATAGAACAACATTTTTCCAGGAGAAAACTATATAAATAAACCTCAAAAGTTTATTTTTACCTATTATTTTATCTAATAAAATTAATTAAAATTTCATTTAGGCCGAATTATCTTATGTTTTTGTGAACCATTAAAATTCTCTCTCAAGACTACAATCCTACTATATAATTTATTCATTATTATTTTATCCTTACTAATATTATAAATGCGAAAGTAACTCTGTCTGTCTGTCTGTCTGTCTGTCTGTCTGTCTGTCTGTCTGTCTGTCTGTCTGCTACGCTTTCACGTCTAAACCACTGGACCGATTTTGATGAAATTTGGTACAGAGATGGACTAAAGCTTGAGAAAGGACATAGGCTACTTTTTATCGCGAAAAAATGGGTATAAGGGGTTGAAATAGGGGATGACATTTTGTATGGAAATTCGTCATTTTCGATGATAGAACCACGAATCTTTGTATTAAGACACCTAATAATAAATAAATAAATATTTGTTCAAGCGTTTTGGAAATTTCATTTACATGGGGATGAAATTCAACCCCTAAAATACCAAAAAGCATACAGCCGAAACCACTGGGCCTAGAAACGTATTTTTTTTTTACACCGTCGTATTTCTTGGGGTGCACGAGCACTAGCAAAGGATTTTTGGAAATTCACCCCCTTAAGGGGGTGAAAAACATATAGTCTTTCACGTCTAAACCAATTTTGATGAAATTTGGTACAGAGATGGGCTAAAGCTTGAGAAAGGATATAGGCTACTTTTTATCGCAAAAAAATGTGTATAAGGGGTTGAAATAGGGGATGACATTTTGTATGGAAATTCATCATTTTCGATGATCGAACCACGAATCTTTGTATTGAGGCACCTAATAATAAATAAATAAATATTCGCTCAAGCGTTTTGGAAATTCCATATACATGGGGATGAAATTCAACCCCTAAAATACCAAAAAGCAAACAGCCGAAACCACTGGGCCTAGAAACGTATTTTTTTTTACACCATCGTATTTCTTGGGGTGCACGAGCACTAGCAAAGGAGTTTTGGGCATGCACCCCCTTAAGGGGGTGAAAAACATATAGTCTTTCGCGTCTAAACCGATTTTGATGAAATTTGGTACAGAGATGGACTAAAGTTTGAAAAAGGATATAGGCTACTTTTTATTGCGAAGAAATGGATATAAGGGGTTGAAATAGGGGATGATATTTTGTATGGAAATTCGTAATTTTTGATGATAGAACCGTGAATCTTTGTATTAAGGCACCTGATCCTTACTAATATTATAAATGCGAAAGTAACTCTGTCTGTCTGTCTGTCTGTCTGTCTGTCTGTCTGTCTGTCTGCTACGCTTTCACGTCTAAACCACTGGACCGATTTTGATGAAATTTGGTACAGAGATGGACTAAAGCTTGAGAAAGGACATAGGCTACTTTTTATCGCGAAAAAATGGGTATAAGGGGTTGAAATAGGGGATGACATTTTGTATGGAAATTCGTCATTTTCGATGATAGAACCACGAATCTTTGTATTAAGACACCTAATAATAAATAAATAAATATTTGTTCAAGCGTTTTGGAAATTTCATTTACATGGGGATGAAATTCAACCCCTAAAATACCAAAAAGCATACAGCCGAAACCACTGGGCCTAGAAACGTATTTTTTTTTTACACCGTCGTATTTCTTGGGGTGCACGAGCACTAGCAAAGGATTTTTGGAAATTCACCCCCTTAAGGGGGTGAAAAACATATAGTCTTTCACGTCTAAACCAATTTTGATGAAATTTGGTACAGAGATGGGCTAAAGCTTGAGAAAGGATATAGGCTACTTTTTATCGCAAAAAAATGTGTATAAGGGGTTGAAATAGGGGATGACATTTTGTATGGAAATTCATCATTTTCGATGATCGAACCACGAATCTTTGTATTGAGGCACCTAATAATAAATAAATAAATATTCGCTCAAGCGTTTTGGAAATTCCATATACATGGGGATGAAATTCAACCCCTAAAATACCAAAAAGCAAACAGCCGAAACCACTGGGCCTAGAAACGTATTTTTTTTTACACCATCGTATTTCTTGGGGTGCACGAGCACTAGCAAAGGAGTTTTGGGCATGCACCCCCTTAAGGGGGTGAAAAACATATAGTCTTTCGCGTCTAAACCGATTTTGATGAAATTTGGTACAGAGATGGACTAAAGTTTGAAAAAGGATATAGGCTACTTTTTATTGCGAAGAAATGGATATAAGGGGTTGAAATAGGGGATGATATTTTGTATGGAAATTCGTAATTTTTGATGATAGAACCGTGAATCTTTGTATTAAGGCACCTGATAATAAATAAATAAATATTCGTTCAAGCGTTTTGGTAGTCTCACTTACATAGGGATGAAATTCAACCCCTAAAATACCAAAAAGCATACAGCCGAAACCACTGGGCCTAGAAACCTATTTCTTTTTACACCATCGTATTTCTTGGGGTGCACGAGCACTAGCGAAGGATTTTTGGGCATTCACCCCCTTAAGGGGGTGAAAAACATATAGTCTTTCACGTCTAAACCGATTTTGATGAAATTTGGTACAGAGATGGACTAAAGCTTGAGAAAGGACATAGGCTACATTTTATCGCGAAAAAATGTGTATAAGGGGTTGAAATAGGGGATGACATTTTGTATGGAAATTCGTCATTTTCGATGATAGAACCACGAATCTTTGTATTAAGACACCTAATAATAAATAAATAAATATTTGTTCAAGCGTTTTGGAAATTTCATTTACATGGGGATGAAATTCAACCCCTAAAATACCAAAAAGCATACAGCCGAAACCACTGGGCCTAGAAACGTATTTTTTTTTACACCGTCGTATTTCTTGGGGTTCACGAGCACTAGCAAAGGATTTTTGGAAATTCACCCCCTTAAGGGGGTGAAAAACATATAGTCTTTCACGTCTAAACCGATTTTGATGAAATTTGGTACAGAGATGGACTAAAGCTTGAGAAAGGATATAGGCTACCTTTTGTCGCAAAAAAATGTGTATAAGGGGTTGAAATAGGGGATGACATTTTGTATGGAAATTCGTCATTTTCGATGATCGAACCACGAATCTTTGTATTGAGGCACCTAATAATCCTTACTAATATTATAAATGCGAAAGTAACTCTGTCTGTCTGTCTGTTACGCTTTCACGTCTAAACCACTGAACCGATTTTCATGAAATTTGGTACAGAGATGCACTAAAGCTTGAGAAAGGACATAGGCTACTTTTTATCGCAAAAAATGGGTATAAGGGGTTGAAATAGGGGATGACATTTTGTATGGAAATTCGTCATTTTCGATGATAGAACCACGAATCTTTGTATTAAGACACCTAATAATAAATAAATAAATATTTGTTCAAGCGTTTTGGAAATTTCATTTACATGGGGATGAAATTCAATCCCTAAAAGACCAAAAAGCATACAGCGGAAACCACTGGGCCTAGAAACGTATTTTTTTTTACTCCGTCGTATTTTTTGGGGTATACAAGCACAAAGGAATTTTGGAAAATGGGATGAAAAGCGTATAGCCGAAACTATTGGAGCTAGGAACGTGAAACTGTGTATGCGATTCTCTTTCTTTTGTTGTAAATGAGCTCTAAGAAATTAGTTTTTGAAATTCAAAAATGTATAGCCGAAATCATTAGGCCTAGAAACGTGAAATTTTGTATAAAGTTGTCTTTCTTGGGGAAAGTGCTCACTAAAAAAGAGATTTTTGCAATATTACCGCTGAACGATAGGAACGATCATTTTAGTACACGGTCAGCTTTTTTGGGTTACCCCAATATTTTTTCTTAGTGCTCGCTTAACAAGATTACTTTGGATCGATGCGATATGTAGGAACTCCTCTGCCATTGTAGATATATTGCAAAGGTTCTTCTAGCAATATTTTATGACCAGCTGCCTGCCAGACGACATTGCTGACTAGACGGCATCACCAATAGGTCCAGGTCGATGTAAATCTTTGTCTTAATAGTATTTTTCAACACCCACGAACAATGAAAGCGTGATAATATTCCTAGCCGCTACCAGACAGTAAGTTAAAATCAAGATATTAATCCAATTTTCTATCTCTAGAAATAAACAAATTTGAAGCGTCTATTTGTCTGTTTAAATAATAGGTTTTATTTATGCTCACACAATTATTTGCACGATACCTATGTCTAAAAACCGGCCAAGTGCGAGTCGAGGTCGCGCACAAAGGGTTCCGTACCATTATCTATAAATAGGGGGAAAAATTGCGTTTGTTGTTTAGGAGCCCCCCTTAAATATTTATTTTATTTGGTTTTTAATATTTATTGTTATAGCGGCAACAGATATACATAATTTGTAAAAAAAAAACAACTGTCTAGCTATCGCGGTCGTTGAGATACAGCTTGGTGATAGACAGACGGACGGACAGACAGCGAAGTTTTGGTAATAGGGTCGTTTTTGGGTACGGAACCCTAAAAACGGTTCTTTTTATTGTCTGTCTATTCGTTACGGATAATCTTCAAAACGGCTGGACCGATACTGATAATACTTTACTACCAGGTCTACCAACCTTACATAAGGAATAACTTAGCCTATAATTATTTTATCCCGGTATGGCTGGGAGCAACTGTGAGAATATAGTCGATTTTAAAAATTTCATAATGGAAAGCTATTTTTAAGCGAGTAAGATATTTAGGCTATTTTTTATCCCGATATTCCTACGGGACCGGCCACAATGTCGGTGAAATCGCAGGAATTTAATGGATATAAAAATTAATTTACGAATGAAAATCTATATTATCAGTGAATAACAAATAAAGGAAGGAAGGAAGGAAGGGGGGGGGGGGGAGAGGTAGACCCACCCATCCTTCCATTTTAAAATAAAATAAAAATGGATTTCTACTATGTATCGCCTAATTCAATCAATTATTCAATAAATTGACAAATAAAGGCTATTCTCATCCCAGTGTTTGCCCAGGAACAAGAACTCCTCGAGTGAAACCGGTAGATGTTGACCAATTTTTAAAATTCTTTCACCAATAGGAAGCTACGTTATCAGCGAGTAATATTGCCTATGTTTTTATCTCGGATATTTCTATGGGATTTGATTAGAATATTTTTTTTTTCACCCATGTATGTAACTTATAATATCAGCGAGTAACATTGGTAATTTTTATCTCGGCATTCGCATGGGAATGGGGTCTACGTGGGTGAAACTACGGGAGTTTGAACGATATTTTTTTTTCACCAATGGGTAACTATCATGGATAATGTATTATCAGTGACTAAGGAAGGCCATATTTAACAAAATTTGTGAAGATATTCGGATGTTTGTTACTCAATCACGCGTAAACTGTTGAGCAGATTTGGATGAAAACAGATACATAGGTATTTATTAAATTAAGAAAAATAACTTTTACGTTACTTTAACTTTTAAAGACTATTTTTTAAATTAAGAAATATGCAAGTTAACTTTTACGCGGGCGAAGCCGCGGGCAAAAGCTAGTAATATTATAAAAGAAAGAAAAGTTTATAAAGACAATTGTATGTTTGTTACACAATCACGCGTAAACCGTTGAACTAATTTGGATCCAAATCGGCACATGGATAGACTATTTCTCGGACTAACACATAGGTTACTTTAATCCCGGTTATGTTCTCTTGGGATTATATTTCAATTTTGGCCAAAATATCCTTTATGGGGGCAAAGCCGATGCCAGAAAATAATATAAAATATAAAAATTAGTTTATAAAAATGGCAAAAATTATGATTATATGTACTAAGGAAATAATCCTAGTATGATTTAGTCCGTTAGTTATGTTTGTAAAGTCCTAGTAGGACTTTACAAACATAACTAACGGACTCAACTTACATCCTAACTTGGAACAATAATTTATGGATCGCACAAAGTGTCGTCCTTTTTTTTGGGGTGAGCTATGGTCAGCGCATCCGCCGACCGGCTCCATCCGGGGCGACAGAGGGGCGGCACGTGGCCCCATAACCACGGCCGTAGCTCGTCGCCATCGTCGTTAGGTCCTCCATGGTCAGCCCGACGGAAAGCCCCGCGGGATATGCTCTTATAAAGTGTCGTCCCGCGTCGGCTTCGAACCCACGCATTGTCATGGTAGTTCGCTATCTTAACCACTACGCTATCTGTGCAGTCGATTCAATCATATATTTAATGTTATGTGGATATAGAGACCGAATGTAAAGTTCAACTTAATCAGTAATTACATTGTTCGTGAATCTATTCATAAAGATGAATTTTACAAATATATACAAAAGAACTATATCAAAATGTGTAATAAATATTGAATATTGCTATGTATTTTTTAAGGCCGTCTTTTCATTTACATTAATGAATGGGGAAATAATTAGGGTTGAGGGTTTCGAGTGTGTGTGTGGCAAATTACAAGGCTTGCTTTGAGCTAACTCGTAGTAGGGATCTGTGTTAGCTCATCAAATTGATTATTTTATTTTAAGAATTCAAAACAGTTTTAAAAATCTTTTTTAATGTTTTTGAAGTTATACTTCTTTTTGCGCGTTAGGCGATAATAGGGAATATGCATGATTTTTTTAAATTTTATTAAACGTTTCTACTAGTTTTTACATTACTAGAAATAAATATAACACATCCAAAATATAAACCATTACGCTAAAAAAAAAATTAAAAATCGCTATCATTTTTGGGCGATGAAAACGCGGCTACTTCGGCGCGCATATTCTGTGACATCAGAGTACTCGTACAAGTTGCTAGGGCTGTCAACTAGGGCTATTGATATTTTAAAAAATATCGTTTTCAATATATCGATATTTTACAATGTATCAATATCGGGGTTCGATATGTCGGCAAAAAATATCGATTTGTTATTATTATTACGATTATTAAATATATTGTATCATATTTACCTTGCAGCTTTACATTAATTTTTTTTTTGGTCTTAGTTCTATTTTATACTGCGTATACGCAGTTGTGGTGTGAGTGAAAATGAGCATTTATATATATAGACTATATTAAAAAGACATTAACAAAACTTTTCAAAATAAAGTTGATATAAATTGGCGGGATCGCCAAGGCCCTCGTTTATAAATATTTTTTGAAGTGTGAAAAATAAAAAGAAAATATTTTTTTCTGCAAGTACACAGGTATGAACGCATTACATATGCGTTCAAAAATAATAAAAAAAAATTGTTCCATTGCAATTTCTGATCTTAATACTTAGTGAGCAACTAAAGTGCACCACCACGTTGATGACCCACCAGTCGCCATTGGTAACAATACAAAATAATCACTAGAAATATACAAACAACAACTTGATATAAGAAGGAGGGCTATTGATAAAATATCGATATGTGGAAATATCGATATTATTATTTAAAAATGTCGATACTTAATACGAAACTTTTTTTGGACGATATATCGATACTAAAAAGTAAGTATCGAGGGTCGATATTTATTTGAATAAAATTTTTTTCTTGTAAAGTATTTATTCTACGAAATAGCCGTAAACTTAATCTACTGTAAAAAAAACTCGGCACGGCAACCCCGCACTGAACGAAGTTAAAGTGGTCATGGGGAAAATATCGAAACATCGATATTTTTTTTCGTATTGATCGATCGATCGATCGATATTGATATATTTAAAAATATCGATATATCGAAGAACTATATTTTTTTAAAATATCGGCAGCCCTAATCAGAAGACTCAGGAGAACTATGATGTCACATTTTGAACAACCAATGCGTTGCGTTTTAGAAATTTTACGCGCGAATCTCAGAAAAGGTACTTTTCGTTAATTAAATTTAATTATTAAATAATGACAAAATTAAAAAATAATTGTATAGGTACGTTTTTTAAGCAATAAAAATTGCAAATAAAAATAATTTGTTCATTTTGGAGTTTCGTGCATATTCCCTATTATGATGCTAAATTTGCACGATGCTTTCCCACACCGTCACAAATGTCAACTAGATAATGCGTTATAATAAAAGTTTCAATGTATTAAGTAAATACCTTTATTTTTCTATTATTAGTGTATTTTTTTTACAAACGTAGGATAACGCGAAAGATAGAAGTTTTAGAAAGATTTTTCTTTTGTTACGCCAAAGAAGTATAACTTTATACGGGTGTACTTACGTACAGACACACTTTTTTGTTATTTATTAATACATTTTTTTTGTGGGACTTATTAATACATGAAAATACATTTATGCGAAGTAGAATTTTAATTATATTTTCACCAGTTTCATGCCGTTCAATAATGAATATATGTAAATTTCACCAAAATCTAGGACTCAGTCCAGGTGGCCCGCTCAATTGGCGGTGAAGGGATAATACGGTAGCCGAGAGTCACTTTTCTGTAACTTCGACCGATTCAAATGAAGTATGATCAGACCATAACGTATGAAAATAGAAAAGTATAGTCATGTTTTTATCTTAAGTTAAAAGAGTGGCGGATAACTTAATCAGATTTGAAAGTTAAAATGTAAATAAATATGGTGCGCAGGCAATTAGTGTAAAAGTAATGTTAATTTTATTTATAAAGTACCGTTACCTTCCCAAGATATCTATGTTGTTATCAGTCAGCCGTTAAAGTTGAGAAGTTTATATTTTTCTTGTGATAATGTATTAAGAATATAATTTACTAGACCTTTCTCATGCATGTGGTGAAAGAGTTATCTACTTTTATTGCGTGTGTGTACATTAGCTGTTAGCCACATGGCTTTGACAGCTTGGCCTGAAGCGCCGAGGGTTGTTAACCACCCAGTGGAATGTCTAACGCGGTGTAGTTTATTTATATAAGTACTATTGTAAAGCTTAGTTTATTTAAATGCACTAATCACATTGATTCCAAAAAAAGTTAAATAATAAAAGAAAAGATCTGTAATAGCCTTTTTAATAAGTAAAATTTTTGCCTATAATATAAAACTCTATAGCAAAAAAGAGGGCGCAGTGTCTGTAAATGCTAGAAAATTGGACAAATTCAGCAACAATGGAACATCAAGCGTTTTGCGCAGTGGGTGATTGTAACTATTGAGATAACAAAAGTTTTGATCGATAAATGTTGATATAATTATTATAGCTATGGAACGATGTGGGGGTTTAAATCATATAATAACATTAAATAATTAGCTCAATCTATGCGAAAGAACTGTACAGATAGTATTATTATCATCATCATCTCAGCTTATGTACGTCCCACTGCTGGGCTCGAGCCTGCTCCACAAAAGAAAGCAAATTGACCTACGGTACTACTCTATTCAAACATATTGGTATAATGTTTTATTGCGAATTTACCTTTTATTGTATAGATTTTATATGCATATTATATCCCTTAGTCGCTTTTACGTTATCTATGGATAAAGATGGGGTGGTGAATAGTGTTTTTACTCCATCACCACATGGAAAAATATAATAATAAAAGAAAGAAATCACTTGAAAGTAAGAAATTATTCTTTTCAGGTCACGAGGTTTTTTACGATCGATTGTTATTTGTTATGGGTAATATATATAGGTGCCAGCCGGGCCGTTCCGCAAGGATTCAGTACCAGTGGTCGGCCCAATTGCGACGGGGAAGAAATACGGCAGGTTATGGGGTCACAAGCTACTCTTCAGTCACCCGAGACGGAACGGATGGGGTGCGCCCACGCCATAGTCTTTCAAAAAACGGGTAATATAGGCAATGTCCTTTATAAATTAGGTACTTATGAATACCTAATCAAACTGCTTATTAGTAATATTTCGGATAGCGGTCCCCCACGCACTTCCGATTGGGGTTCTTGTATAAGAATAAAATAAATAGACGACCGGAAAACTTGCACTCATTTTACGAATGTTAAATTGATGTCTGGTACGTAATTATTTTGTATTGTTATTAAGATATAATAAGGGTGCCTTTGTTGATATTCATTTTAATGAAGCTTACTGAAAATCAAAACACTTTTTAGGGTTCCGGGGTAGAAACGAAAAGAAGGGTAAAAACGGGACCCTATTATTAAGACTTTATATTAATAAAGTTTTATTAATCATCACCATCATCATGTCATCTCATACACGTCCCACTGTTGAGCGTAAGCTTTTTCCAGGGGCAAGTTAATCTACTATACCACACCGGTCAGACGTGTTGGCATAAGGTTTAATTTTTAGCTTTTTTTGCATAGATATTATCTGTTAATTATAGTTCCTCAGTTGTCTTTTACGACAGTCACGGGCAAGAGAGGTGGGTGGTGAATTGTATTCCTATTTCGTTATCACACGGAGGCTGGTAACACACACTCGTTATATACCTTTGTTTTAAGACATTGCGGAATATTGGACAAGAAGATTCTCTTAAGTTTGCAAAACGTTGCCCAGCTGAGTTGGATTCATTGCCTGACTTCTTTCTCGAAATTGGATCTACCTAACTGGACTATTTGTCCTAGGTAAACAGAAAATTTTGAATCTACCTAGAAACATTTAGGTGGATTCAAGAATGGTTCAGATTAGCAATTGAACCCGCTAAATGGAGCTGCGATCTTTTAAAGGTTTTTTTGTTTATTTGTATAGAATATCAGGTTTGATTTGGCGGTGGAACGCGTTCGGGAGGAATGCCTATATCACGACACATTTCACCGCCGGCGCGTTGGGCAGCGCAGGCGCGTGTACCTGCGTCTGAACCCGCCCTAGCTGGGGTTGCGGGTAGACGGGCCGAGGATTAGTCTACTATCCGCAGACAGGCCGACCGCTTGAGGGTGACGTCACGGCCGGCAACACTGCAATGTTGCCGGAGCGTCAAAGGGGATAGTAACCGAAAGGGATTAGGCTTAGTGTGTCCAGATTATAATCTACTAAAAAAAAGGTTCGATCATCTAGTTATTAAGTTGAATGTTTTATATTATTTATGACGGCATTGTGAGAATCGACTGAATTTGAATAGATATCAATTCGTAGATTATAGTAAAGGTTATATACAACATAAAATACATCACATTACCGCATATGATGCATACATTACGTATGCATTAATTCCCGTTAATTTATTAATGTAAGCGTTACGAAAATAGTTTGGTGTTTCTAGATCGTTTAAAGTAAATTACTGATTGCTTTTTATTTTTATACTCGTGTTTATTTTGCATTCAAGATACCAGATATTTTATAAAACTTCTAGGTTATGTCGCTATTCTAAAGCAATAAACATAAAAGATTATTTGGATTATTAAATTGTGTTTTCATATTCACAATAGTAACTTTTCAAGTTTGCATACTAAATTGAAACCTTGTTAACATTACTAAAAGATGTGGTGGTAAAAAAATCTCCTACAAATTCGAGTATTTGAAAACTGATTGGATACTACACTACATACACCGATAAAGTAATTAATAATAGCTTTGTATTTTTTTCTATGCTTTTAGTCATATAGACTTTGAAAGAGAAATGGCATACCTTTAACTATTGTAGATACGCATGTTACAATACTATAATAAATTTAGTATATAAAATTTGTCATACTAATTTAGAACAATGAAATTGGAATATCCTTTAACTATTAAAATTGTAGTAGCATTTTTCATCATTTGGAGAGGCAATCTTGCATTTTGGACTTTTCACGCGCATTCGGTAGCCGTTGTAGCTTTAAGTAGTGAAAATCTGCCACATTTCACTTCTTCCAGCGGTAAGAACCTCTTACATACACGGATGGTTTCACCTCAAGCGCACATGTTTATTGATATGAATTTTAAGTATTCAAAAAGGTCAATCACAGAAATTCTTATGACATAATTTCTGTTTATATCGAAAATGTGAATTAATTATCGTACTGTTCTTATCTTAATTTTTATGGTCTACGCCACAGGTTTCACTTCATTAAGAATTTTAAGTAAGTTTTAAGATTGAATGTAATCTTGTGTCATAGGATGCCTTCTGGATTTGTCATGGATTTGTCTAGACTTTTTATTCGACTTGTACGATACATATGTGCATTTATAAGGTTAATGATATTTAAAGGTGTTATTACATCACATATTAATCGAGACAAATATTTCGATAAAATTTAAGCGAATTCTTGCTTTTTTGTTAATCTTAAAAATAGTACTTTGTCTCTTTATTTTTTTTAAAGAAATGTACTCAGATATAAATCTTTTGTGCCAAGGAGGACTTAATATTTTACTTTAAATCAATTCTTTTGAATTGCTATCATTGGTTCGGAATGTGACCGCATTGAGAAGATCCGACAAGAAAGTCAAACATTTTTATACGAATTATTAGATTTAATGTTATGCCCTTCGAATAAAAACATCGTTCCTTGCATTATTTCTGTTTCTTTATATTGGTAATTTTCAAAGTTATTGTCCATTCTTTTTGATTGATATAAATAATATCCAAACTCCGAACAATAACATCAGGATCGCATAGAGAATTGTGGTGTGAATTGTGTCCCAATGGACGAGGCTCGAGCCCAGCTCGAGCCTCGTCCACAATATGAGGGTAATTCATCTACGTTGATCAATTTTATTTTAAGTTTTCCTTCTCTTGCATAGACGATAACATCTATATTTATATCGCTTAGTCGTCTTTTGCGACACTCACGGGTGAGATAGTGAACGGTGAATTGTATTCTACCTCCATCACCATAAGAGTAGCGGATCCAAATTAATTTCAGACTGCGAACAACAATTTGTGAATAGCATAGATTATTGGGTTTTTTTTTTTGGGGTGAGTTACGGTCGGCGCACTCCTCGCACCACTCCGTCCGGGGCGACAGTGGGGTGTAAGCACGCACACCCGTAAGCCACCCGTGACACGTCGCCTTCGTCGTTGGACCGACCACCGGAGCAGGACCAACGTCCCCCCCTCGGGGAGGACGTCGGTCTTTCCTCACGCGGTCGGCCTCTCGGCGAGTGACGGACTAATTCCTCGGTCACGTCACCCGCGGCCCATAAATTATTGTCCTGCGTGGGAGTCGAACCTACGTCACTGGTACAATTAGGTTGGTATCGCAACCCTTAATACATCTGTGCAGTGGATATATTAATGTATTAAGTTTAATATCAGTAGATGGCTTGCATAGGGTAAGGCACTCACACCTTTACTCAGTAGACTTGTATAAGATTCAGTAAAATAAAGCACTGTGCTGGTGTCTGGTGGTAGCTACGAATGCCGACCCTTACGGTACTCGTGGATGTCGTCAAAGTTGGCTTTAAATCGATTTGAGTCAACCCACCTGATGCCGTCATCAATCGATAATTACACTCCCAAGGAAGGTTGACGTCAGGCAGGTGGTCGGTCATAAAATTATTGTCAAAAGTTATGCAATATCTGCTATGAAATAAGAGTACCTATATATTGGAACATTAATGGACACTTCTACTTTCCGTATTGCAGCTTGTCTACGCTTGGGTGCATCTTGTTGTGCACCGCACCGTTGCCAGTGTGGTTTTGTCGTCGACCGGCTCGGGTACCACGGCCTCTCCTGCTTAAAGAGTGCAGGAAGCATTCCTCGCCATGCCAGTCTCAATGATATCCTCCGTCGGGCTTTTACCAGCGCGAACTGTACCGCTGTTTTAGAACCTTGCGGCCTAGTTCGCGCTGATGGTAAGAGGCCCGATGGTATGACATTAATTCCGTGGAAGATGGGTCGACCTTTGGTATGGGATGCAACTTGTGTTGATACCCTAGCGCTGTCACATCTTCCCGGAACTGAAATTGAGGCTGGAGCGGCGGCTGAATCAGCAGAGAACCTCAAAAGGCGCAAATACTGTACTCTAGACAGTGTATACATATTTGAGCCTTTTGGGGTAGAAACTTTGGGACCGTGGGGGCCTGACGCCCATAATATATTTAAAGATTTAAGTAAACGCCTTAATGAAGCGACACGTGACCGGAATGCTGGGCTTTACTTGGCACAGAGGTTAAGCATTGCCATCCAACGTGGCAATGCTGCCAGCATTCTGGGCACGTTACCTACTGGCAGCGGTTTATTTGAATAAGTATTTGTCTTCTATTTTGAGTTTTTAGACCATTTATTACTTGTGTATTAAAGTTCCTTAGTGTTTTAAATAATTATATAGTTTAATAATGAACTATACGTGAATATAATAAACCTATATATTGAGTCAACCCCAAGTAATTGGGATAAGAGCAGAACGTTGATGAAGTTCTTCAAGGGGATTTGAGAATGGTTTAGATTCACAATTGGACCCGGTAGGTGGCGCTGCTGTGTTATTTGAACAAAACAACGTCTGTTGGGTCAGCTAGTAATTTTTATAATTCTTAATCGAGCACCACAAGAACATAATTAATTCTATAGCATTAATAAATAAGCACAGGAACATTAAAATATTTTAATCATCACCTTTTTCGTATCACAGCCGTTTATTAAATTTAATTACATATAAGAATCTTCCAATACCTATATATACTCAATAATTCACTGAAAAAAAAAACAATATATTAAAATATTTCAATCATTACCGTTTTCTTAAGATGAATGCTCATTTAAGGAATTAATTTGTGATATGCAACCGCTAAGGGCCGGCGCTCAATTGATGTAGGGATGGGCGATTTTAGCATCGAATTGTCGTCCAAAGAATCGATTCACAAGAAAATTGAGGTCTGAAGGAGCGATTCCCGATTAATCGATCTATCAATCTTTTCTTTTGGACGTGCTTGTGATGACCTGTTTTTTTTAGGACACCTGGAGAGTAAATATGTGATGAGCTTTTTTTTTTAGGAAATCTGAAAGTGGTATTAGTCTTATAGTATAAAACATTTATCATACTTAGTATCGAGTGGGCAGCAAAAATCGAACGACAATTCTCTAGGGTAAAGTATTTATTCACCGAATCGATCCAGTGCTTCGTATCGATTTATACAATCGATCTTTTGGGCCTGAAAAATCGATTCTTCGATTAATTGATCCCAGATCACCATCCCTAATTTGCTGGGGTGGCGCGGGATGACACGGTAAAATATTATCAGAACAGCAAGGGACGTTTCGGCATACCAAAGCAGCCCGTCAACTATATCTTATATTATTTATACTAACAAAAGTCGTCGAAGATATCAATACCATTGTATATTTTCAAGAGGTAACCACTTCCTCAAAGCCTAGTGCAAAAACGCAGATAATTGCTGCGGGGTGTCAATGACGAAATGAAAAAACTGGCTAAATGCTAGTTGGAGTCGCACACGTATGGTTCCGTACCATTATCTATAAAAATCGCGTTTATTGTATGGGATACCCCCTTAAATATTTATTTTGATTTGTTTTTAGTATTTGTTGTTATAGCGGCAACAGAAATATATAATTTGTAAAAATGTCGACTGTCTAGCTATCGCGGTTCTCGAGATACAGCCTGATGACAGACAGACGGACGGGCAGACAGCGAAGTCTTAGTAACAGGGTCCCGTTTTTACCCTTTGGGTACGCAACCCTAAAAATAGGCTTGTGTGGTCAAGCGAACACATTGGTGCTACAGCAGATATAATTTATGTCGTGTGTGAATGGTTGGGGAGGAGCTTATCTGGCATTCTTTCCAAGTTAGGCAATGCCTCAGTTAGGCTGGATTTTTGGCTTTTCCACCCTTAAGGTGGTAAAATAAAAGAAAAAATTATAATATGTCAACTTACATGCAGTCGAGTCTTATAAGCTAATATTGATTAAGTATTGCCTTAAAGAATTGTGAAATCGTGGCCTACAACGTCCATCTTAGCATTGTGTTTGAATAAGCAATTGTCCTAATCACTTCTCTGTTTAATGCCAAGGTCAATATTAGACAATTTAAAAGCATTACTTATTAAAATATTTTATATGGCAATAGTCTCTTTGTATAGAAGAGAAGTTGACGGTCATAATAATAATCAACTGCTTAGTTATAGCTTATTAACTATAATTTTGACTGATCAAATTTTAATGTCATCATAGATTAAGCAACATTCAGTTGTTCTATGCATGTATACATATTGTAAATTAGATATACCTATATATATATATATATATATATCTGCTTTATATATGAATTTATTGTGTACGTGTGTATGTCACTGAACTCCTCCTAAACGGCTGGACCGATGTTGATAAAATAATAAAATTGATGAAAGAATTTTCCTAACATTGTGAGGAGGCCCAAGCACAGCAGTGGGATTTGTTTCGGCTGAGATGATGATGATGATACACATTTATTTTTTTGCATCTCAAATCTCAGTTTTAGCCTCGTCTCACCACATGAGTTGACATGAGCTCCACTCGGCCTCTTTCACAATGGGAGGGAAATTGGCCTACCACCGAGCGGGTCAGACTTGACAAATAATATATCTATACATTTTTGTATATAAAAGAAAATAGATGTTTATTTAATTAACGGTCATAATTTTCTAGAGAAAATTTGTAATATTTATTGCCTGTCATAATCTGTACTTTTATGCCTATAACTTGTACAAAATAACTTCGATGTTTCACATCTGCCAGCCGTCTCGGACAAAGGCTCGCATTTTTTTTTGATTACTGCATTTTGCGTCTGTGTTACAGATAGAAAAGTTGTAAACCCTGCTAAGGTTTCTAAAATCGCATAACTGCATATGGTTTAGGACTATTGAAAATGTCGTTTTATAAAACTTAAAACTCCGATATAACTGCTCTTCCAAGCTCTGACGCACTCAGTTAGAAAATCACAAAATGGTCACCCACCATTAGTAGCAAACTAGCATACCTTCACCAGTTTATATCAAAAGCTCAATTCGCTAAAACATTACTATGTCGCTATTCTGGTTCATCTGGTGTTCTTAAGCTTGTAATTGTAATATTATTTGATTATTTTGGAGAATTTTGAACCTGTTTTTTCGCAATCACTTTCACAAGTTCGAAACGACATCTTTTCGAAATCTCTCATTTTATATAAAAGATTTACAATGTTATATATATATGTTAATATAATGTTTCTTGTTGATATTTCTAATGCTAGTTGCTGTTTGTGATTTGAATCGTCAAATTTTCTTTAATGAATATGATGTAATAATTGTCTCATTTGCGATTGCCATTCAACTTTTGCATGATTGTAAAATAGTCTATAGGCAATTCGTACCCATTTCTAACAATGAGAAAAATGAATATTTTTGGAAACATCAATAAGTATGTGGACGAAAATGATAAGAATGCTTCGGACCAACTATAATTTATTGTTTTTAACTTATCTTCGTCTTAATTTCGTTGATGTGTGTGTGTGTTCGTGTTCGTTGATGTGACACTCGCAAGTTTTTTTCGTTGATGTTTTCCATTGTGAACTTGCTAAATCATGATTTCTTATTTCCCTTTCATTTATTATTTTTTCATTTATATAGATTAAGTCTAGGCAAATAAATTTTGTGCTGTTTCCTAGTTGGAATCATAATTGTTCCAGTTGTGAGATGGTTTTCTTCATACTATCGTGGTATTAAGTAGTAGAGTTGTAATATATTTGCAATGATGTTGTAGTTTAGTTATAGTATGATATTTGCTAAACAAAGACAATGTTCGAGTCAAAAACCAGCCTCTAGGTCCTAGCCTAAACCCTAGTATAAGTTGCCACCGCTGATATTATGGATGTGCAAATTTCAGGCTGGAATACTAAAATATATGTAGTATCTGTCTCGTGACGGAATAAGAATACAATTCACTACTCCCTATCTTGCCTGTGGATGTCGTAAAACCCCACTGAGAGATATTATTTTCATGCAAGAGAAGGAAAACTCGAAATAGAACACTATACCAACCTGGTTGATAAGCTTGGTATAGTAAGGCCAATGTTTCCTATTGTAGAGGAAGCTTAAGTCCAGCAGGGGAACGCAAGACAACACACTCGAAATAAAACCTAATACCAAGTCGTCTGACCAACTTGTTATAGTAGGTCAATAATCTCTCTTACTATGGAGGAGGCTCGAGCCTAGCTGTGCGACGTATATGACCCAAGATATTCGAAAAATGGATGTTATAGACATCATAATTAAAAAAACGTTTTAGACGTAAAAGCATGTGACATAATAAAATGACTTCTTAATAATGAGAATCTTTAAAATAGCTTGATGGCATTATTACCTAATTGTTGTGAAGCTGTAGTGGTCATACGAGTGGTCAGGTGGCCCAAATCTGGATCACAATATTTATTGTGTGTCAAGTGCTGGCTGGTACTTTGTTGCATAATAATACTGACGACATATGGGCACGAAACTGATTCACCAGTTACGTTATTTTTACAAAGTGTCTGCCATAATAGCCAGATACTTTGTATGTAATAATTTATTATTGTGTCTTCGTGGTGTGTCATTTATTATGTTTTTACACATTTATAAAATAAGTAGAAAGAAAATCGTAAATCAAAGTTTAGACGAGAATAATTTGGACGTCGGTGGATGGGAGGGTACCCCCAATAGGGGGTATTCCGTCGGGCCGACCACTGATGTCAAGTAACCCTGCTCCGGTGGTCGGCCCAACGACGAAGGCGACGTGGTTTTCGGGTGAGTTGCGGGAGTTGCGTGCTTAAGCCCCTCTGTCGCCCCGGACGGAGTGGTGCGGAGGCGCGCCGACCGCAGTCCATACACAAAAAAAAAAAAGTAAGACGAGAATAATTAATAAATGTATATAAAAAAAGGACATCCAAGTAAATGTATAAAACGATAACATAAAGGTTTTTATTACTTTTTAAATACGTCTATGGCGTAAACTAAAAAAAATGAGTCCAATGCATTTATATTATATAGTTTTTATTATAAACAAAATAGAGAGACTAACGAAATATACTATACATATTATTCATCGTAAAATCAACAAAACACACTTAAAAATCTTTATATTTCTGGCATTAATGCGTTCGAAAAAATATTATAATAAACTTAAATTATATTAATTTTAGAAGAAATTTATTTTTGAGTATAGCCAATAACTAGCAAAATACGTATTATGAAATAAGCGTATATATCAACCCCAATAGTATAGGATCCCGCTATAAAACGACCTTCACCGAGATGTTTATTTGATGAAACTTATTTTTTATTTAATTTAATATGTCAATAAATATATTGCATATGGGTTCTCTAACAAATTTTAGTATTAATTAACAATAAAAAAAAAATTTTTTTTGAACTTTTCACCGGTATGATTATTAGACACATTCTATACCAATTGAAAGTATGAAGCCCATAGAATATGCAAACGTTAGATTGCCTATTCTTTTCCGGTCACAACTCTCGGGTAGCCAGGTATAAACAGATAAATCAATACTAGCATTTTGCACCGGTCTGATCGACGTTTGCATATTCTATGGGCTACATACTTTCGATTGGTATAGAATTTGTCTAATAATCAAACCGGTGCAATGTATAAAAAAAATAATAATTATTAATTAATCACACTTTGGACTAAAATTTGTTAGGCAACCCATATGCAATATATTTATTGACATATTAAATTAAATAAAAAATAAGTTTCATCAAATAAACATCTCGGTGAAGGTCGTTGTATAGCGGGCTTTTAGACCACAAGTAATTGGGATAGGATCAGGGTGACTATAGATACAGAATGCCAGTAAAGCATAGTGATTATTATTATTATATCGTTATCTTTCTTATGAGGAAGCCTATATCCAAAAAATAAACGTTCGTAGACCAATAATGGCGAAAATACATTTGAGAAAACAGTTAAACATGAAGAATAATTTAAAGTGTACGATTGAGTGCTAAAATTGGAAAGATATTTGGCGATGGCAATTGTTAATAAGTTGCCCATGATTAGGATATTCATTAACTAAGCTAAGAACGATATTATGATTTACTACATAGATTAGTTATTCTTATAACGACTTGTTTTATAAACAGACATATAAAAAGCAACCAGTTTCGAACTTGTGACATTAAATTATGATAACAACTCGAGAAGACATTTCTTATGAGATAATTTGTCGGATGACGTTAAGTTAAAACAAGTTTTAAATACGTGGAGATTTTAACATTTCGACGACCAGGGAGAGTGTCAGTATGAATGAGCTCATTTCTAATTGTATTTGTGTTTTTTTAATGAATTATAATTGATAAATTCCTTGCTGCTCCATTCCTTTTATATGTATATCATATGAGACAAATAAGAGATATACAGTAAATAATAACACAATAGATGGTACGGGAAACTTAAGAGAATCTTCTCGTCCAACATACCAGTATGTGTTATCAGTGATGACTTACGGCACGGAAACGTGGTCCCTAAATGTAGGCCTCATAACAAGGCTCAAAGTCGCTCAGCGTGCTATGGAACCAGGTTAGGAATCACGTAAAAACTTTTAAATAATTTCAGTTGTTTAGTAAGCGTATGGCCTGGTTAAAATTTTGATTCAATTATCGTGCTATTTACGGCGGAAGCTCAGCTGCAACACATTGCCTACAAATTTTTATGGAATTTTGTGACTGCACAGATGGCGTGGTAGCTAAAATATCGACCTACTGTGCCAGCGTCGTGAGTTTGATTCCGAGGTAGCACAATACGTTGTACAGTCCAAAATTATTTAATTCAATTTCCTTCCTATTTTGGAGGAGGCTCGAGCCCAACCGTGGGACGTGTATGAACTGAGATGACACAAAAATAATAATGATCATTTTCAACTCCTGCTGATATCAGCGAACGCTTCCATTTGGAAGTTCTATGGACACGTTCTGGCCAATATATACCTTGCGCAATCTGCGTATGGCCCTTTTCTCCCATGGTTCTCTGTGATCTGAATAAGAGCAATCAAAAGTTTATTAGACAGTGTAGCAATTATTATTTGAAACTAGCAATCCGCCCTCGCTTCGCTTCGGTTTCAGTCATCTTGCTCCCGCATTTTAAATCTCCAATATCTTCTAAATAGGGATACGGTATCGAATAGTTAGAATCAATAAAATACTCATGAGTAGTATCAAAGCATCGAATACAAAAGTATCGGTATCGAAAAGTACTGGATACCAAGAAATATCGATACTTTTTTGTGTCCTTACTTCTAATATGTTACAATATGCAACTGTAGTCCATGAGATCTCGGGTTCGATTCCCGGACCGGATAAAATTTTATAGGGTGTTGAGAGGACAAATATTATTTGTGTAAATAAAACTATTTCCTAAAATTTCTTGATAATGCGAACATTTAAAACAAGTTCTGAAATGTGAGGTGTGTCTATATCGTCTACTAAGCTACTAGGCATTAACTTAGATGAATAGTGTTATTACAACATCAAACTTAGTATACAGTCAATAAAAACTAAGAACCTTAACCCAAATGTGAGTGAAGCTGATTTAATATTTGGTTGCCTATTATTAAGTTGTGAAAATGTATGTTTGGTTTATTATATTAAAGATCTGGGTCAAGCGCATCGTTTGTGGAATCATCGACATTGATCTCAGGTGACGATTTTATAATCAATTTTATTTAACCGATTGAATGGTTAGTATCACCTTTTTTCAAACGATTTGTTCGAACAAGAGATTAAAAGAAGGGGTTGTAAATTTTGTACATATTTATCAGCAGTTCAAATTCATATTCAAATCATTTATTACGGGTAAACCTCGCGGGGGTACTTAAATGATGTAATTTTTTTTATATTTTACTCTTTAAATTACCACCAGATCGAAATTGAAAACACCCGTCAAAAAATTTTGTGAGTTTGTCTATTTCTTATTTATTTACTAATTTCTTTTAAATAAAATTACCACAACATGCTTATTTTGCTCCAGTTTGATGCCCTTCGAACCATGATATATTTGATGTCCTTCGAACATGATACAATTTTCAAATAATCCTCTAAAGATTGTGGCTGGACCAGATCCCGTAAGTAGCGGCAGCAGTAAACGAAGTTAGTTGCCAACTATATGGTAAAGGCGCGAATTTATGTTCCGGTAGTTCTAAAACAACTTATACTGGGTCAAGAGTGAGGTGGGTCTGTAGGTTTTTAGAAGAGCTTTGTCATCGTTCTTGAAGAACAGCACCACCACATTCTTGGTTCACAACTCTGGAACGTTGTCACCAACTACAATAATATTAATTAACTTTGGAAGGGCTTTAAGACCGGCTTGCTGCTTGCCTTTGAAAGCTCTGCCGTAATTTAGTAATTTTTAGTTGTGTGAGAGCGATTCCAATTTCGTGCAAGTTGATGTCCAGGATTTCCTGCGCATAGTGCCGTGTTAGCTTAGATCTGGGGTTTTGGACCAAGTCGTTAACAGGGTTTTGGGGTAATTCATATAACTTCCTATATAACCTTTCGACCACTCCCAAGATCTTAGTCGGAGATGAAATGACAATGCCATCAATGTCTTCAGTGGCTCTGCCTAATAAAAATTCATGTGCGAATGATGAAATCATAGTAGCTTGAAATTCTGTAAGTTACTGGTCACCTTCCCCATTTGATCAAATGATAATAACTGTGTATATTAAATTGGCGTAATCTGCTTGGCGCCATTTAAATAACATTCACGAGGTAAATAATAAAGGGTTTTCTTTAAAAAAATGTAAGTTATATAAACGTTTGTCATAAGCCTGTGTTAATGATTTTAAGTTAACTATATAGATCAGAGATATAATTATATGATTATGTAAGTGAAAGCGTGTTATGTTAAGTCACAGACGTAATTTTAATGTAGCGATTCCGTCAACCGGTTGACCGCCAACGAAAGTGGTTCGGTACGTTCGCATTGAACTATGATTTTTTTGATGATGATGCTGTTTTTATAATAAAGAATGCAGTTATTATGTCTTCACATTGAAATATGGTTATATAATCCCATTATGATTTTTGTAACTATTTTGCTATACATTTTTTTTAGGGTGGGCTACGGTCAACTCACCCGCCGCCCGGCTCCATCCGGAGTGACAGAGGGGCGCCGTGCGGCCCCGTAACCCACCCGTGGCACGTCGCCTTCGTCGTTGGGCTGACCACCGGTGCAGAGTAACTTCAGTGGTCAGCCCGACGGAATACTCCTGCGACCGCCGTCGCGCGGTCGGACTATCGGCGGGTGGCGGACTAAATCCCCGGTCCTTGGCTGGGGCGGCATCAGGCGCAGGTAATCGTGCCTGCGCGTCGTCGTGGGTGCTGCGCGCGCGTCCCACTTCCTGATGCTGCCGAGCAGATGCTAGGGAGATCCCTAGCGATGGTCGGCAGCGTCAGGGTAGCACCGATGATTGCAACGAGTTCACGAACTATTTTGCTATACCTACCTATTATTCATCACAGCTCGTATTCGTCTCACTGCTGTGAGTGAGACGAATACTTCTTACAAAATGGTGGAGAGATTAACTTACCATATCACGCTGGTAGGGTATAGATATTATCTGCATATCATATCCATTAATCATTTCTTATAACACTCAAGGACAAGAAAGAGGCTGGTGAATTGTATGCTTATTCTGTTACCACACCGCAAATTATATTGTGTAAAGCATTGTCTTGCGTGGGAATCGAACTCATGGCACTGGAACGGTATACCGGACTATTAACCACTGTGCCATCTGTGCAGTCGTATTATTATTAAAGATTTTTCAGATAACACAAAAAAAAGAAAAAAAAAAAAGATAACATTCTTTTTAGTAATTAAGACGAATAATTAATAAAATTAACTTTTATTAATATCTTATATGAAAGAACTAAGCAAATTGAATTATTTTTATGAATTAATAAGTTTCATTTTCTAATTCAATTACCTATGATGGCACGACTGACTTATTAGTCTTGATATACAGACGTTGATGTGTGGCAATTGTCTCTAAAGTCTAGGGTTCGATTTCTAACTTGGATGTCATTGAGCATGTTGTTAATAGATTATCAGAAGTGTAGAGTTTAAAAGTGAGTGCATTAGATAAATATCTATTTAAATTTATGTAGCAAGACCACACTATCGATAGTCTTCTATCTACAGCGGCGGATATGTTCAGTCGGAGTAGCACAACATTCTAGTAGAAAATCAAGGTATACCAGATTTTAAATAATATAATTATAATGTAAATAAAAAAATTAAAGCAAATATGCGGGCATAAACAAAATCTCTAAAAAAATGTAATACGTCAATTTATGGTGGCGGCTATCTGTAATTTGAATTTTCCCATAGTATTCTACAAGCCCTTTCATTTGATACCTATATTCAGGGAATTATGAGAAAATATATGATCTGCCATCTTGTGGCGACGGCCATCTTGGGCCGAGTTTCATCAAACATAGCTAAGAATACCAGTGACTAATTCACCTTTCAAATAAAAATAAAATCAAAATAGATGCATCCGTGCGGGAGCTATGATGCCACATACAGACATACATGATGAGCACGCGCACGCCCACGCACGCTCGCAAGCAGACAGGCACACATGTACACACCCACATAAACACAGACTCTTCAAACTTACACCCCGTCGTTATTGCTTCGGAGATTTAAACCACATATCGCGCTAGTGATTCGATATGACGTTTGATTTTAAAATTTCTATAAACTCTAAGGAAATGCTAATGTGAAAGAAATTATCTCTCTTGTCAATGTTGTCGATACTTTCTACTTAGAAAGTGTTATGATGATACGCACATTTCTGCAATAACTTTGTGTAAAGGCCGTCAGATCATATTAATGTACCTGCTGTATTATGTTATTTAATCATTGACGAAAGTCTAGTATCATTATAATTTCCATACTGATTATGGAATTTTTTTTTGATAGACATTCAAGTTGTCCGTCTCGTGACGGAATAAGAATACAGTTCACCTCCCCCTCTTTTACCCGTGGGTGTCGTAAAAGATAACTAAGGGATATGATGCGCAGATAATTTTTATGCAGAAGAAGGAAAAAGCTCGTCAATTCTCCCAGATTTACATTAGAGAAATTGAATTTACTGTACCATGCCATGGTCAGATAGGTTGGTATAGGGTTTTATTTCGAGTTGTACTTCTCTTTTACGACACCCACGGGTGGGAGTGGTAATATTTCTTTGGGTTTTCCTTCTTTATTTAAATCCCTTAAGTGTTCCTA
This sequence comes from Lymantria dispar, assembly GCA_032191425.1. NCBI lineage: Eukaryota > Metazoa > Arthropoda > Insecta > Lepidoptera > Erebidae > Lymantria > Lymantria dispar. Next base: position 30,421,783 of record CM063449.1, on the reverse strand, counting down.
AGCCCGCAAAATAGCAATAATACTTCTTTAATATTATTATATATTTTTGCTAAGTACTGTTAAATAAATGCTAATTATTGCATTGCCATTGGGTACATAGATGTCACAAGTATTTGTAAAAATATTCTACTAATATTGTGACAAATGTTATTCAAGATTATCAAACCTAATGCAACTATTGCATGACATTAAAACAAGGCCAATGTCATGTATATTAGATGGTGAAGGCGCCGGATATTCATAAAGACTCGCGGCCTTGGTATTGTGGATAACTGTATGCCAATTACACGATTTTAATTTCGAGTAAAGTTGTTTTTCTTATCATGTCTTCCAGGAAAATATCCCTATGTAAAATGAGTCACTATTTTTTGTATGGAAGTCGTAAAAACCATTTGTGAGGTTAGCAGGAGAATGGGGAATGAGGCACTTATAGCTTGCGATGGCCTGCTACTATTCTTTGCATCAAGTCCCTGCCAGGAAAGAGCGTTGCTGATTGTCCTGGGCTTGTCTTAGTCTGTTTAATGATTATCATGTGCATAATTGCACATGGGTGAAGACACACAGGAGTGAAGACACATCGTATTCTTAGCTAGTGCTCACGTTCATTTATTTTTGCGCAAATGAGCAGGGATTATTGCGAGGGGATATCCGTGTGCTAACGGATTAGGAATACAATTCACCGCCTTTTCTTACCCGTAAATAAAACCCTATACCAACACCTTTCACCAACGTGGTATAGTAGGTCAATTTTCCTCCTATAGTGAAGGAGCCCGAGCCCAATAGTAGTATGATGATAATGAAAGACTGCTATAGAAGTTTGATTAATTAGCTTTCTTAAACTCATTAGGTTTTATTGGCTTTCAAAGTGTATACAATTGAAATGTTATAATTATTACAAAATGTAAAAGGTATTGCCTATAGATGAAGTAATTGGAGCAGTATAAATTTATTGCCCATAGAAGTATGGTTATTACAAATGCATAAAATGACATTAATTATAATCTTAGGTAATACACCATGTCTAATACCAACGTGAAGTTTATTATGCAGCAATTTGTCAAAATAGTATAGTCATTTTTAAAAGCTTACGGGCCAACTGCCACCCCGTCTTATCATATAGGGCTACATAAGGACTGGGGGAGGCTAGATAAGGGCGCCGGCTGGGTGGCCCACTGGCCATGACTTCGGTAAAACTCTCTGATTCATCTTCTAATCCAGATATATCCTACAAACAAAAATCATCACTTCGACGAAGAAAACTCTAACAATAATATCAATCTATCTGAATAATGCGTTTACCCTAAACAATGAACTTCAGAGTAAATTGTCAAGCAATCCATGAAATTCGTAAAAAAACAAAAATATAGTGATAATATTTCAGATAAATCATCATCATCCTCATCGTAATCGTATCCTAATTACTCGGGGTCCACGCAATATATACTCTTGTTCAAAGTCTTGGTAATAGACTTGTTACAGGCCGTCTGCCTGACGTCAACCATACTTGGGAATGAAATACATTCCCGTTGAACAGATGGCATATAGACACAACTTATATGACAACTTAAAGCAATTGGATGGATCATTTGACAAACTGTTCTAAAGCCTATTAGCTTATATGTTAAGGACTCTGATCGTACATCGTACAAGGGCTAGTTCCGCTCTTAATGTGGAATAAACTTAGCATAGAAACAATTCCGCCGAGAGCTCGGGGAGGACGTCGGTCGATGGGAGAGTACTCCTCAGGGCGTATTCCGTCGGGCCGATCACTAATGACAAGTAACCCTGCTCCGGTGGTCGGTCCAACGACGAAGGCGACGTGATGTTCAGGTGGGTTGCGGGTGTGCGTGCTTACGCCCCTCTGTCGCCACGGACAGAGTGGTGCGAGGAGTGCGCCGACCGCAACCCATCCCCCCCAAAAAAAAGCATAGAAATGATGTTCAACCATTTATAAGAAAATAGGTGTGATATTATACGAGTCGTATAGTAACAAAAGCAGCAATCTGCCCAATTTGTCAAAAGATGATTTTGATTAGGGTCACTTATGTTTAAAACTGCACTTAATTTCCTCTTTGGTGTCAAAGTCTGTAATATATTGTTAAAAATACAATTAAAATATCAGTTCAGTTTCAGATCCGGCAATCTATTGCCGATATTGATTGCTAAAATTAATTTAATGTTCAGATTGATTTAATTATAAATAACTCATACACCACTTACATTAGGCGCTTTATGAGAACTAAAATAGTAATTACTCAAAAACTAAATGAAATCACTCGTCTTTCGAGATCACAGAAATATTACTTTCCCTGCAAGACTCGAATACATGTATATTCTGTATCGCAGGTCACAGTTTAAGCCACTATATCATCTCCGCATTAAATGCGCTAGCTCTTTAGTCCGTACTATATTTAGTTAGACTATATACTCAGGCCGTTGCTACGATATAAAGATGTCCTTCTTTGCTTTGAACAGGAAGTGCAATGAATTGTCTACAAGACCGTCTTGCTATTGCGCCTGCGCATTGTAATTGTCCTATTTATGTTAAAGTACTTTTATAATGTAAATTTCACGTGACCATACGTTTTATTCCTGTGGTGATGGAGTAAGAATACAATTCATCACCCTCTTTCTTACCCGTGGGTGTCGTAACAGACGAGAAAGGGATATAATACGCAGATGCCAGAGCTATGCAAGAGAAAGAAAATTCTACATAAAAGCCACCACGCCACACAATGCCTCCACGTTTGACCAGCGCGATATAGTAGGTCAACTTGCCTCCTATTGTGGAGAAGGTCTGAGCCCAAAGGTGGGATTTATGTGGGCCAAAATGAGGTACTTCCCATTTTGAATGGGACAGTTGGTGGGAATAACAGGTTGTTTAAAGTTGTCCGTCCATTGTCTCTAGCTATACTAAAATATACTGTTTTTGCAAGTAGAGCGTAAATGATCATTTGCATTGCATATACTATTAGAAAATTGTTCAGGGTTTTTTTAGGTTTTCAGTCCACGCTATCTCTGCAAATTTTTCCATATGTACTTGTTATTTTTTTAATTTTAATTTCATGGTACCTATTTCTGCAAGTGTCCGGTTCTTACACAAAAAAAACGAGATAGTTATTCAAGTGTCTCGTTTGATTTAAAAAAATACGGTGCTTATAAATTTGTAATAATAAATCTTTGCTAAAGAAAGTGTTAATCTGTAATTATTTAATTAAAATAAACGCTTAAAGATAATTTCAATAGCGTAATTATCGCTCTACTAAAACAAAATAGATTGAGTGAAACAATTAATAAGTTTCTTCTTATTTTTTTCTTGGCAACCAGTTACTAATACGAGCCGTTTTTGCCAGTGTCGAGTTATAGTTCTTTTTGTAAATTATTAGTTACTTCAAGTTAGTTATTGTCCATCAGTAAGTCAAATTGTCGCTTTCAACAGTGTTATGGCCACTGTAACAGTATTTCCTGAGATTTTAGGTGGCAACAAAAACGAATATAAACCACTTTATATCATATTCCCAACACCCCAGCAGTTCGTTCGCCATATATGACATAAAATGCACTCAAAATTAAAACACTAAGATATTGAATAAAATTCAAGACCACCACGATACTTCCACATTCCCGCCAAAAAGTCGGATAATAAGTTTACAACTATTTATGGCAACCAAAGGACAAAAGAGAGAACTTGATATGAATTATATTATCTGATCCTAGCGAAACGCATACTCCGTGCCAAGCCATAACAAAAAAAGTAAAGAAAAAACCAAAACAGATTAAATAAGGCACTCGAGCCGGTGCGTCTGTTACGAACAATCGCATCGGAAATGCATTGTGTAATCGAGTAATCGAGGTAATAGCTATATCGATTATTGGAATCGGCGTTCCGTTACGCTTTGGTATTTGTCCCTTATAAAACTTATGACGAAGAAAAAACTAAAAAGCATATTGTTTTATTATCAAAAAATCATCTTATTACAAACTTATCAGATTGATGACTGTAATGACGAAACTATTTAAACTATTGATATACTGCTTTTAAATGCCGACCTGACGCTGCCGGCCATCGCTAGGGCGATGGTCGACAGCGTCGGGAATTGGGACGCGGTCGCAGCCTTCTGCGAGATAGTGATCTCGCAGAAGGAGGCGGCGGATCGCTTACGCGAGGAGCGCAGCCTCGATGAGGAGATCCGCCGCCGGCGAATGGGGCGGCGCAGGCGCAACTACCTGCGCCTCATGCCGCCCTAGCCGAGGCCGCGGGTGACGTGACCGGGGATTAGTCCGTCACCCGCCGAGAGGCCGACCGCGTGAGGAAAGACCGACGTCCTCCCCGAGGGGGGGACGTCGGTCGATGGGAGGGTACCCCAAGTACGGGGTATTCTGTCGGGCCGACCACTGACGACAAGTTAACTCTGCTCCGGTGGTCGGCCCAACGACGAAGGCGACGTGGTTTTCGGGTGGGTTGCGGGCGTTGCGTGCTTAAGCCCCTCTGTCAACCGGGACGGAGTGGTGCGGAGGCGCGCCGACCGCAGCCCACCCACAAAAAAAAAAAAATATACAGCTTTTAAAAGAATTAAGCCTAGTTTTTTAAATCTTAAATTGGTAGTGTGATACAGGTAAAATTATTTTTGATTGAAATAATATAGCATATAGCAACATTTCACTCATCTGTGCTAATTGTCAAGATGACTCCGAACCGGCCGGATGCGTTTGCGTCCCGGGTAAGTTTATTAATTGATTTACTGATATTTCTGTGCGAGATTGGTGGTGATAGGCTTTATATACATTTGATAACTCATAAGCAATACCATTGAGTAGTTTTTGTTTAACTAAATCGCGTAACAGCAATTTTATAAGCTTTGATATTTGTATGTGCTACGGGTATCCCGTTGCCCATTGGTGGATAAAGCAATTCAAATAAACTTCGTCATACCCGTAGTACTTTGCCAATAGCGTTATGGGGTTCACCCATGCCTTTTTGTTTATTTTATTATGAATGTGATGTGTTTTGTTGTTTGTACAGCATGTTTTATTTCTTTTGATGGAGCAAGTTTTATTTGTTTCAGCAGATTTTACAAAGCTGGAAAATCCAAAGACTATTGCCTAAAATGCAATACGCATTTGTGTTTCACCACTGGTGACAATAAAAGGAACTGTTTCTTAGAATATCACACTAAATAAATGATTCCAGCATCAATCAACCTATAGACTTCCATTGTTGGACGTAATACCACAATTGCCATGCTTACCAAGGTAAGCGGGTTGGCGCTCACAGTATGATGTTATTAAACATTTTTCTGTTATTTATCGGCTTTTACGACACCTACGGGTAAAGTAAGGGGTAGTGATACATTGCATCCTTGGCCGTCACCATACGGAAAAATAAATTGTTAATAATTATAATAAACGATTGAATGTAACTAATAAAAAAAACTAGGATGAAATTGTTTTATTCATATCATGGCAATGTCATACCAGTAGTACATGAAAGAGCGTAAGTATTTTTTTTAATAATTGGCAACGTCATACCCGTAGAACATAGGTTTTCGCGAAAACTGTAAATGCAAATATGTTTTTTTATTTTTTTTGACTCCCCATGATAATAATTAAACTGGACAGAATGAAATAGAAATGTATTTAAAAAAAATATATTGCCAATTTAAGGGTTAACACGATGTGGGACAGTAAAGACCTTTAGAAAATATGTGATACGGCAGTAAAATTTTGTGCCGTGCGTCCTGCAACGTGTTAACAGAATTAAGACTTTCCGTGAACAAAAACACTTTCCGGGAATAAAACACAATTCACCACCCCCTTTCTTGCACGTGGGTGTCGAAAAAGATGACTAAGGGGTTATAGTGTACAACATCTAGGCAAGAGAAGGAAAATTCGAAATAAAACCTTGTACCAAACCGTCTGACTAGCGTGGTTTGGTAGGTTAATTTCCCTAAAATAGTAGTGGATGTTCGAACTCAACAGTAGGACGTATATGATCTGTGATGATGGTGATGATGATGAAGATTAGTACTTAGCAAAATTTGATGGAAACTTGGTAGTAATTTTGTATAACTATATAAGAGTTATAAAAACTCAATTTCAATTAGTAGGTACTGATAAAAAAATACTAAAAGGCAAAAAAATATTGAATAGCATATTCAAGGGAGGAATTTAGTAGGCTGAACGGTGGATGCCATCACCTTATCTGTATTGCTATTGACGAAGAAATATGCATTTAATCTATGCACTTCATTGTCTCGGCAAAGGCAACACAATATTAAAAGTACTATTTATATAGAACAATAGAGGCAATTATTTGGAAATTATGTTGCCTTGTAAGATATCAAGCGGCTTATATGCCAATCAGGGATAGTTTTACAAAGCACATTCAAGGTAACTAAATAGCCTCTTACTTATGAATTAAGATGTCGAATGATGCTAAAAAAAAGAGTAAACCTAATAGCAAAAAACTTTAAGTAGTCAATTCAATGGCGATAGGTAGGTAAGTTATTCGCACGCACACCACCTTTTCGTCGCCCCGGACGGAATGAACGCGGTGTGTCCAAAAAAAAAAAAAAAAAAAGACCATAAAAAAATATAACAGAAAGTTTTAAAAAAGAAGTACATATATGTATGTCAATTAAAACTTAAAAAAAAGATGCAAACTAGTTTTTAAGAGCATTTTCTTTGCAATAAAATAAAATAAATACTTTTTTTTAATTCTCAACGGATTTTTTTTTTGGGATAAGTTACAGTCGGCACACTCCTGGCGGTTCAACGGTTGGGCGATATAAAAATATATACTACCACCCCTTCGTGCATTTCTTAAGGCAAGTAAATAAATAAAGTCAGTAAAATTTAAGTAAAATAAAAATAAAATAAAAACAATTATTATGAAATAAAATAAAATTTAAAAAAGATTAAAATATAATAATCGTTTAATCGAAATAAAACCTTATTGAAATTGATCCAACCACAAACAATTGTGTGTTTTAGCATATCAATTTTCCCTTTTATTACGCAAGAAATGCCGCAGTTGTCGAAAAGTTAACCGATTTTGCGATTGAATTAGGTTCCTTCTATTTGAATAGATTATAACTATTCCTGATAAGTACATCTATTATTTGAAACATAGACGCATTATGTTATTATTATAAATATTATCTTGGACATAATTTCAATAAAAAAAAATTATATCGTCTGATAGCACATTTAACTTTAACATTAACTAAAATGATTGATTCCAGTTAAAATTTATAATTACAATTTTAAACGAAAATATAGTTTATTTATAAGAATGATTATATGAATTTTTAGACTAATAATATATACATAATATAAAAATATATTTAAATAAGTCTATGTCAAGGTTTAACGTAATTTTCGTTAAAGTTATATAAATACACTAGCAACCCGCCCTCGCTTCGCTTCGGTTTTAGTCGTTTTACTTGCGTAGTTCCCGTTCCCGTGGAAATACCGGGATAAAATATAGCCTAGTTTACGCCCTGGTATTATAGCTTTCCATTGGTGAAAGAATTTTTGAAATCGGTCCAGCCGTTTTGAAGATTACCCGGAACAAACAGACAGACAGACAGACAAAAATTTTTTAATCTGTATTTTAGGCATAGGTGTCGTGCAAATAACCGTGTGAGCATGAAAAAAGCCTATTATTTTGACATTACAAACAGACACTCCAATTTTATTTATTGGTATAGATTTTATAATAGGATTATTGTAGAACAAAATAAAATTATTTTGTTTAATTAGCTATTATTTTACAATGGCAGAAATCAAATAAATAAGCAATTACCTGATTCACAAAACACCGATGGCACAAAAAACACAAAAATACTCGCATAAATAGTTTCTAAACTATTTAGTTTTCGACACGCACTGATAACACACAATACCAGACAATTCGCATTCGTTTTCAATTTTAATTTCTTCGAATCCATTTTGTTAAAATTAGAACACAAATTGTTATTATTTTTGGTAACACATCACTTTTTTATTATTGCTTATGTTATTAATTTACAAAGTCCAATTCGTATTTACACTATATTTATTATGAGTACCATAATATAACATTGGATATTTTTAATAATTATATTTTAAATTTCCCGCTTAAAAAACGCGGGAAGACGCGCGCAGAGCATGCGCGGTTTGTGTACAATGATCTGTCATATTTTCATAAGCACAGACCTCCCGCTATACAGCCTTCGAATGAGAGTAAATTTAAATGAGTATTAAGATTCGTGATCAATTTTCTGCTCTGCATACCTATATGAAAGTAAGATTCATTGTTTTAGAAATATATTGTTATACATTTTTAACTGTTTTCATACACCTGTTTAGCTTCGCGTACGTAATATTACGCATTGCAACGGCTGTTGTATCTTAAAGGCATAAAATTTAAATAAATTGTGAGAACAGTTTTAAAGGTACTAATTCCAAATAACAATTATATTTTATAAATAAATGACTGCTCATGAGGAGCAAACGAATACTAAACAATAAACCAGAAGTCGGTAATGTTTTAAAGAGAATTATGTAGAGCTTTAATAAATCATGAATATCAAATTTTTCTTCATATGGTGACAGATTAAGAATGTTTCCTCTTCTTATTTTCCCTTGGGAGATGTAAAAATTGGCTGGGTGAATATCAGAAGAATGTGCAGCAGAATAGCTTTATATAGAATATCGTTGATTACCATCTGATCTTTGTAACCCAAGCAGATAATGCTATTTTTAGATTAAATCAGATATCAGGATATTTGAGAGGGCTGATTTTCTATAAAGACTATTGTTACATCGATATTCATAAGTAGACTCGAAGACTTAATACACTCACTGATTTTATACATCTACTACGACATTTTGTACAAATATAAATTAAGAAAGAAAATAAAAAAATCCTTGAAATCAATCGCAACATCATCTATTGGATTCAATTTCCAATCTAGACCACTCTTGATGCTTTCTAAACGCTCGTTAAAATTCATCAAAAACGATCTAAGCCAGTTAGGAGGAAATAACTCACATTCACACGCACAGAAGAATTATGTTATAAAGATGATCACCTTTTTTAAGACCGTCTTTACGATGTTTTCCTTTATTAAATCAAGCGATAGATAACAATTTCAGACTTAATATACACATACATAACTCAAAAAGTTATATTTGTTTGTCGTGACTTTTGTACTTGACAATTCTACATAGCAGTTTATTGCGAAGGAGGCTCCTGGGCGTAGAGGAACTGCGCATTATTTACCATTATATTATAATTCACAGAACTGCCTAAATGTCATATTCAACTTCCATAGCAATATAGAAATATAACTGCAAATCGTTAATGCTTTTATAAAATGTACATAATGTTATAAATTTATGTAATAACTTATATGTCAAGTTCTAGGTGACTTGTTCAACATTTGTTACAGTTATCCTGAGGAATGGCAGTGAAGTTAATTTTATTTAGCGAACAAGTGCAAATATAATTTCAGAACCAAAAACAATGCCCTTCAAAATTCATCAGTCAGCTCCGTCTAGTTAATTAGAATGCTATAGTAAATTTTACAATTTTTAACAGACAAAAATGAGATTGATTTAACAAAATTGTGCGCGTGGTCACGAAATAAGCATTTAATTCACCACTCCCTATCTTGCCCATGGATGTCGTAAAAGACGACTAAGGGATATAATTCGCAAATAACCTCTATGCAAGAGAAGGAAAACTCGAAATGAAACCAACCTGTCTGGCCAGCATGGTATAATACGGTCCATTTCCCTCCTATTGTGGAGGAGGCTCGAGCCCAGTAGCACTAAGTATCTGCCCAGCAGTGGAATGTATATGAGCCGAAATCATGATGAACAAAATTAGTGACTAATTTAATATTATTTAAGTGCGAGTGCTATGAAGGTTTTTTTTTGCGTAACCAAACACAAGGATTCAGTATCGGTAGCTAACTCAAATGGCGATAGATTGGTACAGTGTAGCAGATTATAGAGTTTCGCGCAGTCCTTTTAGACGTCTGGGGCCGTTTGGGCTGGGTGGGTCCGAACCACAGTATCATCCTAAAAAAGGTTCTCTTGACAATTTAGTTTTTAATGAAATTCTTGTGTATATTTCTCCGTGTGGTGACGGCTTACATTACAATGTGAGGCTGCATTTGCCGAGGGAGTTGTAAAAGCCGGCTTAAAGAAGACCAGAAGAGAGTGGAGGGTGTGGCGACTTGGCCGCTCAGTAGGACAATAGCCCGCTTAGATGTTGTTACCTATTGGGCAGTCCGGCTAATGAAGCCTCGATTCGGTGTTCGAACCGTGGAGGCTTTTCGACTGGTGCTGGTATATTAGATGGCAGCACGGGCCCTCTCTTTATGTTCGGGGCAGGCATGGTTGCTTTGGCAAGTATCTGTATAAGATCACGAGGTGGGAGACGTACTCCTCCTGCTGTAATAGCGATTGCGATGAAGATACAGCGCAGCATACGCTCGAGGTCTTTTTAGCCTGGGCCTGTGAAGCGCTATGTCGACCAACGCTAAGATCATGTTAGCTAAGCTCAACATCAGTAACTGGAACGCCGTCGTCGTCTTATGCGAGGCACTTATTTCACAGAGGCAGGAAGTGGTGCGAACGAATGAAATTTATTGTGGGTTCTAAGACACTTAAAAGCATTTCCCGGGACAATCTGAGGGTCAAACCTCTTTGTCATCTATGGAGATTATTGAAGATCGTGGTTTACAGGAGATATAATAATGGGAATGTGTGGTGAGCATTAGTTCCAAAAAAAAGGTTATAACACCAAGCACGGTCGCCAACTCGTCTACCAAGCGTAGCAAGTTTGGCATTTTCCATCTGTGGGGAGGATTATGTCCAAATTAGACATCGACCGTCTAATAATTTATAATGATGATGTTTATTTAGGAACGTTATAGCATTATATGATAAGCGATAAGACTAACGCCAGGATGAAGATGTGATGTTTGGATGGTCGGAACAATGTGGATAATGAAATAAATGATTTCAAAATAACGTTATCAATGTTATGGTAGACTTTAAGCGTTACTTACTTCAAATTAATTAGTTTTCCACGGTCTAATGGACACACTGGAAGTTTATTATAGATTTTTAATTATTAGATAACGTTGAAAACACTTAAATAATTATCTTTACTGACTTGGTGGCTTTCGTATAGCTTAAACATTGGACCGGGAAATGTGTATCCAATATACATATATTACAGGATACATATATAAGCGTTAAGAACGTTTATTTAGCGGTAAGTATCTGTTAATATTTCTCCGTGCGGTGAGTAGGAATACAATTCACCACTCCCTATCTTGCCCGTGGATGTCGTAAACGATAACTAGGGTATATAATATGCACATAAGTTCTGTGCAAGAGAAGAAAACTCAAATTGAAACCGTATACCAACATGTCTGATCGGCATGGTATAGTAGGTCAAATTATCTCCCATTGTGGAGGAGGCCTGAGCCCAACAGTGGGACGTATGTGGGTTGCGATGATGATCTGTTAATGAGTTACTTGTTTTTTTTAAATAGCGCTCTGAACTGAAGAAATGTAATCGTGAAAAAAATAATTAACCCCAATTGCCTGCCTGTATGGTTAAAGGTCATGTTTACGACCAACCCTTATATTGCTTAAAAGTATTGTAAAAGAGAATTAAGAGCTTTAAATCGACACGAGCTAAGTGTAGCTGAGGCCATTGTGTCAACAAATACATTCTCAAGAAGGTAGCTGGTCGTAAAACTACTGGCAATAACTTTTGGAATATGTACGATGGAAGAGGAGTACATACATATTCCTATATATTGCGTCGAACTCAACTAAGAGGTTTGGGCTAAGAGCAGGATGATAATGATGATGAATTAACGGACTCAAATAATACTTTTATTGGGCTGGGCTATGGTTAACGCACCCGTCCTCTGGCTCCGTCCGTGGTGACGAAGGGGGGGCCTGAGACCCCATAACCCACCGTAGCTCGTCGCCTTCATCGTTGGGCCGACTATCGGTACCGAGTTCCTTGACCTCTGTTGGCGGCCAGAAAATAATACTTTGACCCAGAATAATCATTCGTAGCTTGCAAATAAGACTATATTACGTGAGAATTGAAAGAAATTCAGCTGAGATTAAGTTTTTTAACACACTATACTAAGAAAAAAGATATTTTCGATAATTAGTAGCGCAGTTAGAGTACTATATAAATAGGTATATTATCTTAAAATAATTTTAAATTGGGATGAGTTTGTTTTAATTACATGAATTTAGAAATTAATAACTATTATCTACTGAGAAATAACATAGTTTATATTTAAATAGTTTAATAATAATTCATTAATTATATCAGCTCTTGTACATTATATTATCTGCATATAGTGACTACTAAACGTTGGGTAAATAAAAATCATATACAATAGCGATAATACAATTACAAATCATTTTATTAATCCCCTATGGAAAAAGAGGGGTGTTGTAAGTTTGACGTCAATGTCTGTCCGTCTGTGTGTGTGTCCGCGGCATCGTAGCTCTCAAACAGATAGACGGATTTCGATGCGGTTTCTTTTTATTTGAAATCCAGTTTCCTGCCGCGTGCCAGTATATTTAATCGTTAAATGACAATTAATTGATAACTTTGACCTGATTCTGCAACTAGAATGGTTTCCAGAGAACCCAACTCTTCGAAAACTCACAGCAGACCTATCGTATGTTTGGATTTAATAGATTAGATTCAATGGGTATATCATTATCATTATTATTGTAATGTGTGATATTACAATACGATCACGTTGATCTGGTACTGCAACCTAGTGGTTTCCAGAGAACGCAACTCCTCAAAAACTTGCAGAAGACATATTGTGTTTGGATCCAATAAATTAGTTTTAATAAGTAAATTTCTTGCAGGTTATAAGTTTGACGTTATCGTCTGTCTGTCTATGTGTGTGTGTGCGTGTGTCTGTCTGTGGCATGGTAGCTCTTAAACGGATGGACTAATTTTGATGCGGTTTTTCTCTTGAAAGCCAGTTTCCTTGCGGTAGTTTTTAGCTATATTTAGTTAATATCGGTGAAGCGGCGTAAGAGTATGAGCTGCAGCTTCCAAAGTGATGTAAGGCGTATGATTGTTTGATTAGGTTCTTCACGCGTGCCGGTATAGTCGTCAAATAACAGTTAATTAATAATTCCTGTTGAAGAGAACGTGATACTTTTTTGTATTATTTTAGTTTGTGTCGGGGGTTATTCAAAATTTTCATTTTTACTTTTTATAGGTATTTTATTTGTGAAATAAATTAATCAGTTTTCTTGTTTTAGGCATGCGAATCACTTATATGTTGACGTTATTGGTAATTCTACAATATTTGATAATTGAAATCGCAGCGCAAAGACCATGTTCTTGTAGTAGAAATTCACACAATTGCAATAGTGAATGCGATTCCAACTGCGAATGTGGACGGAACAAAGTAAGCAAACCAGCAAATTCAGGAGTGAAAATTTTTGCTTTTCCCTTGTACGTGCTCCCTCCTCCTCCTGTCATAATGCCCCCTCCTATGTTTGTGGCTGCACCACCTTTAATACCACCTTTAGCATATCCTTATGGTTAATTACGAATAAGTTTTACTACCACTAATAGATACATTCGCATGTTCACGGGCGAACAAAAACTATTTCAATAATCTAGTTTTTACTTCCCAAGTCAATTTTTAAAGACAAATAAGATTTTGTTAAATATCGTCGTAGATTTCACAATTGTATTTGAAGTATAATAATGCGCTCATCCTGCACGTCCATGAACGACTTGTAGATGGAATGAAAGCATGTTCGTGGTTGTTAAATAATGGTACTAATTTTAATGTTTTTATCGCGCGCGCGCTTGCCCTCACACACACACACACACACACGCACGCACGCACGCACGCACGCACGCACGCACGTACGCACACACGCACGCACGCACGCACGCACGAACACACACACACACATACATACCTACACTTGCATACACGCAGAAATAAACAATAGCATACTGACACACCTATAGTTATTATTTAATTGCTTAGGGAGGAAGGTGCCGGTGGCTGTCGCACAGTTTATATTAGTTCAGACACCGTCGTTTACTCCATCTTAATATGTACTCAATTTGTTATTATGTAATTTAAATTTAAGATGAAATTATTGTATGCATTTGCTTTAGAACTAAATAAATAAATAAAAAAAAATAATGTACCATCAAATACAAAACTTGTAAAAAGAAGTTAATATTTATTCCATCTGTTTTATAATATAAGCTTCGAGATGTATTGTTTTTCGTTGTTTCATTTCAACTCATATACGTCTCATCTTTGGGCACGAGCCTCCTTCACAACGGGAGAGAAACTCAGTAAGTGAACTTAAACATACAAATCCCACTGTTGGGCTCAGACCGCCTACAGTGAGAGAAAATGATTCACTATACGGCGACGACGGACGTGTTACCGTACCGTATTTTGTTGAGTTTTCTACTCTTGAATAAATGTTATCTATACCAATAAATAAAATTAGAGTGGCTGTTTGTAATGTCAAAATAATAGACTTTTTTCATGCTCACACGGTTATTTGCACTACACATATGCCTAAAAATTACTTTATATTTTTTTGTCTGCCTGTCTGTTGGTCTGATCGGGTAATCTTCAAAACGGCTGGACCGATTTCAAACATTCTTTCACCAAGGGCAAGCTATAATATCAGGGAGTAATATAGGCTATATTTTATCCCGGTATTCCTACGGGATTGGGAAGCACGCGGGTAAGGCCACTGAAACTGAAGCAAAGTGAGGGGGGTTGCTAGTCAGCGTATAATATCCCTTTGCGCCTCATGCCGCCCTAGCCGAGGCCGCGGGTGACGTGACCGGGGATTAGTCCTTCACCCGCCGAGAGGTCGACCGCGTGAGGAAAGACTGACGTCCTCCCCGAGGGGGGGACGTCGGTCAATGGGAGGGTACCCCAATAGGGGGTATTCTGTCGGGCCGACCACTGATGTCAAGTAACCCTGCTCCGGTGGTCGACCCAACGACGAAGGCGACGTGGTTTTCGGGTGGGTTGCGGGACTTGCGTGCTTAAACCCCTCTGTCGCCCTGGACGGAGTGGTGCGGAGGCGCGCCAACCGCAGCCCACCCACAAAAAAAAAGAAGCATATAATATCCCTTAGTCGCTTTTTACGATACCCACGGACAAGAGAGAGGGTTGTGAATTATGTTTTTAGACCGTCACCACATGTGGCATTTACTTTCTTTTGTTTTGTCGATAGAGCAATGGTTTGATTAATCACATTCTGTGCTGAGTATTGTGTGTTAGATTGTTATCGTTTCGTCGTCGTCATCTGAGCATATACAGCCCCACTGCTAGGCTTAAGCCTCATCCGCAAAAGGAATAGATTAAAAATTGACCCACTATACACGTTATAGTGTGTGCGAGTGTGTGTGTGTGTGTGTGTGTGTGTGTGTGTGTGTGTGTGTGTGTGCGCGCGCGTGCGCATGCGTGCGTGCGTGCTCGAGTGCGTGCGTGCGTGTGTGTGTGTGTATATATCTGTCTGTGGCATTGTAGCTCCCAAACGGATGGATGGATTTCGATGCGGTTTTTTTTTATTTCAAATCCAGTTTCCTGGCGGTAGTTCTTAGTTATATTTAGTTAATATATATAAAACCCTATGTTTTAATTCGAGATTTACTTCTCTCGCACAAATATTATAGGTACATCATATCCCTTAGTCGTCTTTTAGGACATCCACGGGTAAGAAAAGTAGTGGTGAATTGTATTCTTACTCTGTTATCATAAGGAAAAAAAAAGTGGAATCCAAATATTGTATTAATTGTTATTTATTAGTTAGTTGCATGCGTGTTGTTCTTAAAAATGAAAATAAGGCAAATAAGCACAAACCATACTTATAATAATGACCACTGTAGCTATTGTTTATGGGCATAGTTTAAATAATGTACATTTTTCATCGCAATAATGGTAAGCGTAATATAAACAATGAGAAAATGAAGCACCGCTGAGGTGGTCTTTTGTCTTTTTCCGTAGCTTTCCTACAGATGCACGGAAAAAGGTTAAGGATATACTCTAGAAATAGGTGAAGTTTTATTTTTATTCTATTAAAATCACTGTGAAAACAATAAACTAAAAAACTAGACTTTATTCACAACGAAGTTATAGGGGATCGAAAATGACCTGAATTGGTTCGAGAAAAGTATGTTACGACAGTTTTGTGTTTTTGTGCGACTTGGTGGCATACTAATTTCTTTTTTTTATGTCCGGCTGGAGAGGCCTCGGTTAGGTGTGAGGACCATCGAGGCCTTCCGGCCGGTGCTGATGCAGTAGCTGGAGGGGCGGCACGGGGTGCTTTCCTTCCGACTGGTGCAGGCGTTGACGGGGAACGGATGCTTCGCCAAGTACCTACACGGTCATGAGGAAGGAGAGCACACCTTCACACCGCCACATCGAGCAAGACGACGTGCTATATGGGTGGATTACGGGGCCACGCGCCGCCCCTCTGTCGCCCCGGAGGGAGCCGTGCGGCGGTTGCGCTGACCGTAGCCCACCCAAACAAAAAAAAAATACTATGTTTTATGTAAGAGAACCAATTAAAAAATTAAGTGTAGCGACGGAGTATAAATATGATAACCCATCATCTACCTTACCTATGGGGTCATAAAAAACGACTAAGGGATATGATAATGCCTATCTTTGTATATAAATTTCTTGTGTATGTGTGTATGTCACTGAACTCCTCCTAAACGGCTGGACCGATGTCGATGAAATTTTTTGTGCATATTCAAGGGTATTCGAGAATGGTTTTGATTGACAATTGGACCCGGTAGGTGGCGCTTATTAATCTTCTGTTCGTGTGTTTGTAATTGAACTTCTTCTAAACGGCTGCATCGATTTTGATGTGAATTGTTGCGTGTGTTGAAGTGGGTCGAGAATGGTTTAGATTAATATTTTGACCCGGCAGGTGGCGCTGCGATCGATTTCAAAGACAATTCCCTTTTTTATTTGAACAGAACAGCGTTTGTTGGGTCAACTCAACATATAAATATTACTTTGCATAGGTGATGGAACTGGAAATCTCGATGCGACATCCAATACTAATCCGTCTGACCAGCGTGGTGTAGTAGGTTAATTGTCTTCTTATTATATAGAAGACTTGAGCTCAGTAGTGGGACATAAATGAGCTAGGTACCCAAAAGGCTAAACTGCCGAACGGGCCACTGATGATAAGGCCGGTGGCCCACCCGCTTGGCTTATTATAGGTACGGTGTACGGATACGCCTAACCTGTATGCGGTTGTCGCCCTGGACGGATGTGATCATAGAGTTTTTGAATCTATTTATTGTACCAATATGGGCATGAAAAAAAATGTAATAATTTCACATTAAAATCAGACACTTAAATTTTATTTATTTGCTCACTGCTGGACATAGGCCTCCCTCTTGTTACGGATTGTGCCGCCTGCATTCAACGACGCCAGCATCTTTCACCAGGTCGTCACCTAGTTTTGGCGTCCTACATTGCATTGTCCAATACGGGGTCGCCGCCACTCGAGTACCTTTTTCCCTGAGCGGTTGTTCATTCGTCGAGCGCCACTTCAGTGTGCTAATTCTTCGGGCTATGTCGGTTAGATCCGTTCTACTACGAATTATTGTATTTCGAATACTATCTTGCAGAGAAATCCCAAGAATAGCCTGCTCCATAGCACGTTGAGTGAGTTAGAGCTTGATTATGAGACCCACATTTAGGGACCACGTTTCCGTGTGGTAAGTTATCACTGGCAACACACTGGTCGTAGCGTTTTCAGAATTATTTGTATAATGTCATATATTATTCCACCAGAATACATTATTTTAACAATTTATTTGTTGTAAAGAGTAGGTTTGTATAATTATGATGAACACACTCATACAATAATTAATCAAAGACAATCTGTGTATGAAATTAAACGTACCTAATCTTTTGTTGTGGTTGTTTGTTGTTCATCAAATTGCGGCGTGAAAGTGACAGGCGTCTACTTTTAAAGGACTTTGTAAGATTTCATTTTGTATTATGAGAGTACTTATAAAGGAATACTTATATGCACTTACAGGCTCGGCCCTCTACAAAAGGGGGGAAGTTGATCTTCTATACCACGATGGTCGTCTCTTAGGACACCCACGGGCAAGAAAAGGGTGGTGAATTGTATTCTTACTCCGTCACTACACGGAAAAGTCAAATTTTAGACTAATACTTATTCTAAGTCATACTTTTATTAGTGGTAGGACCAAACTGTTGATTTTTGATGTTTACGCGAGTATTACACATCTATACCAATAAATAAAATTGGAGTGTCTGTTTGTAATGTCAAAATAATAGGCTTTTTTCATGCTCACACGGTTATTTGCACTCCACCTATGCCTAAAATAGCAATTAAAAAATTTTTGTCTGTCTGTCTGTTTGTTCCGAGTAATCTTCAAAACGGCTGGACCGATTTCAAAAATTCTTTCACCAATGGAAAGCTATAACATCAGGGCGTAAACTAGGCTATATTTTATCCCGGTATTCCCGCCGGAACGGGAACTACGCGGGTAAAACGACTATAACCTATAACCGAAGCGAAGCGAGGGTGGATTGCTAGTTTTAAATAAAGCTACGGATTTTATCGTGTTTGTATTTGAATATTAATTTAGCATAATATCCCCTGAGTTTTCTTGCCAGATCTTTCTCAGTGTGGCTGTGTTCTGATCCGGTGGTAGTATACTAGATTATTTAGCCGAGGCCGCGTGTGACTGGACCGGGGAATTAGTCGGTCACCCTCCGAGTGGCTGACCGCGTGAGGAAAGACCGACATCCTCCCCGAGGGGGGAAAGGGGGTATTTCGTCGGACCGACCACTGACGTCAAGTCACCCTGCTCCGGTGGTCGGTCCAACGACAAAGGCGACGTGTCACGGGTGGGTTACGGGTGTATGTGCTTACGTCCCTCTGTCGCCCCGGACGGAGTGGTGCGAGGAGTGCGCCGACCGTAAAAAAAAAGCAGCGGTTTCGCGGCAGTTGAATTTTTTTTTCGGTATATAATTAGCGTCTGTAAAATCGGTATTAATACACAATTTCTTTTATTTTTTGTCGAGGCAGTTTAATTTGTTTTTTTTTCGGTATTTAATTAGCGGTTTCTGTAATTAATTAGAGGTAAATTATTGTATTGTTTATTTTTATCCGTGTGGTGACGGAGTAAGAATACAATTCACCACCCCATCTCTTGCCCGTGGGTGCCGTAAAAGACGACCGAGGGATATAATGCATAATTTCTATGCAAAAGAAGGAAAACTCGAGACAAAGCCCTATGCCAACACCTCTGACCAGCGTGGTATAGTAAGTCAATTTCCGTCTCATAGCGAAGGGTATTTCGTTTTATATTTTTACTAGCTTTTGCCCGCGGCTTCGCCCGCGTAAAAGTTGGTTTTCATAATTCTTAATTTAAGAAATACTCTGTGTCAATTTTCGTCCAAATCCGGTCAACAGTTTACGCGTGATTGAGTAACAAACGTCCAAATATCTTCACAAATTTTTATATTTGAATATTACTTCCACCCTTGTAGTTTAAATTCAAGTGAAAAGACGATGAGAAATATGGCCATCCTTAGTCGCTGATAATTATTATTATATTATCCATGATAGGTTTCCATGGGGGAAAAAAATAATATCGATCAAACTCCCACAGTTTCACCCACGTAGACCCCATTTCCATGCAAACGCCGAGATAAAAATTGCCTATGTTACTCGCTGATATTATAAGTTTATATGGGTGAAAATAAAAATAATAATTATCAAATCCCATACAAATATCCGACATAAAAATTGCTTATCTTACTCGCTGATAACGTAGCTTCCTATTGGTGAAAGAATTTAAAAATTAGTCAACATCCACCGGTTTTACTCGCGGAGTTCTCGTTCCCGGGCAAACACCAGGATGAAAATAGCCTTTATTTGTTATTCACTGATAATGTAGATTTTCATTCGTAAATTAATTTTCATATCCATTTAGTGCCCGCAATTTCACCGGCATTGTGCCCGGTCCCGTAGGAATATCGGGATAAAAAAATAGCCTAAATATGTTACTCGCTCAAAAATAGCTTTGCGTTAGTGAAATAATTTTAAAATCGACTAAATTCTCACAGTTGTTCCAGCCACACCGGGATAAAATATAGCCCTGGATAAAATATAGCCTAAGTTATTCCTTATGTAAGGCTTGGTAGACCTGTTAGTAAAGTATTATCAGTATGGGTCCAGCCGTTTTGAAGGTTACCCCGTAACGAATATAAGTCAAAAAAAATTTGTCCGTCCGTCTGTCTGTCATCAAGCCATATCTCAAGGACCGCGATAGCTAGACAGTTGAATTTTTTACAAATTATGCATTTCTGTTGCCGTTATAACAATAAATATAAAAAACAAAATAAAATAAATATTTAAGGTGGCTCCTATACAACAAACGCAATTTTCCCCCTTTTTATAGATAGTGGTACGGAACCCTTCGTGCGCGACCCCGACTCGCACTTGGCCGGTTTTTTAGACATAGGTATCGTGCAAATAATTGTGTTACCATAAATAAATCCTATTATTTTGACAGACAAATAGACGCTTCAAATTTGTTTATTTCTAGACATAGAAAATTGGATTAATATCTTGATTTTAACTTACTGTCTGGTAGCGGCTAGGAATATTATAACGCTTTCATTGTTTGTGAGTGTCGCAAAATACTACTAAGACAAAGATTTACATCGACCTGGACCAATTGGTGATGCCATCTAGCCAGCAATGTCGTTTGGCAGGCAGCTGGTCATAAAATGTTGCTAGAAGAACCTTTGCAATATCTATGATGGCAGAGCAGTGCCTACATATTGCGTCGATCCAAAGCTATCTTGATAAGCGAGCATTAAGAAAAAATAATGGGGTAACCCAAGAAAGCCGACCGTATACTAAAATGATCGTTCCTAGGCCCAGTGATATCGGTTATATGCTTTTCACCTCCTTGGGGGTAAAATTGCAAAAAACCCTTTTTTAGTGAGCACTTTCTCCAAGAGAGACAACTTTGTACAAAATTTCATATTTCTAGGCCTAATGATTTCGGCTATACATTTTTCACCCTCTTAGAGAATGAATTTCAAAAACTAATTTCTTAGAGCTCATTTACAACAAAAGAAAGAGAATCGAACAATATACAGAAATACACAGTTTCACGTTCCTAGCCCCAATAGTTTCGGCTATACGCTTTTCATTCCCTTAAGGGGGTGATTTGCCAAAAATACTTTGCTAGTGCTCGTGTACCCCAAAAATACGCCGGAGTAAAAAAAAATACGTTTCTAGGCCCAGTGGTTGCCGCTGTATACTTTTTGTTTTTTTAGGGGTTGAATTTCATCCCCATGTAAGTAAAATTTTCAAAATGCTAGAATGAATACTTATTTATTTATTATCAAATACCTTAATACAAAGATTCATGGTTTTATCATCGAAAATGTCGAATTTCCATACAAAATGGCAGCCCCTATTTCAACCCCTTATAACTATTTTTTCGCGATTTCTTTACTATAGCTCGTGAACCCCAAGAAATACCACGGTGTAAAAAAATTACGGTTCTAGGCCCAGTGGTTTCAGATATATGCTTTTTTGTCTTTTAGGGGTTGAATTTCATCCCCATATAAATGAAATTTCTAAAACGCTAGAACGAATATTAATTTATTTATTATAAACTGCCTCAATACAAAGATTCATGGTTTTATCATCGAAAATGACGAATTTCCATACAAAAGGTCATCCCCTATTTCAACCCCTTATACCCATTTTTTCGCGATTTCTTTGCTAGAGCTCGTGTACCCCAAGAAATACTACGGTGTAAAAAAATTACGTTTCTAGGCCCAGTGGTTTCGGCTGTATGCTTTTTTGTCTTTTAGGCGTTGAATTTCATCCCCATGTAATTAAAATTTTCAAAATGCTGGAACGAATACTTATTTATTTATTATCAAATACCTTAATACAAAGATTCATGGTTTTATCATCGAAAATGTCGAATTTCCATACAAAATGGCAGCCCCTATTTCAACCCCTTATAACTATTTTTTCGCGATTTCTTTACTATAGCTCGTGAACCCCAAGAAATACTACGGTGTAAAAAAATTACGGTTCTAGGCCCAGTGGTTTCAGATATATGCTTTTTTGTCTTTTAGGGGTTGAATTTCATCCCCATATAAATGAAATTTCTAAAACGCTAGAACGAATATTAATTTATTTATTATAAACTGCCTCAATACAAAGATTCATGGTTTTATCATCGAAAGTGACGAATTTCCATACAAAAGGTCAGCCCCTATTTCAACCCCTTATAACTATTTTTTCGCGATTTCTTTACTATAGCTCGTGAACCCCAAGAAATACTACGGTGTAAAAAAATTACGGTTCTAGGCTCAGTGGTTTCAGATATATGCTTTTTTGTCTTTTAGGGGTTGAATTTCATCCCCATATAAATGAAATTTCTAAAACGCTAGAACGAATATTAATTTATTTATTATAAACTGCCTCAATACAAAGATTCATGGTTTTATCATCGAAAGTGACGAATTTCCATACAAAAGGTCAGCCCCTATTTCAACCCCTTATACCCATTTTTTCGCGATTTCTTTGCTAGAGCTCGTGTACCCCAAGAAATACTACGGTATAAAAAAATTACGTTTCTAGGCCCAGTGGTTTCGGCTGTATGCTTTTTTGTCTTTTAGGGGTTGAATTTCATCCCCATATAAATGATATTTCCAAAATGCTAGAACGAATATTTATTTATTTATTATAAAGTGCCTTAATACAAAGATTCATGGTTCTATCGTCGAAAATGACGAATTTCCATACAAAATGTCATCCCCTATTTCAACCCCTTATACCCATTTTTTCGCGATTTCTTTGCTAGAGCTCGTGTACCCCAAGAAATACTACCGTGTAAAAAAATTACGTTTCTAGGCCCAGTGGTTTCGGCTGTATGCTTTTTTGTCTTTTAGGGGTTGAATTTCATCCCCATATAAATGAAATTTCCAAAATGCTAGAACGAATATTTATTTATTTATTATAAAGTGCCTTAATACAAAGATTCATGGTTCTATCGTCGAAAATGACGAATTTCCATACAAAATGTCATCCCCTATTTCAACCCCTTATGCCCATTTTTTCGCGATAAAAAGTAGCCTATGTCCTTTCTCAAGTTTTAGTCCATCTCTGTACCAAATTTTATCAAAATCGGTTCAGTGGTTTAGACGTGAAAGCGTAGCAGACAGACAGACAGACAGACAGACAGACAGACAGACAGACAGACAGACAGAGTTACTTTCGCATTTATAATATTAGTAAGGATTTATGGTTTGGTCATGCTCACCGAATAAGGTTTTGCTTGCGGTAGCTGTGTGGGGCGGGTCGCTCCCTTCCCTCTAATTTGGTTGAGGAGAGTGATGGCTGCTCTAGTAGTTAACTCGTGATCGGGTGCCGCTTGTGGGATCTGGTACAGCCATATTTTCTTCCTTTCTTTAATTCTTTTTTTTTTTAGTCTTGTACTAAATTTTGAAAATTTATACATACCTATATACAATTTCGAAGGGCATCACACTGGAGCTAATACCATACATGTTGGGCGAAGCATAAAATTGTTATACCAATATGTCTGACCAGCATGGTATAGTAGGTTAAATTCCTTCCCATTGTGGAGGAGGCTCGAGCCCCTACAGTGGGACGTATATGGGCTGCGATGATGATGATGATATACTTCCATATGCATTGAATAAAAAAAAATTATCTTCAGCATTACAAACAAATTTCATTAATACAGTTCAATTAGATTTCATTTACATATTAATTTTAAAATTTGCGTTTCAAAAATAAATACGTGAAAGTCATTAATTATTAAATTAATAACTTTTATGCGAATATTACAGGGATAAAATAAAATAACCCTATTTTATATTTATGATTTAATTCTTTTCAGTATTCATAGTCACGAGAGGACAAAGGCAATCAACACCCAATAAGTTATCGTTATTAAAAAGCTTCTTTATCTACCTACTACATACAATATTAGATATTATTTTGAGCAAAATTTTTGAAATAATTGCCTAGATCTTCATAAAAATGATTTAAAGTTTATGATTATTAACGATTCAATATTAATAAATAGCTTTGAATGTGGTGTATGGTAGAAAACAAGTTACCACCTCCTATCAGGTTTAAGTAGGATAGGTTAGAATAATGGACCACACTCTTAACAGTTGTCTGTTTATAGCTGCGGGCCGGTCGGTCCGGTGTAGTACAACACTCTCGCAGAAAATCGACGTCCGAGTAGTAATAATTTGTTATTGCGCTTCGTTCGGTGAGCGAGAGAGCTGGAAGCCCAACTTTCTGAGGGTGTTTGCGTGTAGTGGGTTTTGGTGATGCCTTTACTTTCACCGAACCTCAGTGCACACATTCACACGCCCTTGACTTTCTTCACTGTAGGCAGCGGCCTAGCAAAGGTCCATAAGCAGCCTGTAACATTTACCGTCAGGTGTACTGTTTGCTCGTTTGCCACCGTTTGCAGCAAAGAAAAATATATTAAAAAAATATTTTAAACTTTAATGTACCTAAAAGAAAATCGTATATTCGTTGAAAGGAGCTGTAAAATATTTTTTTTAGAAACCAACACGGCTAACCTTTACCAAATTTTTTGCTTAGCACGTAATATTTATATTATATACCTTATTTAGCCGGATATTGCCAGCCACATATTCGTAGTAATATTTTATAAAATATATTTTAATATTGTGTAACAAAATTTATTTCATATACGCCTTTTGGTAATAATATTTCATAAATTATAAACGTATTTTGGGTGTGTATTGTTTCTTCAAAAGTCACCTCTTCATTTTGCTTGGTCCTCTTAGTTAAAAATTAAACAATGAAATATTTCTCTTGAGTTGTGAAGTGACAATTAACAAGACGGGTTCTCTAAGATAAAAATTACATCGACCTAGTACTGATATAAAATTCTCTTGAGAAAATTTTCACGAATTAACTCGACAAGTACTTCTGTGTAAATGAAGAAACTTTAATGTACCTAAAAGAAAATCGTATATTCGTTGAAAGGAGCTGTAAAATATTTTTTTTAGAAACCAACACGGCTAACCTTTACCAAATTTTTTGCTTAGCACGTAATATTTATATTATATACCTTATTTAGCCGGATATTGCCAGCCACATATTCGTAGTAATATTTTATAAAATATATTTTAATATTGTGTAACAAAATTTATTTCATATACGCCTTTTGGTAATAATATTTCATAAATTATAAACGTATTTTGGGTGTGTATTGTTTCTTCAAAAGTCACCTCTTCATTTTGCTTGGTCCTCTTAGTTAAAAATTAAACAATGAAATATTTCTCTTGAGTTGTGAAGTGACAATTAACAAGACGGGTTCTCTAAGATAAAAATTACATCGACCTAGTACTGATATAAAATTCTCTTGAGAAAATTTTCACGAATTAACTCGACAAGTACTTCTGTGTAAATGAAGACGACGGTATTTAGATGATGAATTCTATTTTGCTTGGTAGAAAAATTTTACACAACACAAAGTTGAGAATATTTTTCAAGCAGCATTCAATATTATATCATCATTACCATCTCTGTTGCGCCTGAGGGCCATGGCGACTGAGGCCATCACCAGCGGGGGAGTGCTGTTGGTGGTGTCCCTGGACATCGCCAACGCATTCAATAGTCTGCCATTTAGCTGCATCAGGGAGGCGCTTCGATACCGCGGAGTGCCAGTTTACCTGCGGCGGCTAGTGTCAGACTATTTGGAGGCGCGCAGCGTCATCTACGCCAACCGAGTAGAGGACGTTGTGCGAACGCCCATGACGTGCGGTGTCCCACAGGGGTCGGTCCTCGGACCCACCCTGTGGAACATCGGCTACGACTGGGCGTTGAGGGGGAACCTTCCGCCCGGGCTGGGCGTGATTTGTTACGCTGACGACACGCTCGTCACAGCCTGTGGTGGGACGCTAGAGGAGGCGGTAAGCCTGGCTACTCTAGGCACCGAAGAGATCGTCAGGTGGATCGAGGTATTGGGGTTGAGGGCGGCCCTGGACAAGACGGAGGCTCTCTTGTTCCATGGGCCCCGCATGGGTATTTTGGCCCGGTGCTCGACGGGCATTGATGGTTTCGGGAGCATTTCCGCAGGCTCGTTCCGCGGCTCGTTGGCTTGGCGTCCACCCTATCCTGGCTTGTGCCGAATGTAGGCGGACCGAGCGCTGCATATCGACGGCTGTACGCGGGGGTCATCCGGTCAATGGCCCTGTACGGCGCTCCAGTGTGGGCGGGGTCCCTGACCGCCCGGCTCAGGGCTCTTCTGTGGCGACCACAGAGGGCCATGGTGATCAGGTCCATACGCGGTACCGCACGGTGGCGACGGAGGCGGCGTGCCTATTGGCCGGGACTCCCCCGTGGGACCTGGATGCGGAAATGCTCGCCGATT
This sequence comes from Lymantria dispar, assembly GCA_032191425.1. NCBI lineage: Eukaryota > Metazoa > Arthropoda > Insecta > Lepidoptera > Erebidae > Lymantria > Lymantria dispar. The sequence goes on along the minus strand of CM063449.1, from coordinate 30,395,232 downwards.
AGTATCGGCGGGTGTCGGGGGTGCGAGTGGAGGGCGGCAGCCAAGTAAGTCCGACACCATCACCACCTCCAATACATTTGAAGAGCGAGGCGACATACCAGAGTCGGAACTGGGCCAAGTTCAGGAGGGAAGGTCTACAGAATTATGCCCTGGACCAGATGGGGTTGTCGAGTCTAAAGATGCAAGCAGGTATATAATCAGTTTCAGAAACGGACGTCGAGGACCATATCCCTTCGGAACAGGAATTAGAGACAGAGATGGAGTTGGTAATGAGGCAATGGGAGACAGAATATCTCCCGTCGGTACGCTTACAACAAACTCTGAAGGTGCAGTTGAGAAACTTTATGCGTGTCCTTATAAGAAAGAAGAAGAAAGAAAGAAAAATAGTTTATTTCACCCTCGTTTATGTTAATAAAAACAAAATTTGATTTCATAATTTGTATAGTGGTGTGCGTGTATACGTGTGTAATCGTCTGCGCGCATGTAGTATTTTTAGATTCATGTTTCGAATGTTCGAAGTAGGGACACTATCCTTCTATACGTTATTATTATAAGGTTACCACGGTAAAGGTGGTGTATTGTACCTTTACTTCGTCACCACACGGAAGAGCTGTATTAGATATACAATATATAGATAGATCAAGTTTCCTATTTCTGCAAAGGTTTGTCACAGCACGAGTTTTTTTTTTCTCAGTGTTGATTTAGTAACGTCATCGACTCGTGTTCCTTAGTTGTTTTTAACGATTACTCACTGGATGACGACGATTGTATGTTTACTCCATCACTATACGTGTCTATTCGTAGTATAAACAACTTTTATATAGAAAATAAGCCATTATCGAAACTGCAATAAAAACATCTCGAGTGGCTACCTATTGAATGAAATGTGTTTAATGAACCAGATAACATATCGTTTCTATTATAACGAGATAAGACAGTGTAATTTTTCTTTAATATAGTGTTATTCACCCATTCAATGGCTTATCAAAGTCCGCTGTTGGACATTCGAGAGGGGGGATAAGTCCAAGTATTATGAGGTTAACAAATGCCCTCAATCTCAACTGCCCAAACTCGTGATCTTCACTTAGATAGGCTTTATGATTCTCATGATGAGTAAGGGGTTGGCGAAACACTATACTCCACCAATTTCTCAAGCATACCATCGTCAGATCCTGACCTGATGACTATGGAACCACCTGGGAAGTATACCCTATCAAACAAAAAAAGAATTTTGCAAATCGGTCCAGGCGTCTTTGAGTAATCGGTGAACATACATAAAAAAAATATTCCGACGAATTGAGAACCTCCTTCTGTTTTTGAAGTCGGTTAATTAGCACAGATCTGCTAAATACCTTGTAACTTTTATTTAACTATAGTAGAAGGTATGGGTTGAACTTATCACTTAGGTTTCCGAGTGGTAGGACCACACTATCGACAGTTATCTTTCTACAGCCGCGGGCCGGTCCGTCCGGGGTAGTACCACACTGTCGCAGAAAATCGACGTCTGAGTAGTAGCAATTTGTTACTGCGCTTCGTTTGGTGAGCGAAAGAGTCGGAAGCCCAACTTTCTGAGGGTGTTTGCGTGTGGAGGGTTTTGGTGGTACCTTTGTTATCACCGAACCTTAATGCACACATTCACACTCCCTTTACTTTCTTCACGGTAGGCACCGACCTTGTAAAGGTCTATGAGCGGCAGCAGCACTTACCATCGGTAAGGTAAGTGTACTGTTTGCTCGTTTGCCACTGTCGGCAATAAAAAAAAAACTTCTTACCACGGATGTTAAGAAATCTACACCAGTGATCGTAAGCTCAATGATAATGGGGAGGTAATGCGGTGATTTTTGGTGCGGTACGTCGCTCTTCAAGCACCACGGACCGATTGACCGGCGTGTTCAAACCATAGCCTGTTATAAATAAATATAATAGTTCAAAAAAACTAAAAAAATACGCTTAAGTCACTAATCCTGATTATCCTAGTAAGGGTAACGGGTCAAACTGCTTAAAATATTAAATTGTCATCGGTCCTTAATAAGTATGCCAAATTTTGAGTTAATCCGACGTTTTGAAGGGGGTCAAAATCATGTTCAAAGATTCCGTTACATACTAACATACATACGCCTGAAGCTAATAAAAGCGTATTAAAAAGGCTGGATTCTCTGGTAACATCGTTTCATCATCATCATCTCAGCTTATATACTGTCGGGCTCAAGGCTCCTTCATAATAGGAGTTTAATTGACCTACTAGACCACGCTGGACAGACGAGTTGCTATAGTGTTTTATTTCCGGGTTTCCTTCTCTTGTATAGATTTTATACCCATATTTAATCCCTTAATCGTCTTATACGTCATCCATGGGTAGAAGAGGGAGTGGTGAATTAAATACTTACTCCGTCACCACACGGAGAAACCTTATTTAGATGTTAACTTTTCCCCAAACTAGAAATAGAATTATATTTGTCAATTGGACAAATGAGATAGTAAAAATGTATTGGCCTATTTACTTAAGTAGTACCATAAGTGGGCCTTTATAGAAACAATTTCAATGCTATTCGCAGATAAGGTCGGCCATTAGTAAGTATGACCAGTAGGCGATCGTTACAAATCAACCATTTGTTTACAAAACATGGAAAAACTTCGTTTGGCCATTAATGTTACGATAACGTGTGCGTGAACCTGTTTCGATGTGCACAATGGATATTTTGCAAATTGTAAGTTTGTTTAATGCATCCTTACTACTATTATAAATGCGAAAGTTAGTTTGTTTGTTACGCTTTCACGCTTAAACCACTGAACCGATTTCAAAAATTCTTTCACCAATGGAAAGCTATACTATCAGGGAGTAACATAGGCTATGTTTTATCCCGGGTTCCCACGGGATTAGGGGTAAAACGACTGAAACCGAAGTGAAGCGAAGGCGGGTTGCTAGTTTAATGATAAAGAGAGATATGCTGGTATCGGTAGAGACATTTATGAATCTTGGTGTTTTTTTTTTTTTATATTGCAAGCAGTGGCAAACGAGCAAACAGTACACCTGATGGTAAGTGTTGCTGCCGCTCATGGACCTTTACAAGGCCGCTGCCTACCGTGAAGGGAATGAAGGGAGTGTGAATGCGTGCATTGAGGCTCGGTGATAACAAAGGCACCACCAACACCCTCCACACGCGAACACCCTCAGTAAGTTGGACTGCCGGCTCTCTCGCTCGGTATGGACATGTTATGAGGAGGAATGAAAGGCATGTGACTAGGGGTTATTAATATTCTTGTGAATGGACATAAGAAGCGTGGAAGACCCAAAAAGAGATGAAAGAATTGTGTGAATGAGGATATGCGTGTGAAAGCAGTGAGTGCAAATATGGCGGCTGATAGGAGGCTATGGAAGGTGATAACATGTTGTGTCGACTCCACTTAGCGTGGGATGAGGGCAGGCAAATGATGAATGATAGAGACATTTTCAGAGAATATAATTAATTTTTAGGGTTCCGTACTCAAAGGGTAAAAACGGGGCCCTATTAATAAAATTTCGCTATCTGTCCGTCCGTCTGTCTGTCATCGGCTATATCTCAAGAACCGCAATAGCGAGATAGTTGGAATTTTTACAAATTATGTTTTTCTGTTGCCGCTATAACAACAAATACTAAAAACAAAATAAAGTAAATATTTAAGGACCCTCTCATGGAACAAACGCGATGTTTTTGCTCAACGGCACGGAACCCTTCATGTGCGATTCAGACTCATATTTGGCCGGTTTTTTTTATTCATTCATTTTTAAAGAGAATATAATTCATCATCGCCTATTTTGATCATGGAAGTTATAAAAGACGTCTAAGGTACATAATACGCAGATAACATCTATGCATTAGAAGGAAAATTAGAAATAAATAATATACCATATCGTGTGACCAGCGTGCTATAAAGTCGATTCCCTTCTCTTGGAGGTTTTTATTGTGGAGGAGTTTCGACCTCAACAGTGTGACGTATATGAGCTGTAATGATGGTGATGACTATTGGATGAGTGAAGAATTACGTGATTTGTTGAAATAAAAGTGCAAACTAACGACTCTTTCTAGGCAGGCTGCATCTAATAAATTTGGTTCAGCAATTCTCTATAACTTAAATAAAACGCTATGCCAATATTTATGTCTTAGTTACGTTATTGTATGAAAAAAAAAAAATCAGCTTTGTATGAATGCATCACTGCGTGTGAATTTTGATGATATTCAGGAGTATTTTCATTGTTCTTATTATGTAATTAGCAGGGGAATAGATTCGGTTTTCTTAACTCACGATAGGAAAACAACAGATCTTTTAACCGATTCTATTCATCAGCCTATAGATATACTACAAAGGCGTCCCACGAAGCTAGTTGAAGATTTGAAGTCGAAGTATAATCAAATTTTTAAAATAAAAAAAAAAAAAAAAATGGAAATATTAGCTATCATTATGCAGTAATCAGTCATAAATGTCATAACTGTAACTTCTGTAAGCCAGGATCGACAATGGCCTCCATAGATGACATCGAGGTTTGACCCCTCAGGCAGTCTCGGGAAATGCATTTATTTGTCTCGACACCCCGCAATAAATTTAATTAGAAAAGTTAAAGGGGAGGAGTTGCATTATTTTGGGTACTATTAAATAGTTAGCGTAATCACATAGTTATTGAGAGAGTAATCAGCCCAAATAGCGATTGGAGGTGACACGATAGATTATGGGTCCATACACCACCCTCTGCAGTTCACTCAAATGGACAGAGTCCTACCAGAATATTGTTGGTTAAAAAAGACAATAAGATGACAGAATTTAATCAATTTCATGTTTCAGGTAATTTTTATACTACATTTTACATTAATTATCTCGAAGTACAGAAAGCGTAAATATGACACGTCATCATCAGACGAAACCATAGAAAATCTGTTATATTTTAAAGATTGTCAGCAAAAACCAAAAGAACAGAGCTCTACTACAACGCCCAAAGCAATACCACTTAGGATGATTGTACCACCTACAACGCCATCATCTCAGCCCAACTGTCCATTTCCAAAAATGTGTTGTTCTATGAGCTGTGAAAATGATTGTGGTGTAAGTAGAGGATCTTCTTTCATAGGTCGACATATGCCACCATATCAGAACTTTCCACATCAAGCAATCGATGCCATCCAACCAATAAATCAACCAGTACAACCAATCCAGACACAGATGAGAAAAAAGAAGAAACTAAAACTTCCAGCAATTAATGTGCAGACTCCAATTGATGCAAGGAGAGATTTTGGGTTTGCTAAGGCCAAAATCAAAAGTTTGATATCACAGGATGATGATATTAGAAAGATTTTGAGAGACTTGGTCAGAGTGACGATGCAAAAAGCTGATTTATTGGAAATGATGAATGGATCTCGGAGAGCTGGTGTGGAGCCATTTGATTTACAAGAAGTTAGTACACCGCCAAATCCTGCAGCCGATGATGCTTATGACGAATATGTGGAGTAGATTAAATGCTTGGGTATAATATAATATTGACTGGTAGAAAATGCCTAAGGCATTAAGTCCGCCATATACCTTATTTTTGTGTGCTAAAGTTTAAACAAATAAATAAATATTAAATTGTAAATATTGTTTTGTTTTCTTTGGGCATTACTTGGTTTGGTAACATGTCACCCAACCCGTCCCGTGCCGTGGTAGGGATGCAACATAACAAAACTCTCACGGGAAACTATGAAGTGACAACAAAATGTATGTTTCTATCATCACACAATATTCCCCCAGGCAGAAATTGAGACTTCATTTCGTTACTCATGTTCAGGGAAATGCCTGACATGCACACGATGTTACTATACGTGGAGGATAAGTATTCTCTAAATAAATATTTATGATAATAATCAGTGCCGCTAACATGATACTGTAGCCTATTTTTAATTTCAATATAGGATCCTTGTTTGCTGCAAATAAGAAATAATGCTTGGATAGTTACCGGTTCGAGTATCATTATTCTATATCTTGCACTTCCTTCTACTTTCCAACGACATCCGATTTTTTTTAGAAAGCCACAAACATGACTTAGTTCTTGATCCTGCTGCTTGTCATTTGCATGAGGGTTGGCAGTAACTTACTGGCATCAAGAATTGCACCGAATTTGCGTCGCTACTATGTTTAGGCTAAACAGACGTCGAAAATGTGCTGTGCTGAGTCTGTCGAAACAATTACGCCAAAAGTAATCTGTACTCTATGCTACCACGTTCACTTCATCAGTATCGGTGAAGCGCCTCCACAGTTTGAAAATAAACCCATCGCGTCTTCTGCCACCCAGCCTTTGCAATCCTCTAGGAAAGGGGAGGCCCCCTTGCATATACTCGTATATCTATTATACTATTTGTAATGAGGTCTGTTTTACAGTCGAGTGAAGATACAACAAACATAAAATAATAACATACGGGTGGACTTCAGAAATCCATCATCCAACTTTAATCTTTAATTTGGAGGTCTATAAAAAATAGTCGCATTTTATAGCGAAATCATTCATAGTTGATCCAATCCTTTTGCCTCTTATAAGCATTTCCTCAGTGTCACTTGCAGGTTCTTCGTAATTAATTGTCTGGCGCAATATAAATGTAAATGATGTGATTGTTATTCGAGCTTCCTTTAACCTCATAAGTAGCTTTCTAAATGGTGTTCCTTTTGATTTTTCCTTTGATATCTTAATTGCAAAAAAGGTCAGGTTGATTAGGTTTTCTATAATTATGGTGCCTAGCTCTAGCCCCACCTATACTATATTATCAATTAGAATTGCCTAGCAATAACACCCAGTAAAATCAAAGTTAACATATGAATCTAAGACTTATTAGGTAAACAGTTACATGCTTATAGCAATAGATCGCCAAAACAGTCACGAAGATATTAAAAATGTGTCTGACATTTGTCTTTAAGTTGGACTTGGGGTGCGAGGCCGGGGTGGGGTGCGAGGCCGGGGCAGGGGTGCGAGGCCGGGGCACCTCCACGTGGTGCACCCTGGAAACGTCCATTTGGACGGCCAAGATTCCGGCGGGAGGGGGGGTCTCCGCGTGCCGACTCTGAAGGCAGAGCGCACGGCGGATTTGGCCCGGGGCCAATGGGGTGGATGTGTCTCATGGCACTCCGTTGCCAGGGACGGTTGCGTCACGGCTCGGGGCATGACGGGTCGGCCGCTCGCGAGCGGCCAGACCCGGAAGGCCCAAACCGTAATCCTGAGTAGGGGGGTCAGGACCGGGGATCTGCGGACTGCGGGGAAGAAAACCCCTATAAAAAATCACCCCAATCTCAAGTTTTGCTACTCGGCGAGGAGATGTATGGCTGGTGGGTTAAGAAGCGCGCGCGAAAAAAAAAAAGCGTCCAGTCGTTAGAGTAGTAGTCAAGGAGGACTTAAACTTCCAAAACACGATGGCAGAAGTCAACAGTCGTATGTCTTCACCAGAGGGTCCCGGCCAGGCCGGGGTATCCCTTGCTGTGCCGAAGCTTGCGTGCGACGAGGAGTCGCGCCCAAGTTCCGGCACAGTCAGCCCCCAATCGTATGGGTGGGGGGCACCTTCTGCTCCAGCCGCGAGCCCGGCGAAACAGGTGGCTCAAAGAAGGAGGAAGAGGAGGAGGAAGGGCGCCGTGGAAACTACGCATCAACGTAGGTTGCGCCTAAAGCGGGAAGCGGAACGGCGGGCACAAAAGGATGCCGCCGTGGCCGCGCGCGACGAGGGCGGTGCATCCGCAGCTACCGCAGAGCCGTCGCGGGGCGGAAACGGCGAAATCGCCGGGGCGCCGAAGAAGTTGAGGGACAGCTCGAGCCTGTCGAGCGACGAGGGTGGATCAGTCGCAGGACCGTCGCGGGACGAGGGTGGCAGGGCCGCAGGACCGTCCAAGTTGGAAGGAGGGAGTGACTCCGGCTCAGAGCGGAGTGACTCGCGTCTGAGCGACAGCGCACAAATCTCGCTGTCGAGCGACGAGGGCGGCACAGCCGCAGAGCCGTCGCAGGATGCTACAGGGCCGCTACAGCACTCGGATGCGGCGGAAGAGATGTCCACGGACGAGGGCGGTGAGACCACAGAGCCGTCTGACGACGAAGGGCTGCGGGTCGGCCAGAAGAAGGGAGATGGAGGGGAGGATAAGGAGAGGAGTAGTGAGCGTGCAGCAGGGCCGTCCGGGATGATGGTTGGTGGGTCGTCCGGGATGGTGGATAGGGAGGTCGGTGTTGCGAGTAGGGGTGCTGATAGGGAGGTGGTTGATGGGGGGGCCGCTCTTACGGCGGCTCTAAGTGCAAGGAGAGGAAGGGAGGAGGCCCGCCCCCCGACGAGGGATCGGAAGCGCCCCCTGCCAAAGGGTGGCAGCTCCGCATCCGAATCGGAGGGGAGCGATACCATCAGGCCTCCCCCCAAGGTTGCGACCGCGCGCCGGGGGCGCAGGGGTCGGGGAGGTGCGGTGGCGGCCAGACCGGCGACGCCGTGTCCGGCCGACCAGGGAGGCGAGGTGGCGGCCCTTCAGGCCGCAAACGCCCGCCTAAGCGAGGAGGTCTCCGGCTTGCGGGAGCGAAACCGCAGGCTGGAGACGGAACTTTCGGCGGTGCGGAGAGAGAACCGCGGGTTGGCCAAGGACGTGGCTGACCTGCGGTCTCAATTCGAGCGCCTGGTGCCGGCTGTGCCGCCGGCGCCGACCACGCCGCCGAAACGGGTCGCGCCAGCGAGGACGGGCCCATCGTCTGCGCCCGTGGTGCCGGCTGGGCCCGTCGCGGCCTCGCCGCTGCCTCCCCTCGTCGTGGTCCCTTCGCCGGCTCGTGGCCGCGGGAGACCTCGGAAGGGGGAGGAGCCGCCGCCCGGCGAGGTGCATGGCGTGTCGGAGTCGGCGATACGCGTCATCCTAGCCCGAGTAGGGATAATGATGGATGAATGATGGATATCGAGGCCGTAGCGGCCAGGCTTCCGCCTGAGCCGCCCCTCCGACCACCGCTCGCCGCGGACAAGACGAGGCGGCCGCAAGCGTCGGCTCCCACCCCGCTGCCCTGTCAGGGTGGCCGCGTGGTGAGCTACGCTGCGGCCGCGGCGGGACCCAAGGGGGCCAAGAAGGCCGGCAAGGTGCCGGCTCCCGCCAAGGCCGGGCCGCGGCCAGCGATTGCACCGCAGGCGCCGGCCGACGAACCCGCGACTGCGCCTGCTGCACTCAGCGCTGCTGCTAGGCTCGAACAGGGCTGGCAGGTGGCTGAGCGTAGCAGGAAGGCACGCGGCCAAAAGCGGAGAGCGGCGGCCAAGAGTGCCGCTGTGGCCGCCGCTCCCCAGGCGGGAGCCGGCGGAAAGGGTAAAAGGTCGCGTAGGGGCCTCAAGTCGCCGAAGACGGCTGCGCTGGTAATCACCGTACTGCCTGAGGCAGCTGAGAGGGGCCTAAACTATGAGGCCGTCCTAAGACGCGCCCGGTGGGAGCTGGACGTCTTCGACATCGGGGGCGTCGAGGCGAGGACCCGCAAAGCCCGGACAGGGGCTCGAATACTCGAGTTCCCTGGGGCCGAGGGCGCGAAGATGGCCGATAGTTTAGCCACGATGCTGAGGGGGCTGTTCGGGCCGGAGGATGGAGTCCGAATCGCCAGGTCCGTCAAGTGCGCAGATATGCGCCTCACGGGTCTGGACGACTCTGTGGCGGTGGAGGACATCCGGGAGGCCATTATGGCGCGTACCGGGTGTGCCTCGGACACCGTCCGGATTGGCACTATCCGCCCTGGTCCGGGCGGCGTCGGTGCTGTCTGGGTGCAGTGCCCAGTGGAGTCGGTCAAGCAATTGGCCGACTCAGGCAGGCTCCTCGTGGGTTGGAGTTCGGCGCGGGTAACCGTGCTGGAGCCCCGGCCCGCGAGGTGTTATAAGTTCATGGCGGTCGGGCATACCCGACCGACGTGCAGGAACTGCTTTGACTGCAGCGGGCTATGTTTCCGTTGCGGTCAAACTGGACACCAGGCGGCATCGTGCTCTGCGGTGCCCCACTGCCCCGCGTGTGTGGCGGGCAATAAGCCTGCCAAGCACCGCATGGGCTCTGGGGACTGCAGACCCCCGGCATCGGCCCCAAAGGGGCGGGGCGGCCCATCGACCGGGCCAGTCCCCGCTCCGAGCGCGGCCCGATCGCCCGTTAGCGCGGAGGAGGTGACGATGGATACGGACCGTTAATGGACCCCGTATCCATTCGTCTCCTCCAGGCCAATCTCAACCATTCCGCCGGTGCGCAGGACGTGTTCCTGCAAGCCATGGCGGAGTGGTTCATAGGAGTAGCCGTAGTCGCGGAGCCGTACGTGGTGCCCGACCGGATTAACTGGTTGGGTAGCACCGATGGCACCGTGGCAATCGTCACCTCCACGTCGTGGCCTTCGTCGTCTCTGACCCTTAGGGACAGGGGCGTCGGATACGTCGCGGCGGACTGGGGGGAGATTACGCTCTTCGGAGTTTATCTCTCCCCTAACTGGAGTGTGACCGATTTTGAGGCCTTCCTCACCATCATGGAGGCCTCGTTACGGCGACTGGCATCGCGCCAGGTCTTCGTCCTGGGGGACTTTAACGCCAATCCGTGGCGTGGGGGTCCCCTAGGACGGATGACCGAGGACGGGCGATCGAGGAGTGGGCGGCGGCACTGGGCCTCTGTTTGCTGAACAGGGGCTCGGTGCATACGTGCGTGCGACAACGGGGTGGGTCGATAGTGGACCTTTCGTTCGCTAGCCCCGAGGTCGCCGCACGCGTGGGGAGTTGGCGCGTCGTGGAGGAGGTGGAGACCTTGTCGGACCACCGGTTTATCCGGATGGAGGTCTCCCCTGCAATCCCGACGCCCAGCAGGCGTCACGAGGCGGATGGGCGTCCTGCGTTCCCGCGATGGGCTGTGGGTAGCTTAGACCGGGTCCAGCTGGCGGAGACAGCCATCGTATACTCGTGGCTGTCCTCTGCCCACCAGTCGGACGGGGTGGACGCCGAGGCTGGCCGCATCCGCAGTGCGTTGACGCAGATCTGCGATGCGGCCATGCCCCGGGTACGGCGTCTGCCCCCGAGGAGGGGGATCCACTGGTGGTCCCGGGAGCTGGCGGATCTCCGGGCCGCGTGTATCCGCGCCCGGAGGGCCTACACCCGCAGCCGGCGGCGTCATCGCGATGCGGAGCGGGAGGCCGTGCTTTACGAGGGCTACCGCAATGCGCGGTCGGCCTTCAGGCTGGCCCTCTGCTCCGCCAAGGACGTCACTCGGCAGGAGATGCTGGACGGTCTCGACCGTGACCCCTGGGGACGCCCCTATCGCGCGGTGCTGAATAGGCTACGCGCGCGGGGCCCTCCCCTCACCGAGACTCTCCAGCCCGGCCTTCTCACCTGGGTCATCAAGGACCTGTTCCCGCGGCGAGCGGAACACACGCCCCCGGTCATGGCTCCGCCAGACACTGACCGGGAGGCCGACGACGACAGTGTTCCGCCCATCACGAAACCCGAGATGGGGGTGGCGGTGACGCGCATGCGCGCAAAGTCTACCGCCCCCGGGCCCGACGGTGTTCCTAACCGTGTGCTGGCCCTGGTCCTCGAACACCTGGGACCCCGCCTCAGGGGGCTGTTCGACGCGTGTTTAGCGTCCGGACGGTTCCCTGGGTGCTGGAAGGAGGGAAGGCTGGTGCTTTTGCCGAAGCCGGGACGGTCTCCGGAGTCGCCTTCGGCCTACAGGCCTATCGTGCTGCTCGATGACACGGGCAAGCTACTGGAGAGGGTGGTAGCTACTCGCATCGAGCGGCACCTCGTCGGCACGGGGCCCGATCTGTCGGACGCCCAGTTTGGGTTTAGGGGGGGTCTTTCGACGATCGCGGCTCTGTTGCGCCTGAGGCTATCACCGGCGGGGGAGTGCTGTTAGTGGTGTCCCTAGACATCGCCAACGCATTCAATAGTCTGCCATTCAGCTGCATCAGGGAGGCGCTCCGGTATCAAGGGGTGCCAGTTTACCTGAGGCGGCTAGTGGCAGACTATTTGGAGGGGCGCAGCGTCCTCTGCACCGACCGAGCAGGGGACGTCGTGCGAACGCCCATGACGTGCGGTGTCCCACAGGGGTCGGTCCTCGGACCCACCCTGTGGAACATCGGCTACGACTGGGCGTTGAGGGGGAGCCTCCCGCCTGGGCTGGGCGTGATTTGTTACGCCGACGACACGCTCGTCACAGCCCGCGGTGGGACGCTAGATGAGGCGGTAAGCCTGGCGACCTCGGGTACCGAGGAGGTCGTCAGGCGGATCGAGGCGCTGGGGTTGAGGGTCGCCCTGGACAAGACGGAGGCCCTCTTGTTCCATGGGCGCCATATGAGCCCTCCCATCGGCGTCTCGATCACCGTCCACTCGGTCGACATCAGCATCCGGGCCCATATGAGGTACTTGGGCCTGGTGCTCGACGGGCGATGATTCCGGGAGCATTTCCGCAGGCTCACTCCACGGCTCGTCGGCGCGGCGTCCGCCCTATCGTGGCTTATGCCGAACGTGGGCGGACCGAGCGCTGCGTGCCGACGGCTGTACGCGGGGGTCATCCGGTCGATGGCCCTGTATGGCGCACCGATGTGGGCGGGGTCCATGACCGCCTGACTAAGGGCCCTTCTGTAGCGACCACAGAGGGTCATGGCGGTCAGGGCCATCCGCGGATACCGCACGGTGGCGACGGAGGCAGCGTGCCTATTGGCCGGGACTCCCCCGTGGGACCTGGAGGCGGAGATGCTCGCCGGACTATATCGGCGGGTGACGGGGGTGCGAGCGGAGGGCGGTGTGGTCTCGTTAAGGGATCTCACCGCCTGGCGCGTCGACGCCCGCCGAGACGTCATTGCCCGTTGGGCAGTCCAGCTGGAGAGGCCTCGGTTCGGGGTGCGAACCGTGGAGGCCTTCCGGCCGGTGCTGATGCAGTGGTTGGAAAGGCCGCACGGGGTGCTCTCCTTCCGACTGGTGTAGGTTTTGACGGGGCATTGATGCTTCGCCAAATACCTGCACAAGGTCGTTAGGAGGGAGAGTACACCGTCCTGCCACCACTGCGATTGCGACGAGGACACGGCGCGCCATACGCTCGAGGCCTGCGGGGCTTGGGCAGTGCAGTGCTGTGAACTCGTCGCAATCATCGGTACGGACCTGACGCTGCCGGCTATCGGTAGGGCGATGGTCGACAGCGTCGGGAATTGGGACGCGGTCGCAGCCTTCTGCGAGACAGTGATCTCGCGGAAGGAGGCGGCGGATCGCCTGCGCGAGGAGCGCAGCCTCGATGAGGATATCCGCCGCTGGCGACTGGGGCGGTGTAGGCGCAACTATCTGCGCCTCATGCCGCCCTAGCCGAGGCCGCGGGTGACGTAACCGGGGATTAGCCCGTCACCCACCGAGAGGCCGACCGCGTGAGGAAAGACCGACGTCCTCCCCGAGGGGGGGACGTCGGTCGATGGGAGGGTACCACAATAGGGGGTATTCCGTCGGGCCGACCACTGACGACAAGTTAACGCTGCTCCAGTGGTCGGCCCAACGACGAAGGCGACGTGGTTTTTGGGTGGGTCGCGGGAGTTGCGTGCTTAAGCCCCTCTGTCGCCCCGGACGGAGTGTTGCGGAGGCGCGCCGACCGCAGCCCACCCACAAAAAAAAAAAAAGTTGGATTTAAGGATATTTATGTGCGAAGTGATCTGCTCACAGAATCATTAGCAAATCAATTGAGTCAATTTTCAAACAATTTTTTTTTCTTATGGTGCGTTAGGAAAAAATGGTGAGAGTCAATTTTTATGATGCGTGTTTATGCCGTCACGAAAAACTGACACCATGAAGTTAGCTAGTAAACATTTTTTATGGTGCACGCGCGTCGTAAAAACATACTGTCACAAATTAAATAGATAATGTGTTTTAATAAAATTTTCAATGTATTCAATACCTTTTTTTCTATTATTAGGGTCGTTTTTCTATAAAGGTAGGATAACGCGAAAGATAAAGCTTCTAGAAAGATTTTCAACAAGATTTTATCCTGTTTCGCCAAAGAATTATAACTTCTTACGTGCGTACATAAGTACACACACCCATACACACTTTTTTATTTATTAAAACCTTGAGTAAGTACTAACGCCGTGTATGTTTAACTGTTTTTAATATTATCTCTACATAAATAAAAGCAAATTCACTATTGTTCTTTCTTAATCAGACAATGAGATTTGATAAAATATTCAAAGACATTTTGATATTTTATGCCAAAGATTTGTATGTAGAATTTAATTTATTATTTTTTAAAACGTGATCTTTAGCGCAAGTTTATTTAGTATTAAAAATAAATAAAAATATTAAGCGATTTAGATGCCAGATTTAGTCAGGCGAAACCGGAGTGAGCAGTTATAACACGTTTTTATTTAAAACAATGGAAATTATTATTATAATAGAAATCCTATAATAATAGCCTCCTATAATAGAAATTATTATTGAAAATTATTAGGACTATGAAATTTTTGTAACTCCAATAATGATTCCTTTTCCGTGTTCTGAGGGAGTAAGAATACAATTTACCACTCTCCCTCTTGTCAGTGGGTATCGTAAGAGACGATTAAGGCATAACATATGCATACTAAAAGTAAACTCGAAATAAAACCATATTAGTATATGGTAGCACGTCTGACCAGCGTGGTATAGTAAGTATTCTATTTTCTTCTTTTTCTGGAGGAAGCTTGAGCCCAATGGTCATATATGAGCTGAAATGATGATGATGATCATAATAATATTACTCCATCAGAATGGAAGTGAAAAAAGCTTACTTGAACAGACAGATCCATATATAGTTTTGTTCCGAGTTTTCCTTCTCTTGAAAGTGATTTATATTTTCCATTCTCTCTTTTGTCTTTTACGGAGTCAGTGGACAAAAAAATCGCATTGAATTGTATTCTTGTTGCATAAAAATAAATAAAACTTAAATTACATTATTTTAATTAGGATGTTTACAGATCCTTGACATAGGTTATAGCCCCTACAATTTTGGGTACACGAGGTTCGAAATAACCCTATCAATAATTTAGTTAATTCCAAATTCTGAATTTTAACGAGGACATTAAACGAAAAAATACCTGAAATCTGTAACACGTTTGTAATATTTAAAATTCCATTAGAACGGCTCGAAAATAATGGTTCGTCTGGTGAAACTTTTGTTAAAAAAATTATCATGTATTATCCTGGGAAGGCTCCATTTTGTTTCCTAATAAGTTGCAAAGTACTATTAAGATGCAAAGTGAATTAAGTATGGTTTGTACTTGGTTGAATAATAAGCGTGAATACGCGGTAAACACATATTTTAACTGCGCAAATGGCATAGTAATTTAAGTAGCGTGAACAGTAGATATAAGCAGTAGCGACTTCACGCACCAAGTGTTATATTTGGTGTGTTATATTTGGAGTGGATTGTCGCCCACACAAGACTGATTGATATGAAACATCTATAGGTGAGGGTGAATTTGATCGTTGATATGGCGTAAATAGCTCGTGGCGTTACAACGTTAGGCTATATGACGGTAATACCGGTAAACCTGATTGTTTTTGTGGCGAGTTTTTTTTTATTTGGACTAGGAGTGTTAGTCTCAGATAGCTGTTACACCCTTACACGGACTAGTGGTGAGCGCCGAGGGCCCTCAACCCAAAACATTTGAGCAACAGGCCCAAGGGCACCCCCTGTGGGTTACACACCTCGGCTTGGGGCGTTACTGAGGGCAATGTGGGAGGTCCAATGTTAGATTTGTTTATTTTTACGCGGCACGGTTTCGCACCTCGATGACGAAGAAACCATGGTCTTTTCTTTATTGCGGCTTCGTGGGCTGTGAGCTTCTGAGCTACAGTGATCTCGTCATCAGGCTCGTCGAGCGCGAGTCTCGGCCGAGGGACCTTCGACATCTGGGACGGAGTATAGTTGGTCGCAGCGACCACTAAGGGGTTGGGGTGTGTTGTGGCAAAATCAAAATATCAACGGGCACATTGTTTCATGTATTGCCTGATGGTCGGCAAGTGTAAGTCGATGTGGAGATCGGCATTGCGTATGAACTATGGTGCCAACGTAGCCTTAGGCATGAACCTATTCTGAAGTGTTTGAAGCCTATGGATCATGTGTGACCGAACGTGAGCGAATACTACACTGCCATACATCATGATGGGGCATATGCAGGCAGTGTAAAGGTGAACTTTGCATTTGAGCGACAGCTTACTCATTGGACTGAGTAAGCTGTGTAATCAACCAATAACGAATGTTGCACAGTGGTTATGTGTCGAGCGAAGCTGAGACGATTGTCAAAGGTGACGCCTAGATATTTTGCTTTTGACGCCCAAGGGATGGGCTTACCAAAAATGCGGACTTGAGTGAAGCTCTTGCGGCTCTCGAAGCTCGAGTGAGGTCGGAACGTCTCCTGTGAAACATTACTGCCTGACTCTTTTTTGGATTAATGTCAATTCTCCACTTCCGGAACCACTTGCCAAGGGCAGTAGCTGCAGATTGGAGATTTCGAGTGACGGCGGTCGGGTTAAGCCGGAGGCGATTATGGCCGTGTGGTCAGCGTAGAAGACTGACTGCACGAGCTTGGACTTGGGGATGTCGCTGGTGCACAGCACGAATAGAAGGGGGGAGAGGATCGAGCCTTCCGGTACGCCGGCTCTGATCGTTTTTGTGGCGACAAAATGCCACGCTATATATATGTACATACGTAGTAGTGTGTGAGTGAGACGGAGAGACGTGATGTTGAACGCAAGCGCCTGTGCGCTCTCTCTCTCGCCGCACTAAGCTCGCATATCTATACTCCGGCCGCTCAGAGATTGCGTTTCTGACACATGTCAATTCGTCATAACTAGTAATGTACAATAAATAACATTCATTATATTTAATAATGTTATTTATTGCATTCATTATGCATATTTATTCAATTCAATATAGATTTTGTTAAATTTATAGGAATTACTTCGCATGTTTTTTTTTAAAGTGCCTCATCTTTTTTGTGCTATACGGTGAAGAAGTATTATGGTTGGCTGCATAAACTTTAATTTAAGATCAGATTAGCTCCATGGTATTGTGATGATAGTGGAATGGGGGAATTCGAAGAACGCAATAAGCGCACTCCACAGCCAGCTCATCTAAAACATAACGAACTTATGCCGGCTTATGGTCATTGACTAATTTCATCAACTCTGCTTTTAGTGTAGACGTATTTTCGTCATTTTCCTCCTCTTTTTATTAGCTTTGGTAGGTGCATTATTTAATTGCACTGAATGATTAGGGGCGTTTTCCATTAACATAACTAAAGGCTCTGGGAGGCCAGGTAGCAACACAACCTGGAACCACTCCTTGAATACAGTCGCATTCATTTCTTTGTGGTAGTCAACAGTAGTTTTGGACTCAAAAACCAATAAATCGTTTTCCACAAAACTGTACTTCGCACAACTAGTGTGGCATATTATGAGTCATGTTCCTTTGCCCATTGGCACTTTCGACGTTGACGCTTCAGTGTCATTTGTCCAAGAACGAAAAAGCGTGTGGTTGGGATTTAGCCTTGACTCGTCGATGAAAACGGCATTGTCTCAATTATCAATTTTTTTCTCTTCCTTCAAAAGGTTAATGCTTTTTAAAATTATGTTATTCTTTTCTAAAAGAATTTTCCTTTTGTCGGTTTTTTTTTTATATTGAACTCCAATATCTTTAAAAAATTGGATAAAGCAGTTTTACCTCCCCTAAACAAATCAGCTACTTTCAAAGATGCTAGACGCGACGACCTATTGAGTTATTCACTTCTGGGATAATGACTACTATGTAAATGCTTCTGTGTGATGACGGAATAATAATACAATTCACCACCCCTTTTACTGCCCGTGGGTGTCGTAAAAGACGATTAAGGGATTATAATATGCATACAACATTTACGCAAGAGAAGGAAAATTCTAAATAAAACCCTGTACCAATACGTCTAACCAGCGTGGTGCAGATGGACAATTTCCCTCCCATTGTGGAGGAGGCTTGAGCTCAGTAGTTGGATGTTTATGAACTTTATAAACATTTCCTTTTTGGTGTTCGTAAAATATTTTTTCCAGTGCCCGAGGACCCGAACTTTTCTGTATTAATATTTGTTATTGTCCGTTCGCTTACTCCAAGCGCCTGAGAGATGCGCTCTTGTATTGTTATAATTACGGGGTCCATTTCGTCTTTGAAGCTCAAGGTAATATTGAAGCTTGATAATTCGTTCTCGTGTTTCACTTTTCAATATTTAACCGTGTTTTGGAATTATTATTTTGCACCAAAAGTGCAAAACAGTAATACACGATACACAACAAAAGTCTAAATTAGCGCAGGGGCTGACCTCTTACTCACATAACAAGGAGAATCAGTCAAATAAACACCAATAACAGTCACGAGAAAAACATATTAAGAAACACTGGAGAACGTAGTCTATGCACACGAGACGACAAGAAATTACTCTTTGCGACATTTTTTACTAGTAATATAAAATAGTAAGTCATTTTATTTTCATTTTTTTAATAGATCTGATTGATATCACGATATTTATTTTCTTAAGTTTTGATTGGGCGTACGTTTGTCATATTATTAATTTCATTAAATAGTAAGTACATTATATATTATAAAATAAAATTTTAACGTTTTATTAATATTATACCGACAGATTATATTAAAATTATAAAAATATGCGATTACAATTGCCTCGTTATTTTGTCCTATCACTACAAAAACAAACATAAGACTAAATCTTGAAACAGCGCAGTTTGACATGTTTTTTAAAACTATTGTTTTTATATTTGTTAATTGAGTATTTGTTAATAATTTTAGCCGAAAATTAATACGTTTATTGTAAGTTGGCATAATTATTCAATTTTTAATGTTATTACTAGTTAATAAGGTAAATATAAGATATTTAAAATTGTGCCGTAAATAGTACGCTAGTTCAAAGTTACATCGCCCATTCAATCATGACCTGTCAGAAACGCAATCTCTGAGCGGCCGGACTATAGTGTATATTAATGAAATAGGTAAATGTTTATTGAATAAAATTGATATTTTTTGACAAAAGTCGTAATATTTTATTAATACTTAAAAAGAACAGATTACGACAGGAACTAATATGGCTTATGCCATATTAGTTCCTGTCGTAATCTGTTCTAAAGACTTAAGCTAATCCTACTTGAAAATCAAAAATTGATACCTTAATATTCTGTATACAGACCACAAATGTACTGTAGTTATTTCTCGTTCTATTTCATCAAGGACTCCTAGCTAACCACAAGATTTATGTATTTTCGGTTTCTTCTTTATACTATTAATGTTTATTTTATTTTATATTCTATATGTCTTTATTAAATAATTTGTTTCTTTTACTTAAGCTATTCTATGTGATAATTATGATATTTTTTACAAACTAGAATATGATATAGTATAGTATTAATTTATTTCATTCTTAATTTAATGTTACTATTTCAAATATTACTGTTTAACTTTTTTTAAATATATTTGTTTTGCATATATTGTTGCTTCCGCGACTTGATTGTGCGGGTCCATCAGAATATCAGCGGTGTAGTATCATATTTACTGTACCATAAGCTGAGATGGGCACCATATTTTGGCCTCACATATTTCACTCCTTGTTTTTAGTTAGTAGTTCTTATTTCTTTCGTTATTGTCTATATTGTGTGAGGTTTACAAAATAAAATTTATTTCTTTCTTCTTTCTTTCTTTTATGCATATATACTTGTACAGAGTAATTTCGATGTCTCACATCGGCCAGGCGTCCTGAGCGACGGCTACATTTTATTTTAAGATCAAGAAAAACTATACGGCAACCGTAATGCACGTTTGTCGTAGATTATTACTTAATTTGTGTTGTGATACTGTATACTTTAATAAACTTAAAACCGCGTAGCTTTTTGTGCTCTTCATCTACGGTGTTCGGGGTCGACTAGAACCGTACATCTTTATGGTCCTTCGAGCATGATTGCGAATTTCATCACATTTCTCACGTTTAAAATTTAAAAAAAAATAATGGAATAATATAATACGTAATTACATCATTGAGGCGTATAATATTTACTGATTTTAGTCTTAAAAGATAATTTTATGTGTCAGTCATAAATAGTTATTCTGGGTCTGAGGTTAATTTGTATCCGTGTATTATTATACAATTAGTGGATACACATTTTTGTCAGAGATAACACCTGACAGAAGGATTTTATTCCCATAAGAGTCCCATA
Organism: Lymantria dispar; assembly: GCA_032191425.1. NCBI lineage: Eukaryota > Metazoa > Arthropoda > Insecta > Lepidoptera > Erebidae > Lymantria > Lymantria dispar. Next base: position 30,375,025 of record CM063449.1, on the reverse strand, counting down.
AAAATGAAGTAAGTATGGAGAGACATAGATTTGCTAACTAAAAAAAGCAATTATTAGATTATTATTAATTTAAAAATTCTTAAGTAAAAAAAAATTGGGATATTAATCACAATTATTTCCGTACACATTTTTATATAGTGTTTATAGTCTGTTTGTTTTATAGTCTGATTTAGCAAACTGAGCGCCACTCAACAATATATTCAATCAAATTAGGTTAATCAAACATGTTCATTTATTTCTCTTCTATTATGATTGAAAATTTTAAACTACCCGCAAAGCACGTTTCAAAATTAAACGAAAGAAATAGAAACAAATCGCGCGCATTTATTGTTCGTTTTTTAAATACCTATAGCAGCTCCGACTAGTGAATTAGCTATTCACTAATAATCAAGTTTTAATTACTGGAATAGACAACTGTATTATATTTATAATAATATGAATTGTTAATAACATTATTTATTTTTAATCTTCTCGATTCCATCTACGGGAGACATGTTGGGTGCGAAGTTGTTTCATATGATCCATTCAATAGTATAAACACATTCACTGTTTAATATAAGACTGCATAGACTAAGGAGGCATAACGCCATGAATAGTCACGCTTAGCAGGTGTGGTGGCGGTTTCTGGTGATTCTACAGCCGGTTTATATTAATTTCGCGCGAATGTGAGGTAATGTAACTATATTTTTAAACTTTCACCATACGGAATAAATATTATAAAATTATTAGGTAAAGATAAATTGCTTAATGATTTCTGATGTTTACGCGAATGCTACACATTGTAAATAAAACTACTTTGATGGATTTTATCCCGTTTGTATTTGATTTATCATTGCCCGACGTTTCAAACAGTTTACAGCATTCATGGTCATGGGCGGACTGATCATGAATGTCCATCCGCTCGTGACCATGAATGCTGTAAAGTGTACTGTGTTATCAGTGATAGAACTGATAATATAAATAACAGTTGTTTACGAGCACATCTCGAATCAGTTATCAGTTGAATCACTGATAACAACTTTTATCAGTTGAATCAAAGATAACTACTGTTATCAGTTGTATCACTGATAACAACTGTTATCAGTTGAATCACTGATAACAACTGTTATCAGTTGTATCATTTTAGACGCGTATATGGCTTACGAGATGTCCTCGTAAAAGGTCTCCACGTCGTCGTCGGAGTATGCCGAGGTCGGTTGATAAACCTGTATGGCCTTCAAAGAATACTTTTTGGTAATTCTGGTACGCTGGTTACGCTTGTTGACACACTCTCGATCCTTTCCACATTGTACCCGAGAGACTTGCGATCGATAAGCCCTATACCGCCTTTGGATGGGTGATCGTCCCAACGTAGAAGAGCAGGTTTCTGATAATCCTACAATTTTCCGCCGGATTTTTCTTAATACCTCTTCCAGCGCGATGATCTTCTCATCAGTCCTGAGTGTCCAAATACTGTGTGCTACCAGGGCCAAAGTTCGTTTTGTTTAGTAGTACGATCGGTGTTAGAGATTCTTTGCACTCCCTGTTCCACCGCTACCGGGCCTGTCACCAAAATTAGCCCGTAGCGTAGCAGAGCTGCCATGACTAGGGCCTATTTCTGTTCGACATATGAGGAATAATACCGTAATCGCCACGTTTGGCAGGCGGGTTGGCGATCGCAGTGAGATTCTATACATTTAGGCAGAAAGACCTGCTGCCCACTCTACTGGTGAATCTTTTCTTCTTTCCTAAGTGACCACGCCTTGCACTAGAGGAATAATCCATATATTGCGGGGGACTTTACAAACATATTCATAACCGACACGAATTACAGTGAGTGAAAAAATTACGAAATATTTACTAGCTATATTTCTTAAACGATTGGTTCAAATTAAATTAAATTTGAAATATACCATGTGTATACAATGCCTTTTTTTTGACACCGATGGAAAATGCGTTTATGCATGTCCCCTTGGTGGTATCTTCTGTGGGATACACCGTGTGGCGTAACCTCCCGGAATACCCACTAAAAGCCATCAGCGGCTCCACTACCCCGTCTTTCTTGGGACGTCAGAGGGTAGGGCCTTTCGGCATTTAACTCGGACGCTTCGACGGAAGGTCTATTGGCCTCGCCTTTGTGCCACGCTACGGAGGCAGAAGGTGCGCATACTACTGACGCCGTCTACCTGGATGTCGTCTACGCAGAGGGTCAGCGGTGGCATCTGCCTCGCGTTGTCACTTTGCGGCCTCCTTTTGCAACATCACGTCTTCGCAGAAGGATGGCGTGGTCGCCCAGCATGCGGCGTTATCGAGCATTTTATTTATGACAGCCACCAGCGACAGGTCTTCTCCGATCTCAGTTACCAGGGCGTATCGCAGGGACCCCCAGGTGGAGCATATCTCGAAAGTGTGATGCGCACCATCAGTTGATTCGCCACACTCATGGCAGTTAGGGGCCGTTTCTCGCCTCACGTTTTGATGCAAATACTTACCGAAATATCAGTGTCCAGTAAGTACTTGCGTCAACTTAAAATTCAAGTTGCCATGCTTCCTGCTTAACCACTGGTGCAGATGAGGGCTACCGCGGTCACCGTCACTCGACCCGCTGTGGGGGGCGTCAAGGTCCTCACTGCATCAAGTGTATACAATGCCTGCCGGGTTACTAAAAATTCATTCTTCTAGTTTTATTCACAACAAAGTTATAGGATGTCGAAAATGGCCTGAATTGCTTCGAGAAAAGTATATTATGTCATGTTAAGCCTCGAGAGTCTCGAGGTACCAGTGGTTAGACGGATTGGTATAGGGCGTTTTCTAATCTTTTAATCTGCTTGTATTTCTTAATAGTTTTCTATAATATCCACGAGGAACAACACAATAGTCAGCCGTCTATTGTGTCGTAATTTTGTCATCCCATGATAATGAACAAGTAATAAAAAAGATTAATTTAATACAGCAGTCCAAAGGATAACAGTTAGTTGTTAGTGACATAGTTACAAAACCTAATCCTAATGAAGCAATATTTCATTAGTGTGTAGAGACTACCCACTGAGATGTAGTGCAACTCTTCCTTAATAAATTGCGAGGATTTTGTAATTAGATTGTTGATAAAATTTTACTTTTATGTAATACTGGATTGGAAACATATTTTTTTAAAATTAGAATGGGATCTCTGTAATAACAATGACTTTTACACAAGTACAGTGTAACAATGATAATTGTGCATTATTTCTTGGCTTATTTGATTCTGAAAGACGTTGTTACATAACTTACAATTTTACGTCATAAGTGGTGCCTTTATTACCTTTTATCGGATGCAAATCCAGGCTCAATGCTTCTATTAAGATTATTATTGATTATTTATACTTAATAATAATTATTATTGATCAGTTTTAATTACTAAACCTATTCTTTCATATTAGCATTATTATACTCCTCTAAATTGTTCTATTTGAGAGGCGTCTGAAATTTAAGTTTTAAGGTGAACTTTTTAATATTTTTTATAAAGTTTCAATATTTATAATTGCTATTCCGTCATTCCGTATTGCCGTGTGGTGACAGAGTATGAATGCAATTCATCACCTCCTTTATTGCCCGAGGGTGCACATTGGAAAGATTTTTATCTTATTAAGCTAGAGAAGTATAACTTCTTGCGTCCGTAGGTAAGTACACATACACTTTTTTCATGACGGTTCCAGTATATTTATGAGTGTGGAATTAAAGATGGCCGTTATGTTGCTATTCATAATAATAGTATAAGAATAACCCAGTTTTATAGAATCATTGCGTGGAATCTTAAAACAATTTTTTTTCTTGTTGATTTAGTGGTAATTATGGCACGGTCCTAAGGCTACCAAGTCTAGAATTCGTATTCTAAAATTGAGTAAAAATCGTTATTTTTTTTACAGTACATTTATGCTGGAATGTTCAGCTGAAATGCAATAGAAAAGCGTAAGATGAATAACAGGCTTTATACGTTTTACTATTGTGTACGGATCTTCTTTATAATAGAAGTGATTTGATGTATAAAGTTTACGCAGGTCAAATGAGTGTGGAATTTTCAAAGCAAGAATGAAGCAAGAATTACTTATATAATAACTAGAACTATTTTGTCACTTTTTTATTTGATTTTCATTTGCCCGATGATTGCTTTTAGCGTTCATAGTCACGGGAGCACCGAGGTGTCGCCTGTCCAACGAGAAATTGTTATTGCAGCGGTTTTTATACTAACCACTAGTGTTATTGATTAAATTTTCACCCACATTTCTGATAAAATAAAATTGCCAAAAGAAAAATAAAACGAAATATTTAATTATTTTTGATCAGTCATTATTATACAATAAAATTAATGGTAATTATTATATAAGACGAAAACGAATTCAATGAAATATATATAGTTTATTACACATAGATTTATAATTACAACTTCATAAATAATATTTATATAACTTACTAAGATAACATTTTTATGCACTTATACACTACTGACTAATCACCGTTGACAAAGGATGATTCTTGTACAACCGAATGCCGTCTACACGTTCGAGTTAGCTAATTACCTATACCCGTTTTTTCAAAACTCAATGTGACATGCTTAGAATAATAACGTATAGAAGGATAGTGTCAATACTTGGAACTTTCAAAATTTGAATCTAAAAATATTAATGGCGCGCAGACAATTACACACGTACACACGCACACCACTATACAAATTACGAAATCAAATTTTGTTTTTATTAACATAAATCGTCGAAATACTTTTAAAAGTAATGTTAAAAACCTTTTTAAGTTTTTCAAATGTGTTGTGATACCATTTGAATGCACAAACCGTCATAATTATCAATTTATTTTTTAAGAGTTGAGTACGTTCGTGCACTATAATGACTTGATATTACGGAACGGTTCCGGCGTAAGCTCCATTAGGCTCCAATTGAAATGCCTCACTTTTTGTGCGTGAACTTACCTTCTATACGTTATTATTCTAAGGTGACATGTTAATTTGTTTATTGTTAAAATTTATTAAGGACCATGGACACAAAATCCTCCAGTCTAATACACCGTTAGTTTAAAAATTCACAAAAATTGTCCGTCAGTAAGTCAAGTCGTTACTACTTCATCATCGCAGCTCATATACGTTCCACTGCTGAGTTCGAGCATCCTCCAGAATGGGAGGGAAATTGACCTACTACCAATAGGAGGGAAGTTGAACGATATCACGCTGATCAATTATGTTGTGTTGGTAAAAGTTTTTATTTCGTTTTGTCTTTGTCTTCCATAGATAGATATACAATTCAGGCATAATTTCAGACATAAAATTTCAAAATTTGATTGGAATTATTTAAAAATTGGTGCTTCCTTTTTTTTGGGACTAACTATCGCGTGATTACACACTGATCAAACCAAGCGGGACAGTAGAATGGCATGCAACTCCATAACCTGCCGTGCTTTACCTTTCTATCGCCATTGGGGCAGATCACCAGTCATCATCATCATCGCAGCCCGCGTACGTCCCACTATTGGGCTCGGGCCTCTTCCAATGAGATGGCATTTGACCTACTGTACCGTGCTAGTCAAACATGTTGGTTTCATTTAAAGTTTTCCTTCTATTGCACAGATGTTATGAGCATATTATATATTCGTTTTTTACGACATCCACGGGTAAGATAGGGAGTGGTGAATTGTATTCTTACTCCATCACCACACGGAAAGTGAGGTCATCAGTATTGAGGCCTTATCTTCTACGACTGTTTTGCAACCTACACGTTGTATAAAAACAAACATATCATAACATTTATATTGCCAAAGTTACGCCTTACGAGAACTTGTTGACCTAAAGTTACCGCTGAAACTAAAACACAATCTTAATTATGTTCTCTTCTAGCGGAATATTTGTAGCAAACTATTTGCTTCATATATTAAAATTGACATGTCTTATATATAAATTTATTAAATTGAGTTTTTCGTGTGGCGACGGAGTAAGGATATAATTCACCACCCCTTTTCTTGCGCGTGGGTGTCGTAAGAGGTGACTAAGGGTTATCTTGGCTTTAAGTATCGTAAAAGACGACTAAGGGATATAATATGCATAACGACGTCCTCCCCGAGGGGGGGACGTCGGTCGATGGGAGGGTACCCCAATTAGGGGTATTCCGTCGGGCCGACCACTGACGACAAGTTAACGCTGTTCCAGTGGTCGGCCCAACGACGAAGGCGACGTGGTTTTTGGGTGGGTCGCGAGAGTTGCGTGCTTAAGCCCCTCTGTCGCCCCGGACGGAGTGGTGCGGAGGCGCGCCGGCCGCGACCCACCCGCAAAAAAAAAAAGGGATATAATATGCATATAACAAGCAAAAAACTATTCGAAATATAACTCAAACTATACCAAATCGTCGGAGTAGTTGTAGCAGGTCAACTGTCTTTTTATTGTGGAGGAAGCCCAAACCTAGCAGTCGGACGTATATGAGCTGAGATTTTAATGACTTTGTTTAAGATATTTCCAAGCAAGTAAAATCTATGCCAACTGGTCTAGTAGACATGGTGTACCAAACCAACGCACCTCACTTATAAAATTGGTTTAGAAGGGGCCGCCTGAAATACTAAAGCCGAACAATAAGAGACACGAATTTTTATTCGCTTTATGAGGATTTTTCCTTACACTTGTAAAGTAAGCTACTTTAACTAATGTTTAAGTTGTAACTTAGAAACTTTTAGTAAGGTACAAATGTTACCCATTTGAAATGTTTCTAACTACTTAGAATAAATATTAGAGTTATTTTAAGCTACAAACATTGTAACAACTTAATGGTTATCCTTTTTTTAAGTGAGATAGTGGATTGCTACGTCAGAGGTTGTTTTCTATCTTTATATATAAATTTCTTGTGTACATGTGTATGTTTTTTTTTAACGCAAACGGTGGCATACGAGCAAACAGTACACTTGATGGTAAGTGTTGCTGCCGCTCATGGACCTTTACAGGGTCACTGCCTACCGCGAAGAAAGTGAAGGGAGTGTGAATGCGTGCATTGAGGCCAAGTGATACCAAGGGCACCACCAAAACCCTCCACACACAAACACCCTCAGAAAGTTGGGCTTCCAGCTCTCTCGCTCACCGAACGAAGCGCAGTAACAAATTGCTATTACTCAGATGTCGATTTTCTGCGAGATTGTGGTACTACCCCGGACGGACCGGCCCGCGGCTGTAGACAGATAACTGTCGACAGTGTGGTCCTACCACTCTTGAATGTACGTATAGTATGTCACTGAACTCCTATTAAACGTCTGGACCGATGTTGATGAAATTTTTTGTATGTGTTCAAGGGAATTCGAGAATGGTTTAGATTCATAATTGCACCTGGTAGGTGGCGTTACAGTCCATTTAAAGGAGAATTCTTTTTATTTTATTTGAACAGAACAACGTCTGTTGGGTCAGCTAGTTGAATATATTTTGAAAGATATGCCTTTGCTTCCGAAAGTGAAAGCAGATTTGTATACATATTTTATTTTATTTTGACTTACGATTATACGGTAATTTGTACGATATTCGTAGAAAAACTTAAGTGTTAGGCCACGCTGCTTATGGTTTTCTGCCTACAGCGATAAGTGGTTCGGCTTGGGTGATAACACTTTCGCAGAAAATCAACGTCTCGACAACAGCAAATGTATCAATGTACAGATTTTGAAATTTGTCTATTTAGCTACCTGTGTTAGTCTGTCTAGTCTGTATAGACCAGAGGCTTGAGAAGTCTAGTCAGAAGGTATTTTTTGATCTACTTGCGGTATGGGCGTTGGCCCTCTTTTCCCATAGAGGTTCTTAAATCGGAGGATTATCGTCTCTCTCTATTTTCGCACTTCCGATAATCTTAAAATATCCCATCGAATTATATATAATTTCTCTTTCAGTTGACCTTTGGGTCAGTGCTAAGTGACCAATCATGACCGTCATCATCTCAGCCCATACACGTCCCGCTATTGGGCTCGGGTCTTCTCCAATATGCGAGGAAAATTGCCTACTATGCTACTCTGGTCACACGTGTTGGTATAGGGTTTGATTTCTTATTTCACCTTCTCTTAAATAGATGTTATATGTATATTTAATCCCTTAGTCGTCTTTTACGATGGCACTCATGAGCAGGAGAGGGAGGTAATGAATTGTATTCTTACACCGTCACCACACGGATAAATGACCGAATATTTTGCAGAGCCACGTCTTTTTTTATATTGTAACCGTTTGGCAGATATATATTTTAGCGAAACGTAAACTATATAAGCCTAGATGAGCAGAGAGTTCAGTCATATTATAAATTAAAGAGCAAACAACATACAACTTTGAAAAACCTGGCGAATTAGAAGTCTCACTTAATATACGGCTTACGATAAAAGCTTACTATAACGTAAGTGCACAAGAAAAAGGTTTACATACCTGAAAACAGAAAGAAAAGCCTCATCTTTAGGTCCTTCACCTTAAAGGTTTTTATATCTCACATAGCTTTAAAGCCTATTGAAAACAGGCAGATATGAAAGTGTTTTAGAATTTTTCGAACGAAAACGCTCGAAACGACGTACTTCGCTTGTCGAAAACTGAAAATATTTACATAAGTAATACCTAGTAAGTGTTTGGTCCACCTTTTGTGCGCTATTTGCATACAGGATTACTGTTTCCGACAACCCTAATTCGGCATAACAATATTCATCCAACGTTAAATTCTTTGAATATGTTTTCATTAGAAATGTCTACAAAAAATATACCAATTATTCCTATTCCTTATAAGCCAGCTTACTATTTAATTATAACTTTACAAAATATACTTTTTAAGAGTCTATAGTGTCTAGATGAATTACAGCTGATCTAAATTTTATTCCTACCCTTTATTTTTAGCTAACGAGATATTAAGGTGATCAATAATAAATGCCCATACATTTACTTGTCAATTTGAAGTAAAATTATTTTAATGGATCATTGGAATGTGTTGTTACTAACTGTATAAATAAATTATATTACTAATAAATTTAGTAGCATTTATTGTCATGTAACAGCAATTATACTAAAGTATTTTTATTTTATTTTAAATTAACAGCAAGATTCCCTTGCAAGGGAATGCTCAGCGTTGTGCTGCATAGAAATTGCGGGGCTGGTTTTCAGTAACTCTCTTTTGTTCGAAATATACAAGGAATATAAAATAAAAAAAGGGAAAAATAAAGAAATGAAATAATTAACAATAAGAATGATAATTTTATTTAATGATAATTTAATGATAATTTTTTAAATGATAATTTTTTAAATGATAATTTCACCCTCTGGGCCAGTCGTTATCTCACAATTTTTTTTTTGTGGGTGGGCTGCGGTCGGCGCGCTTCCGCACCACTCCGTCCAGGGCGACAGAGGGACTTAAGCACGCAACTCCCGCAACCCACCCGAAAACCACGTCGCCTTCGTCGTTGGGCCGACCACCGGAGCAGGGTTACTTGACATCAGTGGTCGGCCCGACGGAATACCCCCTATTGGGGTACCCTCCCATCGACCGACGTCCCCCCATCGGGGAGGACGTCGGTCTTTCCTCACGCGGTCGACCTCTCGGCGGGTGACGGACTATTCCCCGGTCACGTCACCCGCGGCCTCGGCTAGGGCGGCATGAGGCGCAGGTAGTTGCGCCTACGCCGCCCCAATTGCCGGCGGCGGATCGCCTCATCGGGGCTGCGCTCCTCGCGCAGGCGATCCGCCACCTCCTTCCGCGAGATCACTGTCTCGCAGAAGGCTGCGACCGCGTTCCAATTCCCGACGCTGTCGACCATCGCCCTAGCGATAGCCGGCAGCGTCAGGTCTGCACCGATGATTGCGATGAGTTCACAGCGCTGCACTGCCCAAGCCGCGCAGGCCTCGAACGTATGGCGCGCTGTGTCCTCGTCGCAATCGCAGTGGTGGCAGGACGGTGTACTCTCCCTCGTAACGACCTTGTGCAGGTATTTAGCGAAGCACCCATGCCCCGTCAAAACTCGCACCAGTCGGAAGAAGAGCACCCCGTGCCGCCTTTCCAACCACTGCATCAGCACCGGCCGGAAGGCCTCCACGGTTCGCATCCTGAACCGAGGCCTCTCCAGCCGGACTGCCCAACGGGCAATGACGTCTCGGCGGGCGTCGACGCGCCAGGCGGTGAGCTCCCTTAAAGAGATCACACCGCCCTCCGCTCGCACTCCCGTCACCCGCCGATACAATCCGGCGAGCATTGCCGCCTCCAGGTCCCACGGGGGAGTCCCGGCCAACAGGCACGCTGTCTCCGTCGCCACCGTGCGGTATCCGCGGATGGCCCTGACCGCCATGACCCTCTGTGGTCGCCACAGAAGGGCCCTAAGTCGGACGGTCATAGACCCCGCCCACACCGGTGCGCCGTACAGGGCCATCGACCGGATTTATCTCACCATGAGACTAACGCAAACCTCGGAGGAACATTATATGGCTCTCTAAATTCTTTTGATATAAAAGAAAAAATGTATCACAAGATTTATAGGAAAGCCAATAAACCGCAGGGCAGCTTGTGGCGTGCTGAATGTGAGTGGCGACACTGCGGTCTTGAGTGCCCTAGAGAATTGGCCAGGGCCTCGTATCCAGCTGGCTTTATTGGCTGGCTGGAGTGGAAACCGAAGAGTGCCCGCAGGATTCTCAACTCTGGCTTGCCTTAAACGGCCGATCAGAGAGGGGTCGCCAGAGCTATATGCTCGGGGGTGGAAGTGTCATTTTCAAGGGCATAACTACGGGGAAACTACTGCGATGGTGAAACCGGCGGTGAGCGGTGCGCGCTCGACACCCCAAGCCACTTGCACCGATGTTGCCTCCCTGTTGCCCGTATGCCCGTGTGTCTGTGGCGACCGTTTGGGGGGACCCATTCAGTGAGTTGGCGAGTCACCGTCTGCCGAAGTTCAAGACGATAAAGGTATTAAAGGCAGACGACAGTTTTTCAATCAACAGTTTTTAGTTTAGCCAGTCCTTCAAACCTCCAATCCCATAAACAGTTATTAGATACCACCATCACACAATAGTTTTACACCTACAGTTGGCAGTCCACGTGTGTTATGTGCAGACGTGGAGTGTCATCGGTAGACGTCCCATCCCATTTTTACATTAAATTTCTCCAAAGGCCTCTGCGTGTTGGATCCATATCGGCTTTCAAAGGACTGGGTATCTTCTCTTGGGAGATAGCCGTGAATCGGAGATAGAAGAATGATAATAAAATAAATAGCAGCAATTAATTCAATTATGAAGGATGTGCTTTTATATGATGGACTCGCTTATTCATTTTAGTGTGTGTGTGTGTATTTGTAGCCCTATATAGCTGTATAAATTACAATGTGTGGTGACGAGTAAAGAATATAATTGTCACCCAACTCTTGCTTGCCCATAAGAGGCATAAAAATTCACTGTTTCACTAGGAAAGTAGGCCGCGGTTCTTGCCTAGGAAATATATGTATATCACCTCTTTCAAACATGTTGACCACGACACTGCCTCCTCATTTGTTAGGGAGACCTACATCCAGCCGTGGATGGCGAAAGGTCGAATGATAAAAAATGTATACAATATCATTTATTTATCCAAAATAATACAAAATTGTTTAAACGCCAGCTTAATATTCAATTATAACTTTACAAAATAGGATTAGTAAATTTTTATAAGAATAATTAATATATAGATTAGATTAAAGTCTTATTTATCTTATATCTTTAAACGAGCAATTCTTGTATATCTTAATATATATAAATCTACTGTCACGATGTTTGTCCGCGATGGACTCCTAAACTACTTAACCGATTTTAATCAAATTTGCACACCGTGTGCAGTGAAACATAGGAACGAACATAGGATAACTTGAAACATAGGATAACTTACATCTTAATTTATAGTCGCAATATTATTTTATTGCAAATTATTTATCTATTATTTGACATTCACAATTATCTGTGAACTCCAAACGATTTTAACAGATGGCGATATCTGTTGACTGGATAGAGTAAGTAATTTGTGTGTGCTCAAGAGAGAGAGAATGGTTTAGATTCAGAATTGGACCCAGTAGGGGGCACTTTAGTTAAACAGAACAACGTCTGTTGGGTCAGCTAGTATCTTATATCTTTAAACGAGCAATTCTTGTATATATATATATATATATATATGTATATATATATATATGTATATATGTATATATATATATAAATCGCTAAATCGTTGGAGCCGTTGCCGAGATCCTGAATATATATATATATATATATATATATATGTATATATATATATATATATATATTCAGGATCTCGGCAACGGCTCCAACGATTTTGTTGAAACTTGGCATACTAGAGGTTTCGGGTCCAAAAAATCGATCTAGCTAGGTTTTATTTATAGAAAATGTTGTTTTGTCCGTGTTTTTAATAAAACAAACAATGACATTAAATTTTAAAAGAATATGAATTCAAATTTCTTTGTCAACGTCATGAGTCCCGATAGCTCAGGTGGGGAGGCGGGCGGTTTTAATTTTGGATTAAGTATGTGACATTTAAACAGCGTCGGTTCGAATCTCGGTGTTATTATTATTCTCTTTTTGTAGTTTTTTATATCATCATCATCATCTTGCTCTTATCCCAATTACTTGGGGTCGACGCAATATGTCATCTGTTTTGACATATTGCAAAAAGTTTCGGCAATGACTTTTATGACCGGCCGCCTGCCTGACGTCAACCTTCCTTGGGAATGTAATCGTTGACCCAAATGGTACCAGATGGAGTTGGTCCGGGTCAATCTAGGGCTCTTAGTCGTCTTTTACGACACCCACGAGCAAAGCAAGGGTTGGTAGTATTCGAAGCCGCTACCACACAGCACATAATTATATATAATTTTACACATATATAATTTTCATTATTTATTTTTTATTTTTATTAATATATATCTAAATAAATTCGACAAAAATATTCCGAGCGAAGCTCGGTCAACCAGATATTATATATATATATACCTATATATATATTCAGAATCTCGGCAACGGCTCCAACGATTTTGTTGAAACTTGGCATACTAGAGGATTCGGGTCCAAAAAATCGATCTAGCTAGGTTTTATTTATAGAAAATGTTGTTTTGTCCGTGTTTTTAGCAAAATAAACAACATTAAATTTTAAAAGAATATAAATTCAAATTTCGATAGCAACGTCATAGTTACGATAGCTCAGATGGGAAGGTGACAGGTCTTAATTTTGGTATTTTTTCAATCAAACAGCGTCGGTTCGAATCTCGGTGTTATTATTATTCTCTTTTTGTAATTTTTTATATATTTTTCATTATTTATTTTTTACTTTTTAGTAATATATATCTAAATAAATTCGACAAAAATATTCCGAGCGAAGCTCGGTCAACCAGATATTTCTTATTTAAAATACGTTATTTTTTTATATATTGACGAACAAAAAATACACCGCCATTACATTATGACGAGGGGATTTAGGATTGTAAGCAGATGAGATCATTGCTAGAAAAGGAAAACGCGGAAGAAAATTTGTTACTTTTTTTGGGGGTGGGTTACGGTCGGCGCACTCCTTGCCCGGCTCCGTCCAGGGCGACAGAGGGGCATAAGCACGCACACTCGTAACCCATCCGTATAGCACGTCGCTTTTGTCAGTGGGTCCACCATCAGGGCAGAGTTCTTTGACTTCAGTGGTCGACCCGACGGAATACCCCGAAGGAGTACCCTCTCCCATCGACGTCCCCTACTGAGACGCCGATCGCCATCGCGAGGCTAACCTCTCCGCGGGTGCCGGACTAAAGAAAATTCCATACTAAGCCGTTTAATAAAAGTTGTATATTATGAAATACTTAAAATTATTTTTTCAGATTTTTTCTCGTTCTAATCTGGTTGTCTTTTTTTTTTCACGCTGTGGAAATGCATTTACGCACTATCCCTCGCCGGTTGAAAACAGACGAGGGAGTGTGTGTGGGACTCGCCGGCCACAGAAGTGACCGAAATACCCACTAAAATCACAGCGGCCCCTTCCGCGCTTTTACGAGGTGCCGGAGAGAACGCTCGATGACATTCTATCCCCGACACCCTAACGCTTGGCCGTCTGGCCACGTCCTGTCATCATTCAGGGCGGTGGGAGGAGGAGCGCATAGCGACGTCTCCTCCTCCCTGGTCGCCGCCAGCAGAGCGAGTCTGCGAACCCAAGTGCCTCGCGTGCTCGCTCCGCGGCCTCCTTCTTTGTCATGACAGCCTCACAGAAGGAGGCCATCGACGACCAACAGCTGTCGCTGCCGAGTATCTTGGAGATGATGGTCAACAACGACAAGTATCCGGTTGTTTGTATCCAAAACTTTAGAGTTTGGGATACTTTGCGTCATTATGAGAGAATTAAAGTATTTAACGTTCGCAATTATATATTCTTTTAACATAAATTTTATGTGGTAATATATTATTAGTTATTAAGTCCACCACTCCCTCTCTTGCCCGTCGGTGTCGTAAAAAGCGACTAAGAGATATTTTGAGCATATAACACCTATGCAAGAGAAGGAAAAGTCGAAATAATACCCTATATCAACCCGCCTGACCAGAGTGGTATAGTAGATCAATTTTCGTCCCAATATGGAGGAGGCTCGAACCCAGTAGTGGAACCTATATGAGCTGGGATGATGATGATGAAGTTGAAATCCATATTTCTATATTAATAATTGTTTTTAATGACTTATTATTAACACTATTTTAATAATATTTATAGGTAATAATTAATATTATATTTACTTAGTAACCATTATTATTATTTAAATGGTAATGGGTAGGATACATCGCACAACGAATCGGCAATCGCAGGGGCAGAAAGGTTTTCGAGTGGCAACCACGTATCGGACCACGTAGTGTAGGACGCTCCTCCACTAAGTGGATTGACGACCTGTTGAAAGCTGCTAGGCTTCGTTGGATGCAGGCGGCATAAAAATGCACTTTGTAGTAAAACATGAGAGAGGCGTACGTCCGGCAGTGGAATAGGTTGAATGATGATGATTTTCTTTCAATTACTCTCAAAATGATTATACACTATATATACATACTCAAAATGTATATCGGGCATAAGTAAATGGTTTTGATATATCTATACTTCTATACTAATATATAAAGCTGAAGAGTTTGTTTGTTTGAACGCGCTAATCTCAGGAACTACTGGCCTGATTTGAAAAATTCTTTTAGTGTTAGATAGCCCATTTATCGCGGCAGGCTATAGACGATATATTATCATGCTAAGACCAGAAGAAGCGATGCGCCAATGAAGAATGTTTCAAAATCGTTTTTTTCCCTTAGAGAGCTTCCGCTGCGTAAACGGTTAAATTTTCGCAAAAACCATGAGTGACGGAATCGTATTATTGACAAAAAAAATTTCACTTTCTACGTAAAAAAAATTATCTTAAAGTTAGCGTTAGCCCTATGTATCTATACCACGCGGACGAAATCGCGAGCAGAAGCTAGTCTATACTAATATTATAAAGAAGAAAGATTTATTTGTTTGTTTGTATTCAATAGGCACCGAAACTACTGAACGGATTTCAAAAATTCTTTCACCAATGGAACGCTATAGTTTCAGGGAGTAACATAGGCTATATTTTATTCCGGTATTCCCACGGGAAAGGGAACTATGCGAGTAAGGCGGCTGAAACCGAAGCGAAGCGAGGGCAAATTACAAGTCGACTAATAAAAATGGTTCATATTTTTTGTAACTAGCATGAACAACACTACAATGGCGTTATATTTTTATACATTTCAAGACAGAAAACATAATATTTACAAAGACTTTAGCAAAATAAACAAGATAACTTGGGGCTAATTGCTTGCAATAGTTCTGATATTTCAAGCTATTAAATAAACTCAACAGAAAGGAACAAACGTTAGAATGTTTGCTAAAATTTTCATTCCTGGTATTTTTATTAAGTAATATTCATCCTCTTTCTCGCCCGTGGGTATCGTAAAAGGTGACTAAGGAATAACGTCTATGCAGGAGAAGGAAAACTCGAAATACAGCCCTATGCTAACGTCTGACCAATGTAGTATAGTAGGTCTATATACGTCCTATTGTGGAGGAAGCTCGAGCTCAACAGTAGGACTTGACATGATCTGACATGATAATGATGAAATAACATTCGACATTTCAAAACACACATGTTTATTCTGTTGTTGTTACTATAATTGTAAAGCGTAGCGTGTTTTGCCAAACGAATTTGTTATTTAATTTGTGTTTTATGTTTGTGGCATGCTCAATAAAGGGTCTGCTTGCGGTAGCTACGAGGAGCGGGTTCCTCCCTTCCCTTAATTGTGGTTGAGGGGAGTGATGGCTGCTCTAGTGGTTAACTCGTGATCGGGTGCCGCTTGCGGGATCTGATCCAGCCATGGTACTTTTTCGTTATATTTAATAACTGTATTGTATGATGGTTCGAAAGGTATCACACTGGAGCTGTTAATAGACGTATTGTTGTATATTAATTTGTTAAAAAAAAATAGTAAATGAATAAAAAAGAAGACAATCCCACTGAGTTTCTTGTCGGACCTTCTCAGTGTGGTCGCGTTCCGATCCGGTAGTAATTTAAGGTAAAATGTCAAAAAATGACCATATGTAAGTGTCCCCGCGGGGTTTATACATAATAAAGGATTTGAATTTGAATTTGGCATTCATTCATTTCAGCTCATATACCGTCCCACTGTTGGGCTCGAGTCTCCTCCACAGTAGGAGGAAAATTGATCTTACTATACTATGCTGATCAGACTGATTGGGCTAGGGTTTTATTTGGAGTTTTCCATCACTTGCATAGTTGTTATATGCGTATCATATCCCGTAGTCGTCTTTTACGACATCCATCGCCATAATTGGTACAAATTAAATAATTGAAAAACACATAGAATCATCACCAACATCATCATTTCAGCCTATCGCCGTCCACTGCTGGACGTAGGTCTCCCTCATGATACGCCACAAAGTGCGGTCCTGTGCCGCCTGCAACCAACGACGCCCAGCAACCTTCACCAGGTCGTCGGTCCACCTGGTAGGGGGGCGTCCAACACTGCGTCGTCCGATACATGGTCGTCACTCGAGAACCTTTCTTCCCCAGCGGTTGTCAGTTCGTCGAGCGATGTGGCCTGCCCATTGTCACTTCAGCGTGCTAATTGTTCGTGCTATGCCGACATAGCACGGGTGTAACCGATTACACCCGTTCTTTTGCGGATTGCCGTATTCCGGATTCTATCTCGCAGAGAAATCCCGAGTCGGGCGGCGCAGGCGCGAGTATTTGCGCCTAATGCCGCCCTAGCCGAGGCCGCGGGTGATCGGACTGGGGAATTGTCCGTCACCCGCAGAGAGGCTGACCGCGCGACGGCGACCAACGTCCCAGGACGTCGAGAGGTGAGGTTACCCGAAAAGGTATTCCATCGGGCCGACCACTGACGACAAGTTTCAGCTGCTCCGGTGGTCAGCCCAACAACGAGGTGACGTGGGTACGGGTGGGTTATGGGCCCGCGCGCCGTCCTTTCATCGCCCTGGACGGACTGGACTGCGCGTGCGCTTACCGTAGCCCACCAATAAAAAAAGAAAAAAAAAAGAGAAATCCCGAGCATTGCCCGCTCCATAGCACGCTGAACCTTGTTATAAGGCCTACATTTAGGGACCACATTTTCGTGCCGTAAGTCATGACTAGTACCACACACATATAGAATTATATCATTATTATTATGGAAAGGGCAACCGATGGGTTATTGGGTCTCGCGCCGCTTTTTCATCGCCCTGGATGGAACGAATGGCATGTGTCCACACCATAATCCGCTCAAAGAAAGAGTGAGAATACCATTCGCCATCCCCTCTTTTGCCCGTGGGTATCATAAAACACGATTAAAGGAAATACTAGGCTTATAATATTTATGTAAGAGGATGAAAACTGAAGAAGAACTGAAGATAAGATGAAAACTCGAAACAAAACCCTGTTCCATCACGTCTGACCTGCGTGATGTAGATCAATTTCCCTCTCATAATGTAGGAGGCTCGAGCCCAACAGTGGGCCATGTGTGGGTTGGGATGATTGATTGCAACTGGTGACTGTAGAATACAGTTCAACACCAGTACTCCATCAACACTTGAAAATCATACATTATATTATGTTATTCTTCATTCATACTGTTCTTATCCTAATTACTTAGGGTCGACTCGATATTTACCCTTCTTTTATAGTACATAGAGAGCCGCATGCCCAACTTTCTGAGGGTGTTTGCGTGTGGTGGGTTCTAGTGATTCCTTTGGTATCACCGAATGTACGCATTCACACTCCCTTCACTTTCTTCGCAGTAGGCAACGGCCTTGCAAAGGTCCATGAACAGCAGCAACACTTACCATCAGGTGTACTGTTTGCCTGTTTGTCACCGTTTGCAATAATAAAAAAAGTGACTGATCTGCGTGGTGTAGGTCAATTTCCTTCCCATAATAGACGTTCCGTGTAGGAGAAAGAATACAATTCGCCACTCCCTATCTTGCCCGTGGGTGTCATATAAGAGGACTGAGGGATGTAGCTTGCACATAAGTTCTGTGCAAGAAAAGGAAATCTCAACATAAAACTTTATACCAACATGCCTAACCAGCATGATATAGTAGGTCAAATTCCCTCCTATTGAGGAGGAGGCTCAAGCCCAGCGGTGGGACGTGTATGAGCCGAAACTAATAGAGCAGGCCCGAGCCCAATAGTGGAACGTATATGGGTTGAGATGATTGAATGCGACTAGTGACTATAGAATACAGTTCATCACAAGTACTCCATCAACACTTGAAAATCATAAATTATATTGTGTTATTCTTCATTATTATCATACTGCTGTTATACTAATCCCATAGTCGTCTTTTACGACACCCACGGACAAGAAATGGGGTGGTGAATTGTATTCTTACTACTTCACCAAACGGATTTACATATATATGAAAATAAAATATTCATAGCAAAAAGGTTAGAGGTAAAATCCGGTCCGCAGTGAATTGGTCAATTTCATTCGATATCCGTGCGAATATCATTACCAATCACTAGTTCTCTTTCATCTATTCAGCAACGGAAATGTAGATTTTCAAAGACAATTTTTTGAAAAGACTCGTTTAGGATTAAAGAGAATATCATTCATTTATTGCTGTGTCTTGTCGCAGTCTGTAGATAGGTGACCGTTTTATACTATACGCTATAAATATATTGTGCCTTGAATAATAAAGGCAATTACTTTGCTTTATCCCACAAGAACGGATTGTTTCGATATTAATAACGATCAAAATACCGATTTCTGTCGTAAAGTATCGATAATTTGGTAAACTGTACTAATATTATAAAGCGGAGAACTTTATTTGTTTGAACACGCTAATTTTGGTTCTATTGGTTGGAACTATTGGTTCGAACTGAAAAATTCTTTTAGTGTTAGATAGCCTATTTATAGAAGAAGGCCTATATAATATTACGCCATGACTATTAAGAAGCGTCAAAGAAAAATATTACAAAATGCGGCAAATAGTTGTAGGACCACACTGATGACAATTGTCTGTCTACAGCCGCGGGCCGGCCCGCTCGGGGTAGTACCACACTCTCGCAGAAAATCGACGTCTGACGCGCGGTAGCGCAGTAACAAATAGCTACTACCTATTTGTTACTGCGCTTCGTTCGGTGAGCGAGAGAGCCGGAAGTCCAACTTCCTGAGGGTGTTTGCGTGTGGTGGGCTTTGGTGATGCCTTTAGTATCACCGAACCTCATTGCATGCATTCACACTTCCTTCACTTCCTTCACGGTAGGCAGCGGCCTTGTAAAGGTCTATGAGCGGCAGCAACACTTACCATCAGGTGTACTATTTGCTCGTTTGCTACCGTTTGCAATTAAAAAAAATTACATCTTTGGAGAGACGGGGTTGTGTGGGGCGTGGTTATCTCTCTCTACAATCGTATCTATTTAAACGTATTCTTTTATTATAGACTAGCAACCCGCCCTCGCTTCGCTTTGGTTATAAGTTATAGTCGTTTTACCCGCGTAGTTCCCGTTCCCGTGGGAATACCGGGATAAAATAATACCGGGATAAATAGCCTAGTTTACGCCCTGATATTATAGCTTTCCATTGGTGAAAGAATTTTTGAAATCGGTCTAGCCGTTTTGAAGATTACCCGGAACAAACAGACAGACAGACAAAAATTTTTTAATTGCTATTTTTTACAAACAGACACTCCAATTTTATTTATTGGTATAGATTTAGTGCGTTAGTGGTCAATTGCAGGTACATGGGCAGTTACTAGGGTAGTTGCCTTATATGTTGTACTAGCTTCTGCTCGCGACTTCTGCCGCGTGGTATAGATTTTTTGGGCTAACGCTAACTTTAACCTAAGACTTTGTTTATGTAGAAGGTAAAAATATTTTTTAATAACACGATTCTATCACACTTGAATTTTGTGAAAATTTACGCAGCGGAATCAAAAGGAAAAAAAACCTCGATTTTGAAACATTCTTCATTGGTGCTCCGCTCTTGCTGGTCTTAGCGTGATGATATATAAGCCTTGCTCGATAAATGGGCTATTTAAGACTGAAATAATTTTTCAAATCGTACCTTTAGTTCCTGAGGTTAGCACGTTCAAACAAACTCTTCAGCTTTATATATTAGTATAGATTCCGTAGTCGTCTTTTACGACACCCACGGACAAGATGTGATATCGTGAATAATCTTACTTCGTCATTAAACGGACAATGACTTATGCAAAATTACAAAATTTAATTATAGATTATTACCATATTAGTTACAAATTACTAAACTTTGATGTTATGTATATTATAGTACCAACCACAACGGAAGTGACGTAAAAGTCAAATAATAACTTTAACGTATTACTTCGTTACTAAGCATAGATATATTGACGCAATAAAAACTATTAGTCAAGCCAAATAGCCTTTTTATCCACATTAGAATTAGATTATTAATGCTATGTGTTCATCATCATTTTAGCCCACATAAGTTCCACTGCTGGGCCCGGGTCTGCTCCACATCATTTCATAATTTCAGCTCATATACGTCCCACTGTTGGGCTCGAAGTGCTCGAACGTCCTTCACAATAGAAGAGAAATTGACCTTATATGCTGGTCAGATAGGTTGGTATAGGGTTTTATTTCGAGTTTTCCTTTTCTTGCAGAGTTGTTATTTGCATAATATATCCCTTAGTCGCCCCTACGGGCAAGAAAGGGGGGTGATGAATTGTATTCTTACTCCGTCACCTTTTATTCCAATTACTTGGGATCGACTCAATATGTACTTCTTTCATAGTATATATTGCATAAGTTATTGGTAATAGTTTTATGACTGGTCGCCAGCCTGACTTGAACCATCCTTGAGAATGTAATTGTTAATAAGATGGTATCAGATGGAACTGGTCCTGATTCATGTAAAGTTCTTACTCGTGTTTTCACGACACCCACAAGCAACGTAAGGGTTGGTAGTATTCGTAGCCGCTATCACACAGCACAAGGTATGTAAATTTTATATATCATAAAATGGGATAAAAACAGAAAAATTTTAAATCACATCGAGGAGTGAAAGGTTATTTGGTTTAAGTGACATCTAGGGTGATATTGAGTTATATACATATTCGGAATCAACGAATTTTTCTCCGTCGAATGATACCGAATTTATTAAAATCAGAGCACTTTTTTTTCATACGCTGAACTCTTTTACACTTTCCATATGCTGAGAAACTAGGGCTTAAGGCAATTTGTATTAAGCGACATTTATCTTTGTAACTACGTTATATTTAGTATTAGCATCAAGAATTCGATGTTTTTAATTGAATTTTAATTAAATTTACGCTATTTAAATAGATCAAGAAGTATTCTGTTATGATTTTTTTTCTTTAAACTTTAAATGGCTCTCCTGCAAAGTTACACACATGTCGCTTAAACCAAATAGCCTTTTACCCCTCGACATATATTTTTATGATGGCGATCTTGGTCAAATTTATTCATCGATCAGTCTATTAATGTATGAATGGAGAATAATGCAAAGATGGTGTAGTGATTAAGATATATACCTATCGCGCCAGTGTCGTGGGTTTGAATCCCACGCAAGATAACACTGTGCAAACCACAAATTGTTGTTCTGAGTCTCGATGTAATTTGTGGCCGTAACTTTATATGTTTGTAAAGTCCCTTGTAATGCAAGGATTATTTCCTTAGTGCAGGGAATAGTTAAAAAAAATTACGTACGCTTTGCAAGCGGGTTGAGGTCAGCAGTAGGTGTTGTAAGTGGCCTATGAGAGTACTACTGCCAATTCTTTAAGAGATACTTCAGTCGGTTTTTACAACACCTCTGTGGGAGTAAAGGGGTGGCAATACATTGTATTCTTCATCCGCTACCAAATATATAGCTATTATTATAAAACATATTTCAGCAATTAAAATATTTATACAAAAAAAAAAAAAACCAATAATTGGTATATACATTTCGTTCATCATGTTTCCTTTGACACAGATTTACTTGAATTACATTAAAAAAAAACACAAAAATAAAAAAATGTACGTCATGATGGCGTCAGTACTTATTAATTCCATACACCATAAATTGATTATGTATACGTGTATACGTATAATATGTGGCCATGTGTACAGAAACGTTGTAATTAAAAAGCCGGTCGAGTGCTTCCTCGTCTAATAAAGTGGTAAAAACTACAATCAACTGATTGCATGTGTTAATAACTTTGCTTCAACTTTGGATGTGAAAGAGACATCGCTATCAATGTATAGTGTTGTCTCGTTTACGCAAAATCGAGGCTGAAATCTGTATTGCGAGTGGCTAGCGAAGGTAGGGCGGGAACATAGAGTTAAACCTGAATAGAGAAGACACACTATTCATATAACATTTAAAAATATTTAAAAGTGTGCCGAATATAATTTTCTGTGAATAATTAAATTTAGCTTAGTAAATTTATGTAAATTAATAAATTGAGATATTCTCAATTTATTAAAATGATGCACAAAACTTTAATAATTAAGTATTTGCTGGAAAAGAGAACATTTAATAAAATTAACTAAATTTTTCACAGAAAATGGGGTATTTATACTGAAATGTTCACATATTTTTTTTTGTAACAATAATTTAATCTGATTTTTCTGCGCTTCTGTTGCATTGCCGTTTTTTTCGAAATATGGCGAAACATGGCTTAATAGAAATAATTATATTAGTACACGGACCTGTATACTCACTAACTAAATATTTAATGTTTATTAACAATGGACGCCTTCGCCTGAGATATTTTTATAACTTATTTTGTAGGTGTCATCATTATTGAACGCGATAAATATTAACTACATTTACATTGCTTTTATTTATAACTTGCTGGCATTCAAATATATTATTAAACCATTGATATTACTTTCACACTTTCGAAGTTACAACTTTTATTGATGATTAAAAAGATGACTCGTCAATTATTAAACTAACCCTTATAGACTACGTATAAAAAAGTTAATAAGACTACGTCACACTTCCCACGCCGTTTTAACGACAACTAATATTATACATGTCTATATATTTTGTGGTTCTGTGTTCAGCGTTTAAAAGCGCGAGCTTTTCCCGCCCAAGCGCATTCTATAGCTGAACTTTAGGGGTACAGGCCATGCACTGATCAGCCTACCAAAGTGATTATTGTACGAGACGAAAACACGTAAAAGGTAAGTTCCTTTTATATAATTTAAACGTATTTGTTTTTATTTTAAATACTTGCACTGAGATTTAAATTTTTAAATTTTAAAATATTAATTGTGCATCTAAAAAAATTATAAAACTATAAATAACTCAAACTTCATAATTATTTATGTCTTTATAGGTATAATAAATTGAAAACTTTTCATTTGCAAAAGTATTTGTAGTGAGTTTGTTTGAAACCAAAAACTAATTTCTTCAATCTATGTAACTTTCGCTGTTAGACAGGGATCTCTTCTATAGAAAAATTGAGTTACCACGTTAGTCAGGTGGATCGGTATAGAGTTTAATTTTGAGTTTTCTTTGTCTAAAATAAATTATTGTTATAGTTGCCGTGTGTACATTATTATAGTATTTCATTTAATATAGTATATATTTTCGTGTGGTGACGGAGTAAGAATACATTTCACCACTCCCTATCTTGCGCGTGGATGTCGTACAAGACGACTAAGGGATATAAAATGCACATAAGATCTGTGTAAGAGAAGGAAAAATTGAAATGAAACCCTATGCCAACATGTCTGACCAGCACGGTATAGTAAGTCAGATTCCTTCCCATTGTGGAGAAGGCCCGAGCCTAACAGTCGGACGTATATGGGCTGCGATGATGATGATGATTTATTATAGTTAATATTTTATTTTTCCGTGTGGTGGCGGAATAAGAATACAATTTACCACTCCCTTTCTTTCTTGTGGGTATCGTAAAAGATGACTAAATGATTAAATATGTATTTAAAAGTGGTAGGACCACACTGTTGACAGTTGTCTGTCTACAGCTGCGGGCCGGTCCAACCGGGTAGTACCACACTCGCAGAAAATCGACGTCTAAGTAGTAGCAATTTGTAACTGCTCTTAGTTCAGTGAGCGAAAGTGCTGGAAGCCCAACTTTCTCAGGGTGTTTGCGTGTGGGGGGGTTTTGGTGATGCCTTTAGTATCACCGAACCTCATTGCAAGCATTCACACTTCCTCTACATTCTTCACGGTAGGCAGTGGCCTTGCAAAGGTTCATGAGCGGCAGCAACACTTACCATTACGTGTACTGTTTGCTCCTTTGCCACCGCAATTAAATAAAAATCTATGCAATAGAAAGAAAACTCAAAATAAAACCTTATACCAACACGTCTGACCAGCGTGGTATAGCGGCTTAATTTTCCTCCTATAGTGAAGGAGGCTAGAGCTCCGCAATGGGACCTAAATGAGCCATGATGATGATAGTATTTCATTTCCATTTATTTATACCGTGTGATGGCGGCTACGAATATCACAAACCTTTAGATTGTTCATGGATGTCGTAAAAGACGACTAAGAGCGTTACACCTGGGTCAATTGTGTATGATGCTGTCTGGTCAACAATTACATATTCAAGGAGGGTTGACGCCAGGCTGGCGGGCATTGGCGGTATTTCCATCCAAGCCTGTTTCGTAAAAAAAACCGGCTAATTACAAGTCAGAGTCGCGTCTGTAGGGTTCCGTACCATTATCTATAAAAAACATGTTTGTTGTATGGGAACCCTTTTAAATATTTGTTTTTAGTATTTGTTGTTTTAGCGGCAACAGAAATACATAACTTGTAAAAATTTCCAATGTCTAACTAACGCGGTTCTTGAGATACAGGCTGGTGACAGACAGACGGACGGACAGACAGCGAAGTCTTAGTAATAGGGTCCCGTCGTTACCGTTTGGGTACGAAACGCTAAAAAAACAACTAAGGGATGACTTCCCTTTAAGAGAGGGATGTTACTAAACTAATAAAATCCTATGCCAATATGTCAGGTTATCTCAGCGTGGTATCATCATCTCAGTTCATATATCCCACTGCTGGGCTTGGGCCTCCTCCATAATAGGAGGGAAATAGATCCATTATACCCAGCTGGTTAGATGGGTTGGTATAGTGTTTTAAGTTTTTCGTATCTTGATATACATATTATATCTAACAGTCTTTTTTTACGGTACTCACGGTCAAGATAGGGAGTGGTGAATTTTATTCTTATTCCGTCACCACGAAAAGCGTAATGTGGTAGGTAAATTATAAAGAAGGTCTCTTTCTAATAATGAAAGAGTATGGGTTCAGAATATTATTAAAAATACAATAAAACGTTTTGTACATTTACGATAGTGATCGTGTATTTATTTAATTTGTTTACAAGTTATATTATGATTGTGAAATAATAACGTAAAAGCGAATATATTACAAAGAAATTGTATTTTAACATTTAAATTTTCAATGGGCCATTCAAGGTTTATTATTTAAATTCTGTAATGTTTTTTTTTCTTATTGTCAAAGCAAGTATAATGACACCATTGTTATTCTTACAATTAACAGTTTTGGACTTCAAAAAAGTTTATATTATACGTCGAACTTAAGTGAAACTTTATTTCAATAAGGGACTTGTCACGTGGATAAATAACAATTAATACTGGTTTTATTAGCAATTATTCTTTTAAGCTCATATACGTCCGTGCTGAAGCCATATACGGACGTCCGTATATATATGTAGGCGTTGCGCCAGGAATTTGGTCGTCCATAGTAAAATACTGAATATGTAATCACTGTATTTATTAGGAGTTGTTGCCGGAGAAGTGAGTGAAGTAAAACTGTGTTCTATTATAATCTTACAATGCTTTTATAACCTGCGCTTTACAATGAAACGGTCTAGTCTTAGTTAGTAACTACAACTACTTTTTATAACAAACAAATAAAACTACTATAAAGTAATTATCGAAATATAGCTAAATAATAATGATAAATATTCTAATACATTTAACATAATGCCAAATGGTCTATTTTACGCAATTTACATTCATGTAATTAAAGGAAATATCATTCTTATATATGGTTCAACAGACGGCGCTGTAAGTAGAAATAAATTGCAATGTTTATTGCGTAAAAATAACTAAATATGATTACAAATCATCATCATCATCTTGCTCTTATCCCAATTACTTGGGGTCGACGCAATATGTCATCTGTTTTGACATATTCCAAAAAGTTTCGGCAATGACTTTGATAACCGGCCGCCTGCCTGACGTCAACCCTCCTTGGGAATGTAATCGTTGACCCAAATGGTACCAGATGGAGTTGGTCCGGGTCAATCTAGGGCTCTTAGTCGTCTTTTACAACACCCACGAGCAAAGCAAAGGTTGGTAGTATTCGAAGCCGCTACCACACAGCAGTAAAATGATTAGCAGTAAACTAAATATGATTACAAATAATTACATTAATTCTAATGGATTTTTTTTGATCATTTATATAAATATTTAAACAATTAAATCAAAGATCCCCAGAAATACATTCAAAAAATCTTTTTTAAATATCATAGCATGGTAAATAACAGTGTTGTTACTACAAATAATTATTTAAATATTAATTGCAAATATTTCAAACATGTTTATAACTATAATTGATAACACATAAATACACAATTAACAAATATTGCCGATAGGGGGCGATATGCGCCCATATGTACGTACGTCCTACTGGACTGAAGCCTTCTCTAAAATAGGCGGCAAATTGACCTATTATACCACACTATTCGGACGTGCTGGTATAGGGTTCTATTTGTCAGGCCGACCACTGACGACAAGTCACCCCGCTCCGGTGATCGGCCCAACGACGAAGGCGACGTGGGTACGGGTAGGTTATGGGCCCGCGCGCCGTCCTTTCGTCGCCCCGGACGTAATGGACCACGTGTGCGCTTACCATAGCCCACCCATAAAAAAAATAGAGTTCTATTTCGATTTTTCCTTTCCATAAATGTTATATATATATTTAATCCATTAGTCGTCTTTTACGACGTCCACGGGCAAGAAAGTGGGGCTAAATTATATTCTTACTTCAACACCACACGTAAATCATCATCATTTCATAATTTCAGCATTTTGTGTGGTGACGATGTGAGAATATCTTACCCGCGGATGTTATAAGTGACGCGTAAGGGATATTATAATCTATATATTTAAAAGAAAGTCGTGTTAGTTACACTATTTATAACTCAAGAATGTCTGTACCGATTGGGCTGAAAATTGGTGGGGAGGTAGCTTAGAACCAGGAGACGGACATAGGATACGTTTCATCCCGTTCGACCGGGTTCCCGTGGGACTTGACATAAAACGTCAAAGAGAATACAAGTCACTATCATGTAATAATAAAACGCAAATGACAGCTATAGACAGACTATATTTTCGGAAATGTTGAAAATATATTTACGAAAAAAATTATGGTAGTACGAAGTTCGCCGGGTCGGCTAGTAATCCTTACTAATATTATAAATGCGAAAGTAAGGATGTTTGTTTGTTTGTTACGCTTTCACGCTTAAACCACTGAACCGATTTCAAAAATTCTTTCACCAATGGAAAGCTATAATATCAGGGAGTAACATAGGCTATATTTTATCCCGGTATTCCCACGAGAACAGAAACTACGCCGGTTTAAGCGATTGAAACCGAAGCGATATATATATATATATATAAAAGAAACACTATTTATAACTCGTGAACGG
Source organism: Lymantria dispar (assembly GCA_032191425.1). Classification (NCBI taxonomy): domain Eukaryota; kingdom Metazoa; phylum Arthropoda; class Insecta; order Lepidoptera; family Erebidae; genus Lymantria; species Lymantria dispar. Next base: position 30,346,817 of record CM063449.1, on the reverse strand, counting down.
CTTGTTTAGATCCAGGACATTGACATAGGATACTTTTATCCCGTTAGATCTCGTTCCTGTGTAACGTAACATAAAACGTCAAAGATAGTACAAGTCACTATGAAAAGTGGTATAACAAAAACGCATCTGACATGTAATAACCAAACGCAAATGACAGCTAGATAGACAAATATTTTCGGCAATTTAGAAAATATATTTGGGACTTTTGACGCGAATGTCAAAATGTCATTTAGCGCTTTTATATTTTTTTCATAATTTTAGTGTTTTACAGTGTTATATTGAATAATTTTGCTGATATTTTATGTAATATAATGCGGATAAAATTCTGAAATGTAGTGAATATGATATAACAGTGAATTGCGTGCATTTTGACATTCTGCCAAAATTCCCAGAGAAGGCATGACTTGGATATAAGCACCAAATCATGCTATCGACTGACTGAAAGACGAAGACTTAAAGACGTGAATAGCTAATATATAAATACTGGACACTGGCACCAATAGCTCATACGAAAAAAATTGTAGCGGTACGAAGTTCGCCGGGTCAGCTAGTATGTATATACAAAAGAATGAAAACTCGAAATAAAACCCTATACTAACACGTCAGATATTAGATCAATTTTCCTCATATGTTTAAAGGAGGCTCGATCCCAGCATTGAATGCGAATAATGAATAAATATCATCATCATCACAATACAATGGCATTTTTTTTATTGCCAACGGTGGCAAACGAGCAAGCAGCACACCTAATGGTAAGTGATACTGCCGCACATGGACCTTTGCAATACCAGGGGCACAGGCAGGCCGTTGCTTACCGTGAAGAAAATACTTTTCTAAAACCTCGTTTAAAGAAGGACATGTCATAGCGCTTTAGCATCTGCTGGGATTGAGACCTATCCTCAATGGGAGATTAATTCTGGTTAGACTTAACATCGCCTATGCCAACCCATTTGACAAGCGTCGTACATTCCCTTTGAAAAAGAACCTACTGTAGTAGGTGAGATTCATTAACTCAGTGGTGATCAGGGCCGCCTATGGGATTTTGTCCAGCATTCATTTTCGCATAATGCATCGTGAGAAATATTACATCGTGGATTGAAGGGCATAAAATTTGAGTTGTTACTAATTATGTTATTTTATTTAAAACGGATTCAGTAAAAAAAAAATAGATAAATCCGCCGAGTTTCTTGGTGAATCTTCTCAATTCGGTCACATTCCGATACGGTGGTAGTTATTTGATTTAATTTAGGGTAAAATGTAAGAATTGTCATGAACCCCCGCGGGATTTATGCAAAGTAAATGATTTGAATTTGATTTTTTTTTATTGCAAATGCTAGCAGACAAGTAAACAATACACCTGTTGGTAAGTGTTCCTGACGTTGGTGATCCTTTGCTAGGCACACACGGTAGGCGTGAAGAAAGTAAAGGGAGTGTGATTGCGTGCAATGAGGTTCGGTGAAACTAAAGGCACCACCAAAACCCTCCAAACACAACCACCCTCAGAAAGTTGGGCTTCCGGCTCTCTCGCTCACCGAACGAAGTGCAGTAACAAATTGCTACTACTCAGACGTCAATTTTCTGCGAGAGTGTGGTATTACCCCGTACGGACCGGCCCGCAATTGTAGACAAACAACTGTCAACAGTGTGGTCCTTTTTTTTTATGGGTGGGCCATGGTAAGCGCACGCGCGGTCCTGTCCGTCCGCGGCGATGAAAGGACGGCGCGCGGGCCCATAACCCACCCGTACCCACGTCACCTCGTTGTTGGGCCGACTGGCAAGTCACATCTGCTCCGGTGGAGCAGATGTGACTTGTCATCAGTGGTCGGCCCGACGGAATACCCTTTCGGGTAACCTCTTACCTCTCGACGTACTGGGACGTCGGTCGCCATCGCGCGGTCAGCCTCTCTGCGGGTGATGGACAACTCCCTGGTCCGATCACCCACGGCCTCAGCTAGGGCGGCATTAGGCGCAGATATTCGCGCCTGCGCCGCCCAAGTCGCCGGCGGCGGAACGTGTCGCTGAATAGGAGCTCTACTCGCACACGATCCGCCGCCTCCTTCCGTGAGATAACGGCCTCACAGAAGGCGGCGACCGCGATGGTCGGCAGCGCCAGGTCGGCACCGATAATCACGACGAGTTCGTGTTCGACGAGAGCGTGTGCTGCGCCGTGTTCTAGTCGCAACTGCAGTGGTGGCAGGACGGTGTGCTCTCCCTCCTGACGATCTTGTGCAGGTACTTCCCAAAACACCCGTGCCCCGTCAACACCTGCACAAGCCGGAAGGAAAGCAACCCGTGCGTCCGCTCCAACCACTCCATCAGCACCGGCCGGAAGGCCTCGACGGTCCTGACACCGTACCGAGGATTCTCCAGCCGGACTGCCCAACGGGCAAGGACTCCTCGGCGGGCGTCGACCCGCCAGGCGGTGATCTCCTGCAGGGAGACCATACCGCCGCTGGCGCGCGTCTCCGACACCCGCCGATAAATGTCGGCGAGCATCTCCGCCTCCAGATCCCACGGGGGAGTTCCAGCCAGGAGGCACGCTGCCTCCGTCGTCACCGTGCGGTAACCGCGTATGGCCCTGACCACCATGACCCTCTGTGGTCGCCTCAAGAGGGCCCTCAGCCGGACGGTCAGGGACCCCGCCCACACCGGTGCGCCGTACAGAGCCATCGACCGGATCACCCTCGCGCACAGCTGTCGGCACGTAACGCTGGGTCCGCCCACATTCGGCATCAGCCGCGAAAGAGCGGACGCCGCGCCGTCAAGCCGGGAATCAAGTCGATGGAGATGCTCCCGGAACCAAAAATGCCCGTCTAGCACCAGGCCCAAGTACTTCATGTGGGCCTGGATGTTGATGGTGACCGACTTCAGGGTGATCGAAGCGCCGGCGGGAGGCCCGGCGGTACGGAGGCCATGGAACAAAAGGGCCTCCGTCTTTTCCAGGGCTACCCTCAACCCCAGCGCTTCGATCCGCCTGACAATCTCCTCGGTGCCGAGAGTTGCCAGGCGTGCCGTGTAGTACTAACACTATTTTAATGTATCCTAATAGAACTTGATAGGTGATAACTTGTTTTCTATTATAGACCACATTCAAAGCTATTTATTAATATTGAATCGTAAATAATCAAAATCTTTCAATCATTTTTAGGGTTCCGTACCCAAAGAGTAACAACGGGACCCTATTACTAAGACTTCGCTGTCTGTCCGTCCGTCTGTCTGTCACCAGGCTGTATCTCAAGAACCGCGATAGCTAGACAGTTGAAATTTTCACAAATTATGTATTTCTGCTGCCGCTATAACAAAAATACTAAAAACAAAATAAAATAAATATTTAATGGGGGCTCCCATACAATGAACGCGATTTTTTTGCCTTTTTTTATCGATATTGATAATGGCAACTGGTAGGCACTTGAAATATAGGAATTGAAATATATTTATGTACCTATTGTTGTTTACCTAGTCAATGGTACGGAACCCTTCGTGCGTAAGCCCGACTCGCACTTCCCATTTTTTTATGAAAATCAAGGCAATTATTTCGAAATAATAACGATAATAATAACTTATTGGGTGTTGATTGCCTTTGTCCTCTCGTGACTATGAATACTGAAAAGAATTAAATTATAAATATAAAATAAGGTTATTTTATTTTATCCTTGTAATATTCGTATAAAAGTTATTTATTTAATAATTAATGACTTTCATGTATTTATTTTTGAAACGCAAATTTCAAAATTAATATGTAAATAAAATTTAATAGAAATGTATTAATGAAATTTGTTTGTAATGCTGAAAACACATTTTTTTCTTATTCAATGCACATGGAAGTAATTACGGCACCTAAAAATACAATCATCGCCAATATCATCATCGCAACCCGTATATATCCCACTGCTGGGATTGAGCTTTCTCCATAATGGAAGGGAAATTACAGGGAAAAAACAAATTAAACAGGTACGACAAAAAATAAAAAGAAAGTGTATTAATGCTGATTTTACCAACACTAATTAAATAGCGAAAAAAAAAATCAGCTGCTGTGACCAAAAAATAATGTTAAACACATTTTTTACATACACAATTTTTTTTTTAAATTTGTTTATCGATTTTCTTTAAAAAAAATCTATTTCGTATCTTCTGTTTCTTTAACACTAAAATTCATAAATTAGCTGTTATTATTGAAATAAAACTATTTTTACGATTTTTATTGCATTTGTATTTGATTTGTAAGGTCTCCCGTGACCATAAACGATGTAAAGTGTCCGAAAAGTTGCGAAAAAAATTTCTGTAAATATAGTAAACACCAGAAATTACTATGAGTAATCTCAATCTATACTAATATACTAATCCTTACTAATATTATAAATGCTAAAGTAAGGATGTTTGTTTGTTTATTTGTTTGTTTGTTAGGCTTTCACGCTTAAAGCACCGAACCGATTTCAAAAATTCTTTCAGTGCTAGATAGCCCATTTATCGAGGAAGGTTGTAGGATATACATCATCGCGCTAAGACCAACAGGAGCGGAGCACCAATGAAGAATGTTTCAAAATCGGTTTTTTTTCCTTTTGAGAGCTTCCACTGCGTAAACTTTCGCAAAAATCATGTGTGACAGAATCGTATTATTAAAAAATATTTTCACCTTCTACGTAAACAGTTTTAGGTTAAAGTTAGTAGTAGCCCAAAGTATCTACACCACGCGGACGAAGTCGCGAGCAGAAGCTAATGTTATTATATTTTAGTACGAGTCTAATATATATACCGGTTCAAACAATATTCTACCATTTTAAACTACCCCTTAAATATTTATAGGGGGTTCAGGAAAGATAGAAAAATGGCAATCGGAGCTCTTAATATTAATATTTATAAGTTCGTATCGCTGATGTACATTTCCAAATGTGTCAATAACCGGAACGAAGATACCTATACATATTTTTGTAGGAAATTCAATGTCAAAAAAAATTTCCGTTTCCCGAGATTTAATGAAAATTATCAAATCTTATAAAAATATGTAAGCCGTAATTTTTAATGACAAAGCTAGGCCTTTTTTTATTTAGAAAAATTAACAATTTTTTGTTCTATAATTTCTCCTTTTTTTGAATAAAAAGATCACTATTTTCTCATAATTTAGTCGAGATAAAACTATCCTTAAAACACTCCTTATTCATGAATATGAAACTTCGTTAATATGAAGTTTAAATATATATAGATAATTTTCATAGTTTCATATATTTTTGTATTAAATTGTAAAAAGTACCATAAATGTAATGACTTTACATAATTAGAATTTTCGTTAATTTTAAGTTAGGTACCATTACTATGAATAAAACTTCGAACTTGATTACTTCTGAAAGGAGTCGTTTTATCGAAATAGGATAAGCGACCGTTTTTGTAATACTGTTAATCCCCTATATAACTAGATATATAGGCTTTTTCGACTTAGTTATTGGTATACGAGTTAACAAAACCTTAAAAAATCTCCTATGTTAGATAAATGGCAAATATAAAAGAGCGATTAGCGACCTCTAATTTAGAGCCCCGATATTTTTCTTTTCTAATTTGCCTTCATATTTTAAGACATAGATTTAAATGCAAAATTAGACGATTTTTAGAAATCTATGTTACAAACTTAGCAAGTTTTTTTTAATTCCATGCGAATGAAGTCGTGAGCGATATCTAGTTGTTCAAAAATATTCTACCATCTCCCGACTATCCGCTGAACTTATTAAAAGAAAATGCATATCTTCTTTCATTTGTGCTTATAAAGAATAAACCCTGAAATTGTATATTAATCATTTGACCAGACTAGTAGTAGTTGAATTTCCTACTTACTTTAAATGAGACCTGTGCATTTGATATAACACAATATTATTTTCTTCTTCTGTTATGGAGTCCTGATGACAGACACCTCGTGATTCATATTATGCCAATTTGATTAGATTAGAAACCCACGCGATCGTAATAAAATCAGTATACCTGTCGCACCGCAATTCGTCGTGTGCAATGAGCTTCTGACCAAATAGCAGGAAAGGTCATCAACCTACTTTTATTTTTTTCATCTACATATTTGTAAACGAGTAAAGAAAATATGGCTGCAAATTGACCACTACGTAGCACAATTTCTTAGTAGCCATGGAAATTTTAGAAGTAAACTTGAAGCTGCATTATTTTATCAATGTTCCACCCTCTAACTACGATTTTGAACAAACAGGCCAACATATACTCTGGGAATACAGTCTTTAGCGTAACGAACGCAGCCTTATATTAGACAGCCTTTAAATCATGTCTGGGGTAGTATTTTATACAGACCTTGTAATAAGTCGAGGAAATTTCCGTACGTTTAGGCTTTGCCGTCATATTATATACCTTAAACCATAGTATATACTTGATAATGGTAGGACCACACTGTTGACAGTTGTATGTCTACAGTCACGGGCCGGTCCGTCCGGGATAGTACCACACTCTCGCAGAAAATCGACGTCCGAATAGTAGCAATTTGTTACTGCGCTTCATTCAGTGAGCGAGAGCTGGAAGTCCCATTTTATGAGGGTGTTTGCGTGTGGTGGGTTTTAGTGATGCCTTTAGTATCACCGAACCTCATTGCACGCATTCACACTCCCTTCACTTTCTTCACGGTAGGCAGCGGCCTTGCAAAGGTCCATGAGCGATAGCAACACTTACCATCAGGTGTACTGTTTGCTCGTTTGCCACCGTATGCAATAAAAAAAAACTATTGTGATTAATCTTAAGGCTCAAATATAGGCTCCTTAAGCTCTGTCATATCCGTGGTGTTGTACTGCTGCACTTCACTTAAATATTTATCATTTTATCTATTGGCTTATTAACCAATTTTACTTCATGTCTCTTGTTTTGTATAGGAGGAAATTGGAATGTTCCAATTCCTTCTATTGTTCTTTTCTAATTAAATAAGCGGGTTCTCGGTGCTTTTTAGAAGAATATTGTGAAATCTGGCTTACAAACAATGGTTGCAAAGTGTAGTGGGATAGTCCCAATAAAAAACAATAGAAACCCAATTATCCGTCTTACGAGACAGAAAGTAAACAATTTACTACATTCTTTTTGTTTGTGCGATTCGAAAAAACAAGAATAGGGGTTGTAATATGCAGAAAACGTTTGTGTAAGAAAAGAAATACTACTATCTATACCAATAAATAAAATTAGTGTCTGTTTGTAATGTCAAAATAATAGGCTATTTTCATGCTCACACGATTATTTGCACAATACATATGCCTAAAATAAACTTTATATTTTTTTTGCCTGTCTGTCTGTCTGTTTGTTCCGGGTAATCTTCAAAACGGCTGGACCGATTTCAAAAATTCTTTCACCAATGGAAGGCTATAATATCAGGGCGTAACCTAGGCTATATTTTATCCCGGTATTCCCACGGGAACGGGAACTACGCAGGAAAGACGACTGAAACCGAAGCGAAGCGAGGGCGGGTTGCTCGTTATATAATAGAAATGATATTTGTTTTTTACTTTACGAGGAACGGGGTAAAAATACAATTCACCGCCCCTCGATCTTACACCTGGGTGTCGTGAAAGATGACTATGTGACATAATATGGTATATAACATCCGTGCAAGAGAAGTAAAACTCAAAATAAAACTCTACGACCTCTGACCGGCGTGGTATAGTAGATTAACTTCTCTCCTATTGCGGAGGTGGCTTAAATTCAACATTAGAACGTCAATGAGCTGATTTATATTTAGGTGTTTTTATATCGATTCCTATGTACTGTATCCGTATTCAATATATCTTCGAATTTATTATTATAATAATTATTTGTATTTAGGTTACCGTTCAATCAAATACACTGACAGACGTAACGTGTTTCACATACTTTTTGTTATATTTTGAATAAAAATTAGCATTTCTTTATTAATATCGATTGTTAAAATAATATTTTGATATAACATGACCCCTCATTTTAAGACTGTTTGTCTCATATTCAAAATAAAAACGTTTAGTTTTGTAAACAGATCATCATTTGTAATACTTATCTCTCTACCTATCTCTCATCAAAATCATCTCGGCTCATACACGACCGATGCTGAATTCGAGCTTTCTCCACAATAAGAGAGACATTTATTGGTCAATTTCCTCAGTTAGTATAGAGTTTTGTGCCGAATTTTCCTTCTCTTGTATAGCTGTTATAGGTATATTATATACATCAAACGTTTTTTACGATATTCACCTATTTATTTTACAAGAAATCAAGAAATTCTTCGGTGGGGGTGATGGGTGAATTTGATAGAAGTGATCGATGCATTTTCGCTTATTGAAATGCATTTTTATTATCAAGAAGAGTATTAAAGTTTCTTATGATAAGTTCTATCGCTATTTGAATACTAGCTGCGAGACATTAAAACGGGTATGCTCCGCTGACAAATATATTTATAAAAAAAACAAATGCATCTGAGCCTACTATTTCATTACATCTTAGCCCAGATAAGTCCTACACTCGGGCAATGGCCTCTTCCACAATGGGGGACAATTTGACCTATAATACTACGCTGGTTAGATGACAGAGGGTTTAATGTCAAGTTTTCTTCTTTTGCATTGATGTTATCTGCATATCCCTTAGTTGTCTTCTACGACACCCACCGTTAAGAGAGGGGTTGGTGAATTGTATTCTTATTTCGTCATCACACGGACGGAATACTAGTTAATATTAATTAATTCAAATTATATTAACAAGAACTTCTGATTGGGCAAGTCTGCTGCAATAAACCATAAATTTTTATTTAATTGTATAACTTAAGTAATTCAATTTACTAGTTGATTTAACAAATGCTCTATTATTCAAATTACATTAAGATTTATGTCCATAATATTATGAGATATTGCTGATTGCATACGATAATTAGCGTGATAATTATAATATATAATTAAAATAATATAATATATAATTAAAATATATAAATCAAGCAGTTTCTTAATTATCATATTAATTACGCCCATAAGGCTTCAAAGGAACCTGCTTACTCATTTTTGCGTTACGATAGAATATAAATAGTACGGCAGACTAATAAAAACTACTAGCAATTCGCTTTCGCTTCGCTTCAATTTCAGTATCTTTACTTGCGTAGTTCCAGTTCCCGTAGGAATACTGGGATAAAATATAGCCTGTTACTCCTTGATATTATAGCTTTCCATTGCTGAAAGAATTTTTGAAATCAGTTTGATGGTTTCGCATTTTTAATATTAGTAAGGACTATAGCGTAAAAACAATAATTATTGTAATTAGGTACTATTATGTTCTGGGCCAACTCTATTTGATGGCGTCTGCTGGTGAATATATTACAGTCCCAAGGAGTGTTGAAGTCAGGTAGACGGCTGATCATAAAACTATTGCCAATGACTTTTCCAATATGTACGACGGATGGAGATACATCGTGCATCTCGACTTTGAGTAATTAGAATAAGAACAGAATGATAATCATGATAAGGCTAGTAATTGACGTACATGTTGGGCAGAGGTTGGCTTTTATTTATGATACAGATTAATCGTCTTGTATAAAATTAATTAATAATTAATGACGAAGTTCATCTTAATTATTTAAATTAATTCAAGTCTCATTTACTTAGAATTATGTCAGTAAAAAAAAATAAAATCTCAATTGCTATAATAACTTATTTACATAATTGACTTTTATGAAGATAAAAATGAACCATATTTTAAAAGCTTCTTGAATTTCGGATTATATTTTAACAGTCAAACATAACAATATCATGCAAATATAATATTACTTACCCGTGGATGTCGTAAAAGACGACTAAGGGGTATAATATGCACATAACATTTGTGCAAGAGAAGGAAAACTCGAAATGAAACCCTATACCAACATGTCTGTCCCAGGACGTCGAGAGGTGAGGGTACCCGAAAGGGTATTCCGTCGGGCCGACCACTGACGACAAGTCACATCTGCTCCGGTGGTCGGCCCAACGACGAGGTGACGTGGGTACGGGTGGGTTATGGGCCCGCGCGCCGTTTTTTCATCGCCCCGGACGGACTGGACCGCGCGTGCGCTTACCATAGCCCACTCATAAAAAAAAAAAAATACCAACATGTCTGACCAGCATGATATAGTAGGTCAAATTCCCTCCCATTGCGGCAGAGGCCCGAGCCCAACAGTGGGACGTATGTGGGCTGCGATGATGTTGATAACAACTGCTCATACAACTACGTCATTTCAGTTCTTACATGTCTCACTGTTGGGCTCGAACCTTCTCCACAATATGGGAGAAATTAACCTATTGGGGTATTGGGTTTGAAGTTCTCCTTCTCTTGCATATATATTATACTAGCTACCTGCTCTCGCTTCGCTTCAGTTATAGGTTATAGTCGTTTTACCCGCGTAGTTCCCGTTCCCGTGGGAATACTGGGATAAAATATAGCCTATGTTACTCTCTGATATCACCTTTCGAGTGGTGAAAGAATTTTTGAAATCGATTCTGTGGTTTAAGCGTGAAAGCGTAACAAACAAACAAATAAACAAACAAACAAACTTACTTTCGCATTTAGTAAGGATACAATTTATATATTTGGTTCACCAGCAGATTGTTTACATAGATACTTAACAATATACATATTAAATTACAAATGGCAATGTAACATCTAATTAAAGGTAAACACCACATGCACAATAAATATGATTTTTTGAGCAGACAGAAAACATAAAACTTATAAGATTACCTGCACCCTTTACGACATAACAGACGATATACACAAAGTGACACACATCCAACATACGCTGTCGCACAACATTCGGTTTATTTAAACTTATAAATGGATTATAACTTCATAGCTTATTAGTACTAGGTAATATTTAAAAAACCATCAGACAGACAGGTAGAAACTTGGCTTTTCCCTCGAAACAGAAGGTCAGAGTGTATATCAATCACATCACTACAACCATTGATAACTTTACAAAACCTAGCAACCGGAGAACTAGCACCTAAAATCGTTCTTCTGTGTGGTGGATAAAGCGGTGTAATCGAGTTGCGAGGGATTCTTGCGGGAGCACGAAAGTTGAAAGAAGAGAGTAAACGAGGACACTCCACCTTATTATTAATAATTTTGAAAGCAAATATTGCATCGCTTATATATCTTCTTTGGTTCAGGCTGGGTAATTTAAAATGTTTCAGTCTATCGTTATAAGATCGAACTTTTTTAGTCATGCCTGTCGAGAAGGCTAAGTGCCACATAAAGCGCTTCTGAATTCGTTCTATACGCAATGCGTGAACAGCATAATGTGGTCTCCAAACCACTTATTTAATCCCTTAGTCGTCTTTTACGACACCTATGGCCAAGATAAGGGATGAATTGTATTTTTACTCCGTCATCAAATGGAAAGCAGCAATACAAACAACTTCAATATTATAAAGCTGAAGGTTAAGGAACTACTGCTTCCATTTGAAAATTTCTTTTAGTATTGGATAGTATATTATGGAAGGCTATATAATCTATCGCACTATGCTTAAATGCAAGAACTGAGACTCATTTTGTTTTCGCAATTAGGCATTAATAGTAATATTACCATTCCCGCGTAGCGACGGAGTAAGAATACGATTCACCACCCCCTATATAGCCTGTAGATGTTGCAAAAGACGCTGTATGTAATTCATATAACATCTATGTAAGAGAAGAAAAAAATCAATAATTAATATGTCTGAACAGCAACGAGCCTCTTCATGTATTTGAGAACAATTGCTCTCCTATTGAAGAAGAGGCTTGAGCCGAAAAGTGGGCCGTGTATGACCTAAGACAATATAGTGAGTATATTGTCTAAATCCAAAAACAACAAAATAACTTCGACTTCTTAGACACTAAAGATTCATCTTGCCTTTGGATAGTACCTACTATTGTTTATATGAATAGGAAGTTGTTTATGTGTATACGAAGTCCATGCTGCGGGTACCATGTTAATCGTTTGTCTCGGTTGTCTGCATTATTATTGTTATAGATTAGGTAAATCCTAATATAATTTTTTTTATAAAGACAAATATCTGGTTGACCGAGCTTTGCTCGGTATAATTTTTTTTTCGAAAATGGTATTTTTGATGAACTTATTTAGATATATATTAATAAAAATTAAAAATGATAAAATAATGAAAAAATATTAAAAAATACAAATACAGAATAATAATAACACCGAGATTCGATATCACGCTGTTTGAATACTTAACTACTGAAACTTAGCTATTGTCACTCTTGACGGCGACGGCTAAATTTAAATTCCTATTCTATTGACATTTTATATCATTGTATTGATTAGCTAAAAACACCGACAAAACAACATTTTCTATAAGTAAAACCTAGCTAGATCGATTTTTTGGCCCCGAAATCTCTAGTATGCTAAACTTCATGTAAATCGTTGTCGCCATTTCCGAGATTCTGAATATATACAAGAATTTCTCGTTTAAAGATATAAGATATCCTATACTAAGGAAACAATCATTAGATTGCGGGGGACTTGACTAACAGATAATTTAATGAACACAAATTACAACCAGACTCAGAATTACAATTTGTTAATCGCATAAAGTGTTGTCCTGGATGGGCATCAAACCCACGACACTCACATCTGAATTACTACGCCATCTGTGCAATCGTGTCTGTCTTTATTATTATTCTAGTCTAATCCTAAAATCTCATTATCATTCTAGGTTTTAGAAGTCGTTTCGTGGAAAACTATCGAAACTATGCTAGTTACCTGACACAATACGATTGGATGCTCGAAAGATTTTAGTCATTACTGACCCACAACCACTTTATTAGTTTGGATAATAATTACATAGAATTTTGTAATGTTTATTTTAAATATCTTTAGAGTGTTATGTGGTAGCGGTTACAAACACTGCTAACCCTTACATTACTCGTGGGTGTCGTAAAGGAAGACTAAGAGCTTTATATAGACCAGTTGACCATGGGCCAGCTTCAACCGATGTCGTCTGGTGGTCTGCAACAATCAGGTACCTTCCCAAGAAGGACTGACGTCATACAGTTGGCGAGTTATAACGCTATTGTCAATAACTTTGCAATCTTTACATATGTAAATCTGCTGTTCGTGTGTTTGTAATTGAACTCCTCCTAAACGGCTGGACCGATGTTGATGATATTTTTGTGGCTTTTCCGATGGATATGAGAATGGTTTAGTTTAATAATTGGTACCGGTAGGTGGCGCTGCGATCGGTTTCAAGGAGAATTCCTTTTACTATTTTTGTAGATTTGAATAGAACAACGTCTGTTGGGTCAGATAGTATCCATACTAATATTATAAATGCGAAAGTGTTTTGTTTGTTTTTTACGATTTTACGCTTAAACCACGGAACCGATTTCAAAAATCCTTTTACAATTGGAAAGCTATAATATCATGGAGTAACGTAGGCTATATTTATTCCCACGCGAACGGGAATTACGTGGGTAAGGCGACTGAAACCGAAGCGAGGCGAGGGCGCTATATACTATAAAAACGTCCATTTTGAGTTGACCCCAAGTAATTGGGATAAGAGTATTGTAATGATGATGCTGAGTCCAAATCGATTGAAGAAAATTGATACGAAAATGAAATATTCCAATAATATTTCTCGTTAAATTTATACGTATTTATGTTGTTATGATAGGTGACATTTTGAAGTTGAGACGTCAAAACTTCGAAATGATAAATGGCTTGATTATTCATAATTGTAATTGATAACCGCGAATTAAATTAGCTTTGATTAATTTATGATATTCAAAAAGATCATAGATATTCAAAATTACTTTATGTTGGCGGCTAACATTGCTAGTGGATGTGACGAGTAAGAATTTACATCGACTTGGTTTGATGCTTGTGTTTGATGCCGTCTGGTGAATAATTCCATTAGATACCAAGAAGGGTTGACGTCAGGCAAGTTGCCGGTCATGAAATTATTGCCAAAACTGATGCAATAGGTACGATCAAAGAAAAGTAAATCTGTGTTATAATTAGGATGAGAGTATAATAATGATATCCCAATATTGAAATAATCGTGATATCTATACATTTTAAAATATTTAAAACGGCTCACGTGCTAGACTCTCTTACGTCAACCCGGGTTTCGACCATATCCGATGCTCATGACAAGGGCGAGTGCGCAGTACTCAGTGCAATTTATAGGTGGTAAGACCACACTGTTGATAGTTATCTGTCTTCGCGGGCCGGTCCGTCCGAGGTAGTATCACAGTCTCGCAGAAAATCGACGTCCGAGTAGTAGCAATTTGTTACAGCGCTTCGTTCGGTGAGCGAGAGAGCCGGCCGCCTAACTTTCTGAGGGTGTTTGTGTGTGGTGGATTTTGGCGATGCCTTTAGATTCATTGAACCTCATTGCGAATTCACACTTCCTTCGCTTTCTTCACGGTAGGCAGTGGCTTAGCAAAGGTCGGTGAGCGTCAGCAACGCTTACCATCAGGCGTACTGTTGGCTCGTTTGCCACCGATTGTAATACGAAAAAAACATCCTTTATAGAATCTCGCAGAAAACTGACGTCCGAGTAGTAGAAATTTGTTACAGCGCTTCGTTCGGTGAGCGAGAGAGCCGGCAGCCCAACTTTCTGAGGGTGTTTGCGTGTGGAGGGTTTTGGTGGTGCCCTTGGTATCACCGAGCCTCAATGCACGCATTTACACTCCCTTTACTTTCTTCGCGGTAGGCAACGGCCTTGTAAAGGTCCATGAGCGGCAGCAACACTTACCATCAGGTGTACTGTTTGCCCGTTTGCCACCGTTTGCAATAAAAAAAAAAAAGAATTGTTAACTATGCATTTGACCATGTGATGATCTTCAACAAACTGTTGTGCATAAGCCCACTTTCTGAGTTGGTACGACCAGACCTAGTGGAACCGTGGTGTTGTGATCGATTTCAAGGTGAATTCCTTTTACTATTTTTTTAGATTTGAACAGAACAGGGTTTGTTGGGTCAGTTAGTATACATATTTTTTATAAGCATTTAACTAAAAGACACAAATTTAGAACAACAATTTGTGGATCGCACAGTGTAGTCCTGCGTGGAATTTGAACCCACGATACTGGCACTGTAGGACAGTATTTTAACCACTAAGCCATCTGTGCAGCCAAATCTCTATAGATAATGTTCATAGAGGTATAAATTTGGTTCTATATCAATATCAAAAGTAATAAAATGCCGTATCATATTTTGAAACCATCGTTCATACCTGATACAGTTGTTATTTCAAGTTCATTATGGAAATATAAATAGATTTCGCGTTAATGTATTGGAGATGGGGCACTGCAGACAATACACTTAAGTGGTGTTCGCAGTAATATTATTATTGAGAATGTTATTATGGAGAATATTTTTACGATAGCATAAAAATTATTTGTTTTTTGTATACGTATATTGTTTATTTATTACGCGAGAGATTCGTTTAAATCATCTACAAGAGGATTGTTTATTATGTAAAAATACTTTTATATTGTTTCATCATGATGATAATCCGGATTTTTTTTTATAAAAAAATATATGCAATACGTATATTTACCTACTCATCGTTCATTATCATTTCAGCCTATCACCGTCCACTGCTGGACGTAGGCCTCCCTCATGTTACACCATAAAATGCGGTCCTGTGCCGCCTGCATCCAAGGACGCCCAGCAACTTTCACCAGATCGTCGGTCCACCTAGTGGAGGGGTGTCCCACACGGCGTCGTCCAATACGTGGTCGCCACTCGAGAACCATTCTTCCCCAGCGGTTGTCGGTTCGTCGAGCGATGTGGCCTGCCCATTACCACTTGAGCGTACTAAGTCTTCGTGCTATGTCGGTTACACCCGTTCCTCTGCGAATTTCCGTATTCCGGATTCTATATCGCAGAGAGATCCCGAGCATAGCCCGTTCCATAGCACGCTGAGCGACTTTGGGCCTTGTTATGAGGCCTACATTTAGGGACCATGTTTATGTGCCGTAAGTCATCACTGCTAACACACACTGGTCGTAGACTTGTGTTTTTATCTACTCACATTGACTTAATTAACAAAGCGGTTGGAATGAATTTACAAGGGCCAGTGGATGGGAATTCAAGACCCACGTATTTATAAGTAGGTATGTTAAATGCTGAAGTTCATTGTCTCAACCCCCGAGCGCAACAGTGGGTACTGTTGGGCTCGGGCGTATCCCAAATGTTGGTATAGGGTTTCATTCGAGTTCTCCTTCTCCTACACAGATGTTATGTGCATATTATATCTCTTAGTCGTCTTTTACGAAATCCATGGGCAAGATAGGAAGTGGTAAATTGTATTCTTACTCCGTCATTACACGAAAAATATACATATTTATATAAATCTACCATCTCAAAATAAAAACCCTATAACATCGCGTCTGACCAGCGTGGTTTAGTAAGTGAATTAGCCTGCTGTTGTGGATTAGGCTCGAACCTAGTAATTAAACTTATATAACGTGAAATTAATGAATAAATTAATTTCTACATTAGTCTCAACTAATAAACACTTATTTGGGCAAATTTTAATTTGTACGCGAGCTACAAATTATTACAATAGATTTGAACTTACGTCTACCGGGAATTCGTTCCCCACCGTCTTGCTAGTCAGACTAGTGTTGGTACGATAATCAAATTTAAATTGAAATAATGCTCAAATATTTTACAATAGAGGGCGTGAAATTTCTAAAGTAGTATAATAAATATAATACACGTAGAAATAGTGATATTTAGTTCGGATAATGTTCACTGCATTCAAATATTCCAGCAAACACTGCAGTAATCCTTTGTCATAGTTGATTTTAACAATTTAGTCGCACCGACGGTACTGAGATTTAAACAACCTATATTTGACTTAGAAATTATCATAATACTATCTACATTTAGAGCATTGCATTCTATTATCTACCAAGTTTTGGTACAGAATTATATCAATATCGTATAACTTGATATATGATCAGCGTCTTCGTATGGAAATGGAGTAAGAGTACAATTCTTCACTCCGCCCACCACCTTGCGGTCCGTGAAACATTACTAGAGTATCCCTAATATGTAAATAAGATCTACGCAAGGGAAGGAAACATGAAATAAATCATTTTACCAAGTCTGACGGTCTTTACGGTTAAAATTTCTGGTCGAACTGAATGTCGAACAATCATAATTATGATGACAATGTCTAATAGACATTTGTACTTATACCTTATATTAGTTATTAGTAAAATACAATTTACTCAATATACAATTATCTATACCAATAAATAAAATTGGAGTGTCTGTTTGTAATGTCAAAATAATAGGCTTTTTACATGCTCACACGGTTATTTGCACGACACCTATGCCTAAAATAGCAATTAAAAATTTTTTGTCTGTCTGTCTGTCTGTCTGTTTGTTCCGGGTAATCTTCAAAACAGCTGGCCGATTTCAAAAATTCTTTCACCAATGGAAAGCTATAACATCAGGGCGTAAACTAGGCTATATTTTATCCCGGTATTCCCACGGGAACGGGAACTACGCGGGTAAAACGACTATAACCTATAACCTATAACCGAAGCGAAGCGAGGGCGGATTGCTAGTATGTAAATAAGATCTACGCAAGGGAAGGAAACATGAAATAAATCATTTTACCAAGTCTGACGGTCTTTACGGTTAAAATTTCTGGTCGAACTGAATGTCAAACAATCATAATTATGATGACAATGTCTAATAGACATTTGTACTTATACCTATATTAGTTATTAGTAAAATACAATTTACTCAATATACAATTATCTATACCAATAAATAAAATTGGAGTGTCTATTTTGAATGTCAAAATAATAGGCTTTTTACATGCTCACACGGTTATTTGCACGACACCTATGCCTAAAATAGCAATTAAAAATTTTTTGTCTGTCTGTCTGTTTGTTCCGGGTAATCTTCAGAACGGCTGAACCGATTTCAAAAATTCTTTCACCAATGGAAAGCTATAATATCAGGGCGTAAACTAGGCTATATTTTATTCCGGTATTCCCACGGGAACGGGAACTACACGGGTAAAACGACTATAACCTATAACCGTAGCGAAGCGAGGGCGGGTTGCTAGTACATAAATAAAATTTAAAGAAAATTTTGTAGAAGAAAATTAATTTAAATGAAGTATGGCCAAATTTCGACCACTCTGCGACCAATAGTACTTTTAAAATAAACACAAAGTACACCTACGTTTCAACATTTAACCTTTAATCTCATGTAGTTATGAACAATATTATTACTGACTCTCTGATCACAGCTGGGGGTTAATACTTAACGCCTATCTATTAAGCCTTACCATCTTTCCTTACTATTTAACATTTAGGTAAAAGTCAAAAGTTGAACTTAGCAGATTCTATTACCTAAATTAGACTATTATTTTGACATTACAAACAGACACTCCAATTTTATTTATTGGTATAGAAGAGCTTGCGTACAAAATACGCACGTCAGAAGTGAAACTTTTTTGGTGCCACGTGTTTTTTGACAAAATAAAAAAGACAAAAAAATTTAAAAAGTTAAAAAGATATTGGATGCTGCTCGTTGCTAACGCTCGCGCTGGCCTGTAATATACTAAGCGCATGCGTTCGAGTGCCACGCATTCACTCTCGCTCTGTCTCTTTCTATTCCCGTAGCGTTAAACGTTTAACGCAACCTTGTTGGAAGTCGCATTAGAAGTTTCACTTCAAAAATACTCAGACTACATCCAATCCGGGTATTTTTTATGCTTAGTACAGGGTTTTGTTCAGGGACCTTTTTTTAAAAATGGCTTTAGCCTTTCATTCGTCTATTTTTTTCTAGCAATTCTATTACCAAGATTCGGTTGTACTACAATCGTTTTCGCTTCTCAAACCAAAGATGATCGGCTTTGGCGATTCACTGAATTTACCCGGGATTATATTTATTTTCCAACTTTGATGTATTCTAAGGTGCAAATTTCAATTTCTTATATAATTTAGGTATAGTTGGACTGTATCTTATCGACTTATTATAATGTAATTTATTTCTTAGATGTATAAATGTTCTTATTTATTCCATTAATATGTAATTTAAGGATTAATAAGTAATCGCAAAATAATCTTGTTTATTTAATCTTAATAATATTATTTTATGACTTTTTTATCCGTGTGGTGCCGTCACCACTCTTATTATAGCCCGTACAGACGTTGGCCGAGCCTAGGCCAACGCGAGCGTCGGCAAATAGGTACAAGGCGAGTGCTAGCGTCTACACGTTGGCCGAGTGCGGCGAACGCCAACGCGAGTGGCCAACGTAGACGAGCGTTTGTAGAAGTGTCTACACGTTGGCCTCGGTCAGTGTTCATTGTGCACTGAAACACTACGGACGTTGACATTAACGTTGCTGCAGCTTCGACTATTTATTTAATGAGCGTATATAACTATTATCTCAGTGTATACCGCAGTAAAGTGGGAAAAAAGAAGGTGGTTGATACTGAGTATTCACAGAAATAGAACAGTGTAAGATATATCCGTGTGGTGACGGAGTAAGAAAAAAATTCACCAGTCCCTATCTTGTCTGTGAATGTCGTAAAAGACGATTAAGGGATATAATACATAATAAGCATATAACATATATGCAAGAGAAGGAAACCTCGAAATAAAACCCTATACCAACCTGTCTGACTAGCATGGAATACTAAGGTCAGTTGCCCGCCTATTGTGGAGGAGGCTCGAGCCCAACAGTAGGACGTATATTAGCTAAAATGATGATGAATGATGAAGATACATTTTGATACTATAGGTAACATATAGGGTGACTTGGATCTAATTATTTACGTCGCATATCTAGAAGTAGTGATGCAAATTTGAAAATATAATCATTTATATTGAGCAACAATATCACATTAAACACGTCTAATCGCGATGGATGTCAACCGTGTAATGACGACTCGGCCAACGTGTAGACGGCATTGGCCGAGCGTAGACGAGTGCCTTTGATTTGTGCACAAAAATCCACAGCGAGGCGAAGTGAGGCAAGTGATCACGAGCGACGGCGAGTGAAGACAAATCAGCTGTCCACACGTTGGCGCTTGTATTCAATCGGCCAACTAGGCGAGCGACGGCGAGCGTTGGCCAACTAAGGCAAATCGGGTGTACACACGTTGGCGTTCGCCATCGCTCGCCTGCACTCGGCCAACATGTAGACGCCCTATGAATAAAGTTTACCACTCTTTATCTTGCTCGTGTGTGTTCTAAAAGACCACTAAGGGATATATTATGCATACAACATCTATGCAAGAGAAGGAAAACTCGAAAAAAAATCGTATATCAACCTGTCTGACCAACATGGTATAGAATGGTCAATCGCGCTCCTATTTTGGAGGAGGATCGAGCTTAACAGTGGGACGTCGACCACAGAAGTCTCTTCTAAAATGAGAGTGAATTTATCCTAATAACATAGTAAATGCGTTTATTCATCATTTCAGCTAATATTCGTTCCAATGCTCGTGCTAAATCCTATATAATAAGAATGAAATTGACTTACTATATATGTTCATTATATATGTACGTCTTACTGCTGGGCTCGAGCCTCTTCCACAATAGGAGGGAAAATGACCTAATATGTCACGCTGGTCAGACGTATTGGCATAGGGTTTTATTTCGAGTTTTCCTTCTCTTGCATATTTATTATATACACAATGTATCTCCTAATCTTTTACAACAGCCAAGAGCAAGATGGGGTGGTGAATTAAATTCTTACTCCATCACCCCACGTTCAATGTATGTTGGGCAAACGTATTTTATAGAATTTTATTTGAAGCTTAACTTCTCTTATGCAGATGTTATATATCCCTTAGTTATCTTTTACGACACTCATAGTCAAGATATAGGCTGGTGAATTGGATTCTCACTTCATCACCATACAATGATTTACAAGAATACATACATACATACATATATTCACGCCTTTTTCCCATAGGGGTAGGCAGAGACCACTTCCCTCCACTTGCTACGATCTTGACATACTAATTTCGCTTCCTCTACATTCATTAATCTCTTCATGCATATTCTTCGGTTTAGGGTACTTCCAACCTGGCCTTTCTTAAGGACGTCCCCGATTTGATCGTGAAACGTCCGCCTTGGTCTTCCCCTTCCAACACTTCCGCTCAGATTCGCCTTATAAATTCTTCTTGTTAATCTCCTTTCATTCATTCTCTCTACATGTCCAAACCAACTTAACAACTTAACATACCTTTCTCAATCCTTGTCACTACATCAACATTCATACCACAACGTTCCCTGACTACAAGAATGCTAAAATTATAATTTCCGTATGGTAATAAAATTTCCGTGTGGTGACGGAATAAGAATACAATTCACCACCCCCTATCTTACCCGTGGGTGATCGTACAAGACGACTAAGGGATATAAAACGCATATAACATCTATGCGAGAGAAGGAAATCTCGAAATAAAACCCTATACCAACACGTCTGACCAACGTGGTATAGTAGGTCAATCACCCTTCCATTATGGAGGAGGCCCGAGCCCAACAGTGGGACGTATATGGGCTGAGATGATGATGAGATGATGAAAATTATAAAAAATACTTATTATTGATTCGATACGTCGGTATGTTATTTGTTTTAATTACATGTTAGTTAAGCGGTCAACCACGCTGTTGATAATTTATTAGAGTACGGTTATTAATAGAATAGGACAGAAATCGTAATTGATTCAAATCTAAATTACTTAATCATTCTTGGTGATTCAGCATTGATAACATGAAAACAATAAAAAAAGTTATCATAGGTAAGAATTGAACCTCCTAAGAAGTAAGCTACTGTGGGCAGGGCCGGATTAAGTCAATCAGGGCCACTAGGCATTTCTCGGAGTCCCTTTCCTTTACTCTTTTCTTACTATTTATAATATGTATTTTCTATTACATAAGTCCAGTCGATCAGATCAACTTCTATAGTATCCTGTTACTTCAATCGCTTATTGCAAAAACGTACCTTATCACCTTGACTTGATGCTACTGCATTACTACACATGCCTGACTCATTTCTTTTTAACTTTAATTGAAATTATCGTAATGGTTATAGTTATAGTTAAATGATGATCCAGGTCTCATGATGGAGTAGGCAAGAGAAATGAGAATTAAAAAAATAATCTTTGATAAAAATATTGAATTGTTTTCTTGATGCATGCTCGGGACCTCTAGTCGATGCGGAGCCCCTAGGCAGTTGCATAATCCGCCTTATGATTAATCCGGCACTGACTGTGGCAACTACATTTATAATAATCATTTTTCCTTTACATATCGTCTTTATTAAAAATGTTCTACAACGCCATCTATCGGAAATGTTTAGGTACATGTTGTTGTTAAAAATCTAAAAGAAAACAATAGAATGATGTCATAATACATAACAGTATATTCGAAGTTATTTATGATAAAAGGATTTCTCATGTTTTCTCTGTGGTGACGGAGTAAGAAAATTCGTTTCGTTAAATATGACTATTATAATTTTCTCTTAGTGGTAGAACCTCACTGTTGACGGTTGTCTGTCTACAGCCGCGGGTCAGTCCGTCCGGGGTAGTACCATACTCTCGCAGAAAATCGACGCCCGAGTAGTAGCAATTTGTTATTAGGCTTCGTTTGGTGAAAGAGAGCCGGAAGCTCAAGTTTCTGAGGGTGTTTGCCTATGGTGGGTTTTAGTGATGTCTTTAGTTTCACCGAACCTCATTGCACGCATTAACATTACCTTTACTTTCTTCACGGTAGGCAGCGGCCTAGCAAAGGTCTATGAGCGGCAGCAACACTTACCATCAGGTGTACTGTTTGCACGTTTGCCACCGATTACAATAAAAAAAAATGTCGATACATCTAAATAAAAACTCGACATAAAATCCTATGGCAACATGTCTGACCAGTGTGGTCAATTTTCCTTTTATTGTGAAGGAGGCTCTAGCCCAGTGATGGGCAAAGTACGGCCCGCGGGCTAACCCCGGCCCGCGAAAGTATTTAATCCGGCCTGCCGAAAGTCCATCCATCCTAAATTTTCTAGTCAGCATTTTGGCGCGATAAATAAAATCTGACGTTTATAATTGAAAAGCTTTCATTATCTTATAATTATAATAATAATAATAATAATAACAATAAAGCCTTTTATTTTCCATAACCAATCTTATAAACAATAACATCTTATCATTATATATACATAAATACTTAATTTTATTTGTATTTCTGGTTTAAATTATAGATCGAGATGATCAGCGATCTTATAATTAACTTGCCATAATTATGATTATCCCAGCAGTCTGTATCAGATATTAGTTTATTTATTGGAAAATTCCATTCTATGCACCTATCGGTGAAGCTAAGCTATTATGGAAAATTAAAAATAATTCCATATGTCTCACACGCCTAACAAGGCGTAAAAGTAAAATGTATTTTGTTTATAAAAGGCTTTAATACAAAATGCATTGTTTTCTATAGTATTGTATTTCTATATATATATCCCTCCTCTAGAATTTCTTAAACTTTGTGGCCCGCCATTAAAAAAGTTTGCTCACCACTGCTCTAGCCCAACAATGGTACTTATATAGACTTTGATAATAATACTGATGATGATGACGAGTACCCGAGTATTAAACATTTAAGTTTTTTTTTTCGTACTTTAAGGCGCTTATGTTTAATTTTTAGCTTTCTAATTCTTTTTGGCTTTCACGGTCCCGGGGGGAGCCCTCCTTTTATTTCATTATTTTGGCAAATTCGATTAAATTTTAAAATTATTCTTTACTAGCAACCCACCCTCGCTTCGCTTCGGTTTCAGTCGCTTTACCCGCGGCGTAGTTCCCGATCCTGTGGGAATACCGGGATAAAATATAGCTTATGTTACTCCCTGATATTATAGCTTTCCATTGGTGAAAGAATTTTTGAAATCGGTTCGGTGGTTTAAGCGTAAAAGCGTTACAAACAAACAAACATCCTTACTTTCGCATTTATAATATTAGTATGGATATTTTTGCATGTGCTGACGGAGTAAACCTTACCGTGGGTGTCGTAAAAGACAACTAAGGGATATTATATGCTATAACATCATTGCAAGAGAAGGAAACTCGAAATAAAACCTATACGAACTCGTCTGACCAGCGTGATATAGTAGGTCAGTTTCCCTCCTATTGTGGATCAATCTCGAGTCCAATAGTGGGACTTATGGGAGCTGGGGTGATGATATTTTTGCATTCTACTGTCATTCAATAGTCTTTAATTAAAAAGGCGAAAGATTGTGACGATGTGAAGATATTTGTTGCTCTTGTACGCAAAAACTACTGAATGGATTTCGATAAAACTTGCAATAATAGCTTTCAGATCAGAATAATACATAGGCTATAATTTATTCCGATATTTCCACGGGAAGAGGAACTGCGAGTGAATCCGCAGGGCGTTGCTAGTTTAATATAAAAGAAAAAAAAAATACGCATTATTTATAAATTCCTTAGCAGATTGTGCTTAAGTTAATTTATAAGCGTTAAATACCAATGACAAGTAAACACAAGTGGATAAATGTTATTAACAAGTTAGTTTGGCAACACGTCAAGAAGTTAGGCGGTCAGCTCACGAAATGACTTGTACTAACTGTTATAAACTAATTAACAGATGTTAAGTTATTGAGAAATTATATTACAAGAGGTTTAATCACAACTTGGGCGTATAGCGACCATAGCTAAAATTCAACCATAATGTTTTAAATAAAACTACTTTACGGATTTTATCGAGTTTGTATTTGATTATTTGATTGCCCGATGTTTCGAACACTTTGCAGAGTTTATGGTCTCGGGCAGACTAAGATATCTCACGTCCAACAAGTCATCGTTATTATTATTATCGCTCATCGTTATTATCGCTGCAAAGTGTTCGAACCGTCGGACAATCAAAAATCTAATACAAACGCGATAAAATCCGTAAAGTAGTTTTATTTAAAACTAGCAACCCGCCCTCGCTTCGCTTCGGTTATAGGTTATAGTCATTTTACCCGCGTAGTTCCCGTTCCCATGGGAATACCGGGATAAAATATAGCCTAGTTTACGCCCTGATATTATAGCTTTCCATTGGTGAAAGAATTTTTGAAATCGGTCCAGCCGTTTTGAAGATTGCCCGGAACAAACAGACAGACAGACAGACAGACACAGACAGACAGACAAAAATTTTTTAATTGCTATTTTAGGCATAGGTGTCGTGCAAATAACCGTGTGAGCATGAAAAAAGCCTATTATTTTGACATTACAAACAGACACTCCAATTTTATTTATTGGTATAGATGTGTAATACTCGCGTAAACATCAGAAATCATATCCATAATATTACTTGTGGATGTAGTAAAAGTCTTCTAAGACCTCTAGATATATAAAAATTTCTACAGCGACTTAAAACAAGTGGTCCTTCTTCTTTTTTTTTGTGTTGTCAATCAGCTACTACCTTTCCGTGTGGTGGCGGAGTAAGAATACAATTCACCATCTCTTCTCTTGCCTATGGGTGTCGTAAAAGATGACTAAGAGATACAGGCTCGAGCCCTACAGTGGGACGTATATGAGCTGAAATGAATCAGCTACTAATACGAGTCATTTTTGCTAGTCTCGAGTTATAATTTTCTTGACAACTTATCTTTTTTTACAGTACAGTACAGACGAGTACATTGATACTATACAGTAACCAGGATCTGATGATAGACCTGGATTTTTAACTTTTTGTAGTTCATTTTGTTAACAAATAATAAAAGCTTGTTATTAAAATTTTTTTTCTTTAATTTATTTAATTAGTCATTGTCCGTTATTAAGTTAAATTGTTGCCTATTATGGCCACTATTAATGGTATCTTCTGAGAATTTTGGTGGAAATAAAAAGAGAAAGTTCTCAATTCGTTGGATGCTTTTTTTTTTGCATATTCACTGATTACTGAAAGATGCTTGGATCGATTCGGAATTTTTTTTTTTTTTTTTGTTCGATAGGGTATACTTTCCAGGGAGTTCTATGGTTATCAAGTCCAGATCCAATGATGATATAATAATCAATAATTCAGGGAATATTGCTCGAGAAATCCAGAAAAAAAAACAATGTTGGTTTTGGGTTGTATTTCGATTATTTATAATATTATTTCTATTTCTTCTCTTACGTAGATTTTATATGCATATTCTAATATGTATTCTCTAAGTAGTTTTACAATACTCACGGACAAGAAAAAGGATTGGTGAATTGTATTCTACCCATTCCATCTTCGTATCCCTTAATACATAAATATGAATCATTTTAAAATAAGTTCACACATACGAATAATTAAATTTTGCTCCTCGGCACACTGTAACTAAATTGCATATTAGCCGATGTTCTCTGAATATCGAAAACTGTATTTCAAAACTGGCGCGGCAAACCTCAGCTCAACAGATCTATACATTAATGTAATCAGAACGGTTCCCACCGGGAAAACAACTAACTTACACGTAAGCGAACAACCAGAGACACTGTTATCATGACCAGAATATCTTGAACCCTTTAGCTACACATTACTTATATGAATCGAGCAATAAATTCATACATAGTAGTTCTGAACGTTATGGACAAGTGGACGTAGGCGAGAATCTGATTTGCGGTGTTACGTCTGTTTCCAACCGTTTAGAATTGTAGAGTGCATTCATTTCAAGTGTTGGATTGATTTTATCGACTACGTCGGTTTCTGGACTGAAGCCATGGAGAATATTCGTGCCTTTTTGCCGTGTGTTGACTGAGTAAGAATACAATTCACCGCCTTTATTGAACGTGCGTGTCATAAAGACGATTATGGGGTTTGATTTGATAATATGGAAGAATAAGAAGGAAAACTCTATGTAAAACCCTGTGCCAACATATCTGGTCAGCGTGGTATAGTAGATCAATTTCTTTTTCATTGTGGAGGCGGCCCAAGCCCAACAGTGGGTAAATATATACTGGTAATTATATAGGCTGAGATGATATTTAAATCACTTATTTAATGTTTTTAATGTTAAATACAGTGTAAACTTTTTATAACGTCACTAGATTTAACGACAAACTCCTTAAAACATCGAAATAACTTGAATTTGATTGGTTTGTCATATAATCCATACAATGATACACTCTATATAGCATCACGTTCACTCGAAATAACGACGACAATACGGCATTTTTAGCATTGAACAGTACTTTCTTAAATGCCAAAATTAGAAGAACTGCAGCTGTGTACGTTCTTTGCATTGTTGTTTTGTTATTTTATTATCTAGCACGTGTTTACCAAACCGTGTGGTGACGGAGTAAGAATACAATTCACCACTCCCTATCGTGCCCGTGGATGTCGTACAAGACGACTAAGGGATATAATATACACATAAGATCTGTGCAAGAGAAGGAAAACTCAAAATGAAACCCTATACCAACATGTCTGACCAGCATGGTATAGTAGGTCAAATTCCCTCCTATTGTGGAGGAGGCCCGAGGCCAACAGTGGGACGTATGTGGGCTGTGATGATGATGATGATGACGTGTTTACCTCAACTGACCTACGAAACATTGTAAAAAAATCTCTTTTATTTTTTGTGTGATAAACTTGTACATGTTTACTTCGGCCACTGAGTTGTCGTTAGGTTGTTAAACGTTATTTTAATCATAGCTGTTTTTACGTTTGTAAAATTTGCACTATATCTATAACAATAAATAAAATTGGAGTGTCTGTTTGTAATGTCAAAATAATAGGCTCTTTTCATGCTTACACGGTTATTTGCACTATACATTACATTATATTTTTTTGTCTGTCTGTCTGTTTGTTCCGGGTAATCTTCAAAACGGCTGGACCGATTTCTAAAATTCTTTCACCAATGGAAAGCTATAACATCAGGCCGTAAATTAGGCTATATTTTATCCCGGTATTCCCACGGGAACGGGAACTATTCAGGAAAGACGACTGAAACCGAAGCGAAGCGAGGGCGGGTTGCTAGTTAGTAAATAAATATTAGAATAGTAAAATAACATCATTTTTTTTTCACTCCAATTAACGACAACTCTCTATAACGTCAAAAAATTCACAGTCCCTTAAGTGTCGTTATATAGAGTTTACACTGTAATTACTAACCATAAACAATATAATTTTTTCATATACAATCATTTTCTTCTTACACTGGCAATATTTCTATCTAAATGTGGGTCAATATTTAATAACTAATTTTCTGTATCGGGTAGATAATTAAAAATTTTCTGTAATAACGATGAAAGTTTGACGTTTGATATCTTAGTCCGCACGTGATCATGAACGCTGCAAGGTGTTCAATACGTCGGGCAATCAAAAATCAAATACAATTTTTTTTTTATTGCAAACTGTGGCAAACGAGCAAACAGTACACCTGATGGTAAGTGTTGCTGCCGCTCATGGACCGTGTGTGATGCGTGCATTGAGGCTCGGTGATACCAAGGGCACCTCCAAAACCCTCCACACGCAATCACCCTCAGAAAGTTGGGCTTCCGGGTCTCTCGCTCACCGAACGAAGGGCAGTAACAAATTGCTACTACTCAGACGTCGATTTTCTGCGAGAGCATGGTACTGCCTCGGACGGACCGGCCCGCGGCTGTAGACAGATAACTGTCGACAGTGTGATCCTTCCACTCCTAAATCAAATGCTATAAAATCCGTAGTTTTATTTACAACACACAAAAAATTTTATCAACATCGGTCCCGCCGTTTAAGAGGAGTAACTTACACACGTACACAAGAAATATATGTATAAAGATATACTCGTCAATCTGCATATCCATCTTATTTTAATATTCGCATTTCTGCTACATGTAGTCATCTCTCATTCGTCGTTTTTACAGTTGAACATGAAAATCTTAATAGGGTCTTTATTCTTTATATCAAGTTACTCAACTGACCCTATAATGTACTTCCTTATTTTTTTATTACCATTTTTTTAGACAGAGTATTAAACCACGGCTAATTGAATATCTTTTCTTATATAAATGACAAATATTGAACAATAGCAAAAGAAATGCTCGCCTTTTAAAATTATAAATATTTCGATTATTTACCGAAACCCTAAGCTTCAAAGCTTAAAATAAAAAGTATTTGCTGATATTTTCTGCGCACTTATGTTTTAAACGAAGAAAGTAACCAAGAACGTAAACATTTTGAATGGGACTAATGGAAAGCGTTACTTTAGATATATTTTTTAAGTATTGTGATATTTAAGCATTCCTTAAAGGATTATTTCATATTCGTAATGGAAACTAGGAACAAAATAAACAAATATTCATGTATTGAGTTGAAAAATAATTCATATATAATTTTAAGTATTGCTATATGTATACATATTTTCCATGTGTGACGGAGTAAGAATACAATTGACCACCCCTTTTCTTGGTTGTCATAAAAGACGACTAAGGGATATTATAATACCACTGAAGTCAAGGAACTCTGCACCGGTGGTCGACCCAACGACGAAGGCGACGTGCTATACGGGTGTGCGCGCTTACGCCCCCCTGTCGCCTCGGATGGAGTGGTGCGAGGAGCGCGCCGACCGTAACCCACCACAAAAAAAAGAAAGGGATACTATGAAAACCCAGAATAAAACCCTATACCATTCCGTCTGACTTTTTTTTTTTTTGGGGTGGGCTGCGGTCGGCGCGCCTCCGCATCACTCCGTCCGGGGCGACAGAGGGGCTTAAGCACGCAACTCCCGCAACCCACCCGACTACGTCGCTTTCGTCGTTGGGCCGACCACTGGAGCAGGGTTACTTGTCATCAGTGGTCGGCCCGACGAAATACCCCCTACTTGGGGTACCCTCCCATCGACCGACGTCCCCCCATCGGGGAGGACGTCGGTTTTTCCTCACGCGGTCGGCCTCGCGGCGGGTGACGGACTAATCCCCGGTCACATTACCCGCGGCCTCGGCTAGGGACCATTCCGTCTGACTAGCGTGGTAGATTAATTTCCTAGTGGCAGCTCGAGCCCAGCAGTGGGACGTATATGAGCTGAAATGATGATAATGATAGTAAATAATAGTATGATACTTTTGTGATGTGTACTAATTTTTCTTTTATTATTTTAATCATTACCTGCCATAATTGGTTAGTACACCACACGTTCTCTTGCCCGTAATATTTTAAATAATATTATTTTAAATGCAATAAGACCGCTTAATTGTATCAATTGTTTCGTTTTCTTATTCTTGTACTTATGGTGTGTCCGTATGGTGAAAGAGGATGAATACTATTCACCACCACTTCGAGTAAAGGGTAGTGAATAGCAATACAGACCAGTGTGTATTGGATTCTTTAGTATAATTATAATTTAAATCGTACAACTCTGTGTGTTTATTAGATTCATTCGCAGCAGCCCATATACGTCCCACTGTTAGGTTCCGGCCTCCTCCACCTTTGGAGAGAATTTGACCCTATACCATGCTAGACATGTTGATATAGGGTTTCATTTCAAGTTTTCATTCTCTTGCACAGATGTTATGTCCATATTATATCCCTTAGTCGTCTTTTATGGCATCTACGGGCAAGATAGGGAGAGATTCATTAGTGTAATTATGATTAATTTTTCATTGTTCTAGAAATAAAAATGGCTCAGATGTACCTAGCTGTCACCATTATCACGTTGCTGGCTGTTTCACATGGAGTCAGCGCGAAACGTAAGTTGACTTTGATTTTTTTTACTGCTTGTAATAACATTGTTTGCTAATATTTTACAATGGTAGGATAATACTGTTGACTGTTGCCTGTCTATAGCCGCTAGCCCGTCCGTCCAATTACCACACTCTCCCAGAAAATAGAGTAGTAGAAATTTGTTACTGCACTTCATTCGGTAAGTGAGAGAGAGTTTCTAAGGATGTTTGCGTGTGGTGGGTTTTGGTGATGCCTTTAGTATCACCGAATCTCATTGCACGCATTCACACTTTCTTCATTTTCTTCACGTCTTACGGTAGGCAGCGCTCTAGCAGTGGTCTCTGTATCCCATTTTCTGATGAATATGCATGTATCCTACATGCTGGTCTTGTCCAATAGGAAAATATGAGGCGCATTATCATTTTAAGTCATCTGAGATTAACACATCTATATATATATAGGAGAGGCGGGTTTTGCGAACGATATATTGACTCATCACCATATCTCTGGAACCATAAGGCGTACAGACTTGAAATTTGGCAGAAATATTCCTTTCGTCGAGTAGAGGTCCGAGCTAAGAACGGATTTTACGAAATGCCACCTGCAAGGGGTGTTGCGGGGGCGTTAACAATAATACACATATAAAGGCACAGGGTGAGCCGAAGCTACTGAAGCTAGAAAAATGAAATTTAGACCGTAGTTTCATTTCGTGACGTAGGCATTCTATAACAAAGATTTTTTTTGAAATTTTACCCCTAAGGGGGTGAAACACAATGGCAAAGTTTGTATGGAAAGAAAAAAAATCTTTAGCTACTGTCTTCAAATTAAGTACAAATACTCTTTAATAAAAATAAATAAACACGTGTTTCAGCATTTGTCCGTTTTCATCCTCTTTTTTTTGTTTTTTTTGTGGGTGGGTCGCGGTCGGCGCGCCTCCGCACCACTCCGTCCGGGGCGACAGAGGGGCTTAAGCACGCAACTCCCGCGACCCACCCAAAAACCACGTCGACTTCGTCGTTGGGCCGACCACTGGAGCAGCGTTAACTTGTCGTCAGTGGTCGGCCCGACGGAATACCCCTAATTGGGGTACCCTCCCATCAACCGACGTCCCCCCCTCGGGGAGGACGTCGGTCTTTCCTCACGCGGTCGGCCTCTCGGCGGGTGACGGACTAATCCCCGGTCACGTCACCCGCGACCTCGGCTAGGGCGGCATGAGGCGCAGATAGTTGCGCCTACGCCGCCCCAGTCGCCCGTTTTCATCCTCTAAGGGTGTAAAATAGGTAGAAAGATGTCAGTTTACTGACTTATCACAGAGACGAAACTACTGAAGCCAAAAACATGAAATTTTGACAGTAGTTTCTTTGCGTGACGTAGAAACCCATCAAGAAAGGGTTTTTTGAAATTCAAACGTTAGGGGGTAAACCGCAGTAACAAAGTTTGTATAAGGAGAAAAAAAAACCACATAGATTTTCTTCAAATTCTCCAAAAATACTTTTTAGTAAAAATAAATAAACACGTGTTTCAGCATTTTTTAATTTTCACCCTTTAAATCTACACTAACATTATAAAGCAAACGTTCCTTACGAATAGCCTCAAAAACTCCAGGACGGATTTCGATAATTCTTTCACCATTAGAATGTTACAGTATCCCTGAGTAACATAGGCTATATTTTATCCCAGTATACCCACGGGAACGGGAACTACGCGAGTAAGGCGACTGAAACCGAAGCGAAGCGGGGGCGGGTTGCTAGTAATCATATATATTTTAATTACGTTTTAATGTCGTTTTGCAGACAAATCCTATTAAGTAATTAGTGGCAAATATAATTTTAATTACATTGATTTGTATTACTGAAATGTCGAAGTCATCATCATCATCATCGTCATTTTTCTGCTGCTATACCCCCATTACTAGGGGAGCATTGCTATAACTTCAATATATGCTCTTCTTTTCTATAAAGCAAAAGGCAATAGTTTTATGACCAGTCGCTTGCCTGACGTCAACACTCCTTGGGAATATAATTGCTAATCAGACGGCAACCAGAAGGAGTTAGCCTCATCATCATTTCAGCCCAACCAAGTTTTCCTTCTCGTGCATAGATGTTCTATGCATATTATATCTCTTAGTTGTCTTTTGCGACACCCACGCAAAGTTGGTAGTATTCCTAGCCGCCACCATACCAATAGCTGATTAACCTAAATATTAGCATCAGCATTTGTTTTCTTAATTAAAGAAAAAAAATGCCGATGAAAACTATTCAGCCCTTTTGTATCTTGTGAAAATGTCTCCATAATTTTTAGTTTGTCTCTCATAGTAACAATATGAGTAATAATTTCGATAAACCCAATCTGAGTGCTCAGCGGGCT
The DNA here is from genome assembly GCA_032191425.1 of Lymantria dispar. NCBI lineage: Eukaryota > Metazoa > Arthropoda > Insecta > Lepidoptera > Erebidae > Lymantria > Lymantria dispar. The sequence goes on along the minus strand of CM063449.1, from coordinate 30,313,825 downwards.
GTATTTATATTCTATATATATCTCTTATCAGCCCTTTCAATATGTATAAATAAAATATGATGGTCAAAGTCATATATTTTTTACGGACAGAATGGATGCACGATTGGTCCCTTCCAGTTCGGTAACAATTACTTCTTTAATCAAAAACCTACACTCTTTATGCGTTCTGATAAAGATATATTCGATGGGTCAATTTCATATTTTTCTTTTTTATAGAAGAATAGTTTTAGTATCCATTCAAATCAATCTAGCAATCTATATCTATACTAATATCTAAAGCTGAAGAGTTTGTTTGTTTGAACGCGCTAATCTCACTACTTATCCGATTTGAAGAATTCTTTCAGTGTTAGATAGCACATTTATCGAGGAAGGCTATAAGCTATATCGCGCATCACGCTAAGACCAATAGGAGCAGAGCACCAATGAAGAATGTTTGAAAATCGTTTTCATTTTCCTTTTGAGAGCTGCCGTAAACAGCTAAATATTCATAAAAATCATGCCTGGGAGAATCGTATTATTAAAAAATATTTTAAACCTCTACGTAAACAAAGTGATAGGTTAAAATTAGTGTTAGCCCAAAGTATCTGGCGGGGTCCCTGGCCGTCTTAGGGCCCTCCTGTGGCGACCACAGAGGGTCATGGCGATCAGGGCCATACGGGGTTACCGCACGGTGGCGACGGAGGCAGCATGCCTCCTGGCCGGAAGTCCCCCGTGGGACCTGGAGGTGGAGATGCTCGCCGACATTTATCGGCGGGTGTCGGAGACGCGCGCCCGCGGCGGTATGGTCTCCATCAAAGAGATCACCGACTGGCGGGTCGACGCCCGCCGAGAAGTCATTGCCCGTTGGGCAGTCTGGCTGGAGAGTCCTCGGTACGGTGTCAGGACCGTCGAGGCCCTCCGGCCGGTGCTGATGGAGTGGTTGGAGCGGACGCACGGGGTGCTTTCCTTCCAACTGGTGCAGGTGCTAACGGAGCACGGTTGCTTCGGGAAGTACCTGCACAAGATTGTCAGGAGGGAGAGCACACCGTCCTGCCACCACTGCAGTTGCGACGAGGACACGCTCGAGGAGTGTGCTGCATGGGAGGGGGAGCGCCGTGAACGCGTCGCGATTATCGGTGCCGACTTGGCGCTGCCGACCATCGCCAGGGAGATGCTTGTTAGCGTCAGGAACTGGGACGCGGTCGCCGCCTTCTGCTAGGCCGTAATCTCACGGAAGGAGGCGGCGGATCGTGTGCGAGTAGAGCTCCTATTCGGCGACACGTTCCGCCGCCGGTGACTCGAGCGGCGCAGGCGCGAGTATCTGCGCCTAATGCCGCCCTAGCCGAGGCCACGGGTGATCGGACCGGGGAATTGTCCGTCACTCGCAGAGGGGCTGACCGCGCGATGGCGACCGACGTCCCAGTACGTCGAGAGGTGAGAGGTTACCCGAAAGAATATTCCGTCGGGCCGACCACTGATGACAAGTCACATCTGCGCCGGTGGTCGGCCCAACAACGAGGTGGCCCATAACCCACCCGTACCCAACGGGTGGGTTATGGGCCCGCACGCCGTCCTTTCATCGCCCCGGACGGACTGGACCGCGCGTGCGCTTACCATAGCCCACCCAGAAAAAAATAAATAAAAAAAGCTCAAAGTATCTATAACACGTGGACGAAGCAGAAGCTATAGTCCGGCCGCTCTGAGATTGCGTTCCTGACAGGTCATGATTGAATGGGCGATGTAACTTTGAACTGGCGTACTATTTACGGCACAATTTTAAATATCTTATATTTACCTTATTAACGAGTAATAACATTAAAAATTCAATAATTATGCCAACTTACAATAAACGTATTAATTTTCAGCTAAAATTATTAACAATTACTCAATTAACAAATATAAAAACAATAGTTTTAAAAATCAAAACATGTCAAACTGCGCTATTTCAAGGTTTTGTCTTATGTTTGTTTTTGTAGTGATGGTACAAAATAACGACGCTATTGTAATCGCATATTTTTACAATCTTAATATAATCTGTCGGTATAATATTAATAAAATGTTATAATTTTATTGTATAATATATAATGTACTTACTATTTAATAAAGTTAATAATATGACAAAGGTACGCCCAATCAAAATTTAAGAAAATAAATATCGTGATATCAATCAGATCTATTAAAAAAAAAATTCAAAGAAAATGACTTACTACTTAATATTGCTAGTGAAAACTGGCTACTCATAATAGCGTTGTGGGGACCGCCATTTTGTGACAGTCACAAAGAGTCATTTCTTGTCGTCTCGCGCGCATAGGCTACGTTCTCCAGTGTTTCTCAATATGTATTTTCTCGTGACTGTTATTATTGTGTATTTGACTGATTCTCCTTGTTATGTGAGTAAGAAGTCAGCCTCTGCGCTAATCTAGACTTTTGTTGTGTATCGTGTATTACTGTTTTGCACTTTTGGTGCAAAAATAATAATGCCGAAACACGGTTAAATATTGAAAAGTGAAACACGAGAACTAATTATCAAGCTTCAATATTACCCTTTTTTTTTTTTTTTTCTTTTTTTTTTATGGGTGGGCTATGGTAAGCGCACGCGCGGTCCTGTCCGTCCGGGGCGATGAAAGAAAGGCACGCGGGCCCATAACCCACCCGTACTCATGTCACTTCGTTGTTGGGCCGACCACCGGAGCAGATGTGACTTGTCATCAGTGGTCGGCCCGACGGAATACCCTTTCGGGTAACCTCTCACCTCTCGACGTACTGGGACGTCGGTCGCCGTCGCGCGGTCAGCCTCTCTGCGGGTGACGGACAATTCCCCGGTCCGATCACCCGCGGCCTCGGCTAGGGCGGCAGTCGCCGGCGGCGGAACGTGTCGCCGAATAGGAGCTCTACTCGCACACGATCCGCCGCCTCCTTCCGTGAGATTACGGCCTCACAGAAGGCGGCGACCGCGTCCCAGTTCCTGACGATGACGAGCATCTCTCATCTCAAAGCTTCTATATTACCCTGAGATTGAAAGACAAAATAGCGGACTCCGTAATTATAACAATACAAGACCGTATCTCTCAGGTGCTTGGAGTAAGTGAACGGACAATAACAAATATAATACATAAAAGTTCAGCTACTCGGGCACTGAAGAAAATATTTTACGAACACCAGAAAAGGAAATGCAGAAATGAACCTATAACAGATCATGATAGCTTTGAGGCTGATGCTATAAGGAATCACATTCGTACATCATCACTCACCACAGTTCATAAACATCCAACTACTGAGCTCGAGCCTCCTCCACAATGGGAGGGAAATTGACCAACTGCACCGCGCTGGTTAGACGAATTGGTATAGGGTTTTATTACGAATTTTCCTTCTCTTGCTTAGATGTTGTAGGCATATTATAGTCCCTTAATCGTCTTTTCCGACACCCATTGGCAGTAAAGGAGGGTGGTGAATTGTATTATTATACCGTCATCACACGGAAGCATATATATAGTAGTTATTATCCCAGAAGTGAATACCTTAATAGGTCGTCGCTTCTAGCATCTTTGAAAGCAGCTGATTTCTTTAGGGGAGATAAAACTGCTATATCCAATTTTTTTAAAGATATTGGTGTTCAATATTAAAAAAAACCGACAAAAGGAAAATTCTTTTAGAAAGGAATAACATAATTTTAAAAAGAATTAACTTTTTGAATGAAGCGAAATAAATTGATAATTGGGACAAAACCGTTTTCATTGACGCGACAAGGCTCAACCCCACGCTTTCACACACACGCTTTCTCGTTCTTGGACAAATGACACTCAAGCGTCAACGTCGAAAGTGCCAATGAGTAAAGGAATACGACTCATAATATGCCACAATGGTTGTACGAAGGACGGTTTTGTGGAAAACGGTTTATTGGTTTTCGAGTCAAAAACTATTACTGACTACCACGAAGAAATGAATGCGACTGCATTCAAAGAGTGGTTCCAGGATGTGTTGCTACCTGGCCTCCCAGAGCCTTTAGTTATGTTAATGGATAACGCCCCTAATCATTTGGTGCAATTAAATGAAGCACCTACCAAAGCTAATAAAAAGAGGAATCGGTGGCTGCAAAGACGTGGCAATGACGAAAATATGTCTACACTAAAAGCAGAGTTGATGAAATTAGTCAATGACCATAAGCCGGCATAAGTTCGTTATGTTTTAAATGAGCTGGCTTTGGAGTACGCTTATTGCGTTCTTAGAATTCCCCCCTCCACTGCCAGTACAATACCATAGAGCTAATCTGGGCTCAAATTAAAGATTATTCAGCCGGCCATAATACTTCTACACTGTATAGCATAAGAAAGATGAAGGCACTTTAAAAAAAAAAACATGCGAATTTATTCCTATAAATTTAACAAAATCTATATTGAATTGAATAAATATGCATAATGAATGCAATAAATAACATTATTAAATATAATGAATGTTATTTATTGTACATCACTGGTTATGATGAATTGACAGGTATCAGGAACGCAATCTCTGAGCGGCCGGAGTATAATAAGTATATTTCTGTATGGTAACCGAGTAAGAATGCAATTCATGACTCCGTCTTGCCGTGGGTGTCGTAAAAAACGACTAAGGGATTAAATATGCATATAAAATCTATGCAAGAGAAGGAAAACTTAAAATGTAACCCTATACCAAGACGTCTGACCAGTGTGATATAGTCAATTAACAGTAGCTCAATTTCTCTCCTACTGTGTAGGGAGTTTGAGCCCAATAGTGAGACTTTTATGAGTTTAGATAAAGGTTATATCTCAATGAAGACTTGACTGCAATCATGTAGATTAACCCTAAAGTGATTAAATGATTTAAGAGTAAATCTGCATGATTGCAGTTTCCATTACCATCCTCTTGCCTCATCATCATCATCATCGCAGCCCACATACGTCCCACTGTTGGGCTCGGGCCTCCTCTACATTGGGAGGGAAATTGCCCTTACTATATCATGCTGGTCAGAAAAGTTGGTATAGGGTTATATTTCGAGCTTTCCTTCTCTTGCATAGATGTTATATGAGTGTTACATCCCTTAGTAAGCTTTTAAGACATCCACAAGTAAGGTAGGGAGTGATGGATATATAATCATATCTATTGATATTCTTATAAAATATTACATATATATTTTTTTAAGGATGAATACACCCTATAAAATAAAAGATTAAATCTTTCTGCGAGACTGAGCAAATGTTTTCATAATTATTAGGTAACAAAATTTGTTTGAATAAGGAGAATAGTACATATTGTACTATTCTCCTTATTCAAACAAATTTTGTTTACTCATACTGGCGATCGTTGCGTTATGTAAAGTATAACGGTATTGTTTAACTTAGCTGAACTTAATACAAACTTAGCAAACTTAAAGTCTAAGATCCTAGACAAATGTGGAAAACTAAAGAAAGTAAATTTCCTGTTACATATATTTTGTGTTAGTTTAGGACAATTACGTAAAAGTATTAAAATTTTGAAAGAGCTTATTTAATAATCATTCCCTTCATGTCAGACCATATACGTAACATTATTGGGTTTTTGTTTTTGAGTGGGCTATGCTCAGTATAACTATGGAGTAGGAATACAATCCCGTGTGGTGACGGAGTAAGAATACAATTTACCACTCCCTATCTACGACTATGGAATATTAATATGCACATAACATCTGTGCAAGAGAAGGAAAACTGGAAATGAAACCCTATACCAACATGTCTGAATAGCATGGTATAGTAGATCAAATTCCCTCCCATTGTGGAGGAGGCCCGAGCCCAGTGGGACGTATGTGGGCTGCGATGATGATGATGTGGATATGGTTAGTACAACGCCATCCGTTCCATCCGGGATGACGAAAGGTCGGAGCGCGACTCCATAACCCATTGGTATCTAGTTTCTTGTCCGTCGCTAGCCTGGCGGGATACCCTTTCGAGTACCCGCCCTCCCTGACGTCACTCCCGGGACGTCGGTCACTCTCACGGGGTCAGTCTCTTTACGGGTGAGAGTCTATGACTCGATCCAGAGACCCGTGGCCTCGGCTAGAGCCGCATCAGGCGCAGTTACTCGCACCTGGGCCGCCCAAGACGCTGGTGGCGGGCCGTGTCACGATAAGGATTTTCTGATGCGTACGCTCCGCAGCCTCCTTCCGTTAGATGACTGCTTCGTAGAAGGCGGCGATTGCGTCCCAGTTTCTGACACTGTCGAGCATCTCCATAGCGAAGATGGGGAGCGTCAGGTGAGCATTGATGATTGCGACGAGTTCACGGCGCCGCTCTGCCCACGTGTTCTATTTCGGGTTTTTCTTTTTTTACATATATCATCATCATTATCCTGTTTTAATCACAATTGCTTGGGGTTGACCCAAAATATATTTCTCGTCTATTATACTTTTGCAAAACTTATTGGCTAATAGTTTTATGGTCAGCTCCTGCCTGATGTCCATCCTCTTTGGGAATTTAATGGTTAACCAGACGGCATCAGATGGAGTTAGCAGGTCTATATAAAGCTCTTGGCCGTCTTTTACGACACCCCAGAGCAATGTAATTTGTTTGCTTTGCGGGATCATATCCAGTCATAGTCTTTTCATTATATTTGTATCATATCATATTTCGAAAGGCATCACACTGGAGCTATTAACAGGCGTGTTACTGTATGTAATTTTATTTACAATTGAAATTAGTAAATATATAAACAATAGAAAATCTCGTTGAGTTTCTTGCCGGATCTTCTCAGCGCGGTCGCGTGCCGATCCGGTGGTAATTTTGAGGAAAAATGTTAAAAAATGATAATACATAAATGGATGAATGTGAATTTGAATGTTAGTAGCCGCTATTATACAACATGCTTTCTGACGTAGATTTTATCATATTATATCCCTAAGTCATCGTTAACGACACCCACGGCGAATAATTTATATATACACTTATAATATAAGATGAACAAACACATAATAACATACGGTTATAAGTTATGAAAAAGTATGACAGTCATTCGTTATCGGCGGTAATCTTAACTTGAGTATATGCCTTACTAAATGAGTCAAGTTTCTCAATGTCACCAGCGCCCAAGAGAGACTGGTAGAGACAGCTTGGAATATTATTGTGTTGGAGCTTTTAATAATAAATTTAGTGCAATTTATATCAGCTAACAAAATAATCTTTGAATTTTGGCTTAAGCCAATAAATGCAATCAATTTATTTCATATTAATAGTTTGAAAGACTAAAAATATTTTCTCTTTTTGCTTAGTCTATATACGTCACTTGTGCTTACGTTGCCGTGTGCTGATGGTGTAAGAATACAATTCATAGCCTCCTCTCTTGCCCGTGGGTGTACTAAAATATGACTAAAGGATTAAACATGCATTTGAAATAAAATCCTATATTAACGCGTTTGACCAGCATGGTATAGTAAGTCAATTTCCGTCCTATTGTGGAAGAGGCTCCAGCCCGACAGTGCCGCGCGGTGTTTTCGTAAGGTTTTATTATAAGATTATATTAGTTCCGTTCTTCAACCATACCTGGCTTAAATAAAATTCCAGTTGCAGTTAGAGCTTCGAGATATCACACCCCCTGCCATCTCCCATTAGTATCTACTAATTGTCGTCAGAATGCGTTTTTGTGGCGAGCGAGCAATACACTTAACAACCAATATAAAAAACATAAGTTCGATATATTTAACACTAATACGAATGCGATAAAACGTACACTTAGTCTCGATTTTATCACAACACATCAATAGGCAAATGTTCTCCATTTTATTGTTTTATGTGAAGCATGATAGTGATAGCCTAGATTTTTATTACTTTTAAGTTGTTGGTCTCCCGATAAATAAATAAATAAAAATGAATACATACAAGTTTTCTGTGTGATGACGGAGTAAAAATACAGTTCACCACCCCATATCTTGCCCATGGATGTCGTAAAAGACAACTGAGGTATCCCTCATGTGTTATATGCATATTATATCTAATATGCATATAACGTCTGTACAAAAGAAGGCAAACTTAAAATTAAACCCAATACCAACCCGTCTGACCAGTATAATAACATAGTATGTTAATATCTCTACTATTAAAAAAGGAGACTCGAGCCCAGCAGTGGGACGTATATGACCTGAGATGATGATGATAAATTCACAAATAGGTTTTCCACATTTTTATTAAAACATCGAAAATTGCATTGCTTGAGTAGTGGATTGAAAAATTTTTCAACTTTTAGTGTGTAATATATTCTCTAATTCCATGTGGTGAAGGAGTAAGATTACAATTCATCACTCTCTATCTTGCCCGTGGATATTGTAAAACATAACTAAGGGATTAAATATGCATAAAAAGTCTATGCAAGAGATGAAAAACTCGTAATAAATACCTATGCCACCCTGTCTGCCCACTGTACTAGTGGGTCAATATCATCTATTATGGAGAAAGCTCGAGCCCAACAGTGGGACTTATCCACGGACGTACGTCGAGCTGAAATGAATATAGTATTTGTTTCCATTAATTGGAAGTATATTTATCAAATCTTTCATTATCTAGTTAAATGAATCCTTATTATTTGAGTGCCGAATAAATCTCTAATTTGTAAAGGTGTTAAAAATCTAATTTAAAAGTATACAGAATATAAAATAAGCCTTAATTCGTTACATACGTGGCAAATGTATCATAATACGTTTCATATGGGCGCCTAAAATTCTTTTTCACCTTTTTATCAAAACTTTTTTATAACATTCATGCAAAGGTTGTAAAAACATTCGAATGGTTAAAATAAATTTCTAGTTAATTAAATGGAGTATCCAATTTACTAGGTTTATAATGCTTTTGAAATTTTTGAATGAATTACAATAAGTTTTATTGAATTATAGATATGTATTATTTTCGAGAATGAAAGCAAATACGTGTTAATTAATTTCGTTGATTAAATAATACCTTTAGTTATACTCTTTTAAAAAATAGCTGACCCAACAGACGTTGTTCTGTTCAGATCTAAAAAAAATAATAAAAGAAATTCTCCTTGAAATCGATCGCAGCACCACCTAGGGATGCAACTATCGAAACCAAGAACATCTATGTATCGATACATCGATGTATCAGAACAAACATCGATGTACAAAAAGCATCGCCCTAAAAACATCGATGTATCGAAACATCGATGTTTTTTAAGATCTATGATCCTAATTCATACTAACAATCCTAACTTTAATTTGCAGTGCAAGTAATCTTGTTATCTATACCAATATTATCTATTGAATAGGTAATTCTTTAGAGCAAGGAAGGTGTAGAGTTAGGATAATAAAATTATATTTAACAGCAATTTTTTTATTTAGTAACTTACAGTAACAGTATTACAAGCTAGCGCCACCTACCGGTTCCAATTATTAATCTAAACTAATCTTATAACCATCGAAAGAGCCGCAAAAAAAAATCCAAATCGGTCCAGTCGTTTAGAAGGAGTTCAATTACAAAGGTACGCAGAAGATAAAGATTGTTTATCAATAGTTTCATTGGTTACATTCCAGTAATTTTATTTAGATTTTTGAAATTATAATACTTGTGGCACGTTAGAGACAAAAGATGAGAGTAATTTTTTACGATATGCGCACTGTCATGAAAATCCGACATCCTGAAGTTACCTAGTCGACATTTTTTATGATGTGAGCGCACACCGTCACAAATGTCAACTAGATAACGCGTTATAACAAAACTTTCAATGTTTTAAATATCTTTTTTTTCTTATTAGTATCGTTTTTTAGGGTTCCGTACCCAGAGGGTAAAAACGAAACCCTATTACTAAGACTTCCCTGTCTGTTCGTCCATCTGTCTGTCAGCAGGTCGTATCTCAAGAACCGCGGTAGCTAGACAATTGAAATTTTTACAAATGATCTATTTCTGTTGCCGCTATAAGAAAAAGTACTAAAAACAAAATAAAATAAATATTTAAGAGGGGCTCCCATACAACAAACGCGATTTTTTACAATTTTTAATAGATAATGGTACGGAATCCTTCGTGCGCGACTCCGATTCGCTCTTAGCCGGTTTTTTTTAATTAATGAATTTTGATGTTCGCTAATATTGTAAACAAAACTATTTTACGGATTTTATAGCGTTTGTATATGATTTTTGATTGCCCAATTTTTCGATCACTTTACAGAGTTCATTGTCACGGCCGGACTAAGATGTCTCACATCCAACAAGTCATCGTTATTACAGAAATATATATCTTTTTCTTTTTTTTTGGGGGTGGGTTGCGGTCGGCGCGCTCCTCGCATCACTCCGTCCGGGGCGATAGAGGGGCGTAAGCACGCACACCCGCAACCCACCCACGACGCACGTCGCCTTCGTCGTTGGGCCGACCACCGAAGCAGGGTTACTTGTCATCAATGGTCGGCCTGACGGAATACCCCCTATTTGGGGTACCCTCCCATCGACCGACGTCCCCCCCTCAGGGAGGACGTCGGTCTTTCCTCACGCGGTCGGCCTCTCGGCGGGTGACGAACTAATTCCCCGGTCACGTCACCCGCGGCCTCGGCTAGAGCGGCATGAGGCGCAAGTACTCGCGCCTACGTCGCCCCAGTCGCCGGCGGCGGATCGCCTAATCGAGGCTGCGCTCCTCGCGCAGGCGATCCGTCGCCTCCTTCTGCGAGATCATTGCCTCGCAGAAGGCTGCGACCGCGTCTCAGTTCCTGACGCTGCCGACCATCGCCCTAGCGATAGTCGGCAGCGTCAGGTCGGCACCGATGATTGCGACGAGTTCACGGCGCTGCGCTGCCCAAGCGTCGCAGACCGCGCCGTGTTCTCGTCGCAACTGCAGTGGTGGCAGTACGGTGTACTCTCCCTCCTAACGACTTTGTGCAAGTATTTGGCGAAGCACCCATGCCCGGTCAACACCTGCACTAGTCGGAAGGAGAGTACCCCGTGCCGCCTTTCCAACCACTGCATCAGCACCGGCCGGAAGGCCCCCACGATTTGCACCCCGAACCGAGGCCTCTCCAGCCGGACTGCCCAACGGGCAATGACGTCTCGGCGGGCGTTGACGCGCCAGGCAGTGAGCTCCCTCAAAGAGACCACACCGCCCACCGCTCGCACCCCCGTCACAGAAATATCTATCTACCCACTACAGACATAGTTATTGACTTGTTACTTTTGAATAAAAATCATCATTTTATTTATACATTATGCCATATTGGCCCCCGTCGTATTCTGTTCTATTATGCATATATACTTGTATAAAATAAGTTCGATATTTTATATCTGCCAAGCGTCCTAAGTGACGGCTCACTTTTTTTTTCATCATTCATCATTTTAGCTCATTTACGTACTACTGCTGGGCTCGAGCCTCCTTCATAATACGAAGAAAATTCAGCTTACTATACCATGCTGGTCAAACAGGTTTGCATAGGGATTTGTTTCGAGTCTTCCATCTCTTGCATAGATGTCATATGCGTATCCCTTAGTTGTCTTTTACGACACCCACGGGTAAGAGAGAGGGGGCGATGAATTGTAACTTTTTTTTTTACTTTTTTTAATTGTAACTAATACTATCGCACATTCTGGTGATAAAAATATTATAAAAGTTTGTAAAAACCTTAATAGTTACTACGAAATACAGAAGTCCTTTATAATTTCTTTATCATAATAATACATTACCTTTTGAGAGCCTTGTTTGAGTGCGTGAGCAATCTTCATCTTTCTTAGATGTACCATAAACAATGTTTGCTTTTTGTTCCTTATCCAAAAAGTTTGAAGCGTCGGCCGAGGGGATTTTCACTTATATGTTCTACTGATAATCAGGCTGAATAATGACGTATTTTTACCTATTTTATTACTGTTTGCTATATTGCTCTGTGTTGACGGAGTAAGAATATAATTCACTACTTCCGCTCTTATCCGTGGGTGTCGTAAAGACTACTAAGGGCTATATTACGCAAATAACATCTATGCAAGAGAAGGAAAATTCGAAATATAACTCTATGCTAACATGTTTGCTTAGCCGGTATAGTAGATCCCTTCTACTGTAGAGGCGGCCCGAGCCCAATTGTGGGACTAACGTAGCCTGAGATGATGATTATTTTTTTTCTTTATTTAGAAAAAATATTCCTAATCCATATTAATATTATAAATGCGAAAGTAAGGATGTTTATTTGTTTGTTTGTAACGCTTTCTCGCTTAAACCACCGAACCGATTTCAAAAATTCTTTCACCAATGGAAAGCTATAATATCAGGGTGTGACATAGGCTATATTTTATCCCGGTATTCCCACAGGCACGGGAACTACGCCGCGGATAAAGCGACTGAAACCGAAGCGAAGCGAGGGCGGGTTGCTATAGTAGATACCTAATATTATAAATGTGTAGGTTTATGAACATATTTAGACGTTTGATACTCAAATACACGTAAACCGTTGAAGAGATTTGGATGAAAATTGACACAGACCGATTTTTTTTTTATTAATATACTAGCAACCCGCCCTCGCTTCGCTTCGGTTTTAATCGTTTTACCCGCGTAGTTCCTGTTCCCGTGGGAATACCGGGATAAAATATAGCTTAGTTTACTCCCTGATATTATAACTTTCCATTGGTGAAAGAATTTTTGAAATCGGTCCAGCCATTTTGAAGATTACTCGGAACAAACAGACAAACAGACAGACAGACAGACAGACAAAAATTTTTTAATCTGTATTTTAGCCATAGGTTATATGTCGTGCAAATAACCGTGTGAGCATGAAAAAAGCCTATTATTTTGACATTACAAACAGACACTCCAATTTTATTTATTTGTATAGATAGGACTTTTGAACCAAATAATTATTTTCTTAGACTATTAGTTTCAACTTAACTTAATTTTTTTTTTTCTTGAACGAATTTCGACAGAATTTCATTTTGGAAAGTTACTTTTTACGAGGGTATGACACAGATAGAAGCTAGTGTTATATCATCATCATCATTATTCTGCTTTTATCCTAATTTTTTTTCAACGCGATCCGACTCCGCAATATGAGGGAAATTGACCTAATATACTACGCTGGTCAGATAATTTGCTATAAGGCTTTATTTCAAGTTTACCTTTTCCTGCATAGACGTTATCTGCATATCCCTTAATTTTACGAAAGCCACGGGTTATGTGCTGAATTTTCTTCTTAATCAGTCACCACACAGAACTTTTGGTATTGTTAGTTAATAATGGCTGTATTATAAACTGATTGCTAAAACAACAAAATAACAAAATATTATAATGAAACAAAGACAAAATTAAAATGTATAGAAATAAATTCAATATGAGTGTTCAAAGGCATAAATTATCAACCGCAAAGTTGAAGGAGTAACGAGGGACCATGGACATTGATACCTTTGGAATTAAAAACAAAGTTTGAATATAAAATTAAATTTTGTAAAGTTTAAGTATATTGTGTTCTAAATTTAATATAATTATCAAGTTTAAGATTGCATTGTTAGTCTAATGGCGTAAATATGCAATCTAAGTTATTCCGGCTTCTGTAAAAGGGTATTAGATTTTAATAGGCTTTAGAATTTTAACTTATAGACTGGACGGGTGAATAATGAACCCGTTTTTTATTAAGTGGTACCTACTTAAAAAATCAGGAGGATATCTACACTAATATATAATATTACACTAATATATAATTAAGAGGAAACGCTATTTTGTATGTTTGTACGTATAAACTTAAAACTACTGGACGGATTTCGATAATTCTTTCACCATTAGAATACTACGGTATCCTTGTGTAACATAGGCTATATTTTATCCTGGTATTCCTACAGGAATGGAAATTACGGGGATAAGTCAACTGAAACCGATGTGAAGCGAGGGCGGGCTGATAGAAATAAAACAATTTTTACCGATTGTAAAACTATTTTTTACGGCTTTTATTGCGTTTTTATTTTATTTTGAATGCCGACGTTTCGAACTCATTACAGCGTTCATGGTCATGAGTGGACTAAGATGTCTCACGTTCAACCAGTCATTGTTATTATAGAGATTTATATCTACCTACAGAATTGAAATTTATTAAATTTTGAGCCACATTTTAATACTAATTTATTGTCAATACAAAAAGTAAATGATTCAATATGAAAAAAATATATTGTTTTTTGTTAGTGTGTAATTTGTTAGTGTAGTGTGTAATTATTAAGCATTTAATTTGTGGTAATTATTATATTATGACAATTTATTAATTTAAACCTAAGAAATCTAATATACTACCACTGCATTGGAACGCGGCAACACTGAAAAAGATCTGGCAAGAAAACCCCCAAGGGAATGATACCAAATTATTATTGATTATCAAAAAATGGTTTACTTTATCACAATAAAAGATTTTTGCTGAATAAAACAATCTTTAACTATTATTGTGGGTTGGTCCGCAAAAATAGTTTTACTAACATTGTTTAATAGTCGCGTAGACATCAGAAATACTTATATTTCACCAATTTCATCGCGTTCGTATTTATTTTTTAGTTATCCTATATTAAGAACATATTTCATCATTTATGGTCACGCGAGGACCATGCCCAAGTCCTCCCATACATGCATTAACATCAGAACTAATCATTAACAATGAGGATATGTTAAAACTTATTTCCTAGATATACGGTTGTAGTTATTGACTGAGTATAATAAAATCTGATTTATTTTTCGTGTGGTGACGTAGTAAGAATACAATTCACCACTCCCCTTTCTTGCCCGTGGGTGTCATAAAAGACGACTAAGGGATTATAATATGCATACAACATCTATGCCAGAGAAGGAAAACACGCCTGACCAGCGTGGTACAGTACGTTAATTTGCCTCCCATTGTGGAGGAAGCTCGAGCTAGTGGGACGTTTATGAGCTGTGATGATGATGATGATGAATTTTGTAAATTTTATAAATTATTCCTTCCATGCCGTAATAATATTCAATCAATAATATAATATTAAATTATAAATGATATGATAATATTCAATCATAAATGCTTGTTCTGTATAGATATTACATGAGTCCGTCGATACTTCTGTAAAGTCCTCTGTGAAACAAAAACTTAGTGCGGGGTTTATGTGTCTCTGAAGAGAAAAGAAAATTAAATTCCTTTTCAAATTCATCAACAAATTGTTTATCTAACCCTTATATAGTTTAAAAGGCATTTGCTCAAACAGCTAAGTATCTGTTACTGACAATCCGTTACCTAAAACTTGGAATAGATAGTTGGATTTGAACTATAAAATTTGTTGTATTTACGTTGGTAAAACTAGGTTCAAAGTAACAATCAACTTAGATTTTCGTAGCAGAACTTAAAGAAACACGAAGTTCTGAAATGGCATTATCAGGGTCATTTACTCTTAAACTCGTGGTTACATTTGTACATACATAGATTAACGCCTCTTTTTCATAGGGGTGGACAGAGATCACTTCCCGACATTTGCTACGATCTTGACATACCACTTTCGCCTCCTTAATATTCATTAATCTCCTTATGCATGTTCTTCAGTTCAGGGTATTTTTAACCTGCCTCTCTTAAGAACATTACCGATTTGATCGTGGAACGTACGCCTAGGTTTTCCCCTTCCAACACTTCTGTTCACATTCGCCCTATAAATTCACTTTGTTAGTCTCCTTTCATTCATTCTCTCTACGTGATCAAACCAACTTAATATACTTTTCTCAACTCGTGGTTATCACTTCTAAATTTATATAGATAAATAGGGAACTTGTTATAGATGACGTGTTTGAAAATGTAAAAATTCTAACCTTACTTAATTTACATTTCTTAGCCTTACTCGTTCGATCATAGTTCATCAATAGAAATAGTCCTTAATGTTCGCACTGTACAGTCAGGCACTTTTTGCTACATTTGTAGCTGAATGTTTGTGTGTATCATCTCGATTCATATACATTCCATTGCTGGGTTCGAGCCCTCCCCATAATGGGAGGGTAATTGATCTACTATATACCACACTTGTCACACGTGATGGCATAGGGCTTTATGTTGAGGCCTACCTTATTTATGTACAAGTTTATCCTTGATTTATAAAATTGATATTTGATATTTAACTAAAGCATTTGTATGGATTCTTGTGGTCGTTTATTGGATGGATTCTAGAAAGAATCCCTATTAAGCTACACTCTAAACTTATACTAAGAAAATACACTTCCGTGACTTTATTGACATATTATTTAATGTGTACATACATTATATAATGAATATGTATTATTTAGACGTATAAGCTATAGAGAGGGCTATGCTCAGTATTTCTCTACATGATAAAATCGGAATACCCAAATCCGTAGAAAGACGGGTATAACCAAAATAGCCGAATGAATTAACACATTGAAATGGAAATGGGGATACTACACCGCTCATTGAATCGACAGCCGTTGAGGAAGAAAGGTTTTCGAGTGGCCCCCACGAATCGAACGACGCAGCGTAGGTCGAACGGCTACTATGTGGACTAATAACGTCTTACAAGTCGCAAGGAAACATTGGATGCACTTGCATCCAACGTTTCCCTACGACTTGTAAGACATATTTTTTGCCTGTACCACTTGGCACAGGACCATTTCGAATGGCATTCTCATGGGGAAGCCTTTGTCCAATAGTGAACATCTATAGGCTGATGGGTGTAATAGAAGTCCACAAAAAATATGTTTTAGTTTGATTTATAAATTGTCTATATGGTAAATTTTATTCAAAAACGTCCCGCCGCTTATGTGGTTTAAATAAAAAACTTGTAAAAATAAACTCAGTGTGGTGACGGAGTAAGAATACAATTAACCCCCTCCCCTCTCTTGCCTGTGGGTGTCGTAAAAGACGATTATGGGATATAATATGCAAGAGAAGGTAAACTCGAAACAACAACCTATACCAACACGTCTGACTAGCATGGTATAGTAGATCAATTTCCCACCCATAGTGGAGGAGACCCGATCCCAACAGTGGGACGTGTATGGGCTGAAATGATGATGATGATGAAAAATAAATTATCATAATATTATTAACGTTAACTTTGTGAAAAAGAAACACATGGTATTTAACAGGAAAAATAAATAAGTAATAACTTACAGAGATTCTAAGTGAAGATAACTTTAAATCAACTTTTGTTTTAAACTTAACATTTCTCGCTGTCTCTTGGGTACTAACAGAAATGTGATTCTTGATGTAGATATAAATAAATAATAAATAGCGGTTATTTTTATTTTATATTTATAGTATAGAGGAAATATTCTTCTTAGCCTATGTCATCATCATTATTAAGATTTTCGACATCCACTGCTAGACTTAGACCTTTCGGATAAATGACAGGAATCGTCGTGCTTGCTAGTCAGGTTTACCTATCATAGTGAGGTGTTTTATATTTCCTAGGAGTGATGTGATACCGTGTCTTGTGGTAAACTGTTATTTTACGAGTCACGCTTAGCGATAATTTTAAGTTTGCCCGTTACCATATTGAGAAGCCTAAATGTACCTCCTACTAGCCCATTTATATTCTCTTTTCTACTAATTCAAGCTTTTCAAACTTTTGCAATAAGCGGGGTGGCAGAGATTTTTTTTTGTTGATTTCTGTCACCTTCTGTTATGGAGAAAATGATGTGAGAATTAGCTACTACTTTTCTCACACGCAAATTAAAAATTAATTGAAACTATTTTTGATATGAGTCCATATTTTCAGTAGACCGAAACATAAAGGTTTCTGTTTATGGTCTCATGGTACCTCATGACTTTTTGTAGCTAACATATGTAGGTGTTAAATCATCATCATCACAGCTCTTATACGTCATACGTCCCACTGTTGGGCTCGACCCTCATCCACATATACCACACTGATCAGACGTGTAGCTATAGGATTTTGTTTCGAGTTTTCCTTCTCTTGAATAGATGTTATATGCATATTATATCCCTCAGTCGTGTTTTGTATTAAATCATAAATTATTAATTTATGTTTGCTTTAACGATAAATGAAACTAGTTTCAAAGAAAAATATTAATTAAAAAAAAATAATTATAAACAAGCTTTTATTTAATTGCTCTAAAACGAAGAAAATAATTTTTGTATGCAATGAAACCCACCATTTTATTAAATTATAAAATTTATATTGATATAATTAAAAGCTTGCCGCGAGATTTCAAACAACATCGTACCTATCTACTAAGTAATCTAACGACAGAAAATGGTTCTAATTTAACTCGCAAGATATGTCCCATACTAACAGGGTAAGTTAAATAAAGGCTTTTAACATATAATTATCTGGTTTTTAAGAATCAATGGTTAAAAAAACTTCTACGAAAGCTTACGAGTTTTATCATATAAATAAATAGAAGTTATATGAAAAGATCGCTACTGATGGCTTTCAAACAAATAGCCTTCTAAGAATTTGTCCCAAGAGCTGACCGCTAACCGCGGGCTTCCGTACCGTAATCGGTAGCAATTGAATTCTTTTTCACTAAGGTATTAAGGGGATATCGTTAAATATACCTATATCAAACGTATTTGTATAATAGCACTGTTAAAATTCCTAAAAGTTTCAAGTTTAGGATAACATATTTGACATTGACCTCAACTGTAATAAAAGACCAATTCAACTACACTATCATGCTGAGCTTAAATTCCCGTTTAGTGATGGAGTAAGAATACAATTCACCACACCCTATCTTGCCTGTGGGTCTCGCAAAAGCCGACTAAGGGATGCAACACGTATATATTATCTATACAAGAAAAGGAAACTTCGAAATAAAATCCTATGCCAATATTTCTGACCTGCGTGTCATAGTAGGTTAAATTCCCTCTCATAAAGGAAGAGGCTCGAGCCCAACAATAGTATACATATGGGCTGAGGTGATGATTATGATGATGATTTTACGATTCAATAAATTGATTATCATTTCAGCTCATACACGTACAACAGTCAAGCTTGAACGTCCTCTACAATGGGAAGGAAAGTAAACTATCTACATTAATTCCACGAGTTGGTCTTGGGTTTTATTTCAAGTTTGCCTTGTTGTTGTTATCTGTACATTATATACCTTCATCATCATCATCATCGCAGCCTACGTACGTCCCACTATTGGGCTAGGATCTCCTCCATAATGGGAGGGTATTTTATTTACTATACCATGCTGGTCAGACATGTTGGTATAGGGTTTCGTTTCAAGTTTTTCCTCTCTTGAACAGCTGTTATATGCATATTATATCCCATAGCAGTCTTTTAAGACATCCACGGGTAAGATAGGGAGTGGTGAATTGTATTTTTACTCTGGCATCACACGGAATTTTATTACATGCCTTAATGTTCTTCAATAGTCCCGAGCATTAAACAATTGCTAATAACTTTTGTAGTATGTACTAAAGAAGAGTACATATTCTGCTGACGCCTATTAATTGGGGTAAGAGCAGGGTGATGTCTTAGTAAACAATCAAAAGTAATTTTGAAATAAAGCGTGCTCTGTGCGTATTTTAATAATAAAATTATTTCTTAAAATTTTGTTCACTACAGGCTTTTTAAAGCTTTAAATCTGTATCAAGTCTTTATGGATTGTCGTTCCATAAGATTAGCAGAGTGAGAAAATAGAGAAAGCATTTAAGCAGATACACTTTTTTTTTTTTTTTTTTGGGGTGGGCTGCGGTCGGCGCGCCTCCGCACCACTCCGTCTGGGGCGACAGAGGGGCTTCAGCACGCAACTCCTGCAACCCACCCGAACACCACGTCGCCTTCGTCGTTGGGCCGACCACTGGAGCAGGGTTACTTGTCATCAGTGGTCGGCCCGACGGAATACCCCCTACCCGGGGTACCCTCCCATCGACCGACGTCCCCCCTCGGGGAGGACGTCGGTTTTTCCTCACGCGGTCGGCCTCTCGGCGGGTGACGGACTAATCCCCGGTCACGTCACCCGCGGCCCCGGCTAGGGCGGCATTGCACACAGGTACTCCCGCCTGCGCCACCCCAGTCGCCGGCGGCGGGTCGCATCATCGAGGCTGTGCTCCTCGCGCTCGCGACCCGCCGCCTCCTTCTGCGAGATAACTGCCTCGCAGAAGGCTGCGACCGCGTCGCAATTCCTGATGCTGCCGAGCATCTCCCTAGCGATGGTCGGCAGCGTCAGGTCTGCACCGATGATTGCGACGAGTTCACGACGCGGCTCTGCCCAAGCGGCACAGACCTCGAGCGTGTGCTGCGCCGTGTCCTCGTCGCAATCGCAGTGGTGGCAGGACGGAGTTCTCTCCCTCCTAGCGACCCTGTACAGGTACTTGCCGAAGCATCCATGCCCCGTCAAGACCTGTACGAGTCGGAAGGAGAGCACCCCGTGCCGCCTTTCTAACCACTGCATCAGCACCGGCCGGAAGGCCTCCACGGTCCAAACACCGTATCGAGGCCTCTCCAGCCGGTCTGCCCAACGGGCGATGACGTCCCGGCGGGCGTCGACGCGCCAGGCGGTGAGCTCCTTCAAGGCAACAACACCGCCCCTCCCGCGCACCCTCGACACCCGCCGATACAAGTCGGCGAGCATTTCCGCCTCCAGGTCCCACGGGGGAGTCCCGGCCAATAGGCACGCCACCTCCGTCGCCACCGTGCGGTACCCGCGGATGATCCTGACTGCCATGACCTTCTGTGGACGCCGCAGAAGGGCCCTAAGTCGGGCGGTCATGGATCCCGCCCACAACGGTGCGCCGTACAGGGCCATCGACCGGATGACCCCCACGTACAGCTGTCGACATGCCGCGCTCGGTCCGCCCACATTCGGCATCAGCCATTGTACGATGCCGACGCCACGCCGACGAGCCGCGGAACGAGCCTGCGGAAATGCTCCCGAAACCACCATCGCCCGTCGAGCACCAGGCCCAAGTACTTCATATGGGCCTGGATGCTGATCCCAACCGAATTGACGGTGATCGAGACGCCGATGGGAGGGTCCATACGGGGCCCATGGAACAAGAGGGCCTCCGTCTTGTTCAGGGCCACCCTCAACCCCAGCGCCTCGATCCGCCTGACGACCTCTTCGGTGCCTGAGGTCGCCAGGCTTACCGCCTCATGTAGCGTCCCACCGTGGGCTGTGACGAGCGTGTCGTCGGCGTAACAAATCACGCCCAGCCCGGGTGGGAGGCTCCCCCGCAACGCCCAGTCGTAGCCGATGTTCCACAGGGTGGGTCCGAGGACCGACCCCTGTGGAACACCGCACGTCATGGGCGTTCGCACAACGTCCCCTACTCGGTTGACGCAGAGGACGCTGCGCCCCTCCAAATAGTCTGCCACCAGCCGCCTCAGGTAAGCTGGCACTCCGTGGTAACGGAGCGCCTCCCTGACGCAGCTGAATGGCAGACTATTGAATGCGTTGGCGATGTCTAGGGACACCACCAACAGCACTCCTCCGCCGGTGACGGCCTCTGTCGCCACGGCCCTCAGGCGCAACAGGGCCTCGATCGTCGAACGACCCCTCCTAAACCCAAACTGGGCGTCCGACAGATCGGGCCCCGTGCCGACGAGGTGCCGCTCGATGCGGGCAGCTACTACCCTCTCCAGTAGCTTGCCCATATCATCGAGCAGCACGATAGGCCTGTAGGCCGATGGCGACTCCGGAGGCCGTCCCGGCTTCGGCAGGAGAACCAGCCTCCCCTCCTTCCAGCACCCAGGGAACCGCCCGGACGCTAAACACGCGTCGAACAGCTCCCTGAGGCGGGGACCCAGATGGTCGAGGACCAGGGCCAACACACGGTTTGGAATACCGTCAGGCCCGGGGGCGGTGGATTTTCCGCGCATGCGCGCCACCGCCGCCCCCATCTCCGGTTCCGTGATAAGCGGAACACTGCCACCATCGCCCTCCCGGTCATTGTCTGGCGGCGCCATGACCGGGGGCGTGTGTTCCGCCCGTCGTGGGAACAGGTCCTCGACGACCCGGGTGAGGAGGCTGGGCTGGAGAGTCTCGGTGAGGGGCGGGCCCCGTGCGCGGAGCTTACTCAGCGCCGCGCCATAGGGGCGACCCCAGGGGTCACGATCGAGACTCTCCAGCATCTCCCGCCGACTGGCGTCCTTGGCGGAACGGACGGCCAGCCTGAAGGCCGACCGCGCATTGCGGTAGCCCTCGTAAAGCTGAACCTCCCGTTCCGCGCTGCGATTGCGCCGCCGGCTGCGGGTGTAGGCCCTCCGGGCGCGAATACACGCGGCCCGGAGATCCGCCAGCTCCCGGAAGCAGATACACTTAGCATTATAACATTGTTCTTCTCGAGTTATTAGTTTTCATCGATACTTGTTATTACAATTTGTATATATCTTATGCCAATTAATGACAAATTTTTTAATTTAACACATATTTTTTGACGCTATGAAAAGTGCGTTTAGAAATACTGATTAGTCTACGCAGGATATCGTTGATAATCTTACAAATAACGAACAAGCGACCCACTTTCTTGTTTATTATGAGTCATGAAAGAGCTTTTTGGGCATACGGCCTTGACTTTTCGCTAGCGTTCAACTGGCTAAGCAAGGCGTAACGTAGGGTGAAGAGCATATTCTCTGCGATGTCTAGCTGGCTTTTAACTGCAAATCATATCAGCGTGGGCGTTCGCTTTTCACCTCTTTGCGATCTCCTTTCTTCACGGGAAGGTTTACACCAGACGTATTGTAAACAAAGATTTATAATTGTATTTTCAAGAGCTTTGTTACCGCCCACGTAACTAGCCAATGGGTCAACTTAGTATTTAACGAATGATTCAATCAAATCCTTTAGTGTTGGATCCGAACAATGAATTATGCAACAGATACATCCCGAATACGAGTTACAAAGGGAATTTAGGGATTAAACTAGGAGAGTAAAGCGGATTTGATTCTTTGATGAAAACTAGTCACGTAACTGGATATAAAGAATAATATTTATTTTTCTGGTAAGTTTAAAATGTATTTTCTATGTTTATTATAAACTTGACAATAGACTTGGAGATATGGTTGGACTATCCACTCCTTAAATTCTTTGTTAAGTATACCATAGATTCATCGGAGTGCGTTAAAATTTATCGGTTATGTTAAAAAAATATTAAGTAATAGGTTGCAAGTGGAGACCTGGGGACCTTAAATACAGGCTTCAAACCTAGTTTATAATAGAAATACATGTTTTTGTATTTTTCTACATTGTGCAGATGTTTATTTATATTTTTACAATTTCCTAAATTATCTACTGTTTTATCGCACCGATTGCTTAACCAATAAGTAAAGAGGGATACATAGTGGGGTCACAACACGGCATGCTAAAAATTGTCTGGTATAAAAATTTTAACTTGCGTCAATTATGACAGAGTAGAATATACATATATTAAGCCTATCGCCTTTCTCTGCTAGACATAGACCTCTCGCATAAATGAGGGGATGGTCCCGTAATTGTCATGTTTGGGAGGTAGTTCGGTGGAGTATCATTATCATCCTGCCAATTCCAATTACTTAGGGCCGAATTAAATACTCTATTTTCATAGTATATACAACAAAAATTTTGGCAATATTTTTATGGCCATCTACCTGACCTTAAACCTCCTTTTCTTTTTTTTTTATAATATAGACAATACTCTGCACTAAGAAAATAATCATTTTGTTGCGGGGGACTTTACAATCATATAATTAACAGATAGAAATTACTTCCAGACACAGAAGAACAATTTATGAATTGCACAAAGTGTTGTTGTGCATAGGATTCAAACCCACGACACAGGCACGGTAGGTTGGTATCTTAAATGACTTCCACTATGCCAACAGTCAATGTAATTATTGACGCCATTAGATAAAGGTGTCCCAAGTCGATGCTAAAGAATTTTAGATATCTTTTACAACATCCACGAGCAGTGTAAGTGTTGATAGTATTCGTAACCGCTACCGCACAGTAAATTGGTAGATAAATTGCTACATGACCACGAGAAATAAATGACGTCGACGACGACGTTTTTTTATCCACGAAACAGATGGCAAAATATAAGTCTTTAAATAATCGCCGACTGCTGTGAATGAAGCTAACATAACAATAATTCGTTCATAGGTTTAAGCTTCGTTAGGTTAATCCGGTCTGTGATGTTTCTAGTTATTATTTTGAAAACTACGTACTATCGAACGATAATAGTTTGTTTTTGTTATTGTTTTACTCGTAAGCAGTTTTGGCTTGCTTGAATTTCAAATAAAAAGATTTGAAAGTAAGTTATGGATATCAAAACATCATCTCATATACGTCCCACTACTGCTCGAGCCTCCTCCAGAATATGAGAGAAATTGACCTTACCATGCTGGTCAGACGTGTTGGTTTAGGGTTTTATTTCGAGTTTGCCTTCTCTTACATAGATATTTATAATCGGTTTAATGGTTTACCCGTATAACGAGTTTAGTGGTTTTATATGGTAGGACCATATTGTCGTCAATCATCTCTGTCATCTGTCGTCCATAGCTGCGGGTTGGTCCGCCCGGTGTAGTATCACACTCTCGCAGGAAATCAACGTTTGAGTAGGAGCAATTTGTTACTGCACTTCGGTGTGCAAATGAGTCCGAAGCTGGGTCTGACGTGTGGTGGGATTTGGTGATGTCTTTAGTATCGCCGAACCTACTGACGACAAGTCGGCCCAACGACGAAGGCGATGTGTCACGGGTGGGTTGGGGGTGAGCGTGCTTACGCCCCGGATGGAGTCGAGCGACGAGGGCGCCGACCCTAAACCAACCAAAAAAAAGTATCGTCTAACCTCATTGCACGCATTCATAGAACCTTAAATTTCTTTAGAGTAGGTAGTGGCCTAGCAAAAGTCTATTGGCGGCAGTATCACTTAGCATAGGAGTGTTGTTTGCTTTTATGCCCCCAATAGCCATGAAACGGCTTTTAATGCCTTTAGCCTGTGCATGCTAACAATGTTTGCGTGCACATTTACATGTATATATAATATTAGTTAGGATTAAGATTAAAATACCTAAAGCACCTGTCAAGTGAAGACATAAGTAGCCCGATCAATGGAAAAAGATTGGAAATAGGGCCTGTTATGGAACCCTATGCCAATTTTTATCTGCTTCGGAAACTAAGCGGCGTGATTACGTTAACGAGCAGCCCAAAAAAGAAAATAAAAAATCACAAATAGCGAGCTTAGTTTTAAAACTTTAATTTATTCCTATTTCAATTGCAACATTGTCTCTCCCAATCCTCTCCAAATCCAAAAATGTAAAAAGTGTTACAAAATGTATTTAAATCCACTGTATTTAAACTACTTTAAATTCGGTCACAACTACAGATGGACCTAGTTTTATTTGAATTGACTTTGGGATCGGAGGGATAGAATGATCGAGATTGAATATATATTTATTGGCAAGGATATGTATGTCCCCTACAGAATATAATCATGAAATTTTGGTTTAGTTAAAAGGCTTTCTATATGGGGACGGGTTATGTATATAGAGTATAATCTTTCTTAACTTTTGTAATCCTAAAAATCAGCTGAGGCTCACAACCACCATAAAAGGAACAGTTAAGTCGTGGATATGTAGCCGCGAAACATATTAAAAAAAAAAGCAGTGCGGGGTCATTAGAGAAAAATTTGTGACTAATAAATGGACAGACTTCTGAACAGTTTTCAGAAAGGACATAATTCATCGTTATCATCATTTCACTCCGATACGTTCCGCTGCTAAGTTCGGGCCTTATCTATATTTGTAGAGGTTAGTTTCGAATTTTTCTTCTATTACACAGAGTTACACATTACGTTACGTAATCTATTCCTAATCCGTCACCGTTATATGTTTATATCATCATCATCGCAGCCCACATACGTCCCACTGTTGGGCTCGGGCACTGCTATACCATGCTGGTCAAACATGTTGCTATTGGGTTTCATTTCCAGTTTTCCTTCTCTTGCGGAGATGTTACGTGTGTATTATATCTCAGAGTCGTCTTTTACGACTTCCACGGGCAAGATAGGAAGTAGTGAATTGTATTTTTACTCCGTCACCACACGGCAACACGTTTATATGTATTTCGTAGAAGAAATTATTTTATTTTATTTATGAACTAGGTACAAATATTTCTCTAGCAAAGGTCTAAGATTGGAACTTATATTATTTTAATACAATCATATAACTCAGCGTTCATTCAATTCAGTTGATACAAATAGAAAGAAATATACAGAAGACAAAGCACTGATTTACGGTCGGTAAGACTAAAAGTAAACCACATTGATTTACATACAGTCCACGAAAGTCTTCGTTTGCTCTCAACCAGTTTATTTAAAAGGTTAGTTAAAGTTTTTCAGTAGTACACCACAATTCGGTTTATATATTGATTGAAAGAGAAAAGTACAGGATTAAGTACCTAACTATGTAATTCAAGACTGACTGAGAGGGAATAAGAATACAGTTTACTATCTCCTTTCTTGCTAGTAGGTGACGTAAAAGATGATCAAGCCTCGATTAGGGACACGAAAAAAGTATCGATACTTTTAGGTATCGAGTAGGTACTTTTCTTTCGATACCGATACTTTTATACTCGATACTTCGCATTCGATACTCAATGAGTACGTTTTGGCAAGTCTCGTATCGAATAAATTGTAGAAATTATCCATGTTAAACTTGACCTTACGGCTCACGTTTATGGTAACGTCATCTAGTTCAAACGTAATGAACCTTCTAAAACGTGGCTCGAAATATTTTAATCCATTCACAGACGGTCGAATTCCTAAAAAAAAAGGTCATCACGACATAGATCCTAGGAAAAGTACTCAGTACTCGATACTTTGAAGTATCTATACTTTTGTTTCGATACTTTAATGAGTACGATACTTTTTCTTCGATACTTACTACTCATGAGTACAGTATTGATACTTTTTTATCGATATCGTGTCCCCGACCTCGATATTCATCGATGACAAGAAGTTTAAAACTATGCTAATTCATATCAACGTGTGGTGTGTTACGGAGAAGGCCGAGGCCTAAAAGTGGGACGTATTTGCGGTGAAAAGAAATTTAACGGACTTAAAAAAGGAGCAAAACTTCAATTTGGATGTTAATATTTTGATGTGAAACATCTATAGGCGAGGGTGAATCTGAACGTTGGCGTGGCGTTAGCGCCACGCTGGATATGTATATTTGTGTAACGTAAAACGCCATCTAGTGAGCTCAAAATAAATTATTAACCTAAACACATACCTTTAGTGTATACTAATAAAAATAAATGTTTATTGAATAAAAATCATCATTTTCTGGAAAAATATCGCAATATTTTATTAATACTTTATGCCATATTAGTTCCAGTCGTAATCTGTTCTTTTATGCATATATACATGTACAAAATAATTTCGATGTTTCAAATCCTCCCAAAGGCTCCTTTTTTTTAATGTATCATCATCATCATCATTGTCACAGGTCATATACGTCCTACAGCTGAGCTTGAGTCTCCTCCGCAGTTGGAGGAAAATTGACCTTACTTTACTACTCTGGTCAGACAGATTGGTGTAGGGTTTTATTTCGAGTTTGCCATCTCTTGCATATTATATACGATATTACGTACGTATATCCTTTAGTTGTCTCTTTCGACATTCACAGGCAAGATAAGGAGTGGTGAATAGTATTCTTATTTCGTCATCACACGAATTTTTTATGTATAGTCCGGCATAACTCCGTATACATAGATGGATTTGTAAAATTCTTTTTTGTTTGCAAGGGATTTGTTTCGAAATGGTTTCATTTCAATTATCGTAAAGATCTATAAATGAGTTTCGGTGACATACAACGGAACTCATAAATGCCGGCACATCCAACTCGATTGCTACTATCGTACATCCATACATTGGTTAAGGAATCACACAAGATCACGCCGAAAGTTGGAATGATTTTACTTTTATATTTTTCCTTATTTTTCATTTCGGTTTATATGCATATGTCCCACTGTTGAACTCGAGTCTCCTCCACAATATGGGGGTATTGACCTACTAAATCACGTTGGTCAAACGTATTGTTATAGGGTTTTATGCTGAGTTTTCCTTCTCTTGCGTAGATGTTATATACATATTTTATCTCTTAGTCGTCTTTTACGACACCCAAGGGTAAGATGGAAAGAAGGTGATGAATTGTATTCTTACTCCGTCACCACACGAATATGTTTTTATATTTTTGTTGTTAGATAGCTAAAGTTTGACTAATACCATTATATTTAACTACAAAAATAGTCATTCACAGTATGCCCTAATTCCGTGAATTAATTTTATAAAATCAATAACTTTACATAATATGTGTATAAATAAAAAGTTTTCATACAATAGTTATAGAAAATGGCAAACTTGTTGTCACTGAGCGCATTGTCACCTAGTTCAATAATAGTCCATTGAATGAGAGTTCCGCGAATTGATTTAAAAGCATTATCTAATGTAGCGTAGGTTAGGAATATTTTGATTCATATTTGCTTTTATTAAATGTTTCAATTAATTTTAATAATGAGTAATGAAAGTAATTTATTTATTTTTATATTGTGAATATTTTTGTAATATAGTTGAAACTTGATTATACGGCCATCAGTTATACGGATTCGCGATTATCCGGACTATCAACCGCGACCTATGTATTGTACCTACAAATCGAATTTATGGAAGCATGCCCCACGCGTTTCGGTACTCTTTTAGTTAGTAATTGTTACTTAGCTCTGACGTGCGTGCCTCGCGGGATATGTATTCTTTTAATAAACGCATGAAATTATGTTTTTTTTTTATTGCCATCGGTGGTAAACGAGCAAGCAGCACACCTGATGGTAAGTGACGCTGCCGCAAATGGACCTTTGTAATACCAGGGGCACAGCCAGGCCGTTGCCTACCGTGAAGGAAATACTCTTCTTAAACCTCCTTTAAAGAAGGACATGTCATAGCGCTCGGGAAACACAGCAGCAGGTAGTTCATTCCAGAGCTTGCACGTACGTGGGAGAAATGATCGCTGGAAACGTACAGATGAAGATCATAACGTTTCCAGGTGAAATGGATGAACCCTGCTACGATGCCGAGTGGTACGTTGGTAGAATGGTGACGGTGGTACCAAGTCAAACAATTCCTCGGAGCACTCCCCGTGAAAGAGTCGGTAGAGGACACAGAGTGACCCAAAGTCTCTCATGTATATACTACATATGCATAAAACCAAAGGAGGTGTTTCATATATTCGATTATCCGAATGCCTAACGACAACAATTAGTCCGGTTAATCGAGTATCTACTGTGTATATTCATTATCATCATCATCGCAGCCCACGTACGTCCCACTGTTGGGTTTGGGCCTCATCCACAATAAAAAGGATTTTGACCTACTATACCATGCTTGTCCGATATGTTGGTATAGGATTTCATTTCGAGTTTTCCTTCTCTTGCACAGATGTTATGTGCAAATTATACCCCTTAGTCGTCTTTTACGACATCCACGGGCAAGATAGGGAGAGGTGAATTGTATTTTTACTCTGTCAGCACATGGAAAATCTGTATTATTTATGACTAATTGTATTACATAATTGTTTATACATAGACTTAATGTCATCCGCGTGATGACGAAGTAATAAGTAAAATTGAATATTTGAATAACCCTCGATACACAAAAAAGTATTACGTTCTTTTCAACAGAGATTATCAATTAATTGTCATTTAACGATCATACTGGAACGCGTGAAACAGTTAATCGAGTATTCATACGCCATTATATCATTTTGGAAAAAGATAATACTCTTACACTGTTGAACTGATAATAATCAAACGTATATAAGAACCACCACTGGCTTTCAAATGGAAAACCGCATCGAAATCGGTCGATCCGTTTGAGAGCTACGATGCCACAGCCAGACAAATACACACACAGACAGAAACTCATGTCAAACTTATAACACCCCTCTTTTTGAGTCGGGGTTTTAAAATACAATTCACCCCTCCCTTGCTTTCCCTCAAGTGTTGTAAAAGAAGACAAAAAAAATCGGCCAAGTGCAAGTCCGACTCGCGCATGAAGTGTTCCGTACCATTGACTAGGTAAACAAGTGCCTCCCTATTGCCATTATCGATATTGGGCAAAAAAATCAAGTTTGTTGTATGGGAGCCCCCCCCTCCCCCTTAAATATTTATTTTATTTTATTTTTATTGTATTTGTTGTTATAGCGGCAATAGAAATACATCATCTGTGAAAATTTCAACTGTGTAGCTATCACCGTTCTTGAGATACAGCCTGGTGACAGACGAACGGACGGACGGACGGACAGTGAAGTCTTAGTAATAGGGTCCCGTTTTTACCCTTTGGGTACGGAACCTTAAAAAGGGGAGTGGAGAGGGGACACTTCCCATAATAGGAGGTAAATTAATGTAGGTCCCTATAAGTAAAAAGTTACTATTTTGAGTTTTCTTTTCTTCTAATTATCTGTTTACAACCCATACTGTTCTTTATGTTACCTACGGTAATAGCAAAGGTATCAAACTCTATTTTTAAGTTGTCGTCAAAAAAATGTAGATTAATTAAAATGATATCGTTATTGTTATCAGGCGGCTGCTCTGCGTTTGGACACTCGTGCTTCGGCGGTCACGGCAAGAGATCCAGCGATACATCTATGGAGGTAAGTCGTATATAGAAAGTTTTATAGCATCACTGTGATTTCTCACTTAATAAAATAAAAAAGCACACTCACATTCTCTGGGAGTGCGATCTCTGGCGAAACGAGCGTAACCTTATGTTAAACAGTTTGCAAGTCACCTGTGGGGTAGTATACTATACGGACTTTGTAGCAACTCGAGAAAATTTCCGTGCGTTCATGCGTTTCTGCCATACCTACTGTAGCAATCAATCTTAACGCTCACATATAGGCCCCGTTAAGCTCTTCCGTATCCGTGGTGCCGTACTGCTGCGCTATCGTAGCTGTACTCCTGTTTACTTATTGGCTGACTAGTCATTTTGTTTTCCTGTCTCCTGCTTTGCCTGGGAGGGAAGTGGAATCTCTCTTTCCAACTCCTCCTCTTTAATCTTTTCTAATTAAATTTGTTGCGGGTCCCAAGACAATTAAAATCATATCCCGGGACTGCCTGAGGGTCAAACCTCGGTGTCATTTATGGAGACCATTGTGGATCCTGGCTTACAGGAGTTACAACGGTGGGAATGTGTGGTGGGATTAGTCCCAAAAAAAATAAAAAAAAATAAAAGAGCGACACAAAAAGGACAAACATACGCGTATATAGGAATGAAATAAAATACGATAGAATATTGATGCAATGGCTGATCAAAAATGTAGTATTCCGTACGAATCTAACGCAAAAAGTATTATTTCTTTAAATTTTCTGTATACTGACGAAGTAAAAATATAATTTATAGGCACCTTTATCGTAGGGTGTTGTAAAAGACGACTAAGGGTTACGGTATGTAGATATCATCTATGTAAGAAAGAATATTAGATCTACAATCTAAATCTTTTGCTATGGAAGAAAACCACGTTACTATTTCTGCATCTATAGAGCTGCCTTCACAATAGAAGGGAAATTAACCTTACTATACCGTGCTGATCAGATAGCTTGGTATAATGTTTTATTTCGAGCTTTCCTTCTCTTGCATATATATTATATGCGTATTATATCCCTTTATCATCTTTTACGACATCCACGGCTAAGATAGGGAGTGGTGATTTGTACTCTTACTCCGTCACTACATTACCAATAATATTAGTTCTCGTCTGCAATTTCGCAAAAACTTTTAGATAACATTTTCATTCAGGATACCATTGATTGCCGTTGACATTTTCTGCAAAATATTTTTCTACACTTCGGGAATATTATTTTTTGCTACATGCAAGGGACCCATGTCATTCTTTGCAAAAATGAAAACCTTTAGCACATTTCCATTTATAATATTAGAATTTAATAGTAGTTATGGACGAATTAAAATGTTGGCTCATCTGGAAATATATGAGCCAAAGAACAAATGAATTATTCTCGTATTCTAATGGCTTAGTTATATACAATAAACGTAGTCATTAAAGACATCCGTAAACGCTTTAATTGCATAGCAATTAGCGTGTAAAATACGTTGTTTAGAATTTACACAATGTTTAACAAAAACCCTTTCCGTGTACTTGAATATACGTGGCTGTTCTTTGAGGTGTCGTATGAAATAGCTCATTGCTCCAATAAGAGGAAAGGTTTACGCCAGTTGAGCAAGAACTATTACATCTGTGGCTTACATTTTGAAGCCAAGCGTAGCAATTTCATGCGTCACAAGGTGAAATTTGTTGTCTAAATTTTTAGTTGTATTAATTATTATAAACATAACATTTTTTAAATTATAAAACTATTGCCAAAATGTTTGCAGTATTCCCTATGGTAGGAGAGTAAAAGTTATTAGAAAGAGAACAGGATGATGATATTTTTTTTTATTTGTTGTTAAGATATAGGCTTCTCTAAAAGTCACTTCGTTGACGGAAATTTTTAAATCGAATTTTGTTTTCATATTGATGTGTGGTGACGGAGTAAGAATACAATTCACTACCCTCTCTCTTGCTCGTGGGTGTCGTAAAAGCCGACTAATGGATATAATATGCATATAAAATCTATGCAAGAGAAGGAAAACTCGATAGAAAACCCTATACCAACACGTCTGACCAGCGTAATATAGTAGGTCAATATCTCTCTCATAGTGGCGGAGGCCCGTGCCCAACAGTGGGACATGTATGGGCTGAGATGATGATGATGATTGAGGTTTCAGTGTGGGATGTATTCATCCTCCTGCTGAGGTATTCTGCTGAGTAGGATTTTCTCTTATAGTTATTATTTTATTACCCAAATCTCTTAGTTTATCCACATCTCCTATAAACTGGATTATCCTCGGATAAGAAAGGTGTATGTGAAAGGTAGCAGAAGAGTAATAAAAAAGTGCACGTATATTGTTAATAACAAATTAAATATGAAAGTTTCAATTATCTTTACAGCACCCTTGAGGCGCGGTAAACGAGCACTTATTTTTCGTGAACACTTACATATATTGTGCAATCGATTTGATATTCAATTTTTACCCCATTAGAAGTCCTCCCTTAAAGAGCTCTTAGCTTTGTACGTAATTTGTAACTGAATGTTCACTATATTTAACATCGTGAAAATTTAGATATGGTCAAAGAAATTTTAAGATGCATTTCCTTTTTACTGACGTCACTGGAATGTGCTATGGTAGTAAAAAAGTAAATAATTATGACGAGACTTCTATTTATTAACACACACACACACACACATATACACACACGTGCGCGCGCACACACAAACGCGCACGTACACACACTAACAAATGCAGACATATAATACTCATACATGGAAAAACGCGCGAGCGCATATACATATTAAATTTCTTAAAATTGTTATTTCACCTTTATATTTATCTTATTAATCTTTATAATGTTAGCATATTAATAGTACCTTATAATCCTGTCACTGTAAGATAATTCTAGGATTATGTTTATGTATTTCGGGAAGGAACTGTCTCTTGAGACACAGGTTTTACCTAATTCAAGAGGCAGAGACATCCATGTAAGTGTCAAATGGTTTTTAATAAAGATTATTATTATTATTAAGATAAAAAAATGCAAAGAAAACTATGTGTGTCATAATCGAGAACTAAGAGAACAATAAAAAAATGGGCAGTGGTGTTGTTCTAGAATAAGCTGTTATGAACATTAAACCCATCTGCTGAATATGATGGGTAATTTCTTCAAAAATGTGTCTTACACCAGAATTGGCCCTTAGTCGTGACAAATCCGTTATCCATTATGATGTTGGAATAGTGGGTGCTAAAAATATCCAATAATGACCTGCTAACATAAATGGAATGGAAACATTATCCATTTACTGCAGATCTCTCAAAACAACGTTCCTATACCACACTGGTTAGATGCGTTGGCTTAGACAGCATCTGCATATCATATACCTTAACCATCTTTAGAGTAGAAGATTGTGAATTCTATTACTCGGAAATCACACTTAAACTGCTTTTAGTAATTCCATTAAAATCATATAGTCACATTAATAAAACGACTACGCATTAAAATTACTAGATTATGGCGTGCTAGCTATAACTAATGGATGGGATTACGACCAACATATAAACGTGTAATAGCCAAACTCGCGTTTCATTACTAATGAGTAGTATTAGTTAAGCTTTTTGAAATGCCTGTGTGGTATTACAACTAGCTTTTGCTATCGTCTACATAGAACAAGTGATGTCTTCATTAAATATGATTTTTAATGTGTTTCAAGATACAAAATATCAAAAAAAAATTCATCCCTTATTTTAGATCCTGCCCAAGGGGGTGATCTTCAGAATATTCCATTTCGTGAATGTCTACATTATAAGATTAATACGCTATCTAGTAATTATTTCTGCTAATTCTTAATTTAATAAGGAATCAAGTAAAAGTATCGCGACAAAATTTATTCTCTTATTTATGTACGTCATTAGAGGATGAATATCAAGAATGCTCAAACACGTGTTTATTTATTTTCACTGAATTGTAGTTGTTATTAATTTAAAGTTAATTATCGTTATCACAGCTCATACAGGTTACACTATTAGGCTCAAGCCTCCTCCACAACGAGAGGGAAATTGACCTACTATACCACGCTGGTCACAAGTGTTGGTATAGGGTTTTATTTCGAGTTTTCCTTCTAATAGAAGATTAGAATTAAAGATAATTGATAAAGCTATTTATTCTTCCTATATAAACTTTGTCACCGGCTTTCATCCAATTAGGGGTTGAATTTCAAAAATACTTTGATAGTTAGTCTCTAGGTTATAAAAGGATTATGTTTCTAATTTCAGTACTTTGCGTGCTGCGTTTCAGGGGCAACAAATATTTCCAACCCTCAAATTGCGCATAGGTGTTGTAAAAGACTACTAAGAACTTTACATCTATTCGAATCAACTCCATCTGATGCCTTGATACTTTTGCAATATAAAGGATTGATAACCCAAGTAATTGGGATTTGTGTGGTGACGGAGTAAGAATACAATCCACCACTCCCCTCTCCTGCCCGTGGGTGTTGTTAAAGAGGACTAAGGGACTAAATATGCATATAACACACCAAGAGAAAAATAACTCGCTACAAAACCCTATACCAATACATCTGACTAGCGTGGAGTAGAAAGTCAATTCCCCTCCTTCAATGGAGGCTGGAGCCCAATAGTGGGACGTATATGAGCTGAAATGATGAAGTAACTGGGATAAGAGCAGGATGATGAGGATAATAAGTTTCAGTAGGATTTGGCGACAATAAGTCACTCAATAATCCTTACTAATATTATAAATGCGAAAGTAAGTTTGTTTGTTTGTTACGCTTTCACACTTAAACCACCGAATCCATTTCAAAAATTCTTTCACCAATGGAAAGCTCTAATATCAGAGAGTAACATAGGATATATTTTATCTCGGTATTGCTACGGGCACGGGAACTAGGCGAGTATGGCGACTGAAACCGAAGCGAATTTTGCTAGTTCTTTATATTTATAAAAGCCATATTATGTCAGAAAATCATTTCGAATCTAACAATTATAAGTAAATATTTATGTATCTTAATCTTCATTATTATTAGATCACAAATCCGGAGTTGGTCGTCCGTAATCAGTTGGGACAGGAAGAAACACCTCCTCACCCAGTCTATCCTCATTCCGGCTACAGCGGCATTCTTCTGCCTGGAGATGATATAATACCCATCAGAGATGGAGGTAAGATACGATATGTATAGTAAAAATGCAACGTGAACTTTAAAATTTACAAAATATTTTCAATTACAAATAGATTAAAATTTATTAATTTAATGATTTCTGATGTTTACGCGAGTATACACATTTTAAATAAAACTACTTTACGGATTTTATCGCGTTTGTATTTGATTTCGTGTTCCGATCCGGTGGTAGTATACTAGATTGTTAGGTTTTTTAAATATAATTACTATTAATTTTAATGTTAAATAATTACTAACCATAAACAATTTAATTTTTTCATATCAATAATTATTTCAATCATTTTTTTCTTACACTGGCAATAAATTTGTATCAAAATGTGGGTCAATATTTAATAACTATTTTCTGTATCGGGTAGATAATTGTAAATTTTCTGCAATAACGACGACTTGTTGGACGTGAGACATCTTAGTCTGCTGGTGACCATGATCGCTGCAAAGTGTTCGAAACGTCGAGCAATCAAAAATCAAATACAAACGCGATAAAATCCGTAAAGTAGTTTTATTTATAATCTATTAATTTACTATAAGTAGGTATTTGTTAGAAGAATATCACCCAATATAGTGAAGTAAAATAAGCTGAACCAACAGCCACTTTTGTCTTATTAAACTTCAATTAATTTATGTTTCAAATTATTAATTGTAAAAAAATACTTTACGGATTTTATCGCGCTTGTATTTGATTTTTGATTGTCCACCATTTTCAACACTTTACAGCGTTCCTCGTCACGGGTGGATTAAGATGTCTTACATCCAAAAAGTCATAGTTATTACAAAGATTTATATCTACCCGCTACATAATTAATTATTAAATTAAGACCCACATATTAATAAAAAATTATTACCAGAACAAAAGAAATCTCCGCCCGTGACTACGATGCTCTAAAGTGTTCCAAACCTCGGGCAATCAAACATCAAGTGCGATAAAATCCGTAAAAATAGTTTCATTTACAATGTGTAATACTCGCGTAAACATCAGAAATCATTTTCCAAATTATTTTATTAGGTCGTCTTTGCTTTAATTTTAATTTGTAAATTCTACGATTTGTAAATATTATTATTATTTATTGCAAAAAAGAAACCGCCTTCAATAATGAAGACAATGTAGATAATTTTTAGGTTTTTGTTGATTTTTCAAAAACCGCTTATTCGATTTCGATAAAATTTTCATGGGACTATTTGGGAAGTATATCCTTTCCAACAAAAGAATAATCATCTAAATCAGTTCATAAACGACGAAGCTATCCGCGTACGAACATAAAAAAAGCATATATACGATCGAATTGATGAATCGCCTCCTTTTTTGAAGTCGGTTAAAAAAAGGAATTTTACGATAGTTCACTATTTCTGCATTCCACTTAGAATAATAATTAATCTACTGCTTTGAAATTATGTAGGTATATGTATGTATAATATATTAAATGCAGGTGCTTTCGACCGAGAGGAGGCTGTCACTAGGGAACTCATGAAGATGAAACTTCGGAACATCTTCAAACAATGGGTGAGAATTATTCAGATGTCTGCTTGGTCATAACAGGGATAAATTTATCATACCATTATATTTGTATTAAAAATGAATAGACAGTAATTCCCAAGTTTCTAAAAAGTACGTGAAATTTAATAATTAGTATATTTATTCATAACTGTCCGTGTGGTGACGGAGTAAGTATACAATTCACCACTCCCTATCTTGCCCGTGGATGTCGTAAAAGACGACGATGGGATATAATACGCCGAGCCGATCACTGATATCAGGCCGACCACTGACGACAAGTCACCTTGCTCCGGTGGTCGGCCCAACGACGAAGGCGACGTGGATACGGGTGGGTGGTATAGTAGGTCAAATTCCCTCCCATTGTGGAGAAGGCTCGAGCCCAACAGTGGAACGTATATGGGTTGCGGTGATGATATTTATTCAGTACTCACTAATGTTCTTCAATTAAACAATTCCAATAATAATTAAACAAAAATACTATTTCAACAATGTACAATATATACACATTGAACTTCACTCTAAATTCATTCAATTTCACTTATAAGATATACACACACTTTACGTCGGCTATATAGCTACAGATATACTGCTATAAGCATGTCGGTGACGCGAAGACACGAGATTTCACCCATACAAAAGTGTCTAAGTCGCACAGCACACGGCGCGTGCGCCAGTCATAAGCATGTCGGTGACGCGAACCTATAAGATTTCCTCCTAATAAAAAGTGCTCAACGCGGCCAAAGCAATTTCTACCTCAATAAAACTAGGAATCAATCACCAAACCATCATCAAATCGGTATAAAACCATCATCATTTCAGCTCATATATGTCCCACTGTTGGACTTGGGCCTCCTTCACAATAGGGGGAAATTGAGATATTACGCCATGCTGGTCAGATGCGTATTATTTCGAGCGTTCCATCTCTTTTTTTTTATGGGTGGGCTATGGTAAGCGCACGCGCGGTCCTGTCCGTCCGGGGCGATGAAAGGACGGCGCGCGGGCCCACAACCCACCCGTACTCACTTCACCTCGTCGTTGGGCCGACCACCGGAGCAGATGTGACTTGTCATCAGTGGTCGGCCCGACGGAATACCTTTTCGGGTAACCTCACCTCTCGACGTACTGGGACGTCGGTCGCCATCGCGCGGTCAGCCTCTCTACGGGTGACGGACAATTCCCCGGTCCGATTACCCGCGGCCTCGGCTAGGGCGGCATTAGGCGCAGATACTCGCGCCTGCGCCGCCCGAGTCGCCGGCGGCGGAACGTGTCGCCGAATAGGAGCTCTACTCGCACACGATCCGCCGCCTCCTTCCGTGAGATTACGGCCTCACAGAAGGTGGCGACCGCGTCCCAGTTGCTGACGCTGTCGAGCATCTCCCTGGCGATGGTCAGCAGCGCCAGGTCGGCACCGATAATCGCGACGAGTTCACGGCGCTCTCCCTACCATGCAGCACACTCCTCGAGCGTGTGCTGCGCCGTGTCCTCGTCGCAACTGCAGTGGTGGCAGGACGGTGTGCTCTCCTTCCTGACAATTTTGTGCAGGTACTTCCCAAAACACCCGTGCCCCGTAAGCACCTGCACCAGTCGGAAGGAAAGCACCCCGTGCGTCCGCTCCAACCACTCCATCAGCACCGGCCGGAAGGCCTCGACGGTCCTGATACCGTACCGAGGACTCTCCAGCCGTACTGCCCAACGGGCAATGACTCCTTGGCGGGTGTCGACCCGCCAGGCGGTGATATCCTGCAGGGAGACCATGCCGCCGCGGGCGCGCGTCTCCGACACCCGCCGATAAATGATGTCGGCCAGCATCTCCGCCTCCAGGTCCCACGGGGGAGTTCCGGCCAGGAGGCACGCTGCCTCCGTCGACACCGTGCGGTAACCACGTATGGCCCTGACCGCCATGACCCTCTGTGGTCGCCTCAAGAGGGCCCTCAGCCGGACGGTCAGGGACCCCGCCCACGAGCGTTCCATCTCTAGCGTATATGATATCCCTTAGTCGCCTTGTACGACACCATCAGGCAAGAAAGGCAGTGGTGAATTGTATTCTTACTTTGTCACCACACGCTAATGTTAGTGGAACATTTATACATAGACTAGCAAGGTTTTAGTCGTTTTACCCGCGTAGTTACCGTTCCCGTGGGAATACTGGGATAAAATATAGCCTAGGTTACTCCCTGATATTATAGCTTTCTATTGGTGAAAGAATTTTTGAAATCGGTACAGTCGTTTTGATGATTACCCGGAACAAATAGACAGACAGACAGACAGATAAAAAAATTTTAATCTGTATTTTAGGCATAGGTGTCGTGCAAATAACCGTGTGAGCATGAAAAAAGCCTATTATTTTGACATTACAAACAGACACTCCAATTTTATTTATTGGTATAGATTTCATAAGAAGAATTAAATTAAAGAAAATTTGCATTGATACTTTTACTCGTCAACTAGTTGAATCAAAATTTCATAACATCATCAATTTTTTTTACAATTTTATTTTCCCATAAATATTGTCTTATAATTATTGTTTGTAATTTATAAGCTTGTAAATAAAACTATTTTACGGATATTCGTAAAAATAGTCCGTAAAAATAGTTTTATTTACAATGTGTAATACTCGCGTAAACATCAGAAGTTATTACTGATAAACTTGTATTTTTACAGATGAACGTGTATAGACGGTCAGAGCAGAACACCGACGACGGTTACATCAATGAAAACCTGTAAATTACATGTAATTGGAATACTACAACCATAATAAATGTAATTAAGCTTGATTTTTCCAATTAATATGTTATGAGAGTAAATATAAAATAAATAAATATAAATATTATAAATTAAATGTGACTTCTACTTGCATTTGATTTAAATTATTGTTTCCATAAACACTTTTAAAGTAAAAAACAATAGAACAGAAAAAAACATACTTTATGAAACGAAATAAAACATACGTTACTTCAATTTACTAAATGTAAGCATTTTCTTTATATAGAATACGTTATAGATTAAAAAGTATCTTGTCAATTATACATTTTCAAACAATATTAAAATTGTTATTAAATTTATATAACATCTATTTCCTTAAAACTATATTTGTTAAAAGGCTGGCGTGTTGTTATTTAAAATTGTTTCTTTAAAATATAACAATTAGTATATTCTCTAATCTGTAGTTATAAAAATATATATTTTGATCTTTCAAAATGTATTTTATGGTACCTGAAAATACCTAAAGGAATACATTCGTAAAGTTATTGTTATTATAAAAATTTGTATCTAACATAAGTTTACCATCGAGCCAATGGATTATAAATACTTATTAATGTATATTGTAGAAAAGTGACTGTCTCTATAATGTAAGAGTGTTTTATGTATTTATTAAAATTGTTAGATACATGTAATGCGGCACGGCTGATTTCTTTTATTTTACCTCCTAATATAATATTTTTTTATATTGATATTGGTGGCGAATAAGCAGTACACCTGTAAGTGAGTGATGCTCCCGTTTATGGACCGCTGCCTATTGTGAAGAAAATGAATGGGTATGTGATGAGTACCTACTCATACTGACCTGTCGGTAGGGACTAGGGCTTCCAATCCCGCAGCTTGAATTCAATCTCGGTATTTACGGGATTACGAATTCTCAATCCCGCGGGATCTCGATATTTGCGGGATCCCGCATATCGAAAATATTCACATTTATTTAAGGCAAATAAGACAACGAATTAATCAACTCCACATTTATTTACGTACATATTACTTTTAATATGAGATCAATCAAATTACGCCGTTTATTTGTAACAAAAAAGAATGAATTAATCAACTAACTACACATTTATTAAAGTATTGCTATTAAGATCAATAAAATTACTCTGTTTATATATCACAAAATCTCTATGAATTATCAACTAACTCCATTTTTACTTTAGTATTACTAGTATGACATCAATCAAATTACACCGTTTTTTTTCTTCATAAAAACAGTATCATATACTGAATAAAAAACAAATCTTCTTCAAAAAATACACAAAGAAAATTAAAAATAAACGCAATAATTTACTGCGTATATTTATCACAAAAACCCTATGAATTATCAACTAACTCCATATTTATTTAAGTAGGTATTACTACTAGTATGAGATTATTCAAATTACACCGTTTTTTCTTCACCACAAACAGTAACAAATACTGAATAAAAACAAATCAAAACAAAACAAATCTTCAAAAATACACAAAAAAATTAAAAAATTAACCAAACAATTGACCACACTTAAAAACTGTAAATTTATATAGGATATGTTACTGTTTGAGTTCGAGAGTTTATTAACTTTGAGGTTGCATGCACGCTTTTTTCAGTCCCGCAAATCCCGTGGATCCCGCACCCGTAATCCCGCATCATGCGGGATTGGAAAATGGCGCGGGATCTCGCAATACCAAGATCTCGGTATTACAGGATTGGAAGCCCTAGTAGGGACACGATATCGAACAGAAAGTATCGAGTATGTACTCATGAGTAGTATCGAAGAAAAAGTATCGTATTTAATAAAGTACCAATACTCCAAAGTATCGAGTACTTTTCTTGGAATCTGTCGTGATGAGCTTTATTTTTTTAGGAAATTTGATCATCTATGAACGGATTAAAATATTGCGAGCCACATTTTGGATGGTTCAATATGTTTGAACTAGATGGCGTTACCAAATAACTATAAGCTGTAAGGTCAAGTTTAACATGGATAATCACTACTATTTATTCGATACGATACCTACCAAAAAGTACTCATCGAGTAAAAGTATCGAGTACAAAAGTATCGGTATCGAAAGAAAAGTACTCGATACCTAAAAGTATCGATACTTTTATCGTGTCCCTACCTATCGGTGATATTAAAAGCTTCACCAAATCCTATCCGTAAATACATTGAACAAGTTGAGCGTTCGGCTCTGCCGCTCACAGAACGAAGTGCATTTACAAATTGCTACCACCAAGACGTTGATTTTCTGCTAAAGTATTGTACTACCTCGGACGGATCGGACCGTGGCTCTAAACACATGACTGTCGACAGTGTGGTCCTTCTATATGTAAATTCATATATTGTATTTTGACGTTTACTTTTATTGCAATGATATTAAATGGTTACCTCAAGTGTGTTTGATAAAACCCGTGATATAGAAAAGCGTAGTTTATGATATTCCGTCACGTGAAAAATTAAGATAGTTATTCGTGTGTGGATGTCGTAAGAATACAATACTCTTTCTTAACCGTGGGTATCGTAAAAGAGATAACGTAAGAGAATTAAAACGATATAAAATTCTATACCAACCTGTCTAACTGCAACCTCGTCCTTACATAATGACTACAAAGATTACAAAGCAGTCTAAATAGCGACCTTTTTGCGAACAGTGCTGTTTGCGATCTATAAATTATTGTCACGTGTCAGAACGTAATTCATGTCCGTAAATCGTTTGTTTGATAAGTCTCCGCAATTAAAAGATGTATTCCTTAGACTGTTATTTGTAAAAATATAAAAAAAGCGTTATCATCATCTCAACTCATATATTTGTGACTGCTGAGTTCGAGCTTCCTTCAAAATGGATGGGAAATTACTATACCACGCTGTTCAAATGTTTTGGTATAGGGTATTATTTCGAGTATTTCATCTTCTGTATGGACGTTATCTTCATATCATATCCCTAAATCGCCTTTTACGACATACATACGCAAGAAAAGGAGTAGTAAATTGTATTCTACCTTCGTCATTACATATATTGTATTTGTTATAGAGTAAGAACATCCACCACCTCCTTACTTGCCCTTGTGTGTCGTAAAAGACGACTAAGAACTTCAATATGCAGATAACATTTGGGCTATAGAAGAAAACTCGAAATAAAATCTTATAACCCGCCTGACCAGCGTGGTATAGTAGGTAAATTTCTCTCTCATTGTGGATGAAAGTTGAACTCAGCAGTGGGAAGTATTTGAGCCGTAAGGATATTATATAGTGTAAAATATTTTATTACCAAGAGACAAATATTTTCATAACATTTTAGCATTTAATGATCTAGTACCTATATGACGACGGGATAAGAATACAATTGTCGCTACCACTTACTTGTACCTCTAAGGGGTAAAAATTGGTTAAAGGTCTCATCATCTGGCTCTCTTTGGGAAAAGGTATACCTAATACCTCACTGCAGACGCCAATGCCTGCTGAACGTGACAAATTTATGGAGGAGGCCTACGTCTATAATAGAGAGTGAAAAGCTGAATTATGAGTTATTAATCTCAATAGGGCATTTGCTAATATTACACATTACAAAATATTATACATTACATTACAACTGTAAATAAAATTATGTTTACGATTTTTTTCGCTTTTGTATTTTTATACATTTTAGTCATTGGAGGACTGAGGTCCACCCGTGATCATGAACGCTGTAAAGTGTTCGAAACATTTCTAAACGAGGCAATCAAAAAACAAATACATTCGCGACAAAATCCGTAAAAATAATTTTATTTACAATATTCGCGTAAACATCAGAAATCATTATTATACATAAGTTCGAGAAAACTTAAGAATAATAATTTGACAATGGATAATGGCATTGTAAATTAACCACTATAGTGATTTGAAATTGCGTAGGAAGTTTCAAGGTCAAT
The DNA here is from genome assembly GCA_032191425.1 of Lymantria dispar. NCBI lineage: Eukaryota > Metazoa > Arthropoda > Insecta > Lepidoptera > Erebidae > Lymantria > Lymantria dispar. Next base: position 30,269,999 of record CM063449.1, on the reverse strand, counting down.
ATTACCATAAGGAGTCTGTTTAGATTACTATTCAAGAGCTGGTGAGTTACTACCTAATTGAATTGGGAAGTAAGTTTACTTTCACTTCTAAAGATGAGAACCTAAGGACCTTGTTGTGATAGGCCAGTTACAATAGAACTTATATTAGAAAGCGTAAAGCATGATAAAGATCGATGCTTAGCATAATTTGCCTCTATCTAGAGCCGTCTTATGCTGTGCCTACACAAAACTTTGGAGCCCTATGAGAAATTGAAACGGGTATAAAAAGATTTTTGTCCAAATATTTATGTTTATAACGACTGATTGGCATAATTGATTGGTTGACTCTAGAATGATACTGTGTAGTAGTAGAATTACCAATCCTTACATTGTACGTGGGTTTCGTAAAACATGACTGATTTTACAGCGATCTGGACCTATTCCATGTGGTGCGGACTACTCAACAAAATATTCTTATGGATGATTGGCATCAGACAGGCGGCCGGTAATAAAATATGGTAATACATACATACATACATATAATCACGCCTCTTTCCCATAGGGGTAGGCAGAGACCACTTCCTTCCACTTGCTACGATCTTGCCATACCACTTTCGTCTCATCCACATTCATTAATCTCCTCATACATGAGTTGCAAGAGATGGTAACAGCAGTACATGAGGCTTTTGAAAGAAAAGGAATGAAAATTAATGTAAAGAAGACGAAAGTTATGGTATTTGAAAGGGAAGAAGCTATGACGGAATGCAAGATACGTATAGAAGAGAAAATATTATTTATTTATTTATACTTTATTGTACACCATATTATATATAAAAGTAGAAACTTATAATAACAATAGTCAGTACAATGGGCGGCCTTATCGCTAACAGCGATTTCTTCCAGGCAACCTTTGTATGGAGAAATTATTGTACAGAGAGAGAGTAGTAGTTTATGGTGTAGTAGTTAATATAAATACTAATACACATATACACATACAAATATACATAAACGTATACATACAATGAAAATACATATGATTAAAAATATATCAATATAAAATAACAATTAAATAGACTACAATATAACATAGACAGCAAATAGGTAAATTACAGTATTTATACAAGAAGTCAGAGTAGTAAAGTTGACGTAGCAAGTTGTAGGAAAAACGTTAAAGTCTGAGATAATGCGTTTTTAACAATAGCTTAAATGCAGATAAAGTTTTGGCTTGACGTATTTCAAGCGGCAGTTCATTCCACAAACGTACGGCTGAAACAGTGAAAGAGTTTGCGAAAAAGGTTGTGGAATGTACTGGGATTTTTAATTTTAAGTTTTCAGATGATCTTAGACATCTTTCATGCGTTTTATGGAGGTACACGAAACGATCTTTGAGATGGGAAGGTGCTGAAGGATTAAATAAGATATTATAAAGCAATGAAAGAATGTGAGTATTTCGGCGAAGGCGAATTGGTAACCACTTGAGCTGAGACCGAAACTGAGAGACATGATCATATTAGAACAAGTGCAAGAGTTTGTATATCTGGGATCTACATTTGCGAGATATGGTAAATGTAAAAGTGATATTGAAAGAAGAGTGTGTAAGGGAAATATGGTGAATGGTGCTTTGCGCACCTTTATGGGCAGCCAAAGCCTGTCTAAGAAGGCTCGCTTGGCTGTGCATGGGGGAGTGCTTGTACCAACTCTAATGTATGGAAGTGAGAGCTGGGTATGGCAGAAGAAGCACGAAAGTAGAATAAATGCTGTGGAAATGAGAGCGCTGAGGAGCATGATTGGTGTGAAATTGAGTGATAGAATTAAAAACAGAGTGATTAGGGAACGTTGTGGAATGAATGTAGATGTAGTGACAAGGATTGAGAAAGGTATGTTAAGTTGGTTCAGCCATGTAGAGAGAATGAATGAAAGGAGACTAACAAGGAGAATTTATAAGGCGAATGTGAACGGAAGTGTTGGAAGGGGAAGACCGAGGCGGACGTTCCACAATCAAATCGGGGACGTTCTTAAGAAAGGCCAGGTTAGGAGTACCCTGAACCGAAGATATGGTAATAAAATATAATAAAAGAGGAGTACATAATGCGGTGTAGTAAATACAAAAATACGCACGAATACACACAGGCAAGCACGAATGCATGCAAGCACGCACACATTCAAGTACCCCCGCACACACATACGCACACACACAAAGATACACGTAACAGCCTACATAATACAACACAGCAATTCTAAAAAAGGTAAGCGCACACGCCGTCCATTCCGTCCGGGGCGACTAAAGGACGGCGCGCGGGCCCATAACCCACCCGTACCCACGTCACTTTCGTCGTTGGGCCGACCGCCAGTACCCAGTTCCTTGTCATCAGTGGTCAGCCCGACGGAATACCCTTTCGGGTACCCTCACCTCCCGACGTCCCTGTCCCAGGACGTCGGTCGCCGTCGCGCGGTCAGCCTATCTGCGGGTGCCGGACTAAAGTCCCCGGTCCAGCCACGCGCGGCCTCAGCTAGGACGGCATCAGGCGCAGGTACTCGCGCCTGCGCTGCTCGAGTCACCGGTGGCGGACCGTGTCGCCGAAGAGGAGTTCCTCTCGCGCACGATTCGCCGCCTCCTTCCGTGAGATGATGGCCTCACAGAAGGCGGCGACCGCGTCCCAGTTCCTGACGCTGCCGAGCATCTCATTTCTAGCGATGGTCGGCAGCATCAGGTCGGCACTTGTAAACAGGCTTAGCTTGACTTTTGCTTTTCAAATATCTTTTTGATAATCCTGTCTGTAGTTGAAGTTTTGAAAAGGCAATAAATTATTTCTAATATTAGAATAAGGTGATCATTCTATCTACCATATTGTAAACAAACAATATATATAATGAATAACCTATACACGATTGAACCAATAATCATGAAATTCATTTTGGTAACTAAAATTATATTCTTTGTAAATTACACAATTATTTGTTCTCAGTTCAATTCCACGTAGTAGATACGTAATTGGCCTATATTTAAGAGAATATATTTACATTAAAATCATACCTCTAGGTTTAACTTTAAATATTCTCATTATGAAGCTTGTAAGACCGATACCAGAAAGTTGTGGTACGCCCATAGTAACAAAGAAATCAGATGCTCTGATTAAATCATCATCATCATTTTAGTTCATAAACGTCCTACTGCTGGGCTCGAGCCTCTTCCTGGATAGGAGTGAAATTGACCTACTATACCATGCTGATCAGACGGGTTGGTATAGGCTTTTATTTCGAGTTTTCCTTCTCTTGCCTAGATATTATTTGCGTGTTATATCCCCTAGTCGTCTTTTACGACAGCCACGGGCAAGATAGGGGGTGGTGAATAGTATTCTTACTCCGTCACCACACGGCAAAATCTGATTAAATACCGATTTAAATCTCGAACGCTGTTTCTCAGATAAGAGATGAATTAGAATTAGGTACAAGTATTTAATGTATTTCCAATACCGCAATTTCTAAGTAGATACAACAGCGTCTCATATTCTTAAACCTCAAGCACTTCCACCAAAAACATAATAGGATTTACAAAATTTACGAAGTTCGAATAATTCAAATGTTAATTAAATTACTAATGTGTTAAGCACAAAACTATATCTAATTTTAATCTTATTGCTACCTTCACCATAACTTATTTATTTCTATCGACAATTTAGAGAATTACGGTCTTCAAACATCTATAACTATTAAAATAGCTATATAAAAATATTTAAACTAAAATAACTATAAGTTATTGGGGTAACTATAAAATAAAGATTGCGGCTAGGTTCTAGTGGTCATAGCCAGATTTTTAGTCTTTTTAAAAATCATAAATAATCAAAACTAAAAGATGAAGAAGACGCATGATGATTACTTCATTAACTATAGTTACCATAAGGTCTATACAAAGTGAAATAATTTTATAAACCTTTTATTGAAAGAAGAATGTGTAAGGGAAAAATGGTGAATGGTGCTTTGCGCACCTTAATGGGCAGCCGAAGCCTGTCTAAGAAGGCTCACCTGGCTGTGCATAGGGGAGTGCTTGTACCAACTCTAATGTATGGAAGTAAGAGCTGGGTATGGTAGAAGAAGCACGAAAGTAGAATAAATGCTGTGGAAATGAGAGCGCTGAGGAGCACGATTGGTTGATAGAATTAAGAAGTATTAGGTGGTGAGGAGCAAAATTGAGTGATAGAATTAAGAAGTATTAAGAACAGTGTAATCAGGGAGCGTTGCGGTATGAATGCAGATGTAGTGACAAGGATTGAGAAAGGTATGTTACGTTGGTTCGGCCATGTAGAGAGAACGAATGAAAGGAGACTAACAAGGAGAATTTATATGGCGAATGTGAACGGAAGTGTTGGAAGGCGAAGACCAAGGCGGACGTTCCACAATCAAATCGGGGACGTTCTTAAGAAAGGCCAGGTTAGGAGTACTCTGAATCGAAGAACATGTATGAGGAGATTAATGAATGTGGAGGAGGCGAAAGTGGTATGCCAAGATCATAGCAAGTGGAAGGAGGTGGTCTCTGCCTAACCCTATGGGAAAGAGGCGTAAGTATATGTATGTATGTTTTGTTTAATATAATTATGGCACAGACTGCACAGATGGCGTAGTGGTTAATGCTAGTGACCTACAGCGCCAGTGTCGGGGGTTCGAATCCCACGCAGGACAACACTTTGTGCGATCCACAAATTGTTGTTCTGAGTCTGGATGTAATTTGTGTCCGTTAATTATATGTGTATGTATTTCTCGCGGAAACGCAATGAGTTTCAAAAATTAAAAAAAAAAAAAAAAAAAAAAACTGTACGAATGGCGGCGATGTGGCTCGCGACACGTCACGTCTCGTTTCCGTCGGGGGCGAAAAGTGGCCCACAGAGAACCGCTTTGCTACACTGAATATGTCAAAGATCGTAGCAGGTGGAGGGCAGTGGACTCTGCCTACCCCTATGGGAAAAAGGCGTGAATATATAAAAAAAAAAAAAAAAAAATTATGGCACTTGCAATATTCATGCTCAAGCAAAAAAGTTAATTAATATTTTTATGATAGCGCATTATTGTTAATTTATCCATCTTCTACGGGTCTGAATTTTTTCATTCCTTAATTATCATATTTAATACGTTTAAATAATATTTTTTTAGGAAAGTGTTCGAAGCTACGTAAGCCAGAGTTCCCGTTTTGGGCCGTACTTTGAGCCTTCCAGGCAAGTTATAGATATTAATCCTTCAGTTCCGGGAGTTGAGACTTATTTATGAAATTTCATTCCCTTTTCAGAATATCTTTTTTAATTAAAAAAAAGCCAATAGTTATAAAATAAGTCAAATTATTTTATAAAAGGTAGCACCTCTATTTTGGAATCTATAATTGCTTACAGCTTTTGAAATTGTTTATGTTTGAAATTTGTTGTGGGTTTGAAATATGCACACATTCGTCATGACCAGTGCAACAAACAACTATTAAATGTATTTTAATTCGCAGTATCAAGAATTATAAAATATACATTTGTACTCGTAGCATCTAAAAATAAAAGTGCAGTAATATGGATAGTGATAGTGCTGAAGTGTTTGTATAGGAACGCCACAATGTCAGTCCGTATCCGGGATAAGAGTACGAAACCGATCCAGTTGCAGAAAGGCGTGAGACAGGGAGATGTTATCTCTCCGAAACTGTTTACCACTGCACTGGAAGCTGTCTTCAAGCTCTTACACTGGACTGGACTAGGCATCAACATTAACGGCGAATACATCACTCACCTTCGATTTGCAGACGATATCGTCATTATGGCAGAATCCATGGAGGACCTTGGCACAATGCTCAATGATCTCAGCAGGGTATCCCAACCAGTGGGTTTACGAATGAACATGGACAAGACGAAAGTCATGTCAAATGCCCACGTCATTCCTGTACTGGTCCTAGTTGGCAATGCGATTCTCGAAGTTGTCGATCATTATGTTTACCTAGGACAAACAGTCCAGTTAGGTAGATCCAATTTCGAGAAAGAGATCAGCTGACGAATCCAACTCGGTTGGGCAGCGTTCGGGAAACTTAAGAGGATCTTCTCGTCCAACATACCTCAGTGTCTGAAAACACAGGTCTACGACCAGTGTGTGTTACCAATGATGACTTACGGCACGGAAACGTGGTCCCTAAATGTAGGCCTCATATCAAGGCTCAAAGTCGCTCAGCGTGCTATGGAGCGGGCTATGCTCGGGATTCCTCTGCGAGATAGAATCCGGAATACGGAAATCCGCAGAAGAACGGGTGTAACCGACATAGCACGAAGAATTAGCACGCTGAAGTGGCAATGGGCAGGCCACATCGCTCGACGAACCAACAACCGGTGGGGAAGAAAGGTTCTCGAGTGGCGACCACGTATCGGACGACGCAGTGTAGGACGACGCAGTGTAGGACGCCCCCCCACTAGGTGGACCGATTACCTAGTGAAAGTTGCTGGGCGTCATTCGATGCAGGCGGCACAGGACCGCACATTGTGGCGCAACATGAGGGAGGCCTACGTCCTGTAGTGGACGGCAATAGGCTGAAATGAAATGATGAATGAATATGGATAGAAATAGGTATTCCATAAAAAAATTAACTTTTTTATTTATTAATTACGAACAGAAAATATGGAATATGCAATTATAATAAATATGCAAAGACATGCAATGCATTGGAAATAAATAATTAACGAATACAAATGATACCCAAACCTATAAGAATTAGCCTTAGAACTTACGACAGCTTAGCATGATGGATGGTAGATAGTAAAATCACTACCCTGTTAGAATTGAGTTGAACTTAGACTACTACTTATTATCCGTCTACTTAGACCTTATTATCCGTCAATATAGTTTTAGATGAATAATACTAGGGATACAAATAGTTTAATATAAAAGATAATGGACATATGAGCATGTAATGGAGATGTACATAGCTAATGGACAGATTTCGGTATACAAAGATTATTCTTCAACGTTTTGTGTACTATTAATTTTATTTCGTTTTATTTCGCTTATTCTTTCACGTATATATACTACTAGTATTAGTATAACTTTCAGTAATTATTTTCTTTATGGGCCCTAATCAGTGTATGGTACTTATTACCAACAAAGAATTAATGTGTACAACAATTTTTGTATGAACTAATATTTAAGATGAAATTTGAAGAAGCTTTTTTATATTATATATAAAAAATTAACGCCTTAATTTTTGAGATTTAGAATTTTTTTTATTTCTGTTGGTAGCTAATGAGCAAACAGGACACCTGATGGTAAGTGATAATTTTTTTTTTTTGTGGGTGGGCTGCGGTCGGCGTGCCTCCGCGCCACTCCATCCGGGGCGACAGAGGGGCTTAAGCACGCAACTCCCGTAACCCACCCGAAAACCATGTCGCCTTCGTCGTTAGGCCGACCACCGGAGCAGGGTTGACATCAGTGGTCGGCCCGACGGAATACCCCCTATTGGGGTACCCTCCCATCGAACGACGTCCCCCCCTCGAGCAGGACGTCGGTCTTTCCTCACGCAGTCGGCCTCTCGGCGGGTGACGGACTAATCCCCGGTCACGTCACCCGCGGCCTCGGCTAGGACGGCATGAGGCGCATAATTCCGCTCCTACCTTAGCTAGGCTGCCTACCGTAAAGAAAGGAATGAGGTTCAATGTGTGCACGTGCAATGAGGTTCAGTGATGCTAAAGTTAAACACTAAAATTCACCACACACAAATACTCTCAGAAAGTTCCACTCACCGAACGAAGTGCAGTAACTAATTGCTAGTTGTAAATAAAACTACTTTTACGGATTATATCGCGTTTGTATTTGATTTATGATTGCCCGACGTTTCGAACACTTGGCAGCATTCATGGTCACGGGCGGACTAAGGTGTCTCACGTCCAACAAGTAATCGTTATTACAGACATTTGTAATTATCTACCCGATACAGAAAATTTGTTATACATTTATTAAATTGTGACCCACATTTTAGTACAAATTTATTGCTAGTGTAAGAAGAAAATGATTCTATATGAAAAAATTATATTGTTTATGGTTAGTAATTATTAATTATTAAATTTGTAGCAATTATTGTTACAATTTTTTGATTTAAAACTAACAAAACTAATATACTACCACCGGATCGGAACGCGGCCACACTGAGAAAGATCCGGCAAGAAAACTCAGGGGACATGATGCTAAATTAATATTGATTTTTTATTTTAGATGTGGCTTACTTTGTCTTACTAAAAGATTGATTGCTAGTTTTTTTTTTTTTGTGTATGTATAGCTGTTAGCCGCAGATGGCTTTCACAGCTTAGCCCAGACTATGTGTGAGCACTGAGGGCTCTAAACCCGATTGCTACTACTCAGAAGTTAATTTTCAGTGACAGTGTGGTACTACCCCGGACGGACCGGCCTGCAGCTGTAGACAGAGTGGTCATACCATTATAAAAATATAACTACTATTTAGCGTTTAATATGCTTGGTTATTTATAACAACCTGTTTCAGCACCTCAGCCCATGCACGTCCCACTGTTGGGCTCGGGCCTCCTCCACTATGGGAGAAAAATTGACTTACTAGTCGCTGGTCAGACATGTTGGTATAGGGTTTTGTTTCGAGTTTTTCTTCTGTTGCATAGATATTATATCCATATTATATCCCTTAGTGGTCTATTACGATATCCACGGGCAGGAAAGGAAGTGGTGAATAATGACCAATTCTCCGTTACCACACGGAATGGTTGTTTACGAATGAAAAAATTTTACTACAGGTGGGGCTTGCGGCCATGTCGATTAGAAATTCGTTCTCATTGTCCTATCAACTAGGCGAGCGTGGGCTCACGTAATCATTCTTCAGGTGGTATACTAGTTTTTATATTTTATTATTATCTGAAGATTATATTACAGCCATAATACAATCCTTCCCATGATTAGTCCTTTATTTAATTCACATAGTAACACTATTATTCTAATTTACTTATTCTATAATCAAAGGTAACAAGGAATAAACAAAAGACATCCTAATAAGTAGGAAAGTTTAATAAATAGGCAGGTATGCTTACGAGCACGCAATCAAATCATTCTCTGTGGTAAATAAGGTCTAATTACCTTCTTACATTTACTATAAAACAAATGTTTGGATAATGCTATGGAATTATTTATAAAGAGATAAATAATGGTACAATAATAATAGGAAACGTTATAAAAAATAATAAATATATTTAAATTCAAATCATTTATTATACATATACCCCTAGAGGGCACTTACATATTGTCAGGTTTGCAAAATTAAATTAAACTATCAAAAAAGAAAAAAATAAACTATCACCGGATCGGCACGCGACCGCTACTGAGAAGATCCGGCAAGAAACTCAGCGGGCTTGTCTATTATTGTTAATTATTTTTAGATAAAATTTGAAAAACAAACTTACTAGATATAAAATTGAGTACAACATATCTTGTAAGACTTAGCTCCAGTGTGATGCCCTTCGCGGGTGACCGGACCGGGGACTTTAGTCTAGCACCCGCAGAGAGGATGACCGCGCGACGGCGACCGACGTCCCGGAACAGGGACGTTGAGAGATGAGGGTACCCGAAAGGGTATTTCGTCGGACCGAACACTAAGGACAAGGAACTCGGCACTGGTGGTCGGCCCAACGACGAAAGCGACGTGGGTAAAAAAAAATTAAACTATTTTTATGGATTTTATCGCATTTGTATCAGACTTTCTTTTTCTTTCGTTGGTGACTGAGTAAGAATACAATTCACTCCCCCTGTATAGTCCATGTACCTATGTCTTAAAAGACGACCAAGGAATATGATATGCAGATAACATCTATTCAAGGGAAGGAAAACTTCACATAAAACCCTATACTAAAATGCCAGCACGGTACAGTAAGTTAGTTCCCATCGCGGCGAGTACCTGAGCCCAACAGTGGGACTTATGTGGTGCACTATAAATATATAAAATGATAACGAGACCAGCAGTTAATCCATCAGCATACAAATACAAAGTTGTCTGTTTGAGCGTCAAAGGACTGAGCCGATGAGTCAAAAATACCAATTTACGCAACAACAGTGATCATTATTAATTATGTAAAGTATTTTGATCATTATTAAGTACACACGATGACATTTATGTCGTCTTACAAAAGCAGGTCAATTAAAGTATCCGGTATGTACTATTCATTCATACAATTATAAGGTTAAAAACAATATTTAATAAAATATTTTTTAATAAAAGTTATTATAAATAATTAGTAATTAAAATAGTAAGGAAACAGCTTGTAGCGAGCGCATAGGTACTCAACACAGCTGATGTAGTATGTAGGTACTACGACCACTTGACCGCGGCGCCAATCGGGCATCGCAAAGGATACCTGTTAGGTATCTAGCGTAAGGAATTACGCTTTGTAAAAGCCGTCCACGTGGACTTCATACCTATGATTGGCTAACGAAATTCCGCATGATTGCTTTTGTTTAAAATGTAAACATGATAAACAGGCTGTTACAAAATATTACTATAATTTATTTTATTTTATTATAATATTAATAACTTTATTTTATTTTATTTTATTATTTTTTTATAACTGACAATATTGAACATTTAAATATGTTAGATATGTTTTTTTGGTCGGATACTTTCATGGTTTTTTTTTTTGTAAGACGATAAAAATGTCACCGTGTATATTGGATAAGGATTGATCCAGTACCGCTTTTTTATTTTTTGATGAGCTATGGTCAGCGAGCACGCTGCTCATTCCCTCCAGGGCGACGAAAGAACGGCGCGCGAGCCCACAACCCACCACAATCCCTCTCCTTCACCATTGGGCTGACCACCGGTGCCGAGTTCCTTGTCATCAGTGGTCGGCCCGACGGAATACCCTTTCGGGTACCCTCTCCTCTTGGCGTCCCTGTACCGAGACGTCGGTCGCCCGCGCGGTAAGCCTTTCTGGGGGTGACGTTCTAATCCCAGGTCCAGTCACCCGCGGCCTCGGCTAGGGCGGCATCGGGCGCAGGTATCCGGTACCACTGGTAAATAGACCGATAATTAGTCTGCCAATAGAGTGGTTCTGGTGGCTCATTCAGTAGGCAGAAAAGAGAAACACTGTAGGCCTCATGCAGTTCTTTTATCACTGTGCAATATTGAACGCATATTCAATATAAATAATTAGCCCAACTTTCTGAGGGTGTTTGCATGTGGAAGGTTATGGTAGTGCCTTTGGTATCACCGAGCCTCAATGCACGCATTCACACTCCCTTCACTTTCTTCGCGGTAGGCAGCGGCCTTGTAAAGGTCCATGAGCGGCAGCAACACTTACCATCAGGTGTACTGTTTGCTCGTTTGCCACTGGTTGCAATAAAAAAAAAACTAGATTTCGAACACGGCTTCATTTGCGTGATTGGTTGATGAAATATCCTTTGCCAAGTTTTAGTCACTCACTGGGTTATGGCGCGTCATAGCCTAGACTGCCCCTCCACCCCTACTCTGCGTATCGACTTAACATATATAACAGCACTTAATGGTGCTTCACTCTAGTAAATTTAATTGTCAAATTTTTTAATTTTTATAATTTACTTGCAATCTGCCCTCGCGGCACTTCGGTTACAGTCGCCTTACCTGCGTAGTTCCTGTTTCAGTGAGAATACCGCGATAAAATAAAGCCTATATTATTCAAGGATAATATAGCTTTCTAATGGTGAAAGAATTCTTGAAATCGGCACAGTAGTTTTTGAGTTTATTAAACATATTAAACATACACAAACACAAAAATACAAACTTTTCCTCTTTATAATATTAGTCTAGATAATCTATATGTTATTCTGCTAAGCTATATTACTGTACAATTTTTTTGCGTGAAAGAGTGACCAAAATCTATACAAACTCGCCTGTATAGAATTAGTAAATTTTTCTGCCATAATAAAGTCATTAAAATATTTTATTTTCATTATTTTGCATCATTGTTTCGTAAAACGATAATAATTGCTTCAATTGTTTATTTCTTTAATATATTCACTCCACACGAATCCTTTCTATTGAAAGTCTAACGTGTGGACAAAAATTTAATCCTTGTTAAAATATAATGTCACTCCAACACCTGTTTGTTTTACTGAACAAATTACCGAACTTTTAATGAGAAAATAATTTACGCGTGGCTGTGATTCATTTAAATATGTTTAATCGTCTCACTTTTATATAATTGAGAGCGGGTTGTATGTTACCGACGTAATGAGGTTTAAAGGTTGATTGTGATATTCGTATTTCAATGATTATGGAAACTTTTTTAATATTACTACACGTACTTTATTTATTTTATTACTAGCAACCTGCCCCCGGTTCGCTTCGGTTTCAGTCGCGTTATCAACTTAATTCCCGTTTCCGTGGGAATACCTATAGCCTTCCATTGCTGAAAGAATTTTTGTAATTGGTTCAGCGATTTAAGCGTGAAAGCGTAACAAATAAACAAACTTACTTTTATAACTCGATTCTGATTGCCATACATGTTAAGTAACTTTGTGAGAATAAAAGAAAGAAAATATCATCATCATCATCACAGTCATATACGTCCGACAGTTGGGCTTGAGCCTCCTCCACAACGAGAGGGAAATTGACCCCATACCAACCCGTCTGATCAGCGTGGTACTATACCATGCTGGTCAGGTGTGATGCCGCAAGACCAATACCAAGACTAGTCCAAGTCTCGTCTTGGTCTTGCATTTGGGCAACACTAGTGACGGACTATTCCCCGGTCCAGTCACTCACGGCCTCGGCTTAGATATCGCACTTAGAGCAATTTTACATAAAAAAAAATAATATTATATGCTCTCACTAACTAATGAATTGCAATATAATTTATAAATAGATTTTATGTTCCCATTGTTAATGTTTATCAAAATAGCTATAATCTCTAATAGGCTAACAAATCAATTCATCTTTGTATCCGATAACACTATAACATTGAATTGTTTGGCTTCATTTTGAAGTGATTATTATTAAATGAATGATTTGCAATTGTGGATTCTCATCTCACTCATTTTAGCTCATATACGTCACACAGTTAGCCTCAAGACTCCCACTTTAGGAAGGAAATCGAACTACCATATCACACTGGTGAAATGGGATAGCGTAGAGTTTTATTTTTAGTTTTCCATCTCTAAATTTTAAAATAGGCTAGGAATGGAATCTAAAATTATTAATATGATTGTGAGTTTATTTATTACGCATTAACGACTTAATTACTACATCGACTTCCTTGAGATTTTGTTTATTCAATGTTAAGTATACATAAAAGCATAAAGTGCAATTTTCTTTCAGAAAAATGCTCTTCATCATCATCTTGCTCTTATCCCAATTACTTGGGGTCGACGCAATATGTCATCTGTTTTGACATATTGCAAAAAGTTTCGGCAATGACTTTTATGACCGGCCGCCTGCCTGACGTCAACCCTCCTTGGGAATGTAATCGTTGACCCAAATAGTACCAGATGGAGTTGGTCCGGGTCAATCTAGGGCTCTTAGTCGTCTTTTACGACACCCACGAGCAAAGCAAGGGTTGGTAGTATTCGAAGCCGCTACCACACAGTCAAAATGCTCTTCATGAAAGATAAATGAAAAAAAACACTACATTAAAGCAGGCAAATATAGGAAGATAGATATTTTGTTTTGGGATAGGGTATGGTCTTGTCACAGTCTGCCCAAATCACCCCACGAAGCGAAAAGACTGGCGTGTAACCTCATAATGAGTCCTACATTACATCTTTTCCATCATTTGGCCGGGCCACCCGATATCAACATCCTGCCTTTCGACGTCCACTGCTGAACGTAGGTCTCCCTTACGCTTCGCAAATCTTAAGTTTTGGTCCACCTGGTCCCTTGATGATCTACAACGGAAATGTCTCGCGCCCATTACTTATTGCCACCAAGCCCGCTATCAAAATAGGACCATAGGATAATGGAGCTGTCGTGACTGGGGGTCGTTTTCACCTTTTCACTCATATGCCGTATTGCCATGTTTGGCAGGCGGGTTGGTGATCCCAGTGAGGTTTTATACGTTTCTTAGGAGCAAGCTACTGCCTACTATCTTGGTGAACCCTTAGCTCATTTTTATGCCCACAGTAAGTGGTGGCGATAATCGTAATATTTTCACGGGGGCCACCAGTATTTTATCTTCGATAAGGGTATACGAATACGGTATGTCAATCCCACTTTGGTGAAATTAAAATTAAATATATTGCATTCCAAGACGCTCATTCACCATCGATAGCTTCCCTTGTGGTGACGGAGTAAGAATACTTGCCCGTGGGTGTCTCAACTAAGGGATTAAAATAAGCAAATAACATCTACGCAATAGAAGGACAACTCGAAATAAAACCGTATACCAACGTCTGACTGATGTGTTATAGTATTTAAATTTTCCTTCATTGTGGTAGAGGCTCAAACCCAAGAGTGGGCCAACCTATATGAGCTGTAATGAAATGAGCAATATAAAAAAAAACAACTAGAAAATCATCTGTAAAGTTACATCTATCTTCAAATGAGTTCCAGTATCGTTTGCAAGTTCATTTCCTTATTTTGCCGAGATGAGACAGTTTCATTACAATGTTTATACTGAAAAATGAACCTAAATATAACAGGCTCACTGCTGGTCTCGAGGCTTCTGCATAATAGGACAAAAATTGACCTACTATACCATGTCGTTCATAGAGATTGGTTTTATTTTAAGTTTTCTTATTCTTGCACAGGTGTTATCTGCATATAATATCTCTTAATAGTATTTTATGACACCCACGGGTAAGATAGAGGTAGGTGAATTGTATTCTTACTCTGTCACTACATGGAGAGTTTAATGGTTATCATGTTTGAAATTCATGTTTCCTTAATTTCAATAAACATGAATTGAAGAGGACATATTTCGACATATTTTCATTGCATATACTGTTACGATTTCAGGCAGTCGGACAACATGAAAAATTCAATTTATTCAAGTGCTTTATAACGTGAAATAAATATGTATAATACTGGATGGGATTGTAAACCTTTATAAAAATTCGGAAAAATAGATTACGATGAAGAGCATATTCATAATCTTAATTCTTTGAAAGATATCAAATTGTAAAATATCTATTCATCCATCAGTCTAAAGTCCATTGTTGAACATAGGCTATTAAACTAAAAGCCCATTCAACAAAGGAAATAAAAAAAAATGTTTTTAATATTTTTTGCCGCTTTTTATAGTCACAGTTTTATATTCGCAGCGATAAACAGAGGTTTAGCAAATCCGTATTTTATCTATAATTTATTTTCTTCCTCACAAATCATGTACTAATCACTATAGAGCTCGAGCCTCCTCTACAATTGGGAGGAAAATTGACCTTACTATACCACGCGGGTCAGACGTGTCGGTGTATGCTTTTATTTTGAGCTTTTCTTCTTTTACACAAATGTTATGTGCATATTATATTCCTTTAGTCGTCTTTTACGACACCCACGGGCAAGAGATAGTGTTGAATTATATTCTTACTTCATCACCACATGAATTATATAGATATCTTTTTGAAGTGAAACTTCTAATGCGACTTCCAACAAGGTTGCGTTAAACGCTTAACGTTTAACGGTTTCGGATATAATTTCACTTTACTTGACTGCACAGATGGCGTAGTGGTTAAGATACCGACCTAACTGCCAGTTTGGTGGGTTCGAATCCTACTCCGGACAACACTTCGATCCACAAATTGTTTATTTTTTAATATTGACAAAAACACGTGGCACCTTAAAAGTTTCACTTCTGACATGTCTTTGTACGCACGCTCTTTTTTTTTAATAAGAACTGTCCTGTACCTACTAAGGAACTAATTCCTGTATTGCGGGGTTTTACCCGTAAAATTGGGTGGGTCAACATTTCAATCACTACGTTTAACTTTATATATGAATATGAAAGACAACTGCCTTAAGGAAGTAATCCTTATATTGCGGAGGACGTTCATCATCATCATCATCATCGCAGCCCACATATGTCCTTGTTGGGCTCGGGCCTCCTACACAATGGGAGAGAATTTATATAGGGTTTCGTATCGAGTTTTCCTTCTCTTGCACAGATGTTATGTGCATATTATACCCCATAGTCGTCTTATACGACATCCAGGGGCAAGATAGGGTGTGGTGAATTGTATTCCTACTCCATCACTACACGGGGGACGTTACAAACATATAATTAAGAGACACAAATTACATTAAGACTCAGAACAACAATTTCTGGATCGCACATTGTTGTCCAGCGTGGGATTCGAACCCATTACCAGCGACACAGGCACTGTAGGTCGTTATCTTAATCACTACGCCATCTGTGCAGTCGTATATTCATTATGTATATATATGTATATATTAGGGTGTTTAAAAAAAATCGATTTTTTTTTTCAAATGGTCGGCAAATTCTGTCAGAGAATGCTAAAATAAAGACCTCGTCAAAATTTGAGCTCTTAATTTAAAGATTTAGTGGTCGCGGTTCGCAACTTTCTATTTCCCATTTAAATAATATAAGAAATAAATGCTTTTAACTTTAGAATTTTATACCTCTGGATTGAATGAACTTATGGCAATGACTAACTCGGATTCTTATAGGAAATTTAATGCTCTACAAAAAAGGTCTCTTATAATTTTTCCATAAATTGAATCCTTCCAGAGTTATTCAAGGTTAGAGTTTAATTTGAACATATATATATATATATATATATATATATATATATATATATATATATATATATATATATATATATATATATATATATACCAGCTGACCCGGCAAACGTTGTTTTGCCATGTAAATAATTTCTAGAGAATTTCTAGTGCAGAAGAAAAATAACTAACTTATTGGAAGTGTGTAAGGATATGGTATACGAGTGAAAAAGGCATGGAGCGCTGTGAACAATGAGGGCAAATAAAAATAGCAAAACACCAAACATTATTGTTTTTAATCTACACTAATATTATAAAGAGGAAAGATTTGTATTTTTGTATGTAACGAATAAACTCAAAAAGTACTGGACCGATTTTAAAAATTCTTTCACCATTGGAAAGCTATAATATCAGGGAGTAACATAGGCTATATTTTATCCCGATATTCCCACGGGAACGGGAACTACGCGCGTAAGGCGACTGAATCCGAGGCGAGGGCGGATTGCTAGTTTATTATAATTTAATTTAAGTAATAATTATTTATATCATTAATTCATTACATAATATTAATCTCTTTATGCTATAGCGTGAAAAATATTTTTTGTTAGCCCGTCTTCAGCTAATAGGTATTAGCTTACTTGCAAACTTGATGGTTTACCCACTCGAGAGCATGCAACGACATAATTGCCCGTGTGAAAAACATGGTGTGCTCAAATCTAAGGCACAAACAGACATTGTTTAGCTTTGAGATTTATTAATAGTCATTCTAAATGCCAATCTAATCGAAAATTTAATTGGCACATGTGGGTATAATAGATATTCGTGGTATTAATATATTTTCACCTCGCAATTTGCCATTTAAAATGGTAGCTTCGCGACAACTGTAGAGGGAGTAAGAGAAGGCTTATTGTTTGAGAGAAATAGGAGACCATCTTCGTTGTCATCCCTACTCAGTGCTGTTTACTGGGTAAGAAGTGACACCTGACACATGGAGGGGCTAACTTACCAAGTGATAATAATTGAAGTTATCGAGCGGAATAAAAAATGATAAAATTATTAAAATGACTATTAAAAAGCAGGGGTTGGTGATAGAAAAGTGAAAGTTTAGAGTTGTATCTATTTTTAATGCCACATAATAAAAAAATTAAAAAAATAATAAATTCCTAAAAATTAAAAAAAAATATTGCGTGGACACCCCTTATCACTTAGGGGTTTGAAAAATAGTAGCCGATTCTCAGACTTACTGAATATGCATAAAAAAATTCATAAAAATCGGTCAAGCCGTTTCGGAGGAGTATGGGAACGAACATTGTGACACGAGAATTTTATGTATTAGATAAAAGAAAGTCGCGTTAGTTACACTATTTATAACTCAAGAACAGCTGTACCGATTTGGCTGAAAATTGGTGGGGAGGTAGCTTAGAACCAGGAGACGGACATAGGATACTTTTTATCCCGTTTTTTTTTTAAATGGTGTTTATAAGATTTCGCCAATAACTCTTTTATCCCGTTCGATCGCGTTCTCGTGTGACGTGACATAAAATGTCAAAGAGAATACAACGTGGTATAAAAACGCATTTATTATGTAATAACAAAACACAAATGACAGCTAAACGTAATTTTGTCTATAGTTAAGTATAGTTGAAAATTTGATAATTATAATTTTGTCAGAAATCAATAATGAGTAATTTGTATTCTTTTTGAACCATCATTAACAATGTCGCAACCAAGACGATCGAATGTTTCCCGACAAAGCTGTAATGGTTCTTTCATTAGAGATTATATTTACGGAAATTTAGAAAATACATTTACGAAAAAAATTATAGCGGTACGAAGTTCGCCGGGTCAGCTAGTTATTCATAATTGTTTCCAAGTGTATCCATTTAAAATTTTCGCAAACAAACAAAAATTTTCGCAATACAATACAGACGTTAAGTTGATAACAATAGACCACGTTGTTTACTACGAATTACATTTTACTTATTCTTACTCATTTTAAGTAATTTTTTTATTTACAAAGACAATACTTCACCTTGAGTAACTTTACACATCGCATTTAAATCACGTTGGCACCTCGTTTTTGAGACCGTAGCAATATGCTTAATTTTAAGCATACTAGCAACCCGCTCTCGCTTCGCTTCGGGTTCAGTCGCCTTACACGCGTAGGTCCCGTTCCCGTAGGAATACCGGGATAAAATATAGCCTATGTTACTACCCGATACTATAGCTTTCCATTGGTGAAAGAAGTTTTGAAATCAGTTAGGTAGTTTAAGCGTGAAAGCGTAACAAACAAACAAATAAACAAACAAACAAACTTACTTTCGCTTTTATAATATTAGTAAGGATTCTTACTTCGTCACCACACGGAAAAAGAATATTTTTGTCGTTGCCGATATATTCATGGAGGACTTCGAGGAGACGGCCTTATCAAGCTCACCTGTCACACCCAGGTTCTACAAGCGGTACGTAGATGACACTTTCACAATATTACCCACAGACAAAATAACCATATTCCTAAACCATCTTAACTCCATTAATCCAAAAATTCAATTCACTATGGAACTGGAGTCAAATAACTCTTTAGCCTTCTTAGACATTTTGGTTATACGTAACCCTAATAACACCTTGAGTCATACAGTGTATCGTAAGGCAACACATACAGACAGATACTTGAACGGTGATTCTCATCATCCCCCTTCACAGTTAGCTACCGTGTGTAAATCTTTGTTGCAGAGAGCACGAGGAATCTGTGACGATGAACACCTGGCTGGGGAGCTGCAGCATGTCAAGCAGGTGCTACGTGCAAACAAGCTGCCAGTTCCTCGCCCCCGTCGCAGAGACCGAGTGAAACCACCCACAGTTGAGCGCCTTCCTGCAATACTACCTTACGTCAAAGGAGTCACTGACAAGATTGGCTACATCCTGAAACGCTCTTCCATTAAAACTTATTTTAAGCCACTGAAGAGGATTAGCCAATTCTTACCACCTGTCAAGTGCCAGATCCCTTTACAAGATGCAGGAGTATATAAACTTGACTGTGACTGTGGTCTCTCTTACATTGGACAAACAAAGAGATCCATAAGAACTCGGATCAAAGAACACATAGCCGATGTGAAGCACCGCCGGGACACTGGGTCTGCAGTCTGTGAACATAGTCAGGACCGCGCCCACCATAACATCAGGTTTGATAAACCACAAATCCTCGCAAAAGAACACCGATACCTGCCTAGAATGGTACGCGAGGCTATTGAGATTAAAAAACACAAAAATTTCAATAGAGAGGATGGCTGGGTGTTACCATCAAGCTGGGATCCTGTTATAAACATTATTAAAAACAAATCCAAAAAGACCACCACAAGACTGCAAGACACCGTGAGCTCATATTGTATAGATTTGACCCACAATAATAATAACTAAAGATAATTTTATAAATTAAAACCTTTTAGTAACATAAAGTAAGCCGCCTTCAAAATTAACTTTAATTTAGCATCATGTTACCTGAGTTTTCTTGCCGGATCTTTCTCAGTGTGACCGTGTTCCGATCCGGTGGTAGTATACTAGATTATTAGTTAGTTTTTAAATATAATTACTATTAATTTTAATGTTTAATTATTACTAACCATAAACAATATAATTTTTTCATATAGAAGCATTTTCTTCTTACACTGGCAATAAATTTTGTATCAAAATGTGGGTCAATATTTAATAACTAATTTCTGTATCGGGTAGATAATTATAAATTTTCTGCAGTAACAATGACTTGTTGGACGTGAGACATCTTAGTCCACCCGTGATCATGAACGCTGTAAAGTGTTCGAAACGTCGGGTAATCAAAAATCAAATACAAACGCGATAAAATCCTTAAAGTAGTTTTATTTAAAATGTATAATACTCGCGTAAACATCAGAAATCATTATAGAATATTTTTCGTTTCGGCACCGAGTATGCCTATTTATCTAGTCTGGCCATAAATACTGTTACAATTAAAAATAAACAAAATATTACATTTGAATTTGGCATCATGTCATCATCATCATCATCATTTCAGTCCATATACGTCCCACTGTTGGGCTCGGGCCTTCTCCATAACGGAAGGGTAATTGACCTACTATACCACGCTTGTCAGACGTGTTGGTATTTTTTTTTTTTTTTTTTTAGTGTGGTAAGCGCACGCGCGGTCCCGTCCGTCCAGGGCGACGTAAGGACGGCGCGCGGGCCCATAACCCACCCGTACCCACGTCACCTCGTTGTTGGGCCGACCACCGGAGCAGATGTGACTTGTCGTCAGTGGTCGGCCCGACGGAATACCCTTTCGGGTAACCTCACCTCTCGACGTCCTGGGACGTCGGTCGCCGTCGCGCGGTCAGCCTCTCTGCGGGTGACGGACAATTCCCCGGTCCGATCACCCGCGGCCTCGGCTAGGGCGGCATTAGGCGCAGATACTCGCGCCTGCGCCGCCCGAGTCGCCGGCGGCGGAACGTGTCGCCGAATAGGAGCTCTACTCGCACACGATCCGCCGCCTCTTTCCGTGAGATAACGGCCTCACAGAAGGCGGCGACCGCGTCCCAGTTCCTGACGCTGACGAGCATCTCCCTGGCGATGGTCGGTAGCGCCAGGTCGGCACCGATAATCGTGACGAGTTCACGGCGCTCCCCCTCCCACGCAACACACTTCTCGAGCGTGTGATGCGCCGTGTCCTCGTCGCAACTGCAATAGTGGCAGGACGGTGTGCTCTCCCTCCTGACAATCTTGTGCAGGTACTTCCCAAAACACCCGTGCCCCGTCAGCACCTGCACTGCCCCGTCAGCACCTGTGACGTGTTGGTATAGGGTTTTATTTCGAGTTTTCCTTCTCTCGCATGTCATGGAATCATGTCATTTTTATATGATTGTTCCTTAGAATAATAATCTATAGAAGGATAGTGTCAGTACTTCGATTGATCGAAAACATGAAGCCAAAAATACTTCATGCGCGCAGGCGATTACACACGTATACACGCACACCACTATACAAATAATGAAATCAAATTTTGTTTTTATTAACATAAATCGTCGAAATACTTTTAAAAGTAATGTTAAAACCTTTTTATGTTTTTCAAATGTGTTGTTACGTCATTTGAATGCACAAACCGTCATAATTACCTGTTTATTTTTTAAGAGTTGCGTACGTACGTGCAGTACAGTGACCTTGTACATTACGGAACGGTTCCGGCGTAAGCTCCATTAGGCTCCAATTGAAATGCTTATTTTTTGTGCGTGGACTTACCATCTATACCTTATTATTCTAAGGATTGTTCATTGTGTTTTCTCATTTTGGAGCCAATACATTGTACAATATTTTGGGATATTAAAATGGAGTGGGGTGATAAAGAGAACCGAATCGCTGCTGGGCTTAAGTCTTCTTCACTATAAAAGGGAAATTGATCTACCCACGCTGGTCAGACCAGTTAGTATAGAGTTTTATCTCAAGTTCAACTTCCTTATATGGATGTTATTTTCCCGCAGGACAACACTATGTGCGATCTACAAATTGTTGTTCTGAGTCTGGATGTAATTTGTGTCTGTTAATGATATTTTTGTTTAGTCCCCCGCAATACAATGATTAATTTCCTTTGTGCTGGTTATCTTTAAAAAAAATATCCGTTAATTATTTTTAAGAGAATTATGGGAGTAATTGCGTGTGGTGACGGAGTAAGAATACAATTCACCACTCCCTATCTTGCCCGTGGATGTCGTAAAAGACGACTAAGAGATATAATATGCACATAACATCTGTGCAAGAGAAAGGATACTCGATATGAAACCCTATACCATCATGTGTGACTAGCATGGTATAGCACATCAAATTCCCTCTCATTCTCCCTTCCCTCTAATTTGGTTGAGGAGAGTGATGGCTGCTCTAGTAGTTAACTCGTGATCGGGTGCTGCTTGTGGGATCTGATCCACCCATATTTTCTTCCTTTCTTTATGCTTTAATTTTTTTTGTCTTGTATTAAATCTTGAAAATTTATACATATATACAATTTCGAAAGGCATCACACTGGAGCTAATACCATATATGTTGTATGAAGCATAATATTATATATATTTAAAGGATTAAGAAAAAAAATTACTGCCCGCTGAGTTTCTTGCCGGATCTTCTCAGTTTGTGGCCGCGTTCCGATCCGGTGGTAGATTATTGTATTGTATTCAAACGTGTAATTTGACAATATGTAAGTGCCCTTAAGAGGCCTATGCAGAATAAATGATTTGATTTGATTGTGGAGGAGGCCCGAACCCAACAGTGGGACTTATGTGAGCAGCGATGATGATGATAATTATGGGCAAGGTAGTGGTGAAATGTATTCTTACTCCATTACCACACAATAAAATACTATATTTTGTTAAAAATATATATACTTATATGGCATTTCGTTCCATCATCACTTTATATAACACGGTTTACAAAAGACACGTGTATTTATTTACGTTTTATTGTTAAAGGGACTCGTTTTAGGCGACAGTTGCTAGCCTTTGTCCAGTACACGTGAAAAATCGCTGCCACGCCATACATTACCGTAAATAGCTACGTATGATAAATGAACCACTATCGAAATAAATCATCTGATGATGTTATTTAGTGAGAGAGACTTGGTGACCGTTTATTGATTTTTAGATACACATTTCTTTTCGTGTGGTGGCGAGATATCAATACAATTGTTTACTTTATACCCATTATTTACTAATGAGAATCATAAAAATCGGCTAATAGCCTCATCAGAAAATTGCTAGATTGTCACCTTTATTTTTATTTTTTTTTTGTTCACGTTGTGGAAATGCATTTACGCACTTGTGTGGGACTCACTGGCCACATCGGTGGCCGGAATACCCACTAAAACCACAGCGGCCCCTTCCGCGCTTTTACGGGATGCCGAAGTAGTTGCGCATATTGTCGCTTCTTCCTCCTCCCGGGTCACAGGCGACGAAGCGAGTCAGCAGAAGCAAGCGCCTCACGTTCCCGCTCCGCCGCTTCCTTCCTAGATATGATGGCCTCGCAAAATGAGGCCATCGACGACCAGCATCTGTCGCTGCTGAGCATCTTTGCGATAACGGTCGGTAGCGACAAGTCCGTTCCAAGTACCGCCGACAGGTCATGGCGCTGAGGCCCCCTGGCGGGACATACCATACCTCCAGTGTGTGACACGCATCATCAGTTGGTGCGCCACACTCATGACATTCTCTTCTAATCATATGCAGGTACTTACCGAAGACCACGTGTCCGGTAAGCACCTGCACCATCCTAAATGTTAGGTTGCCGTGCTTCCTTGTGAGCCAGCGGTGGAGATGCGGCGCAACCGCCTCCACAGTACCCCGCCCTGCTACTGGGAACTCCAGGTCTTCCCTCCACCACCGGATAACCTCCCTCCGGGCCACTTCTTGTGCTCTGGCCAGTCTCCTTGCAGAGACTTGCTCGCCGTTGGCCCGCGCTGTGGCACGGAGCTGGTAAACTTCCGCCAACGCCTCAGCCACAAGCGGCCAAGGCGGGTCGCCTGCCAGTAGCGTCGACGCAGTCCAAGACACTGTATGGTAACCCCTGATAGTCCTTACCGCCATGACTCTCTGCGGTCGACGCAGGAGGGCCTTGTTTCGGGCGGCGAGGGACTCCGACCAGATAGTTGCCATGCCGCCTGCCAAACTTGGCGATTGCGACAACATCCTCATATTTGTGGAGGGAAGCACAGAACACGCATACACGACTGGCAGTAGATATCAGAAGGCTGAATTCAAAATCAAATTTAAATTATTTGTGGTGTATAAAACCCTCCACTTACATAATGTCAATTTTAACGTTATTACCTTCATAATTAATCTTAAATAATAATTATACTCGATATAATAACCCTATACCAACCCGTATAACCAGCATGGTATAGTAGGTCAATAGTCCTCCTATTACGGAGGAGGTTCGAGCCCAGCAGTGGGGCGTATAAGAGGCGAAATGATGAATAATTAAAGAATAACAATGGATCGGTACGCGACCGCTACTGAGAAAATCCGGCAAGAAACTTAACGGGCTTCTCTATTATTTTTCATGTGAAACATCTATAGGCGAGGGTGAATCTGATCGTTAGCGTGGCGTTAACGCCACGCTTGGATATATATATCGATTTGTGTAACGAAACCATAACCTGTTTTAAAATTTTGTACAACGCCATCTAGTGCTCTCAAAATAAATTATTAACCTAAACACATACCTATAGTGTATACTAATGAAAATAAATGTTTATTGAATAAAAATCATCATTTTCTGGTAAAATAATCGTAATATTTTATTAATACTTTGTCATATTAGTTCCTGTCGTAATTTGTTCTTTTATGCATATATGCTTGTACAAAATAATTTCGATGTTTCATATCTGCCAGGCGTCCTAAGGGACGGCTCTCTTCTTTTTCAATTATTTTTTTTACTAGCTTGTCTATACCAATAAATAAAATTGGAGTGTCTGTTTGTAATGTCAAAATAATAGGCTTTTTTCATGCTCACACGGTTATTTGCACGACACCTATGCCTAAAATACAAATTAAAAAAATTTTGTCTGTCTGTCTGTCTGTTTGTTCCGGGTAATCTTCAAAACGACTGAACCGATTTCAAAAATTCTTTCACCAATGGAAAGCTCTAATATCAGGGCGTAAACTAGGCTATATTTTATCCCGGTATTCCCACGGGAACGGGAACTACGCGGGTAAAATGACTAAAACCGAAGCGAAGCGAGGGCGGGTTGCTAGTTTTTATATAAAATTGTATACAATATGTCTCGCAAGTACCAGCCTTCGAACCACAAGATGCATGATATAATGCACAAATATAATTCTTCCTATATGCATATCTCCGTGTGATGACGTAGTAAGAATACAATTCACCAACTCCTTTCTCGCTCGTTGATGTAGTAAAAGACAGCAAGGGGATATAATATGCTTATCACACAAGTGAGAAAAGGAGAACTCGAAATAAAACCCTATACCAACACGTCTGACCAGCGTGATATAATAGGTAATTTTCCCTCTCGTAGTGGTGGAGGCTGGAGCCCAACAGTGAGACATGAGCAAGAGAGGGGTTGGTGAATTGTATTCATACTCCTTCACCATACAGAATCTATATATAAATACGTTAAGCAAAAACTTTGTACCCCTTTTTACGAAAATTACGTGGATGGATAAGTATAAAATTTGCACAGTTGAAGTATATAATGAGGAGAAGTACATAAAACTGCAATTTCATATAATAATGTATTAGAAATACATTAAATTCATTAAAAAACGCATTACGCACACTACAACGCTATCGCTACACACACACACACACACACACACACGTTTGTGTGAGTGTGTTGCGTAGCAACGCTTATACACTTTCGTATACGGTTAAAATCTCTGGTCGAACTGAATGTCAAACAATCATAATTATGATGACAGTGTCTAATAGAGATTTGTACTTATATATTAGTTATTAGCGAAATACAGCTTGCTGAATTTACAATTATACATAAATAAAATTAAAGAAAATTGTGTAGCAGCAAAATTAATTAAAATGAATTATGGCCGAATTTCGACCACACGGCGACCCCTAGTAATATTATAAATATGAATATTATAAAATTTCAAATTATTTCCATTGTACAGATTTTTAGTAATTTATTTGTTATATCGGCGTAATTCTCGGGATTTCTCTGCGAGATAGAATCCTGAATACGGAAATCTGCAGAAGAACGGGTGTAACCGACATAGCACGAAGAATTAGCACGCTGAAGTGGCAATGGGCAGGCCACATCGCTCGACGAACCGACAACCGCTGGGGAAGAAAGGTTCTTGAGTGGCGACCACGTATTGGACGACGCAGTGAAGGACGCCCCCCCATTAGGTGGACCGACGACCTGGTGAAAGTTGCTGGGCGTCGTTGGATGCAGGCGGCACAGAATCGCACTTTGTGGCGTAACATCAGGGAAGCCTACGTCCAGCAGTGAAATGATGATGATGATTTGTTATATATTGAACTTATAGATTGAAGCATTGTCATTCGTTAAACGGACTTTTTTAATGAAACTATAGCTAGAAAACAGTTGTATAAATAACAAAACCAATTATACTCGTTCCAAACATTTATTTTACTTTTGGCAAGTCGAAATCTGATCAATTAGTGTTGTACCAATGTATTACGGATACTATGTTTTGTAATAATCGATTTTAGTCAGGAAGAACTTTTAATCGATTTAACACGGATATTTTATTTTTGCTTAAATACATATTTCATATTATTTAAAAACTTCACTTCTGTAAATATATTTGTTATTTGGGCACATTAATTTTTGCATACCCACTAATTCAGTCCTCCCAAAATATTTTACTTTGTACTTTGCAAAATAAAAAATAACTACTTTATGAAGCATTTTTCCATTAAGCGGGGTCCGCTGCTCCAAACTACTTAGAGACAATGGCGCCCTCGTCTGCGGTAGTAAATCACTAATTTTCTCATCCAGCCTACCCCTTTTTTTTAAGCCGAATTGGCAACACTGAACGGCGCGCCGGCGACGCCATTTTCTTGTGTTGTCTGTCACTCGCAACAAGACTCCCGTGCTAGTCACATTTCTGTTCGCTGAGTGCTCTTTCATATTTTTCATACGCTGTGTTGAGTATTTATATTCCACCGTATTGATTTCATTGTTCTTACTTTGATTGAGTTGAGCGTATCGTTCCTCCCAGTAAGATTTTACTTGAAAAATGCCGAAAGGTATGGTGCTTAAAGGACAATCCAGAGAGTTAGTGCTGCGGCTTCGTGAATTTTTTGAAAAGGAAAGCCGCAATGGCGGATTCCTTATACCAGTAACCCAAGTTAGAGCATTAGGTATTAGTGCTCCAACGGTGGCGAAAATCACTAAAGAAGCCTATGGTAGTAGTGGTATTGAAAAGAACAAGCTATCCACGCCTAAGAAAAAACGTCAGCCCCGTAAAGTGACAGCAATTGACAGTTTTGATACTGATGCTATTCGTCGTCATACGAGTATATACAATTATTACACAAGCAAAGAGATTCCTACTTTGAAAAAATTAGTAGCGTCTCTACGAAATTGTGGCTTGTTTCGTGGTCAAAAATCTTCTTTGTCAAAGGTGCTGCACCAAATCGGGTTCTTGTATAAGAAATCCGACAAAAGAAAAATTTTAATGGAACGTCGTGATATAGCCTTGTCTCGCTGTGAATTATTAAGACAAGCGAAGAAAATAGAAGACTGGTCGAATGTCGTTTTCACAGATGAAACTTGGCTCAATGCCAATCATTCCATACCAAAAGGTTGGACTGACGATACCGCTGCTTCTACTTCTGCAGTGCCAATGGGGAAAGGTGAACGCTTCATCATTTGCCATGCGGGAACTACAAAGGGATTTGTACCAGACGCTCTGTTAGCGTTCAAATAAAAAAAAAACAGGAGACTATCATGAGGAAATAATTGCGGACGTGTATGAAAAGTGGTACAGAGAAATGCTTACATCACTTGAAGAGCCATCAACAATATTTATTGATAATGCACCCTATCACTCTCGCCAAATTAATAAAATGCCAACACAGGCCAACAAAAAACACGAGATTATAAACTGGCTTCGTGATAATGGGGAAGATGTGGACGAATCCCTACTAAAAGTAGAATTACTTAAAATATTAAAAAGTAAAAAGCAGCCAAAACGATATGTCATCGACGAAATGGCAGCAGAATATGGGCATGTTGTAATCAGAATTCCTCCGTACCACTGTCAATATAATCCAATTGAAATGATCTAGGCACAAGTCAAAGGACACGCCGCAAGAAACAATACAACTCCTCCTTTCACAGCAAATAAAATGCTTGAACTTTTAAAAAACGCATGTGCTAGTGTGACGCCTGAAAACTGGGCGATTGTCGTCAACAAGACAGAAAATATAATATTCTCTGATTGGGATCGGGAAATTGAATTTGACAACATACCTACACAAGAGTTAATAATAAACACTGCAGATGATTCAAGCGACGATTCGAGTTCGTATGAAGAATCCGACGATTCGTTATAATAAAATAATATTAAAATATTTTGGTTGTTTCATTTCATGTTATAGGTATGATGAGAAGATTTTTATATCTCCCTGATACAATTTTAACGTGTTGTCTATTACAACAATTCAAAACACAGTTGTCAGCTGACTTAACTGCAAATAAGTGTAATCGATTATTTGCGATTCATTAGTTTGCACCGAATACTTTTGATCCTGTCACTAGATGCGATAGAACGTAACTTCTTTTATAACGGAAATGAATTATCACTTAAATTTTATGAATAGAGCTATTTACGGCATATTAATGTATTTAGTGGGTAATAATTAAGATATATAAATATTATTGGGCAGTTTATATATTTCTCTGTTCACTCGTTTCAAAGTTAATAATTGCGTATAATGAAACAGTTACGTCCTAAAGCATGTGTCAAAAGTAAAATAAATGGTTGGAACGAGTATAAACGTAATATACGTATTAATTGTTTAACAAACAAATGGCTATACGTAGTAAAAAAACATATGGTTCAAAGTTTTCTCGCTGGTCTTCTTTTAATTATTACTTTAAGAGATATAAATTAAAATGCGCTCAGTATTCGAGAGTATATTATATATATTTTAGTATATACTTAACTAAGTATAGTACAAATAAAAAGCGAGGAGTTAAAATGGATGTTTCACTTGCCTCTAAACAAAAGGGTTCAAATGTTCTGCTTATTCATGCCATTCTTAGTATTTACAAAAAAAAACTTTCAATTATGTCCGATAGATGGCATTTATTCATAGTGCAATTAAAAGTAGGTATGTTATGGAGTTCTGTAACCGAAACTATCGGATATCCGAAATGAGAACATCGGACACACCGGAATCATAACCAAATCCGAAATAAAAGTTTTATATAATTTTAAAAAAGGGTGTGTCTTTTTAAAACACATTACCAAAGGTTTTCTTTCAATCAGTCGAACTGATAATCTAAGCCTATTGTCATATATAAGTGTGCAAAAGTTCAATATTTATATAAAAAAAAAATAAAAGAAAAGAGTTTATACTCTTTTTATGATATTTTTTAAGAGTACAAAATCGTAAAAAAAAAAATGTAAATACTGTCCGTGTGGTGATGGAATAAGACTACAATTCACCATTCCCTATCTTGCCCGTGGAAGTCGTAGAAGACGACTAAGGAATATAATAAGCATATAACATCTATGTAAGAGAAGGAAAACTCAAAACAAAACCCTATACCAACCTGTCTGACTAGCATGGCATAGTAAGGTCAAATTTCCTCCTATTGTGGAGGAGGTTTGAGCCCAGCATTGGGACGTATATGAGCCGAGATGATTAAACGTATTTCTGTGCTGTGTAGTTAGCAACTACGAATATTACCAACACTTACATTGTTCGTGGGTGTCGTAAAGGACTACAAAGAGCTTTACATCGAACAGGGCTCGCTCCATCTGATGTCGTTTGATCAACAATTACATTTCCAAGAAGTGTTGATTTCAAGCAGATGGCCGATCATAAAACCATGGCCAATAATTTTTACGATATGTACTATGAAAGATAAGTACGTATTGAGTCGATCCCAAGTAATTGGGATGATATAAAACATATTTCTGCCCGTCCTGAGCGATAAACCTTACCGTATCGCATTGTCGGGTCGACCACTGAAGTCACTCTGCACCGGTGGTCGGCCCTACGATGAAGGCAACGTGCTTTATGGGTTCGCATTCCTTAACTTCACTTTTACATGCTCGTCTTTTGTATGCCTATAATACTGAAACTATAAAGTCCATCTATTAATTTATAAATAGATCAATCTCCATTCTCCTCTATATTAGACATAATAGTATAGGATCCCGCTATAAAACGACCTTCACCGAGATGTTTATTTGATGAAACTTATTTTTTATTTAATTTAATATGTCAATAAATATATTGCATATGGGTTGCCTAACAAATGTTAGTCCAGAGTATGATTAATTAATAATTAAAAAATTTTTTTTTTTTTACTATCGAAAAATTTTTTTTGAACATTCGAAATTTTTTTTTGAACGAAACGAAACGTTAGATTTTATTCTTTTCCGGTCACAACTCTCGGGTAGCCAGGTGTAAACAAGTAAATCGATACTAGCGTTTTGCAAGGGTCTGATCGTCGTTTGCATATTCTATGGGCTATAAAGTATAAAACTTTCGATTGGTATAGAATTTGTCTAAAAATTAAACCAGTGCAATGTATAAAAAAATATATTAATTAATCATACTCTGGACTAAAATTTGTTAGGCAACCCATATGCAATATATTTATTGACATATTAAATTAAATAAAAAATAAGTTTCATCAAATAAACATCTCGGTGAAGGTCGTTGTATAGCGGGATTTTAGACCATAATGAGTGCGCTGTAACACTCTTTGTGAGTGTGTTGTAACACTATTCATGAGTGTTTTGTAATACTATCTCGACAATTACCAAGAAGATTGGCTATAAGGGATGGTGTTATCGAGTTTCTCAGAAGAATATTGCTGTCTGTTATCCCAGTATTCCTTTAGTCAGTTTGTACGACTCTTATGGGAAAGTAAGACGTGGTAATATGACATGTTGTACTCTTAACTCGTCATCACAAATAGTTAATGAAGTAATATTCAAATGGACTACATAAATGGCGAAATGTTTAAGATCACCATATTAAGATCTACCATATTAAGTGACATAGATTTGATTCCCACGCAGCTTAATATTTACACACAAATTGTCCTAATTCTCGGTGTAATTAAAGCACGTGTAAATTTGTGTAAATTTCTCCTTTAATATAAGGATTAGTTAGAGCAGATTGGTTAAAACGATTATTTTTCGTGACCTGCGAATAGTCACATTATTCAATAAATACAATGAGAATTTCTATTCTCTATATATAGAGACACTCAGTTCTAACCATTGCTTGAATCCGATAAGGCTAGAATAGAACACTAATTCTTCGCATGATGAGGTGTCCAAAAGTTAAATATAAAATAGATTCCCATAACTTCTGCCGCTATGATTATTATATCATATATACACTAAACTATATAAACGCCTGCCGCCTTTGAATTATGACCAACATCTAGGAGAATTACCACAACCTTTATCATTATACCTCAAGGGAGATATATCAGAACAATGCTTTTAGTCCAAACTTACATTTAAGGGTCTAAATGTAACCGTTACTTGCATTGTGTGTTTCAACAACTCAACCAACATAAATTTATAAATAGAATAAATTACTCGAGCAACTTTCTGTGAATGTTTTAAATAGCTAATAGCCAAAAGTTTATTTACATACGTGATTAGATGCTTAATCGCCCGTGTTAACATTCTTTTAATGTTATTAGTAAGTTACTTCTTTTGAATAAATCAAATCATTAGCTATGTGTATTATAACAATTTATTTCAGTTAAATCAGACCTGAGAGACTCAAAGTAATACTGATCTCTGCAACAGCACACAGCGAGGTAGGCTATGGCCTGGACAAATTTTGCATAATCGGTCCGGGGCGGCCAAAGGTTATCATCACAATTGGTTAGGCTCAAACTTTCTCCATAAAAAGAGGAAAATTGACCTACTATACCACGCTGCTCTAACGGATTGGTATAGTATAGGGTTTCATTTCCAGTTTTTTTTTTCTCTTACGTTTTATCTGCATGTTTAATCCCTTAGTGGTCCTATACGACACCCACGGACAAGATATGGAGTGGTGAATTGTATTATTATTCCGTCACCACACGGAGACTACCATAGCTGTCAGTAATTTCAGATTTTGTACAGAAATTTTAATCTATACCAATAAATGAAATTGGAGTGTCTGTTTGTAATGTCAAAATAATAGGCCTTTTTCATGCTCACACGGTTATTTGCACGACACCTATGCCTAAATTACAAATTAAAAAATTTTTGTCTGTCTGACTGTCTGTCTGTTAATTCCGGGTAATCTTCAAAACGGCTGGATCGATTTCAAAAATTCTTTCACCAATGGAAAGCTATATCAGGGCGTAAACTAGGCTATATTTTATTCCGGTATTCCCACGAGAACGGGAACTACGCGGGTAAAACGACTAAAACCGAAGCGAAGCGAGGGCGGGTTGCTAGTTATAAATATGTTCTCACTAGTAAGTACTTACAGCGCGTTAAGATTTTGCATCAATAAAACAATAAAGCCAAGATGAATCTGCTTTTATATTTCACAGTTTTATTTTATACAATAACACCAACAATTATGAAATTATGTTCCTAGTTAAGAAGAACTTAATAAGGTCAACATATTCATTTAAACAGCTTTTCATTTTCGTATACACAATATTTGATAATTTTGATAGTTTAACTTTGCGTTATTATCTTCAAATAATATAGGTAACAATTAAATGTCTCTTATGTCTAAAATATATATAATGAATATATGATAACTTTATTTAAACGAACGTATATATAAATAAATAAATATAAATAAATAAATATTTATAAATAATAATCCATATATAATGTGCATTTTGCAACAGCGCAATCTATTATCGGCAACTATCTTGTGAAAATGTATATTGATATAATATTTATTTTTCCCACCAGATGGAGTGACATTTTAAATGTCGCAGAGAACTATGTATTCTAGTGAGAAACCCTATGTATAACAGCGGACGTCTACGAACTGATAAGTGGATTATTGGAATAAATATTTCCTTAACATTGAGTTGCCAAAGTCTTTAGTCAAACTTTTAAGGTCAATATAATCAATCAAATTTTTGAAGTATGTTAACAAATTTTAAAAAGTTATGTCAGATCATATAGTATACAGTATATATTACACCATATATAATTATTAAAAACGATATCTGAGTGTGCCCTTTCTCGAGTTCAATGACATTTTTTTTATAGCCACAAGCTTTTTTCAAATAGTTAAGAAGGAAACATCAACTTATCAAGCCATTTTAAACCCAAAAATAATACGATAGAGAAATATATACTTATAAATTGAATAACATAATTCATTTATATTAATTAGCTACATATGCTATTTTCATATTAACATATCAAATATATTTTAAGAGACGTGAAGCAAAATATTCAATTCTAGTTTATTTACGATAGTATTTAGTATACGACTATAACCTTTATAAATCTATTGCAGAAGAAGAAAAATTCTTATTGTAACATTCTAAATGGCACATGTAACCTTAAACTCTATTCTATACATTTAATTAGCCAATTGTAACCCAGCCTTACAATTGACAATTTTACATACAATACTTTATTTAAATTAGAGTATTAAATTATATAATTATATAACAAAAATACTCGGTAATAAACATAAAATTAAGATAGATATGAACTTAATATTTGTAATTACTAATGTCAGTCAATCTTTCGATTTTTGCTACACTATTAGTTCTCGTCAGATGCTCCTCTCTGTAAAAATGCCGTAAAAGTAATTAAATATAATAGCAAATACCATATCGTCTGAACAGTATGACAAAAGTAGGACTCTGATTGTAGATAAGGCATTCAGAATAATAAATTGGCTAAGAACAAACCTGAGAAATAGGGTCCTAGAGAAAATATCTATTCTATAATTACAATTTCTTCTCTCTCATGAAAATTTTGCAATAATTACTTTAATAAAGTAAATATTGACTGCAAGGTGGCGTAATGATTAAGATACCGACCTAATGTGACAAATATAGTAAGTTCGAGTCCCACTTGAAACCATATGAAAAACCTGCACTCCACACTTTGTTATTCTGAATTGTGGATCAATAATTGTAAATAGAGTCCAATAATTGTTTAATAGTAATAACTTCTTTTAGTTTCTCTTTACAAAGTTAAAACATTAAGATACAGTAAGTTGAATTCTATAGGCATGTTCACACAATACAATGATTATTTCCTTAGTGTAGTGTATTGTCTTTCCTCATCATCATCTCCAACATGTCCCACTATTGGGCTCGAGCCTCCTCCACAATAAAAGGGAAATTTACTTCCTATATCACGCTGGTTAGATGTGTTGGTATACGGTTTTATTTCAAGCTTCTTTTGCATAGATGTAATATGTATTTTTATTCCCTTAGTCGCCTTTTATACTGCCCACGGGCAAGAGAGGGGGTGGTGAATTGTATTCTTACTCCGTCACGTATTTTTTGATACGTATAACACTAAGCTTAAGCTTCTATCAAGTTTTAAAAACATGGACGTAGTTAATTTTACTAACCATTATTTGCCATAGCTTCATGTTAGATAGTGTATCGTCATCCAGCATCGGTTTGCCCTCCATGTTTCCACTCAAAGGAATCTTTACAGGACCATCTTCATTATTTACTCTGAAATTTTTAATTTTATTTACAATTAGTATAAAAGCAGAACTCCGAGCCCAACGGTGGGATTTGTGTGGGGTGTGATGATCTTCATATTTAAAAAAATAAAATGCATCCTAGTTCGAAGGGCATTACACTGGAGCTAATACCCCAGGTTATATACATACATTTAAAAGTAGTAATTTAAAAATGAGAAGCCTGTTGATTTTCTTGTCGGATCTTTTAAGCTTGTGGCCACGTTCCGATCGGGTAATTTTTAAACTAATATCAAACAAAATGTATGATTGACAAGTTGTAAGAGCCCACTACATGCCTTATACAGACTAAATGATTTGATTTGATGTGATTTATGAGTTTGTAAGGCTATTTAGCAAAACAATTTTTAATATAATATAATATAATCTTTCTTTATGATCCATGAACGCCCTTATATACAATAAGCTCCTTCCATTGTTGGAGCAGAATTCATATACAATGCTATTTAGTCAGGCCAGATAGAATCATTTTACCTGGCCGTTTGATTTTTCATTTTACATATTTAGTTTGTCCTTCATTTTCAGTTTAATTTATCTTCCAATTGTGTTATATCCTTCTGTCCTTTAGTAGTCAGCCCTTGCGTTACCCGCAAGAAAGGAAGTGGGCTAGTATCCCGTTATATTACAGTATGTTTTATTATTATGTATTTACGTATAGTACTCCATCAGAGTAAGAATAAATTACAGTACCTTCTTGGTTGCCTGTGTGTGGGTGCAAGAGAAGGCATACTCCATATGAAAGTCTATGCCCATACGCCTGACTAGCACTGGTTAGTATGTCAAATTCTCTTCAATAATGGACGAGACCCGAGCTTAACAGTGGAACGTATAGCGGCTGAGATGATGATGATGATGTTTTATAAAGAAAGCAAAACAATACATTTCTAAAAAAATATATTCGTCCTATCTGTATAATTCCTCATACGTCAAATTATGAATATGAAATTAAAATTAAAATTTTTCTATTATATCAAAGGTAAACAGTCCCAAAGCTTCCTTATCGTCATCATCGCAGCCCACATATGTATATCTCACTGTTAGGCTCGGGCCTCCTCCACAATAGGAGGGAAATAACTTTCAACTAAAAAATCTTTATTGATGAATTCTAAAATACTTGAACCTATAATTATTTAAAGTAATATTCGTAGCGCCATCTATGTGTTGAATATAAACACTTATACATAACACAACATAATTATTACGAAACTGTAGAGTGAACATCTAGATGGCGCTAATATACAGAATGTTTTATAAATGCGTAGAAACTTACAGAGCTTTGTGATTCACTGACAAGTCGTCTGCAATGTTTATTGGATAGATGGTGTCTACGGCTTCATTATTTGCAATTAACGGTTTCTCATGATTCTGAAATATTTAAAAATAAAATTTTAATGTTTAATAAAAATTAAACGCTTAACACTTTTTGCCATAAAAATGCTTAAATCCTTAATATAATATAATATTATTAAATATTAATATCCATACTAATATTATAAATGCGAAAGTAAGGATGTTTGTTTGTTTGTTTGTTTGTAACGCTTTCACGCTTAAACCACCAAACCGATTTCAAAAATTCTTACACCAATGGAAAGCTATAATACCAGGGAGTAACATACCCTATATTTTTTTCCCACTTGAACGGGTGAGGCGCACTACGCGGGTGAGGCGACTGAAACCGAAGCGAGGTGAGGGTGGGTTGCTAGTTATAAATAAATAAATTAAGGCGGCATTTACCTCACGTCACAATAAACATTTAAGGATAAGATATAAAGTATTCATGCACGTTTAATGTCACCATATTTAATTTTTGTCAGATTTGTCTCTGTGGTTACCGAATAAGAATACAATTCACCACTCCCTTGTCTTGCCCGTGGATGTCGTAAAAAACGACTCAGTTATACAATACGCATACAACATCTATGCCAAAGAAGGAATACTCGAAACAAAGCCCTATACCAACCTGTCTGACCAGCATGGTATTGTAAAGTAAAGGAATGTGGAGGAGATTCGAGTCCAGCAGTGGGACGTATATGAGCAGAGATGATGATGATATTTGATTTACGTCATAACGAGATATTTGAGTGGCTCTCCCATTTTTTTATTGTTTCCGAACATAGAAATACGTCAATACGTAAAATTAAAAGCTAAAAACCAGAACACATCTCTATCAGTATAACAAATGTTCGTTTATACTATACTAGCAACCGCCCTCGCTTCGCTTCGATTTCAGTCGCCTTACCCGCGTCGTAGTTCCCGTTCCCGTGGGGATACCGGGATAAAATATAGCCTATGTTACTCCTTGATATTATAGCTTTCCATTGGTGAAAGAATTTTTGAAATAGGTTCAGTGGTTTAAACGTGAAAGCGTAACAAACAAACAAACAAATATCCTTACTTTCACATTTATAATATTAGTAAGGATTTGACAAAAGTGGACATTTTTGTGCGGCTCAGGACAACAGGACGGACAACCTGAAAACGGATCACTGTCCCATTGAAAACGGGACGTATGACCACATTATGCATGCTGCATAACGAATTAAAACGCGTAACGAATTAAACTAACGCGTAGAAAGCTAATAAAATCACTGTAAGTGAAGGAAATATTAAAATAAAACATGAAGCAGTACGTAAATATCTTTGTCATTATGGAGAAGAATTAATTTCACCATTTCTTTACCCATGGCTATTATATGATACGAAAAGGAAAACCGAAAAGCAATTAATAACTGCATAAATGGAATAGTAGTCTTTGTACCAACATTCCATGTCTATTGATATTTTCATTCTCAGTAAGACAACCAATTGTTGTGGTATGTATTACATGGCTACGAATACTACCAACTCTTGTAATGCTCGTAGGTGTCATAAAAGATAACTAAGAGCTTTATATAGACCAGCTCCATCTAATGCCGTTTGATCGCTAATTATAGTCCCAAGAAGGGTTGACGTCAGGCAGATGGCCTGTCGTAAAACCATTGCCAATTACTTTGCCACATG
This sequence comes from Lymantria dispar, assembly GCA_032191425.1. NCBI lineage: Eukaryota > Metazoa > Arthropoda > Insecta > Lepidoptera > Erebidae > Lymantria > Lymantria dispar. Next base: position 30,231,931 of record CM063449.1, on the reverse strand, counting down.
TATTTTGAAAGTAAAATACATATTGAGTCGACGCCAAGTAATTATGATAAGAGCGGGTTAATTATGATTATTATGACAACAAATTGTCTATTAATAGTAGTCAAATAATAAAAGGTTAATTATATAATCATACCATTTCAGATTTAGCCGCCATGTGTCGTAAAATCCTTGCGAGGTACCAGAGTCCTGGGTCAGAGCCAAGAGAGGTGCCTGATCGCTTTCCGTGAGCTGAAAATATAAAATGTTTCGTTTAAACTCAGAACGCCTAACATTCAAAGGATCATCATAGATATCCAATAAAAATAGACCGCCTTCAATTCAATAAAATTTCCTCTGTAATGTCATGTCTATTAAATTTCTTGATTGGAATATCAATTTAAGGTGTAGGCAGTGGCATATTTTGTATCATGATTTCAAGAACATGTCTATAATAATATATAATAAATTGCCTATAACTTTAAAGAATGAAGAAACAAAACACATACACAACAAACACCTTTAATTTTTTTACAAAGTCATTAACTTTGTAAAAAAATTAAAGGTGTTTTTACTAAGAAAATGTTACTACAGTGTCAATGATTATTTAAATGATATCATCTAACTAGGTGTAGGTATAAAAACGTCCACATGTAAATTAATAATTAATTTTAATAATAACAATAATTAGGCAGTCCACGTGTGTTATGTGCAGACGTGGAATGTCATCGGTAGACGTCCCATCCCATTTTTACATTAAATTTCTCCAAAGGCCTCTGCGTGTTGGATCTATATCCCCATGTAAGCCTTTCAAAGGACCGGGCCGGGTATCTTCCCTAGGCAGATCCCGTGAACAAGGAGATACACAATAATTAAATAATAATAATTCTATTAAATCGCATATGTGTAAAGGTATCATAAAATTATGACAATTTATAAAAATGTTCCTCTCTTCTACTGTTGCCGTGGCCTACAGGGTCCATAATTGTTACATGATTCAGTTGTTAAGATCTTTTATACATTATGGAGTGCAATAAAGTTTGAAATTGAAATTGAAACAGAAGGGATATTATTCTATAGGCAGCTATCAAAGAGATTAAATGCTGAATATGATATTTTAAATTTATTTTAATTATAGGTACCTACTTTAAATTTTAATAAACATTTGGACTTTGATACCCTATAAAAGAGTTGGGCATAATGTGTTTTCTTAATTTTTCATCTCGTGCAGTGATGGATTATAAATACAATTTATCACTTCCTATCTTGCCCGCGGATGTCGGAAAAGACGACTAAGGTATAGGCATGGTATAGAAAGGTCAATTTGCCTCCTATTATGCAGGAGGCTCGAGCCCAGCAGTGCTGGTCAGACAGGTTGGTATAGGGTTTTGTTTGGAATTTTCCATCTCTTGCGTATATTCACGCTATTCCGACGTATTGACATTAGATTTTATGTCAATTTTTCCTTCTCTTGTATTGATGTTATCTGTATAGTATATTAGTTAGTCTTCTTTTACGGCACCCACGGGTATGAGAGGGGGTGGTGATTTGTATTCTTACTTTAATTATACTTTAGTAAGATTGAAATATTTGGACTTTAATGCCGTATAAAAGAATTGTGTATAATTTGTTTCCTTATCTCATTCATTTATAATTATATTTTATTGCCACTACGAATAGCATTAAAAAATAAATAGTAAATTTAAATATTTAATTCTCGGTGGCCAGCTTATGTGGGCTGAGATAATGAAATTTAAATAAAATTAATGTAAAATTTTTTTATGAATTCTTAAAGGACGAAATCAAACTCAAAAAAATCAGATGAGAAAAGATTTTTGAACTAACGTTGATATAGAATATATTACTATAAAGTAATACAAAATTATTATGTACGACATCTAAATGCAGAGTCAATAATAAAAATACCTGAATGAGGGAAAAAGAAAATGCCAAATCATATGCGAAATAATGGCATGTTTCATTAATAATGACGTTGTAAGGTATGACGAGAATAAAGATAAGCTTGAATGTAGAGTGTAGGGATAAATTGGATATTTATGCACATTTATATATATACACTGCATACATGTATGCGTTAAAGAAACTTCTGGTTATGCACTCTCAATTTTATGGAATAGCAAGTCTACAAGAATAGAGAGAGAGAGGATTCAAAACCAGCTTTGAATTTTTGATCAATTAAACTCTATACATAAGCATTTACAATGAATATGTCTTGCTGCTATATATGAAAATTAAACACTAAAATCTTTATTACATTCTTCATTTTATTTATAAAATTAAGTCCCTTGCAACCCTTCATCACCTTAACTATCTCGTTATCACACTTATATAGAAGACTTTTCGACTTGGCAGTAAAGATCGAACTGTGATTAAATTTGTCAAATCATCTACATTTTTTACCGCGCTAATAAGTCAGCAGATTCTGGTACTCTCTACTTTTTATTATTTTCTTTTCTTTACTCTGCCTAATATATACCCACGCATATTTGTGTGTGTATGCATTTATTTTATATCACTCGCTACCGGGAATAGATTGTAAAGTGTCACACACATAAACCCAAGTGGTTTAAGTGGCACTATATTAAAAGTCTGTCTATGAATTTTGCGTGAGTAATAATTAAATTTGAAAAGTGCTAGGATCACACTGTTGATAGCTGTATGTCTACAGCCGCGGGCCGGTCCGTCCGGAATAGTATTACACTCTCATAGAGTAGTAGCAATTTGTTACTACGCTTCGTTCGGTGAGCGAGAGAGCCGGCAGCCCAACTTTCTGAAGATGTTTGCGTGTGATGAGTTTTAGTGACGCTTTCACCGATCCTAATTGCACGCATTCACACTCCCTTCACTTTCTTCGCGATAGGCAGCAGCCTTGCAAAGGTCAATGAGCGGTAGCACACCATCAAGTGTACTGTTTGCTCGTTTGCCACCGTTTTCAATGAAAAAAAAATGTTAAAAAAATTGAATTATAAAAGTTAAAAATTTTTGATAAATTTGTATAAAATTACCAATCTTTTTTTTTTTTTGGAGTGAGTTGCGGTCGGCGCGCTCCTCGCACCACTCCGTCCGGGGCGACAGAGGGGCGTAAGCACGCACACCGGCAACCCACCCGCGATGCACGGCCCCTTCGTCGTTAGGCCGACAACCGGAGCAGGGTGACTTGACGTCAGTGGTCGGCCCGACGGAATACCTCCTATTTGGGGTACCCTCCCATCGACCGAAGGCCCCCCCTCGAGGAGGACGTCGGTCTTGACTCACGCGGTCGGCCTCTCGGCGGGTGACGGACAAATTCCCCGGTCACGTCACCCGCGGCCACGGTTAGGGCAGCATGAGGCGCAGGTATTCGCGCCTACGCCGCCCCAGTCGCCGGCGGCGAATCGCCCCATCGAGGCTGAGCTCCTCGCAGAGGCGATCCGCCGCCTCCTTTCGCGAGACTACTGCCTCGCAGAAGGCTGCGTCCGCGTCCCAGTTTCTGACGCTGGCGACCATCGCCCTGGCGATAGTCGGCAGTGTCATGTCGGCACCGATGATTGCGACGAGAAAATTACCTATGTACCGTTACAGCTATTTATTTGCTTGTTTTGTCCTCATCTTAATTCTTTACTTAAACTATAGTTTAATCACAGATTATGTATAACTATAACTAATTGCCATAGATAATCAATAACTTCATGAACTGCTTTGTCTTGAAAATGTACAAGTCTTATTATAACTCAATACGCCTTTCAAACTGGTCCATATTACTTTCAACGTGTTTTAGTTCTTGCGGATATGAAGTGTTATATCCAATAACCGGTATATTGCGAAAACTTTCATCCCAACGGCCAAAATAACCTCTCTCTTTCTCTCCACCTTTGTATGAAAGGGTTCACACGAATATTATGTTTCTGATACAATGCATCATCAATTTCAATACAAAGTTTAACGAAAATTTAATGCGGGTTATTTCAATAAGTTACTGTTTTCAGTTAATTTGATTAAGCGGATAGCGGTACATTTATATTGTATAATAAACCAATATGCATATATGCTTGCTTTAAATGCCACAGTTGCAATATATTTACGGAGTTCTTTTCATTTATTTTATCTGGGGACAGGGCAGTGACCCCGTCAAGTCGAGAAAAAAGCAACACTGCCGTAACATCATTTCTCGAAACAATTCAGGCCATTTTCGACCCTCTATAACTTCACGTCGTCTTTCTCTTCGTGACGGAGTAAGAATACAATTCACCACTCCATATCTTGCTCGTGGATGTCGTAAAAGACGACTATGGGATATAAAATGCACATAACCTCTGTGCAAGAAAAGGAAACCTCAAAATGAAACTTTTTTTTTTTTTTTTAATGGTTGGATGGATGATTGAATGGATGGTCTATGGTAAGCGCACGCGCGGTCCAGTCCGTCCGGGGCGATGTCAATGTCATCGTCAGTGGTCGGCCGACGGAATACCCTTTCGGGTACCCAAAATGAAACCCTACACCAACATGTCTGACCAGCGTGATATAGTAGGTCAAATTCCCTCTCATTGTGGAAGAGGACCGAGCCCAACAGTGGGAGGTATGTGGGATACGATGATGATAACTTCGTTGTGAATAAAACTAGAAGCCTGAATTTTCAGTGATCAAAGAGACATTGCATAAACGCGATATATTTGAAATTTATTTTACGCCGAAAAGTATACGAAATGTTGGGCTATCAAAAATTAAATACAAACGAGATGAAATCCTTAAAAATAGTTTTGTTAATAACGAAGCTCGTTAAGTTATTGTGTGAGTACTAATCCGTGAACTATTTAATATGATAGAAAATTAAATAAGACATCTAAACTGTGACCATGTAATTATAGGTTTATTTAAACAGAAAATAATACTAAAACACAGTAAATGTTCATGAAAATTTTTAATGGAATATTTAGATTGAAATTAGTTATTTATATTCATCCCTACGCCTATATTGGTAACGCTTTTACCCGTTTACCCCTCATTATCCTCCGCTGTGATTAGAGTCGTTAGGCTAAGGATTAAAATGTCACCAGGTGACTCATATTAGTTTTAGACATATGAATGACATCATGACACAACGCTATTATACATTATAGAAATTACGAAATTATTCAAATTAAGTTATACTTTATTAAGCTGTGAGTTACTTTATTCATTAATATTGGAGATATTTGTATGGCGTCATGGATTAAATTCACCTTCTATTAATTACTGGTGGGTATTGAAAATCCTAAATGAAGGAGACTAACAAAGAGAATTTATAGAGCGAATGTGAACGGAAGTGTTGGAAGGCATAGATCTAGACGGACGTTACACGATCAAATCGGGGACGTTCTTAAGAAACGCTAGCTTAAAATTACCCTAAACCGAAGAACATGCATGAGAAGATTAATGAATGTGGAGGAGGCGAAAGTCGTATGTCAAGATCGTAGCAAGTGGAGGGAAGTAGGCTCTGCCTACCCGTATGGGAAAGAAGCGTGAATCTATGTATGTATATATTGAAGAATCGATTAAGGGCTGTATGTGAGCTTTTAAATAGAGTTTCCGAGTTAACTAAGTAAGAATACAGTTCATCACTCCCTTACCTGTGAGTGTCATAAAAGGTGTCAAAGAGATATGATGTGCAGACACTATCTATGCTAAATAAGAGAAGGAAAACTGCACTTAAAACACTTTGCCAATATATCTGACCAGCGTGGTATCATGATGAGATGAGATCATATTAACGCGTAACATATTAGGATCATGTCCCTGCTGGCAGTTGTGAAAACTACCAATCCTTCATTGCTCATGGGCGTCATGCTTTAAAGCTGTATCAATCTAGGCTATCTCTATCTAATGCCGACTGGTTAAAAATTACATTCCGAAGGAGGGTTGACGTCAGGTCGGTCATAGAAATGAAAATCTTTTGTAATATTTACAACTAGCAATCCGCCCTCGCTTCGCTTCGGTTTCAGTCGCCTTATCCGCGTAGTTCCCGTTCCAGTGGGAATACCGGGATTAAATATAGCCTATATTACTCCCTGATATTATAGCTTACCATTGGTGAAAGAATTTTTGAAATCGGTTCGGTGGTTTAAGCGTGAAAGTGTAACAAACAAAACACAAACAAACTTACTTTCACATTTATAATATTAGTAAGGATAGTAGAATAGTACATATAACACAGATCCCAATTAAAAGAGATAAGAACAGAATGATGATGATAGCTATTGTTTCTTATTAGATGCGGCTTATTTAAACAACAGAGAGTATTATTGAGAGATTTATTATTTGAGAAGAAGACAACGAAGAAAGTTTTAAGTCTAACTAGACTCAGCACAAGTCTACTGTCATTATTTGGACATTATCCTATACCTTTCTATTAAGAAAGGAACCAAAAAACTATTCAGACTTTTGGAAATTTGCATTAAACTCCAAGGGCAGGGAAATTGTGAAATGTACTATTTGAATATATTTTCTGAACCCAGAATTAGAACCGAAGACTTTACGATTAGTTATAAACATATTTATAACGGATTCTAATTATTATTTTAAGGTTATTTACGTTTTAAATTTCAGCTCAAAATAAAGCTGAAATGCTTATGTCAACCATTAATTACTTTGCAAAACTTTAGAAAAGCTACAAGTCAGTATTTTTAATAAAACGAAGGAAATCTTTAGAGGAAGCGGAGTAGTTCCGTATTCTACGATCATGCTAATTAAACTGACCAGCCAATCTTTTTATAATCTTTTACAAATTCCGCCTCTAGTGAAATTATTATTCACAGATGGCGTAGTAGATAAGATACTAACTTTCGTACCAGTATCGTAGTTTTGATTCCTACGTAAGAAAATACCTTGTTAGTTCCACAAATTGTTATTCTAAGTCTGGATATAACTTGTGTCTGTTAATTGTGTTTCTAATCCCCCGCAAAACAAAGATTAGGTAATTATTTTGGGTGTCATATTTAAAAAAAATAATTTACTACCTCAGTTGACTGACCTAAGAAAAAAATTTTTAGAAACATTTGGTATATGGCAAACGCGCTCCACCTCCACAAATTACGCAGTTATCAAAAGATAATTACTAAACCTAAAAGCTTGATAAGTCTCAATAATAATATGCCTGAACCAATAAAAATAATATGATGGGAACATTGCAATATTGTCATATAGTAAGCCGGGGGGATTAAAAGGGAACCAATATTCATGATAGTTGTTCACCGACAAAGTATTATATAAATAACCAGTTAATTCTTGTTTAGTTTTTATAGACTAACACGTTCTTTATTATTCCAGGTAGTGACGGAGTAAGAATACAATTCACCACTCCTTATCTTGCCTGTGAATATCGTAAATAACGAGTAAGGGATATATTTTGTAGATAATATCTAAGTAAGAGAAGGAACTCAACATAAAATCCTATGCCAGCACGTCTGGTATAGTAGGTCAATTTCCTTTCCCTTTTGGAGAAGACTTGAGCCCAACAGTGGGACTTACATGGGCTCTGATGATACGTTTCTTGTTTCGTTATCATATTATGTCAGCCAAGTTATTCCTCGGCAACAATACTATTTATTACAAGGGCCATTATTTTTTGGTATGCTATGGTTTGGAATCAAATCGTCCAACCTATACAGCATGACAAAAGGCAAGACAAAGGCAGGTGACTTCATAACTTACACTTCCACTTCCCATCGCCATTGGAATAACCATCGGTACCGATTATTTGACTTCACTAACTATTTACATTGGCTATGAAAATTTAGCAATTCCTTTATATTTATAAGTTTCTTTTTTTCAAACACATATATTCCACTCTTGAGCACGGTCCCCTTCTAAATAAGGGTAATTATAATTAACCTAAAATACCACTCTAGTTAGACCACTTATCACAGAGTTATATTTAAACTTTTTTGCTTTTTTTGCATGCTAGCAAAGCATGTTTTTTTTTGTGGGCTATTGTAAGCGCACGCACCGTTTATTCCGTCCGGGGCGACGAAAGGACGGCGCGCGGGCCCATAACCCACCGTAATGCGTTTTCTTCGCCATTAGGCTGACCGCCGGTGCCGAGTTTCTTGTCCTCAGTGGTCGGCCCGACGGAATTCCTCCGCGGGGTACCCTCTCCTCTCGACGTCCAGGACGTCGGTCGCCATCGCGCGGTCAGCCTCTCTGTGGGTGACGGACTAAAATCCCCGGTCCGGTCACCCGCGGCTAAGGCGGCATCAGGCGCAGGTACTCGCTCCTGCGCCGCCCGAGTCGCCGGCGGCGGGTCGCGTCATCGTGGAGGCGTTCTCCTCGCGCGCGCCCCGTCGACTCCGAGACGACTGCCTCGCAGAAGGCGGCAACTGCCCAGTGCCTGATGCTGCCGAGCATCTCCCTAGCAATGGTCGGCAGTGTCAGGTCAGCACCGATGCGACGAGTTCACGACGCTGCTTGCCATCATCACATTATTTTAACGATACCCACAAGCAAAGTAAAAGCAAAATCTCTTGTATCTGTTCTTCTTCAGGATATATTCATGTTAAAAATATAAATTAAAACTATTCTCAAAATATCAACTCACCTCCCCAGCAGGAATGTCCATAGCTTAAACAGGATCCTGAAACATAAAAATCAAACATTTTTAGTTAATTATGCAATGTAGTGGCGGCTAATACTACTATAATTTTGTTGCTCTTGGATGTCGTATAAGATGAACAAGAGCTATAAATCTAGCCAACTCTGTCTGAGATCGTCTAATCAATGGTTCTATTTTCAATTAGGGTTAACGTCATGTCATCATCATCTCAGCTCATATACGTCCCACTGTTGGGCTTGAGACTCCTCCATGATAAGAGGGAAATTGACCTATTGTATCACGCTGGCCAGACGGGTTGGTTACTTAGTTTTGTTTCGAGTTTTCTTTCTCTTGTATCGATATTATATGCATATTTTATCCCTTAGTCGTCTTTTACGACGCCCACGGGCAAGAGAGGGTATGGTGAATTGTATTCTTTCTCCCTCACCACACCGATAGCATTTATTAGTAATTGGATATAATAAGACATATATAACAAAGATTTCATTTTCAATAATAAGAAATAGCGTTTCTGATCAAACAGTTATAACTTAAGTAACTGCCTTTCTAAAATTAAGTTGAAATTTTTCTAAAGTAAAGATAAGATAACAGTGGATATCACTGCTCCATTGCCTTTAAGGTAATGGCTACAATGTATTATTGTAGGGTTGCCAAGATGCTGTCTGGTGGATCACCTGATTAAAAACACATACGGCGTAGAGGCGCCAGGCGTATTGAAAAAATAAATTATATATACACGTTGGCGGCATGATCTCCATCAAAGAGATCACCGCCTGGCGGGTCGACGCCCGCCGAGAAGTCATTGCCCGTTGGGCAGTCCGGCTGGAGAGTCCTCGGTACGGTGTCAGGACCGTCGAGGCTCTCCGGCCGGTGCTGATGGAGTGGTTGGAGCGGACGCACGGGGTGCTTTCCTTCCGACTGGTGTAGGTGCTGACGGGGCACGGTTGCTTCGGGAAGTACCTGCACAAGATTGTCAGGAGGGAGAGCACACCGTCCTGCCACCACTGCCGTTGCGAGGAGGACACGGCGCAGCACACGCTCGAGGAGTGTGCTGCATGGGAGGGGGATCGCCGTGAACTCGTCGCAATTATCGGTGCCGACCTGGCGCTGCCGACCATCGCCAGGGAGATGCTCGTCAGCGTCAGGAACTGGGACGCGGTCGCCGCCTTCTGTGAGGCCGTTATCTCACGGAAGGAGGCGGCGGATCGTGTGCGAGTAGAGCTCCTATTCGGCGACACGTTCCGCCGCCGGCGACTCGGGCGGCGCAGGCGCGAATATCTGCGCCTAATGCCGCCCTAGCCGAGGCCGCGGGTGATCGAACCGGGGAATTGTCCGTCACCCGCAGGGAGGCTTACCGCGCGATGGCGACCGACGTCCCAGTACGTCGAGAGGTGAGAGGTTACCCGAAAGGGTATTCCGTCGGGCCGACCACTGATGACAAGTCACATCTGCTCCGGTGGTCGGCCCAACAACGAGGTGACGTGGGTACGGGTGGGTTATGGGCCCGCGCGCCGTCCTTTCATCGCCCCGGAAGGACAGGACCGCGCGTGCGCTTACCATAGCCCACCCATAAAAAAAAAAAAAAAATATATATACACGTTGCGTCCAGTAAAAGTTGTCGTCCATTTAAAGACTGAGAGTAATCGCTATAAGGCCCTATACGTTTGCCCTCTAGAAAGAAATAATAGGAAAAACCGTTTAAGTTTTTGTTAAACATATTTTTAATTTTCTTTACACGTTCTAAAGTTCATGGGAATATGATTATTTTTCAAATACAGTTAGTTCATGATCAATAAAAAAACTAGGTCTAACAGTCCAAGTTTTCCGATGTTGTTTTATTATAGATCCAAATTAGTATGTACACATTCTATGATAGATAAATAACAATCTTATAAATTTATTAGATTAAAACTTAGTATTAGCTTTATTAGAGCTTATGAATAACGGACGCTATTTTATTCTAATCAAGGCATTCTCCTTGATATTGATTGCAGTGTCACCTACTGGGTCCTTTTATTAATCTAAACGATTCCCGAATCCACTGGAATACACACAACAAAATCATAAGAATCTTTGTTTTATTATGCAGTTCCTTATCAATCACTAAACAAACGATTAAATTTTTACCTTGAGCAAATAAAACCAAAATAGTCCGTGTGGTGACGGAGTAAGAATACAATTCACCATCCCCTCTCTTGCCCGTGGGTGTCGTAAAACACGACTAAGGGATATGATATGCGAATAATATCTAGGCAAGAGAGAAGGAAAACTCGACATAAAATCCTATGCCAACACGTCTGACCAGCGCGGTATGGTAGGTCAATTTCCCTCCCATTGTGGAAGAGGCCCGAGCCCAACAGTGGGACTTATGTGGACTGAGATGATGATGAGTATAGTAACATTATAAAAATAACTATGTTTATAATAATCTATATTATAAAGTTAATCATAAGACTATTACGACTCGTATGTATATAAATATAAAAATATTTTGTTTACAGTACGATATATAGATATATATGTATACCATTCGAACCTCGAAAAGCATATTAAAGTGTCGTCTATCATAAACTTCGGTAATCATATATACATTTGGTTGACTAACACATCAAACCCGAGCTGAACCTACTCGAAACTAGTTTATTTTTGTGACACAGTGACTCACTAAGGAAGAATTTTATGAAATTTAACCCCTAAAGGGGTGAAGTGCAAGTATGCTTACGTGTAATTTATAATATGGAAATTAACCAGAAATAATCTTCGATAAAAATAAATAATCACTGCTTCAGTATTTATCAAATTTATCCTATAGCGCTGTAAAATAAGGAATAATTTTTCTGGGATTTTTCTTCTTAGTAAACAAAAAGAAATAAGTACTAGCGTCTTATTTTTCACTAAAAAGAAATATTCTGTAAAACATCAATTCAAAGCACATATTCTTCTCTAAGGGTGTAACATAGGATAAGATTTTTGCTTTGTTATTTTTATCCTACAACTCAAATAATGAAAATAATTTTTAACAGAGATTTCTACGCCGATGTGGCTACAGACAAAAGCGTGTAAACTATATGGGGAGTCAGTATAATTAAGTATTTCATATCTTATTTAATTCTAAAATATCGTTATTGCTTTAGATATAGGCAATGAAAAGAAAATAATTCCCAAAATCGATACACTTGGCAGGCGGGATGGATTGCGAGACCACAGTTGGTGTACAAACTTTTCAAGAGTGGGCTTCTATAAGCAGCAGCCTCCTAGCCTTGAGCTGTTCATAGTCTTGAGAGGTTTTCATAGTCCTTAGGGAAACAGTAAGGATTGGCGATATATTGAATTCATAATCAGTCATAGTATGGGAGAATATACGGGGGAAAAGAGCTGATACTTTTACACTGCTAGATCAATATTAACCAAACATAGCTATGAAACACCGCAAGGAAACTGGCTTTCAAATAAAAAACCGCATCGAAATCGGTTTATCCGTTTGAAAACTGCAATGCCACAGACAGACACACACACACACACACACAGATAGACATCGACGTCAAACATATATCACCCCTCTTTTTAGGTCGGAGGTTAAAAAAACAGCACGAAATCCAATCATATAGCAAATAATTGTTATTATCTCAATTCATATACATCTTACTACCACAAAATGGTAGGGAAATTGTCCTGCTATGCTAGCTAATCTTGTTAGTGTAGTACTTTATTTGCAGTTTTCCTTTTCTTATAATTATGTTATGTGCTGGCGTTGCTTAGTCTTTTAATATTTTTTAAGAAGGAAGGTAAGGCTCCTTAACTTACGGAAGAAGGCGGCGGATCGTGCGCGAGAGGAGCTCTGCTTCGGCGATACGTTCCGCCGCCGGTGACTCGGGCAGCGCAGGCACAAGTACCTGCGCCTGATGCCACCTTAGCCTAGGCTGCGGGTAACCGGACTAGGGAATTTAGTCCGTCACCCGCAGAGAGGCTGACTGCGCGATGGCGACCGACGTCCCGGGACAGGAACGTCGAGAGGTGAGGGTACCCAAAAGGGTATTCCGTTGGGGCGACCACTGACGACAAGTCACCCTGCTCCGGTGGTCGGCCCAACAACGAAGGCGACGTGGGTACAGCTGGGTTATGGGCCCGCGCGCCGTCCTTTCATCGCCCCGGACGGACCGCGTGTGCGCTTCCCATAGCCCACCCATATAAAAGAAAAAAAAAGGTTTCTTGACTTGTGGTGGACTTTTACAAATATTTAACTAACGAACACATCCAGATTTCAGAACAGCAATTTATGGGTCGAACAAAGTGTTCTCTTGCGGGGGGTTCTAACCTACTGGCATGTAGGTCGGTATATTAACCACTACGCTATCTGTCCAGTCAAATCGTCGCCATCTTGGGAGAAAGAAAGGCAGTGGTAATACTTTTGAAGAGAAAACTTCTCTTGGCGCATCGTACACAGATTATTTCGTAGACTGAAAGTGATGCTGATCCGTCACCCTCTAAGGTGAAATGCTTGTTCGGTTGAAATCGGGACCGCCGAATGCATCCGAGCGAGAAAGGTCAGCTACTCAGGCAGCTACTCTTCACAGCTGTGTCGCTATGTTTACTATATTCAATTTATATGTAATAACAATTATTATTAATTATTTAATAGTTTTAATAATAATGAATGATGATGATGATTATAAAAAAAATATTATTGTTATTTTTCATAGTTTTAGTTTTCACTTCTGTCGGCAGTCTTCATGACTGCTTTGTGTTCTCTTTTTATTTATATGCTGCACGGAAAATATATGTAATTTTAAATGTTTGACAGCCCTAACTGCACTTTGATATAAGACGTCCTCACAAACCTCTTGCAATGCATTAGTACTGAGTGTCCCATTAATGTGATCATATGCTCACTTTGTCCGATAAAGGCATACCTGACATATACAGTATCAATTATGAGTACTATTGAAGACGCAGATAGTTATTGAAATACCTTTATTTTAGTTATTAATATAAACATATTCATAGTTCCAGTCATCATCATTGTTATAATCATCGCAGCCCACATGCGTCCCACTATTGATCTCGGGCCTCCTCTACAATGGGGGGAAATCGACGACTATGCTGGTTAGACATTTTGGTATAAGGTTTCATTTTGAGTTTTCCTCCTCTTGCGTGGATGTTATCTGCATATTATATGCCTTAGTCGTCTTTTACGACATCCACGGACAAGATAGGGAGTGGAGTAAAATAAATATTGTTATTTATTTTACTGTACTTATTTATACTATATCGTATTTATTTTCGTTTAAAATCTGTCAATACGTGTGTAAAAAAGTTGCTGGTATATTTTTCTTCTTATTGGAATAAAAATTAGCCTAAATAAATAACTAGGCAGCGTCTTACTTGGATGTGTAGAGATTCACCAAAACGGCATATTCTCAAAATTATCCCTTCAGAGTATATATTCTGCCTAAGAGCGTAAAATAGGAGTGAATTTTACTTTGAATTTTGCTTTAGGTGTGCGGTGTTGTCTTTAAAGCATAAGAGAGAATCAGAATGTCACAAATAAACTAGTCCACCAACAATTATTGTAAAATCTCCATATATGCCTTTTATAGACATTTATTTTCCACAAATGAGCTTTAAAATGTTGGCGTATCAATTGAATGAGCTCCAATCAGTTTGTTTCACACAACAGGACGTAAATCCTTTCTGTGTCTGTATAAAGATTTCCCTACGGAGTCATAATACAAATATTCCTTTGAATTTGCCCCTTCGATGTGAAATGTTCAATTGATTTATTAAATTGTCGTTTGTTTATTTAAAGATAGCTAAAGTATTAGGGTAGACGTTATAAAATGGAGGAATTCTTGTAAAACAATTGTAATAGTAAAAGGTTTTTCATTTTCAAAGAATATATGTTTACCCCGGAACCATTTGTTAAATCTTTGATTGATGATTGACATAGGTATTTTTTTTTATTACTATAGCAAACGAGCAAATAACACAACTTTTTTTTTGTTTTGGGTGGGCTACGGTCGGCGCACTCCTCGTCCGCTCCGTCCGGGGCGACAGAGGGACGTATGCACGCACACCCGTAACCTAGCCGCGCGACACGTCGATTTCGTCGTTGGGCCGACCACCGGAGCAGGTGACTTGACGTCCGTGGTCGGCCCGACGGAATACCCCCGGAGGAGTACCCACTCCTCGACCAACGTCCCCCCCTCGGAGAGGACGTTGGTCTTTCCTCACGCCATCGGCCTCTCGGCGGGTGACGGACTAATTCTTGTTTCGGACGGACGGACTAATTCCAGTCACCCGCGGCCTCTACTAGGGCGACATGAGGCGCAGATAATCGGGCCGGCGGCGGAACATGTCACCGAAGAGGAGCTCCTCTCGCGCACGATCCGCCGCCTCCTTCCGTGAGATGACGGCCTCACAGAAGGCGGCGACCGCGTCCCACTTCCTGACGCTGTCGAGCATCTCCCTGGCGATGGTCGGCAGCGTCAGGTCGGCAGTAAATAACACAACTGATGGTAAGTGATACTGCGAATGGATCTTTGCCTATCGGAAAGAAACTGAAGGATACTAAAGGCCATCACCAAAACACACCACACGCAAACATTCTCAGAAAGTTGGGCTACCGGCTCTCTCGCCCGGACCCCGGACGGACCGACAACAAACGACTGCCAACTGTGTGATGTTACTACGCAAAGATGTGCTTAAGTAACAATAAATGAGGTCTCGAATTCAAATCCCAGTACATTTCTATTCCGTGTAGCAAAGGAATATGAATACAATTTGCCACCCCTTTCTTGTTTTTACAGTGATTTGAAGGGGAAAGAAAATATCGTAAGGAAAACTGCATCTACTAACATTCCTATATAGCATTGCAAAAAAATTGCCTCAAAGTAAAAACTCTTATGAGGCTTATACAGAATAACTCACTTGATTTGTGTTGGATTCGTAATATAATTTTCAATATAATATAACAAAGACCGCTCCCTGGGGCGACGGAGTAAAAATACAATTCACTGCCCTCCTTTCTTGCCCGTGGGTGTCGTGAAAACGACTAGGGGATATAATATGCATATAATATCTATGCAAGAGAAGGACAGCTTGAAATAAAACCTTATACCAGTACGTCTGATAAGCGTGGTATAAGTAGGTCAATTTCTTTCCCATTGTGGAGGAGGCTCGAGCTCAAGAGTGGGATGTATATGATCTATGATGCTGATGATGATCACAAAAATAGATGGTGAAATTTGTAGCAATATCTACCTATATTATAATCCAATCAATAGAACTGGTTAGTCGATTAATTTCTCAGAAATATAAATGATAAAATCATTTACATTTATTGTATTTCTGTAAAACAGAACCTTGGCACTATACTTCGTAAATTCACAAGCATGAATTGTTTAAACATTCTCAGAAATAAAATACTATTCCTTGAAAAGCACGATGGAATTATTGGATTAGTATGCAAACATCATGCATGGTAACAGCGGGCCGTGACGAACCATGGCGTGCGTCCTATAAACCATATATTCTAATAAGGACAACTCACACGTGAACATTAATAAACCCAACAAAATTACGCAGAGTAGAGAATTGAAGCAGAGGTAACAATGTCATTATTTCAATTAATTATTTCACATTAATTCATGCATTTACAACATCCAATTCAGACAATACATTAACGATTTCACTACAATAAAGATATTATTTTAAACCAATAACCACTCGGTTTTCTAATTAGTTAGAATTTGAAACGAGCCCTTTGTTCAATCTAAGAATTTTCGTGTAAGCTCAGTAATAACAATACGAACTCGATAGGATTAATAATTCTAATGTCCAATTTAATGATAAGATTATGTATATATATATTTTTTTTAATTTATGTGTACTTTTACAGCGATGTGTATTTCTATTCAAAACCTCAAACATGTTATATTTTGAAGTGATTTTTTTTATAACAGGCTTTTAAAGTTTTGATGCGCAACTTTTTGTGTGATTTTTTCCCGAGTAAAAGAGCTTAAGCGGCATATCATATATTTACATTTTTTCTAACGAATTTCTTACGAAATTTTAAATAACGAAAATTTCGCGTAAATAAGGTATTAAATGACTGATAAATCGCTTACTTACACCTTTCATGAACACACTTCTGCTAGTCAAATAATTTTTCAATTCAATTATAGAAGAAAATGCTTTTTATTCCTAGCAATTGATCATGCAACAAAAACTGTATTGCTACTAACAATTAGATGATTTAAACAACAATGTGCCCATGTGCAATTCCAATTAACGTCATCCTTTCACCAAATTTAATCACGACCGTCAAACTACGACGAATGATTGCAGTATGTACAGCTATAACGCATGCTTTCTGACATACCTCCACGCTGGCTTCGCCATCCGTTGACTTTCTCTATAAGATTGGATGATTTGGTACCTCTACTGTTAATTCTTTGCTCTGTGGATTAAAGATACTATATTAGTTTTGAAGATATACGTTAAAATATTATGGTTTATTCGTCGTGAAATTTGTAAGAATGTAGTTTTGCTATAAAGGTTACTGTTTCACCGAAGTTTTATAATTCTTAAGTCATTATTTTATTGCTTATTTTAAATGTATTGATAAAATTTTCCTCGAACATAGAAGATAAAATAATTTCACTTTAAAAGCTTTTGTTGTAATAATTTCAATCAACACAATCCTAATTCTATTACCAACCACCCGTAAACAATTGTCATTTTTCAATAGAACACTGCCATAAAAGCAATAACGCCGTATGCGTCAACCGTCACAGGGGACTGGTCATTTCCGAACGCAGCGGGACAAAGTGACATGAATACTACTTTCAAACTATGCAATTTCAATGTTGATTAAAAAAAATATGACCACTAAAATATTATCATAAATATGGATTAAGTTATTTATTATTACATCAGAATAGAAATTAGGTGCTTAGTATTAGTAGTTCATATGAGCTCAATATCTAATGGAGAAATTAATGAAATAAAATCTATACTAATATTATAAAGCTGAAGAGTCTGTATGGTTGCACGCGCTAATCTCAAGAACTACAGGTTCGAATTTAAAAAAATTATTTGTTTTGGATAGCCTATTTATCGGGGCTTATAGGCTATAGCTAAACAGGCTAATATTATATATAATATCACGCTATGCAGCAATAGAAGTAGAGCATTAAAAAAAGTTGCAAAAACGGGGTAATTGTATTCCTTTTGAGAGCTGCTGTTGCATGCGCTATAATGTCTCCAACAATCTCTCTCTAATCATCTCTCTCTAACCCTCACTCTCTTAAAGTTGTGAGTTTGCGTCATAACGCAAACGAAGTTGTGTCAGTGCGAGCGATGCTTTCGTCACGTTCTTGACGAGGACGTCGATCTCATTACACTCGCTCAGAAAAGAGCGTACACGGCTCGTAACGGCGTAACATAAATATCCGCGGTTCCGCTCTCGCCCACTAAAAACCGTTTTTTTTTTATTTTTTAAACTTGTTTACGAACGAAATTATTTAAAATTGTTCGCGGAATTTACTTTTAATTTCATTATTTACAATCAAATAATTAACTTATGTTTTGGTTAGTTAGAGATTCTAAATATAAACTTTGCAATTTTGTGGAGATAAACTTGATCTGGGGGCACGGTAGTGCCCCCGCCAAATCGAGAAAAAAAAGAAAATTCGAGCAAAACGCAACACTGCCGTAACATACTTTTCTCGAAGGCATTCATGCCATTTTTGACCCGCTATAACTTCGTTGTTAATAAAACCAGAAGCCTGAATTTTTAGTAACCCAGCAGGCCTTGTATACACATTGTGTATTTCAATTTTCATTCAATTTGAACGAATAGTTTAAGAATTATAACTAGTCAAAATTTCACAATTTTGTCACTCACTGACTGACTGATCGATCATCAATATTAAAGAGGCACTTCTAGCAAACATAGAACCTTCAAATTTAGAATACAATTAGTGTTTAGTGTATAAATGAAGGAAAAATTATGAAACATTATAATTTTCATCCAGTTTCCGAGATACACTAACTGCATAAATAATTTTGTAAACTCATATAAATATATAAGATTACAAAGTTACATTTGCAGTTAATGAAATGTAACTTTGTAAAAAATAAGAATACATTTGTCGCCATCATTACTTCTCTATGGGAATCGTAACAACCGGCTAAAGACAGCGCAGATGACATAGTGGTTAAGATACCAACGTACCGTGCTAGTGTCGCGGGTTCGCGGTCATTCTGTTTATTTAAAACATAAAAGATCTTTAATATTGATATAGTCACTATAAGAAGTTGTTAGGTTAGCTATTTACGTAATAACTTAAGAAGAAAGGTCCCTTAAGCAGAGACTAAATGAGTTAACCGACTTGTTATAACATAGATCTCACAACTTTTTATGGTAGAAGAACTCAGTTGCGAGGCTTGGCTTTTTTTTACAAGTTTTGTTTTTGATGGTATAATTATTTTCCTGGATGTACTTGACGTCTCATCGCTAATGATTTACGCGCTTTTTGAGACAAGGTTTGAACTTCCGCCAGGGCGATTACAATTTCGATTACTACGAGATTGGTAACTGGACTTCGCATTACACTTTCCTGCTCTCTTTAGTTTATAATAAATCAGAAACCCGCCCTCGCTTCACATCGGTATTTAGTCGTTCTAATTTTAAATCTCGGAAAACTTCTAAGACATTCATTTTAATGATATTTTGTTAAGGCCAATTTTGATGTATATTAAATACACCACAAATATAATATGTATATTTAATTCGATAAAGAATAATTCTGTTTTGTTAAAAATAGCTTAGCGTAAGTAAGCCATATTTTTTTTTAATAATATGCCTTTATTGTAAATTCAGTCATACTTATAAGTGTGAGAAAAGTTTTGGATATGAATGTTGAAGTCTTTAGGGGTAAAGAAAACCGAGAGAAAGATGGATGGACGGCGTGAGGCATGGCATGGATAGTCTGGGAGTGAGCGGCAGAGATGACGTTTGATAGGACTGTATGGAAGAAGATGACATGTTGCGTCGACCCCTAGTAATTGGGATAAGAGCAAAAAAATGATGATGATGATGAATTTCTTTCATAGTTTATTTTTGAATTTAATTAAGAATATTAATAAATTATATTTTCCGTGTGGTGACGGAGTAAGAATACAATTCACCATTCCCTATCTTGTCTGTGGATGTCGTAAAAGACGACTATGGGTTATAATATGCACATAATATCTGTGCAAGAGAAGGAAAACTCGAAATCAAACCCTATACCAACATATCTCACTAGCATGGTATAGTAGGTCAAATTCCCTCCCAGTGGGACGAGTGTGGGCTGCGATGATGATGATGGTGATATTTCATATATCATCATCATCATATATTATATATGAATATATACTACCCTCTCTTGCCCGTGGGTGTCGCAAAAGACGACTAAGGGCAAGTAACATCTATGTAAGAGAAGGAAAAGTCGATATAAAATCTTATTTCAACACGTCTGACCAGCATGGAATTGTAGGCCAATTTCCCTCTCATTGTGGAAGAGACCTCGAGCACAATAGTAAGATTTATATAGGCCAAAATGATATATGAATATAATTTCAAATGTAACTTTGAGAACAAAACATTAACAAAAGGCTGATAAAATATTATTGCAATAAAAATTCGTTTTTAACAAATTGTTTACTCTGTGATGCCATGCAGACCTACCTCAATAGTCGCCATGGTTGCATATGATGTGATCGTTATAATAACTATAACAAACTGTACTACGTGGAAGTTCACGACCTTTGTCACCGTTTATTCGTAATAGTTTCTTGTTAAACGTCGGCATTAAATTTAAATATTATTTAATATACATATGCTTTTTAAGTGAAAACTGCTTTAGGCGCGTTTAGTACTTTTTTGGGTGAACAAAAAACATGCAACTCGCGTCATCGTCACCGAACGCCTGTTTCGAGAAGTAATATAGAGAGCGTGCGTCTGCTCTTTAATTTCGAATTCACTAATAACAAGCACTAAATTTGAAATTTTATGTAATTTTTGTTGAAAATATTCCACCAAAGATAAATCAAAGGCTATCAAATTCAAATTCAAATTATTTTATTATGCATAAACCCTGAGAGGGCACTTACATATTGTCAGGTTTACAATTTCCAAGAAAAATATACTACCACCGGATCGGAACGCGACCGCTACTGAGAAGATCCGGCAAGAAACTCAGCGGGCTTGTCATTATTTTTAATTTTTTTTTTCTTCTTACTAGTTATACAATTGTGTACATGTTTTGTAAGAACAAGCTCCAGTGTGATGCCCTTCGAACCGCAAGACACTTAATATAATTTAAATGATTATGGCTGGACCAGATCCCACAAGCGGCACCCGATCACGAGTTAACTACTAGAGCAGCCATCACTCCCCTCAACCACTATGGAGGGAAGGGAGAGACCCGCTCCACGCAGCTACCGCAAGTAGATCCTTATGTGAGCATGACCAACACCACAATATGTTACAAACGCTGAAAATACAAAAATTCGTTAGGCAAAACACGCTACACTTTACAATAAAAGTTAAAAGTACATTTACAAACAGTATATTTAAAATAACAAGGAAATTGCTGAATGAGGAGCTGCTCACAACCAATCTGTATTATCATCTACATAATCCGAGATTTTATAATAAGCTTATTTACAAAGTCTATTCTTGATGGCTTTTTTAAACTTTTTCATATGCAGGTCTCGGATATCTTTAGGTAATCTATTGTAAAAGCGTTAAGCGTTGTATCATTGCAGTTAACAATACAATAATTCAATACATGAATAATTTAGAAAAATCTGGTAAACATCAACAGAACCATTTCCTTACTTCTCCTAAAATATATATGATGTGTGGCAGCTAGCTACGCAAATGATATTTAAAATATAGATACATTCATCATTTCATAATCATTTCGGCTCATATATATCCCACTGCTGGGCTCGAGCCTCCTCTGCAATAGGAGGGAAATTAACCTTACTATACAATGCCGGTCAGCCAGGTTCGGATAGGGTTTTGTTTCGAGTCACGAGTATATACATATTATATCCCTCAGTCGTCTTTTACGACATCCACAGGCAAGACAGGCAGTGGTGAATTGTATTCTTAATCCGTCACCACACGGAAAAAGATACATTCACAATTTAAGTAATTGATGCGCGATTTTACACCACATTTACACGCCTTAGAAAGCCTTAAGCTTTGTACTATGATGTAGAAAGATTAAAATGGAAAAATTTCAATAAAATTACATTAGGGATTTTATCGCGTTTGTATTTGACTTTTGATTGCCCGACGTTTCGAACACTTTACAGCGTTCACGGTCACGAGCGGAGTAAAGCTAGCCGCACACACGCAATAATATTGTCAATAAAGTGTATATTGTCAATAATATTGAGTGTGTGCGACCCGTATTGTGGTATTGTTTAATATTATTGCCGAATTTCAGAAATTCTGATTTTGTCACGACAATATCTGGGGGAGGCAGGGACATTGTCAATAATATTGTCGTATGCGGGCGCGCGGCAATATTTTAGTTGAGAAAAAGATTTCATGGCAGGTGGACGTTCATGTTTTTGTAAAAAATGGGCGGCGAAAACAGTATCCATAGCGAAAATAGTGTTGATAATACTACTTTCACACAACATCAATATTTGTCAGTATTAATTAAAACTTGGGAAACGTATCCCGAATTATGAAATACATTCAGCCAAGGATATCGTAATAAAGTTAAGAAAAACAATGCGCTAGAAAAGATGCTCGATATTTATTAAAAAAATCAAATCAAATAGCACGAGAGAAGATGTAAAGAAAAAATTTAATTCTTTACGAACTAATTTTCTGAAATAATTAAAGAAAATACATAATATGAAATCATCAGGCAAATTTTCATGTAATTTTTAAAACCATTTTCTTCAGTAAGAGTTAATGCATTTATTAGATGAAAATGATTCAACTCGGCTTTATTTCTCATCCTTAATCCACCATTTTTTCTTGTCTTTTTTTAGTAGGTAAAATTAATGTAATACTCAATGGAACGACATTTTTCTGTCTATCTACTATATAAAATGTACGCACACGAGTCTAGCTGCCGAGCGACTAAGTCAGATTGCACCACATAATATTGACAATAATATTGCGTAGTATGCGGGACCATATATTGAAGAACATTATTGACAATCTTTGGATTGACAATATTATTGCGTGTGTGCGGCTAGCCTAAGATATCTCACGTCCAACAAGTCATCGTTATCCCTAAAGTAGTTTTAATTAAAATGTGCGATACTCGCGTAAACATCAGAAGTAATAATTTATCTTGAGTGATGCATAAGAAATTCAAATACATGACGATCTAAATATAAATAACCTAGTAACTCCCAAACGTGTGGAAAGTATTGATATAGGTGGCCCACTATATTAGATATGCCAAAATACTGCCATTTACGATGGAGGCTGTCGATTGGTTGAACAATCTAGTTAATTTAATACGTTCATGCGACTAAAAAAACTAGTTTACGCATCATACGATCTAAAATGTAACGTGATAAGTTGCTATGTCAGTGGTTTCAATCACAAAATTTTTCCATTGATTTTTTTGGATCTTTCTCTACTTTACCATCGAAAATTTCACGGTGTAATGTATTAGACATTACGTCATGACACACTCGTAATTCAGGTACATAAAGCAACACATTGATTCTACGCTCATATCGCAACGTGGTCTTGTTGTCAATAACTAACATATTTTTAAATTTTTAAAAATATGTTAATTGTTGATTGTGAATTAAAATTTTCATATGCTTATCGCATCTTTGAGATCCAAGCGTGGCGTTAACGCCACGCTTGGATATGTATATTTGTGTAACGAAACCATAATGTTTTAGAATTTTGTACAACGCCATCTAGTGAACTCAAAATAAATTATTAACCTAAACACATACCTATAGTGTATACTAATAAAAATAAATATTAATTGATCGAAAATCGTCATTTTCTGGAAAAAAGATTCGTAATTATTTATTAATAATTTATGCCATATTAGTTCCTGTCGTAATCTGTTCTATTATACATATTTACTTATATAAAATAATTTCAATGTTTCACATCTGCCAGGCGTCCTGAGCGACGGCTCCCTTTATTTCTATTATTAGGGTTCCGTACCCAAAGGGTAAAAACGGGATCCTACTACTAAGACTACGCTGTCTGTCCGTCCGTCTGTCTGTCACCATGTTGTATCTCAAGAACCGCGATAGCTAGACAGTTGAAATTTTTGCAAATTAAGTATTCCTGTTGCCGCTATAACAACAAATACTAAAAGCAAAACAAAATAAATATTTAAGGTGGCTCCCATACCATATATGAGATTTTTTTTGGCCTTTTTTACTTAATGATACAGAACCCACTGTGCGTGACTCCGACTCGCACTTGGCCAATTTTAGTGTCGTTTTTTCTACAAACGTAGGATAACGCGAAGGGTGAATCATTTAGAAAAATTTTTATCTTGTTACAAAGAAGAATAACTTCTTATGTGGGTACACAACTAAACTTTTTTTTCGTATGTCTCACCACAAAACAAATTATTAAATTGAATTGCAGTTGCATTGCGGGGTATAAAGCTGTTCGCGTCCGCAGGCTTGACCATCTCGGCCACCTATACTATCACCCTGCACGTGCCCCCTGGGTGGTGCCAAATGAACAGCAACGCCGAACCACGGGCGGCAGTCAAGTAACCTGTCATACGGCCGCCACTGGCCATGAGGAACTAAATAACCTTAAAAGTGTGGAGAACTACCTTGGGAAAGCACTATGATTTCATCGCCCAACACTTGATATGAACATGGACAATTATAGATTTGATGCTTTGCCCTGCAATCCAGCTAGCCCCCGGCGCTTACAGATACCCGGATCTGTAAGTGTGAAGTTTACTACCGAAGACCCCATGGAGGTAGCGCCCCAGGCCTCCATGCTGGTAAATGCTACTGGCACTATTTCTACAATTTCTACACCAGAGAAGGTCCCTCTGGCCTCGTCAACGATAAGAGTCCCAGCTGCATCTGGTGAAGCTCACTCGACTGATGACAAAAACACTTCAACCAATAACCTCCACTCTCGTCTTGTACAACAAACTTTACACAAGAGTATGTTCTTTAACCGCCCAAGAAGCCATTCACTAAGTAGCCATGCTACAAAAGATGGCTCTGATCATGACAACAATTCTCAACCAAGGAGCCACCACATCACCTTTGACCCCCAAGATCAAGCTTCACAGCCTGAATGGCAAAGGGTTCCTACCCTGAGATCATCCAAAAGACAGAGAACCTCCGTGTCACCTCCTTCAGACACTATTATTCCCACGAGAAACAGTTTTGAAGGCCTAAGTATTAATTCACCAGACAATTTCACCAAAAAGGTCTATAAACCACCACCATTTATACTATACGGCATTGAGGACGTCAACCAGCTATCAAAAATTATGGACTCCATTCTAAAGCCTGATGATTACAACTTTAAAATAATAACCAAAAATACAAAAATAATAACAACAATACTCATAATAATGGGCCCAGCAGGTCCATAGAAGAACTCCTCATCAAACAGTCTGAAAAAATAGACATTCTCCTTCAACAAATAAGCTCCCTTATGGGACTTATAGTCAGCCTAGTCGATAGAATTTCCAAATGATTTTTATAAACTTCGCAACTTGGAACATTAATGGAATGTCTCCCAATAAGCATAAACTTATTCTGCTTGTAAAGACTCACAGATTGGACATAGTTCTTATTTCCGAAACACATTTTACAGATAGAAGCTATGTAAAAATTCCAGGATTTCTCTTATATCATACAGATCATCCTGATGGTACTGCTCATGGAGGAACTGCCATACTTGTAAAAAATACGATCAAACATTACGAAGCACCTTCTTACAAAACAAAAGATATTCAAGCAACCACTATAATTTTAAATGATAAAAATGGTGATATTGCCATATCTTCAGTGTATTGCCCCCCAAAACACAAAATTGATGAATGTAGCTTCTCACACTACTTTGGCACTTTGGGTCATCGCTTCCTGGCTGGTGGTGATTGGAATGCCAAACATTCTCACTGGGGATCCCGCCTTATCTCTAATAGGGGTAGATGCCTAAAGAAGTGCATAGATATTAATAATTTAATTTCAATATCGACTGGTGAACCAACTTATTGGCCTACAGATTCCGCAAAGCTCCCTGACTTGATTGATTTCTTCATTGGTAAAGGATTGCACAGACATAATTTTGGACTAAAATCTTGCCTTGATAGCTCATCTGATCACACTCCAGTATTAGCAACTATCAGTAGCTCCATACTGTCCATTCAAGGCAAAGAAAGACTTGACAATGAGCGAACTGATTGGAGTGCATTCAGAGAGTACATCGACGAAAACATTGAACTAAAGATCCCTTTAAAATCCCATAACGATATAGAAGAAGCGACAAAGCATATTACATGTTTAATTCAGGAAGCTGCCTGGAAAAGCACTCCTGATATAAAACGAAAAGCACGTAATAACACATTTCTGAGCCAGAATCTCAAAGATCAAGTTGCTGAAAAACGTAGGCTGCGTAGAGTTTGGCACTGCTCCAGACATCCGCAGGACAAAAAAGCGCTTAACAAAGCTTCACTTAAGCTGAAGAGAAACTTGAGAGAGCTAAAAAATGCCGAATTCCAAGAGTACGTACAGTCGCTCAGCCCAGGAAAAACATCCAACTACTCATTGTGGAGAGCTACAAAAAATCTCAATCATCCTCAAACCAACAAACCACCAGTTAAGAATGATGATGGCAACTGGGCTAAGACCAGCAAACAAAAAGCAGAAACATTTGCAAAATATATGGCAAATGTTTTTACTCCCAACAATGGCCCCGCTATTCCAGACCATTATAGCGTAGATAATGATGTTCTTTCATCTTCTGGTTCGGAATCCAAAACCTCTATCAGGACAACCACGCCACGAGAAGTCTGGAGACACATCAGAAATCTTAAAATAAAATCTGCCCCTGGTTTCGATCTTATCACTCCCAAAATTCTCAAGGAGTTAACGAAGAAAGCAATCTTGTTCCTGACCATGCTCTTTAACGGAATCCTACGTACATGCTACTTCCCATTTATCTGGAAAAGCTCTTGATCGTGTCAGCACCTGGCTTGATACCTGGCGCATAAGGGTCAGTGCATCCAAATCCACTCAAGTGACATTCGCTTTAAGACATGGCAACTGCCCGCCAGTGAAGCTAGGAGGCGAATTTCTACCTCATTCAGATAAGGTGAAGTATCTAGGCGTCTACTTGGACCGTCGCCTTACATGGAAATCGCACATCAAGGCAAAGAGAGATCACCTAAACCTCCGATATCGGGAACTCTACTGGCTCTTAGGTAATAGATCCAAGCTATCAATGGCAAACAAAATCCTAACATATAAAGTCATCCTCAAGCCAATTTGGACATACTGTATTCAACTCTGGGGCAGTGCCAGTAATTCTAACATAGAAATCCTCCAACGCTTCCAAAATATAGTTTTAAGAGCTATTTCTAAAGCCCCATTGTTCATAACCAACAAGGAAATCCATCAACATCTAGATGTCCACACCATTAAACAAGAGGCCGACATTTTGAGCAAAAGGTACAGAAATCGTCTTAAGCATCATCCTAACCACCTAGCCCAGAAGCTCTTGGAAAACAGGATAACTCGTCGTCTGAAAAGGCGGTCTATAATGTCATAGGAACAGACTGACAAAAGTAGGTATCCTACCAATGAAGGAGGATTCCTGTTGACTAATGAGGACATGTCACTGGACATGTCTCTCACATCGCCAAGTTACGTACAGACCATCTGCTTAAAGTAACCAAACGGACTTATACTGATTGCAGATATAATAATAATAAAAAAAAAAGAAAAAAATTATACATATTTACTTATATAAAATAATTTCAATGTTTCACATCTGCCAGGCGTCCTGAGCGACGGCTCCCTTTATTTCTATTATTAGGGTTCCGTACCCAAAGGGTAAAAACGGGATCCTACTACTAAGACTACGCTGTCTGTCCGTCCGTCTGTCTGTCACCATGTTGTATCTCAAGAACCGCGATAGCTAGACAGTTGAAATTTTTGCAAATTAAGTATTCCTGTTGCCGCTATAACAACAAATACTAAAAGCAAAACAAAATAAATATTTAAGGTGGCTCCCATACCATATATGAGATTTTTTTTGGCCTTTTTTACTTAATGATACAGAACCCACTGTGCGTGACTCCGACTCGCACTTGGCCAATTTTAGTGTCGTTTTTTCTACAAACGTAGGATAACGCGAAGGGTGAATCATTTAGAAAAATTTTTATCTTGTTACAAAGAAGAATAACTTCTTATGTGGGTACACAACTAAACTTTTTTTTCGTATGTCTCACCACAAAACAAATTATTAAATTGAATTGCAGTTGTCAAACTAACAATAACTTTGACATTTTCGTAAATCAAATATTAAAGTTATAACTGTGTTGTTAGCTAATAATAGATTGAATAAATTGGTTATGGACGTGACTGGAATCACTTACCTAAGAAATTCGGTAATGTTTGTCTGATGTGCTTCCTATTCTATTTTGAATTAGTATTTGCCGTCTTTTGGTCTATGTATGTATGAATCTGAATGTTGGGCATTGAAAAAGATGGATGAGAGAAGATTGCATGCCACAGAGATGCGTATGCTAAGATGGGTGTGTGGGGTCACAAGGTTAGATAGGATAAGAAATGAGTATATTAGGGGAAGCCCGAAAGTGGCACCAGTGATAGAGAAGATTAGGAGCGCGAGATTGTCTTAGTTTGGACATTTGATGAGGAGGGATGAAAGGCATGTGACAAGGCGTGGGAGGCCCAAAAAGAGCACAATGTCCAATAAAATGTATTCGCAACTACCTCTCAGTTGAGATAAATGTTATAATGTATACACAATAAGCTTTTTCGTATGGTGCTACAGTAAGAATATAATTCACCATCCCCTATCTTACTCCTATATGTCTATAACAGCTGTGCAAGAAAAGAAAACTCGAAATGAAACCCTATACAAACCCGTCTCACCAGCGTGGTATATCACCTTCCCTCCTATTTTGGAAGGAGCTCGAGTCCTACTGTGGAATGTTCATATTGAATTTATTTGTTCACAGTGTACAATCCTTTTGTTCTATGTAGTATAAAATTATTCATCATTTCTCCATTACCGTCCACTGCTGGATGTAGGGCTCCCTCATGTTACGCTACAGAGTGCGATCCTGTACCGCCTGCATCCAACGACGACTAGCAACTTTCACCAGGTCGTTGGTCCACCTAGTGGGAGGAGTGCCCTACACCGCGTCATTCGATAGGTGGTCGCCACTCGAGAACCTTTCTTCCCCAGCGGTTGTCGTTTCGTCGAGCAATGCTACTTCAGGGTGCTAATTCTCCGTGCGGATTGACGTATTTCGGATTCTATCTCGCGAGAAAATCCCGAGCATAGCCCGCTCCATTATTGTACCAAGTATATATTCTCATTAGCAATAATACGAACCATGAAAGCTAATGCAATCATCATTATGTAAAGACATATAAACCCGCATTATATGCTTTTTGGCGTGTAATAAAAAAATGTAAATAACATATTTCTCTAAGCAATACTGCTTACATTGTAAGCCATTTTATAAAAATGGATATGTGTACATGATTCAGTAAGCTTTTTAGTACAAAGCTTTAAACTATGTTACGATTATCGTATTTATTTGAGTATATGTATATATGAAATACAAGGTGTTTGTGTTATTTGGTTTAAATATATTTGCTTTTCTTATGCTGAAAGTTGATACCTTTAAGATATATATGTGATTTATAGGGCGATCGGAAGTATTGGAAGGAGAAGACCAAGGTAGACGTAAGATGGCTGTCGACAGTGTCTTACCATATAAAATATTACCTATATGTTTTATTCCCTATCTTTTTCCGTGTGGTGACGGAGTAAGAATACAATTCACCACCCCCTCTTTTCTCCTATGGGTGTTGTAAAAGATGACTAAGGGATATAAAATTAGATAACATCGATGCAAGAGAAAGAAAACTCGAAATGAAATCCTATACCAACACGTCTGACCAGCGTGGTATAGTAGGTCAATTCCCCTCTCATAATGGAAGAGGCTTGAGCCCAACAGTGGGATATTTAAGGTATCCACGGTTAAATGGAATATGGGGCATTTATATTCAAGCAGACTTAGTAAAGTACTAGTTTTGTCTATTACAAAAGATTAGAAGAAGAATTTAGAATACGCCGACACTTCCGGGGCAACGAAAGGTACGGCATGGAACCCTATAACCTATCGCACACATTCATCACTACCGTTTTTGTCTTCGGTGGGCCCTTAGCAGGTTACCATTTCGGATATCTCATGTCAACGCCCCGGCAACAAATTACAATATTGCCGGGGCATCGCTAATCTAGAATACCGTGACCAATATAAGAAAAAAATACACTTAAACTTACTGTTTTGAAACGAAGTAAAAATATATTTATATCACATACTAGTAATAACAATTTTGTTGGCCAATAAAATGGTAATAAAACGTGAATTTGGTTATAAATAATAAATTAAACATAAAGGAAAATGTATAGGTTATAACGGTCACAAATCTAATTCTCAAACTCGAGTCTCTGTAGAAAATTCTTGTGGGCAATAATCATTAATATTGATTCTATACCATTGTTCGTGTGGTCACGGAGTAAGAATAAAATTCGCAACTCAATATCTTACCCGTGGATGTCGTAAAAGATGACTAAGGGATATAATACGCATATATCAATGCAATAGAAGAAAAACTCGAAATAAAACGCTATACTAACCTGTCGGACCAGTATGGTATAGTAAGGTCAATTTCCCTCCCTTATTGTGGAGGAGGCTCGAGCCCAACAGTGGGACTTGCATGAGCCGAGACGACGACGATGACGATCATCACAGCTCATATACTTCCCTCTGACGTAATGGGAGGGAAACTGACCTATTAAACCTATAAAATATATTATTTTATTAAACCTATAAAATATATCGAATTCTCCTTCTCTTGTATGATAACAGTATACATATTTTAATTCCCTAATCATCTTTTACGACACTCACGGATAAGAAAGAGGGTAGTGAATTGCTTTTTTTTTGCAAACGGTGGCAAACGAGCAAACAGTACATCTGATGGTAAGTGTTGTTGCCGCTCATGAACCTTTGCTATGCTGCTGCCTGCCGTGAAGAAAATGAAGGGTGTGTGAATGCGTGCAATGAGATTCGGTGAAACTAAAAGAATCACCAAAACTCACCACACGCAAACACCCTCAGAAAGTTGGGCGTCCCGTTCTCTTGCCCACTGAACGAAGAGCAGTAACAAATTGCTACTACTCAGACGTCGATTTTCTGCGAGAGTGTGGCACTACCCCGGATGGATCGGCACGCGATTGTAGATAGACAACCGTCAACAGTGTGGTCCTACCACTACTCTTTTTATTCTATCACAATAAATAATAATAAAAAAATCAGCATAGCCCGCACCTTCCAGGCATCTGGGCACAGCACCTTTTTGAGAAACATAACTCTGATTGCGATTACAATCCCTCAAACCAAGTGTGCAAAATATAGCATTATACCCTTTCAACATCTTGGTTCATATACATCCCACTGTTGGACATGGGTCTCATCCACTATGGAGAGAAACGAAGGCCTGCTATACCACACTGGTAAGACGTATTGGCATAGGGTTTTATTTCAAGTTGCTCATCTCTTGCATAGATGTTATATGCATATTATATTCCTTAGTCGTCTTTTACAACACCCACGAGCAAGAGAGGGGGGTGGTGAATTGTATTCTTACCCCGTCACCGCATGGAAAATAGGACTTAAAAAAAAAGTAATCATCGAAAAATTAAAGCATGGATACTTGGCAGCGATTTATCTGTGTATGAACATAAAAAAAACATTTCTGGTCTTTATTCACGTTCCATATGATGAAGAAGTAAAAAGAAAATTTAGCACCCCTTATCTTGCCCGCCGGGGTCATAAAGGACGATAAAGGCATATAATATGTCTATAAAATCTGTGTAA
Organism: Lymantria dispar; assembly: GCA_032191425.1. Taxonomy (NCBI): domain Eukaryota; kingdom Metazoa; phylum Arthropoda; class Insecta; order Lepidoptera; family Erebidae; genus Lymantria; species Lymantria dispar. The sequence goes on along the minus strand of CM063449.1, from coordinate 30,200,179 downwards.
GATAAGAGAAACTCGAAATAAAACACAATACCAATGCATCTGACCAGCGTGGTGTAGTAGGTTAATTTCCTTTTTATTGAGGAGGAGGCTACCGCCGAGTAATGGAAACTTTCTTATGTTTCTTCCAATTTCAATAATCAATACGACATATTAATGGTCTTGTCTTTCTTCGTCATCATCGAATTATATTCAAGTTGAATATACTCTTAGGTATAAAGTCCTTATCTTTTAGTAAGTCAAGTCGTCACTGCTCTATTATATAGAGCAGTGACGACTATTTTATTCTCTTTCATAGCCGTAGGCATTTTTGGTGTCACGTTATAAAGAAATCAATTTTTGCGGCTTTTATCGCGTTTGTATTTAATTTTTGATTACCCGACGTATTGAACACTTCACAGCGTTCACAATTATAGGTAGGCTAAGATGTCTCACGTCCAACAAGTCATCGTTATTACAGAAATTTATATCTACTCGCTACAGAATTAGTTATTAAATGTTGACCCACATTTTGATACAAATTTATAGAAAATGATTCTATATGAAAAAATTGTTGTTGGACAGTAATTGTTAAACATTATATTTATGGTGACTATGACTATCGGATCGGAACGTAACCACACTTGTTGTCACATGTTGCCCATTAGAGCGGGTCTTTTTTCTAATTCTCATAGCTATAGGAGAAATGTAAATAAGTATTTAATTTTGCTAACATTGCCGCCGAATAAATTGATAACTATAAGTAGAAAAATACCTGTAGTACATTCGACAAGGCAAATGATGACTAGCAGTGCGAATATCTTCGTAAAAGCTTTTCCTGAACGGCTCGTCTTGGTGGTGTTACGATCCATTGCGTAGATTTAGTCTGTAACAAACATAGTGACTTGAAAAAAAGAAACTTGAAATAAGGAACAAGTTATTACTTTTTGTTACAAATAGACAATTCTTCTTAATTTTCTCTGCTCATAAATGTTCCACTGTTGGACTCAAGCTTATACTCTAATGAGAAAGTGGAAATAATAGGTTTTCCTTGTGACGAAGGGATACAAATACAATAGTCGCCACCTTTAACTTTCACCTCAAAGTCGTAAAATAAAAAGACGTCTTTTTTTTTTACGGTCGGCGCACTCCTCGCACCACTCCGTCCGGGGCAACAGAGGGGCGTAAACACGCACACCCGTAACCCACCCGTATAGCACGTCGCCTTCGTCGTTGGGTCGACCACCGGTGAAAATAAAAGGATGGCTAAAGATCTTATTACAAGGGTGGGCAACAGCTCTCTCCTGGAAAACATATAACGCTTCACTGAATCTCCAACCCACCTACTAAACTACTACTGTAGCGATTGAAGCGATTGAGGTACTTTCCTCATTCATGGGAAGGCTTACGTTCAACAATAGACTGCAAGTCTGAATAAAGATGATAATTAGTATAATTGATGAGACGGGTTGCCATAAGATTTTATTTTAAGTTTTATTTCTATTTGCTGCTTATATTCCTTAGGCGTCTTTTTTGATACCTACAGGAAAGGTTAGGTTAAAGAAAAGGAAAGTGAAATATATTCTTAATCCATAAAAAATTAATTTATGGCAATTGTAAAAAATTAATTTATGGCAATTGTAAAAAAATAATTTATGGTATTTGTATTATTCAGTATGGCAATACTGATTGTATTATTCAGTATGGCAATACAATTGCCATGAATTAAATTTTCATAATTTCAGAGTAATAATACAATTTACCACCCTCTATTTTGACCGTGGGTAGATTAAAGGACGACAAAGGGACATAAATAGCATACAACATCTAGGCAAGGAAAGAAAACTCGAAATTATGTTGTTATATAGGGGTTGCCGTCAGATCAGATATAGTACGCCAATTTATCTTTTATTACGGAGGAGGCTTAAAAGTAGTGGGACGTATTTAAGCTGAAATGATGACATCTCGTCTCACTATAAATAAAATCTAGATGATAGGAATCGAATCAGCATAGCGTTCGATGGACTTAATCAAATACACAATCTATATAATTAAAGTGTATTAAGTATATCAGCCAAGTATAACCAGCGTGGTATATTAGGTAAAATGTCCTCCTTTTCTTGATTGCGAGTTTAGGGCAAAATAAAAAAAAAATGTCGTCAGACATATTTATAATGTTTATTTTCTCATACTAAATTAAACGTAAACCCTGTTGTGTAATTTAATGTATAATCACATAAGAAACACGCAAGAAATTTATAAAATATGGTACAAGAATATCTTACTAGAGTAAAAATTTGTTCTTAATATAACCTTGATTGTACGTTTACAAATTGAATTCCGTAAGAAGTGAAACAGTAATAATACTTTAAAGATTCTTTCCATCCATCAGCCTGTAGACTTCCACTGTTATATATAAATGTGTTATGTCTATTACTATTTACGCTTATCTTTTCGATGATAATTTTATCATAGAATCCGCAGGAAGGCAGACCGCGCGAGCGCGGCCGACGTCCCGGAAGGGGCGTTGGGGGCTACCCGAAAGTGTATCCCGCCGAGCTGGTTACGGACGTCAAGGATTCAGCACCTGTGGTCGGTCCCATGGTGACGAAGAGGGAATACGATGGGGTTATGGGGGCCGCGTTCCACCCTTTCGTCACCCCGAATGGAACGGACGGTGTGTACGCTAACCATACCGCACACTAAAAAAAAATCATCAAAACCTTGAAAGTTTGATGATATTAGATGTATCATAGACCTTCAAAAGAACTTTAAAGCAAAAATAAATAAAATAGAATTTCAAGTACTTTTTATATAAATACAAACGTCGTTAGTATTGTCTCGTAGCTCAGCGTAACAATCTTTTGACCATAGGAAGTTTTTAATTACAATTCGAAAAATCTTTATTAATAAATTGTGGGTGTTAGTATATCTCTGCGTACTCCTTTTTTGTTTATTCGTTAAGTTCTAATAAAAAAAACCGTGGGTTTCTTGCGCCATGAAACTTGACGAAATTACCAAATTCCCTAAAACAGTAATTATAATTACAGCTATCATCAGCAATCATTTGTCAAAATAACAAACGATATAATAAAATACAAGCGTTATTATAACAATCTTTGCATCAACAATGAGTTGTTAATTAAAACAATTCGGAGGTTCCTCAAACTCAAAAGAGATTTATGTTTATAAATCGTGTTCCGGGTATTTTACTAATTTTGTTTTATTAAGTGACTGTTAGTATATTGTATCATAAAACACCTTTTATATTTTTATCACACTTATACCAATAAATAGTTTTCAATTTAACAAAAGATCTATATAAATAAAAGTGAATCACTGAAATGTATGTACGGTCATAGCTTCCGATCGACTGTACAAAATTGCTCACGATAAGGTTTTTGTAGAAGAAAATTAAAAGAAAGTAGTCGGGTAAAAAGGACATTTTTTTTTATTGCCAACGGTGGCAAACGAGCAAGCAGCACACCTGATGGTAAGTGAAACTGCTGCACATGGACCTTTGCAATACCAGGGGACACAGCCAGGCCGCTGCCTACCGTGAAGGAAATACTCTTCTTAAACCTCGTTTAAAGAAGGACATGTCATAGCGCTCGGGAAACAGCAGCAGGTAGTTCATTCCAGAGCTTGCACGTACGTGGGAGAAATGATCGCTGAAAATGCACAGTTGAAGACCATAACGTTTCCAGGTGAAATGGATGAACCCTGCTGCGATGTCGAGTGGTACGTTGGTAAAATGGTGACGGTGGTACCAAGTCAAACAGTTCCTCGGAGCATTCCCCGTGAAAGAGTCGGTAGAGTACACAGAGTGACCCAAAGTCTCTCCGCTGCTCCAGCGACTCCAATATGTCCGTAAGATTGGGATCCCCGACGATTCGAACAGCCCGTCTTTGCAGGGAGTCAAGTGGGTCTAGCTGATATTTGGGCGCACCTGCCCAGAGATGTGAGCAGTACTCCACATGAGGACAAACTTGTGCTTTGTATAGCACAAGACGCTGTCTCGGTGTGAAGTACCGCCTGGCTCTGTTCAGGACGCCCAACTTTTTGCTTGCCAATTTGGCTTTGTCCTCCAAATGACTCCCAAACTGGACTTTGCTCGATATTTTGACGTCGAGAATCCCAATACTCTCAGAAATTGGGAGAGTTACTCCTTGGAACTGAGGCGCCATGACAAACGGGTCCTTCTTTGCAGTGAACGCGCAAACTTGTGTCTTTGTGGGGTTGAACTGGACTAGGTTCCGTTCACCCCATTCCGAGGCCCGCCCCAGACAGCGCTCGACTTCAGACACAAGTTGAACCCTTCTTTCCTGAGTACTCCGAGGGATATTCCGTTGCTCAGTGTACCGCTCATCACCCGTACTGTCATCCGCATAGCAACGCATACTCTCGATAGAGAGCATGTCATTGATATGCAGGATAAACAACGTCGGGGAGAGCACCGAGCCTTGTGGTACACCAGCATTAATGGTCATGGTATTGGAGCAGGAGCCATCTACGACGACTTTTATACTCCGACCATCCAAAAAGCTGGCAATCCAATTACAGAGTCCCTCGGGGATTCCGTAAGATGGTAGCTTCGATAGAAGTGCCCTGTGCCAGACCCTATCGAACGCCTTTGCGATATCTTGGCTAAACGCCAGCGCCTCACCCTTGCCCTCCAAGGCCTCTGCCCAACGGTGTGTGAGGTACACAAGAAGATCACCAGCTGACCGACCATGACGAAAGCCATATTGGCGATCACTGGTAAGCTGGCGATCCTCAAGGTACTGCAGAAGCTGGCCAGCTTTATAAAAGCGCATTAAGTATTGGTATATCAAGAGAGGAAATTCGCTAGGCCAGCTAGTTTTTTAATATAAATAAATAGACTTCATATCGCTACTAAATTTAAAAAGTACCTTTCGGAATGAGTGAGACAATTTAAATAAAAAAGAATTTTCAAATCTGTTTATATATCCGTCCGTGTACATGCGTATAAATGACATATTTACTATGTAAACCCATAAATTTTACCCGTTATACGTAAAATATATAAACAGCTGAAATTTAATATTATTATTGACCATACATAATATTTTTTTTCTATTGACAGTGCATTTGTATCAAAAATATGGGTCATAATTTAATAACAAAGACTGTAGCGAATAGGTAAAAACATATGTAATAACGATTTTGGAAGCGTAACATCTTACGCACGAACAGCATGAACGCTGAAAACTATTCGGAAATCTCGGACACATAAAAACAATATACAAACGGGCAATCTCCATAAAAATAGTTTTATTTCATAAAAAACCATATTGACAGTTCCTGTTTTAAAGTCAGTAAAAAAATAATAATATACTTGTAACATTTAGTTGTGATTATTTAAAATTAAAAGGGCACAAGATATTTTGTCTACGAGTCAATACTGAATTACTTGTTTATCATAGTTGCCAATTGTATAATAAGTAAATAAATTATTCATCATCATCATTTCAGCTCATATATGTCCCACTGTTGGGCTCGGGCCTCCTCCACAATAGAAGAGAAATTGACCTTACTATACCATGCTGGTCAGACAGGTTGGTACAGGGTTTTATTTCGAATTTTTCTTTTCTTGCATAGATATTATATGCGTATTATTATATCCCTTAGTCGTCACATTCAGGGGCATGATCGGGAGTGGTGATTTGTATTCATACTCCGTCACCACACGGACTAAATTATTAGGGCACAATATTTTATCTCCATCTAACATAGATGGAAACTTCCAATAGAAATCCTAAATTTTTTACACAAACGGAAATGTTTACAAAAATTTGTGTTAAATACATAAATATAATTCGAGTTGAAATCAGCGAAAATTTTAATATATCCTTTGTGTTTATCATTCGTTGTTACTTCATTGTGTAGTGTTTATCAATAGATTTTTTCTGAAGCTTATATAAACTAGAATATAGACACTACAATAGAAGATACACACTTTCTCCACACAGAAGTAAATTGACATACTTTACCCCTTTGCTTGAGTGGCTATAAAATTTGATTCCCAGATTTCTTTTTCTTGGCGAGTCTATGGTGGGCAAATATTGGATTCTTATATGTTCACAAATTGAAAACACATTGCAAAACTACTGCATAAAATTATATGAAATTCTTAGCACAACAAAATTAAATCAACTAGTAGAAACGATTTCAAGACCATCTCTAAGTGCAATTGCATTTTATAGTAATAGCAAAACTTCTAAACGTAGCAGTTCTAATGTAACAACTATCTCATTATATGGCTAACCACAAAGTGGGCAACTTTGAAAGACGTTGCAAGACTCGAGAGGAACTCAAGTTAAATTATACAGGCTATTTTGTATAAAATGCATAAAGCTTAGAATAATAACGTATAGAAGGTAAGTCCGCGCACAAAAAATGAAGCATTTCAATTAGAGCCTAATGGAGCTTACGCTGGCACCGTTCCGTAATGTACAAGGCCACTGTACTGCGCGAAGAGGTCATCTGATGACATTCTATCTCCCACACCCCAATTATTTACTATGTTGGTCAGACAGGTTGGTATAGGGCTTTGGTTTGAGTTTTCCTTCTCTTGATTTTATATGCGTATAATTTTCCTTAGTTGTCTTTTACAACATCCCCCGTGGATGTTGTAGAAGGAGTGGTAAATAGTATTCTTATTCTGTCACTACACAGTGTCAATCATTTTATGAAAATATTTGTTCTTTCATTCATTAGCCTTTCGACGTTTACTAATGGATACACAATGGCTTAGAGTAAGGAAAATGCTGTAATCATAAAGTTTGTATGACAGAGTTGATCTTGTAAGTTTTCCAAATGCTGCTATCTCTCTTGGAGCATGTTTAACTGATCCTTATGACTATTACAAGAAACCGACGTCCTGGACGTCAGAAGGAGAGGGTACCCCGCAGGGAATTCCATTGGGCCGACCACGAAGGACAAGGAACTCGGTGGTGATCGTCCCAACGACGAAGGCAACGAGCTATGGAGGCTTAAGGGGTTGCGCGCCGCTCCTTCGTTGCCCCGGACGGAGTCGAACGGCAGTTGCGCTGACCATAACCCACCCCAATAAAATAGACTTACAAGAAAGTAAGGGCGTGATGACATATCTTATATCTTTTAACGAGCAATTCTTGTATATATATATTCAGGATCTCGGCAACGGCTCCAACTATTTTGTTGAAACTTGGCATACTAGAGGCTTCGGGTCCAAAAAATCGATCTAGCTAGGTTTTATTTATAGAAAATGTTGTTTTGTCCGTGTTTTTAGCAAAACAATACAATGACATTAAATTTTAAAAGAATATGATTTCAAATTTCGTTGTTAACGTCATGAGTTACGATAGCTCAGTTGGGAAGTTGACCGGTTGTAATTTTGGTTTTTTTGGCATTCAAACAGCGTCGGTTCGAATCTCGGTGTTATTATTATTCTCTTTTTGTATTTTTTATATATTTTTCATTATTTATTTTTATTAATATATATCTAAATAAATTCGACAAAAATATTCCGAGCGAAGCTCGGTCAACCAGATATTGATATTCTTAATTTATCAAACGGCGAGTACATACAATATCTGTAGCATATCTATACTTATTCATTTCAGAGATTATTAATACAACATCAGAGAATGTATTTTATTTATGTAAAATATTTTCCGTGTGGTGACGGAATAAGAAAACAAATCGCCACTCCTTATCTTGCCCGTGGATGTCGTAAAAGACGACTAAGGTATATAATACCTATATAACTTCTGTGCAAGAGAAGTAAAACTCGAAATGAAACCCTGTACCAACATGTCTGACTAGCATGGTATAGTAGATCATATTCCCTCCCACTGTGAAGGAGGATTGAGCCCAACAGTGGGACGTATATGGGCTGCGATGATGATGATGTAAAATTTATTTTATTTATGTAAGTAATCGTCAGATTTTATCCATTTCCAGTTGACTGTAAGTAGTCTCTCGTAGCGAAATTGACCTACTATACCACGCTGATCTGACGGAGATAGGGTTGAAACTTTAGTTTTTTTTTTTTTTTTTATTGCAAACGTTGGCAAACGAGCAAACAGTACACCTGATGGTAAGTGTTGCTGCCGCTCATGGACCTTTACAAAGCCGCTGCCTACCGCGAAGAAAGTGAAGGGAGTGTGAATGCGTGCTTTGAGGCTTGGTGATACCAAGGGCACCACCAAAACCCTCCACACTCAAACACCCTCAGAAAGTTGGGCTTCCGGATCTCTCGCTCACCGAACGAAGCGCAGTAACAAATCGCTACTACTCAGACGTCGATTTTCTGCGAGAGTGTGGTACTGCCCCGGACGGACCGGCCCGCGGCTGTAGACAGATAACTGTCGACGTTTTGGCTCTTGCTTAGATTTTACATGCATATTATATCCCTTATTTGTCTTTTACGATACTCACGGGTAATATAAAGGGCGATGAACGAAAATTCTTAATCCGTTGAAGGCAGATACATTTTGATATATTTTTAATGAGAAAATTTTGCACTCCATTGTGCGTTCAAAATATCTATTGTTAGGAAGTTTTACACACTTCCAGTTGATCTACTGGAATCAGAAATGGCAAAGAATCACCTGCAGTTACATTTGAATAATTATCACTCACAATATCACACATAGGGATGCAAACGATACATCGATGTCTCTGAAACATTGATGTTTCTGAAACATCGATGTTTCAATAAAAAAACATCGATGCTTGCCATCGATGTTCACTATTGTAAAGCATCGATGTATCGATGTTATTTTATACGATGTTTTGACATCGATGTTTTTCCTGCATGATATAAAATATATGGTACTTTCAGCACAGCCTGCGTAACAGTTTAGGTACTCTGTTTCCAAATATCTAAAAAGAAGCTCATCATATCACGCAAATGTTGGTGTATCATCTAAAAAAATATGCTTGATTAAACTAAAAAAAAGTTCATTGCAAAAATGTAAAAAAAATATCGTTTTATCGATAGATATTTCGATGTTTTTGGTTAAGGTGTTCGGGTCGAACTAAGGGAACATTTAACTATGCGCTACAGAGCCGAACAAAAAATTTTGCTAAGCAATACTGAGCAATGAAATTAGTCTCTAATTTGAACTAGTAGCCGTCGTCAAGTATATTCTAATCCAAATAATTGTTTATTAAAAAAGAACTATAGTTTAATAGTGCAACACACAGTTTATATTTATTATATTTATATAACTTTCTTTTTTATAGCGCGAGATTGTTACGAAACAAATCTCAGAAACATAAGCCTTATAATCTCAATGTATCTCTGCAGAAAAATGTTAGATCATAATCGGCTTAAAGTATGATATCTAGTCCATTGCATCGGGGAAAGCGATTTTAATAGCAGCATGTATCTCAAAGACTCACAAAATAGCGTTACATAAAATGTTTTTTTTCTCTGTGTGGTGATCGTGTAAGAGACGATAAAGGGATATAATATGCACATAACATCTATAGAAGAGAAGGAAAACGCGAAATATAATCCTATAACACATATTTGTTATAGGATTACATTTCGCGTTTTCCTTCTCTTCGTGGTATAGTACGTCAATTTCCCTCCCATTGTGGAGGAGCTTTGAGCCCAACAGTGGAACGTATATGACACAGCTCATATGATTATGTTGAAAATATCTTTTTTTTGTTATTTTTATCAAGAAAGATTCTTATGTATAGACAGAGCAAATCCTTAGTTAAATTTAAAATTAATTGCTAAGACCGTTAATGAATTACCGCCATGAAATATATTTATACAAATAAATATACAAAAGTTATTCCTTTAAGGTTATTAAGTACATATATGATGATATTACTGTTATGTGGTTAACAGTATATTCAAAAGGATTTTGTATAACCTTGGGTCAGTATCTTACACGCTCCATTTGCGAAGATAAATCTCACCATTGACAAACATCACAACAAAGTTATTCGTATTTATCAAACCGTAATTGATAAATAGTAAGGTTTTTGTAATATCTTCAGTACCTGTTATATTATTTTATTATTTGGAGATAAATAACAGTTATAGCTTAGTGGGACACTAATGGAATTAGCATTATTATTTCAGCTTGTAAGCTATCCTTACTAATGTTATAAATGCAAAAGTAATTTTGATTTTTTTGTTACGCTTTCACGCTTAAACCACCGAACCGATTTCAACTATTCTTTCACCAATGAAAAGTTATAACATCAGTGAGTAACATAGGTTATATTTTATCCCTACATACGGGAACGGGAACTACGCGGGTAAGGTGACTGAAACCGAAGCGAAGCGAGGCCGAGTTGCTAGTATATTATAAGTCTGACGTATATTATACGGCAAAATGTTTGGCTTGAGCCTCCTATACCAAAAAAGGAAAATTAATCTACTGTACCATGCTGGTTAGATGATTTGATATAGGATTTCTTTTTGAATTATCCTAGTCTTTTTCATACCCACAGACAAGATAGGGGTAGTGAATTGTATTCTTACTTCATTCTATACGGAAAACTCTCTCGCTCTCTTTGGACCTACGAAGATGTGAAGTAAAACATCGCTGTTTTTGAGTTCTTATCTATACCAATAAATAAAATTGGAGTGTCTGTTTGTAATGTCAAAATAATAGGCTCTTTTCATGCTCACACGGTTATTTGCACGACACCTATGCCTAAAATAGCAATTAAAAAATGTTTGTCTGTCTGTTTGTTCCGGGTAATCTTCAAAACGGCTAGACCGATTTCAAAAATTCTTTCACCAATGGAAAGCTATAATATCAGGGCGTAAACTAGGCTATATTTTATCCCAGTATTCTCACGGGTACGGGAACTACGCGGGTAAAACGACTATAACCTATAACCGAAGCGCAGCGAGGGCGGATTGCTAGTATATAAATAAGTTTGTGGAGAATGCTTAAAGTCCCGCAACTTCGCTGTAATAAACACCATTATTGTCAGGTATCAGTACCTTTAATTACTCTAAGATTATTTGTGTATTCGTTATACAATCACTTAATTAGGCCGTAGACACAGTATAGTCATCTATCCAGCAATCTATCTCGGCCGTAACCTTAAATTAAATGCCTAAACGTAAACATGTGATAGGGCTGCCCGCCTCCAGCATTTTAATTACATTTGCCTACTTTATTTTTCCATTTAGTTTTGTATATACTTTTCTTATATAAACAAATAAAATACTTTGTGAATTGAATAGGAAGTGTTCAATAAGAATGCGTGTTGATTTTTGATTGGTATATTTAATTAAAAAAAAACATGTTTATGTTTAAATAACAAATCGGTCTATAAATTTAAATTATCTAGTGACAGACAGACGGTCAAATTATTTTTTTCTAGTACTATTCATACACATAGTACAATAAACATATATTATCTATACCAATAAATAAAATTGGAGTGTCTGTTTGTAATGTCAAAATAATAGGCTTTTTTCATGCTCACACGGTTATTTGCACGACACCTATGCCTAAAATAGCAATTAAAAAAAAAATGTTTGTCTGTCTGTCTGTCTGTCTGTCTGTTTGTGCCGGGTAATCTTCAAAACGGCTGGACCGATTTCAAAAATTCTTTCACCAATGGAAAGCTATAATATCAGGGCGTAAACTAGGCTATATTTTATCCCGGTATTCCCACGAGAACGGGAACTACGCGGGTAAAACGACTATAACCTATAACCGAAGCGAAGCGAGGGCGGATTGCTAGTTAATAATAAAATACCACGTCTTTTCTTTGAATTAAATAAACTAACAAAACAAAACACATTATGAGTTTTAACACAAGCGTACCGTAACATGATTCATGAACCGTCTATAACTATCTATTTCACTCGTGTCAATCACTTTATTCACTTTATTTATTAATCCAGACAACTTTATTTCGGGAGATAAAAGGAAATTAAAACGACACACATTATGTACCTACCTACTAGTAAGTAAAATTATTTTATAATCTTACCTTTCAGAGTTTCCAGGTAATCTAAAAAAAGTTATATCTGGGTTCGTTATTGACGAATTCATGCAACCAAAAACAGCACAATATACCCTACTTGTCATATTAAATATGTGTATAATTATGTATTTTAGTGAAAAATTCGCGCAATTATTGTTAAAAAAACAACACACCGTTCGTTCGTCACTGCAGCACAGTCGCGATTGTCTACATGCCGAGTGCATGCCGAGATTGAGGCGCGTAGGTATAGCTCGCGTTTCGTCCGTTTGTATGAAGTTGGATTATTGGTTGATTATATTACCGTGCCTTAGAATTGCAAAGATAGAAAGAAGTCTTTACACAGAAAGTTGTTATTCTGTCGACACTATTTCACAAAATTCGTGTAATAATCCAATTTGTGTAATAAGAGCATGATGAAAGGGATATAAATATATCATTTTACGAAATGTGACAGACTACGAAAGAGCCGAAGAAATTATGCTATTTCTATGTACAACGTACAAGTTTATTGGAAAAAGAAAGCAAGTAGATATTAACTATTACCCTAATATATTACTACTTTTATTACAATCGCTTATTTGCTTCCTGTGGTGACGGAGTAAGAATACAATTTACCACCCTCAATCTTGTCCCTAGATGTCTTAAAAGACGACTAAGGGATTAAATATACATGAGAAGAAAAACGAAAGTGAAAGAAACCCTATTACCAACACGCCTGACCAGAGCGGTTAAGTAAGTCAATTTCTCCCTATTATGGATGGGACTCGAGCCCAACCGTGGAATGTATATTAGCTTAAATGATAATAATGATGAATCGCTCATAATATTTCCTATTTAGCATTTCCTATTTCATCCGCTTATAACATGGCCCTATTCTTGAACAGAAACAGCGTTTAGCTCAACAATGCATTTGCATATCTCCAACCGGCGAGACAGCTGCTATTATTTTTTTTTAATACGCGCTGGTGGGACGTACTTTATACAGAGGTATTTTATGTACATGGCAGCTACTTAACTAGATACACGGAAGTTATTTTAAAAGTTCCACTTTGATTCAAATAGATGATAAGTTTTTGCTAGCCACAAAGACAGTTTTGAGCTTGATTTATGATAATTTTTTCGTGTGGTGTTATATGTATATATGTTATTCTATGGGTTGGGTTTTATTTCCAGTTTTCCTTCTCTTGTACAGAAGCTATTTGTATTTTTATGATATCCAAAAGCAAGAAAAACCGGCTAAGTTCGAGTCGGAGTCGCGTACGAAGAGTTCCGTACCATTATCTATAAAAAAGGCAAAAAAATCGGGTTTCTTGTATTTAATATTTATTTTATTTTGTTTTTAGTATTTGTTGTTATATCGGCAACAGAAATACATAATTTGTAAAAATTTCAACTGTCTAGCTATTGCTGTTCTTGAGATACAGCCTGGTAACAGACAGACGGACGGACAGACAGCGAAGTCTTAGTAATAGGGTCCCGTTTTCACCCTTTGAGTACGGAACCCTAAAAAAGGATGGCCAACTGTATTTTTAATCCATAGCCACACAGAAAATGAAGTGAGTATTAAGTTTTTTAATGAAGAAACAATAATTTAAATAAAAGTGGACGCTCACAACCAAAATGAGTAAGTAATTTACGCTTATTCTATTTTTAATTCCATCATTCATCACAACTCATATACATCCCACTGTTCGGCTCGAGCCTCCTCCACAATAGGAGGGAAATTGACGTGTTGGTATTGCGTTTTATTTTAAATTTTCCTTCTCTTGCATAGATGTTATATGCATATTATATCCCTTATTCGCTTTTTACGACACCCACAGGCAAGGGGGTGGTGAATTGTATTCTTGATCCATCTCCTCACAGATAATTTTATTTATATCGCAATTAATATATATTTTTTCTCTTTTTAATCTGTAAAGCTTGCTAGTAAAGTTACAAAAATAACACGTACATATTTATTTTGCTTATTAGACTTAATAGAGCAATAGATAAATTATACCAAGAATATAAGAACGAGAGAGATATCATGTATCTCAATAATTTATTATATTAATTAGCAATAAATATGAATGACAGCGTAAGTCGAATTATTATATCTTTCTAGAAACAGATGTTTATATTGACAGATAAAGTATTTTTATTGTGTTTTATTGCTGTTGATGGCATAACGAGCTAACTGCTGATGGTAAGTGGTGCTGCCACTCATAGACCCCTGCTAGGCCGCTGCTTGGGGGGTTTTTATATTAATATCACGTAACAGGGCTATACAACTCATCATCTTCATCTTTTTTTGTACACGCTGTGGAAATGCATTTACGCACTATCCCCGGCCAGTGTCATTGGATGTCGTGTGGAACTCGTATGAGCAGCTTTGCGATAACGGTCGGCAGTGATAGGTCCGTTCCAAGTATCGCCGACAGGACGTAGCACTGAGGCCCCCAGGCATAGAGACATACCTCCAACGTGTCACATCGGTCATCAGTAAACGTGGTACACTCATGACATCCGGGGGCCTCTTTTTCCAACTCGTATACAAGTACTTACAGAAGACCCCGTGTCTGGTAAGCACCTGCACCGTCATAAATGTTAGGTTGCCGTGTTTCCTTGTGAGCCAGCGGTGGAGATGGGGCGCAACCGCCTCCACAGTCCCCCATCCTGCTACGGCTGCTACGGGAGACTCTAAATCCTACCCCCGCTCCACCACCGGATAACTTCCCTCTGATAATTTTCATCCTGTTCTTATCTCAATTACTTTACTTTCATCATTAATATTGTAAAAAATATGGTCACAGTTTTATTACCGGCCGCCTAACCCTCCTTAAAAATATAATTCTTGACCAGACAGTATTAGTTGAAGTTAGCTCAGGTACACATCATAGTGGTATTTTACGACATCCACGAGCAAAGTGCTTGTAGTATTCGTAGCCACTTCATGATGACTATATGAACCATTGTACCATATCTATAAACCTAACATAAGTTAGGTATGATAACATAGCTTATATATAAAATGATTTGTGACCTCACAAATTAGGTAAATTCAATATTTTTTTTTCAGAACGCATGTTTACGCAGCCCCAGGAAATGATTTATATACATACATATATCAATAGTAATTCGCATTTGTATGGGTAGATGTAAATGGAAAGTGAAAATATTGCGGTCTATATTTGCGTTTGAATATTTCATACCTATAGTCGATAAAGTTCTATGTGTCAGGTGTAACTCCTATATATATTCCATTTCGAGGACGTTTTTAAGAAAGACCAGGTAAAAGTACCCTAAAACGAAGTACATGCATGAGGAGATTAAAGAATGTGGAGGAGGCGAAAGTGGTATGTCAAGTTAGCAAGTGGAGGGAAGTGGTCTCTGCCTACCCCTATGGAAAAGAGGCGTTTATTTATGTATTTCACACAACGTCTATTTTTTTTATCTTTTTTTCCTTCTATTGTTGCTTTTGTATATTGTCATCATTCTTCATTATTTCAGCTCATATACGTACCAATGTTGAGTTAGGCGTCTTCCACAATAGAAGGGAAATTGACCTTATTATACCACGCTGGTCAGACATGTTAGTATAGCATTTCATTTTGACTTTTTCTTCTCTGGTATAGAGCTATATATTTAATCCTTTAGTCGTATTTTACGACGCTCTCGGGCAAGAGAGGGGGGCGGTGAATTGTATTCTTACTTCATCACCACATGGAAACGATTGGTGAAAAGGTATTGAATAAGTATATATATATATATATATACAAAGCGGATTTTTATTCGCGGACTCGGCTGGAATGGCAATGTTTAAGGCCATATGATGCTAACCATGCACTTACAAGGCAGAGTGTATTGAGGCCCCACGCCGCGCGGTATAAACTTTGATTCGATTATAGACCATCAAAAATAAGATGTTACACTTAAAACCTAAATAGTAGTTAGAATATTAATCTATGTTGGAGTGTTCTGCTGAGAAAGATCAAAACCTCGTACAAAGAGGTAAATCCTTACGTCGAGTCCTAACAAACAAATATCATTGGAGGATATTTTTTATACGTGAAAGGAAAAAAGAAATATTTTATTTTGTAAAACACGTGTACATTGAACCTATAATTCTTCCAACGAATAATCTTTTATCTTTAAACGAGCAATTCTTGTACATATATAATCTGAATTTCGGAAACGGCTCCAACGATTTTCATGAAAGTTAGCATACTAGAGGTTTCGGGCCAAAAAATCGATCTAGCTAGTTTTTATTTATAGAAAATGTTGTTTTGTCGGTGTTTTTAGCTAATCAATACAATCACATAAAATTTCATTAGAATAGGAATGTAAATTTAGCCGTCGCTATCAAGAGTGACAATAGCTCAGTTGGGAAGTTGTCCAATCGCATTCAAACAGCGTGAGATCGAATCTAGGTGTTATTATTATTGTTTTTAATGTTTAATATTGTTTTCATTATTTGATCATTTTTAGTTTTTTATTAATATATATCCTGAATATGTTCGTTCGAGTTCGAGCGGCTTCGAATACTACCAACCCTTGCTTTGCTCGTGGGTGTTGTAAAAGACGACTAAGAGCCCTAGATTGACCCGGACCAACTCCATCTGGTACCATTTGGGTCAACGATTACATTCCCAAGAAGGGTTGACGTCAGGCAGGCGGCCGGTCATAAAAGTCATTGCCGAAACTTTTTGCAATATGTCAAAACAGATGACATATTGCGTCGACCCCAAGTAATTGGGATAAGAGCAAGATGATGATGATGATGATGTTCGTTCGAGTAAAGCTCGGTCAATCAGATATTAATTAGTTAATTACGGCATTAGTGCTTTAGGCATGTTATCTGAAGTTAATGAATTCAAACTGCTGAAATAAAACTTTTCAGTTAGTCAATAATTTAATATTTCGTAAGTCAAGCTAGCGATTGTTTCATTTCGTTCAACCAATGTTTATATTTAACCGCCATGGAAGTCAATCTAAAAAACTTATCAAGGTAAAACGCTATTTCTTATTGTTCAATTATTAATTTTCTTTGATTACTTTAAATATTGTTATCGAGAATTTAATTTTTAAATATTGTAATGCGGTGTTTAATTTTTGTAGTGAAACTTCTTTGCGCGTATGAGAGTAAATTTTTTACGGATGAAACGCAATTTAGTGACACGAAAATGTGGGACGTTTTTGTCTAAGAAGAGGGAGACAGCGATTGAGACCGACCGAGAGAGAGTGAGAAAGGGCGAACATAGCACGAAGCACATAGCCACGGAGCGAGAGTAGGGAGCAAGCGAGTGAGAACGATCAAGAGAGAGAGAGAGAGTACATTTTTTATTAATATTGACAAAAAGCACGTGGCACCAGAGAAGTTTCACTTCTGACATGCGTACTTTGTTAGCACACTCTTTTTTATTCTTTCACGTCTTTATTCTTGAAAGTGTGAGTAGAAATATAATATAACTCCTAATTTTGACACAATTTTGTAAAGTAATATTTGTTCGTATGGTTGATGGAGTAAGTATACTTTCTTACCCGTGGGTATCCCAAACGGTGACTAAGAGGTATATATGCATATAGCATCTATTCAAGAGATGGAAAACTGGAAATGAAACCTTATACCATTTTGCCGAGGCCGCCTGAGACCGGAACGGGGATTAGTTCGTCACCTGCAGAGAGGCTGCCAGCGCGATGGCGACCGGCGGGCGTACTGGACGTCGGAAGGAGAGGATACCGGCCGACCACGGAGGACAAGGAATTTAGTACCGGTGGGTGATCCAACGGCGAAGGCGACGAGCTACGGTGGGATATGGGGCAGCGCGCCGCTCTTCCGTCGCCCCCGATGAAGCCGGACGGTGGATGCACTGACCATGGCCCACCCAAAAAAAAAAACCAACACATTTGACCAATGTGACATAGTAGGTATATTTCTATTCTTATATATCGCAGTGTCAAAGCGCATATTCTTCCTCTATGCTATTTAGGGTTTTGACAAGATTATAAGTTCGGCCGGTTGCCTAACCTCAACCTTATTTGAAAACGCAGTCGTTGATCACATAGAACTGAGGCCTGAGTGTGAGTTTTGTCGTTAATATTACGCGTAATATTAACGACAAAACTCACACTCAGGCCTCTGAGCGTAATTATCCTAGAATAATGTAGACTCATATATATGCAATTGTTGTATTTTTTCTTGTAGCAATGCGTCACAAATATAATTCTCTAATATTGCATAAGAGTTTTAAAAACAAGCTCATAAATTATAGGTGAAATGAGTGGTAGAACTTTTCATTTGCTTTCATTATAGAGGAAATTAACCCCTAACACTTTGAGCTTACACACAATTTTGGTTATGTTAGTAGCAATTAAAGACATTTAGTGAAAGCAAGCATCTATTCGTTTGAATAGATCTGAAAGATTTTATCGTTTAATATACTTTGTTTTGTAATAGCTCTAACGAAATTAATCCGTATAATTCTTTTATGTTAATGTAGATACAATTCTAATTTTAATAAAATTTAGCACCATAATATAAGTTGAAAGTAATTTAATATTTTTAAACGAGCAATTTTTGTATATTTCTTTATATTTAGAATATCGTTAACGACCTTTTGGATTAAGGGATACATCGTTATACTTGTTATCCGACATCGTAAGCTAACAAGTCAGAGTGTGCTGAGTTTGTAGCAGCGCATCGTCACGCTGGATTAGTTTCCGATGGCTGTACGCGGGGGTCAACCCGTCGATGGCCCTGTACGGCGCACTGGTGTGGGCGGGGTCCCTGACCGTCCGACTCTGAGCTCCTCTGTGGCGACCACAGAGGGCCATGGCGGTCAGGGCCATACGCGAATACCGCACGGTGGCGACGGAGGTAGCGTGCCTATTGGCCGGGACTCCCCCGTGAGACCTGGAAGCAGAGATACTTGCCGGATTGTATCGGCGGGTGACGGGGGTGCGAGTGGGGGACGGTGTGGTCTCGTTGAGGGAGCTCACCGCCTGGCGCGTCGACGCCCGCCGAGACGTCATTGCCCGTTGGGCAGTCCGGCTGGAGAGGCCTTGGTTCGGGGTGTGAATCATGGAGGCCTTCCGGCCGGTGCTCATGCAGTGGTTGGAAAGGCGGCACAGGGTGCTCTCCTTCCGACTAGTGCAAGTGTTGACGGGGCATGGGTGCTTCGCCAAATACCTGCACAAGGTCGTTAAGAGGGAGAGTACACCGTCCTGCCACCACTGCGATTGCGACGAGGATGCGGTGCAGCATACGCTCGAAGTCTGTGATGCTTGGGCGGAGCAGCGCCGTGAACTCGTCGCAATCATCGGTGTCGACCTGACGCTGCCGACTATCGACAGGGCGATAGTTGGCAGCGTCAGAAACTGGGACGCGGTCGCAGCTTTCTGCGAGGCAGTGATCTCGTGGAAGGAGGCGGCGGATCGCCTGCGCGAGGAGCGCAGCCTCGATCCGCCGCCGGCGATTGGGGCGGCGTAGGTGCGAGTCCTTGCGCCTCATGCCGCTCTAGCCGAGGCCGCGGGTGACGTGACCGGGGAATTAGTCCGTCACCCGCCGAGAAGCCGACCTCGGGACCGACGACGGGACCGACCCATCGACGTCCTCCCCGAGGGGGGGACGTCGATGGGAGAGTACCCCAAATAGGGGGTATTCCGTCGGGCCGACCACTGATGACAAGTAACCCTGCTCCGGTGGTCGGCCCAACGACGAAGGCGACATGGATCATGGGTGGGTTGCGGGTGTGCGTGCTTACGCCCCTCTATCGCCCCGGACGGAGTGGTGCGAGGAGCGCGCCGACCGCAACCCACCTCCAAAAAAAAAAAACGCTGGATTAGTTTAATAACGAATAAGAAAAATTGAAAATTTTTAATAACCCCCGACACAAACTAAAATGATAAAAAAAAGGTATTACGTTCTCTTCAACAGGAATTAATAATTTATTATCATTTAATGATTATAATGACACGCGTGAAGCACTTAATCGAGAAATCATACGTCATTACATCAGTTTGGAGTTGATACTTTTACATTGCTGGACCGATATTAAACAAATATAGCTAAGAACCAGCGTAAGGAGCTTATCTTAAATGGAAATGGACCTTATCTTTTTTGTCATTGGCAAGCAGGTATTAATTACATTTCGCAACTCCAAATCTAATAATACTTGATACGGTACTTACGACTGTTAGCACTAATAATTTGCTTTTCATGACCGTCTAGTCAACGGATTAAAATCAATGAATGAATATTTATTGAAAACGAACATTACTGTTAATTATTCTTTAGTTTGTAAAGTAAATAGACAATAAATTGCGACTGTTCAAGAGTTTGGTATTACTACAAATCCTTTTCCAACTCATAGTAATTGCCTTACGAATATAATCAATTCTTGTTATTCATCATAACAATCCCATTCACTAACAATAACATACAAACTCGAGGTAGAGTCTTAACCAAATTAAACTCACCAAATACTAACTACTATTGTATTATTATTGTTACTGTAAATAAATTGCGCCCTTCTCCTCATCTAGTAAGCTTTGATTGTAAAATAATAACAACAGCTAACCAATAAGGTTTTCTTCTTCGATATAACAAATAGGCAACTCGTTGGTTTGTCAATATAACTCTGTTATCGTTCTTCTGAATTACAAAGGATGGATCAAAGAATTGACAACGGAAAATTGCTGTTCGTACGCTATTCTTAATAAATTTACATAAATATTATTATACCCTATGGTAGCAAATTCTTATCTTAAATTATTACAATTTTTTGCGTACGTCTATGAAAGTTCCAATAAATATAGTTATTATATATGAATAATGCTATCGGTATTAAGGTTTAGAAAGTCAAGTATTTCAAATTAAGAAAATAGTTTGTTAGTCATCATTTCCAAGGAGAACGGTCCAAAAAGGCTTTGGGTATGTTCACGGTATTAGTTTAGAACGCTATGCTTTATTAGAAATATATAAATATATGTAATTTTTTTTTGCGGGTGTGCCATGGTATGCGCTCTTGCCGCCCGTCTCCGTTCGGAGCGACAGACGGGCGCCGCACGGCCCCATGACCCACCCGTAACACGTCACCTTCGTGGTTGTGCCAACCACCGGTGCAGAGTTCCTTGTTGTCAGTGATCAGCCCGACGGAATACCCCGGTACCAGGGTACCCTCTACTAGCGAGGACCCCCCTCGGACACGTCGGTCGCCGTCGCTCGGTCGGACGCTCGGCGGGTGACAGACTAAATCCCCAGTCCAGTCATCCGCGGCCTCGGATAGGGTGGCATCGGGCGCAGGTAATCCTGCCTGCGCCACCGGAGTTGCCGGCAGTGAACCACGTCGTCGTGGAGGCATTCCTCCCGGGCTCGCTCCACTGCCTCTTTCCGCGAGACAAGTGTTTCGCAGAAGGCGGTGTCCGCGTCCCAGTTCCTGATGCTGCCAAGCATCTCCCAAGCGATGGTCGGCAGCGTCAGGTCGACACCATATTTTTAAATATATAAGATAATATATTTTCATATGCAATGCAAGAGTATTTTCTTTTTCGGAGGCAGGTTATGATATGATGACATCCTGTCCGATTCTTTCGGGGTCATGGAGAGGACAGCGTGACCATATGAGCGGGCCACCGTTCTCATCGCCGTCGAGGTGTCGCCCTTAAGCGTTGGCCTCTCCTCGAATAATCCCTAATCTCCAGTCCGATCAACAGTTGCCTCAGCTAGGGCGGCAACAAACGCATGCAATGCGTAAGCCAATATATATTTATAAAATGGTGTAATCTACTATCGCGTATGGTGATGGAATAAAAATACATCACTCCCTATCTTACCCGTGGGTATTCGAAAAGACGACTAAGGGATATATTATGCATATAACAACTGTGCTAGAGAAGGGAAACTCGAAATAAAACCCTATACCAATCCTTCTGAACTGCGTGGTAGTGTTGCCCAAATGCAAGACCAAGACGAGACTTGGACCGGTCTTGGTCTTGGTCTTGCAACATCACACCTGGTCTCGTCTTGGTCTTGGTCTTGCGCACCCGAGTCTGGTCTTGGTCTTGATCTTGCGCACCCGAGTCTTGGTATTGCAGCAAGAGTCTCGCAAAGTTTTGCAGTTAGAATAACGTAACAGTAATTTATCATGGCAATGAAAAATCCAACTAAATTAATCAAATATCCTATCCTATCTATCCATCTGTTAGCCTATAGTTCACTATTGAATACAATACTTACCACTGGAGAAAATTACTCTTCTATTCCCCTGATGTTCCATTAGACAGCGTTCCTACTCTTATGACAGGACTTTCGACCCTATTTTCTTAAGACGTCACCACACGAGGCAGTTGATACAATAAATTTTATGTCATTTTATAATCAATGCGATTGATTATATTCCCCTTCAAGTTAAGTGGTATGTATCTATTGTATTTCCAGTTTAGTTACTGATACTCTGGATACTTGAAAAAACCTGTTGCTCTATTGCCTATATAAATACTTTGGCCGCTGGATCCATGTAGCTCTTAATATACTATTTATTCAAGAACATATAAAACTGATTTAAAATTTTATGGTTTTAATACTTGTAAAATGTATGATATTCGTCGTCATCGTCACAGCTCATAAAAGTGCCACTGCTGGGCTTAAGATTCCTTCCAGTAAGAGGAAAATTGATCTACTGTTGGTACAGGGTTTTCTTTCTAGTTTCACTTCTCTTGCACATATGTTATATACACAGGGTGTATTAGGTTATGGGACAACTGTTCATGTATGTTGTAGTTCAACAGTCATAGATCATAATTAGAATGTATATTACACAAAAACAATATAACGTAAAAGTTATAGTGATTACAAAAATGTGTGTCTAAGAGTTTATGCCTTAAATTTTATGCATTATGTAGGTATGTACAGACAGGATATATGTAAGCATGTAAAATTTCGACAGTATAAATAGGTATTAGATTTGCGCGAACCTTTCAATGGTTACGTAGGTACAAAGGCGACTCATCAACGGTCATCGGCCGATCAGCTGATTTATGTTAAAGCGAAGTTTGTCTTGCTTATGCAAACGTAATCATTGATTTATTCAAATTCTAATGAACATTTAACAAAATACGAATATGTTGTAGATTAAGTATCATGCCTTTATACATTTTAATCAATTTACACGAAAAAACGATGACAAAATTGAGAACTTACATGTCTCTCAATTCATTAACGAATCGATAATTTTATTTAAATTTTTTTTCATGGGTTCCTAACACCATTGCCCGATCCGATTTGATACGACATCCACGGGTAAGAGAGTGGTGAATTATATTCGTACTCTGTCTTTTTTTTTGTGTGTGTGTAGCTGTTGGTCGCAGATGACCTTGACAGCTTAACGCGGTCAATGGGTGAGCGCTGATGGCTCTCAACCCGGTAAGTAAGTTAAGCGAACATCGCCCGAGGGCTCCCCCCTGTGGGGAACGGACCTCGGCTCGGGGCGTCGCTGAGAGCAAAGTGGATGTGGCCAAGTTTAGGCTAATGACTTTTACGCGGCGCGGTTTTCGACCTCGACGGCGAAGCCGATACCGCGGAGTTTTATCTGTTATCGCTGCGCGAGCTGTGTAGGTCCTTTCTTGGGCGATCATAATAGCGTCATCTTCTTCTTCAAGAAGATGACGAGGACGTCGGACCGCGGATATTTTTGAGGGGACGTAGTTTACCGCTCCAACCACTAGTGGATTCGGGTGAGTTGTGGCAGAGGCAAAATAGCGTTGGGAGCAACGCTTCATGTACTGCCTGATGGTGATCGTACTCTGTCCCTACATGGACATTTATATAGATTAATTGTAGGCATATTTCTATGTCCAATAGTGAACGTCGTTGGGCTAATGAATAAACGGATATATAAATATGTATAATGGGCAAGAGCACTCTCGTGATTACGGTATTTTTGTCCTTAAGCCTTTCCGAAGAGTAATTCTGAAAAGCCAACACCAACATTGGGAATCGATTGGCCAATAGATGGATATCTCAAGACTGATTTGACTTGCCGTGTAGTGACGGAGTAAGAATATAATTCATCACCCCCTATTTTACCCGTGACTGCGAACCCACGACTAAGGGCTATAATATATAACATCGGTGCAAGAGAAGGAAAACTTGACATGTATGACCTGTAACAACACGGCCGATCACCGTGGCGATTCCCCTCCGGCCACGGCCGATTCTCCTCCTGTTATGTAGAAGACACGAGCTCAACCGTATATAAGCTGAAATGGTGATTTGAATTAAATGCAAGACCGCAAGACTCTTGCAGGCCCAGTCTTGGTCTTGCTCAAGTCTTGCAGGGCCAGTCTTGGTCTTGGTCTTGCAAAAATTAAGCGGTCTTGGTCTTGGTCTCGGTCTCGCATTTCTCGCAAGACCAAGACCAAGACCGCAAGACCAAGTCTTTTTTGGGCAACACTACTGCGTGGTGTAGTAAGTCAATTTAACTCCCATTGTGGAGCAGGCTCGAGCCTAGGGATGTGAAAAAATAATCGATTTTTATAATAATCGATTATTACAAAAAAATAATCGATTAATAATCGATTTTTACAATCGATTATCAAAATAATAAAAATCGATTATTAATCGATTTTTAATTATTTGAAATTCGATCGAAATTAATCGATTATTCACTGCCAGATTTCCTAAAAAAATGTTCATAACGATTGTTTCATACTATATTAGAAAACAAGGCTCACATTTCCTAAAAAGAAAAGGTCATCATAATCCTTTTGGGAGTAAAAATCGATTGTTTATAATCGATTATTTATTTTTAATTAATCGATTATTTGATAATCGATTTATTTAAAGAACAAAAAATCGATTATTTTCCCTCCAAGTCACATCTCTACTCGAGCCCAACAGTATTAATTGTATATTTGTGAAGTCCCCTGCAAAATAAAGATTAATCCCTTAGTGCAGGCATCTTTTGGGCCACTGATGACTAGATTGGGTCCGATGGCCCGTCCACTTGACGCTTTATAGAGGTTCATCTGGCGGCTGCGGATGGATCGGACTGTGCGTGGAGCACCATGGTCTGCCATCAAAAACAAAATTAAAAAAAATAATATAAAAAGAGTTTCTTTAAATAAAAAAACTCTCATGTTGTTTTAATTTTACTCTTATTATAGAAAATGCCCAACAATATAGACCTGGGTCGATAATTTCTGAAACCAAAAAAAATAGTAGTAGGATGAAATCCGTTGGAAAAGGAAGAGAGTATAACAAAAATAAAAGGAAAAATAATTTACGGGCGATCTGAGGTCGGGAAGTGGATGGGGGTGAGTTTTTAAGGGTATAAAACGGTTTATCTCGATTTCCGGCAAAACTTTGTAGTTTTGCCTATGTTGTAGGTTGAAAATTGAGGTGCTTTTTCGATATTAAGTCAAAATAAGATGACAAAATAAATATTGTAAATCAAAAATATAATGTGTTTGGGAAATAAAAAGGTAAGTTTTTATCAAATTTCGTGAAAAAAAAAGAATCTTTTTTGTATAAGAAAAAATAAAAACCGAAAAACTTGGTTATTTGTATTTTCCACAAAAATTTTGAGGTTATGTGAAAAAAAGTGTAAATACAAAAGTTGTAAATCTCTTTATTACCTACAACTTTGTCATTTATTTTTCTTCGATAGGACTTCTATTTTTGCCGGAAATTGAGATAAACCGTTTTATACCCTTAAAAACTCACCTCCATCCACTTCCCGACCTCAGTTCGACCGTAAATTATTTTTCCTTTCATTTCATTATATTCTCTTCCTTTTCCAATGAGTTTCATCCTACTATTTTTTTTTCTTCACTTTTTACCATTCAAAGGTTTCGGCCCTGGTCTAATATATGGATGAGCGGGGAAGAAAAATAATAAGTAAGTAAAACGTTTTGCGATTGATAACAATATTTTATACTTTATTTATAAACAGTTTATAGTTGCAGTCCTTAGGCTTGTGTTGCCATACTTATGATTGCATTCTATTCTTCAGTAAATTGGTTTTCAGTAGATAAATATGACAATATTGCAAACATAATAATATTAATGCTTTTTTTTGTATGGAAACACGCTAGATTGTAGATATATTTTGGCTGTTAACTGTCAAGAAACTAATTCTTCTTTAGTATCATCATCAGCATCGCAGCCCACATACGTCCCACTGTTGGGCTCGGGCCTCCTCCACAATGGGAGGGTCTTTGACCTACTATACCATGCTGGTCAGACATGTTGGTATTCAAATTTTCCTTCTCTTGCACAGATCTTATGTGCATTTTATATCCCTTACTCGTCTTTTACGACATCCATCGGCAAGATCTCTTCACTTCTTTACTAAGTAGAAAATTATTTTTTCTCATATCAAAATTATTTTATACGACACGTGTTTGATTATTCTTTCTAGATCACAACACGGAAGATATTAATACTGATTACTTTTTAAATATGACTTATCTTTATATAAACAAAGCTTCTGTTCGTGTGTTTGTAATTGAACGCCTTCTGCTGCACCGATTTTAATATGTTTTTGTGGCTATTCCGATGGATATGAAAATAGTTTAGATTAATAATTAGAACCGGTGGGTGGCACTGCGATTGATTTCAAGGAGCATTCTTTAACTATTTTCTTTTTGAATTTGAACAGAACAACGTCTATTGGATCAGCTAGTAATAATCTAATGTTGTTAAAAATATTGTAATGAGTATAATTCACGCGATTTCGACGCTTAGATATTTATAATAGACTAGCTGACCCAACAGACGTTGCTCTGTTCAAATAAATTAAAGGAATTCTCTTTGAAATCGACAGCAGGTAGGTAGCGACCTACCGGGTCCAATTGTAAATCTAAACCATTCTCGAATCCCATTGAACACACATAAAAAAAATCATCAACATCGGTCCAGTCGTTTAGGAGGAGTTCAGTGACATACACACGTAAACAAGAAATTTATATATAAAGATGAGATGTACCGAAATGATTTATTAGAAAGGTTAAAATTATCGAGGCTTAATACTTTGTTTTTTTTTTCTATTGCTGTTGGTAACCAGCACACCAGATGGTAATACTGCCGCTCATCTTTATTAGATCGCTGCCTACCATAAGAAAGTGAAGTAATGAATTTCGGGGAGGTAACAATCATCATCATTTGCCTGCCCTCATCCCACACTAAGTGGAGTCGGTACAACATGTTTTTACCTTCCATAGCCTCTTATCAGCCGTCATATGTGCACTCACTGCTTTCATACGCATATCCTTATTCACGCAGTCCATCCATCTCACCTTGGGTCTCCCACGCTTCTTTCATCCATCCACAATCATATAGACAACCCTCCTTGTCACATGCCTTTCATCCCTCCTCATCACATGTCCATACCAAGACAATCTCGAGCTCCTAATCTTCTCTATCACTAGTGCTGGGGAGGTAACAATAAAAGACAAAAAACCAAAATCTACACACAAATATTCCCCTGAAAGTTGAGCTTCTAGCTTTCTTGCTCACCGGAGGAAGTGTATTAACAAATTGCTACTACTCGGACGTCAATTTTCTGCGAGAGAGTCGTATTACTCCGAACGGTTCGGACCGCGGCTGTAGAAAGGCGATTATCGACAGTGTGGTTTTACCACATAAAAACCTTATGTTAACCAGTCTGACAATATATAGTAATATAGTTTATCTTCCATTGTGAATGATAAAAAAGTTTATGGACTAAGGAAGAAGAGGCGGAAGGGATTTAATAATGGAATTAAGCATTCGAATTTATATTACGTTTGTTAAGATTCCGACTTAGTTATATATATGGCAACTCTTTTATGGACTTAAACACATCATTTATTAAATAAATAATACACTTTTTTTTGTGTGCGCTACGGTCGGTGCACTCCTCGTCTGCTCCGTATGGGGCGACAGAGGGACGTAAGCACACTACACCCGTAACCCACCCGTAAGACCCGTCCCTTTCGTCGTTGCTCCGACCACTGGAGCAGGTCAGTTGACGTCAGTGGTCGGCCCAACCGAATACCCCCGGAGGAGTACCCTCTCAAATAAATAATACACCTATGGTTCTATTTTATGACTGTAGTATATTAAGACTGGACAGACGGCGTAGTGGTTAAAATGTCGACCTACCGTGCCAGTGTTATGACGAATCTCACGCAAGACGCTCTGTGCGATCTACAATTGTTAATCTTAATATATATAAATTACGTGTCACGTTGTTTGTCCGTGATGGACTCCTAAACTACTTAACCGATTTTAATCAAATTTGCACACCATGTGCAGTTTGATCCACCTTGAAAGATAGGATAGCTTACATCTTGATTTATAGTCGCAATATTATTTTATTGAAAATTATTTGTCTATTATTTGACATTCACAATTATCTGTTAACTCCAAACGATTTTAACAGATGACGATATCTGTTGACTGGATTGAGTAAGTAATTAATAGATGGCGCTGCTATGTCAAACCTACAAACGTCTGATATACGATTTTAACTTGCTTTTTTACATAGATTCCATTTGTAAAAAAATATGACGACCTCCATGACAGATGTTCTCCTACAGTTCCATTTAATAGTTTAATAAAATGTAATATAACAAAAACATTAGGCACAGCAACGCGTGGCCGGGTCTGCTAGTTACCTATATGTTTGTAAAGTCCTCAGCAACATAAAGATTATTTAATTATTGCAGGGTGTTTGTCTTTAAAAACAATAGTCAAAGCTGTATAGCTTTCATCATCATCGGAGCCCACATACGTCCCACTGTTAGGCTCGGGCTTTCTCCACAACGAGGGGGAATTTGATCATGCTGATCAGACATGTTGGTATTTTTTGTTTTGTGGGTGGGGCGATGAAAGGACGGCGCGCGAGCCCATAACCCACCCGTACCCACGTCACCTCGTTGTTGGGCCGGCCACCGGAGCAAATGTGACTTGTCGTCAGTGGTCGGTCTGATGGAATACCCTTTCGGGTAACCTCACCTCTCGACGTCCTGGGACGTCGGTCGCCGTCGCTTGGTCAGCCTCTCTGCTTGTGACGGACAATTCCCCAGTCCGCTCACCCGCGGCCTCGGCTAGGGCGGCATTAGGCGCAGATACTCGCGCCTGCGCCGCCCGAGTCGCCGGCGGCGGAATGTGTCGCCGAATAGGAGCTCTACTCGCACACGATCCGCGGCCTCCTTCCGTGAGATTACGGCCTCACAGAAGGCGGCGACCGCGTCCCAGCAGACATGTTGGTATAGGGTTTCGTTCTCTTGCACAGATGTTATGTGCATCTTATACCCCATAGTCGTCTTATACGACATCCACGAGCAAGATAGGATGGTGGGATAGTAGGGTGGTGAATTGTATTCTTACTCCGTCACCACTCTGAAGGAATAGCTTTAGCTTAGTGTAATACACACATATGAATAATGGTTAAGATGCCAAACTAACGTGCTAAGTGTCCCGGGTTCGATTCACACTTATAACAATAATATCTGGTTGACCGCCGCTGGAATAATAACACCGAGATTCGATCCGCCGCTATTTGAATGCCAAAAAAACCAAAATTGGAACCGGTCAACGTCCCACCTGCGCTATCGTAGCTCATGACGTTGACAATGAAATTTGAATCCTAAAAACACGGCCAAAATAACATTTTCTATAAATAAAACCTAGCTAGATCGATTTTTTGGACCCGAATCCGCTAGTATGCTAAGTTTCAACAAAATCGTTGGAGCCGTTTCCGAGATCCTGAATATTTTCTGCGATTCACACATTTTTGTTCCGAGTCTAAATGTAATTTGTGTCCATTGACCTGAATTTCGAAATTAGTGGTACAATAACAATCATATTATACATGTTTTATTATTTAATTGTAAAGACTATTATATTTTTTGTAACGACGGCTTATTATTTTAATTGTAGCGACTATTACACTGGGGAACAAAAAAAATATTCTGCTGCTATATTTTGTTATAGGTTTTAACAAGAGCTTATTTCAGTAATACACAAAATATATTTACTTTCTTTTCCGTATATTTACTTTCCGTGTGGTGACGGAGTAAGCATACAATTCACCACTCCCTATCTTACCCGTGGGTGTCGTAAAAGTCGACTAAGGAAAGTGATGTGCATTTAACATTTGTGCAAGAGATGGAAAGCTCAAAATAAAATCCTATTCTAATCCGTCTGACCAGCATGGTATAGTAGGCCAATTTCTCTCCTATTGTGGAGGAGACTTGTGCCCAATGGTAGGCCTTATAAGCGGAGATGAAAATGATGAGATTTTTTAATATCACATTCAGTCCTCACTGTATTTTAATGTTCTGTCTAGCTGTACTATATGTTTTTTTTTTTTCTTTGCCAACGGTGGCAAACGAGCAAACAGTACACCTGATGGTAAGTGTTGCTGCCGCTCATGGACCTTTACAAGACCGCTGCCTACCGCGAAAAAATGAAGGGTGTGTGAATGTGTGAATTGAGGCTCGGTGATACCAAGGGCACCATCAAAACCCTCCACATGCAAACACCCTCAGAAAGTTGGGCTTCCGGCTCTCTCGCTCACCGAACGAAACGCAGTAACTAATTGCTACTACTCAGACGTTGATTTTCTGCGAGAGTGTGGTACCACCCCGGACGGACCGGCCCGCGGCTGTAGACAGAAAACTGTCGACAGTGTGGTCCTACCACTATGTATCTATTACTGTTACAATGGTAAGACAAGAAAAAAATTTAAATACTTTAAGATATATAAATACTTTAATCACGCACTACTTTATCGTTCTAGTAGCATATTAATTATGTCATGAGAAAAGGGCGATCCTAGAATCGAATTCTGGATCAGGCAAAAAACGTATTATTGGGATTTTTTATCATATCTCAGAAAATTATCAACAGCAAGCTGAAATCTTTCTCTTTTTCAATCTGGTGATGGAGTAAGAATACAATTCACCACTCCCTATCTTACCCATGGATGTTGTAAGAGACGACTAAGGGATATAATATGCATATAACATCTGTGCAAAAGAAAGAAAACTCGAAATAAAATCCTATACCAATTTGTCTGACCAGCATTGTATAGTAGGTCAACTGTCCTATTGCGTAGGAGGCTCGAGCTTAACCGTGGGACGTCTATGAGCTGAGGCGAAAGCTTGGAACTGTGCCTATTAATTGCAATGGGCTACTCTTCTATTATGTTAGGCTAAGGTATACGTTGAGAAATATGGTTGTGTTTATATTTCTTGAAGGCAACACCTCAGAGATAAAGAGAGATGTTAAATAAATAGAACACCGAAAAGGTTAAACGATTGTCTAATTAAAGTTACCGCGTAAAGGTTTTTGAATAAAAAATATACACGGAAGCAATGTCAATTATGAGCAACATTGTAGGAATTACATGTACATTAACTAGTGAACATGTAAAAATTTCTGTTTACTTTTACATAAAATAAAAGTGAACACGCATAAAGTATTTCATAACTTAGCGGCATTCATAGTTTTAAAAGTTAATTCATCATCATTGCAGCCCACATAGGTCCCACTATTGGGCTCGGGCCTACTCTACAACGGGAGCGAATTTTTCCTACTATACCATGCTAGCCAGACATGTTTCATTTCGAGTTTTCCTTCTCTTGCACAGATGTTGTGTGCATATTATATCCCGAAGTCATCTTCTACGACATCCACGGGCAAGATAGGGAATGGTGAATTGTATTCTTACTCTGTCACCACACAGAAAAGTTAATTAATGGGAGTAATTTATGAGAGAATGCAAATAATTAAAATTAATATAAGAAAACAATTATTACTGCAAATTAATATATTTTATACAGCAGCTAAGAAAATATTGTGCTATGATAAAGATAGTGCTTGAGGTTATTTACAAAAATTCTAATAAGATATTTCACAAAAAATCGTCGGGAGACTTCGGAAGAAAATTATTTACTTTTATAATCTTACGTTGAAATGTAAACTTCAAAACTGTTTTAAAAAGTTTTATATACAAGCTTCAATATGTGGAGAGTATGAGACAGAACTGCAGTTTAATTGGAAAGGCATTACCGGTGTGCTATATATAATTTTTATAACATGTATTAATTCAGGCCAGCTTTTTAAATTTAATAAAATATCAAAGCTAAATTTAAATCAGAATAAATACATTCTTTTAAATTATGTTTCACAAAATTTTCAAAGCATGTCAAAAATTGTATAATTGTAAAATCGTTATTTATTCTTGTCATTTATTCAAATTATTGATACTTAGAGTAAATTTTTATTATTTTCTTTTATGGTATAATATAAAAATAAAATCAATATATTGAAATCTGCGTTACAATATTATATTTAAAAAAAAGTTCAATAATTATTTATATATATAATTATTATATAAATAAAATTTTAAGTGTTATTGTCATACACCGTAATATAGTTTTAAATAATATTTAGTTTTTTTATATAAATCAGAAATATTTTTTTAAAATTGAAGAAACAATAATAATATTTTTAAAGTAAATTCTACACCTTTTTTAATTCACTTTAAATACCATAACCATACTTAATTTACTTGAATTGAATATTATATACAATAATAAAAATATATATAATAAAAAATATACTCACGTTCTGTCCGTATATCTCCAACCGCTACAAACAGGTGTCTACTCCGCGTAGCACTACGCCCGGCCTTATATACCACTACGACGAACGCTCGTACGAAGATTAAAACACATTATGTGTTTTATAACGACTTATGACGCCACATATCACAAAATATTATTACATCTTATTGGTTTAGTGTGTGTATAAAAATATAAAACTTATGGATGACAACATGGCCATGTGATCGTCATATTAAATTAATATATATATATATTTTAAACTATTTCGTAGTCATTTTCACAGTTTTAGATAGCACATAAATGACAATTAATACCAATGTTACTTATCATATAGATCGCAATAGATTTAGAGTTTTATTTAGAGTTTATGGTAAACTTAAATACTGTTTAACTTCAATTATTGTTTTGAAAATAATTAACATTAATGTCCGCACATATATATGTGTACGCTTAGGAGTCACTTTAAATTTAGAACATTATATAATACTTTTATATAGGCTAAGTGTTACCTAAAATTTAGGGTTTTCAGTGAAAAACGAACTGCAATATCCCAAGAATTACCTTCATAAATAAGTCAGAGTAGGCTCGACGTACGGACTTTGGGGAAGAAGGGATTTGACGGAAGTGACGATCACGAATCGAACGGCAGAGATTCATAGGGTGCATGTGGTATATATTGCTGTGTGGTAGCGGCTTCGAATACTACAAACCCTTGCTTTGCTCGTGGGTGTCGTAAAAGACGACTAAGAGCCCTAGATTGACCCGGACCAACTCCATCTGGTACCATTTGGGTCAACGATTACATTCCCAAGGAGGGTTGACGTCAGGCTGGCGGCCGGTCATAAAAGTCATTGCCGAAACTTTTTGCAATATGTCAAACAGATGACATATTACGTCGACCCCAAGTAATTGGGATAAGAGCAAGATGATGATGATGTGGTATATATTCGCATTCTCGTAGGGTGGGCTATGTTCAATAGTGGCTGTGGACTGGCACTAATCTATTATGAGTGGATGCTTAGTATTATGGATTATATATACTCAGGACAAATATTTGTATGGTTCATAACTGTTGCTTCTAGGTGCAATTTGTGTCCACAGCATCAGGTGAGCACCTGTTGCTGATGTTACCCTTGCCGAAGCCATGGGTTGCTGGATCGGGGATTAGTTCATAGAGAGTCGAGGTTAACCGCGTGAGGGCGATTCCGCGACAACACTATGGTGTCTTGCTGGGTTATTGCTGTGAGATGTTATCAAAAAAGATAATCTACTGATATCTAATTATTCTACCAATGAATATTCTTCATAATAAATTTTTATTTTCTTCATATATTGTTTTGAAACGGAGCATCTCACGCTGTAGATACTCGTTCTTAATTCACACACCAAGTACTATCTTCTCCACAGATTATATATTTACCAAATGTAATTGTATTTGCCTATTTATACATAATATTAGTAAAAGCTGTATTTTTCTAGTTATGAATTATCTTATATAATGCAGCATAAATATTAACTATTGATACGCCATTTTAAAGGCTATTGTCCTATATATTCACAAAAAAAATCGGTTGTCTGTAAAGTCGGTTTACTGACGATGGTTGAACGTAAGAAAATACTGATGGAATGGTTTCATTTTTCAAAAGAAAATTTTAATTTTATTTGTTTGATAGATATTTTGTATGGATCAAGCCTTAAATGGAACGCCTCAGAGCGAGGTAACGCCGCATACGTCATATTTTTTCGTGTGTGCAGCCGACTCCATCGAATTATAAGACGTTGTCACGTCAAAATCTATACCAATAAATAAAATTGGAGTGTCTGTTTGTAATGTCAAAATAATAGGCTTTTTTCATGCTCACACGGTTATTTACACGACACCTATGCCTAAAATAGCAATTAAAAAATTTTTGTCTGTCTGTCTGTCTGTCTATCTGTCTGTCTGTCTGGCTGTTTGTTCCGGGTAATCTTCAAAACGGCTGAACCGATTTCAAAAATTCTTTCACCAATGGAAAGCTATAATATCAGGGCGTAAACTAGGCTATATTTTATCCCGGTATTCCCACGGGAACGGGAACTACGCGGGTAAAACGACTATAACCTATAAACGAAGCGAAGCGAGGGCGGATTGCTAGTAAGTAAATATTTTAAAAATTAATATTTATAACATTAAAAATAATTTGGTTTTCTCATGTAAACTTAATCATTCAAGTAAATTCTTAAATTATCCAATCATCATAGCATCATCTCAGGCCATATACGCCTCACTGTTGGGCTCAGGTCCCCTCCACTATGGGAGGGAAATTGATCTATTATATCACGCTGGTCAGGCGTGTTGGTATAGAGTTTTGTTTCGAGTTTTCTTTCTTTTGCATATATATTATAATATGGGGTTTCCTTTCGAGTTTTCCTTCGATGTTATCTAACAAATAATCTTAGTCGTCTTTTACGATACCCACGGGCAAGAAAGGGAGTGGAGAATGGTACGGGTATATTTATTCATTTAATGAGTGTGAATTAAAATATAATTTTCCAATTGTGAAGAAGATCCGTTTCTAAAAATACGTCGTATATGATCATATACGATGTTTAACAAGAGTTCGCTAATCCAACCACTAAGCTAGATGTCAATTTTCATTATTATCTACAGGTATAACATTGTGCCTTTATCAAAGTTGTTAATTTATTGTTCTCAAAGTTCTGCATAGTAGGCGTGGTGACGTAGAACTCGCGTAGGCGCGACACTTGCCTACGATAATCCGTAGCCAATGGCGTAGCAGACGAGAACGCGTAGGCGCTGTAGATAATGTATATTTAAATACGCTATAGTTAAGTATATAAGGGTTTTTTTGGCTCATTTAACTGTTTTTATGATTCGTAGTATTGTAAAATATGATGACTTTAGGTGGGTCGTTAGGTAGCTATTTCATTATCATTCATCATCATTTTAAGCCATAATATGTTCCACGGTTGGGCTCGAGCTTCCTCCGCAATAGGAGAGAAATTGACCTACTATACTACCTTCGTCAGACGGGTTGGTATTTAGTTTTATTTCGGGTTTTCCTTCTCTTACATAGATGCTAAATGCATTATTATTCCCTTAGTCGTCTTTTACGATAGCCACGGGTAGCGTAGGGGGTGGTGAATTGTATTCTTATTCCGTTATCACACGGAGAAGGTAAGGTAGGGTAGATATTTACTTCAATGACATATTGAGCAGCTTAACGCACATTTAAACGAGGAATGTCTCAGTTGAATCCGTAGTCCCCAGATTCTTCCCTAGCTGAGGCCGCGGGTGACGTGACCGGGGATTAGTCCGTCACCCGCCGAGAGGGCGACCGCGTGAGGAAAGACCGACTTCTTCCCCGAGGGGGGGACGTCGGTTAATGGGAGGGTACTCCAAATAGGGGGTATTCCGTGGGGCTGACCACTGATGACAAGTAACTCTGCTCCGGTGGTCGGCCCAACGACGAAGGCGACGTGTACGTGGGTGGGTTGCGGGTGTGCGTGCTTACGCCCCTCTGTAGCTCCGGACGGAGTGGTGCGAGGAGCGCGCCGACCGCAACCCACCCCAAAAAAAAGTCCCCAGATTCTTGTTGTATCTGTATGTACATGTGGTGACATAGTGAGAAGTCGATTGAATACATATTATTAGTAAAGATCACTGCAAGAGAAGGAAAATTGTAAATGAAACTTTATGTTAATCTGTCAGACCTTTGTGGTACGGTAGGCTAATTTTAAATCGGAAAAGTGATTTAGAGAAGGGCTGTCCTGACTCGTAGAAGTATATTTGTATTACTGTCAAGGTTAACTATCCGTGGGAAGACGGAGTAAGTATACAATTCACCACCCTCTCTTACCCGTTTATGTAGTAAAAGACGAAAAAGAAAGTTTTGCTTGTTATGCATATCTATACCAATAAATAAAATTGAAGTGTCTGTTTGTTATGTCAAAATAATAGGCTTTTTTCATGCTCACACGGTTATTTGCACTATACACATGCCTAAAAATTATTTTATAATTTTTTTGTCTGTCTGTCTGTTGTTCTGGGTAATCAAACGGCTGGACCGATTTCAAAACTTCTTTTACCAATGGAAAGCTATAATATCAGCGCGTAAACTAGGCTATATTTTATGCTGGTATTCCCACGGGAACGGGAACTATGCGGGTAAAACGACTAAAACTGAAGCGAAGTGAAGGTGGGTTGCTAGTATGTAATATGCAGCATATCAAATATATTGTTATGCATAAAAAGCAAAATTTTAAATTAAACCCTTTTTTTTTTTTTTTTTATGGGTGGGCTGCGGTCGGCGCACCTCCGCACCACTCCGTCCGGGGCGACAGAGGGGCTTAAGCACGCAACTCCCGCAACCCACCCGAAAACCACCTCGCCTTCGTCATTGGGCCGACCACCGGAGCAGGTTTACTTGTCGTCAGTGGTCGGCCCGACGGAATACCCCCTACGCGGGGTACCCTCCCATCGACCAACGTCCCCCCCTCGGGGAGGACGTCAGTCTTTCCTCACGCGGTCGGCCTCTCAGCGGGTGACGGACTAATCCCCGGTCACGTCACCCGCGGCCTCGGCTAGGGAAATTAAACCCTATATCACACTTCTGACCTGTGTGATATGATCAACTTCTCTCCCACTATGGAATAAGCTCAAACCTAATAGTAGCAAATATATATGAGCAGAAGTGAACGAACGAATATCTTAATATATATAAAATACGTGTCACGTTGTTTGTCCGCGATGGACTCCTAAACTACTTAACCGATTTTAATCAAATTTGCACAGCGTATGCAATTTGATCCAACTTGAAAGATAGGATAGCTTACATCTTAATTTATAGCCCCAATATTATTTTATTGCAAATTATTTGTCTATTATTTGACATTCACAATTATCTGTTAACTCCAAACGATTTTAACAGATAGCGATATCTGTTGACTGGATTGAGTAATTAATTAATAGATGGCGCTGCTATGTCATACCTACGAACATGTCATATACGATTTTAACTTG
The DNA here is from genome assembly GCA_032191425.1 of Lymantria dispar. Taxonomy (NCBI): domain Eukaryota; kingdom Metazoa; phylum Arthropoda; class Insecta; order Lepidoptera; family Erebidae; genus Lymantria; species Lymantria dispar. The sequence continues at coordinate 30,162,594 of CM063449.1, read as the reverse complement.
CTTTTTTACATAGATGCCATTTGTAAAAAAATTTGACGACCTCCATAACAAATGTTCTCCTACAGTTTCACTTAAATAGTTTAATAAAATGTAATATAACAAAAATATTAGCCACAGCAACGCGTGGCTGGGTCTACTAGTAAACATATATATCTCTATATATCTAAATATGCAAATATCAACTCTCTTACTCACTGAACAATGTGGAGTAACAAAATGCTACTATTCAAGACGTTCGTTTTCTGCGAGAGTGTAGTACTTACTATCCAAGACAGACTTGCAATAAACAGAAAATGTAGTAGAAAATAAATGTCTGTATAAAAAAAATAAAGACTTCCAGAAGCATCCAGCATAGTGGTTGAGCAACCTACTAACTATCCAATCAATAGTGAATTAAGGTCTATTTTTAGGTATAGGCCGCCGAATGAAAAGACATAATTACCACGCTTGGCAGAGGAATTAATCACAGTTTTCACAGTGTTATAGCAAATTTTCCTAGTAATAGTAATCACTCTTTCAGTTCCAATGCTTCCCATGTTAAAGTAAGAGGTGATGGCACAGACGGCGTTAATAAATATACCGAGATACTGACCTCCTGTAGTATTGGTTTAAGTTCGATTCCCACACAACCACAAACGTTGTATTTGAGATGATGTTTATAAAGCCCGTCGAAATATAAGGATTATATCCTTTATGCTGTCGTGCTTAAAAAAAAAGTAAAAAATGTCGTTATAATTTTTTCTTGTCGCTACACAGGGAACCTATTTCCATCGCACATATTACAAAATTTTTACAATGATTTTATGTGATCGTCTTCTATACCTTCTATACCCTATATGAATAGGGTTAATCTCAAGCAGACAACCAGCAATAAAATTATTGACAAAACTCAGGTATATATTATAATGATATCCCACTATGTTCGTAGAGAGACGTGACCTGATGACCTACCCTACCATATAGGGGACAATCTGGACATTGTGTTGTTCGCAGATGACACTTCTTTGTTATTTAAAATTAAAAGACAAATGTTTAATTATGACGATGTGAACAATGCACTGTCTAACGTTGTTCATTGGTTTAACACTAATAATTAGGTTCTCAATGAGAAAAAAACTAAATGTATCAAATTTACTACTCCCAATGTGAGGCAAGTGGAAACCAATGTCCAAATGAATGGTGTGGCTCTAGACCTTGTGGAGTCAACCGTTTTTTTAGGTATCACCATAGATGCTAAACTTCAGTGGGGACCTCATATTGAAAAGTTGTCGAGTAGGCTTAGCTCAGCGGCTTATGCAGTAAAAAAAATAAGAATGTTAACAGATACTGAAACAGCTAGAATGGTTTATTTCGCTTATTTCCATAGTCTTATGTCTTACGGCATATTACTGTGGGGATGCTCCGCGGACTTTAATAGAATCTTTGTTCTCCAAAAAAGGGCTGTCCGTGCAATTTATAATCTAGGCCCAAGAATCTCACTTCGGGAGAAATTCAAAGAAATAAATATTCTAACTGCTGTATCACAATATATATACGAAAATATATTATATGTCAAAAAAAATATCGCTAACTTTAAGAGATATTGTGACATTCATGAAATGAATACTCGTAATAAGGATTAGTTGTACACACTACTCGTCTCCAAAAAGTTAGCAATTCATTCATGGGGCAATGTATACGCTTTTACAATAGATTACCTAAAGATATCCGAGACCTGCCTATGAAAAAGTTTAAAAAAGCCATCTAGAATAGACTTTGTAAAAAAGCTTATTATAAAATCTCGGATTATGTAGATGATAATACAGATTGGTTGTGAGCAGCTCCTCATTCAGCAAGTTCCTTGTTATTTTAAATATACTGTTTGTAAATGTACTTTTAACTTTCATTGTAAAGCGTAGCGTGTTTTGCCTAACGAATTTTTGTATTTACACCGTTTGTAACATATTGTGGTGTTGGTCATGCTCACATAAGTATCTACTTGCGGTAGCTGCGTGGAGCGGGTCTCTCCCTTCCCTCCATAGTGTTTGAGGGGAGTGATGGCTGCTCTAGTAAGTAACTCGTGATCGGGTGCCGCTTGTGGGATCTGGTCCAGCCATAATCGTTTAAATTATATTGTCTTGCGGTTCGAAGGGCATCACACTGGAGCTAGTTCTTACAAAACATGTACACAATTGTATAACTAGTAAGAAGAAAAAGAAATTAAAAATAATGACAAGCCCGCTGAGTTTCTTGCCGGATCTTCTCAGTAGCGGTCGCGTTCCGATCCGGTGGTAGTATATTTTTTTTGGAAATTGTAAACCTGACAATATGTAAGTGCCCTCTCGGGGTTTATGCATAATAAATAATTTGAATTTGAATTTGACGTATAGATGGATTCAAGGCCATCCATACGTAAAAAATGCGCTAACAACACTATCCTAGGAGTGTTCATAGACAGATGGGATTCACCAATGCTACGTCATTGGATGAAACTCCACATAGATATGTAGTATATAGTTATGAAATGTAAATTTGTCTACTAATATTACGATTATTGTCACTAACACTAGGGGCATTGCCTTTTTTTTTATTATTGCCAATGGTAGCAAACAGTACACCTGATGGTAAGTGTTGCTGCTGCTCATGGACCTTTACAAGGCCGCTGCCTACCGCGAAGAAAGTGAAGGGAGTGTGTATGCGTACATTGAGGCTCGGTGATACCAAGGGCACTACCAAAACCGTTCACACGCAAACACCCTCACAAAGTTGGGTTGCCGGCTCTCTCGCTCACCGAACGAAGCGCAGTAACTAATTGCTACTACTCAGACGTCGATTTTCTGCAAGAGTCTGGTACTACACCAGACGGATCGGCCCTCGGCTGACGACAAATAACTGTCGACAGTGTGGTCCTACCACTCTGCCTGCAATAAATGATTCTTATTATTATAACTAGCCGCCGCCCTCGCTTCGCTTCAGTTTCAGCCGCCTTACCCAAGCAGTTCCCGTTCCCGTGGGAATATCAAAATAAAATATAGCCTACGTTACTCCCTGACATTATAGCTTTCCATTGGTGAAAGAATTTTTGAAATCGCTTCTGTGGTTTAAGCATGAAAGCGTAACAAATAAAGAAACTTACTTTCGCATTCATAATATTAGTAAGGATCACATTTATACTTGCGAATATAACTGTGGACACGAGGACATCAAATTTAGCTATCTCAGATCTATTTAAAACTATTGGACGTCTTTTATTACACCCACGAGCAACATAAGGTTAAGTATTCGTAACCGTCGCCACGCAGAATAGAATTATTTATAATAGGATTATTTATTTACATTCAAAAACACTTATTACCTTTTATAATTGATCGCAAATATAACAATTCTGAAAGGAACTCCTTCAATTTATCAATTCTAATACTTGTATAGCTATAAATTTTAATGAAAACAATACTCGAGCGAAACAAAACGATTGTACCAATGATACTTATAAGAATAATAAAAGTAAATGTTCGCTGTTAGTTTGCGATGAAACGTGTATTCATTGAAAGTTTAACTTTTAATATACTATAACAAATTTTCATTAAATATTGCTCTTATCACAATTAATTGGGGCCGAGGCTATATGCACCCCTCCTTCATTGTACATGTTGTAAACGTTTGGTTTCCTATATGTCTTCACAGGAATACTCATCCTCTATTTCTCCTATACATTGCATTATTTAATTTTTCAACGCTTTCCTAACATTGAGTTAGGAGGCGAGCGAGAATATCTTCAATTCTTCACGTCATTAGATATAATGAAAATGAAATGGCACTGCACCTCAAAACCTGAGAAAGTAAAAAGCCTAATAACAATCATTATCACCATGATCTTATTCCAATTACTTAAGGTCAATATGTAGTTTTATTTCATAGTACATATTGTAAAATTTATTGGCAATAGTTTTATGACAGACCGCTTACCTGATGTCAATCCTCCTTGACAAGCGGCTGACAGGCGCCTTCAAATGGAGTTGGCTCAGGTGTAGATCTCTCAGTCATCTTTTACAACTTGCACGAGCCATGTAAGAGTTGGTATTATTCTTAAACAACACTAAACAGCACTTGCTTTTCTGTAAAGCATTCTGTTAATACAATGGGACAATCCTATATAACATACACAAATAATTTTTCACAATTTACAAGTAATTTGCATCTGTTAATTTCAAATTTGTAAAGTCCCTTGCGATCCCCAAGTACCTGCACACGGTCACACCGCGGACAGATCAGACAGGGAACTCGGTACTGGTAGTCGGCCCGACGGTGAAGGAGAGGCAATACGGTGGGTTATGGGCCCGTGCGCCGTCCTTACATTGCTCCGGACGGAATGGACCGCGTATGCGCTGACCGTAGTCCAGCAAAAAAGTAGTAGTAAAAAAACAATGTTGGTTTATTTAAGACCACAGAGAAGTGAAAATTTAATTAAGGCGATTTACCTCGAAATTATCATAGTAAATTTTGGTCTGATTGGTTTTCATTTGTATCATAACCTAATAATTGCCCTTAGGCGGCGAGAGAAGATTTTATTTGAATGAGCGTTACACAGCCGATCTTGACAGCTCAATCTCATTCAATACCCGCAAAATAACGTAAACTGCGCTGCTAAAGAAGTTTTTGTTTTAAAAACTATGAAATATTTTAAATTAGTACATATTACGCATTTAAAATCATAATTTTTATGAACTTGTCTGTTCTGTGTCTAACGTATGTCGATTAATTTAAAATAATAAAAACATTAATATGTCAAGTTCAAAGAATTCTTGGTTAAGGTTTAAGAATATTAATAAATAATTACTCTTAATACTGCTAATACTATTTTCTATGTAGGTACTATAAATGCGATCAAGGCATTTAAGCGGGTAACATCAGTGCAAAAGACAGCAAACCTTAAAATATGTATTTTCAAACTGACTTTTAACGCAACTGACGTTTAACGCATGTGTACCCAAACAACTCGGTCGGCAAATATTTGTAAAATAAGTAAATAACGTCGAATTATCAAAGAAAATATCTGCAAGTAAGGTTAGAAGTTCTTAATACCTCCATGCTCGACTCACATACTTTTAGATTTTGAATAAATCAGGCTTATAGAATATATTGCCACTTTAGACTTAGTTTTGAAGTGAAACTTCTAATGCGACTTCCAATAAGGTTGCGTTAAACGTTTAACGCTACGGGAATAGAAAGAGCCAGAGCAAAAGTGATTGCCTGGCACTTGAATACAGGCGCGTAGTATACCTGTTACAGGCCAGCGCGAGCATTAGCAACGAATAGCATCCAATATTTTTATCATTTTTTTTTATCTTTTTTTATATTAACAAAAAACACGTGACACTAAAGAAGTTTCACTTCTGACGTGCGTATTTTGTACGTACGCTCTTTTTTTAGTATAACGTAAGATTCAAACTATATTTTTACATGTAGGAAATGCTATTATACCTCTGCAATCACATGGGATAATGATATTCTTAGATTAGATTGCATATCAGGATATCTGAGTTATTACTGACACTACATAACGATCAAGGGCTTAACTTTGTCTTTACCCGCTATCTTAAAATACAGAGCTTAGTTTAGCCACCGGTCCATCGTAACACATGAATAATTAACTAGTAAAAACTTCAAAAATAAATGTAGGACTCATAACAAGGCTCAAAGTCGCTCAGCATGCTATGGAACGGGCTATGCTCGGAATTTCTCTGCGAGATAGAATCTGAAATACGGAAATCCGGCGAAAAACGAGTGTAACCGACATAGCACGAAGAATTAGCACGCTGAAGTGGCAATGGGCAGGCCACATCGCTCGACCAACCGACAACCGCTGGGGAAGAAAGGTTCTCGAGTGGCGACCACGTATTGGACGACGCAGTATAGGACGACCCCTCCACTAGGTGGACCGACGACCTGGTGAATATTGCTGAGCGTCGTTGGATGCAGGTGGCACAGGACCGCACTTTGTGACGTAACATGAGGGAGGCCTACGTCCAGCAGTGGATGGCGATACGCTGAAATGATGATGATGAAAAACTTATATATATGTAATCAACATTTGAAAAGTGTTAAAATATTAAAAAAAAAATGATTTAACCGTCATTATAAAAATTATTAGATATTAATTTTACAAATATTCAAGAATATTATTTTTATCCTTTCACCTTATATATGTCCCATTGCCAGGTTCGAGCCTCCTACACAATAGGAGGCAAATTGACCTACTATACCAAGCTGGTTATTTTGTAAGTGAAATTAATAATGCCATCCAATGAAATTCTTCAATAAAAATCCTTTCGCTCTACGAAATAAATACTCGTATAGCGGTATAGCAACATTTTGAGGCATTACTCAGTACATTCCATTAATACTTGACTCGTGTGAGCTTTTACGATGTAAGCACTCTCTTTTTAAAACTATATAAAGTCAAACTATTATTTGCATACACGTACAATAATTATTATAAAGCTGTATGTTACAAAAATATTTCCTGTCCCTTCTATTGAGTGATTTTAATTATTTTAAATAACTAGCGGATATAACAGAGTTCAAGAGCTCTTTATATTTAATTATAAACCATGCCAATATATACGAAAATATTCATCAAAATCTTTCGATCTATTAAAAAGAAATTCAGTCATAACCAAAAAGATACTGAGGAGCAGCCAAATCTACCTTTACCTACTTAATTCGGGTATCTTTTATCTGTCTACGGAATAATATGGTCTTCGATTAATCGGTGAAAATATGTAAAAAATAAAAGATGCCGACGAATCCTTCTATTTTGAAATCGGTTAAAAATAAATTTTAAATTGAGTCATCATCATCATGGCAGCCCACATACGTCCCACTGTTGGGCTCGGGCCTCCTCCACAATGGGAGGGAATTTAACCTACTATACCGTTCTGGTCAGACATGTTGGTATAGGGTTTTATTTCGAGATTTCCTTCTCTTGCACTGATCCTATGTGCATATTATATCCCTTAGTCGTCTTTTACGACATCCACCACACGTTGAAATGTGTTAAAAGATAAATGGAATAAAATGATTTAAAGTTTATTATAAAAGTCTGCGCGGTGACGGAGTAAAAAACCAATTCACCACTCCTTATCTTGCTGTGGATGTCGTAAAAGACGATTGAGAAATATAATATGCATATAATCTATATACAAGAGAAGGAAAACTCGAAATGAAACCCTACACTAACATTCTGACCAGCATGGTATAATAGGTCAATTTCCCTCTCATTGTAGAGGCGGCCTGAGCCCAACAGTGGAACATATGTGGGCTGTGATGACCTGTTTGATATTTGTGAAGGTGAGCGCGCACATCTTCTATCTATACCAATAAATAAAATTGGAGTGTCTGTTTGTAATGTCAAAATAATAGGCTTTTTTCATGCTCACACGGTTATTTGCACGACAACTATGCCTAAAATACAGATTAAAAAATTTTTGTCTGTCTGTCTGTTTGTTCCGGGTAATCTTCACAACGGCTGGACCGATTTCAAAAATTCTTTCATCAATGGAAAGCTATAATATCAGGGCGTAAACTAGGCTATATTTTATCTCGGTATTCCCACGGGAACTACGCAGGTAAAACGACTAAAACCGAAGCGAAGCGAGGGCGGGTTGCTAGTTGTAAATAAAAATTTACTCTTATAATTTTTCCCTACCATGCCAAAAGAAATATTACTTTAAAAAAATAACTAACCCACTTTTGTCACTGCATTCGTCTCATTTTGCAGTTTAGTTTTCTAGATGACTCTTGTTCCTCGTTAATGATTTTATATACCGTATGTGAAATATACACTTTTGAGTGTTTAGGGATAATTTTCAGCGTGATCTTTGATTATATTTGAAATATAGACGTTTTGCATTATGTTAGAGATACGTAAATATGATCTTGTTTCAGTTTCGGACCCAATTCATGTGGTTTCCTATACGTCTTCGTGGGAACACTTACATTTTATCTCTACTATACAGCGCAAATTGAGATTATCGTGCTAAAAATACGACTATAGTTTATTATCTCATTAGTTAACTGTACACTTGATTAGATGATTATGTTTTTGTTTTGCTGTGATATGATGGAATAGGAATACAATTCACGAACCCCTCTCTTTCGCGTGGGTATTGTAAAAAACGACTAAGCGATTATAATTTGCATATTCAGTAGAAACTCTATTCGACCCTCCGTTATACGGTTTCGCAATTATCCGGACTACTAACCGCAACCGCAACATATATATATTTAATAAACGCATAAAATTATGTACATACTACATATGCACAAAACTGAAGAGGATTTTTCATACATATCGAATGTATCCGGATTTTCGATTATCCGAATGCCTACCGACAACAATTAGTGCGGTTTCTATGGTAATATTTATGCAAGAAAAGGCAAACTCGAATTAAAACCCTGTATCAACCCGTCTGACTAGCAAAATATAGTAGATCAATTTAGTATTTGCTATAGTGAACTCGAAGTAAGTATTTTATATATTTCAGTATTTTATATAGTCAGCTCTTTCTCCAATCATTACCATATCAACGTGTGTGATGACGTCCAGTGAAAATAATTCGATAATCGCCACGTGTGGTAGGAGGATTGGTGATCGTATTCGCTTCTGTAAATTGCCCAGAGGAGCGCTGCTGCATTTTGTGCTAGTGATATCCCAGGGCTTACAACGCTCACTTCTCAAAACGAGGGACCTACAATTATTTTTCGAATGTTATGTCGCACCTCTTACCTCTTCAAAAAAGAAGGCTTCACATAAAAAAATTGTTGATCGCTATTGTGTAAAATAAATTCATTTTCTTTGATTTTCCGCCTTCGAACTGCCTCTTTTTTCCTGCAGAAAATTTTCTCTATTCTCCTTATAAGTTCATTTTCTCTATCGTTAACAACGTGTATGAAAAATTTAGAGACGATTGATGAAGTAGTTAATGCGTGAAAGCATAACAAACAAATTGACATTGGATTTTAAATTATAAGTTAGTATCGCTTGTTAGTTTTGAGAGTGTTCCTATTCATGAATAAAGACATAAGTTTGAATATGTTGTGACAATAACCTAATATTGACAATATCTTAGGTAAGCACTGTTTTCTTTGACTTGCGTTGAATAAACATTGATGTAGAGAATTTCAAATCAACAATTAATTCAGTTTGTATAATAATTAATAAAAGTTAATGTTTTTCTTTAAGGATAATTGGATTGCATTAAGTACGCCTCATTTTCATCGTAATTAGAGGTTTTAATTTTTCGTTGGAGTCATAACAATTGAGTGAAGAGCGTAAAAATCAATCGAAGGGGTAGCTGCACCCTCCTAAATGACTTGTAACATTAACTACAATTAAAAACCTAATGACCAAATACGGTGATTATAGCTTTGGACATAGATTCGTAATCATAGACTATGATAGACATAGATATCTCTAAGAGAGACATCCTCTTAGGAAATTTCGTATGTCGATAAAGTCGTCGTGATAAAAATGCAGCAACTTATTGTTAACTGAAACTTCACAAAGCCGGTTCGCCTGCTACTCAACAAAAAAATTATTTCGCGTTCAATAAAAATCTGTATCTATTTTCTAAAACAGTACTATTAAAAATAGCCTTATTAATAAGTGAGATAGATTCTCTAAGACAACTAGGGTAGAATTTATTAATATTCAACCCTAATTCTGCAATAAAATCTAATGGCGGGCACAAAATTAAGGTATGGCAATTATAATTTTACCTTTTTAAATTTGTTACAGACATTGAACTATTAATGTTTTAACATTTCATACTATCCATCATCATCTTATAGGCGTCATCTCATCGGCTCCCCAAGGAAGAGATTGGAGGCTTACTTTTACTATTAAACTTTAAAAAGCTTTTAGTTTACTTTAACTCTTTGTAACGGGTAACATCTTGTAAAACAAGTTGAATTCTACACAACCTCAGCCCATATACATCCCAATGTTGGGCTCGGGCCTCTTCCATTATGGGAGAAATAAGTAATAATTAAATTAAAATATTTTCGGGTAAGGGTAAGCTGTAATATTTTTTTTTGCATTTGACGTTATATGGCGCCTTAGCAGAAGGTTAACGAAATAAATGAAGTAGACAATATCATCCACAAAGGCTGAACTATAAACGTTAACTGCTTATTATACGATCGCATAACTCCATGGCGATAAACTAAAATGGTGCAAATTCTTATTTAAATATATTATATGGCTATGTTCTGACTATATAATGTTCTAAGTGATTAATGATATCTGATGTTTACGCGAGCACTACACATTGTAAATAAAACTACTTTTACGGATTATATCGCGTTTGTATTTGATTTATGATTGCCCGACGTTTCGAACACTTTGCAGCAGTCATGGTCACGGGCGGACTAAGGTGTCTCACGTCCAACAAGTAATCGTTATTACAGACATTTATAATTATCTACCCGATACAGAAAATTAGTTATAAATTTATTAAATTGTGACCCACATTTTAGTACAAATTTATTGCCAGTGTAAGAAGAAAATGATTCTATATGAAAAATTATATTGTTTATGGTTAGTAATTATTAATTATTAAATTTGTAGCAATTATTGTTACAATTTGTTGATTTAAAACTAACAAAAACTGATATACTACCACCGGATCGGAACGCGGCCACACTGAGAAAGATCCGGCAAGAAAACTCAGGGGACATGATGCTAAATTAATATTGATTTTTAGTTTTAGATGCCGCTTACTTTGTCTTACTAAAAGATTTTTGATTTTTAAAATTATCTTTAACCATTATTATTGTGGGTCAAATCTATACAATAAGTGCTCACAGTATCATGCAGTCTTGTGGTGGTCTCTTTGGATTTATTTTTAATTATGTTTATAACAGGATCCCAGCTTGATGGTAATACCCAGCCATCCTCTCTATTGAAAGTGAAAGGAGTCACTGACAAGATTGGCTATATCCTGAAACGGGCTTCCATAAAAACTTATTTTAAGCCACTCAAAAGGATAAGTCAGTTCTTACCACCTGTCAAGTGCCAGATCCCTCTACAAGATTCAGGAGTTTATAAACTTGATTGTGACTGTGGTCTCTTTTATATTGGGCAAACAAAGAGATCCATAAGAACTCGGGTCAAAGAACACATAGCTGATGTGAAGCACCGCCGTCACACTAAGTCTGCAGTCTGTGAACATAGTCAGGACCGCTCCCGCCATAACATTAGGTTTGATAAACCTCAAGTCCTCGCAAAGGAACACCGATACCTGCCTAGAATGGTACGCGAGGCTATTGAAATCAAAAAACACAAAAATTTCAATAGAGAGGATGGCTGGGTATTACCATCAAGCTGGGATCAATAAATAAAGATAAATCAACAAATTGTGACAATAATTGCTACAAATTTAATAATTAATAATTACTAACCATAAACAATATAATTTTTTCATATAGAATCATTTTCTTCTTACACTGGCAATAAATTTGTACTAAAATGTGGGTCACAATTTAATAAATTTATAACTAATTTTCTGTATCGGGTAGATAATTATAAATGTCTGTAATAACGATTACTTGTTGGACGTGAGACACCCTAGTCCGCCCGTGACCATGAATGCTGCAAAGTGTTCGAAACGTCGGGCAATCATAAATCAAATACAAACGCGATATAATCCGTAAAAGTAGTTCTAAGTGATTTACAAATATTCATAATAATGCTGTTCGTGTGGTGATAGCGTAAGAATATCATAATTACTAGGTTCTTTTCATCTAGGTAACTGTAAAAAAGACCAAGGGATTCAAGCACATGCAAGAGCTAGTAACCGAATCATTAGCAAAAAGGACAGAAACGTTTTTCTAAAAAGTGATATCAACTCTGATCGCCAACTTAGCTATCAAGCGTGGCGATCACAGCCTTCATCATTATCATCATCATCATCATAGCTCATAGATGGTCCACTATTAGGCTCGAGCCTCCTCCACAATGGTAGAGAATTTGACATACTGTACCACTTTTTCAAGTTTTCCTTCTCTTGCACGTTATATGCATATTATATCCCTTAGTCGTCTTTTACGACACCCACGGGCATGGTGAATTGTATTTTTACTCGGTCACCACACGTATAACAGCATTATACTTTGTTAATGGGCAGGCCTATGACCAACCGTGGACCACGATATCATCACACTAAATAGCAAGCTGCCAGTAGATGCATGAACTATGGACATGGTCTCTTTAATCTATCAAATTCATTATTAATTGCAAATGTTATATATCTACAAATTAATTCACTTTACTGCAACTTAATTACACTATTTGATTGTCAAGATTGATTAGAGACATCTGTTGGCAGATTACAATAAACAATTTACAAAGCATTTGCTAATAATTGTGGTAGTGTACAAATTGATTTAGATATTACGTCGTTATTTATTAGATAATCAACCTTATCGGCACTAAATCAAAACACATTGCATAACATTTTGGTTGAATTTTACAACCGACCGCTTGCTTGACGTTCAACCGACCCTTCTAATACAAGGAAATCCTAAAATTGCATGACCTTTTACTCTTACTCGTGCAAAACAGCAATAAACGACCAATCAAACTGGTAGATCAACACTCCAGTCTAATAATGTGCCAATTTATTGGATACACATACATTTTACGACTCGCAACCATACTTGGTACTGCGAGTTTTAGTGTTGCTAGCATTATTTTTAAAATTTCTCCACTTTTCTTCGTAATAATTTCGGTTCGAAAACTTTTTAACATTCATGATCATAAGATATTTGGTCAATATAAATATAATCGTTATTACAAGGGTTTTATCTACCCACTACAATATCCGTTATAATTTTGACTGGCATTATTAATATAATATTTGAATATTGCTATTTTGTCTCGTTACGATTTTGTGATAGTATATTAGATCACTGTCCATGAGGTGACGGAGTAAGAATACAACTCACCAATCCCTATCTTACCCGTGGATGTCGTAAAAGACGACTAAGGGATATAATACGCATATAACGCCTATGAAAGAGAAGGAAAACTCGATATAAAACCCTATATCAACCTGTCTGACCAGCATGGCTTAGTAAGGTCAATTTCTCTCCTATTGTGGAGGAGGCTCGAGCCCGACAGTGGGACGTTTATGAGCTGAAATGATGAATGATGATATTAGATCAGTGTTTTTCTTTACGGTAAACGTGTCATATAACAATAATAACAAAAATAATATTAATTAAAAGAGTTCAAAAACTAAAACAATTTAAAATAAAAAAAATCTTTTCATATGGACTATCAATAGTACTATTGTGACTATTATTGTAGACTATTAATATTGTACTGATGGAGGCTATGCATTCTACCATCTCCTAGATCGCTCTTGCATCTTTTATAATAAATATCTACTTGCGATGACTTCATTTGATACCGTTTGGCCAATTATTACATTTCCAAGGAGGGAAAGAGTTACGTAGGTACTATAAAAGATTTTCGGGCGGTGATAGTGTAAGAATAAAATTCATCGCCCACTCTAATGCTTGTGGGTGTTGTAAAAGACTACTAAGGGATTATGATATACAGGTAACGTTTATATATATTAAGAGAAAGAAAACTCGAAATAAACCCCTATGCCAACCTGTCTGACCAGTGCTATAATAGGTCAATTTCACTTCTATTGTGTAGGGGGCTTGATATCAGCAGTGGGACATTTATAAGCTTTGATGATGATAACTATGAAAGAAGAATACATATTGAGTAAACTTCAATACGAATATCAAGTACATTTTGACTATTAATATTCTCCTCTTACTGAGACAACTCATACCCAACAGCTAAAATTAACAGGGTTTAAGATAAAAGATCAAACAACCTTACTCGTTATTTGCATTTAGACAACAAATGCTTATTATTAACATATTTTATCTGCATATTTAGTTACTCACTAATAGCTGGCAACACGAAGTTTTGAAGCTCGCTTTACGACTGTTAGTTGTACTGGTATTGAAACATATTTAAATATAAATATATTTACGTAAATGAAAATTTCATTTCATCATCATCACAAATGATTTAATCATTTACGTAAGCTAATATCGATGGTGTACATAAAAATAATATATTATCTCGTATTATTAACTACTATTCTCATATTATTATTCTTATTAACTTACCATGTGGGGACACAGAAAGAATACAATTCACCACCCCTTTTATGGCCCTATATGCAGAAAATATCTATACCAGAGAAGGAAATCATAAAAAAACTCTATACCAACTCGTCTTTCCAACGTGGTATAGAATTTCCCACCCATTATAAAGGAGGTTTAAGCCTAGTAGTGGGACATATATGAGATGTGATGATGATGACTAACTATAACGTATTTCTATCATCATCATCGCAGCCCACATAAGTCCCACTCTTGGGCTTGGGCCTCCTTCACAATGGGAGAAAATTTGACCTACTACACCATGCTGGTCAGACATGTTGGGACAGGGTTTTATTTCGAGTATTTCTTCTCTTGTACAGATGTTATGTGCATATTACATCCCTTTTTTTTTTTTTGCCGTGGAGAATTATATTCTTACTCCGTCACCACACGGAAAATGTATTTAACAATTAGCTCCTCAACATTCATCACACATATTCATGATAAAATAAGCTGAAGTATTCTTTGCTTTTTCCGTGTGGTGACGGAGTAAGAATACAATACACCACCCCCTATCTTACCCGTGGGTGAACGTACGAGACGACTAAGGGATATAAAACACATATAACATCTATGCGAGAGAAGGAAAACTCGAAATAAAACCCTATACCAACACGTCTGACCAGCGTGGTATAGTGGGTCAATTACCCTTCCATTATGGAGGAGGCCCGAGCCCAACAGTGGGACGTATATGGGGTGAGATGATGATGATGATGATTCTTTGCTTTTTAGGGTTCCGTACCCAAAGGGTAAAAACGGGACCCTATTACTAAGACTTCGCTATCTATCCGTTCGTCTGTCTGTCATCAGCCTGTATCTCAAGAACCACGATAGCTATACAGTTGGAATTTTTACAAATTATGTATTTTTGTTTCCGCTATAACAACAAATACTAAAAACAAAATAAAATAAATATTTAAGGGGGGCTCCCATACAACAAACGCGATTCCTTTATAGGTAATGGTAGGGATCGCTTAGTGCGCGACTCTGACTCATATTTAGTCGATTTCTATGGTCATACGGGTAAATATAATAATATGCACTCGCATTTTGCATTTTCTTTGGGAAAATTCTATAACGCTATAACGCTTTTTGCTCGACTTTAGACGGAAAACCGAAACCTTGGCAATAACATGCTATGCAATTATCAAAGATTTAATTATCTTTTAATACGACTTTGTTATACCACTTTTCTTTTCTCACGGGTGATTATAAAAGACAAGTAGAAGAAGATTAGAATTTTGTTAATCTTACGGATGGAAGTGACGAAGAGACTTCGGATCTTTTTGTTTCTGCGGAGACTTCGGACGCTCTGTCGATTCTAATGGGCACTGCTCGGAGCAGTTTTAAGTTTCGGTATCAACTTTTTCTTTCATTGAACCAATCAACGCCGTAGTAGAATTCACTCATACCACCTGGAAACTGTGTCATCCTTGACTGTACGTTTTCAGCATTCATTTCACCCACACGCTTGCTGGCTCTGGAATGAACTATTTCCTGGGGTGCTTTCTAAGCGTTATGACGTGACCTCATTTGAAATAGGGACAAGAAAGACTCTTTTCTCTAGAGAGCAGTGATTTAGCTGTACTCCTTATATTGCTGAGATCCATGAGTGACATTCGGCATTTGCTATTAGATAGGCTTGCTTATGGGTGACCGAAGCATTTAAAAAATAAGTTGAGAGTATAAAAGAAGCATAACTCAAAATAAAACTCTATACCAAACTTATGAACCAGCATGGTACAGCTAATACGTTGGTTGAGATGATGATCAGAAAAAAAGTAGGCAAAGTTAAGTAATATTAATAATTCTCAAAAAAAATTGTCTTTTATATTGTTAACCAGCATAACGAACACATACTCTTCAGCTTTCATCATTAAAATTTTTAAAATGGAAATACCAAGTTTTAGCGACAGACTAGTGGCTATATTCTATACTATAGCTCTAATTGTAAGTAACTACTACTAAAAGCACCAACTAAACGCGGCTTACCTATAAATAAATAATTTATGATGCCATCTAGTAGTAGATCCTCTAATTAATACGTTTTCAGTTTAAAGGACAAGTTCTGATAAAGCGCCATCTACGTTAGAAGGCAACAAGTAATTACGTGCATAACTCTGTTACCAAATAGTACAACTCTAAGCCACTAGTTCTTTGCTGAGTTTAATTTTAAATAAAGCGTTTTCTGAAACCATGAATATTTTATCAATGAACTGAAAGACTTATTGATAAAATAAAAATAAGGCAAATTTAAAAATATGTGAAACATTATTAATTAATAAAGCTAAAAATTTTTAAAACATTTTTATGGAGTTTTAGGTACCTATTGGTTTTAGGTGTAGGGTTTATCAATATGTTTTTTTTTTCACCATTCAAACATGTGATAATTAATATTTTTTTATTTAACACATATTATTTTAAGTCCTCTTAACAATCTCAAGTCCTTTGTGTATCAGTCTATTTTTATTATCCCAACGCAAAAGGGAGCGGTACTTCTTGTTTTATAATTTGTGATATAATAATTTGTGAATAATGTTTTTCGGTGCTAAAATAAAAAGGAAATTGTTCAAATTTTTAAGTGAACGTTATATGCAGAACCTCTATCAGCCTTCACACCATAGCACCTTAATTAAGAAATTTTGGCGCGACCCCTCTTTAATTACAGTTCTTAAAAGAAAACGATCGCAAGACACCGAAAGGAAGAACATTTTAGAACACATTATTTTCTTTATACTTTTATCTTAATTAAGTATATTGCTATTCAAAATTTAAGTTGTTATTAATAATATTTCTATTAATATATCAACGTTCACTGCTGGGCGTAGACCTCCCTCATGTTTTGCCACTAAGTACCTACCTACGATTCTGTGCTGCCTACATCCAACAACTTTCATCAGGTCGTCAGTCCATTTAGTGACCATCCTACACTACATCGTCCAAAACGTGGTTGCCATTCAAGAGCCTTTCACCCCAATGGTTGACGATTCGACAAGCGGTGTGCCTGTTCCTTGTCATTTGAACGTGCTTTGCATTCTTCTACGAAATTTCGCATATCGAATAGGCCACACTACAAAAGCATAATGTCATAACTGTTACGTATGGTAGACGGGCTTTTTTTTTTTTTTTTTTATGGGTGGGCTATATGGTAAGCGCACGCGCGGTCCAGTCCGTCCGGGGCGATGAAAGGACGGCGCGCGGGCCCATAACCCACCCGTACCCACGTCACCTCGTTGTTGGGCCGACCACCGGAGCAGATGTGACTTGTCGTCAGTGATCGGCCCGACGGAATACCCTTTCGGGTACCCTCACCCCTCGACGTCCTGGGACATCGGTCGCCGTCGCGCGGTTAGCCTCTCTACGGGTGACGGACAATTCCCCGGTCCGATCACCCGCGGCCTCGGCTAGGGCGGCATTAGGCGCAGATACTCGCGCCTGCGCCGCCCGAGTCGCCGGCGGCGGAACGTGTCGCCGAATAGGATCTCTACTCGCACACGATCCGCCGCCTCCTTCCGTGAGATAACGGCCTCACAGAAGGCGGCGACCGCGTCCCAGTTCCTGACGCTGACGAGCATCTCCCTGGCGATGGTCGGCAGCGCCAGGTCGGCACCGATAATCGCGACGAGTTCACGGCGCTCCCCCTCCCACGCAGCACACTCCTCGAGCGTGTGCTGCGCCGTGTCCTCGTCGCAACTGCAGTGGTGGCAGGACGGTGTGCTCTCCCTCCTGACAATCTTGTGCAGGTACTTTGCGAAGCATCCGTGCCCCGTCAGCACCTGCACCAGTCGGAAGGAAAGCACCCCGTGCGTCCGCTCCAACCACTCCATCAGCACCGGCTGGAAGGCCTCGACGGTCCTGACACCGTACCGAGGACTCTCCAGCCGGACTGCCCAACGGGCAATGACTCCACGGCGGGCGTCGACCCGCCAGGCGGTGATCTCCTGCAGGGAGACCATACCGCCGCGGGCGCGCGTCTCCGACACCCGCCGATAAATGTCGGCGAGCATCTCCGCCTCCAGGTCCCACGGGGGAGTTCCGGCCAAGAGGCACGCTGCCTCCGTCGACATGGTGCGGTAACCGCGTATGGCCCTGACCGCCATTACCCTCTGTGGTCGCCTCAAGAGGGCCCTCAGCCGGACGGTCAGGGACCCCGCCCACACCGGTGCGCCGTACAGAGCCATCGACCGGATCACCCCCGCGTACAGCTGTCGGCACGTAGCGCTGGGTCCGCCCACATTCGGCATCAGCCGCGAAAGGGCGGACGCCGCGCCGACAAGCCGGGGAACAAGTCGGTGGAGATGCTCCCGGAACCAAAAATGCCCTTCGAGCACCAGGCCCAAGTACTTCATGTGAGCCTGGATGCTGATGGTGACCGACTTCACGGTGATCGAAGCGCCGGCGGGAGGCCCGGCGGTACGGAGGCCATGGAACAAAAGGGCCTCCGTCTTTTCCAGGGCTACCCTCAACCCCAGCGCTTCGATCCGCCTGACAATCTCCTCGGTGCCGAGAGTTGCCAGGCGTGCCGCCTCCTCTAGCGTCCCACCCCGGGCTGTGACGAGTGTATCGTCGGCGTAGCAAATTACACCCAGCCCGGGTGGGAGGCTTCCTCTCAACGCCCAGTCGTAGCCGATGTTCCACAGGGTCGGACCCAGAACCGACCCCTGTGGGACACCGCACGTCATGGGCGTTCGCACAACGTCCCCTACTCGGTCAACGTAGAGGACGCTGCGCCTCTCCAAGTAGTCTGCCACCAGCCGCCTGAGGTATACGGGCACCCCGTGATATCTCAGCCCCTCCCTGATGCAGCTGAATGGCAGACTGTTGAAGGCGTTGGCGATGTCCAGGGACACTGCCAACAGGACTCCTCCGCCGGTGACGGCCTCCGCTACCACGGCCTTCAGGCGCAGCAGGGCCGCGATCGTCGAACGTCCTCTCCGAAAACCAAACTGGGCGTCCGTCGCTGTCCGGCGAAGCCATGATCGGGGGCGTGTGCTCCACCCGCCGTGGAAAGAGGTCCTCGACAACTCTGGTGAGGAGGCTGGGCTGGAGAGTCTCGGTGAGGGGGGGGCCCCGCCCGCGGAGCTTGTTCAGCGCCGCGAGGTAGGGGCGACCCCAGGGGTCACGCTCGAGACTGTCCAGCATCTCCCGCCGACTAACGTCCTTGGCGGTACGGACGGCCAGCCTGAAGGCAGACCGCGCACTGCGGTAAGCCTAGTACAGCTGGCCCTCCCGCTCAGCGTCGCGGTGACGCGCTCGGCTGCGGGTGTAGGCCCTCCGGGCACGTATGCACGCGGCCCGAAGGTCCGCCAATTCTCGGGACCACCAGGGGACCGCACTCTTCGGGGGCAGGCGCCGCACACGGGGCATGGCCGCATCGCAGATCTGCGTTAATGCACAGCGGATGCGGCCAGCCTCGGCATCCACTCCATCCGCCTGGGGCGGTGAGGACAGCCATGACTGAACGATGGCTGCCTCCGCCAACAGGTCCCGATCCAATCGACCCACAGCCCACCGCGGAAACGCGGGAGCTCCGTCCGCCGTGTGACCCCTGCTGGGCTGCAGGAGGGTCCGGGAGACCTCTATCCGGATGTATCGGTGGTCGGATAGGGTCTCAACCTCCTCCTGGACGCACCAGCTCCTCACACGTGCTGCGACATTAGGGCTAGCGAACGACAAGTCCACTATCGACCCGCCCTGCTGCCGCACGCACGTTTGCACCGAGCCCCTGTTCAGCAAACAGATGCCCAGTGCCGCCGCCCACTCTTCGACCGCCCGCCCGCGGGCATTCGTCCTGGGGGACCCCCACGCCGTGGACTTGGCGTTGTAGTCCCCCAGAACGAAGACTTGGCGCGGCGCTAGTCGCCGTATCGAGGCCCCCGGGATGGAGAGGAAGGCCCCGAAATCCGTCGCGCTCCTGTTAGGGGAGAAGTAAACACCAAATAGCGTAACCTCTCCCCATTCCGCCGCGACATACCCATCGCCCCTGTCCTTGAGCAACAAAGGCGGGGAATGCCACGACGTGGAGGCGACGATTGCCACATAGCCGTCACTGCTGCCCAGCCAATTGGGCCGGTCAGGCACCACGTACGGCTCCGCGACTACGGCTGCACCGATCAACCACTCCGCCATGGCTTGCAGGAAAACGTCCTGTGCCTCGGCGGCGTGGTTGAGGTTGGCCTGCAGGAGGTGGTAGGATTCGGTCGCCATTAGTGGGCCGTATCCATCACCTCCTCCACGCTGGCGGGCGATCGGGTCGCGCTAAGGACCGGAGCGGCCGGGGTCGTCGGGCCGCTCCGCCCCTTTGGGGCCGAAGCCGGGGGTCTGCAATCCTTGCCCCCCATGCGGTGTGTCGCGGGCCTATTGCCAG
Source organism: Lymantria dispar (assembly GCA_032191425.1). NCBI lineage: Eukaryota > Metazoa > Arthropoda > Insecta > Lepidoptera > Erebidae > Lymantria > Lymantria dispar. The sequence continues at coordinate 30,141,995 of CM063449.1, read as the reverse complement.
CCGCACATGCGGGGCAGTGGGGGGTGGCGGCGCAGGATGCCGCCTTATGCCCGGGTTGACCGCAGCGGAAACAAAGGTCGCTGCAGTCAAAGCAGTTAGTGCATGTCGGCCGAGTGTGTCCGACCGCCATGCACTTGTAGCACCTCGCAGGCCGGGACTCCAGCACGGTCTCCCGCGCCGAGCTCCAGCCCACGAGGAGCCTGCCTGAGTCGGCCAGTTTCTTGGCTGACTCCACCGGGCACCGCAGCCAGGCGGCACCGACACCGCCCGGACTAGGGCGGATGGCGCCAATTCGGACGGTGTCCGAGGCACATCCGGTTCTAGCCACGATAGCCTCCCGGACGTCCTCCACCGTCACGGAATCGTCCAGACCCGTAATGCGCATTTCGGCGCACTTTACGGGCCTGGCGATTCGGACGCCACCCTCCTCCTCGAACAGACCCCGCAACTTCGTGGCCAAACTGTCGGCCGCCTTGGCGCCCTCAGCTCCAGAGAACTCCAGGATCCGAGCCCCTATGGTAGACGGGCTAGCGATCATTGGTGGTGTTTTAGATTTACAAGAAAAGCCTATTTTGTCATCTTTGTTGGCCTTGAGCCTCTTCTACAACTTGCCTGCTGATGAGGACAACATGTATATGTCAACACCAAGTTAAACTGGTATTGTCATGGTGTCGATCCCATCGAGGCCAATGGCAATGAGGAGAAAATACGGTGTAATGGGTCCGTACGCCATCTAGTCGGAACGGACGGGGTGCTATAACCATAAACGGTGGTATGTAATGGTGGTAGTAAATTATCCTCGTGGTGACAGAATTAAAATGCAATGCATCACTCCCTATCTTATCCATGGATATCGTAATTAAGGGATATGATATGCATATAAGATGTATGCAAGAGAAGGAGGAGGTTTACTGTCAATCAAAAGAAGCTTAAAGGGTAAAGATTACCTATAGTAAATGCGTGACAACAAAATGAGTGAAATGAACATAAAATATTTACAATGCATCTTTTTATTTCTATCATTCAAACAATAAAGTAAAAATTAATAATGTGTTTGCTAGATAAGCCATAATATCGGTAGTCGAACTGTAGTGATACCTTCGAAATTGATGATTCGAGCGTTGATTACTAAACTGCAGGATTTGGTCCAAAATATTATTGATACTATTTCTTTTTCAATAAATCCATCTATAAATAATTAATCCATCAAGTTCAAACAAGATAGCTGTTATTGGCTGTTTTACTAATAGTAGATTGCAGAGAGCCAACCCTGGATTGCAGAGAGATAAAATCACCAGTGATCGGTGTAGAAGGTACTATCTTAATCAGCACTCCAAAGAATCCGTCGAAAGTCTCTATCGATAAGGGAATATGGCATTTTATTAACAAAACATTTCAAGACTAGTATCGCCGATAGGAATAATAAACTTTCATCCTGGAAACCGTGACATTTGTAAAAATTATAAGAATGTATTCATCCGAATAAGAATAGGCTATGTAGAAGCTTTATTATTTAAGATAAGACGCACTTTAAGATTGAACACGCTACTTGACTCAAATTTGCCAAGTTTTTCCAAAGTCTCTCTCCAACTAATGATAATTGAATGTTGTTGGGCGACATAACGTAAACTTGCCCCGCTGGTTGAATAATCTATTGTTCGTTTAAGTGGTCGAGGATCCATAAATAATTCCATGTCCCGGAATTACTAGTGCGGCTCCATTAGCTGAATTGTACTGGTTGCTATTCTGCTGGTCTACTGATCCGAACACTATAGAGGGGAATGCTGAAGTATCTTTCTCCTGTCCTCCATGCCACGCATTGCTTGTTGGCCTGGACCCCTTTGGAAAGAAATTTAAATATTATTGAAATGGAAATGTAATCCAGTACTAAGATTTTCGTTCGTACTACTCTATTAAGAATAGACCTTTACCAATCTTAGTACTAAGAGTACAGAAGTGTTACTAACATAATGCTGGGGAGTACCTACTAAGGAGCAATACTGCTGTAGTCTTGTCGAACGATATGACGCTAACATGTGCAGCTAGAAAAATTGAGGGATCGGTAAATACTTATATTGTTAACTTATCATATAAATGACGTCATTGTGTCAAGGCTATATGTCGAATATGTTATAATTCTAATACCGGTTTTTGTTAGTTACGAAATGTTTTCCTTGATTTTAAATTCTACATATAATTTTTGGTAATAATACAATATAACAATAATACAATACCTAACTAAATTATGGGTGATTCCATATGAAAGACTTCAGTCTTTCATATGGAATCACCCATAATTTGGGAACGGCTGTTGTCAACATCCTCATCTTATCTTTCAATCTTATCTTAGTTGGGTGTCTTTAGCATTTACAACTTAGTTGTTTATTACAACGCTTGTGTTCACTCTCCTATCAATCTAATTGTAAGTATAATTAAACGTTCCAGTATGTAATAATCGACGACTGGGGCGGCGTAGGCGCGAATACCTGCGCCTCATGCCGCCCTAGCCGAGGCCGCGGGTGACGTGACCGTGGAATTAGTCCGTCACCCGCCGAGAGGCCGACCGCGTGAGGAAAGACCGACGAGTACGTCGGTCTTTCCTCGGGGAGTATCCCCGAGGGGGGGACGTCGGTCAATGGGAGGGTTCCCCAAGTAGGGGGTATTCCGTCGGGCTGACCACTGATGACAAGTAACCCTGCTCCGGTGGTCGGCCCAACGACGAAGGCGACGTGCATCGTGGGTGGGTTGCAGGAGTTGCGTAACGCCCCTCTGTCGCCCCGGACGGAGTGGTGCGAAGAGCGCGCCGACCGCAACCCACCCCATGAAAAAAAAAAGTATGTAATAATAAGTGAAATGACCTGATGGCATCAGATAAAGTCAATCCAGATCGTTAACACTGAGTTACCTTTTACGACACCCACTAGCAAAGTAAGGGTTGGTAGTATTAGTAGCCGTCATCACATAGCAAAGATTTGTACGACACCCGTGACAAAAAAAGGTAATAACACATTGTTTCGTAGTTTATCAATACATTCACTGTCATCACACACGTAACATCTATTAATATTTGTTATGTAAAAAAAATACACAGGAACACGTGTATATAACGCGCCTTATAACATATATTTCAGAGTAACTTACACTATCCATTAAATATTATAAAATATGGCCTTTCATATACAAAGAATTTTAGCATACACCTTGTTATACAGGTGAAAGCATAAATTTTATCATCCTAGACACTCTATGGCTTTATATTTGAGCAGCAAAAGGTTCGTATTCACTAAGACGTAACGTACTTCGTTATACCATTTGCACATATTACATTTACAAGGTACCAGTAGCGATATTTTTTTGAAAGTTTTTTTGAAATAAGGCAGTGCTATTGATCTCCATGGTATTGGCAATTAGAAGCCAGTCAAAGTCCTTATTGGTCATTTAACTATAAGTCCAAATGTAAAACATTGGAGAATTTGAAGGAGCATTATCTCGTTAAGCTTATAAACTATTTCATAAAAATCTCAAATTAAACGTATTTTATTCAATTCAATTCGACCTTGCAGTTTAAGTACCTGGCTCTACAGACTGTGAAAATATCTAAAAAATTATTCAAAGCTATAAGAAAAAGAATAAAACAACCTTCTCATCATATTTAGTATTTGACGGTCCAGGATGTGATTATCGATTGCATAGTGTCTGTTTGACTAAATACGTTCTCATCATTATCTCAGCTCGTTTAAGTCCTACTACTGGGCTCGACGCCTCTTCCACAATAAAAGGGAAGGTGAGCTACTATACCACGCTGAATAGACAGGCTGGTGTAGGATTACATTTCAACTATTCCTTTTTTTATTGCAAACGGTGACAAACAAGCAAACAAACAGTACACCTTTTTTTATTATGGGTAGGCTATGGTAAGCGCACAGGCCGTCCATTCCGCCTGGGGCAACGAAAGGACGGCGCGTGGACCCATAATCCAACCCTACCCACGTCGCCTTCGTCGTTGGCCGACCACCAGTGCCGAGTTCCTTGTCCCCAGTGGTCGACCCGACGGAATACCTTTTCGGGTATCCTCACCTCTCGACGTCCCTATCCGGAACAACGGACTGCAAACGGTGGCAAACGAGTAAACAAACAGTATACCTAATGGTAAGTGTTGCTGCCACTCATGGACCCTTGCAAGGCCGCTATCTGCCACGAAGAAAGTGAAGGGAGTGTGAATGCGTGCAATGAGGTTTTGTGATAAGTACTAAAGGTATCCCTAAAACCCACCACACGCAAACACCCTCAGAAAGTTAGGCTTCCAGCTCCCTCGCTCACCGAACCAAGCGCAGTAACAAATAGCTACTACTCGGACGTCGATTCTCTGCGAGCGTGTGGTACTACCCCGGACGGACCGGCCCGCGGCTGTAGACAGATAACTGTCAACAGTGTCGTCCTACCACTACATAAAACTAGTTCTTCTACATACTCCTTCTCCTACACAGATGTGGGTTTAGGGTTCCGTACCCAAAGGATAAAAACGGGATACTATTACTAAGACTTCGCTGTCTGTCTGTCCGTCTGTCTGTCACCAGGATGCATCTCAAGAACCACGATAGCTAGACAGTTGAAATTTTTACAATTTTTTTTTTTTATTTATTTAAGACAACACCCTGCACTAAGAAAATAATCCTTGTATTGCGAGGGACTTTACAAACATATAATTAACGGACACAAATTACATCCAGACTCGAAACAACAATTTGTGGATCGCACAAAGTGTTGTCCCGCGTGGGATTCGAACCCCTGACACTGGCAATGTAGGTCGCTATCTTAACCACTACGCCATCTGTGCAGTGCAATTATGTATTTCTGTTGCCGCTATAACAACAAATACTAAAAACAAAATAAAATAAATATGTAAGGGAGGCTCCCATACAACAAGCGCGATTTTATAGATACTCCGACTCGCACTTAGGCGGTTTTTTACGATACCCACGAATAAGATAGGGAATAGATAAGGATGTAATTCGCATCCTTATACCGTCACCACATGGAAAATACGGTCTAGTGAGTGATAATACTTTACTGGACTATGAAATCTCATTAAAAATGCATCAGCAATGACAAGGCACGTTGCCGCCGACTGTCCGCTACGCTTTGTAGCTTAACAAAATATACATTGCACGTAGCTTATAATTCAAACAAGAAAAAATCTGTTAACATTATTGTTGTGGTATCTTAGTTAATTCATTTAATACTGATATCTGATGTTTACGCGAGCACTACACATTGTAAAGTGTGGCCGCGTTCCGATCCGGTGGTAGTATATTAGTTTTGTTAGTTTTAAATCAACAAATTGTAATAATAATTGCTACAAATTTAATAATTAATAATTACTAACCATAAACAATATAATTTTTTCATATAGATTCATTTTCTTCTTACACTGGCAATAAATTTGTACTAAAATGTGGGTAACAATTTAATAAATTTATAACTATTTTCTGTATCGGGTAGATAATTGTAAATGTCTGTAATAACGATTACTTGTTGGACGTGAGACACCTTAGTCCGCCCGTGACCGTGAATGCTGCAAAGTGTTCGAAACGTCGGGCAATCATAAATCAAATACAAACGCGATATAATCCGTAAAAGTAGTTTCATTTAATACTAGCAAATAACCGCAATTTTGCTCGCGTAATTCTTGTTCCTGTGGAAATATGAAGATAAAATACAGCCTGTGTTCTTTGCTGATAAAGTAGCTTAACATTGGTAAAAAAAAAATTAAAATCAGTCTAATTCACGTGGTTTTACCAGCGTAATTTTAACGTTGAAAATGCTAGAATATAATATATTACTTGCTGATAAATTAGCTTTACGATGATGAAACAATTTTTAAAATCGGTCTAGTGGTTTAGGCATGAAGACGTATCAAAGAAACAAACTTACTTCCGCGTTTATAATATTAGATTTAATATCTTGTATTATTTAATTATTTCATTCATCATCCATGTCAGATCATACATGCTGACTGCTAGACTCAAGTCTTTTTCAAAATAAGAGTAAAATTGACCTACTATACAATACTGATCAGACGAGCTTGTATCGGTATATAGTTAATGAACATAAATTAGATACACAGAATCATCACAGCCCACATACGTCCCATTGTTGGGCTTGAGCCTCCTCCACAATCAGAGGGAATTTAACCTACTATACCATGCTGGTCAGTTTATATTTCTACAAATAATCAGAAATAGAATTCAGCTGTGATGAAAATGACATTTTCATTATTCAAGTTTACCAGTACGAGCAAATAATGCCCCCAATAACCCTTGCTTAACCAAAGGATTCTTAAAAATTCACTCGGCGCTATTCTTTCAGGAAACTTATAAGACTGCTGGTCATCGATGGCCTCATTTTGCGAGGCCGTCATATCCAGGAAGGAAGTGGCGGAGCAGGAATGCGAGGCGCTTGCCTCTACTGACTCGCTTCGTCGCCGGCGACCTGGGAGGAGGAGAGGACAATATGCGCACCTACTCCCACCGCCCTGTATAATGACGACAGGACGTGGCTAGACGGCCATGCGTTGGAGAGCCGGGGATTGAATGTCATCAGACGATCTCTCCGGCACCCCGTAAAAGCGTGGATGGGGCCGCTGTGGTTTTAGTGGGTATTTCGGCTGCAAATGTGGCCGGTGAGTCCCACACAACCCCCGCCCACTGGTAGGGGACAGTGCGTAAATGCATTTCCACAGCGTGAACAAAAAAAGGAAAAGATCTACATGCTCACACGGTTCATTGCATGATACCTATGCCTAAAAAAAGCTTAAAAATTGTATCTGTCTGTTTGTTTGTTTTAGGTAATCTTCAAAACTACTAGACTGATATTGATAATACTTTACTACCAGGTAGCTGTTTATATAAAGAATAACTTAGGCTATATCTGATCCCGGTATCCCTACGGCGATTGCAACTATGCTGTTGAAACAGCGGGCAGTTGCTAATATAACATAAAATTTGAAGCTGGTGTGCTTACATAAATACTAACGAAGTATTATAGACTAGCTTCCTATTCTAGGAATAATGAAACACTATCTTTTATAAATAAATTGCTTCATCTAAAACATAACAAGAATGTTTTCAAATCAGAAGGTTATTTTCAAATATTCATTCCCAAGCCAAAACATTCTAACAAAGAGCGCAAAAATTGTTAACTCCCCTTCGAAACGAGGTGTAAACTTCACCGAATTATGAGAACACGAACGGATATTGGTATGCTAAGTACGTGCTACATAAATTTCTTATAACATTCAAGTCTGATTGGAAGAAATGCAATATGTACTTTGAAGAAAAAATGGAGCGTGCTGCTTCACAAATTTTGAACTTACGTAATAAAAATTCATCTTAACATTTTAATTAAAAAGAATTTGATCATACAGTTTGTTATATGTTTTAGGTAAAGGTAGCAGGTTTATTTATTTAATTAATTGGCAATATATCAATATAATTCTTTATAGATACTTTTAAGTTGATTGATTATATTATAATTTTAATTAGCGAAAACATAAAAAAAGGTTTCTTAATAGGTTTCTAATGAATTAAACTAATACAGATCATTAATAGTATTTTTATAATAGTTTTTTTTTTAATTTATACATCTGTTGCGTTTGGGAATAATGATGAGAAAAGAAAACCGACACTCTGAAGTTAGCTAGTCAACATTTTTTAGGATGCGCGCGCACACCGTCACAAAAGTCAGCTAGATAATGCGTTGTAATAAAACTTTCAAAGTATTAAACACCTTTTTTTTCAGTTATTGATATCGTTTTTTTCTACAAAGAACTTTTATTCTAGGATAACGCGAAGGATAACATTTTTAAAAAGATAGGAAAGGCTATATGTTATGGCAGTAGCCATAACATATAGCCTTTCCTATCTTTTACGTCTTTAGTAAAAGACATCACCAAACCCCATTACGTGCAAACATCCTCTGAAAGTTGGGCTTTCGATTTCCTCGCTCACCAAAGAAAGCACTGTAACAAATAAATACTAGTCAGAAGTCGATTTTCTACCTGAGTGTGGTACTAACCCAGTCAGACCAGCCCACGGCTATAGATAGGCGACTGTCAATAGTGTGGTCTTAGCACTTAAAAACTTAGTGTATTCATCATCATCATCATCATCTCAGCCCATATACGTCCCACTGTTGGGCTCGAGCCTCCTCCAAAATGGAAGGGTAATTGACCTACTATACCACGCTGGTCAGACGTGTTGGTATAGGGTTTTATTTCGAGTTTTCCTTCTCTCGCATAGATGTTATATGCGTTTTATATCCCTTAGTCGTCTCGTACGATCACCCACGGGTAAGATAGGCGGTGGTGAATTGTATTCTTACTCCGTCACCACATGAATATTGTATTATAGTGAGTAAGATAGTGTATTAATACCTAAAAATTACTAGTAAAAATAAACTAATTTATCACGGGAAAGTTTATAAACATTCAGTTAATGAACACAAATTACATAAAATCAAAATATTCATACGTAAAATAGACAATAAAATGTCCGGCTCAGGATTTAAAACTAAATTGGAATAACATGGATTGTTACTTGGTAACCCAACGTTTTTCTTTGAGGCTTACATTAATATAAGTTTTATAAAATTCGCGTGTGGCGTTGAGATAAGATTCTAATTATCGCCACCCCTTATTTGCTCGTGGCAATTGCAAAGAACTGTTAATAATTTCATTGGGTTAATGGGCAGCACTTCTCTTTTGGGAGACTAACACCTCACTGCAATCGCCAGTTCACCTTTCAAGTATGACAATTATGATACTATCCTCTTATTTATTGGGGAGACCTACAGGTATCAATGGAAAGCGATAGCTGATGGCAATAATTTAAATAGTAAATTTTACTTTCTTTTACTACAATAAAATTTCAATTTTGAGTAAGCCCTAATGAGAAAAAAAATCTAAAAATTCTTGACATTGTTTTTGTTTTTTCCAAAAAAGAACTAATATTTCTTACCATATAAAACTTAGAATCATGCTAAGAAAACTTGCTTACACGTAAAAAAATCCCTTCGAATCTGGTAACTTCGTTTGAAAGCTACGATACCACATACAGTCATACAGACATTAGCGTCAAAATTGTAACTCCCCTCGTTGTCAGTGTTGAAAACAGAGGAATTTCGAGAAGAAATTTCCAGTAGCTAACTAGAAATTTGTAACAAGAACAGCTTAATGATATAGGTTCATTACTAATTATGTGAAACTCAAGGAAAACACGGTTATATAAGGATGTTTACAACTATGTTTGTTTGGAGTATATTCTTAGACAAGAACATCTTCCTCTACAGTTATTAGAATAGTTGGCAACATTGTCTCATCAGAATTGTCTACTTAATTTGCTTCAGAAAATCAGGATAATTTCACACATTATGACCAACTTTGATACAAAAGATATGTCTGTATAAGTTTCAGACAACGCATCTGCTCCAGTCGTTAACACGATATGGCTGATTCTATTCTTGTCTTTATTATCTTATATACTTACTAAGTGGCATTATAATTGATATTAATTTAATAGGCGACGTATTAAGAATATAATGTGTTACTCTAAAGTCGTTTGCAATAGAATCCAACAATCATGTAAACAAATATGGCGGACTGACATTGACAGCGTATTGTTTGTGCCCATAGTGATGTCATAGTGTTCTAATTTAATTTTAATTAAATTTATTTTTCTAATTATTTTAATTTTAAGCCATAGAGTATGGCCCATAGTAGTATAAGTACTAAAATAAAACTGACTAATAGATTTAATATATATGCCATAGACTATAAAATAAAACTGATTATATAGAAAAAAAGTGTTTATTAAAACAAATTTAAATCTTCGTCTTCGTCATCATCACTATCAGAAGTGTCGCCGGTGACCGTAATTATAAATGGAACCACTGTGTCATCGCTTGCCGTGTCTAAAATGCCGTCGAGCTTTTTCATTTCTTCCTCTTCCTTTAGGACGTGACTTACGCATTTCGACCATTGTTCGGCTCCGATTCTCGCCAACCCTTCGTTCAATAAAGTTTTTATTTCCGCCATTTTAAAAGATTTGTTATTTCTCCCAACATATGACTTAACCTGTGCCCAAATGAGCTCAATTGGGTTGAGTTCGCAGTGGTAGGGAGGAAGGCGAAGCACAGTTATTCCTTTCGATGCGGCGAGCTCGTCAACGTATTTTATAACATATTTTTTTTTTATCAAATTTTGTGAGTAACTGTGCTTTTATTTCACTTGTTTCAAAAGCTATATTTTTGCTACGTAACCATTCTTGTATAGCATCCTTCCTCCAGCTCATGTTGGGCACTCGTTCGAGTTGGCGAGAATGGTATGGAGCATTATCCATTACAATTACAGATCCCGGCAGAATTTTGTCTAAAACCATCTTAAACCTAAAACAAAAAAGATAATTTTCTGTCATAATGTAATTTTATATCTATAAATACCCTTAATAATATTAATTTTATATAGTTTTATCATAAATGTACAAAAATCAACAAATGAAACCTTACCATTTCTCAAAATTATGAGCATCCATCTCCCCGTGATAATCGCCATCTGACTTTTTTGCTTCAAAAACCCAATCTGCGCCTTCTAAAAAACCATCTTCATTGCCTATATGTGTAATAATCAGCCTCTTTCCTTTCTGAGGATTTTTTAAGCCACTTGAAAGGCCTCCCAAGAATGCCTGTCTACTACTCTTGATGTCATTATCCATCCACACATAATTGCAGGTGTGCCCTAAGTAAAAAAAAAGTTTTAAATACATAATTATGTCAATAAAAACATTATTTAGATTTAAAATTAAGCAAACATGTAACCTATCACAATTTAAAATAATGTGTGAAATAAGTATATCTTATCTATCACCATATCTCAAACAAATGTTTTTAAGCAACCTGCGGCACACAAAAAAATTTTAAGCATTTAAATAAATAAAAAGCTCTCACCCTCATTAGGCCATGTTTCATCCAAATAATAAATCTTTTTATTTTGCTTTCTGTATTCATTGATTTTCAACAAATAATTCACCCTCCAAATTTGTAAGTCAGGTCTATCTAGCAAAATGCTTTTTCTTGATCGCTTGCTGTATGTGAAGTTTAATTTCTTCAATATTCTATACATTGTACCGAATGTAAAATTTGGTAGGCTGTCATCTTCATTGACTGCTGTCATAATTTTGGCAATGGTTGGCAATTCCCCATCAAAGTAAAATTTATGCACCTTTCTTCTTATTGCAGATAAGATAAAATCATCTAACTTATCAATTATGGCTCGATTTGCAGGTCTCTCCTAAAAAACAGACAGAGAATACTAAATTGCACAAATCATAACATAACAAATAAAGTAAAGCTCAAAAGAGTAAAAAAAACGCTGGCTAAGTTAATATTATAAATACCTTAGGCTGGGGTACTTCTTGATTTTGTGTGTAATGTTTCATTACGTCACGAACAATATATTCTGAGACCTCCATTATTTTTGAGGTGGTTTTATATAATTCCATTTTTGATGGGTATGTAGGAGAGGTTTTCTCCAAGTGATTATAAATATTCACCAAAATTTTTTTCTCCCTTTGCGATAACTGTTTTTTAACAGCCAATTTTGGTTTTTTGACCGGCGGCGGAGGAGCAGTCCCCGACGAACCTGGCTGCGGCTCGCTCATTATAACCTTAAAAACAAATATAATTTTACACACATACATTTCAGTAATTATGATCTATTCAAATAATTAGTTACGAGGGCAAAACAATATTAAAGTGCGTCTAATAGATTTGTGTTGTAGGTAATAGATCTAAATCATTCTTACCTCCTGATTACTCCTTGAGAAAAAATACCGATTGTATGCTATATCAAAGTCCGTGATTCCGTGCAAAGGTCGTCGTTCCAAGAAAAATATGTCCAGCCAAATCGTAAAGCAAAACAAAAGTCCAAAATGAGAATGCAAAGTCGTAGAAATCGAAAACAGAAAACGGAAACAGAAAACACTAATGCACAGCGAACCCACAGAACAGTGAATGACAATTCTATAAACAAAATGGCCACCTGTCAATTTTATAAAACTAACCATTATTTTTATGGCTTAGGATACAATCCGTTTTGGTATAATTATAAGAAGCTCTTGAAAAAAAAAAATTATTGTATTCAAATAATATTAAATAAATTAATTAAATTAAAAATAAAAGTTAACTTCAGATTACGAACAACACTAACTTTTCAACGACTTATAGAGTTCGATGAGTAAAAAACTAAGATGACGGCTTGTCAAATACTTCGAAATTTTTACGTTGCAAATGTTTTAATCAAATTTAACATATAAATACAGTTAAATCGTGTTGAAGATAATGTGAAAACAATGGTGCGTTCGTTGAAATCAGCCTATGTTCATAATTGATCGTCAAATGTATGTGATTACGGAGTAATCGTGACAAATTGGTTTGTTTACATGATTGTTGAATTCTATTGCAAACGACTGTATGTTCATTCCATCGAAAGTCGTATGAAACGCCTAAAAGATATAAGAAAGCGTATGTTTTTATAAACACGGGGCGCTTTCGCTAATCGGAATTTATATCATCATCATCACCTATCACCGTCCACCGCTGGACGTATGCATCCCTCATGTTACGCCACAAAGTGCGCTACTGTGCCGCCTGCATCCAACGAGCCAGCAACTTTCATCTGGTCGTCGGTCCACCTAGTTGGGGGACGTTCTACACTGCGTCGTTCGCGATAAGTGGACGCCACTCGAGAACCTTTCTTCCTCAGCGGTTGTCGGTTCGTCGAGCGATGTGGTCTGCCCATTTCCACTTCAGCGTGCTAATTTTTCGGGCCATATCGGTTACACCCGTTCTTCTGTGGATTTCCGTATTTCGGATTCTATTTCGCAGAGGAATCCCGAGCATAGCCCGCTCCATAGAACGCTGAGCAATTTTGAGTCTTGTTATGAGGCCCAGACATCTAGGGACCACATTCGTGCCGTCGTTTTAATTGGATCCGGATCACTGCCGGAGATTCTTTACACCAACCCCCCAACCCCCCCGCTCCACCGCTACCAGACACGCGACCAAAATGAGCCCGTAGGGTACCGGAGCTGCCGTGACTGGGGGCCGTTTCTTTCCTAGTGAACCCTCAGCCGATTTTTAGGCCACCCACGGGCAAATATATTCTTAACCCGTCGCCACACGTGATTATTATATAGTGTAGTGATATGTTGTGTATATAACAACTATGCAAGAAAAGGAAAACTTAAAATAAAACTATACGAATCAGCCTGACCAGCGTGATATAGTAGGTGAATTTCCCTCCTAATAGGGAGTAGGCTCGAGCCCAGTAGTAGGGCGTATATAAGCTGTGATGATGATAATTTTGATCTAGTAAACATTTAACACGTTTGCTGCGTTACGAGAGCTATCAGATCTCTTGCAGGACTTTTGTATTATGCGTTGACTATAATCGTGTTTTTTCACTCCTTGCGGGAGGGGCCAACGTGTAAAGTACTTTAAGTAAGACAAATATACATATTTGCTTCCTACATAAAGGTGAATTGAAGGACATAAAAAAAAAATTAGAGATGGATTAAGTCTCTAATGCACAGTAGTATAATTATTTTCACAGTAGTTTATAAATTATTTTCAAAACTGTATTTTTAGGAAACTGTCTCAAACGCAACAAAGGGTAGGTTAGTTACGAGATCTTTTAGGTCTCCAAAGCACCAGCTGAAAGTTCTTTGAAAATGATGGCGCAGGGAACGTGTTAAAACCATTAAAACAAAAAAAAAATATGATAAATGTTTAAATAAAAAGATATTCTTTGTGTTTATTTTTGATAAAAAGATACTGAAGAGCTAACGATAGCTACCAACCAATTATGTTTCAAATAGAAATCTGGGAAATCTTGTATATATGTATACTACTTATGCTTACCAATATTATAAATGCGAAAGTAAGTTTGTTTGTTACGCTTTCACGCTTAAATAGCCGAACCGATTTCAAAAATCCTTTCACTAATGGGAAGCTATAATATCAGCGAGTAACATAGGCTATATTTTATCCTGATATTTCCATGGGCATGGGACCAACGCGAGTAAGGCGACTGAAATCGAAGCGAAACGAGGGCGGGTTGCTAGTACTTATATCGTAGAATAGCAGAAATCTAAGAAATTATATATCTTAAAAAAATAATATTAAAGCAAGTTAGCGAACTATGGAATGATATCTTTATGGCAGGAGTAGCGCAAATACAGATAATTATTTTATTTGGCAAGGCGCCAAGACCTGGAAGGTACTACGTGCCAAATCTGACATAATCACTTTATTGCCTTTGTGAGCATAAAACGTAGGCATCATTTGAATTTGGATGTCTTAGTGTTTTCGGTTTTTATTGCCGTGTTTGTTCTATCTTTCGCAAAGTTAATATTAATGAAGGGTAAAATATAATTCTATTTTTATTATTAATGGTTTTTGAAGAAAATTTTTTTAGATGCGAGTTAGGAGTAATTCAGATCTTTTTTCGGACGGAAATAATAGTTTTGCGGCAGTAACGTACATTAAAAAAATCATTGTGTGCTTTTATGAAACCACGGTTAAAAGTGAAAAGTTTTTTCGCATTGTAGACATTTAACTAAAAAATAGCAACATTTACATTAAACACCGATAAATAAAAACGAACAGATTGCGTGGAACACTGACACAAATGAGTAATAGTCTAAACACTTCACGGTCAGCTGATGCGAATATTGTCAACAGTGCAGTCCTAACGACCGCACTGTTGACAGTTGTCTATCTACAGCCGCTGGCTGGTCCGTCCGGGGTAGTACCACACTCACGCAGAAAATCGACGTCTGAGTAGTAAGGCTCGACCGAGATGGGTTTTTCGTTCTCGGCCGAGACCGAGACCGAGAATAAAATAATATCTCGGCCGAGACCGAGAGCCGAGACCGAGAATAGACAAAGCGTGAAAAAAAAAATTTAAAACTGTTAACTTTTTAATACACTACTAATTGTTTAACAAAATTAACTGTTTTAATAATCAAAGCTAAATAACATCATATTATAAGATTAAAAAAAGCTATGTTTCGGCATTTTCGCCCTTCAAAGAGTGTCGCTTCTAGTCATACGATTGTTCAGCTTCGCTAAACAGCTGTTCACTTGCTACGCTAGTAGGGGCGCAGATAAAAACTTATTTGCTGCAGGCTTACGCACCTTACAAGGTGACGAAAACCAATACTCAAAATTATAAGCATTTCTTTGCAGTCTTGGCTCTCTAAGGAAGCTTTCTAGCGCTATTTCGATCACAGAGCTTGAACTGTATTCGTCATTGGTCATTGGCTCGTCTTCCAACTCTATCGAATCATGAGCTGCCCATAAGTTGAATTGATTTGTTGTAGCCATGTTTGACGAGTTAGTTGAAGATGCCCATGTGGTCTCATGAGAATCTGATTCACAATTCAGCTCTCTCACGCACTTACACCAATTGACTTCGCACTGCGGCGCATGGCTACGCGCAGTAAAATTTTAATGCCGATCCGAACAAAGTTACAATCTCGGTCATGACCGAGAATCTCGGCTATAATTAGCCGAGAACCGAGACAAATTTCTAGGTTGGATTTGTGGCCGAGAATGCCGAGACCGAGATCTCGGTCGAGCCTTACTGAGTAGTACCTAGCAATTTGTTACTGCGCTTTGTTCGGTGAGCGAGAGAGCCAGAAGACCAACTTTCTGAGATTGTTTGCGTGTAGTGAGTTTAGATGATACTTTTAGTTTCACTGAGCCTTATTGCAAGTATTCACACTTCACTTATTTCACGGTAGGCAGCGGCCTACCAAAGGTCCATGAGCGGCAATAACACTTACCATCAGGCGTACTATTTGCTCGTTTGCCACCAAACGAGCAATAAAAAAAGCGGACACTGGTTAATCTAAAAAGTCGACTTCATAAAGAATCTTAATAATTTATGTGAGTTACTTAATCGTATATAACTTTTCAATGGTTAATAATAATCCTATCATAATCATCATTATTTTTGCCCATATACGTCCCACTTCTGGGCTCGATCCTCCTCCACAAAAGAGGGGAAATTAACCTACAATTCCACGCTGGTCAGACGGGTCGGTATAGGGTTTTATTTCTAATTGTCCTTCTCTCGCACAGATGTTGTATTTATATTTTATCTTTTAGTCGTCTTTTGCGATACCCACGGGTAAGATGGAGGGTGGCAAAATTGCATTCTTACTTCATCAACACACGAAATATAACATTTTTCTTCATCTCAGTTTAAGAAAATCAGTTAAAAACTTGGAAACAAAATTAAAAAAAAAATTATTGTGTGGTTTTATGCAACCATGGTAAAAGTGAAACTTTTTTCACATTACAAAAAAGTAGCAATATTTACATTAAACACTGATAAAAACAAACAAATAGCGTGGAGCACTGGCACAAATGAGTAATAGTCTATTCACTACACGGTCAGTTGATGCGAACGCCGCCATGTTAGCCTTGGCTGCTCTGTCGAACACCTTTCACTTTACCTCTACTCCGCGGCCGACCGTCACGCGACATGCAATAGATGGACGAAAAAGTTTGAGGCAATGTAATCAAAGTTTCACTTTAATATAAACAAAACATAATGCAAAATTAAAAAAAGTAAATCTAAGTTCTGAACAACATTATGACTAATGACTTAATATATTTTATCCTTAATAGCTCAACATTATCCATCCTACTGTCGGCAATAGACTTCATTTAGTACCTAACTCACGCAACTCGAGCAAATAAAACAAGCGATAAAGTGCGTACAGTCGACAAAATTAAAATGTATACGTGTTCTCTCATATGAAATAAACGTTTTATTATATCACTGAATAATTTCAGTTGTGTGAGTAATATTTATGTATACCTACTATGTAATTAATTTCTATGAAAATTAGTCCGTGTGAAATAAGAATACGATTCACCACCTCCTTTCTTGTCCGTGAGTGTTGTAAAAGACGACTAAGGGATTATATTATGCATACAACGTCTATGCAAGAGCAGGAAAAATTGGCAATAAAATCCTATACCATCTCTTCTACCCAGCCAGGTTGGATAGTTAGGTAATTTCCCTCCCATTATGGAGGAGGCCTGAGCCCAACCGTGGGAAATATATAGGCTGAGATGATGTTTGATACGTGTTTTGCTTTTAAATGAGCCATCCAAAGGATGGTTCGGCTTCAAATGAACATTTGCAGCTCATAGGAGTAAGAAGACTGCCTTATAACCTATTAGTAGGAAGACTGCCCCATAGTCACCTGGTTCTCAGCCCTCATTGCTTCCTTACTTGTGGTGTATCGCCATTTTTCTAATTCATTCATTTATTTTTAATAAAGTTTATTCTCTTTTTAGTAGTAATATCTGGTTGACGGAGCTTCGCTCGGAATATTTTTGTCGAATATATTTAGATATATATTAATAAAAAATAAATAATGAAAATTATATAAAAAACTGCAAAAAGAGAATAATAATAACATCGAGATTCGAACCGACGCTGTTTGGATGCTACAAAACTCAAAATTAAAACCGGTCGTGCCCTCCAACTGAGCTATCATAACTCTTGACGTTTACATGACCAAATCCTTTTTTTTTCTTGGCTGATGGCAAATGCATTTACGCATGCCCTCCCTTGATGGTATCGGGGAGGTATGTAGGACTCACCGGGCGGCTATCAACCTCTCGGAATACCCACTAAAAACCATCAGCTGCTCCACTCTCCCGTCATTCGTGGAGCGTCAGAAGATCGCCTTTCGGTATTCGACTCGGACGTCCCGACGGTAGGTCTGTTGGCCTCACCTCTGTATTATGCTACGAGGGAAGAAGGCGCACATACTGTTGCGCCGTCTACCTGGCCGTGGTCTACGCAGAGAGTCAGCAGTGGCATCTGCCTCGCGTTGTCTCTCTGCGGCCTCCTTTTGCAACATCACGCCTTCGCAGAAAGAAGCTATGGCCGCCCAGTACGCGGGGTTGTCGAGCATTTTCCCTATTACAGGCATCAGTGACAAGTTTTCTCCGATCTCAATCACCAGGGCGTGCCGCTGGGACCTCCAGGTGAAGCACATCTCAATAGTGTGACGCACATCGTCGGTTGGCGCGCCACATTCATGGCAGCTAGGGGCCGCTTCTCGCCTCGCGATTTGATGCAAGTACTTACCGAAACATCCGTGTTCAGTAAGGACTTGCGGCAGCCTAAAACTCATGTTGCCATGCTTCCTGTTCAGCCACCGGTGGAGGTGGGGACCAACCGCAGTCACCGTCACTCGACCTACAATTGACCATATCCTAACCAACTGTCCGAGATTGTAATAGGGCGGTAAAAGAGAAAATAAACTGCAGTAAATCACTGGTTAAGTTTTCGCCCACGCACTGCCACGGCTCAGATTAGCACAGATGCAATTCTACCTAATTTGCTTCAGAACCTGTAACCTTGTGTAAAATTGCGAATGCGTCTTAATTATTGATACTTATAGCATTAACG
Source organism: Lymantria dispar (assembly GCA_032191425.1). Lineage (NCBI taxonomy): Eukaryota > Metazoa > Arthropoda > Insecta > Lepidoptera > Erebidae > Lymantria > Lymantria dispar. Next base: position 30,123,439 of record CM063449.1, on the reverse strand, counting down.
GTAGCAGGTTTTTTTTTTTTGGGGTGGGCTACGGTCAGCTCTCCCGCCGCCCAGCTCCGTCCGGGGCGAGAGAGAAACGGCGCGGCTCCGGAACCCACTCGATAGCACGTCGCCTTCGTCATTGGGCCGACCACCAGTGCAGAGTTGCTTGAATTCAGTGGTCGGCCCGAATTAACGATAGCAGCTACAGATCGTTTTCATTATTGTGTCGTATTTATTTCATTGCTCTTCAAGTCAATGTCGTCCTATCACGATCGGCCTCCCTTCGTGTTGCGAGCTAATCCCCGACCCGATTTCCCAAGAATTGTACTGACTATTTCTTTTAATGTCAATTGATTACCCCTTTTATAGACTATAATATCGTAATAATTAACTATAAGCTGCAGTTTTTTAGAATTGGTTGTTTAATAATTTTGCATAAAATCGCTGTGATTGTTTAGAAAATCTAGCGTGCAGCAGATTTTTTTCCCCTTTTATTCTGATAATTGATTGAATTAGGCGATACATAGCGGCAATCCATAATTATGTAAAAAAAAGGAAGCAATCAAAACTGTGTGATCAATCAAAGCTGTGTGACGCCCAATCAAAAACCTTAATCCTATCCCGTACTCGTTCTATTGTGGTGTGCGGTAAATTGTTTACCGTGGGAAAGTGCTGGATCTTCCTTCTTTCCTTCCTTTTTTTTAAATCTTTTATTCTGACTTATAAAATACGAGTAACCAAGAATGTTCCGTGAATATAATCGAATTCTTAGAATAAATATAAAGGCATACATGATATATTTTTTTTTTTAATGGCGGACTAACAATTCACTACTGCCTATCTTGCACGTGAGTGTCGCGAAAGTCTACTACGGAATATTATATGCGTATAAAATTTATGCAAAGGATGCAAAACTCAAAATTAAACCTCACCCCGACCTGTTTGACCAGCTTGGTTATAGTAGGTCAATTTCGCTGTTATTGTGAAGAAGGCTCGAGCCTAGTAATAGGGCATATAAGAATTGAAATGATTATATTATCTAAGATTAATACAATGCATAATGATTTCTGATATTCATAGTACACACATTAGAAATAAACAATTTTTATATTTTTTTTTACAAATATTACAAATAGTATGATTTTTTTTTTTATGGGTGGGCTATGGTAAGCGCACGCGCGGTCCCGTCTGTCCGGGGCGATGAAAGGGACGGCGCGCGGGTCCATAACCCACCCGTACCCACGTCACCTCGTTGTTGGGCCGACCATCGGAGCAGATGTGACTTGTCATCAATGGTCGGCCCGACGGAATACCCTTTCGGGTAACCTCACCTCTCGACGTACTGGGACGTCGGTCGACATCGCGCGGTCAGCCTCTCTGCGGGTGACGGACAATTCCCCAGTCCGATCACCCGCGGCCTCAGCTAGGGCGGCAGTAGGCGCAGATACTCGCGCCTGCGCCGCCCGTGTCGCCGGCAGCGTAACGTGTCGCCGAATAGGAGCTCTACTCGCACACGATCCGCCGCCTTCTTCCGTGAGATTACGGCCTTACAGAAGGCGGCGACCGCGTCCCAGTTCCTGACGCTGTCGAGCATCTCCCTGGCGATGGTCGGCAGCGCCAGGTCGGCAGCGCCAGGTCGGCACCGATAATCGCGACGAGTTCACGGCGCTCCCCCTCCCATGTAGCACACTCCTCGTGCGTGTGCTGCGACGTGTCCTCGTCGCAACTGCAGTGGTGGCAGGACGGTGTGCTCTCCCTCCTGACAATCTTGTGCAGGTACTTCCCAAAACACCCGTGCCCCGTAAGCACCTGCACCAGTCGGAAGGAAAGCACCCCGTGCGTCCGCTCCAACCACTCCATCAGCACCGGCCGGAAGGCCTTGACGGTCCTGACACCGTACCGAGGACTCTCCAGCCAGTCTGCCCAACGGGCAATGACTCCTCAGCGGGCGTCGACCCGCCAGGCGGTGATCTCCTGCAGGGAGACCATGCCGCCGCGGGCGCGCGTCTCCGACACCCGCCGATAAATGTCGGCGAGCATCTCCGCCTCCACGTCCCACGGAGGAGTTCCGGCCAGGAGGCACGCTGCCTCCGTCGACATCGTGCGGTAACCGCGTATGGCCCTGACCGCCATGACCCTCTGTGGTCGCCTCAAGAGGACCCTCAGCTGGACGGTCAGGCAAATAGTATGATAAAAAGCCCTTTTAGAAATTGATCTGAAAGTATTGACTTTTGATTTGATTTATTTCTGCGAATAAAAATCTTTCAAGAATTATATATATACTTCCAAGCTAAGAAGCTACTGCAGATAGAACAAATATATCTGCAGAGAAATAACAGAATCAGATAACATTGCATTTTATTAAGCAATCAGGCTCGATTTTATTGGCTTGGAATTGCATTTGCCTTATAGAAGACACGACGTGTCTTGAATTCAATACCGCAATTTTTAGGATTCTATGGATTCTTCTGTTTTAATCCAAAAAAAAATCGTAGAATTATTAAACATGATCACACTTCATAATGGGAGGACAACTAGCTCATTTTCCTTTTTTTTTTGAGAGTCTATGTTCTGGACACATATCGTGCGAGGCGACAAAAAGGTGATATGTGACTCCAAAATCCCCTAATAACGCTGTAATGAGGATAATGATGATACCTAAAAAAAAATTGAATAAATTAAATAACTACCTGAAAATGTTGTTAAGAAACTCATTACATAATTTTTAACGTAATTCAACAAATATGATATTACGTGATGAAATTTGATGAGTTGCGCAAACTAAGTGAATTATTCTACGCGATGTTAATTTAAAGGAATACTTGTCGTAGAAGTATTCACATAAATTAATTTAAAGTCTTGATTTAATTTCGAAGGGAAGAGAAAGTGAAGTAGGTATATCTGAATAAATCTAAAGGATAAAAGTAATTTGATGTCCTACACAGAACACGTATACAAGTTTTGCTTGCCATCTTTACATATATATTTCTTGTGTACCTGTGTATGTCACTAAACTCTTCCTAAACGGCTGCACCAATGTTGATGAAACATTCAAGGAGATTTGAGAATGGCTTAGATTCACAATAGCAACCCGCCCTCGCTTCGCTTCAGTTTCATTCGCCTTACCCGCATAGTTACCGTTCCCGTGGGAATACCGGGATAAAATATAGCCTATGTTACTCCCTGATATTATAGCTTTCCATTGGTGAAAGAATTTTTGAAATCGTTTCGGTTTGGTTTAAGCGTGAAAGCGTAACAAACAAACAAATAAACAAACAAACTTACTTTCGCATTTATAATATTAGTAAGGATATAATAATAGTGGTTGAAACGGCGGCACGAGGTGCTCTCCTTCTGTAGGCGCGAGTACCTGCGCCTCATGCCGCCCTAGCCGAGGCCGCGGGTGACGTGACCGACGTCCTGGGAGTCGTTGGGAGGGTACTCCAAATAGGGGGTATTCCGTCGGGCCGACCACTGACGTCAAGTCACCCTGCTCCGGTGGTCGGCCCAACGACGAAGGCGACGTGTCGCGGGTGGGTTAGATATGTAAAAAAAGGGTAGATAGTTAATACGTTAAAACTAGAAACAAAACCCTATCTCAATTCGCCTGGTTAACATGAATAAACTGTTTTCATTAGCATTATAGAAGAAATCCGTACCGAAAATAGGACCTAGATAAATGTGCTAAAAGGATAACAAAATTTCACCAACCTTCATCGTCATTTTAGCTCTTATACGTCCCACTGTTGGGCTCGAGCCTCCTCCATAATAGAAGGGAAATTGACCTTACTATACCTTGCTATTCAGGTAGGTTGGTTGGTTTTATTTCGAGTTTTCCTTCTCTATATATGTTGCATATATGTTTTTCGTGTGGTGACGGAGTAAGAATAAAATTCACCACTCCCTATCTTGTCCGTGAATGTCGTAAAAGACGACTAAAGGATAAAAGACGCCTTATGGATTGCAAATATTACAAACTAAATAGCGTTGGTAATATTGATAAATTATAATTGGTGAAAACGAAGTTTTCGTTAAGTTTTCCGTGTGGTGACGTTATAAGAATATAATTCACTACTGCCTATTTTGAAGGTGCTTGTTGTAACAGACGACTAAGGGATACGAGTGTATTCGGAACGAGGACACAAGGAAGGAAAACACATCAGTTTCTTAGGAGTTAAGGCAACTTGGTGATTGTAATGTAATTTTAGTTTATCCTCTTACAGAAACTTCTATAAAGCTGTATAAAATAGTTGATAATGCGGATGAAACTTTCTTATTTGTTTACTGTACTATACTTTTGTTTATATACCGATTAGCAACCCGCCCTCGCTTCGCTTCGGTTTCAGTTGCTATACCCGCGTAGTTCCCGTTCCCTAGGGAATACCGTGGTAAAATATAGCCTACATTACTCCCTGATATTATATCTTTCCATTGGTGAAAGGATTTTTGAAATCGGTTCGGTGGTTTAAGCGTGAAAGCGTAACAAACAAACTTCGTCGCATTTATGATATTAGTAAGTTTAGTTTTGATAAGATGTAGTTTAGTTTTGATAAGTTTTGGTCTAATTGGCGTAGTTCATTAGAACGAAAGCTGTTTATACAGGGTGTCCCGTAAGTAATGGAACAACGGGCTATGAGGAGTAGCGAGACTTATTATCTATCAAAAATACTCAAATTTACTGTCTTAGGTCTTGTAGTTTTGAAATTAGGATACTTTTACTAAATGTTATGAAAATGTCATCCGTGTATGCTAAATATAATATTTTACAAAAACTATTTATAATTTATTGTTATTTTTTATTTAAGGTGTTAAAAATACATAGGTCCTTCTAATTCAAATGATATTCAGGCATAATTATTAATCACATGACCATTAAAACATACAACAAGTGCAAATTTCAAATTTAAAAATTTTTTGTGTTAAATTTGAACCAAGCTGGTGTAAAAAAAATGTATTACAGCCTTCAGGGACTGTATTTTAAAAACATCAACAACTAATACCAATTTTATAAAGGTATAATACAGTAGTTTGAAGTATTTAAAAATAGTTAAATTAGCACAGGACGCTAAATTCTAGCAGTTTTCAGGTAATCAACCTACTATGTAATTCCGAGAATTATTGCACAAAATGGCGGTAGAATTCTTTTTCGGACTAATAATAGGCGACACTCGTATCCCTTCTCCCTATCTTCAACTCGGGCTTCCTTAAGTTACTCATAGCTCGGAACCACACCTGTGTTTTACTCGATTCCGTTACTATGGTTTGTTGAAGTATGCTTGAATTGGACTTTGATTTTGCTTGTGATTTAGATATGGACGAGGGAATACATTTGGGGTACCCTCCCATCGACCGACGTCCCCCCTTCGGGGAGGACGTCGGTCTTTCCTCACGCGGTCAGCCTCTCGGCGGGTGACGGACTAATTCATAATTCTAATCATGTGTTACAGAATCGTATTATTAGAAAAATAATTTCACCTATATAAACAAAATCTTGGGTTAAAGTTAGCGTTAGCCCAAAATATCTATACCACGCGGATGAAGTCGCGAGCAGAAGCTAGTGGTATATATGAAGGTAAATCGCCGATTCCAAAATACAATATTACAAGTGATTTTAAATAGTTGTAGCTTATTGAAGTAATAGCAAAAGTGCGCGACTGATGACGCTGACTCAAGCAAGAAGTTTTCTTATTAAATTTTTCTCTAAGCAGTTCTCAAGGGCATACAAAAGTTTGGCACTGTGCCGGGTAATCGCCAATAGGCTCTTCGTTACATAGAACAAAAAGTGTACATAGTGTAATAGGTCGGGGAAAAGTCTTCTCGCATATAGTATGTATAAACTTTTAATAAAATCTCTTTGGCTGTACTAGTGGTATCTGGCTGATTTTGATACCATTAAAAAAAAAAGAAAAATGTTTTTCCCGCCCTTTCTCATTTGTTTTGTTTTTTTTTTCACATTTGTCAAGTTGGGTATGCAATAAATCTCCATATTTGGGTGCCATACGAGCTCACTGAAAGGAGTCTAATGAACCATGTAGTCATTTGCGAATCTTATTGAAACGTAATGAAATCAAACCGCTTTTGAAAAGATTGATAACTGGTTATGAAAAGTGGGAAAGAGAGAGAAGTAAAACTCGAACCAAAATCCTATACCAACATGTCTGACCAGCATGGTATAGTAGGTCAAAATTTCTCCCATTGTGGAGGAGGCCTGAGCCCAACAGTGGGACGTATGTGGGCTGCGATGATGATGATGATCATGTCACTACCTACAAAATGGCAGACAGGCATCAAACAAAATAGCACATATATTTTAATTAAATGTAAATAAACTATGAAAAAAATTTTTATTGCATTTTTATACAGAAACATTGTCGCTGACCTTATAACACCTTTAGCCGTAAATAGGGTAGTTTTTAAGGATAAAGACGTGATCTTAGTATAATAACGTATAGAAGGATAGTGTCTGTAGTTACTTTAACCAAAACATGAAGCCAAAAATTCTACATGCGCGCAGGCGATTACATACATACCACTATACAAATTATGAAATCAAATTTTGTTTTTATTAACATAAATCGTCGAAATATTTTTAAAAGTAATTTGAATACCTTAGAATAATAACGTACAAAAGGATAGTGTCAATACTTCGAACTTTCAAAATTTGAATCTAAAAATACTTATGGAGCGCAGACGATTATACACGTACACACGCACACCACTATACAAATTATGAAATCAAATTTTGTTTTTATTAACATAAATCGTCGAATTACCTTTAAAAGTAATGTTAATAATCTTTTTATATTTTTCAAATGTGTTGTGACACCATTTGAATGCACAAACAGTCATAATTACCTATTTATTTTTTAAGAGTTGCGTACGTTCGTGCAGTACAATGACTTGTACATTACGGAACGGTTCCGGTGTAAGCTCCATTAGGCTCCAATTGAAATGCCTCACTTTTTGTGCGTGAACTTACCTTCTATACGTTATTATTCTAAGTTGGATACACTTTTTGTTTTTCAAATGAGTTGTGACGCCATTTCAATGCAAAACCTATTTATTTTTTAAGAGGTACGCAACCCTAAACAAATAGGGTAGGTACGTGCAGTACAATGACCTTGTATATATGGGCGCATATCGCCCTCTATCGGCAATATTTGTAAATTGTTGATGTATGTGTTGTCAATTATAGTTATAAACGTGTTTGAAATATTTGCAACTAATATTTAAATAATTATTTGTAGTAACAACACTATTTATCATGCTATGATATTTAAAAGACACTTTTTGAATGTATTTCTAGATATATTTGATTTAGTTGTTTAAATATTTATATAGTTCATTAAATTAAAATCGATTAGAATTAATGTAATTATTTGTAACCATATTTAGTTGTTTTTACACAATAAATATTGCAATTTATTTCTAGTTACAGCGCCGTCTGTTGAACAATATATGAGAACAATATTTCCTTTAATTACATTAATGTAAATTGTGTAAAATTGACTATTTGGAATTATGTTAAATGCATTAGAATATTTATCATTATTATTTAGCTATATGCCGATAGTTATTTAATAGTTGTTTTATTTGTTTGTTATAAAAAGTAATTGTAGTTGCTAAGACTAGACCGTTTCATTGTAAAGCGGAGGTTATAAAAACATTGTAAGATTAGAATAGAGGACAGTTTTACTTCACTCACTTCTCCGGCAAGAACTCCTAATAAACACAGTGATTACATACTCAGTATTTTACTATCATCGTCCAAGTTCCTGGCGCAACGCCGACATATACTACGGCGTCATAGATATTTAAATCTATGTCCGGCGTAATCTCCATTAGGTTCCAATTTAAATGCTTCAATTTTTGCGACTTACCTTCTATACGTTATTATTCTAAGGACGTGATATTGTAAAAATCCCAAATATAATTGCCGTAGCACTGGCAACACATGTTCCATTTTCAAAAACACTTCATTTAATCATTACCGCTGAGAACACGTACGCATTTTAATTTGGTCGGCTGAACGTACTTTATTGGTTGGTTTTATTTGCTTGAGCTGTGTGAGCGTGATGTTAATTTATTCTAAGTGGTGATAAAAGGATAAGTAATGTTTAACATTTTATTTGCTCGTAATATATTATACCTACTGGTATTCTTTCTTTTCGATAGTATTCTAATAAATATGAGTTTGACCACTTTTATGTTAGAGGTGTGATTCCATTTTTGTTTATATATCACTAGCTTACCTAACAGACGTTGTTCTCTCTAAATAAAATAAAAGGTATTCTCCTTGAAATCGACAGTAGCGACACTTACCGGGTCCAATTTTGAATCTAAACCAGTCTCGAATGCCCTTGAACACTTACAAAAAAAATTATCATCATCGGCCCAGCCGCTTAGGAGGAGTTCAGTGACACACTTACACAAGAAATACATATATGAAGCAGATTAACTGTTAATTAAGACAGTTTTCCTTGTGTTGACGGAGTAAGAATACAATTCACCAGCCGCTGACTTTCTGCTGGGTGTCGCAAAAGACGACTAAGGGAGATTGTATGTAGAACAGTTATTCAAGAACCTCTATGCAAAAGATGGCAAATTGCAAATAAAACCCTATGTCAACTTGTTTGACCAGCGTGGTCCTACTAAAGGTTTATTCATTTCTCTGCCATCATAGAGGAGTTGCGAGCCCAGCAGTGGGACCTATGTGAGGTGAAATGACGAAATAAGAAACACTTGGACATTAAAATTAAGAAAGCTATTCCAATAACCCAGCTCCATGCATGAAGAGGATTACTAGTAGATTTCCTCCCTCACCATCATGGAGGTCTCGTTACGGCGAATGGCATCGCGCCAGGTCTTTGTCTTGGGGGACTTCAACGCCAAGTCCATGGCGTGGGGGTCCCCCTGGACGAACGACCGAGGATGGGCGATCGAGGAGTGGGCGGCGGCACTGGGCCTCTGTTTGCTGAACAGGGGCTCGGTGCATACGTGCGTGCGACAACGGGGCGGGTCGATAGTGGACCTTTCGTTTGCTAGCCCCGAGGTCGCCGCACGCGTGGGGAGCTGGCGCGTCGTGGAGGAGGTGGAGACCTTGTCGGACCACCGGTATATCCGGATGGAGGTCTCCCCGGCAATCCCGACGCCCAGCAGGGGTCACGGGGTGGATGGACGTCCTGAGTTCCCGCGATGGGCTGTGGGTCGCTTAGATCGGGACCAGCTGGCGGAGACAGCCATCGTTTACTCGTGGCTGTCCTCTGCCAACCAGTCGGACGGGGTGGACGCCGAGGCTGGCCGCATCCGCAGTGCGTTGACGCAGATCTGCGATGCGGCCATGCCCCGGGTACGGCGTATGCCCCCGAGGAGGGCGGTCCACTGGTGGTCCCGGGAGCTGGCGGATCTCCGGGCCGCGTGTATTCGCGCCCGGAGGGCCTACACCCGCAGCCGGCGGCGCCAAAGCGACGCGGAGCAGGAGGCCTTGCTGTACGAGAGCTACCGCAATGCGCGGTCGGCCTTCAGGCTGGCCGTCCGCTCCGCCAAGGACGTCAGTCGGCAGGAGATGCTGGACGGTCTCGACCGTGACCCCTGGGGACGCCCCTATCGCGCGGTGCTGAATAAGCTCCGCGCGTGGGGCACTCCCCTCACCGAGACTCTCCAGCCCAGCCTTCTCACCCGGGTCGTCGAGGACCTGTTCCCACGGCGGGCGGAACACACGCCCCCGGTCATGGCTTCGCCAGACACTGACCGGGAGGCCGAGGACGACAGTGTTCCGCCCATCACGGAATCCGAGATGGGAGTGGCAGTGGCGCGCATGTGCGCAAAGTCCACCGCCCCCGGGCCCGACGGTGTTCCTAACCGTGTGCTGGGCCTGGTCCTCGACCACCTGGGTCTCCGCCTCAGGGAGCTGTTCGACGCGTGTTTAGCGTCCGGACGGTTCCCTGGGTGCTGGAAGGAGGGAAGGCTGGTGCTCCTGCCGAAGCCGGGACGGTCTTCGGGGTCGCCTTCGGCCTACAGGCCTATCGTGCTGCTCGATGACACGGGCAAGCTACTGGAGAGGGTGGTAGCTGCCCGCATCGAGCGGCACCTCGTCGGCACGGGGCCTGATCTGTCGGACACCCAGTTTGGGTTTAGGAGGGGTCGTTCGACGATCGCGGCTCTGTTGCGCCTGAGGGCCGTGGCGACTGAGGCCGTCACCGGTGGGGAAGTGCTGCTGGCGGTGTCCCTAGACATCGCCAACGCATTCAATAGTCTGCCATTCAGCTGCATCAGGGAGGCGCTCCGGTATCACGGAGTGCCAGCTTACCCGAGGCGGCTAGTGGCAGACTATTTGGAGGGGCGCAGCGTACTCTGTACCAACCGAGCAGGGGACGTTGTGCGAACGCCCATGTCGTGCGGTGTCCCACAGGGGTCGGTCCTCGGACCCACCCTGTGGAACATCGGCTACGACTGGGCGTTGCGGGGGAGCCTCCCGCCCGGGCTGGGCGTGATTTGTTACGCCGACGACACGCTCGTCACAGCCCGCGGTGGGACGCTAGAAGAGGCGGTAAGCCTGGCGACCTCGGTACCATCAGGCGGATCGAGGCGCTGGGGTTGAGGGTCGCCCTGGACAAGACGGAGGCCCTCTTGTTCCATGGGCGCCGTATGAGCCCTCCCATCGGCGTCTCGATCACCGTCCACTCGGTTGACATCAGCATCCGGGCCCATATGAGGTACTTGGGCCTGGTGCTCGACGGGCAATGGTAGTTCCGGGAGCATTTCCGCAGGCTCGCTCCACGGCTCGTCGGCGCGGCGTCCGCTCTATCGTGACTTATGCCGAACGTGGGCGGACCGAGCGCCACGTGCCGACGGCTGTACGTGGGGGTCATCCGGTCGATGGCCCCGTACGGCGCATCGGTGTGGGCGGGGTCCTTGACCGTCCGACTTAGGGCCCTTCTGTGGCGACCACAGAGGGTCATGGCGGTCAGGACCATCCGCGGATACCGCACGGTGGCAACAGAGGCAGCGTGCCTATTGGCCGGGACTCCCCCGTGGAACCTGGATGCGAAAATGCTCGCCGAGTTGTATCGGCGGGTGTCGGGAGTGCGCGGGGAGGGCGGTGTTGTTTCCTTGAGGGAGCTCACCGCCTGGCGCGTCGACGCCCGCCGAGACGTCATTGCCCGTTGGGCAGTCCGGCTGGAGAGGCCTCGGTTCGGGGTGCGAATCGTGGAGGCCTTCCGGCCGGTGCTGATGCAGTGGTTGGAAAGGCGGCACGGGGTGCTCTCCTTCCGACTAGTGCAGGTGTTGACGGGACATGGGAGCTTCGCCAAATACCTGCTTGGTCGTAAGGAGGGAGAGTACACCGTCCTGCCACCACTGCGATTGCGACGAGGACACGGCGCAGCACACGCTCGAGGCCTGCGCCGCTTGGGCCACGCAGCGCCGTGAACTCGTCGCAATCATCGGTGCCGACCTGACGCTGCCGGCCATCGCTAGGGCGATGGTCGACAGCGTCGGGAATTGGGACGCGGTCGCAGCCTTCTGCGAGACAGTGATCTCGCAGAAGGAGGCGGCGGATCGTCTGCGCCAGGAGCGCAGCCTCGAAGAGGAGATCCGCCGCCGGCGAATGGGGCGGCGCAGGCGCAACTATCTGCGCCTCATGCCGCCCTAGCCGAGGCCGCGGGTGACGTGACCGGGGATTAGTCCGTCACCCGCCGAGAGGCCGACCGCGTGAGGAAAGACCGACGTCCTCCCCGAGGGGGGGACGTCCGTCGATGGGAGGGTACCCCACTTAGGGAGTATTCCGTCGGGCCGACCACTGACGACAAGTAAACCTGCTCCGGTGGTCGGCCCAACGACGAAGGCGAGGTGCTTTTCGGGTGGGTTGCGGGAGTTGCGTGCTTAAGCCCCTCTGTCGCCCCGGACGGAGTGGTGCGGAGGCGCGCCGACGGTAGCCCACCCACAAAAAAAAAAAAAAAAAACTAGTAGATTTATGTACCTACTACCAACTGCCTACCTAGAATATAATCTATGAATAAAAAAATGTATAAAATAATGTAATGTGCTTCAAATAATCTACGAGGACATCAGGAACAGTTATCCTACTTCCTACTAATATTATAAACGTGAATGTTTGTGAGTATGTGCAGATGTTTGTTGCTCTCTCACGCAAAAAACTACTGAATAGATTTTGATGAAACTTCAAAATAATATAGCTTATATATCAGAATAACACACAGGCTATAATTTAATCCGACATTCCCACGGGAAGAAGAACTGCGGGTGAAACCGCAGGGCGCTGTTAGTCACAAATACCGTAAATACGTAGTTTATCATGATAAGAATTTATAAACTAGTATATTTTATAGACTAGTTTATTTTATACTGATTTGTCCGGCAGGGTAAGAATACAGCTCATCACCCCTCATCTTGTCTGTGGGTGTTATAAAAGACGACTAAAGAATATGACCGTGTGGTGACGGAGTAAGAATACAATTCACCACCCCCTATCTTACCCGTGGGTGATCGTACGAGACGACTAAGGGATATAAAAACGCATATAACATCTATGCAAGAGAAGGAATACTCGAAATAAAACCCTATGCCAACACGTCTGACCAGCGTGGTATAGTAGGTCAATTACCCTTCCATTATGGAGGAGGCCCGAGCCCAACAGTGGGACGTATATGGGCTGAGATGATGATGATGATGAGATGATGAAAGAATATGATATACAGATAACATTTATTAAAGAGAATAATTTTTTCGTCAGGTGACGGAATAATAGTACAGTTCACCACTCCCTATCTAGCCCGTGGATGTCGTAAAAGATGACTAAGGGATATAATAAGCATAACATATGTGCAAGAGAAGGTAAACTCGGCAAGAAAACTCAGGGGTCAAACAATAAATTTGTACGTGTATTATGTGTAAAATATCAGTCAAAATTTAGTAACTAATTTCTGTATCGGGTAGGTAATTATAAATCTCTGTAATAACGATGACTTCTTGGACATGAGACAAACGCGATAAAATCCGTAAAGTAGTTTTAATTACAATATGAACTCGCGTAAACATCGGCGTTCATTATATAAATATCTAATTTAGCTCCTAAAGCAATATAAACGAATCGAAAAAGACACGACTAGCAATAAATAAGGCATTCCTTATTTATTGCTAGTTCTGCTGACCACTCCTAAAAAATGTGTGGCAGCGAAAGCTGGATTTTGTATGGAATATATAAACATAGAATAAATGGTGTAGACATAAGAACTCTTCGAACTATGTTTGGTATAAATTTAAAGGATTAGGAATATCGTTATAGCTTTCTGGATCAAATAGATGTGCTGAAGAAATGTTACATTTAGAGCAGTCTGAAACGGGTAGATATAAATCTCTCTAATAACGATGACTTGCTGGACGTGAGATATTTTAGTCCGCCCGTGACCGTGAACGCTGTAAAGTGTTCGAAGCGTTGGGCAATCATATATCAAATAAAAACGCGACAAAATTTGTAAAATAGTTTCATTTGCAACTAACTGACCCGGTGAACTTCGTAAGGCAATAATTTTTTCGTAAATATATTTTCTAAATTGCCGAAGTCTCTAATGGAAGAACCATTACAGCTTTGTCGGGAAAGTTTCGATCGTTTTGGTCGCGGCATTGTTAATGATGATTCAAAGAGAATACAAATTACTCATAATTGATTTCTGGTAAAATTTAATTGTCAAATTTTCAACCATACTTAACTACAGATAAAATTACGTTTAGCTGTCATTTGCGTCTTATTATTACATAAAAAATGCGTTTTTTTATACTACATTTCATAGTGACTTGTATTCTCTTTGACATTTTATGTCACGTCACACGGGAACGCGATCGAACGGGATAAAAGAATTATTGGCGAAATCTTGTAAACCCCATGAAAAAAAACTGTATTTTTTCTTTTTTTTTTTTTAACATTTCTCTCCTTGCTGAATGTCATAAGACAGATTTATGACATTCAGCAATTTTTTGGTAGTATTTTCCTATGTCTTGCGTGGAATGAGTCCATTGACCTACCCACCTTCCTGCTATTAATCTGCTGTTACAGATCTTGTGGGATTTTTCTTTTCAAACGTCGTCGCACAGTTGGGTCATTCATTAGATATTTTGCAAGTCTGTTAGGATGCTGCTTCAATCGATTTCTGTAAGTCTCCATTCTGTCTGTAATTTCTTGTTTAATCGTTTTTATATTTAAATCCCGATGCAGTCGCTCATTTGTTATATACCACGGTGCATCAGTTATCATGCGTAGTATTTTCGATTGAAATCGTTGTAATATTTCAATGTTTGAGTTGGCTGATGTGCCCCACAGTTGTAGGCCGTAAGTCCAGACTGGTTTGATTATGCATTTATATAGCAGTAATTTATTTGCCAGTGAAAGCTGCGACTGCCTTCCAATCATCCAGTACATTTTGCGTATTTGCAGGCCCATTGCGAGGCGCTTTGTAAAAATGTGCTTTCGCCAAGTCAATCGTCTATCAAGGTACATATCCAGATACTTAACCTCATTAGCTTGAGTAATTGGAACACCATTTAAAGCTACAGATGGGCATGTGTTTCTACGCGTGTTGAAAGTAACTTTAATTGACTTAGATTCGTTAGCTTTAATGCGCCAATCTTTAAGCCAGACTGCAATCTCATTTAAGCTATTTTCTAATTTGTGTGATGCAATATCTGGAGAATCGTCCATCGCCAATACAGCTGTATCATCGGCAAAAGTGCCTGTAATAACTCCATCCGTTGAAGGTAAATCGGCAGTATAAAGAAGGTACAAGGTAGGGCCAAAACGCTGCCCTGCGGTACTCCTGCCTGTATCGTGTATAACGGCGTCATATATTCATCTTCTTTAACGTAGAAGTGTCTTTTTTCTAAATATGATTTTAGAAACAAGTAGTAATTTATTGGGACAGCTTTTTTGATTTTATATAGGAGGCCATCATGCCACACACGATCAAAAGCCTGTGCTATATCTAAGAAAGCTCCTGTACAGTACTGCTTAGTTTCAAAGGCTACGTTAATATTATCAACGAGCCTGTGGACTTGTTCTATAGTACCATGCCTTTGCCGGAACCCAAACTGATGGTCAGGAATAAGACGCTTGCTTTCTATTATTGGCGTAAGCCTGCTCAGGAATAAAATCTCCATTATTTTTGATGCAACTGGCAGCAAACTTATAGGTCTATAAGATTTAACGTCTTCTGGGCTTTTACCAGGTTTGCCAACCATTTTAATTTCTGCAACTTTCCACTGAGACGGGACTGATGCTCTCTGCACTATAGAGTTATAAATATATGTCAAAAACAGTATTCCTTGTTCAGGTAATTCTCGCAATATCTTAGCTGTAATCAGGTCATATCCAGGTGCTTTATGTTGATCGAGTTTATGTATCGCTTGTCTTATTTCATGTTTGGAGAATCTTTTTATTGGGAGATCCAACTGATGTGTTTGATTTAGGTAAAGAGTAATTTTTTCGTTCTGAGTAGATCCCAGATCAGGGTTTGGCACGAAAACAGCTTTCAAATGTTCGGCAAAGATCTCAGCCTTTTCATTACCATTTACAGCCCAAGAGTTATCCGTTTTTCGTATAGGTGGATGAGATGTTATAGGACGTTTCAGATGTTTCGTCGCCTTCCAAAGAGAGTAATCCGATGCAGCTGTGATATCCAAGCCTCGCAGATATGTTTCAATGTTCTGATTTCGATTTTCACTTAGCAGTTCTTTCAATTGGGTTGTTAGCGAATTTAAAAATGTCTTATCAGCTGGATATCGAGTTTGTTGCCATCGTTGCCGAGCTTTACGTTTTAGAGCCAAGAGTTCCCTTATTGCAATTGGATATTTGAAACCATTGGAATAGAAATCAACTTCAGGAGTGGCAGTCCAGGCTGCTTGCTGAATGCAGTGATTAAAATGTTCGATAGCCTCCTCTATTTCATCATCTGTTTTTAGTGAAATATTCATGTTGAGATGTGCTATTACCAGTTCTCGGAATTGTATCCAGTTTGTCTTACGATTATGGAGCCGACAGGGTTGTTTACTTCGTACTATATTTTTGGCTAACAGTACCTCCACAGGTGAATGATCGGAAGAGAGTTCAAATCTTGAAGTACATGTAAAGTATGTATTTGCAATACCCTTGACAACGCAAAAATCAATTAGGTCGGGGATCTTTTTTACATCAGTCGGCCAATATGTTGGTTCGCCAGATGAGATAACATGTAATTTAAGTTTCTCGATTACTTTGAGTAGCTGTCGACCTTTTGGCGTGATAGTGCGTGAATCCCAAAAGGAGTGTTTGGCGTTATAATCTCCACCAGCGATAAATCGTTGACCTAAAGTTACAAAGTATTTCTCATAATCGTCCAATTTAAGTTTATGTTTTGGAGGACAATACACAGCCGAAACTGTGAATGGGCATCATCGACGACAATATTAGTTGCCTGGAATTCACTGGTGCAGTAATTAACCGTTACATGGTGTCTGATATTATTTTTAATCAACACAGCACTTCCTCCATGTGCAGTTCCGTCAGGATGTGTCGTATGATAAAATTTGTATTTGTCAAGTTGAAAGAAACTCTTCTTTGTAAAGTGTGTCTCAGAAATTAACAGAATGTCAATGTTTTGCAAGGCCATAAATGATTTCACCTCAAGGGTGTGTTGTGACAGGCCATTGGCGTTCCAGAGGACTATTTTGAGGGAGTCGAATTTGACAGTTTTGTCGTGAGTGTTAAAATTAAGTTGGTCATCATGGTAAGTTGTTGCATCATTTGCTTCATTAATATTAATAATTCCTGTATGTCATTTGAGTTAGATTTGTCTTCGATTTGAATGTCTTTATTTTTAAGCAATGCGTCTCTATATTGCGTGTTCTGCGATTGTTTTTCAAATTTATAGTCGTCTTTATTCTGCGGTTGCACAGGTTGATGCAGCTGGATATGTCGCCCTAAATGTTTTTTCTTCGTTGTGTCGGCTTTGCTAGGTAATTTAATTTGTTGTAACTCTCGGTATACTTGGCAACCTTTGTAATTTGCGGGATGGTTACCGTCGCAGAGTACACATTTTACTTGATCAGACTTAGTTTTACGTGAGCATTCTTTAGACAAGTGATCTCCAGCGCATTTAATACATTTCGGGCTTCGGCGACAGTATGATTTAGTGTGACCATACTGCTGACACTTTGCACATTGAGGTATCTCCCGCTTAGGTCGTGGTGGTTCAAATGATACCCGACAATTTAAGATGGACTTGATGTCGTTGATACTTTTATTATTATCATTGGACTCTAGCTCTACAATAAACATAGGCAAGGGCTTCTTTGATTGTCTTTGTTTGATGTTCCAGATGTTAGTGCATTTTTGTCCTAGGTCTTCTAACGCAATCTTTAATTCGTCGGTATCTGCTGATGGGTGGATGTTTTTAAGTACTACTTTGAAGGCTCTGTCCTGCTTAGGTTTGTAGCTATAAAATTCAGTATTTTTTTGCTCTAATTGTTTCACAATTTCTCTATATACCTCGGCAGTCTTTGATTGTATTCTCACTTTTTCGTTGTTCAGAATTTTAAGCTCATAAAGGTCATAAGCATATTTATTGAGAAGTTCAGTAAGTGGTTTCAAATTTTCAACTTTATCGACATATATAGGTGGGCGACATTAATAGACTTTTCTTTAGGCTGTTGAAGGGGCTCAACATCTAGTTGTGCAAAGCTATTTGTTGTGACGATCGGTTGTGATTGGGAAAGCCAGTATGTACTACGTTTTGATTGCGTTGCTGGATCTCTAGTATCATTATCTGGGCTTCTTGGTCGTTTCTTACTACTAATTAAACGCCAATTGTCAGTGTCCATGTCGTGTGTATCTTGAGTTGTTTGGCTTTCAGATAGATGTCCTGATGTAATTGGTATTTCGCTAATTGAATTTGAACGGGGTCTACTGTCGAACATTCCTTTGTGGAAGATTTGTTGAGTTAAGGTTTTAGGTCCGGAGTTGTTATTTTTGTTTATTTGGTTTTTGTTAATAGGGTCATTCATATTGGTCCCACGAGTAGGATCGATTTCAACGGTCGCTCCTGGGGTGACGTGAAAAAAACGGTATAAAAACGGTAAAACGGTATCCTATGTCCATCTCCTGGTTCTAAGCTACCTCCTCACCAATTTTCAGCCAAATCGGTACAGCCGTTCTTGAGTTATAGATAGTGTAAATAACACGACTTTTTTTTTTATATATATAGATGTGTAACGCTCGCGTAAACATCAGAAAATAATAGTTGCAGGACCATACTGATGACAGTTGTCTGTCTACAGCTGCGGGCTGGTCCGTCTATGGTAATACCACACTCTTGCAGAAAATCGAGGTCAGAGTAATAGCAATTTATTACTGCGTTTCGTTCGGTGAGTGAGAGAGCCGGCAGTCCAACTTTCTAAGGGTGATTGCGTATGGTGGTTGCTTTGGGGATGCCTTTAGTTTCACCGAACTTCATTGCACGCTTTCAACACTTCCTTCACTTTCTTCACGGTAGGCAGCGGCTTAGCAAAGGTCCCTGAGCGACAGCAACACTTACTATCAGGTGTACTGTTTGCTCGTTTGCTATCGTTAGCAATAAGAATATATATATATATATATTTAGAGTACCCATAATCGTAGAGAATGCAGAAAGACTATGATCAGAGAATCGTAGCTTGCGAATATACATAATCACTGTTTACCTCGCAAGGTTTCCCAAACATTTATTAAACAGGCGAATATGCCTGTTTAATAATGTAAATATGTATATAGCTCCAAAAATATGACAAAATCAGAAAGATAAAATCTATTCCAATGTGATTTTGTGAGAACGAAAGTAAATGCCACAACCTAAATTAAATTTTCTTTACATGTAACAAAATTCAACCGAATACTCGTAGGACTTAGCAGTAAGTCTTTTACGAAGAAACTAAGTACCTGTCGGAGGAATGTAATTTATTGTATTTGAAGTGTCGATAATAGTAATACCGTGGATATAGACATACTCACGTCTTGTCTCAAGGTTTTGGCAAAGCCACTGTCGAGATAAATGTTTCATTTTGTCTCTGTTTTAGTGTTTATTTAAAAAAGTTTATCTTTGTGTTACAAAACACAATTACAAAATTGTTATAAGGTTAAAAGGAAATTGGTTGAATAGGCTTTGAATAAATAAACAAGCTTGATAAAATCTTAAAAATAAATAATATCTTTTTTTTTAATTTACTTATTTTGGCTCGTTCAGGTAAAAATAACAGATTAATTTTTTGCGATGTGTCATCGATGCCCAAATTCGATATCCCGGAGTAAGTTGCGGAAAAAGACTATCAACAGTATAATAATAACAATATATTAGTAATATAAATAATAATAATACTATTTTATTTTTCATTTTGTTTAATATTTTATGTTGTGTGGCAACGAGGAGTGAGTATGACGGGTTACGGGGCTACACGCCGCCCGGACGGAATAGACAGCGTGGGGGCTGATCATAGCCCGTTAAAAAAAAGCAAAGTATATGCTATTTGGAGTATTTTAGCAATTAATTAGGTAATTTTTTTTTTTTTTTTTTTTTGTGGGTGGGTCGCGGTCGGCGCGCCTCCGCACCACTCCGTCCGGGGCGACAGAGGGGCTTAAGCACGCAACTCCCGCGACCCACCCGAAAACCACGTCGCCTTCGTCGTTGGGCCGACCACTGGAGCAGCGTTAACTTGTCGTCAGTGGTCGGCCCGACGGAATACCCCCTATTGGGGTACCCTCCCATCGACCGACGTCCCCCCCTCGAGGAGGACGTCGGTCTTTCCTCACGCGGTCGGCCTCTCGGCGGGTGACGGACTAATCCCCGGTCACGTCACCCGCGGCCTCGGCTAGGGCGGCATGAGGCGCAGATAGTTGCGCCTGCGCCGCCCCAGTCGCCGGCGGCGGATCTCCTCATCGAGGCTGCGCTCCACGCGCAGACGATCCGCCGCCTCCTTCTGCGAGATCACTGTCTCGCAGAAGGCTGCGACCGCGTCCCAGTTCCTGACGCTGTCGACCATCGCCCTAGCGATGGCCGGCAGCGTCAGGTCGGCACCGATGATTGCGACGAGTTCACGGCGCTGCACTGCCCAGGCCGCGCAGGCCTCGAGCGTGTGGCGCGCCGTGTCCTCGTCGCAATCGCAGTGGTGGCAGGACGGTGTACTCTCCCTCCTTACGACCCTGTGCAGGTATTTGGCGAAGCTCCCGTGCCCCGTCAACACCTGCACTAGTCGGAAGGAGAGCACCCCGTGCCGCCTCTCCAACCACTGCATCAGCACCGGCCGGAAGGCCTCCACGGTTCGCACCCCGAACCGAGGCCTCTCCAGCCGGACTGCCCAACGGGCAATGACGTCTCGGCGGGCGTCGACGCGCCAGGCGGTGAGATCCCTTAACGAGATCACACCGCCCTCCCCGCGCACCCCCGACACCCGCCGATACAACTCGGCGAGCATTTCCGCCTCCAGGTCCCACGGGGGAGTCCCGGCCAATAGGCACGCTGCCTCCGTCGCAACCGTGCGGTATCCGCGGATGGCCCTGACCGCCATGACCCTCTGTGGTCGCCACAGAAGGGCCCTAAGTCGGACGGTCAAGGACCCCGCCCACACCGGTGCGCCGTACAGGGCCATCGACCGGATGACCCCCGTGTACAGCCGTCGGCACGTAGCGCTCGGTCCGCCCACGTTCGGCATTAGCCACGATAGGGCGGACGCCGCGCCGACGAGCCGCGGAGCGAGCCTGCGGAAATGCTCCCGGAACCACCATTGCCCGTCGAGCACCAGGCCCAAGTACCTCATATGGGCCCGGATGCTGATGTCAACCGATCGGACGGTGATCGAGACGCCGATGGGAGGGCTCATAAGGCGCCCATGGAACAAGAGGGCCTCCGTCTTGTCCAGGGCGACCCTCAACCCCAGCGCCTCGATCCGCCTGACGACCTCTTCGGTGCCATAGGTCGCCAGGCTTACCGCCTCTTCTAGCGTCCCACCGCGGGCTGTGACGAGCGTGTCGTCGGCGTAACAAATCACGCCCAGCCCGGGCGGGAGGCTCCCCCGCAACGCCCAGTCGTAGCCGATGTTCCACAGGGTGGGTCCGAGGACCGACCCCTGTGGGACACCGCACGTCATGGGCGTTCGCACAACGTCCCCTGCTCGGTTGGTACAGAGGACGCTGCGCCCCACCAAATAGTCTGCCACTAGCCGCCTCGGGTAAGCTGGCACTCCGTGATACCGGAGCGCCTCCCTGATGCAGCTGAATGGCAGACTATTGAATGCGTTGGCGATGTCTAGGGACACCGCCAACAGCACTCCCCCACCGGTGACGGCCTCAGTCGCCACGGCCCTCAGGCGCAACAGAGCCGCGATCGTCGAACGACCCCTCCTAAACCCAAACTGGGCGTCCGACAGATCGGGCCCCGTGCCGACGAGGTGCCGCTCGATGCGGGCAGCTACCACCCTCTCCAGTAGCTTGCCCGTGTCATCGAGCAGCACGATAGGCCTGTAGGCCGAAGGCGACCCCGGAGACCGTCCCGGCTTCGGCAGGAGCACCAGCCTTCCCTCCTTCCAGCACCCAGGGAACCGTCCGGACGCTAAACACGCGTCGAACAGCTCCCTGAGGCGGGGACCCAGGTGGTCGAGGACCAGGCCCAACACGCGGTTTGGAACACCGTCGGGCCCGGGGGCGGTGGACTTTGCGCACATGCGCGCCACCGCCACTCCCATCTCGGGTTCCGTGATGGGCGGAACACTGTCGTCGTCGGCCTCCCGGTCAGTGTCTGGCGGAGCCATGACCGGGGGCGTGTGTTCCGCCCGCCGCGGGAACAGGTCCTCGACGACCCGGGTGAGAAGGCTGGGCTGGAGAGTCTCGGTGAGGGGAAGGCCCCGCGCGCGGAGCTTATTCAGCACCGCGCGATAGGGGCGTCCCCAGGGGTCACGATCGAGACCGTCCAGCATCTCCTGCCGACTGACGTCCTTGGCGGAGCGGACGGCCAGCCTGAAGGCCGACCGCGCATTGCGGTAGCCCTCATACAGCAAGGCCTCCCGCTCCGCGTCGCGTTGCCGCCGCCGGCTGCGGGTGTAGGCCCTCCGGGCGCGAATGCACGCGGCCCGGAGATCCGCCAGCTCCCGGGACCACCAGTGGACCGCCCTCCTCGGGGGCGGACGCCGTACCCGGGGCATGGCCGCATCGCAGATCTGCGTCAACGCACTGCGGATACGGCCAGCCTCGGCGTCCACCCCGTCCGACTGGTTGGCAGAGGACAGCCACGAGTAAACGATGGCTGTCTCCGCCAGCTGGTCCCGGTCTAAGCGACCCACAGCCCATCGCGGGAACGCAGGACGTCCATCCGCCCCGTGACCCCTGCTGGGCGTCGAGATTACCGGGGAGACCTCCATCCGGATATACCGGTGGTCCGACAAGGTCTCCACCTCCTCCACGACGCGCCAGCTCCCCACGCGTGCGGCGACCTCGGGGCTAGCGAACGAAAGGTCCACTATCGACCCGCCCCGTTGTCGCACGCACGTATGCACCGAGCCCCTGTTCAGCAAACAGAGGCCCAGTGCCGCCGCCCACTCCTCGATCGCCCATCCTCGGTCGTTCGTCCAGGGGGACCCCCACGCCACGGACTTGGCGTTGAAGTCCCCCAAGACGAAGACCTGGCGCGATGCCATTCGCCGTAACGAGGCCTCCATGATGGTGAGGGAGGTCTCGAAATCGGTCACACTCCAGTTAGGGGAGAGATAGACTCCGAGGAGCGTAATCTCCCCCCAGTCCGCCGCGACGTATCCGACGCCCCTGTCCCTAAGGGTCAGAGGCGACGAAGGCCACGACGTGGAGGCGACGATTGCCACGGTGCCATCGGTGCTACCCAACCAGTTAGGCCGGTCGGGCACCACGTACGGCTCCGCGGCTACGGCTACTCCTATCAACCACTCCGCCATGGCTTGCAGGAACACGTCCTGCGCACCGGCGGTGTGGTTGAGGTTGGCCTGGAGGAGACGAATGGATACGGGGTCCATTAACGGTCCGTATCCATCGTCACCTCCTCCGCGCTGACGGGCGATCGGGCCGCGCTCGGAGCGGGGACTGGCCCGGTCGATGGGCCGTCCCGCCCCTTCGGGGCCGATGCCGGGGGTCTGCAGTCCCCAGAGCCCATGCGGTGTTTGGCAGGCCTATTGCCTGCCGCACACGCGGGGCAGTGGGGCACCGCAGAGCACGATGCCGCCTGGTGTCCGGTCTGACCGCAACGGAAACATAGCCCGCTGCAGTCAAAGCAGTTTTTGCATGTCGGTCGGGTATGCCCGACTGCCATGCATTTGTAACACCTCGTGGGCCGGGGCTCTAGCACGGTTACCCGCGCCGAGCTCCAGCCCACGAGGAGCCTGCCTGAGTCGGCCAATTGCTTGACCGACTCCACCGGACACTGCACCCAGGCAGCACCGACGCCGCCCGGACCAGTGCGAATGGTGCCAATCCGGACGGTGTCCGAGGCACATCCGGTACGCGCCATAATGGCCTCCCGGACGTCCTCCACCGTCACGGAATCGTCCAAGCCCGTCAGGCGCATCTCTGCGCACTTGACAGGCCTGGCGACTCGGACACCATCCTCCGGCCCGAACAGCCCCCTCAACATCGTGGCCAAACTATCGGCCGTCTTCGCGCCCTCGGCCCCAGGGAACTCGAGTATTCGAGCCCCTGTCCGGGCCTTGCGGGTCCTCGCCTCGACGCCCCCGATACCGGAGACGTCCAGCTCCCGCCGGGCGCGTTTTAGGACGGCCTCATAGTTGAGGCCCCTCTCAGCCGCCTCAGGCAGCACGGTGATGACCACCGCGGCCGTCTTCGGCGACTTGAGGCCCCTGCGCGACCTTTTCTTCCCTTTTCTGCCGGCTCCCGCCTGGGGAGCGGCGGCCACGGCGGCACTCTTGGCCGCCGCTCTCCGCTTCTGGCCGCGTGCCTTCCTGCTCCGCTCAGCCACCTGCCAGCCCTGTTCGAGCCTGGCAGCAGCGCTGAGCGCAGCAGGAGCGGTCGCGGGTGCGCTGGCCGGCGCCTGCGGTGCAGCCGCTGGCGCCGGCCGCGGCCCGGCCTTGGCGGGAGCCGGCACCTTGCCGGCCTTCTTGGCCCCCTTGGGCCCGGCCGCGGCCGCAGCGTAGCTCACCACGCGGCCACCCTGACAGGGCAGCGGGGTGGGAGCTGACGCTTGCGGCCGCCTCGCCTTGTCCGCGGCGAGCGGCGGTCGGAGGGGCGGCTCAGGCGGGAGCCTGGCCGCTACGGCGGCGATACGCGCATCCACCATCACCCCTACTCGGGCTAGGATCACGCGTACCGCCGACTCCGACACGCCGTGCACCTCGTCGGGCGGCGGCTCCTCCCCCCTCCGAGGCCTCCCGCGGCCACGAGCCGGCGGGGGGACCACGACGAGGGGAGGAAGCGCCGAAGCCGCGACGGGTGCAGCCGGCGCAGCAGCCGCGACGGGCGCAGCCGGCGCCACGGGCGCAGACGACGGGCCCGCCCTCCCCGGCGCAGCCCGTTTCGGTGGCGAGGCTGGCACAGGCGGCGCGGCCGGCGCCAGGCGCGCGAACTGGGCCCACAGGTCGGCCATCTCCTTGGCCAACCCGCGGTTCTCCCGTCGCACCGCCGATAGCTCCGTCTCCAGCTTGCGGTTGCGTTCCCGCAAGCCGGAGACCTCCTCACTAAGGCGGGCGTTCGCGGCCTGAAGGGCCGCCACCTCGCCACCGTGGCCAGCCGGACCCGGTGTCCCCGGCCTCGCCACCACCGCCGATCCTCGGCCTCTGCGCCCCCGGCGCATGGTCGGGACCTTGGGAGGAGGCATGATGATGGAACTCCCCTCCGAGTCGGTGTTGGAGCGGCCACCCTCTTGCAGGGGGCGCTTCCAGGGTCTCGGGGGGAGGGCCTCCTCCCTCTTCCTTGCACTTGGGGCTGGAGCTGGCGCCTTTGCAGCCCCCTCCGTCCTCTTCCTCGGCGACGACGACGACGACGGCGACGACGGCAGCGACGACGGCCTAACTGCACCCTCGACTGACGGCGCGCCTAACATCTGTCTACCACACCCTCGACTGACGGCGCATCCACCGCCCTCGTCCCTACTCCGGCCGACTAGCACCCAAGGGGTGCTGCACTCCTCGGCGGACGGCTCTGCGGCACTTCCGCCCACGTCCGTCAGCTCCATCTCCGATGCCTCGGATGGCCCTGCGGCACTGCCGCCCTCATCCTGCGACGGCTCTGCGGCAATGCCGCCCTCATCGCTCGACAGCTCGGAGCTTTCGCCTGCTAACCTTACGCACGGCTCTGCGGCAATGCCGCCCTCGTGCTCGGACCCGCTGCTGCTGCCGCTCTCCTCACGCAGCGGCCCTGCAGTGGTCTCCAACCTCTCTTCCGACGGCTGAGCAGCAACGCCACCCCCGTCCCGCGACGGCCCTGCAGCAGCAATGCTGCCGCCCTCGTCGCGTGCAGCAATGGCTTCAGCCTTCATCCGCGCCCGCCACGCCTTCGATGCATTGGCGCTAATGCGGGCTCGTGCAGCGGCGGAACGCCTCGGCTTTGTCCTTCGGGTCTTCTTCCGCACCTGCACCTCCTCCTCGTTCCCCCTCCCCCCCTGAGCCACTTGGTGTTGAGCCGGGCTCTCGGCTTCTGAGGCAGTAGTTGTCCCCCACCCATACGATTGGGGACTGACTGTGCCGGGACTTGGGCGCGACTCCAAATGGACGTCGCGCGCAAGCACCGGCACAGCAAGGGATTCCCCGGCCTGGCCGGGACCCTCTGGTGAAGTTTTACTAGTATTAACTTCTGCCATTATTTGGACGTTTTTGAGTCTTGTCTTGACTACCACTCTAACGACTGGACGCTCACGCGCTTCTTAACCCACCAGTCATACATCTCCTCGCCGAGTGGCCAAACTTAAGATTGGGGTAATTTTTTATAGGGGTTTTCTTCCCCGCGGTCCGAAGACCCCCGGTCCTGACCCCCCTGCTCAGGATTACGGTTTGGGCCTTCCGGGTCTGGCCGCTCGCAAGCGACCGACCCGTCACGCCCCCGGGCCGTGACGCAACCGTCCCTGGCGACGGAGTGCCATGAGGCACATCCGCCCCATTGGCCCCGGGTCAGATCCGCCGTGCGCTCTGCCACCAGAGCCGCACGCGGAGACCCCCCCCCTGCCGGAATCTTGGCCGTCCAAATGGCCGCATGACGTCCAAATGGACGTTACCAGGGAGCACCACGAGGAGGTGCTCCGGCCGCGCCCCCCAATTAATTAGGTAATACGATTACAACGGAATCCCATAAGGAAATACAAAATATATATGATTATATAACATAAAATGATTTTGATGGACATCATTTGCGCATAATAAACATTACTTAAAGTAGATGCTCCGATTAATACAAAAGATGTGACCTATCTATCCCTAAAACCTAAAAGTATAGATTTATTCAAGCACTTGATATCTCTTTGGTTGAGGACATTGAAATGTACTCTGTATAAAGAAACAGATATACAATTGAATAGCCCTACAACAAACAATGACAAAATGTATTTTCACAACTTTAAGAAGTCCTCTAAGTTGTATGGTAAGTGCACAAATAAAATTCTACAAATTAGTACTCTGCTTTATTGAGCTAGTGAACCTAAAGCACAAGCCCTTCCTTCTTTATTCTCCATCACCATTCTATTCTGTCTTTATTCCATAAATAGTGTCTCGGCTATACTAGCATTGTCAGTCGATTAACTATAGGTACACCTGGTAATCATTGAAGACCATGAGTGGCGGTTATTATAAGTAGTCATCAGATTGGATGCTTTCTCATTTAGGCTGGACTCGGACAACAAGGAATTCGGTACCAGTGGTTAGTCTAATTGTGAAGGGATGGGATTAAGGTGGATTATGCGGCCGCGCGTCACCCAGGACGGAATAGACGGTGTGTGTGCTGATCACAGCCAACCCAAAATAAGACTGTTTTCTCGTTTGCCACTCAAGGTAATAAAAAACGAAGGTACACAAATACGGATTTCAATTTTATGAAACCAGTAAAATTACTACTAAAAAAATTTAAACTAGTAAAACTGAAACTAGTAAAATATTTCTAATGATTTGAAGCTCTTCATCATTTCATCATTTCAGCCTATCGCCGTCCACTGCTGGACGTAGGCCTCCCTCATGTTGCGCCACAATGAGCTGTCCTGTGCCGCCTGCATCCAACGATGCCCAGCCACCTTCACTAGGTCATCGGTCCACCTAGTGGGGGGGGCGTCCTACACTGCGTCGTCCGATACGTGGTCGCCACTCGAGAACCTTTCTTCCCCAGCGGTTGTCGGTTCGTCGAGCGATGTGGCCTGCCCATTGCCACTTCAGCGTGCCAATTCTTCGTGCTATGTCGGTTACACCCGTTCTTCTGCGGATTTCCATATTCCGGATTCTATCTCGCAGAGAAATCCCGAGCATAGCCCGCTCCATAGCACGCTGAGCGACTTTGAGCCTTGACATGAGGCCTACATTTAGGGACCACGTTTCCGTGCCGTAAGTCATCACTGGTAACACACACTGGTCAAAGACCTGTGTTTTCAGACACTGAAGTATGTTGAAGCTCTTAAATGACCTAAATATTTTAATCGTTTATGGCTTTAAATACTACACCACGCACTTGGAAATGCCTCCTTACGTCATTGGAACTTTAATAATAAGCAATTATCCACAAATAACATAATATTCAGCACATCAATTATCCAGTAAGAACAATTAATCATTGTTAGATGATTACGTTGGATTCATATCCAATGTAACCTATATTCGCTACTAAAACTGACGTCATCTGCAAAATCAATTAATAAATAATAATTAAAGTCAATTCTTCTTCTTGTTACACTTATTTTCTTCTTTTTTTATATTCGCAATTAGCTATTTATATGACACTTCATATTAGTCATTGTCCACCAGTAAGTGAAATAGTCGCCTTCAACAGTGCAACGACTGCCCTGATAATGGTATCTTCTGGGAATTTTGGTGTAAAACAAAAACATTTATTAAGCACTTTAATCTCATATTCATTACATTTCAGCAATTCTGCCGCATCACATTACATAAAATATCATCATCATCATCATCTTGCTCTTATCCCAATTACTTGGGGTCGACGCAATATGTCATCTGTTTTGACATATTGCAAAAAGTTTCGGCAATGACTTTTATGACCGGCCGCCTGCCTGACGTCAACCCTCCTTGGGAATGTAATCATTGACCCAAATGGTACCAGATGGGAGTTGGTCCGGGTCAATCTAGGGCTCTTAGTCGTCTTTTACGACACCCACGAGCAAAGCAAGGGTTGGTAGTATTCGAAGCCGCTACCACACAGCACATAGAATATCATCAAAACTATTTAATATAATACGTTAAAATACTAAATTCCTTATTAAATATGAACAAGACCACCACATGACATTTTCAAGTTCCCTACAAAATTCCACTAAACTATTTAAACACATTTGTAAAGTATGTCACAACAAGTATTGTTATAATAAAAATAAAATCCAACGATTCTCAAACGACAAATAAAAGAAGTTATGAAATCATAGAGGATATAAAATTTACCTTTATTGGTCACGATTACAATAACATGAACGTTGAGGATTTGGCACGTTGCTCTATCTACTTTCTGGATTCATGCCAGACAAGGTTTGAAATCGTTAACATTTGTGTCGCCATTTAACTGACACTATGCTTGAATCGATACCTAAACCGAGTGTAAAATATTTTTAGACCCAGCCTACTTTTATTTAAATTTAATTCATTCGATACGATTGTTAGTTATGAAAACCTTGTTTTGAATACTACTTTGATAAAAATGGGAGGCGTCGCTCGGGACGCCTGGCAGATGTAAAACATCGAAATTGTTTTTATGTTTGTTGGTAAATGTTGTTGCATAAACAATGAGTTGTTGTTGCATAAAAGAACAGATTACGACAGGAACTAATATAGCATAAAGTATTAATAAAATATTACGATCGAGAGGTTACTTACGAGATATAACGAAATTTGCCGGAAAATGATTGTTTTTATTCAATAAACATTTATTTTCATTATTATACACTATAGGTTAGAGCTTCCAATCCCGCAGCCTGAATTCAATCTTGGTATTTGCGGGACTACGAATTTTCAATCCCGCGGGATCCTGGTATTTGCGGGATCCCGCATATTGAAAATATTCACATTTATATAAGGCAAATAAGATAATGAATTAATCAGCTTCACATTTATTTACGTACATATTACTATTAATATGAGATCAATCAAATTACACCGTTTATTTGTAACAAACAAGAATGAATTAATCAACTAACTTCACATTTATTAAAGTTCTAGCAACCCGCCCTCGCTTCGCTTCAGTTTCAATCGCCTTACCCGCGGCGTAGTTCCCGTTCCCGTGGGAATATCGGGATAAAATATAGCCTATGTTACTCCCTGATATTGGTTTTCCATTGGTGAATGAATTTTTGAAATCGGTTCGTTGGTTTAAGCGTGAAAGCGTAACAAACAAACAAACATCCTTACTTTCACATTTAAAATATTAGTAGGGATTACTATTAGTGTGAGATCAATGAAATTACTCCGTTTATTTATCACAAAAACCCTATGAATTATCAACTAACTCCATATTTATTTAAGTATTACTACTAGTATGAGATCAATCAAATTACACCGTTTTTTTTTTTCTTCACAAAAAACAGTAAAAATACTGAATAAAAACAAATCAAAACAGAACAAAACAAATCTTCTTCAAAAAATACACAAAGAAAATTAAAAAATCCAGCAAAAAAAATCACATTTTAAACTGTAAATTTATATAGGGTATGGTACTGTTTGGGTGCTTATTAAATTTGAGATTGCATGCACGATTTCTTTCAGGCCCGCAAATCCCGCGGATCCCGCGCCCGTAATCCCGCATCATGCGGGATTGGAAAATAGCGCGGGATCCCGCAATACCGAGATCTCGGTATTGCGGGATTGGAAGCCCTACTATAAGTATGCCAGCTCAGTGCGACGAGAGAGATAGCGTACAAGCGCTTGCGCACAGTAACACGTCGCTCCGTCTCACTCACACACTACTAGGTATAGATCACGTACGTACATATATAAAGCGTTGCATTTTGTCGTCATTCTATCCGACGTCCTCGTCACGTCCTCGACGAAGAGGACGACAATATCACACTCGCTCAACAAAGAGCCTACACGGCCCGCGAGGCCTTAACAAATAAATATCCGCGGTTCCGCCCTCGCCGTCAAGGTGCGAAACCGCGCCGCGCAAAAGTCACAACTAAAAACGTGGGCACGCCTACTTTGCCTCCAGCGACGCCCCAAGCCGAGGTCCGTTCCCCACAGGGGGAGCCCTTGGGCGATGTCGCTTAGCATACTTTTCTCCGGGTTGAGAGCCCTCAGCGCTCACCCATCGTCTGCATCAAGCTGTCAAGGCCATCTGCGTCCAACAGCTGTACACAAAAAAAAAATTGTCGTCATGACAACAATCAGATTTACCCTCGCATATGTCGTCATATAGCCTGATATCGTAACGCCACGAGCTGTTTACATCACACCAACGATCAGATTCAATCTCGCCTACAGATGTTTCACATCAAAAAGTATTGGCTGTTGTTATATTTTTTACTGGAGAAGCCTGAATGTAGCGCCAATGATAGAGAAGATTAGGAGCGCAAGATTGTTTTGGTATGGACATGTGATGAGGGATGAAAGGCATCTGACACAGAGGGCTATCAATATTATTGTGGACTAGCAACCCGCCCTCGCTTCGCTTCGGTTATAGTCGTTTTACCCGCGTAGTTCCCGTTCCCGTGGGAATACCGGGATAAAATATAGCCTGGTTTACGCCCTGATGTTATAGCTTTCCATTGGTAAAAGACTTTTTGAAATCGGTCCAGCCGTTTTGAAGATTACCCGGAACAAACAGACAGACAGACCGACAGACAAAAATTTTTTAATTGCTATTTTAGGTATAGGTGTCGTGCAAATAACCGTGTGAGCATGAAAAAAGCCTATTATTTTGACATTACAAACAGACACTCCAATTTTATTTATTGGTATAGACTAGCGACCCGGCCTCGCTTCGCTTCGGTTTCTGTCGCCTTATCCCCGTTGTTCCCGTTCCCGTGGGAATACCGGGATAAAATATAGCCTAGTTTACTCCCCGATATTGTAGCTTTCCATTGGTGAAGGAATTTTTGAAACCGGTCCAGCCGTTTTGAAGATTACCCGGAACAAACAGACAGACAGACAGACAAAAAAAATATAAAGTGTATTTTATGCATAGTGCAAATAACCGCGTGAGCATGAAAAAAGCCTATTATTTTGACATTACAAACAGACACTCCAATTTTATTTATTGGTATAGATATAGATGGATGTATGAATCGTGGGAGACCCAAAAATATTTCGATTTATTGTGTAAATGAGGATATATAGTACAGATATGACGGCTGATAGGAGCGATGATGATGATGATATTAGTTATATTATTTACTGACTAGCAACCCGCCCTCGCTTCGCTTCGGTTTTAGTCGTTTTACCCGTGTAGTTCCCGTTCCCGTGGGAATACCGGGATAAAATATAGCCTAGTTTACGTCCTAATATTATAGCTTTCCATTGGTGAAAGAATTTTTGAAATCGGTCCTGCCGTTTTGAAGATTACCCGGCACAAACAGACAGACAGACAAAAATTTTTTAATCTGTATTGTAGGTATAGGTGTCGTGCAAATAACCGTGTGAGCATGAAAAAAGCCTATTATTTTGACATTACAAACAGACACTCCAATTTTATTTATTGGTATAGAAAAACTTTTATAGTTTTTAACACGTACGAAGCACGTCCGTGAATAAAAATACAATTCACCACTTGCTCAAGAATCACGTAAAAAACGACTAAAAGATTTAAATACGCATATAACATCTGTACAAGAGAAGGAATAATTGAAGCAAAACCCTATACCAACCTGTCTCTGACCAGCATGGTATAAAAGGTAAGGTCAATTTCCCTCCTAGTGAAGGAGGATCGAGCCCAGCTGTCGGACGTATACGAGCCTAGATAATTGAAGCACGAAAGTATCTCATCCCAATACGCTTATCTGCTGTTTCCTTGTGGTGACAGATTTAGAATACAATTCACTGCACCCTTTCATGCCCGTGGGTGTCGTAAAATATGAATAAAGGATATAATCTATACCAATAAATAAAATTGGAGTGTCTATTTGTAATGTCAAAATAATAGGCTTTTTTCATACCTATGCCTAAAAACAACTTTATATTTTGTTTGTCTGTCTGTTTGTTTGTTCCGGGTAATCTTCAAGACGGCTGGACCGATTTCAAAAATTTTTTCACCAATGTAAAGCTATAATATCAGGGAGTAAACTGGGCTATATTTTATCCCGGTATTCCCACGGGATCGGGAACTACGAGGATAAGGCGACAGAAACCGAAGTGAAGCGAGGGCGGGTTGCTGGTATACCTTTAAATCTATGCAACAGATGGAAAACTTGAAATAAAATCCTAAAGGAACACATCTAACCAGCGTGATTTCCCTGCCATTATGGCGAAGGCTCTAGTCCAATAGTGGGACCTATTTGAGCTATATAATGATGATGGCGCTTACTTCCGTCATCATCATCATCTCAAATCATATACCTTTCATTACTGCACGAGATTAGGAGATACATGTATCTACTATACCACGCTGGTTGGAAGAGTTGATATAGAGTTTTGCTTCTTGATTTCCTTATTTTGAATTGATAGTGTGGTGACGGAGTAAGAATACAATTCACCACCCCCTATCTTACCCGTGGGTGATCGTACGAGACGACTAAGGGATATAAAAGGCATATAACATCTATGCGAGAGAAGGAAAACTCGAAATAAAACCCTATACCAACACGTCTGATCAGCGTGGTATAGTGGGTCAATTACCCATCCATTATGGAGGAGGCCCGAGCCCAACAGTGGGACGTGTGTGGGCTGAGATGATGATGATGATGATGAATTGATAGTATCCGCATATTAGCAATGATACCTCAAGTACCCTTTATATGGTTTTCTACGACATTCGTGGAAAATAAATAATGCGAATGGTATTCTCACTCCGTCACAATGCTGAAAATGTAAAAATACCCATTACGTAAATCTATACCAATGAATAAAATTGGAGATGTCAAAATAATAATCATTTTTCATGCTCACACGGTTATTTGCACTATACATATGCCTAAAATACACTTTATATTTTTTGTCTGTCTGTTTGTTCAGGGTAATCTTCAAAACGGCTGGACCGATTTCAAAAATCTTTCACCAATGGAAAGCTATAATATCAGGGAGTAACCTAGGCTATATTTTATCCCGGTATTCCCACGGGAACGGTAACTACACGGGTAAAACGACTAAAACCGAAACGAAGCGAGAGCGGGTTGCTAGTTATTAATATTACTAGCAACCCGCCCTCGCTTCGCTTCGGTTTCTGTCGCCTTATCCCCGTAGTTCCCGTGCCCGTGGGAATACCGGGATAAAATATAGCCTAGGTTACTGCCTGATATTATAGCTTTCCATTGGTGGAAGAATTTTTGAAATTGGCCCAGCCATGTTGAGGATTACCCGGAACAAACAGACAGACAGACAAACAGACAAAAAATATATAAAGTGATTTTTAGGCATAGGTGTCGTGCAAATAACCGTGTGAGCATGAAAAAGGCCTATTATTTTGACATTACAAACAGACACTCCAATTTGATTTATTGGTATAGATAGGATCGATTATAATAATTATAATTAAAACTTCAGACACGTCTTTTAATAATTTAAATTTGATACTACGCTGAAAACAAAAGTATTAATATTAATGAGGCAAGAGGGGATGCTTTTATGTGATGACAGTTTCTACATTCGAATTTTTTGTGACTTTAGGATGAATTTTTTTCAGTTCATCAAACTATATTATTGATTTTTCTTTATAAAAATGTAAATTTCTGTGTGGTGACCGTGTAGGAATACAATTTATCACCCCTTTTCTTGCCTGTGGCTGTCGTAAAAAACGATTAAGGGATTATTTGCAGATAATATATATGCCAGAGAAGGAAAACTCAAAATAAAACCCTATACCAACTCGTCTGACCAGCGTGGTATAGTAGGTCTATTGCCCACCTACTGTGGAGGAGGCACAGCAAAGGATGTGAATAATCTGAGATGATGATGAACACGATCTACAATCATCTTAATAGCCCTTATGCACTGTCTATTGTTTGCCGAGAACTATAGCTGTTGACTGCTAATAACGGACTGACGACATGGTGAAAGTTGCTGGGCGTCGTTGAATGCAGGCGGCACAGAACCGCATTTTGTGGCGTAACATGAGGAAGGCCTACGTCCAGCAGTGGACGGCGATAGACTGAAATGATGATGAATGATGACGTGTTATAAATCGATGAACGCTAGTTGTAATCACGAAAATACATGACTCATTGTCACGTTCCGTCTGAGCCGAGCGTGTAAGCGAGAGCGTGAAACAAGTGATAGAGATGCAAGATCGGCCTAAGCATTCGAGTTATGACGCATAACAACTGTATAAATAAGTAAAAAAATATTTGAATCAACGAGTGCAAATAAATATTAATTTATTGAAAAAGTTGTAGTTTACAATTTTTTTATAAGGTTACTCCAATAATAATCCAAATATCCATTTATTAATAAATATAGTATTTACGTATTTTAGCTGTCATATTTATATATATATTCTTTATTACGTTAGTGTATTTTCGGTGGACTCTTTGAGCGGCGAGGGCTTCCCATATTTTCTCATGTTTCAACGAATCAAACGCTTTATTGTAATCTATAAATGCTAGGTAGATGTTTATTCCGTATTCATTGCATTTCTGTATCAATTGTATGATGGTATGGATGTGATCAATAGTGGAAAAGGCACTTCGAAACCCTGCTTGTTCCTTGGGTTGATTTACGTCTATCGTCCTTGTTATCCGGTCCAGTATTATCTTGGAGAAAATTTTGTATACGTTTGACGTTAGCGAAATGGGTCTGTAGTTCGATATATCATCTGTTCTCCCTTTTTTGTGAAGTAAGATTATTGTAGATGTGGTCCATTGACGGGGTATATATTCTGTTCTTAAAATGTCATTGAAGATGTTTGTTAATGTGTCCACGATCATCTCTGATACTCCTGTCAGTAGTTCATTTGATATGTTGTCTTCGCCGGTTGATTTTCCTATTTTTTGTGATTTGATGGCTTTAATAACTTCTTCTTTCAATATGTTAGGAACTGGTTCTTCTTCGGTACTCATAACTGTTTCGCTACTTGTTATTGATGTACTTAGTTCGTCATGATAGAGATCGCGATAGAAGTCAGTTGCTGTATGTAATATTTCATTTCTTTTAGTTTTATTTTTCTGAGATTTATGATGTATTACGTTAGTAATCCATTTTGTGTGATCTTGAAGTTCCTTCCACGCACTCATTCCACCCGATTTTGTTAAGTTTGGTTGTATTAACTTAGTTTTTTGTGTATTTCTATGTTTCCTTATTTCGGTGTAAATTTCTTTACTTATTTCAGTTATGTTTTGTCTATTATTCTTCCTGTTCTTAAATAAAAGTGCTCTTTGTTGTATTAATCTTCTTGCTTCAGATCCTATTCTATCTTTATGTGGTTTGTCTTTTTCAAGGTTTTTATTGGTTCATTTAATTTCTTCTTCTAAGGTATCATATCTTTCTTGGACTGTTCTGAGTTCACTAATTAGCATTAATTTAGTTTTTAGGGAATCTAAAATATGCCTTGGTAGTGGTAGCGTGACTGGTTGTTTAGCATTTTTTAAATGTTTTCTAGAATTTTTAGGTTTATTTAGGTATAATTGACCTCGGAGTAATCTATGATCAGTGAAATAGATAAAATTGTCGAGGACTGCCACGTTTAAGAAAAGCTTCGGATTATTTGTAGTTATGAAATCTATTTCATTTCTTATTTTACCGTCGGGAGATTCCCACGTCCACTTTCTTTTTTGTTTTCTTTTATAAAAAGTATTCATAATGTGTAAGTTATTTTCTAATGCGTAGTTCAACAATCTTTGTCCATTATCATTTCGCTTACCGGTTGTATAGGGCCCAAGTATTTTATACTCACTCTTTCTTCGATGGCCAATTTGGCTGTTAAAATCGCCCATCACAATAATGGTGTTAAACGGGGTCTCCGTTGTCTTATTTAGGCTTTCGTAAAAACTATTTTTAATTTATTTTTTCGCTACCTCGATAGGAGCGTATACTTGGACTATTGATGTCGAGTGTTTGTGACCAGGAGGTATAATATTTAAGACGGCTATCCTGTCTGAGACTCCTTGAAATTCTATTATGTTATTTTTTAAGTATTTTTTGACTACGAAGCCTACCCCGTATATTCCTGGTATTTCATTTTTATAGTATATTATGTATTCTTTATGTTCTTCAATATTCTCTTTCGTTCTTCGCACATCACTTATACCAAGAATATCCCAATTAATGTTGTTTAATGCTTGTTCAAGTTCTGTTAAACTTTCTTTTGATTTTAAAGATCTTGTATTCAATGTTGCTATGTGGAGTTTCCTTTTGTTATTTTTAATTTTTGTATTATTTTCTAGTATAGTATTTTGGGGGGGTTTGGTCAACAGCCCCGCGGTGACCAGCCGTATTGGGGTTTTTATCGTTTTTTCTTTTGCTCTTGCTTATATAGTTGGTTTTGATTTCGTTACCGGTGTCTGACATTTCCTATGCGTTTTGTTGTTGTGATGGTTTTTCAGTCAAAGACGCAGATCTTGACCTTATGTACTCAAACGCATTTGTTTTATGTAGTTTAGAGAGTGCAATAATATTTTTCGAACCACTAGAGTGTGATGTATTTATGTTGTTAGGTGATATCGAGGCCTCTCTCTTTCTTTTTCTGTATCTGGTGTTGCTTTTATAACTATTTTATTGTTTTGATTGAATGCCTCTTTTCCTTTTTGTTTTTCTTGTTTGAGTTTTTCCTGTAAGTTCTTACGCATTACCATCGTTTCTTTCGAAAAATCCTCAGTAATGTAACTGTGTTTCGACATTTTCATTTTATTTTTTAGTATTATTAATTTATTTTGAAATGATATGAAAGATATAAGTATTGGCCTCACTTTATTCTCTCCTTGTTTCTTTCCTAATCTATAGTAATTATTTATTTCACATATATTTAGATCAGAATCTAGGTTTTTCAGTGTTTCTTTAATTAGATTAAATAATTCTTGATGGTTCTTTTCTGTTTCTTTTATACCATGTAGTAACAAATTATTTTTTCTATTTTTTTCTTCTAAATATTTTACTTTTTCCTCTAATCTTTGTACCTCGTTTCTCAAATGTTTGTTTTCTTCTATAAATGGTTGTAGTTTCTCATCTATATTGTGCATGATAGTTTCATTTACGCTCCTTGTAATAGTTGCGGTTTGCTGTTCAAGTTCAGTTTTCATCATCTTAAACAGCTGGCCCATCTCTAGTGACATTCCTGTAGCACGCGTGTTGAAAAAACAAAACGTTATATCCTACGTGTACTGGTACGTATTTTACTCGTTAAGCTATCAACACTAGGTGACGTTTGTCACTGTCAGATGTCACTGTCAAGTAATGCTGTTTGGTTATGAATTTATTTTTGTGTTTTGTGTTGGTATTTTATTTGTGGTTTTATAGATTTTTCGCGTACCTTTTTATATGTACACACGAAGCTATGACTTGCCGACGTAGAATTTTGCAGTGTGCGGCTAGTATTGGTTAGTTTTCACTATGACTTCAATTAAAACACTGGGAGCACTTTTCGTACACTGTTGTCGCTTTGACATCCGGATACCCGAAAAAACATTATCACAAAACATGTAATTTAATATTAACATATAAGATAATAAATAAATATAAAATATATTAAAATTAGTCATAATAATTTGATAAAATATAATATTGTGAATAAATTGATTTTAGCATAATTATTTTAAAAATATTTTAAATAGCCTCTCTTATAACTACGTACACTCATAAAATTTGTATATGTACTTTATTTAGTTTTACCTGCACTAACGAAATAAATCTTGCATTGCAGGGGACTTTAGAATTATATAGTTAACAGACACAAATTACAACCAGATTCAGAACAACAATTTGTGGCTCGCACAAAGAGTTATTCTTTTTTTTAGGGGTGGGCCATGGGCAGCGCATCTGCCGCCCGGATCCGTTCGGGGCGACGGAGGAGTGGTGCGCGGCCCCATGACCCCCCGTGGCACGTCGTCTTCGTCGTTGGGCCGACCACCGGTGCAGAGTCTTTAGCCCAGAGAGGCTTTAGTCCAGTAGTGGGACGTATATGAACCGAAATGATGATGACGATGAAACCGACTTTACAGACAACCATTCATTTTTTTTTATAAGACTGCACTAAGGAAATAATACTTGCATTGCGAGTAACTTTGCAAACATAATTAACGGACACAAATTGCATACGAACTCAGAATAACAATTTGTGGATCGCACAAAATGCTGTCCTGCGTGGGATTCGAACCCTTGACACTGGCACGGTAGATCGGTATCTTTACCACTACACCATCAGTGGAGTCTCATTTTATAATATACCTACATATTTTATCGCTAGGCAGTAAGCAGGAACCGTCAAATAGAAATTTAGACTCTGGCTAATTTACTTATGACATTATACTGTAACAACCAAGAATAGTATCAAGCCTTTTATGACTTTATAATCCGACCTCACTTTGCAAATATCAAATCCACTTATTGCTGAGTGTTTAAAGAGTCGAAATTGACCGATATCACGCTTTTTTTTTCACGCTGTGGAAATGCATTTACGCACCCACGCCGGTGATAGACGAGGGGAGTGTGTGTGGGACTCACCAGCCACATAAGCGACCGGAATACCCACTAAAACCACAGCGGCCCCTTCCGCGCTTTTACGGGATCCCGGAGAGATCGTCTGATGACATTCTATTCCCGACACCCCAACGCTTGGCCGTCTGGCCACGTCCTGTCATCAATCAGGGCGGTGGGAGGAGTAGCGCGTAACGGCGTCTCCTCCTCCTTGACCGCCGTCGGCGGAGTGAGTCAGCGGACGCAAGCGCCTCGCGTGCCCGCTCCGCGGCCTCCTTCCTTGTCATTACAGCCTCACAGAAGGAGACCATCGACGACCAGCAGCCGTCGCTGCCCAGCATCTTGGAGATGATGGTCGGCAACGACAGGTCTGTTGTTCCCATGTCCGTTGACAGGACGTGGCGCTGAGGCCCCCAGGCGGGGCATACTTCCAGTGTGTGGCGCGCATCGTCAATTGCCGCGCCACACTCATGACATCCTGGGGCCTCTTCTCTTCCAATTTTGTGCAGGTACTTACCGAAGACCCCATGTCCGGTAAGCACCGGTACTGACCGATATCACGCTGGTCAGACGTATTGATATAAGGTTTGTCAAGTATTATATCCTTTAGTCGTCTTTTACGACACCCATATGTCTATATAAGAAGTAAGGCAATATTTTATCTCGGCATTCTCACGAGAACGGGAACTACGCGAGTGAAACCGCGGGAATTTGCTAGTAAATATAAAACTGTATTTAAGACTTCAAAACCGTTAGGTTTCATGAAATTTTTGGGGCATAATTCAAATTAATCTAATGTGAAATTTGGTGTAAAATTTGATGGCATGACGACCATTTTTTTTATTATTTTGTATATTTTTTTCTACAGAAATGACTAAATTTGCATTATTTAATGCCCACTGGCTGTGTCGCCAGTTAATAATACAATAAAATCCTTATAATCTTCTATGCATGTCTAAGCAAATAATACATTATTAGTAGGCAACTTAACCAAAATGCTGTCACAGCGTTGTTACCTTTGGGGACCTGACGCATCATTATAGACCTGCCTAAATGTCTCATTGAAGCGACACGTGCTCAGAATACTAGTATTCATTTAGTATATAAATTAAGCTTTCTTTTGACTAACTCTGCTTTAAATAAATAATGTTTGTATTGTAGGAGTCTTTACAAATCTATACCAATAAATAAAATTGGAGTGTCTGTTTGTAATGTCAAAATAATAGGCTTTTTTCATGCTCACAGAGTTATTTGCACGACACCTATGCCTAAAATAGCAATTAAAAAATTTTTGTCTGTCTGTCTGTCTGTCTGTTTGTTCCGGGTAATCTTCAAAACGGCTGGACCGATTTCAAAAATTCTTTCACCAATGGAAAGCTATAATATCAGGGCGTAAACTAGGCTATATTTTATCCCGGTATTCCCACGGGAACGGGAACTAGACGGGTAAAACGACTATAACCTATAACCGAAGCGAAGCGAGGGCGAGTTGCTAGTATATAATAAACGGACACAAATAAAACCCAAAATGAAGAGAATAATTTGTGGACAACAATTACGATCACGAAGAATACAATTCACCACCCTCTATCTTGCAGGTGGGTGTCGTAAAAGACGACTAAGGAATATAATATGCATATACCATCTATGCAAGAGAAGGAAAATTTGAAATAAAACTCTATATCAATACGTCTGACCAATGTGGTATAGTAGGTCAATTTTCTTCCCATTATGGAGGTGGCTTGAGCCCAGTAGTGGGACGTATAAGCTATAATGATGATAATGATTTATTTTTTTTGGGGTCGGCTATGGTCAGCGCATCCACCGTCCAGCTCCGTCTGGGTTGACTAAGGGGGGGATGCGGCCCCATAACCCACCGTCTCATCTCTTTCGTCGTTGGGCAGACCACCAGTACCATGATGATGATGATGATGAAAGTTTTTTAAATATTATTAATGGCAAATTTGTTTGTATAATAATTTAAACGGACTAACATACAGAGAGGTGTTTATTTTTATATGTATGGAAGCTCCTCAAGATAACTGTGTTCGTGTCGTTAAATATTCAAAAAAGATAACGTTTTGTGGAATGGTTGTCAGTTTATGCTAAAATTTGTTGACATTACAACTTATGTTATTTATTTTTAAATTATGTGACCTGGAAACACAGTTTGTTCTTATTTAAAAAAATAAATAATGGAATAACTCGAAATCAATCGTAAGGCCACCTATAGCAATATTGGTTAAGATGATGGATTTTTTTTTGGCTGGGCCGCGGTCGGCGCACTCCTCGCACCACTCCGTCCGGGGCGACAGGGGGGCATAAGCACCCACACCCGCAACCCACCCGAACACCACGTCGCCTTCGTCGTTGGATCGACCACCGGAGCAGGGTTACTTGTCGTCAGTGGTTCGCCCGACTTCAGGATTCAGGTATTCAGTGACATACAGACGTACACAATAAATATATATATGATATATATTTATTGCTCATTTGCCACTATTTGCAATAAAAAATATTTAAAAATTAGCGTACCCGGCAGGCATCGTTTTGTCTGAAATAGCGACTCCACAATGACAGACAGGGTTTTATTTCGAGTTTTCCTTCTCTTGCATATATATTATATGTATATTTATGTTCCTTAGTCGTCTTTTACGGTGCTAAATTGTATTCGTACTCCGTCACCACACGGAAAATATATAGGTATATATTCTGTTACCACAGGAAAACAATAACCTTGTACACGAAGATAAAAATACGAAACTTATTCATCCCTAAAAACTGACCTCAATCACGTAATACGAAATAGTCCAAAACAGTCACGTATACGTCGACCAAAATTGCAAAGTGACGTCATAGAAGCAACTTGCCCGTCCACAGTTAATGGTCACGTTCTCGTCAAAACTTATCCAACCGACGCGACGGTCTGTAACTGAATTGAATGTTGATTTCGACTTTAACTGAATTCTAATTCTATTTTAATATCAACATCTTATCCTAATTATTTAGGGTTTATGTAATACTCTTCTTACTTCCTACTAATATTATAAACGCGAAAGTTTGTGAAAAATTACTGAATGGATTTTGACGAAACCTCACAATAATATAGCTTACATTTCAGAATAACACATAGGCGATAATTTATCCCGATATTCCCACAGGCAGAGGAACTGCGGGTGAGACCGCAGGGCGCTGCTAGTCTTTTATCAATTAGTTTTATGACGGGATCATTTTTGAAGCCAATAATCTCCATATAAATACCCCTTTGCCGGACGGGTAAATGAGTCATGCTAGATTCCCAAGACTCGGTATACCCGCTAAAACCTCGCGGTGTCCTTTCGACTACATGCTGGGCGGTAGCATGATGATTCTCTCCTGTTGATACTCAGTCGCCTCCTTTGCGTGTATCCCCTTTTCGCAGAAGTTGGCGTCATCCCAACCGTATGACCAGCTATCTACTTGACGTCAACCCTTCTTGGAAATGTAACAGATGACCAAACTGTATCGAATGGAGAAAACTCAAGTCGATTCAAGAGTGGTAGGACCACACTGTCAACAGTTATCTGTCTACAGCCGCAGGCCGGTCTGTCCGGGGTAGTACCACACTCTCGCAGAAAAAGGACGTCTGAGTAGTAGCGATTTGTTACTGCGCTTCGTTCGGTGAGTGAGAGAGCCGGAAGCCCAACTTTTTGAGGGTGTTTTCGTGTGGAGCCCTTGGTATCACCGAGCCTCAATGCACGCATTCACGCTGCCTTCACTTTCTTCGCGGTAGGCAGCGGCCTTGTAAAGGTCCATGAGCGGCAGCAACACTTATCATCAGATGTACTATTTGCTCGTTTGCCACCGTTTACAATAAAAAAAAATTAAAGCTCTTAGTAATCTATTACGTCATTCACGAGCAATGTAAGATTTGGTGGTATTTTTAGAAGCCACTTCATAGCAAATACTTCTCTAATAGTCTAATGTCATCATCATCATCATCATTTCAGCTCATATACGTCCCACTGTTGGGCTAGAGCCTCCTCCCCAATGGGAGGGAAATGGACCTTACCATACCACGCCGGTCAGATAGGTTGGTATAAGGTTTTGTTTCGAGTTTTCCTTCTCTTGCATAGAAGTTATATGAGTATTATCTCCCTTAGACGTCTTTTACGACACCCACGGCCAAGATAGGGAGTGGTGAATTGTATTCTTATTCCGTCGCCACACGGAAACATTTAATAATGTAATTAAATAAAATTAGTCCATAAGGTGACGGATTAAAAATACAATTTGTCATCACGACCTGCTTTTAATTTGGGTGTCGTAAAAATAGACTGATGTATAACCAGGCAAATAGGCAGAGGTACTCTCCTAAGTAAATTATAACACCAACAGCAATCGCCAAACCACGCGTCAAATACAGTGTTTATGCCCCTAGCGGTACCGTTGTATCATAAGAAATTATATAAATTAAGTTCAAAAACTTAAACCCGACTTTTAAAAACAGAGCTCTAAAAATTATAAAATATCCTTTTCTTTTTAGCCGGCTATGGTCTGTCCATACCCCATCCGTTAAATCCGCGATTACAAAAGGGTGGTGTGCGGCTCCATATTTCTCTCCATCGCCACTGAACCAAATAATTGTACAGAGCCCATGGCATCCATGGCCAGCCGCGCAGGTTACCCTTTCGGGTATAGTACCTATTACAGGGACATCTCCCTCACGCGGTCAGCCTCTCTACGGGTGCCGGATTATGCATAATCCAGCTAATCTAGGGCGCAATGACCTGCGTGGTATTAAAAGTGAAGAAGAAAATCAAACTAGTCCCTTTCCAAAAGCAGCCTAAGAGTAGATTAAAGCGCAAAAAGAAAATTATCAGTTTTTTTTTAATAAATTAATTAAAGATATTTTTACTAAAAAAATCTTAAAAAATAAGCTTTTATTTAAATCGTCTAAGGGAGTATATAAAAAATAAGTAGTCCGCCATCTTAGGCAGTTCACCATACTGATATCAAAATCTTTTCAATTTTCCTATTCTTCTCTGTAAATCCTTTCATTTCATACTCATACTGTAAGAGTACACATTAAATAGCTATACCTTTTTTTTTTTTTTGTTTTTTTTTGTGGGTGGGTCGCGGTCGGCGCGCCTCCGCACCACTCCGTCCGGGGCGACAGAGGGGCTTAAGCACGCAACTCCCGCGACCCACCCAAAAACCACGTCGCCTTCGTCGTTGGGCCGACCACTGGAGCAGCGTTAACTTGTCGTCAGTGGTCGGCCCGACGGAATACCCCCTATTGGGGTACCCT
The DNA here is from genome assembly GCA_032191425.1 of Lymantria dispar. NCBI lineage: Eukaryota > Metazoa > Arthropoda > Insecta > Lepidoptera > Erebidae > Lymantria > Lymantria dispar. The sequence continues at coordinate 30,079,215 of CM063449.1, read as the reverse complement.
CCCATCGACCGACGTCCCCCCCTCGGGGAGGACGTCGGTCTTTCCTCACGCGGTTGGCCTCTCGGCGGGTGACGGACTAATCCCCGGCCACGTCACCCGCGGCCTCGGCTAGGGCGGCATGAGGCGCAAATAGTTGCGCCTGCGCCGCCCCAGTCGCCGGCGGCGGATCTCCTCATCGAGGCTGCGCTCCTCACGCAGGCGATCCGCCGCCTCCTTCCGCGAGATCACTGTCTCGCAGAAGGCTGCGACCGCGTCCCAATTCCCGACGCTGTCGACCATCGCCCTAGTGATAGCCGGCAGCGTCAGGTCCGTACCGATGATTGCGAAGAGTTCACAGCGCTGCACTGCCCAAGCCCCGCAGGCCTCGAGCGTATGGCGCGCCGTGTCCTCGTCGCAATCGCAGTGGTGGCAAGACAGTGTACTCTCCCTCCTAACGACCTTGTGCAGGTATTTGGCGAAGCACCCATGCCCCGTCAAAACCTGCACCAGTCGGAAGGAGAGCACCCCGTGCCGCCTCTCCAACCACTGCATCAGCACCGGCCGGAAGGCCTCCACGGTTCGCACCCCGAACCGAGGCCTCTCCAGCCGGACTGCCCAACGGGCGATGACGTCTCGGCGGGCGTCGACGCGCCAGGCGGTAAGATCCCTTAACGAGACCACACCGCCCTCCGCTCGCACCCCCGTCACCCGCCGATATAGTCCGGCGAGCATCTCCGCCTCCAGGTCCCACAGGGGAGTCCCGGCCAGTAGGCACGCTACCTCCGTCGCCACCGTGCGGTAACCGCGGATGGCCCTGACCGCCGTGACCCTCTGTGGTCGCCACAGAAGGGCCCTAAGTCGGGCGGTCATGGACCCCGCCCACACCGGTGCGCCGTACAGGGCCATCGACCGGATGACCCCCGCGTACAGCCGTCGGCACGCAGCGCTCGGTCCGCCCACGTTCGGCATAAGCCACGATAGGGCGGACGCCGCGCCGACGAGCCGCGGAACGAGCCTGCGGAAATACTCCCGGAACCACCATCGCCCGTCGAGCACCAGGCCCAAGTACCTCATATGGGCCCGGATGCTGATGTCGACCGAGTGGACGGTGATCGAGACGCCGATGGGAGGGCTCATAGTGCGCCCATGGAACAAGAGGGCCTCCGTCTTGTCCAGGGCGACCCTCAGCCCCAGCGCCTCGATCCGCCTGACGACCTCCTCGGTACCCGAGGTCGCCAGGCTTACCGCCTCTTCTAGCGTCCCACCGCGGGCTGTGACGAGCATGTCGTCGGCGTAACAAATCACGCCCAGCCCTGGCGAGAGGCTCCCCCTCAACGCCCAGTCGTAGCCGATGTTCCACAGGGTGGGTCCGAGGACCGACCCCTGTGGGACACCGCACGTCATGGGCGTTCGCACGACGTCCCCTGCTCGGTCGGTGCAGAGGACGCTGCGCCCCTCCAAATAGTCTGCCACTAGCCGTCTCAGGTAAACTGGCACCCCGTGATACCGGAGCGCCTCCCTGATGCAGCTGAATAGCAGACTATTGAATGCGTTGGCGATGTCTAGGGACACCACCAACAGCACTCCCCCGCCGGTGACGGCCTCAGTCGCCACGGCCCTCAGGCGCAACAGAGCCGCGATCGTCGAACGACCCCTCCTAAACCCAAACTGGGCGTCCGACAGATCGGGCCCCGTGCCGACGAGGAGCTATACCTACCACCAATTTGGAACGTCCGCCATATTGGATTTATAATGATATGACTTAACTCACCGTGCCGTGGATTATAATATCCAAATTAAATGTATGTGCAACATTTCGATTGAAGGTTGTATTTTAAAATTCAGTGCTACATTTATTCAGAGCATACTCCCTAAGTTAAACAAGAGCATTTAAAAATAAAACGAGTTAGTGTTTCAGTTTTTCAGAATTACATTCATTTCATATAAACGCTATTCCACTAACAGCTGTGGACAATTATTTAAGCTGCCGTGACGCTACATATCGACACTGCTGGTGTTAACAGGATATTTATTAACAGTTTTTGTATTTTGTTTTATTTAAGTAAAGAGAATTTATCTTTACTGAATTAAATCTAAATATAAACTAATCCGTGTGCTGACGGAGTTATGGGTGCAAACGATACTTCGATGTTTCAATAAAAAAACATCGATACTTGCCATCGATATTCACTATTGTAAACCATTTTTCAAAAAAAATTTTCATTAATTCAGCATATTAAAACTGTAGGTGAAAAAGCGAAAAGGAATTTTTACGCGCTTACTAGAATATTCACATTATTTGGGGCCTTCGTTTTAATACACTTAAAACCATACACATGGCCATATACATATTTGGGGTGTATTTGTTACGCTGCACCTGTATGGGCCGGTAGGGCCACCATAGGGGCGGCTCGCCTTAAATTACTACAGAGCCAATGATTGTCCCTAATATTCTTATGTAAAGCCTATAGATCGGTCAGTACCAAGGCCTTGCTAGTACTCGCGGGTGTACTTCCGGTTGATTTGGAGATTCAGAAACGCGCGTCAATGTATTACACCACAAGGGAAACTATGAATACAGATTGCCTTCTATCGCGCGACTGAAATAAAATTGCTAGATTGTTTGCACCACAATCCATTGTCTACGAAAAGCTTTTAACTGAATGGCAAGAAAGATGGGATTCATTATCGAAAGGGCGTCATTTTTATCTATTTTTCCATGCATCACGAAGCGCCTGGAGAAAGTGTGGCTGGAGGTTGACCATTTTGTGGCCCAATTTTTAACTGGCCATGGCGACTTTAAAAGTAAATTATTTTCTTTTAAAGTAGTACCCTCACCACTATGTCAATGTTCCACACCTGACCACGAGTATGAACAAACAGCACATCACATTCTCTGGGAGTGCGATCTCTGGCGAAACGAGCGTAACCTTATGTTAAACAGTTTGCAAGTCACCTGTGGGGTAGTATACTATACGAACCTTGTAGCAACTCGAGAAAATTGCCGTGCGTTCATGCGTTTCTGCCATACCTACTGTAGCAATCAATCTTAATGCTCACATATAGGCCCCGTTAAGCTCTTCCGTATCCGTGGTGCCATACTGCTGCGCTTATCGCAGCTGTATACCTCTTTACTTATTGGCTGACTAGTCATTTTGTTTTCCTGTCTCCCGCTTTGCCTAGGAGGGAAGTGGAATCTCTCTTTCCAACTCTTCCTCTTTAATCTTTTCTAATTAAATTTGTTGCGGGTCCCATGACAATTAAAATCATATCCCGGGACTGCCTGAGGATCAAACCTCGGTGTCATTTATGGAGACCATTATGGAACCTGTCTTACAGGAGTTACAATGGTGGGAATGTGTGGTGGGATTAGTCCCAAACAAAAAAATATTGTAAAACATTGATGTATCGATGTTATTTTATACGATGTTTTGGCCTGCATGATTTAAACGTGCTTCACGTAAAAAACTTACTTTATTCTTAGAATTTAACTAAAAAGAAAAAAAATGTTATCGCAATTGCGCAAGGATCTATCTAGGGATGTGACTTGGAGGGAAAATAGTCGATTTTTTAAATAATCGATTTTTTGTTCTTTAAAATAAATCGATTATAAAATAATCGATTAATTAAAAATAAATAATCGATTTTTTTCTACCAACAGGATTATGAGGCCCCTTTTTTTAGGAAATGTGTGCTTTATTTTCTAATATAGTATGAAACACTGCACGCAATATCGTGATGACCTTTTTTTTTTAGGAAAGTTGGCAGTGAAATAATCGATTAATTTCGATCGAATTTCGAATAATAATAAATCGATTATTAATTGATTTTTTTTTAATTTTAATAATCGATTGTAAAAATCGATTATTACTAAAAAATAATCGATTAAAAATCGATTATTACAAAAATCGATTATTTTTTCAGATCCCTAGATCTATCTGATATTTTATAGATCTTTAAAAAAAACAGATATTTCGATACACCGATGTTTGTTCTAAAACAACGATGTATCGATACATCGATGTTCTTGATTTCAATATGTGTATCCCTAAACGGAGTAAGAATATAATTCACCACTCCTCCTGCCATCATGCTCATCTTGCCCGTGGATGTTATACAAGACGACTAAGGAATATAATACGCGTATAACATCTATGGTCAAATTAAAACGCGAAATAAGACCCTATACCACCTTGTCTGACCAGCATGGTATAGTAAGGTCAACCTTAAGGCTCCAACCCTCCAGTGGGAGGTATATGGGCCGAGATGGGATGATAAACTAATTGAAGTGTTAACTTCTATAGGCAGATTGGGATAAGAAGTAAATTTGTGTAAGTCATCACCGACATGGTCATGTGATACACTGTATCTATGTCAGTGTCACTTAATCTGTGACGATAGATATCAAAACCAGATAAAAGTAATATTTTTAATTTGCAAATTTTAATTTAAGAACAAACAATTTCAAAATCCCAAAATAAGTTTGTTGTTTAACTTTTTTCATAGTTCTATGTTTTCACTTCTGTCAGCAATCTTCATGATCATTTTGTGTATATTCTTTATCTGTAATCACTCCCCATATGGTGATGAAATAAAAGTACCAATTACCACCTCCTTCATTGTTCATGAACGTCAAAAAGACGATTAAGTAATATTCAAATCTATGGAAAGAGAAGGAAAATTTGACATTAATACCCTATAACAATTATATATGTTATTCTTTCAAGTTTTATCCGCAAACACTTATATAAGTACGGTAAGGATGTGACAGTTCAATTTATTAACCCGACCGCTCTTTTTGCCAGACAAACTCACCACTTTGCGGATTGAAATGAATTGAAAGTTAAATTGGAATTTTGTACAGCATAGACAATTATTTATTATACTCTTTACGCGACATCTCAATGTTGCTTTTAAAAAGAAATTACAAGTTGAGTGTCGTTCATTATGGAAAGGGAGTTTCGGCGCGAATATGGAAATGTCGTGTTACGCTCTTGAATTATATTCATTCTTTTTAGTGTTTTATAGTGTTATATTGGATAATTTTGCTGATATTTTATGACAGTTAAGATGCTGAAGTGTGGTGAAAGTGATATAAGAGTGGTTTACGTGTATTTTCGTATTCTACCGAAATTCATATAGAAATCATTTAATTAGGTTTTCAGCGTCTAATTAATGGTAACGATTTGACGATTACTATAAATAAGCTATTCTATATAAAGAAATGTTAAATAATATGAAGAATATTGTATCAGACTTGGAGGGTTGACGTCAGGCAGGCGGCCGGTCATAAAAGTTATTGCCGAAACTTTTTGCAATATGTCAAAACAGATGACATATTGCGTCGACCCCAAGTAATTGGGATAAGAGCAAGATGATGATGATTGTATCAGACTTGGCTTTATGGGCTTTGATCCCTTTGCCTGTCGGAATGGACAAACAGAACCAAAAAAAATCATTATGGAAATTAAGAGACAATTCATAGTCATCTCAGCTCATATATCAAAATTGGGTATAGAGTTTTATTTCAAGTTTTCCTTCTCCTGCACAGATGTTATACCTATGCATGTCTTTTACGACATCCATAGGTAAGATAGGGAATGGTGAATTGTATTCTTATTCCGTCACCACACGGAATATAATAAGAAAAACCATGTTGTCCTTTTTAGTAAGTACAGAGTTTCCTCTTGTAAATTTATAGTGACTCGAAATACACCGCAATAACATACTTATCTATATCGTGTATGTTAGCTGAACAACAATTCACAAAATGCGCAGTAAAATCTTTTCTTATATTTCTTACATTTCATGCTATCTCTCCATTCTTACAGTCGTTACCATAAATTGAACCAACTTAAGTTATGACCGAGTTCGTTCTTTTTATACTGAAACAACTTTCCCTTTTGATGATTTATGATTGTAATAAAAAAATTAACCAGTCAAATTGAGGAATGATTGATTTGGAAATCAAATTATTCCTAGTTCATAAATATATTTATATGTGTTTATATCTTAGAATAATAACGTATAGAAGGTAAGTTCGCGCACAAAAAGTGAAGCATTTCAATTGGAGCCTAATGGAGCTTACGCCGGAACCGTTCCGTAATGTACAAGGTCACTGTACTGCACGTACGTACGCAACTCTTAAACAATAAATAGGTAATTATGACGGTTTATGCATTCAAATGGTGTCACAACACCTTTGAAAAACTTAAAAAGGTTTTTAACATTACTTATAAAATTATTTCGACGATTTATGTTAATAAAAACAAAATTTGCTTTCATAATTTGTATAGTAGTGTGCGTGTATATGTGTGTAATCGTCTGCGCACATGTAGTATTTTTAGATTCATGTTTCGAATGTTCGAAGTAGGGACACTATCCTTCTATACGTTATTATTCTAAGGTTTATATTTTGTGTTTTTACATTTATATATATTACGTATGCGTTTTGTGGTGGATTAGGAATATAATGTCACATTACTTCCTACTACTCTTTTCCGTGTGGCGACAGAGAAAAAATACAATTCACCACCCCTATCTTATGTTGGATGTCGTAAAAGACGACTAATGATTATATTATACATACTAGCAACCCGCCCTCGCTTCGCTTCGGTTATAGGTTATAGTCGTTTTACCCGCGTAGTTCCCGTTCCCATGGGAATACCGAGATAAAATATAGCCTAGTTTACGCCCTGATATTATAGCTTTCCATTGGTGAAAGAATTTTTGAAATCGGTCCAGCCGTTTTGAAGATTACCCAGAACAAACAGACAGACAGACAGACAAAAATTTTTTAATTGCTATTTTAGGCATAGGTGTCGTGCAAATAACCGTGTGAGCATGAAAAAGGTCTATTATTTTGACATTACAAACAGACACTCCAATTTTATTTATTGGTATAGATAACAACTGTGCAAGGGCAGATAAACTCGAAATAAAGCACTACCACCCGATCAGCGTGGTGTAGTAGGTCAATTTCCCTCCAATTGTGGAGGAGGCTCCACACGAGCCCAACAGTGGGACGTATGTGAGTTATGATGATGATAACCCTTCTCTTGTAGCTCTCCACATTCCTACATTCAGTAGTAGACATCGACGACGTAAACTAATACCTAATACGAGGATATTGGAATAATGATGACAGGGAGAATGTTATGCTGTGTTAAATGGTATGATAAGCTATGCATACAACATCTACGTAGGAAAAGGAAGACTCGAAATAAAACCCTATACCCATTCAATAAGTCATCATTATTACAAAGATTTATATCTACCCGCTACAGAATTAGTTATAACCTTTTTGACCCACATTTTGTACATCTTATTGTTATTAAGATCAGACGTCTTATTTTCAGACGTCTTGTTAGACATCTTTCTTTTACCTCGGCGTTTCGATGATACTTTGCCGTGTCATTACGTCACGTAAGTGTCAGCCCTCAACACTTTTTAATATAAACTTCAGTCTAAGCTATAAATCTTACAAACCGTTAACTAACATAAATTACATCCAGACTCAGACCAATCAATTGTAAATCGCACAAAGAATTGTCCAACATCATCCCATGGGATCAAGCCCACAACTTTCGGCACAAGAAGTCACTACTTAGATCACTTCGCAATCTGTGCCATCAATAATCAGTATCGTTTTTTTTTTGGGGGTGGGTTACGGTCAACGCACTTCTCGCACGACTCCGTTCGGGGCGACAGAGGGGCGTAAGCATACGTCGCCTTCGTCGTTGGGGCGACCACCGGAGCAGGGTGACTTGACGTCAGTGGTCAATAATTAGTATATAAAGAAAAGCAAGAAGGTTTACGACATTAATCCTATGCAATATGGATATGGACAGGATATCAACGTAAGGAAAATATTAGTGAAAGTGAAATTTTTATCTTGAACCTCATTTGCTAGAATTAGCCCGATGAAGTGCTAGCGGGCAATAATCGATAACACCGAAAGGTTCTCAAGGGGCGACCACGTATCGGACGATATAGTGTAGGATACCCCCTATCATGTACACCAACCACTATTTGAAGAACTGCGATCTCTTTGAAATGCTTATCCAACAGTGGATGGCAAAAAGTTGAATCATCATTCTCATTTCGAACTGGTTTAGATTAACTTTGGTGTTCATTTTAGTGCCACGCTTTAGCATATATGGTTTGTATAGAAAAAGAAAAAGACTTTTGCCGTGTATGCAGTCAAATGTTACATAAACGTGTTCGTTCCGTGTTAAAACTGCTATTCACTCTAACATCGATTGTTGACTCCTCTATCTAAAATGTAGACTAGATATGACATCACTCGAGAAAAAAAAAAGTAAAAATGGGTCATATAATATTTATGACACATTTAAGGTATTTTTATATATGTGGCATAGTTCTCTCTGTTATTAGAACACAATATATTCTTAACCTGTTTTTCTCGTAGGTGTCGTAAAAACTAGTTAAAAGACCTGCCATTAAAACAGCCCTCAACAACCTATAACATCGTTTAGAATCGCCAATGAACCTGTCAAGCGTGGTGATTATAATTTTAATTCCTTTTTAGGAGGTCTACATTCAACTAAACGTTCATAGAATGGATGGATAGATGAATTGAAATGTCATATTATAAACTTTTCTTGCTGGGTCTCAAAGTAGCGGCAAGCAACCGAGCCTCATAACACCTATACAACTCTTTCTGCCTTTTCACCAGCCACTATTACCAGTGCATCCAACTCAAATCATACATTATCGTTTACCGTTTTGAGAAACTACCCTTATAAGCGGTACCTCGGTAACCATCAAGACCTCACATATTTGCAATAAACCATGCTGTGGATATCGAAGAGATAAATCGGTATCCGGTCATCTGCGACCTAATAAAAGGTCAAGCGCATTTACTCTTCTACCTTAACTTACCCAAATCTTATATCTTTAAACGAGCAATTCTTGTATATATATATATATATATATATATATTCAGGATCTCGGAAACGGCTCCAACGATTTTGTTGAAACTTGGCATACTAGAGGTGTCGGGTCCAAAAAAGAAAATGTTGTTTTGTCCGTGTTTTTAGCAAAACAAACAATGACATTAAATTTTAAAAGAATATGAATTCAAATTTCGTTGTCAACGTCATGAGTTCCGATAGCTCAGGTGGGGAGGCGGGCGGTTTTAATTTTGTATTATGTGACATTTAAACAGCGTTGGTGCGAATCTCGGTGTTATTATTATTCTCTTTTTGTAGTTTTTTATATAATTTTCATTAAATATTTTTTATTTTTTATTAATATATATCTAAATAAATTCGACAAAAATATTCCGAGCGAAGCTCGGTCAACCAGATATTAATATGGTAGAACAAGGTACCATGAAGATTCCTGGTTCTTCCTATTGGCTTCTAGTGTTTTGTGATAAATACAATTCCTGTTATCATCCACAGTTTTATTGATGTTTAACTGATTACAAAGCGTTTTTACCTACAAGTTCTAAAAAGGCTCCCAGACAATATTTTGTCTATTTTAGCCAACCAGCTCAATTAAAAATAAAATTGATCATCATGTTGCCCTGTGTTTTCCATAGCAAAATACTATTTTTTTCTGTTAGAGACTATCTACAATTGTTCAGAGGGTGTCACTATTACTTGTCTGTCCATCAACTGATTAGTGCCACTACGGGCACGCGATCCCGGACTGCTCCAGCTGCTGCTGTCGTGCCTCTTTCCTATATCCCATGACAGTACCCTTAACCCATTATCTTCCTTATTCATCTACTATGTCCCATAATTTTCCTCATAAACAAGAATTCCCGAGGAGGGTTGGTGTCAGAGGAGGGTTGGTGTCAGAGGGCGGCCGGCCATAAAATTAATAGCCATATCTCTCTTACAACATGGTTTTGAGGTAAAAACATGTTGTGCTGATCCCACTTAGCGTGGGACGAGGGCAGGCAAATGATGAGAGACTATCTACAATGATATGCATTACCCCCAAAACAGCTACCGACGTATAACTACCGACATACAAAGTGAGACGGGGAGCAAATAGTCAATCGACACATTGGGCTAAGAAGCCATCACAGACAGACTTTTAATCACAGACTAGCCAAAAATACCTAGTAAAATGTTTTTGTTGCGCCCGCTTAAGAAGAAATTCAGCACCTTTTTTTCGCAAATATTGTAAAAGACGACTAAGGTACGTAAAGAGATGACACCATGGCAAGAAGGAAAACTATAAATAAAATAGACTAGGCTGTCTACTAGCGTGATAATATATTGTAGTCAAATACAAAAAAAAATGAATTAAATTTAAAATATAAATTATCCATCCATTACCCCTTAGTCGTCCACTCTTGGATGTAGGCCTCCCCACAAAAATGCCACTTGGAACGATCCTGTACCACTTGCATCCAATGGTTCCCTGCGACTCCAGTCCACCTATTAGCCTAGTGGTCTCCTCCTTGTCATTTTAACGTACTAATTCCTCGCGCTATGTTTTTTATACCCGTTCTGCAGATTTTCGTATATCGGATTTATCACGTAGAGAAGTACTGAGCATAGCCCTCTCCATAGCTCGTTGAGTGCCTTTGAGCCTTTTTATAAAAGTAAAGCACACATGTGAGCATTTGGAGTGTAAAACACATCTACATGAGTTCGTAAGACGTGGAATAATATTACTTTCTCATATAGAAATGTAAATGAAATGAAATGTTCAAGTACTGCTTGATTTTACGAGGGGTGATCCAAAAGTAATGATAATCAGTTATTTCTAGTGCACACAAAAATACAAAAAAATTTCAGTCACTTGCTCAGTTACCCACTAGTTCAGGAAAAAAAAATCATATAAATAGGCCACAATTCCCGGGAGCTACATTCATTTGAATACGGACTGTCAAGGAGTGAACATCAAAATGGAAAAACACGAAATCAGAGCTGTCATTAAATACCTCTGCTTGAAAAAAATGTCTACCAAAGACATACACAGCGACTTGGTGGAAACATTAGGGGACTCTTCTCCTCCATATTCCACAGTTGCACGCTGGGCTAAGGAGTTTAAGCTGGGAAGAACATCGACGGAAGACGAACACCGCGAAGGACGCCCATCGACGTCCCTCACTGAAGAAAATGTGAAAAAAGTTGAAGAAGTTGTATTGGAAGATCGAAGAGTGACTATCAGGCATGTAGCTGAGGTCACAGGGATCTCATATGGCAGCATTCAAAGAATCCTTGCGAACGAATTGCATATGAGAAAGGTCTCCGCGCGTTGGGTACCGAAAATGTTAAACGACGAGCAAAAGAAGAAACGAGTCGACATGTCAAGAGCAAATCTCGAAAAGTTCCAGGCAGACAAGGACAATTTTTTGTCACGTTTTGTGACCATGGACGAGACCTGGATCCACCATTTTGATCCTGAAACAAAACAACAATCGATGACATGGAAACGATCCGATGAACCGACGCCGAAGAAATTCAAAGTGTCAAGCTCAGCAGGGAAGGTTATGGCGTCTGTTTTTTGGGACGCTGAAGGAATAATCATGGTGGACTACTTGGAAAAGGGGGCCACTATTACAGGCTCCTACTATGCAGAACAAATAAGAAGATTGCGGGAGGCTATTAAGGAGAAAAGGCGAGGCAAACTGCGGGCTGGAGTGTTGTTCCATCAAGACAACGCACCTGTTCACAAAGCTGCAATTGCCATGGCTGGCATTCAGGAAGCGGGCTTTGAGTTGGTGGAACACCCCCCCTATTCACCAGATCTAGCCCCCAGTGACTTCTATCTCTTTCCACGACTCAAGGAACACCTCCGAGGCAAGAAATTTGATGATGATAGCGACGTGATGGCCGCGGTTGAGGACTTTTTTGAGAGTCAAGATAAAGATTTTTTTTGTAAGGGAATTTTAGGTTTAGAAAAGAGATGGACTAAATGTATAGACTTGCTAGGAGACTATGTTGAGAAATAAATATATTTTTTTATTTTATTCATTGTGTTTATTATTGATTATCATTACTTTTGGATCACCCCTCGTATCTTATATATCGAACTTGACATTAGCACACCTTGAGTAAATAAATGTCATTGTTCGTCACATAAATTGACTCGCATACAAAATTAAATCAAATGTACTCAAAAATAGCGAAGAGTAATAAATTATTATTGGTATTGAGGATACAGTCGCGAATATAACTGAATGGGCAACACTGAAAATACTTACAAAAAGAAATTGACTGTCGGTAAATTCGGTTTACGGATAATAATTTTATGTGATTACGTCATAAGGAAATATTGACGAAAAATTGCATAATTTTATAAATTGAACTGAATTATTATCACCAAATTGTCATTATTTTGTATAATACAAAGACTGAGTTAATTGAAAATTATTTTTGTTCGATAAATTAAAATTTATTTGCACTCGTTAATTCAAATAGTTTTTTCAAGAGAGTCACTAGCCGAATACTTAGGCCGTTCGTGCCTCTCTATCCCTTATGCCGCCCTTTCACTTGCACGCTCGGCTCAGGTGGAACGTGACAATATTTCATGCGTGCAACCGGTGGTCATCGATTTATAAGTTGTTATCAATATGATAAAATTATTTTTAAAATTAATTTAATGCGATTATTAACTAACCCAACAGAATTTATTGTTAGTTACAAATTAAAAAAAAATATTTATACTAGCTGACCCAACAGACGTTCTGTTCAAATAAAATAACGCCATCTGCCGAGTCCAATTGTGAATCTAAACCATTCTCGAATCCCTTAAACACACAAAAAAAAAAACAAAAAAATCATCAACATCCAGCCAGCCGTTTAGGAGGAGTTCAGTGACATACACACGCACATAAGAAATTTATATTTAAGATATATTAATAAAATTCTTAAAACTAGATCAAAGAGGCACCCTCTTTAGGGTTTGGACCTATATACTACGCTGGTCAGACTTGTTGGCATAGGATCTCAGTTCGAGTTTTCCTTCTCTTGCATAGATCTTATTTGTATATTACATATATCCTTTGGTCGTCTTTTAAGACACCCATGGGCAGTAGAGGGGGTGATGAATTTTATTCTTTCTCTGTCACACACGGAGATTATAAACTTACTCGATACCATTTGGAGAGTCAGAGCTAATAAATTCTTGGATTACATTATCAAGCATCTGAATGGTGACGTATAAACTAGTCTAGAAGAACAAAAACTCGAAACAAACATTAACATACCATTTAGTCAACATAGCGTAGTATTTGAATTTCTTTAATCATCATCATTTCAGCTCCTATACATCGGGCTCGAGCTTCCTCTACAATAGGAAGGAAATTGACCTTACCATACCATGCTGGTCAGTCAGGTTGATATAGGGTTTTATTTCAAGTTTGCCTTCTCTTACATAGATGTTATATGCGTATTATATCCCTTGGTCGTCTTTTACGACATCCACGGGTAAGATAGGGAGTGGTGAATTGTATTCTTAATCCGTCACCACACAGAGAACGAATTTCATTAATATTTTCACAAATAATTTGTACTTGTGATTATGAAAGAGGGCTGCGTTCAATAGTAAGATTTATATTTATAGGATATTAAGAAAAAGGAAAAAGTAGCCAACAGAAATAATTTTTGTTACACAGATTGGATATTTCATTTATGTAATATTATTGACTGGACGGAAAAATTCATATCCTTTTTTCTCACACAACAAACTTCCATATTCCTAATATCCGTGTCTTAGGAATAAATATAACGTTTACGTGACTTGACTGGTAATAGAATAAGAAAGGATATTGAATAGTCGCAGCTACTTTCGCCTGTACGAGTGATAAGCTTTTAGGCTTCAAACCTTATGGGATTACTTGCAAGAACGCGTGCGGTATTTGACACACATTTTCATAAGAGGTGGATTCGTTTAAGACGAATAAAAATCCTTATTTCTTCTCTATATTCTGATACATTTGACAATATTAGGCTTTATAAAGACAAACTAAACATTTAATTTATGTATTTCGAATATACCACCTGTTCACTGGCTTAGATTATTAACTATTCTATTTTATTGTGTACTAGCAACTCGCCCTCGCTTCGCTTCGGTTTCAGTCGCCTTACCCGCGTAGTTCCCGTGTCCGTGGGAATACCGAGATAAAATATAGCCTATGTTAATCCCTGTATTATGGCTTTCCATTGGTGAAACTATTTTTGAAATCGGTACAGTAGTTTTGGAGCCAATTCATTACAAACATACTTACATTCAAATCTTTCCTCTTTATAATATCAGTATAGATGAATATCTTTTTACTGTGGCCGACTATGCTCTGGCCGTCAATACCATCCAGGGTGACAAAAGGACGATTTATGTCCCCATAATCTGCCATATTCCCTCCCCATCGCTATTGGACTGATCTCTGGTACTCAATCCTTATGTATGGTATGGAAGTCCATGGCTAGCTCGGCTCATTACCCTTTCGAGAACCATCCTCCATCGACGCTCAGACAGCTAACAATGTGACCGGGGCGTCACCCTCGCGCGGTCAGCCTTTTTGCGGGTGACGGATTATTCTCTGGTCCAGTCAGCTTTATACAGAACGCTAGATGCATAATGTTATTATTCCTATATTATTATTATTCCCATTGTTAGCAAATTTTGCCGAAATTGGTAACATCTATATATACTGCCCCGTTCTTATCTACTTGCAGCATTACAATTTATCTTTATATATAAATTTCTTGTGTACGTGTGTATGTCACTGAACTCCTCCTAAACGGTTGGACCGATGTTGATGAAAATTTTTGTGTGTTCAAGGGGATTCGAGAATGGTTTAGATTCACAATTGGACTCGGTAGATGGCGTTATTTCATTTGAACAGAACAACGTCTGTTGGGTCAGCTAGTAGCATATAATCTGCCTTGACAAATGCGCTATAGTACACAATAAGATTTTTTGGAATCCGGGTTCTTGAGATCAATGCCATCAAACGAACAAACATCTCGAACTTGATGAAATTCAGTGAAATCTTATAATTTAGCCAGTGTTTTCTACTGTTACTAAAAATGCTAATACTTGATTACATCTTATCAGACAGGAAATGTCAAAATAATTTCCTACAGTACATCACGCTCAACCTTGAACAACCCACAAAAGATTTTTCTTC
This sequence comes from Lymantria dispar, assembly GCA_032191425.1. NCBI lineage: Eukaryota > Metazoa > Arthropoda > Insecta > Lepidoptera > Erebidae > Lymantria > Lymantria dispar. Next base: position 30,064,115 of record CM063449.1, on the reverse strand, counting down.
GTCGTTTCTTCTCGGTTATTTTAAATATTTTCCTTACTAAAAAAATATGTAAATTTAGGGAAAATAAAATTTTATTGAGACGATAGAATAATTCAACTCTACCTTTTCCACGTCGTCTGGAATGCGAGCTCACACGTTTCTACTCAAAAGCTAACTTTTGTCATTTGTCAAAAACATTTGTCAAAAATGAAATTCGCATACTTCTCCATCATCATCACCATGATCTCATCCCAATTACTTCAGGTCGACTCAATATGTAATCTTCTTTCATATTTTTTTTTTTAATAGGACTAATCCCACTACACATTCCCACTAGTGTAACTCCTGTAAGCCAGGATTCGCAATGGTCTCCATAGATCACACCGAGTTTTGACCCTCAGGCAGTCCCAAGAAATGGTTTTAATTGTCTTGGGACCCGCAACAAATTTAATTGGAACAAGTTAAACAGGAGTTGTAAAAGATTGATATTATACCGTTCAAATCTTAGAATAATAACGTATAGAAGGTAAGTTCATGCACAAAAAGTGAGGCATTTCAATTGGAGCCTAATGGAGCTTACGCCGGAACCGTTCCGTAATTTCAAGTCATTATAGTGCACGAACGTACGCAATTCTTAAAAAATAAATTGATAATTATGACGGTTTGTGCATTCCAATGGTGTCACAACACATTTGAAAAACTTAAAAAGGTTTTTAACATTACTTTTAAAAGTATTTCAACGATTTATGTTAATAAAAACAAAATTTGATTTCATAATCTTATATCTTTAAACGAGCAATGTATATATATATATATATATATTCAGGATCTCGGAAACGGCTCCAACGATTTTGTTGAAACTGGGCATACTAGAGGTTTCGGGTCCAAAAAATCGATCTAGCTAGGTTTTATTTATAGAAAATTTTGTTTTGTCCGTGTTTTTAGCAAAATAAACAATGACATTAAATTTTAAAAGAATATGAATTCAAATTTCGTTGGCAACGTCATGTGTTACGATAGCTCAGATGGGAAGGTGACAGGTTTTAATTTTGGTATTTTTTCAATCAAACAGCGTCGGTTCGAATCTCGGTGTTATTATTATTCTCTTTTTGTATTTTTTTATATATTTTTTATTATTTCTTTTTTATTTTTTAGTAATATATATCTAAATAAATTCGATAAAAATATGCCGAGCGAAGCTCGGTCAACCAGATATTTTGTATAATGGTGTGCGTGTGTACGTGTGTAATTGACTGCGCGCCATTAATATTTTTAGATTCAAATTTTGAAAGTTCGAAGTATTGACACTATCCTTCTATACGTTATTATTCTAAGATTCAAATGTTATTGACAATAGTTGTACGACCAGCCGCCTGCCTGCGCCTGTTGCCGCCCTAGCAGAGGCTGCGGGTAACCGGAACGGGAGTTTAGTCCGTCACCCGGGGAGAGGCTGACCTCGCGACGGCGTCCGACGTCCCGGGGAAGGAGACGTCGATGAGAGAGGGTAGCCCCCTCAGGGTATTCCGTCGGGTCTAACGCTGAAGACAAGGAATTCTGCGCCGGTGGTGGGCATAATGACGAAGGCGACATGCTATAGGGAGGGTTACGGGGCCGCGCGCCGCCCCTCTGTCGCCCCGAATGGAGCCGAACGGCCGGTGCGCTGACCGTAGTCCACCCCAAAGAAAAAAAAGATGATAATTATATAGAGGCCTATAACTATACCAATAAATAAAATTGGAGTGTCTGTTTGTAATGTCAAAATAATAGGCTTTTTTCATGCTCACACGGTTATTTGCACGACATCTATGCCTAAAATAGCAATTAAAAAATTTTTGTCTGTCTGTCTGTCTGTCTGTTTGTTCCAGGTAATCTTCAAAACGGCTGGACCGATTTCAAAAATTCTTTCACCAATGGAAAGCTATAATATCAGGGCGTAAACTAGGCTATATTTTATCCCGGTATTCCCACGGGAACGGGAACTACGCGGGTAAAACGACTATAACCTATAACCTATAACCGAAGCGAAGCGAGGGCGGATTGCTAGTCTAATAATAAACGCCGATAGCTTGACAAGGGAATGAAGTTATACTATATTCTAAGAGAGAAGGAATGGTAAAGCCGACACTATAGGTACTAAGAAATACTAAACATCGTTTATTTAGAAGCAAGTTTCATTTCAAAATATCATGTTCTAAACCGAAATCCTTTCACAGGCTTGTCATAAAGAATCCAATCTCACTGGAAGTATCAGTTTATTTCGAAATTCCTTCGTTTATGTATCTTTTTAGCAACGCAAGGTATCCACGTTCTGAAGATTGTTCAGTTAGTGTGGTGCTTCCTGAGCTTTATAAACTTTAAATTTTATGCACAGTTTTTTTTTTATTTTTTAGTGTGACCGGTGGTTACACTTTGTTCAAATTAATCAGAGTTACAGAACCATAATCTGTCCTATATTATCTTTCTGCTGTTAATTGGGCTTACTACTACACGAAGTCCTCTCTATGGTGACTATTTTTTTTAATAACGTTAGCTTCCCTGTGGTGATGGAGTAAGAATACATTCCATCACCCCATTTCTTATCCGTGTGTGTCGTAAAATTCTACTATCATTCAGCTCTTTGTCATCCCCTACTGTACGTAAGTCTGGATAATGCCGTAACCGCTACGCTTGGCAGGCGGGTTGGCGATCGCAGTAGTGTTGTATATTTTCCAGAAGAGAGTTGATTCCCACTATTCTCTTGAACCCTTAGTCAATTTTTACGACTCCCACGGATAAGCAAGGGATCGCGAGAATTTGATTCTTAACTCATTGCCAAACGGGCAATCGCGACAATTCCATTCTTAACTCGTTGCCACACGAGCAATTCGACTAAGGGAGACCATATGCAGATAACATAAACTCAAAATATAACCGTATACCAAACCGTCTGAGTAAGAGTTTAATTACCCTTGCATTGTGGAGGAGGTTCAATCCCCACCATGGAACATATGTGAGCTGAGACGAATAACATTAAACTTACTCCCTGCTCAGTCATAAATTAATTGTCATCATCTTCCACAATTGCCATTAATTCCTCATTGTCGACCACAATGTTCGAGCAATCACGAAGTTCATTATTCAAACTAAAATTTTCGGCACGGCAGCTTTAAAATCAATATCGTACCATTCGTTCCATTTGCAATATTCGCCCTATATGTGTAGTTATTATCGCGTACCATTTATTAAACGGTAGAAGTTATATTAAATAATGACTTCTATTTCTATATATGTATATACTAGCAGACCCGGCCACGCGTTGCTGTGGCTAATATTTTTGTTATATTACATTTTATTAAACTATTTAAGTGGAACTGTAGGAGAACATCTGTCATGGGGGTCGTCATTTTTTTTACAAATGGCATCTATGTAAAAAAGTTCAAATTCTATGTAAAACGTTTGTAGGTTTGACATAGCAGAGCCATCTATTAATTAATTACTCAATCCAGTCAACAGATACCGCCGTCTGTTAAAATCGTTTGGAGTTAACAGATAATTGTGAATGTCAAATAATAGATTATATAGGTCATACAAATAATTTGCAATAAAATAATATTGCGACTATAAATTAAGATGTAAGCTATCCTATCTTTCATGTTGGATCAAACTGCACACGGTGTGCAAATTTGATTAAAATCAGTTAAGTAGTTTAGGAGTCCATCGCGGACAAAACGCGTGACACGTAATTTATATATATTAAGATAAGATATCAAAACAGCTCCCTATTTTGTACGTATTAAATATTAAAGAAAATCTTACATGGGAGGTAATTATAGAAACAGAAACCAAAACAATGATTTTCAGAATTTGATGGTATATTTATGTATAAAAAGAGGAGAAGAGGTAGACCTTTTAAAAGATGGAGTGATGACATCGTAGAAGCTGCTGGACCACTTTGGCCAAGAATGGCACAAGAGAGAGAAAGCTGGCATAATTTGGAGGCGGCTTTCACCGCAAAAGGCTTACATCTAATAAATTTAATACATTTTAAAGAAAAATTACTAACAGTCTAATCTTAAGCAATATACTAAAAAAAATCATAAACATTAAGTTACTTTTTTTTAGTTATACTATTTTGTAAGGGATAAATAAAGCGTATTATTATTATTATGATGGTATATTTGTAAACGCACTACGGAAAAAGTACTATAACAGTATATAAGGTGAGGGAAAAAGCTTCTTCGCGTTTTAAAAAATGTCTGACAAAAAGAAAACCAAATGAAAAACGGCGAGCAATAAAATTTCAGCAATGTTTTTTTAAATGTTAACCTTATTAATGCTATCAAAACCAGCCAGATATAACTAATACAGCCAAAGAGATTTCAGAACAACAATTTGTGAACCGCATAAAGTACTGTCTTGCGTGAAAAACGAACCCATGACACTCGGCACTGTAGGTCTGTGTGTTTTGCCCCTAATGCCGCCTAGCAGAGGCTGCGGGTGATTGGACCGGGGAGTTTAATCCTTCACCCGCGAAGGTGCGCTGACCATAGCCCACCCCAAAAATAGAAAAAATCAGGACTATATGTTTACTACTACGCCATCTATGATTGCATGCATGACATGAGGATTACTTCACAATATTTTCCTTCATAGCTAAAACAAACGATGTTTAATAAATTTGCTCATAACGTTTACAGAAATCAGAACTTCCAATGGTAGGATTCAATATCCTATAGTCCTAAAACTACATAATTAATTAATATAGTGCATATTAATTTTTTGCACAGATAGCATAGTGGTTAAGATAGCGACCTACATTGCCAGTGTCAGGGGTTCGAATCCCACGCGGGACAACACTTTGTGCGATCCACAAATTGTTGTTCTGAGTCTGGATATAATTTGTCTCCGTTAATTGTATGTTTGTAAAGTCCCCCGCAATACAAGGATTATTTCCTTAGTGCAGGGTGTTGTCTTAAAAAATAAAATAAAATAAATATATATATATATAATAGAACGTCATTGCTGTCAAAATCGAGGAATCGATAACGGTGGCAACAATTAACAAAAGAAAAAGGAAAAAATCATACTTCGTCATACTCTCAGTCAGTCCTAATGGTAAGATCGCACCACGACCGGATCAAAAAAAGGCCATCATTAAACCTACATAATAATTTCTTCAAAACGCATTAAATTATTTATACTCTCAAATAATAGGCCTAAGAAATTGATATTCTTGTAGACCATTGTTTTAAACTTGAACAATAACAAACTTATAAATCAACTCTACCAATAAGAAGCGAAACTTAAACAAAGAAGTTACAAAGAAATCAAATATCTTTCGTAATTTGTCGCATTAGTTTCAGAAAACATTATTTTGTCATTTATACTTTTCACTTAAGGCTGGAATCTTATTGAAAACTATTTCTACAAAGTAATACTAAGCTACACATCGAAGTAGAAAGGATTTGGGTCTTATGATTTTATTGCATAGATGAAATCATGAAACCTACAAATATGTAAGTCTATTGTTGTTACGATAAAAATACTAGCGGATCAGAAGAATTGGAATAAGGTTATATTTTGAGTATTTCAGCGTCACACTGTGCAGATGGATTAACGATGGCTGTTGGTGTTAATAGTTTGATATAAAATTGCTACTGCCCATTTTCCTTATGAACTATCGACTAGGTTTCTAGTAAAAAACACCCACGAAATTAAGGATGATGGTAAATTATATTTTAATCCGTCATCATACAAGATCACTTTTGGTTTCGGGCTTTTTATAAATTTTTCATCATCGTCATATTATCATCGATGATTCGATGCACATAAATTTCAAAGATTTTACGACACCTCGATCATTGTTAAGAGCAAATTTTAGACTACGAGACCAACAAATAGGATGGCTTAAGGTTAAATTGCAGAGTATATGAATGGTAAGATCACACTTTCGACAGGCGTCTGTCTATAGCAGCGGGCCAGTACAGCCGGGCTAGTACCACACTCTCGCAGAAAATCGACGTCTAGCAACGATGGTGAGCGGGAGAGTCGGAAGCCTAATTCTCTGAGGTTATTTGCGTTTTTGTTCACGAAAGTCAGGGTTTTGGTACCAGTGGTCGGCTCAATGGCAAAGGGAATAATACGATGGGTTATGGGGTCGTACGCCGCCTCTCTCTCGGATGAGATGGGCGGCGTGTATCTGCACCATAGCGTGCCACAGAATAAAACAAAGAAATATTCCTTTTTTATATGATGGGGATAATTTTAGTATCACCGACATCCATCCCACGTATTCACACTCCCTTTACTTTTTTACGGCAGGTAGCGGACTAGCAAAGGTCCATGAACACTCACTGTCAAATGTCTCGTTTGCAGTAATAAAAAAATCTTTGTCTTCATTGATGTTGAATATATCAGTTAATTCAGATACCTTGGAATATCGCTTATAAGTTAGAACATTTTGTAAATAAAACTATTTTACGGATTTTATCGCGTTTGTATTTGATTTTTGATTGCTCCACGTTTCGAACACTTTACAGCATTCAAGGTCACGGGCGGACTAAGATGTCTGACGTCCAACCAAGTCAACGTTATTACAGATCATCGGGTAATCATAAATCAAATACAAACGCGATAAAATCCGTAAAAGTAATTTTATTTACAATGTTTAGTGCTCGCGTAAACATCAGATATCATTATAGAACATTTTGTATAAGTACTATATTACCAGATGAAATACATAATATATAGAACGGTTACCTTTTATAATCACAGTAATGGAAAGAATATATGATCTCTATAAATCATAACTTAGCCACCTCAGAACCCTAATAGCAGTTAAGAGTTTTGAAACTAGTTTGTCGGCACTGAGGCACTTATTAAGCCAATTCTTGCAGCATTCGCATCGATTTTTCGAACAGATTTCTCTACGCCAAAATGATTATTAAGATAGAGTTTGTAAGAAATGAATTTCTAAGAGTAATATAATTAAATTAATAAAACTATGTTTACGGATTTTACCGCGTTTGTATTTGGACCGACAGTCTGCACGTGACCTAGAACGCTCTAAAGTGTCCGAAACGTCTAGCAATCAAAAATCAAATACAAACGTAATAAAACCCGTAAAATTGTTTTATTTACAATGTGTAATACTCGCGTAAAAATCAGAAATCATTGTCATATTAAGTTAGGAGATATAAATTAGTATAGGTATATTAATTAATATCTATATTAATAATATTTTGAAGTTTAAAAGTAACAGTCACATCTATACCAATAAATAAAATTGGAGTATCTGTTTGTAATGTCAAAATAACAGGCTTTTTTCATGCTCACACGGTTATTTGCACGACACCTATGCCTAAAATAGCAATTAAATAATTTTTGTCTGTCTGTCTATCTGTCTGTCTGTCTGTCTGTTTGTTCCGGGTAATCTTCAAAACGGCTGGACCGATTTCAAAAATTCTTTCACCAATGGGAATCTCTAATATCAGGGCGTAAACTAGGCTATATTTTATCCCGGTATTCCCACGGGAACGGGAACTACGCGGGTAAAACGACTATAACCTATAACCGAAGCGAAGCGAGGGCGGGTTGCTAGTTAGTAATAAATTAAAATCAATGATAATTTTTATTATCTTTTAATTTAACACGATCTGAATTATCAAACGGTAAAAATGGTGGGTGGAATCAGAATCAAATTAGTTGTAATTAGTGGTAATAAGTTGAAATGGATTACTCATAGATGAGAATTAAAATCATATATGCGTTTCTTTTGGTTCACAAATTAGTCTAAATCTAAATAATTTTCTAATTTTTTTTTGCAAATCAATAAATAATCTGAAATTTCATCACGATTGGAGTAGACGTGGTATTTTTTTATTGCCAACGGTGGCGAACGAGCAAACAGTTCACCTGATAGTATATGATCCTGCTGCTCATGGACCTTTGCTAGGCCGTCATGGACCTATGTTACGTGATATCATCATCATCATCATCATCGCATCCCACATACGTCTCGCTGTTGGGCTCGGGCCTCTTCCACAATGGGAGGAAATTCGACCTACTATACCATGCTGGACAGACATGTTGGTATAGGGTTTCATTTCGAGTTTTCCTTCTCTTGAACAGATGTTATGATTTATTATTATTACGACATCCAAGGGCAAGATAGGGAGTGGTGAATTGTATTCTTACTCCGTCACCATGCGTTACGCGATAACGTGGTAAGAAAATTTTAATGAAAAAAAAAATTGCAAACTTTTATCGATAGAATTAAAAAATAATGATAATACATTGATAATAATTTATGTATTATCGTTATATTTGTATAATACAAACTAGTTAATTGAAAATTACATTTTTCTGATAAATTAACAATTATTTCACTTTTTTTATCAATTTATAAGACTTTGTCTTTAAAAAAAATACGTGTAAATCTTGAATATAGATCACAACTATAAAGATATTTATTAACATAACTTATATTTAATAACTAAATATAATATAACTAACCTGTAATATAAGCTTTATATGTCCAGTAAAACTAATAGTTTCTCAACGAGACGAATGTTCGTCCGGGAAGTTTGTGAGCTGTTAATTAATAGGAGCCTGAGGTAAAGTTAGAATTTACTATACGTTCGGCTTCAGGCTTTACAGATAGTTTTGACTTTTATTTATACTAACGGTTTCTAGAAATATATGTGAATATGTAGTCTAACTAGCAATGGATAGTAAATAATGCTTGAAAACTGATTTTAGTCTTGGCTGTTTAAATATGGATTATAAAAAAAATGATCTCTGATATGTCAGTCTACACAATAGAAAATAAAAATTATATTTTTATGGATTTAATTTTTTATTTGCGGACGTTTCGTTTCTTACTTTTTAACATTTTTTGTTTTATTTTAAAATGGAAGGAAGCAAGAGAGACCCACAACTTTCCCACGGTTAATCAATATACCGCGCACCACAATGGAATGGAAGGAATACGGGATAGGATCAAGGTGGAATAGGATATAAGGAAATCTTACCCTAACGTGATGAGCTCCTTCCAGCACGTTAATTTCAGTCAGCTTTAAAACAGTAACCAATTTTAAAATAGTAATGGATTTCAGCCATGTATCGCCCAATTCAACCAAATATGTTTTTGTTTTGTTTTTACTATAAAAATCGGCTAAGTGCGAGTCGAAGTCGCGCACGAAGGGTTCCGTACAGGTCTTTATAAAAGGGTATCTATAAAAAGGGTAAAAAACGCGTTTGTTATATGGGGGCTCCCCTTAAATATTTATTTTATTATGTTTTTAGTATTTTTTGATATAGCAGCAACAGAAATACACAATTTGTATAAATTTCAACTGTCTAGCTATCACAGTTCTTAAGACACAGCCTGGCGACACACAGACGGACGGACAGACGGAGGGACAGACAGCAAAGGCTTAGTGATAGGGTTCCGTTTTTACCCTTTGAGTACGGAACCCTAAAAATGTTTCATCATCATCTCAGGTTAGATATAACTCGCTTATTATATCCCTTAGTCATGTTTTATGTCATTCACTGGCAATAGGAGTTGTGGATTATATTTTTACTGCATCACTTTACGGAGAATAAAATAAAAATGTTTATGAATATGAATTTTTAAATTATAATAATAGTTTACATGAATTATTTACATGAAATAAATAACTTGTGATCTACTGAACCTCAATATTTGGCCACCTTCTCCTATTCTCTTCGCTAGAAGTTAGCTTGACACGCTACCGCGTATCTAGATAGATAATCATGTTGTTCTATATCAATTGTTCTGTATATTCAAACAGTGTATTCAGTATAACGGTTGAATAATTCAGGGTATTTAGTTTCTGCATATCGGTCGAATTATCAATCTACAGTATTCAGGTCAGATAGTTTGGTTAAATAGAGTAAATTTGTTGTTAAATTTCGTCAGTGTATTGACACAACTTTTTAAACAACCAGCGTAATATTTTCAGAATTATATATGAGAGTATTTATTCCATCATAATTTCTAAATATCTGAATACAATTGGATTTATGAGATGCATCTTAAATCATCATCGTAAGTGCGAATGCCTATAAATTACGGAAAAAGCAATACAACAGTTGTATACGACCACTTTTAGTTCGTGTAGTATTTATATTATCAATTTGAAAAAGTAAGTTATCAAATTGACTGTATATACTTTCTGTGGATAGAAAAACTATACAATCGAAAATATAAGTCACAAGGCTTCTAAATAAAAAAAAAACATCATGCTGCGGTATTATCTTATTATTATCCCGTGGGACCTGGAGGCGGAGATGCTCGTCGACATTTATCGGCGGGTGTCAGAGACGCGCGCCCGCGGCGGTATGGTCTCCCTGCAGGAGATCACCGCCTGGCGGGTCGACGCCCGCCGTGGAGTCATTGCCCGTTGGGCAGTCTGACTGGAGAGTCCTCGGTACGGTGTCAGGACCGTCGAGGCCTTCCGGCCGGTGCTGATGGAGTGGTTGGAGCGGACGCACGGGGTGCTTTCCTTCCGACTGGTGCTGGTGCTGACGGGGCACGGACGCTTCGCGAAGTACCTGCACAAGATTGTCAGGAGGGAGAGCACACCGTCCTGCCACCACTGCAGTTGCGACGAGGACACGGCGCAGCACACGCTCGAGGAGTGTGCTGCCTGGGAGGGGGAGCGCTGTGAATTCGTCGCGATTATCGGTGCCGATCTGGCGCTGCCGACCATCGCCAGGGAGATGCTCGTCAGCGTCAGGAACTGGGACGCGGTCGCCGCCTTCTGTGAGGCCGTTATCTCACGGAAGGAGGCGGCGGATCCTGTGCGAGTAGAGATCCTATTCGGAGACAAGTTCCGCCGCCGGCGACTCGGGTGGCGCAGGCGCGAGTATCTGCGCCTAATGCCGCCCTAGCCGAGGCCGCGGGTGATCGGACCGGGGAATTGTCCGTCACCCGCAGTGTGGCTAACCGCGCGACGGCAACCGACGTCCCAGGACGTCGAGAGGTGAGGGTACCCGTAAGGGTATTCCGTCGGGCCGACCACTGACGACAAGTCACATCTGCTCCGGTGGTCGGCCCAACAACGAGGTGACGTGGGTACGGGTGGGTTATGGGCCCGCGCGCCGTCCTTTCATCGCCCCGGACGGACAGGACCGCGCGTGCGCTTACCATAGCCCAACCATAAACAAAAAAAAAAAAATGCTGCGGTATTACACCACTTTTTAGTTTGCTCGTAATTATTTTGCCAATTTCAAAACGTTCTCAATTCTACTGTATATTATTCTCTATGCATAAATATTATGTTCGGGAATGGCTTCTTTCTTTACAAATGTAGATGTTTCTTTTTTATTGAAAATCGGAAATATCAAAGGATTGGACCAGGCTTTTAAAGTCAAATTAAAATTATATATTAATTGAAAAGTTAGGTAGATTTACAACCCTACAAAACGTGATTGGTTTTAGAAGGCTATTTCATTTCTTAAACTTGTTTCTTTTTTCTACTCAAGTCATATACATACATCTCACTGTTGAGCCTACTCTACAGTGGTAGAGAAATTGATTCATACCCTCTCAGACAGGTTTATAATAATAATACCCCTCTGGGCCAGTTGTTATCTTACCATGAGACTAACGCAAACCTCGGAGGAACATTATATGGCTCTCTAAGTTATTTTGATATAAAAGAAAAAATGTATCACAAGATTAATATGGAAGCCAATAAACCGCAGGGCAGCTTGTGGCGTGTTGAATATGAGTGGCGACACTGCGGTTCTGAGTGCCCCAGAGAGTAAGCCAGGGGCTGGTATCCAGCTCGCCTTTACTGGCTGGCTGGAATGGAAATCGAAGAGTGCCCGCAGGATTCTCAACTCTGGCTTGCCTTAAACGGCTGATCAGAGAGGGGTCACCAGGGCTATATGCTCGAGGGTGGAAATGTCTTTTTCAAGGGAATAACTACGGGGAAACCACTGCGGGTCTCCGGTTATCGGGGACTTGCGATGGTGAAACCGGCGCCGCACCGCTGACACCCCAAGCCACTTACACCAATGTTGTCCCCCTGTTGCCCGTATGGCCTGCGTGTCTGTGGTGACTGTTTAGGAGGGCCCATTCAGTGAGTTGGCGTCACCGTCTGCCAAAGTTCAAGACGTATAAAGGTATTGAAGGTAGACGACAGTTTAAAAATCAATAGTTTTCAGTTTTAGTCCATCTAACCTCCAACCCCATAATCATAATTATATTAGATACCATCATCACACAATAGTTTTACACCTACCGTTGGCAGTTCACGTTTGTTATGTGCAGGCGTGGAGAGTCATCGGTAGATTACCTATCCAATTTTTAAATTAAATTTCTCCAAAGGCCTCTGCGTGTTAGATCCATATCCCCATGTACGCCTTTCAAAGGACCGGGTATCTTTTCTTGGCAGATACCCGTGAATATAGGAGATACATGAAAATAATAATAATAAATATTTATTGGATCAACTAACAATGACTCATTATGTGTTAGTACGACTTACAACTAGGTTAGTAAACATACAAAAACATTCGAACACATAAAAATAATACACACACAGAAAATAAATAAATAATAACTACACACACTACATTTTACATTTGTCACCGCTGCGACATCCTATGGGAGACGGCACTACAGCGACTTAAATAAATGCAATCAAGCTTGCTCGCGATCATGTTCAGGACACTGTTGGAGCTGGCCTGCACCCTGCGCACCAGGGAACCGCATCTCTATCGCATTGTAGCGTAGAAGCAATGTACGATATGATTATGATATTATGATTTTACTATGCTTTTGATATCTGCTAAAAATTTCGTAATGGTCACTATCTTATATCTTTAAACGAGCAATTCTTGTGTATATATATTTACCTATATATATATATATATATATATTTTTTTTTTTTTTTTTTTTTTTTTTTTTCTGTATCTCGGAAACGGCACCAACGATTTTGATGCAACTGGGCATACTAGAGGTTTCGAGGCCAAAAAATCGATCTGGGTAGGTTTTTTTTATAGAAAATGTTGTTTTGTCGGTGTTTTTAGCAAAATAATACAGTGACATTAAATTTTTAAAAAATATGAATTCTAATTTCGCCGTCAATGTCATGAGTTACGATAGCTCAGTTGGGAAGTCGACCAGGTTCCTTTTAGTTTTATTTTGGCATTCAAACAGCTTCGAATCAAATCTCGGTGTTATTATTAATCTCTTTTTGTATTTTTTTATATTTTTTTCATTATTTAATTTTTATTTTTTATTAATATATATCTAAATAAATTCGACAAAAATACAACATAAATATTCCGGTCAACCAGATATTATTATTTAATCGTTGAAGCATAGAAAATAACCAAAAGTGTTTTCGCATTTAAATTTAGAGTATGAGTTAAGATGATATAACACCAACATAACCTTTCATGAACCCTCTCTTCATACCCTAATCCACACATTTGTTATGGCCTACATTAACCCCTTTAGACAATACGTTTGTAATGCAGTAGAGATTTATTTAATGCATTCATTATCGTAGCTTCACGTGCCCTCTTTATACAAATCTTAAAATTTTAAAACAGAAATATATCATCGTCTTCTCAGGCCATGCATACGTATGCTGTTATGCTGAAAATAAGCGGCTACCATTACGTTCAGACTGATTGGTGATTGGATTAGGATTTTATTTCGAGTTTTCTGGCTCTTACCATATTCTTTTTTCTTTTTTTTTATTGCAAATGGTCGCAAACGAGCAAACAGTACCTGTGGTAAGTGTTGCTGCCGCTCATGAACCTTTGCTAGGTCGCTGCCTACCGTGAAGGAAGTGTGAATGCATGCAATAAGGTTCGGTGATACTAAAGGCATCACTAAAACCCACTACATGCAAACACCCTCAGAAAATTGGGCTTCCACCTCTTGCGGAGCGAACCAAGCGCAGTAATAAATTGCTACTACTCAGACGTTGATTTTCTGCGAGAGTGTGATGCTACCCCGGTCGGACCGGCTCGCGGCTGTGACAGATAACTGTCAACAGTATGGTCCTACCTGAATCATCTTTTAATCATCTTTTACGACACCCACGAGCAAGAAAAAAGCTGGTGAGTTGTACATTATTCACCACACACGAAAAAACTACAATTATTTACGTATTCAATCGGACATTAATGTTACGTGACATTTGTATTGTGTGGATATTATCCAAGTCTTAATCGATCCAAATTTTCCGTGTTATGACAGAGTAGGAATACAATTCACCACCACCCCTCTTGCCCGTGAGTATTGTAAACGGCGACTAAGGGATTAAATACACATAACATCTATGCACGAAAAGCAAAATTTGAGATGCAACCCTATATCAAAACGTCTGACCAGCGCGGTATTTTAGGTCAAGTTCTCTCGTATCGTTGAGGAGGATCGAGCAGTAGGCCGTATGTAAGGTGAAATGATGATGATGATAATCAAAACTTTAGAGGTCATTGGCGGCAATGGGCATCAGTTGCTATGATTTCGTTTTACAATAATGATTTCTGATGTAAATACGATAATTACATATCTATACAAATAAATAAAATTGATGTGTCTGTTTATAATGTCAAAATACTGGGCTTTTTAGGGTTCCGTACCCAAAGAGTAAAAACGGGACCCTATTACTAAGACTTCGCTGTCTGTCCGTCCGTCTGTTTGTCAGCAGGCTGTAACTCATGAACCGCGATAGCTAAACAATTGAAATTTTAACAAATTATGTATTTCTGTTGCCGTTATAACAACAAATATTAAAAACAAAATAAAATAAATATTTCAGGGGGCCTCCCATACAACAAACGTGATTTTTTTTGTCCTTACTATACATTTTTTGTATCTATAAAAAATAGATAATGGTAGGGAACCCTTCGTGTGCTATTCCGAATCGCACTTTAGCCGGTTATTTCATGCTCACACTGTTATTTGTACGACAACATTGCCTAAAATACAGTTTATAATTTTTTTGTCTGTTTGTTTGAGGTAATCTCCCTAACCGCTGGACCTATTTTGATAATATTTTACTACCAGGTAGCCATCTGTATAAGGAGTATCTTAAGGCTATATTTTATCCCTGTATTCCCATGGGAACTACGCGGATAAAGCAACTAAAACCGAAGCGAAGCGAGATCGGGCTGCTATTTTAAATATAACTTTATTTCGGCATTTCAACACATTTCTATTTGATGATTAATTACCCAACGTTCACTTGACAGCATTCATGGTTATGGGCGTACAGTCCTCTCATGACCTGTGTAAAATTTAATAGTTTTATTAAAAAATAATTACAATAACTTAAGGTGCTTATAAGATATTTTTCGCTTATTTTCTACGCACGCACGAGTCGATCAATAAAGGACATATGGTTAAATTCTCACGTTGTCATGCAGGTCATTATTTTAACAGATCCAATTACGTTTTATTGTGGTTAAAAGAAAATATTACAAAGGAGCAATGGCTTCCACGCAAATTACGTAGCATTTCTTTTAACACTAGGATAATAATTATAATTTTTATACTTATATGATACCTACATGAAGTCCATACTAAATGGTTTTTTAATTTGAATGAATACTTTTGAAGTAGCAGATAATACGAAAATTAAAATATCTCCAAAACTCTGATCACATTTTTGTTAAAATTAAATTATGAACGTAAATAAAATTTAAAATATACATCATTATCATCATCACCTAGCCAAGGCTGCGGGTGGCTGAACCGGAAAATAGTCCGTCACCCGCAGAGAGGCTAACGGCGTAAGAGCGTTGCCCTAGAGCGTCAGGCAGTGAGGGTACCCGTTAGGCTGTCCCACCGGGCTAGCTATGGTAGGGTCGCGTGCCGCTCTCTCGTCACTCCGGGGCAGGACGAACAGTATGCCACCACAACATATCCTGCCAAAAAAAAAAAAATCATTATCACAGCTCATATGTCCAACTACGGAACCTCCTCGATAATAATAGGAGATAAATGGGCACGCTGGTTAAAGAAGATCGGTATATGATTTTATTACGAATTTTCCTTCCCTTGATTCATTTTAATTTCGCTCCTACTGTGAAGGTGGCTAGAGCCCCGTAATGATGCTTACTTATATGAACTGTAATGATTGGCAGTTGAGGTGGCGTTGAGTGCTATAAGTTTTGCAGGAGCTGTTGTGATTCCTTAGCAAGTT
Organism: Lymantria dispar; assembly: GCA_032191425.1. Classification (NCBI taxonomy): domain Eukaryota; kingdom Metazoa; phylum Arthropoda; class Insecta; order Lepidoptera; family Erebidae; genus Lymantria; species Lymantria dispar. The sequence goes on along the minus strand of CM063449.1, from coordinate 30,047,955 downwards.
TAAGCGATTGTTACGAGAAAATAAAATGCAATAATACAGTGCATTCTTCAGTAAACATAACACAGTGAAACTACTCTCTTTAATATGTAAAAGATAAAATAGTGTTTTCAGTCTTTATCATTGAAAGATAGGCAAAGGTAATATGGTAATTCGTATTAAAAAAAGGAGAACGTTCTAAATTCAACTGTAATTTTTCATTGTCTTACCTCAAAACTTTTTTGTATAAGAAATTATATGGTGATTACTTTATATTTAAAACTTAATGGAATTCATGTAGACCCATTTAAATTTTATCAAGAAATGTAGCTTGTGCGTTATCCTTAATAATGCGGTTGACCTCGTCTACATTGTTTTAAAGTCCTTTTTTGGGTTAATTCTTATCAAAACTTTCTCATCTAGTGACTAGTCTATACTGCTTTCCTTTGAAGTGACGGAGTAAGAGCATAACTCTTCACCACAAATAAAAACAAAACGGAATTGGACTCTTGTAGTTACGAATGTACGTGCATTACAACTATTGATATTTAGCTTAAGGCAAGTTTCCAAACCTGTCGAACATAAAACATGTCTTCCATCTTAAATATAAAACGATGTAAGATTGCAGATAATTTTTATTGTAATCTGTATCCAAATAAGTGAAATACCACACACTAATTGACTGACTCATAATGAGATCTCCGAAATCGAAGGTGCGATTTACTTCAAATTGCGCATAGGCACTCTTCTCCTAACGTAAACGCGTACTGAGAACGAATTTAACCGAAATTATAAAAATATTTTTGTTGCTACAATAATCGATATTATTGTTATGGTTCATTTTAAACATTGCTATGGTAAATATTGTCATCGTAAATGTTGCTAAATAAGTGTCGTTAAATCTTTAATTATCCCAGTGGTGAGGGAATAAGAATCCAATTCTCCATGTTACCAGTAGGTGTGGTGATGATAATATTTAGAAATTGTAATACTAAGATTTTTTTGTACAATAAAATGTGAATATTTCGCAAATATCACAAGTAGAATTTATAGGGCGAATGTGACCGGCACTGTTAGAAGGGGAAGACCAAAGCGGACGTTCCACAATCAAATCTGGGATATTTTTATGAAAGGCCAGATTAGAAGTACCCTAAACCGAAGAACATGCATGAGAAGATTAATGAATGTGGAGGAGACGAAAGTGGTATGTCAAGATCGTAACAAGTGGAGGGAAGTGGTCTCTGCCTACCCCTTGGCGAAAGAGGCGTGAATGTATGTATGTATGAAATCTTTTTGGGCTGAGGCTTGTAGGTACCTACAACGAACTCCTCTTTTTCTCTTATGTGCAAACGAAGTTGTGCAAATCAGCTAGTCAGTTATAGCGAACGTTTACGTGAGTATTACATGTTTCAAATAAAACATTTTTAACGGTTTCTCTAAAATCGTATAAAAACGTAATCGTTTGTATACGATTTTTTATTTCACGATGTTTAGAACCAGTCCTCCCGTTACCACGAACGCTGAAAAATGTTCAAAACGGCGCGAAATCAAAAATCAGATATTTAATACTAATATATAAAATTGTGAAAAAACAGTTTTATTTAAAAAAAAACTAGTTAATTCACATTCACGTCACAATTTTCTTGCAATATTACGAGAAAAGGATGACATTTAGTATTCTTTCTCCGACACACCACGATTACTGAAGCAGTAACTAAATTACATTAACACTAAGCTGAAACTAATTAAAACCGTGGTACATATTCAGTAGTTTCACGCACAAAGTTTTAGAAGTCAAATTGAATAACAGCCCGAGTACGTGTTTGGTCACGGCTAGGAGTCTGCAGTAACAACTATCTTGCTTATAATTGTTTCTCTAAATTGTACTTGGCGGGATAATTATACTGGTTTGTTTAGTTTAGGAGCGTCCGCTTCAGTGCAGTTTATGTAACAGTGCAGAAGATGCGCTAAAGCAAGTCGACCAAATTTTCACTTTAAAGCAATTTTATGATTGTATCGCCAATACAATTACGCAAAAAGAAAATGTTTAATTTTTTTAAGATCAATATATAATTATTAAATTTAAATTATTATGGACTAGCAGCGCCCTGCGGTTTTACCCGCATAGTTCCCCTTCCCGTGAAAATATCTAGATAAATTATAGACATATGTTATTCTGATATGTAAGCTATATTAATATGAAGTTTCATCCAAATCCATGCAGTAGTTTTTGCGCGAAAAAGCAACAAACTTACCCACATACTCACAAACTTTTACGTTTATAGTATTGGTAGGATTAAGAATACAATTTTTCACTCCCTATCTTACTCGTGGATGTCATAAAAGACGACCAAGGGACAAGCATATAAAATTTACGCAAGAGAAGGCAAACTCGAAAAAAAACCTTTTACCATCCTGCCTGACCAGCATGGTATAGTAAGGTCAATGTCCCTTTTATTATAGAGGAGACTCGAGCTCAACAATGAGACGTGTATGAGCTGTGATCAATATGATGATTTAAATTATCATTGCGGTGACAGAGTAAGAATATGATTCAGCGCCCTCTATCTTACCCATAAATGCCGTAAAAAATTACTACCATCATCATCTCCGGCTATATACATGCCACAATTCAAGCCTCCTTCACTATGGTAAGGAAATTGACCTACTTATATCACGGTGATGAAACGAGTAGGCATAGGGTTTTGTTTTTAGTTCTTTCCTTCTTTTGCATAAATACTACACTGTACTATATCCCTTAAGCCGTCATTTATGACACCCACGGGTAGGATAAGGGGTGACGAATTGTATTCGTACTCCGTCACCACACGGAAAATATTAATCATCATTCATGATTATTTCAGCTCAGATATGTCCCTATGTTGGGCTCGAGCCTCCTCCATAACAGAAGGGAAATTGATCTTACTATACCATGCTGGTCAGACAGGCTGGTATAGGGCTTTATTTCAAGTTTTCCTTCTCTTGCATACATGTTATATGCGTATTATTTCCCTTAGTCGTCTCTCACGACATCCACTGGCAAGATAGGGGGTGGTGAATTATATTCATATTCCGACTCAGTGTTGGATTAAGGCAGCGCGGGGCCTGTAGCAAATTCTGACGAAAGGCCCTTGGTTTGCTTCAGGTTCTTAAGTTTTTCCTCCCTCAGGGGGAGGACGTCGGTCGAGGAGAAGGTACTCTTCAGGGGATATTCCGTCGGGCCAACCACTGACGACAAGTCACCCTGCTCCGGTGGTCGGTCCAACGACGAAGGCGACGTATCACTTTGTGCTTACGCCCCTCTGTCGCCCCGGATGGAGCGGAGCGAGGAGTGCAACGACCGTAGCCCACCCCCCAAAAAAAAAAACGGTTCTCAAGTTTAGGGTATTAAATTGAATTGAAAACCGTTAAGGCATGCAAGATATTTTACGCTCCTATCTAGATTAATATTTTTTTAATTACAGTCAGACAGGCGTTGGAGCGCGGGGCCCCCCAATTCGCGGGGCCCGTAGCATTTGCTACTCTTGCTATATGGCTAATCCGGCACTGCTCCGTCACCACACGGAAAATGTTAATACTCAACAAAGATACCACAGAATCAAGCCATATGTTTCAGATTCTAATTTGGATCGTGTGGTCAAAAAACTCATTGATTACTCATCGCTTTGATAAGATGTGTACGTAAAGTGTTACAACGATTCGTTTGATTTCTTTATTATAAACATTGGTTGCTAGATAGCTATGCTTTGATGACTAGATCGCAGTATTTACTGAGTAATATAATTTCGCAGACATTAGTAACCACATATATTTATTATAAATGATTACTTTGCCTTCATTAGACACTGGTAGATTCGTGTTGATTTACTAAGCTTATAGTAGCTGTTTGTCCTCTTTGCTGGTTCATAATCACAGCTCACAGTGGATTGGAATAGTGTTTTATTTCGAGTTTTCCTTCTCTTGCATAATTGTTATGTGCACAAGTCACCTTTTACGATACCCACGGGCTAGAGAGGAGTGATGAATTATATTCCTACTCCGTCACCACACGGGAAATGATTTGCTGGTTGATCAATTTTAATTTTGTCTGCACATTGCTAAGAGTATGTGAATTCGATGCAAATCTTTATGTTTATCACATAGAAGGATGGATATCTATAAAATATATCCTGTTTTTGTATTTTTTTCGATTTATTACTTTTTGTACCTTTTTCTTTCATTTACAATCACGTCTGTATATGTGATTTTTGTCGTAGTTAGTAACTTAATTCTTAAAGCCACACTGCCGACAGTTGTCTGTCTACAGCCGCGGGACGATTCGTCCGGGGAAGTACCACAATGAGCAGAAAATCGACGACCGAGTAGTAGCATATTTGGTACTGCGCTTTGTTCATTAAGCGAGAGAGATGGAAGCCCAACTTTTTGAGGGTGGTGGGTTTTAGTAATGCTTTTATCACCGAACTTCAGAGCGCGCATTCACACTCTCTTTACTTTCCTCGCGGCAGGCAGCGGCCTTGCAAAAATCATGCACCTTTGCAAGACCAGCGGTAGCAAGAGTAGAATTATGATACTCTTAAGCATCAAGATAAATTACCACTAAACAACTCGACAGTAATTTTCTATAATAACTGTTTCAAGATGTAGAATTTTTATATATTATCTAAAATTGCAACATCTTTTAATTATTAAAAAACTTACGCACTAACTATTATTAAAAATATTATGCTAGGAAAAACCTTACCTATTTTTCAGGATATAATCCTGTTTTGATAAATACCATTTTGTTTTGATAAATATCATCATGACATTTAATGATTTTTGATGGTTACACTAGTGTTACACATTGTAACCAACACTATTTTACGGATTTTATCGCCAATTTGATTTTCGATTGTCCGACATTTCGAACATTTCTCATCTAAAGCTGCATATAGAAGTTTTCACTTCAAAAACGTTAAGCAACCAAACTCGTATAAATAAAAATCGACAAACTTTAACTGAACATTATATGCCTGAAGAATTAGTCACATCAGTGGGATAAGTTATTAATATTAAAATTTCAGTAAGTAGGCCAAGCTTATAGAATTTTTACTGGCGGGTGTCGGAGACACGAGCCATAGGCGGCATAGTCTCCATCAAGGAGATTGCCTCGAGGCCTCGGTACGGTGTCAGTACCGTCGAGGCCTTCCGGCCGGTGCTGATGGAGTGGTTGGAGCGGACGCACAGGGTGCTTTCCTTCCGACTGGTGCAGGTACTGACGGGGCACGGTAGCTTCGCCAAGTACTTGCACAAGATCGTCAGGAGGAAGAGCACACTGTCCTGCCACTACTGCGATTGCGACGAGGACACGGCGCAGCACACGCTTGAGGTGAGTGCCGCGTGGGCGGGAAAGCAACGTGAACTCATCGCAATCATTGGTGCCGACCTGACGCTGCCGACCATCGCTATGGAGATGCTCCGCAGCATCAGGAACTCGGATGCGGCCATCGCCTTCTGTGAGGCCATCATCTCACGGAAGGAGGCGGCGGATCGTGCGCTAGAGGAGCTCCTTTTCGGTGACACGTTCCGCCGCTGGCGACTCGGTCGGCGCAGCCGCGAGTACTTGCGCCGCCCTTAATACCGCCCTAGCCGAGGCCGCGGGTAACCGGACCGGGGACTTTAGTCCGGCACCCGCAGAGAGGCTGACCGCGCGACGGTAACCGCGACGTCCCGGAACAGGGACGTCGAGAGGTGAGGGTACCCGAAAGGGTACTCCATCGGGCCGGCCACTGAGGAAAAGGAACTGGGCACTGGTGGTCGGCCCAACGATGAAGGCGACATGGGTACGGGTGGGTTAGAGGCCCGCGCGCCAACCTTTCATCGCTTCGGACGGAATGGACCGTGTGTGCGCTTACCATAACCCACCCTTATAAAATAAAAAAGCCTATAGAATTTGATCGACGACAAAGTTACGTTGCCGAGATGTCATATAGGTATAATTACAGAAATATATATGTAAGTGAAGTGAAACTTCTTAAAAAATAATATTTTTTTAATCATTTAAACATGCGCGGTGACAGAGTAAGAATACAAATCACTTTTGCCTTTCTTGCCCGAGAATGTCGTCGTAAAAGACAACTAAGAGATTATATTATATGTACATACAACATCAATACAAGAGAAGGAAATTTTGAAATAAAACCCTGTACCAACCCATCTGATCAGGATGGTACAGTAGGTAAATTACCCTCCCATTGTGGAGGAGGCTCGAGCCCAACAGTGGGACGTATATGAGCTGTGATGATGATGAAACATACATACATAGTCACAGAAAAATTAATAAGATAGAACGGCCATATGGGCGGGGCAAGCGTGCCACAATTGCGATCAAACGGTCTTAATATTGACAAAATTCGTTTTACCGGTTCTTAGTTGCGCTCATATAGTGACCTTGAACGAAGCTCCGACAAAAAAGAGAAATATGCCATCTTGCGCTGTTACAACGTGTCGAAAAAGAAGTCAGTTGTGTAGTTATAGTCTAAGAAGGCATTTCTTTTCATCGTTAAGTCCATAAACTTATTAATTCAGTGATATTTTTTAATTTTATGTTAGTATTATGTCGTTTATAAGCAACTATTATAAAATCGCAAAAAGATCCAAACATTATACATCGTCTGCCATACATGGATATCACCTTTTATTAGTCCAGCAACCGCCCAATGTATTGCGTTCAATGCGATATCACTAAGAACCGTTTTCATTCAAAACATTGACGTTGAGCCACGCGTATCGATAGTGTTGTCCAACATACTATAAGTTATTGATTTCAGCTATGTGTTAATTTTATCATATAAATAAATATTTATAACACTTTTAATTTAGTAATCGTTTTATATAGTTATATTAACAATATTTAAATAGGTATTTAAAAATCAATTATTCTGGTATACATTATCTACTTAATTTATCTTGTATATCTAATCTATAGTACATTCTTGTATATCTTCCGTGTGGTGACGGAGATAAAAAAACAATTCACCACTCCTTATCTTGCCCGTGTGTGTCGTAAAAGACGACTATGGGATATAATATGCGCATAACATCTGTGCAAGAGAGGGAAAACTTGAAATGAAACCCTATACTAATATGTCTGACCAGCATGGTATAATAGGTCAAATTCTCCCCCATTGTGGCAGAGGCCCGAGTTCAATAGTGGGACGTATGTGGGCTGCGATGATGATGATGATCTATAGTACAAACTTCATAGTGCTCACTAGCACTCTTTAGCAATTAATAAAATAGAAATAACAAAATAATAGTAATAAAATATCTATATTCGGGACCAATCACCACCAATCAATCTCATCAATCACACCAATCAATCAAATATATATATGTATATATATATTTTAATAAAATTATCATTGAACAAAAGATCTTACATTTTATTAGAAGTTTAATATTTTATTGTAAATACATTTTAATTTTAGATGCTCAAGAAATCCAAATATTAGAAAACTATGGATTAAGGCAACTGGTAGTTAACTAAATACCAACTAAATCTAGCACAATTTGTTCACAACATTTTGTAGAATACTAAAAATAATGGTAAAGTGATCAAATATTATTGCATTTCATTTTTATTGGCAAACTAAATGTTTAATTAAGTAGGTATTTAGTTTTCATACAAAATAATTGTTCTATTCTTCCTTAAAATGGAATAATTTTTGATAACAATGAATTTCTTGAGACTGGTCATTCATTACTAGTTATTATATATAAGTGTTGATTTCTAACTTTTCATAAGTGTTAAATTTTTATTCCAAGAAATGTTGACATGATAGTCATCATTTCGGCTCATATACGCTCCACAGCTGGGCTCGAGCCTCCTCCGCAATAATAGGCAAATTTACCTTACTATACTATAGTAGTCAGACAGATTAGTATAGGGTTTTCTTTTGAGTTTTTCTTCTCTTGCATAGATGTTATATGTTTACTATATCTCTTAGTTATCTCAATATATTAGGGTGGGACATCCGCGGGTAAGATACGGAGTGGTGTTTGGTATTCTTATTCCGTCACCACACGGATAATGTTAGTACATTTTTGTTTACAATAAATAAAAATGTACTAACAAGTAGCAGTAGCAGTGTATCAAAAAAATTAAATAACAGTTATGTTTTTAAGTTAAATAATAACACCAATAAAGATAAACCGAATTTCAACAAACAATAATATTATAACATATTTTAAGAATGATATCTGATGCTTACGCGAGCATTACATATTGTAAATAAAACTACTTATACTGATTATATCGCGTTTGTATTTGATTTAGGATTGCCCGACGTTTCGAATACTTTACACCATTCATGGTCACGGGCGGTCTAAGACGTCTGACGTCCAAACATGTCAACGTTATTACAGACGTCCATGGCCCCCGTCGCAGAGACCGTGTGAAATCACTCACAGTTGAGCGCCTCCATGCAGTACTACCTTATGTGAAAGGAGTCACTGTCAAGATTGGCTTCATCCTGAAATGGGCTTCCATAAAAACTTATTTATTTTAAGCCACTCAAGAGGATTAGTCAATTCTTACCACCTGTCAAATACCAGATCCCTCTACAAGATGCAGGAGTTTATAAACTTGTCTGTGTCTGTGGTCTCTTTTTAATACATTTTAATTGTATCTTGTGTACTGGTGTGTACCATATATGGGAACAATATAATATACAAATCGCTACTCGCTTACGTAATTTATTATAACACTTAAATTTTCTGTCACCTATACAGAGTGTAGTGAGGACTATTTTATTTGCATGATTTTACTGTTAAATTACTGACTTGCATTACAAATAACTTCAACACACACAAGTAAGTACTTAATTTAAAGACATTAATATTTTTGTTTCGATAAAACAGGCTAAATAAATATAGAAAGAAAGAAAAATGCATTTATTCGGCGTAGAACATGCTGAAGATAATTATCATCAGAAGAAATAAATTTATGCTTAATTTAAAATGAGAAAAAAGTAAGGTATACTAAATAAAAATTATAAAAACAAAAAATATATATATAGTGGTCAGTTCATCAGTAATAATAGTTTAGGATAAACGGAACAAAAGGTGAACGACCACAACAGTCTGAAGGATCAGTAGCAGACTAAAGCGACCTAATACATGTCCTGCCGAAAGGGTCACCATCTCAGCATTAGCTGAGTATCACCCAACACTGATCTTCCGCTGGCAACCCTGTTCTGTGACTCACGGATATCAGTTAACCATAAATATGTGTTGCAATATGTACTTTTAAGATACTTTACTGATATGACTAATAAATAACCACTAATGTTAATAAATATCATATAATAATTCAAATATAAATAATATGTGTGACAAAATTATAAATTAATAATTTGAAAAAAGAAAAAAGATGATGGAAATATTAAAATAACTTGGCTTGACTTCCGGCCAAACAAATGCTACTTTGCCGCGGCCTCTTACTGCGTTCACCATATTGTGTTCAGCAGATAGGTACTAATAATACTACTATCACAGATTGACAGATTCAGCTACAACGTACTAATACGTAATACCGATCCTGCCGATAATAGTAGTAAAGTATATTGTATACAAATTTGGATTTTAGAAGATCGCGTATTTTACACGTAAGTAAATCTTTGTTGTAATTGTGGGTACAGAAAAAAATATTATTATTTAAAAAAAGGTTATATCACAGAAATATCAATTTTATAACATATAATATCGTGTAGTATATCGATCATGGCAAGCACTAGCGTACATGTGCTTTTTTATATGTGAGCATACGTTGCCTACAGAACTTAGTTATAGTTTGTGTACCAACTGCAGCTTCGAAATTGATGTGTGTGTGATATGTTAGTGTGTGAAATTGTTGTAAGCATAGACCTTGCATATGTGTTAACATCAACGGGAGGGAGGAATTCAGCCACACTGGTTTTCGAACAAAATCAGCCGAATGGCCTTTCTAAAGTATTAATATTTCTGTGTACATAATGATTCGTAAAGAGTATAATTAAAACTAATTCTTCGTACTATGTCGGTTACACCCGTCCTTCTACACATTTCCGTATTTTGGATTCTATCTCACATAGAAATCCCGAGCATAGTCCACTCCATGGCACGCTGAGCGACTTCAAGTTTAGTTATGAGGCCCACATTTAATTACGTTTCCGTGCTATAAGTCATCACTCCTACTCTCTTTCTTATATTTTTCTTCTCTTTTGCTGTAAAACGTTTATAAATTCGAATTACTCTCATTTCTTCGTCCATCTTCAGATTTCGACCTGTTTCGGTCTCTTCAGAATTCTTTAGACAGTATCAGGTGAACATCAAGAGAAAACTGACAAAACTAATTTTCGCGTTTTTTCATCAGATGTCTCAAAATTTCTACAGCAAAGTGATCGTGTCACTTCCTACAAGATGGCAGACAGACATTGAACAAAATAGCACATATATATTTTAATTAAATTAACTTTGAAAAAATGTCTCGAATTTTCATATAGAATGCGAAGAACCTTTTTCTGGACATTTTAATAGTGTCCGATCAAAATTTCAGTTTCGGTCTAGTTTAGGCCAAAAAATGGGTTTCGACTTAATTTCGGCTTCGGCTGGAAATCGAGCCGAAACTACAACCGAAACCGAAACTGAATTCGTGAGTTTCGGCGCTGCGCTAGGACACGAGGTGGGAAAGACCAAATGTTTTTTTTCTCTTTATTGCCAACGGTGGCACACGAGCAAGCAGCACGCCTGATGGTTAGTGATACTGCCGCATATGGACCTTTGCAATACCAGGGGCACAGCCAGGCCATTGCCTACCGTGAAGAAAATACTCTTGTCATTTTACGGCGCTTATAGTCATCTCACAATTTTAATTCTTTCATTTGAGTCTGCGCGTCGCGAATTTCGCCGTTTGAGGTAATCACTTCAAAACAGGTATATTTTGTTTTACTATTTATATGATTTATAAATTATGGAGAACATTTTTTGTTTTTGCAATTTTTAAGAAACAAAGCAGGAGTGACTTACCACCAAGGTTTATTATAAATCGAAATTATTTTGTTCTTTACTGCTAGGGTACAAGTTACCCTAAAATTAATTCTGATAAAGTTTAAAAATAAGATGTGAATTTAGGATAGTATTTGGTTTAGGCCCATTGTCAAATAAAAAGGGCCTAGTTTTGGGCTTTCGCCTTCATACAAAAGTTTCTATTTCGGTCTAAACTAAGAGTGAAGCTGAAATTCGGTTTCGGCCGTAAAAATAATTTCGTTCGGATATTACATTTGCATAAATGGAATACTAAATTAAAAATAAGAACAAAATCGAAACAAAAGTCAATGTAGCTCTAATTGTGCCCGACACTTGGAATTAGCAACAATTATTTGTGTATAAAGTGTAAAATATTTTTTGTGCATTAAATCTTTTTTATAGTCGCAAACGAGCAGCCCACCTGAGAGTGAATGAATAGGCATGGGTAACGGACTTACCCAAGCCGCTGGCTTCCATAAAATTTTATGTATCGCCTTCATAAAAACAAAATTAATGTGCTTTTCGAATCAAATTTAACATAAAGATTTGAGTTTTTATAGACAACGCAGATAACAAGGATACAAATAAGTAAAACAAATTGAACCTAGATGCAGTTCAAGCATTTGGGGATAGCGAAAAACGGTGGCGTATGAAATCTAAAACAAGTAACATGGGCGTTTGCTACTTAGACTAATATACTGTAGGTCAATAATAAAACTACACTCGCATATATAATAATATCCGTCATTCTCATCATCATCTCAGTTATTAATAAATCCACTGTTGAACTGGAACATCCTCCTCAACTGGAGTGAAATTGACCGTGGTTAGGGACACGGAATCGAATAGAAGGAAACTATCCTGTACTCATGAGTAAAAAAGCACCAACATTTGCGGGATTCTCGTGATAACTCTGTTTTAGGAATTGAACGTCTGTGAACGGATGGAAATATTTCGAGTCACGTTTTAGAAGGTTCAGTACCTTTGAACTACATTGCATTACGGTAAACTTGAGTCAAATTTAAAATAAGTAATTTATGCGGAAAAGTACTGCCAAAAAGTACTCATTGAGTAAAAATATCGAATACAAAGCATGGAGTACAAAAGTATCGTTATCGAATGGAACGATACCAAAATGTATCGATACTTTTTTCGTGTCCCTACGTGTGGTGAAGGAGGCAAAATACAATTCACCACCTCCCTAACTCACCTATGAGTATCGTAAAAGACGACTAGGAGATATAATATACAGATAACTTTTATGCAAGAGAAGGAAACCTCGAAATAAAACCCTATACCAACCCGTCTGACCAGCATGATATCATCATCATAATCATTTCAGCCTATCGCCGTCCACTGCTGTACGTAGGCCTCCCTCATGTTATGCCACAAAGTGCGATTCTGTGCCGCCTGCATCCAACGACGCCCAACAACTTTCACCAGATCGTCGGTCCACCTAGTGGCGGGGCGTCCTACACTGCGTCGTCTGATACGTGGTCGCCACTCGAGAACCTTTCTTTCCCAGGTTGTCGGGTCGTCGAGCGATGTGGCCTGCCCATTGCCACTTCAGCGTGCTAATTCTTTGTGCTATGTCGGTTACACCCGTTCTTCTGCGGATTACCATATTTCGGATTCTATCTCGCAGAGAAATTCCGAGCATAGCCCGTTCCATAGCACGCTGAGCGACTTTGAGCCTTGTTATGAGGCCTAACCTAACACACACTGTAGCATGATATAATAGATCAATTTCCTTCCCTTTGCGTAGTGAGATGAATATGAGCTGTAGCTATAGTACCGTCATCATCTTATGTGGTATATATATGGGATGATGATGATACTTCGCCAATCACATGGGTTGGTGTAGACTTTGATTTTAAGTTTACATTCTCTTTAAAAAATATTACCTGCCTATTATCTCTTACTCGTCTTTTACGACCCCGCACTTCTGGGTAAGAAAAGGTGTGGTTAATTACTATTCCGTCAATCTACAGAAGAATAATGTCCAAATGTGTGGTCGCCGAGTGGTCGAAATTCGGCCATAATTCATTTAAATAAATTTTTTGCTGCGCAATTTTATTCATGTATAATTGTATATAGCGCAAGCTGTAGCAACTAATACATAAGTACAAATGTCTAATAGACATTTTCATCATAATTATGATTGTTTGACATTCAGTTCACGGTTTATATATGAAATCGTAAAAAGTTGAGATTCAGGAGAGTGAGTAGAAATTCTCGCCTGGAAAATCTATAACATCGAACTCGTCTGCCAAGCGTAGCAATTTCTGCACTAAATCCATTTGTAGAAGAAGTCCATGTTCAGCAGGTAGTGAAAGATTTAATGATGATAAATGATTTTAAAATTTGCTTAGAAGTTTTACTATTATATTATACAATTATATGTCGACTATATATAAGACTTTTGATTCTGATTTATTTCGTCGCCAATTTTAACTTAAAGAAATAGTTGATAGCTAAACAAAACTTTTTTTGAATGGATATAAGCTGCATAAACATAGTCCAAACCTTTCGGAGTGACAACGATAAACTCAGGATAAGAAATGATAGTAATATTTCTAGTGTAATTCATCATTCACTAACTTATCGACATTCACCGTTGTACACAGATTTCCTCAAGGAAGGATAATTAGGATAATTCCATAATCATCATGCCTGGCAAGCGTGTTGCCGATGCAATTGTTATTGGCGGCGATCTATCGCTACCCGTCGTTCTTAATAAAATTCTTGATAACGACAGTTGCTGGCCATGGCCTCCTTTTGCGAGGACGTTATGACCTAGAAGGAAGCAGCGGAGTGGGCACGTGAGGATGCCTGTGCTGAACCACAGCGTAGTCCACATCTGGGGAGAAGGAGAAGACGTTACGCTCTCCTCTTCGCCCAGGCATGATTAACCCAGGACGTAGCTAGTAGGTCAACTGCCGGGATTCTATAGTCGTATACCCAAAAGGCGAACATCTGGCGTCCCACAGAAAGCGAGGACGAGGAGTATTTTGACGTAATAAAGGCGCGGTATGCTGCGTCAGCGAGTCCTACATACTCCCTTACCGTCATAAGTAACGTATACCTATTTTCCACAGCGCAAGAAAAGAGAAAACCTATTGACGCAGTTAATTTTATACATTTTCCCAGGAAGTAAAGACAAGCATAACAAGCTAAAGGACAATTAGCGTTTAAATCCTAAATCGTCACCAAACACAAGATTTTTTTTTTTTTTTATAGCAAACGGTGGCAAACGAGCAAACAGTACTGATGGTAAGTGTTGCTGCCGCTCATGGACCTTTACAAGGCCGTTGCCTACCGCGAAGAAAGCGAAGGGAGTGTGAATGCGTGCATTGAGGCTCGGTGATACCAAGGGCACCACCAAAACCCTCCACACGCAATCACCCTCAGAAAGTTGGGCTTCCGGCTCTCTCGCTCACCGAACGAAGTGCAGTAACAAATTGCTACTACTCAGACGTCGATTTTCTGCGAGGGCATGGTACTGCCCCGGACGGACCGGCCCGCGGCTGTAGATAACTGTCGACAGTGTGGTCCTACCACTCCTAAATATATTTATTTATTATCAAAACAAAACCATATAAGTTTTGTTTACGATGCTATTTTCGCATTCATAGACCTTTTGTTTTACCAAGCTCATATTAAATTAAGAAATTATATACAAATATTATGTAAGTTCAAAATAATTTACGTGTAACGTAAAGGAAACTTGTTACAGATAAATCGTTTTCCACGCAAAATTAGATTAATAAAATTAATCAAAATATAAAAGTCATTTCGTGTAACCACGTATAAATACCGTTTGAAGTTACCACAGAATCAATTTCGTGCGTACATCGCATGTTCAGAACATTCGGGTACCGACGATCAATCCTAGGGTCTGAGACTCTTTGCAACTGCAGCGATACAAGTATAGGAGTTGGAGCGCGGACTGCCGTACGGCATTCGTCGTCGCTCCTTCAACGCCGCAACCCGCCGAACCAGGTACCTATTCCAACTTTTATCCCACGTACATTTTTTTATAAATGAAAATCCCTTTCGATTTTTGTAAACTTATAATTAAATATTTACTTTTAAAATTTGAATGCCGGTTTAAAATTTTTACATCTTTTTGAATTATTTAAATTAATAGTTTATGTTATTAATTATTTTAAAATCACAACAAAAGTATGTGTTATGAATGATAAAGTGTTAATTGACTATTCGAGTGTGAAGTACTTTAAATTTATTAGAAAACAAACTCTCTTAAGAAAGTTACACAACGGTAGACACAGCGACAAACTTTTAAAGAAAAAATGAATGAAACTCGGGCGGAATAATTGAGCGCGTTATATGTAAAGTCTTTTATATAAATTAGTATATATGGAATTGAAGTAAGAATTATCCACATATTTCTCTTCTTTCTCTTTTTCTCTGCTGTTATAAATTAATAATCATTCATTAAAATTTTTGTTAAGAATAATTTAAACGTTATTAACACGATTTCAAAGGCAAACCTAACCTTTCAAATAGTTAATTATTCCTAAAACGGGTTTAGATTTTATACAGACCGATTATTATATTAACCAAGCACATCTGGAACAAGACAAAATCCAACTGCTTCCAAAATGCTTTTTACGAATTATAACTAATTTAAACTTGTGCGTCTCTAAAACAAGTTTCAAAAGGTAAACTCCTGATCCCAAGGCACAGAAACATTAGCTCTCAAGCCTACGTCTGTAGGGCGGATTACGCAAGAAGGCGTGTTAGATTTTTTTTATAACAAGACAAGGGTTGGCAGGCAAAAGAAATGTTTTTATTACAATGATATGATAATATTATATGAATGTTTATTCGGCACCCGTTTGTATAAGCATCCCGTTAATATTCAAATTTAAACGGGAAAAAGGGAGATTATAACAGCTGGTGTTAAAATTTATGTTCTTTGTTCTTCGATAATCTTTTGAAATAAATTGCTTAGGGTTTTGTGTTATGAAAAATGTTTGCGTTTATTTATTTATTTAAGGGCTAACTTTATTTTAATTTTAATAATTTAAGTAAATGATAATTTCTAACTGCTATCTACTATTTTGCGATAACCAAATGGTTGTATTTACGGTTTTGATTGCATGATTATTACAATCCTTTAGTCGTCTTTTACGACACCCGCGCACAAGATAGGGTAGTGAATATTATTCTTACTTCGACATCACACAGAAAATTAACTTGTACGGCAATTAATTGATTGACTAATTAAATTATTACTATTTCTAGACAAATGTGTATGCATAGATATTGTAGTGGTTAAGATACTAATCTACCGAGTTACGTGCCGCGAGTTCGATTACCACACAGGACGATACTTTTTACGATTCACTAAATGTTATTCTGAGCCTAGGTATAGTTTATGTTCGTTAATTGTACGTTAGTAAAGTCCCCGCAACACAAGGATCAGTTTTTTAATAATATGAAAATATTTTCTTTCTATTTATCATCATTATCATCATCATCGCAGCCCACATACGTCCCAATGTTGGACTCGAGCCTCCTCTACAATAGGTTTAAATTAACATTACTATGCTGGTCGGACAAGTTGGTATAGGGTTTATTTCGGGTTTTCCTTCTCTTGTATAGACGTTGTATATCCCTTAGTCGTCTTTTACCACATCTACGGGAAGGATAGGGAGAGGTGAATTGTATTCTTACTCCGTCACCACACGAAACAATTAGGTATTAATATTAAATATTTTATTTAAAATATATTATGTTCATATTTATGAACTACTACTATTCCGTGTACCGGACCCCCCCCCCCCTTTCTTGCCAGCACCCCCTTTCTTGCCAGTGGATGTCCCAAAAAACGTCTAAAAGGGATTATAACATGAATATAGCACCTATCTAGAAGAAGAAAATACTAACCCGTCTGACTAGCGTGGTATATCAGGTTAATTACCCTCCCATTGTAGAGGTCTCTAGAGCCCAGTAGTGGGCCATATTTGAGCTGTAAAGAACTATGAAAAATAACACTCTGTAATTATTGTTTTTTTCACTGGCTCAGACTAATCGAGTTTATTACTTTAATTATTATAAATCACTTATAAGAAGAGGTATTAAAATTGGTGAAAGGTCTATCCAAATTGTCAACGTGTAATGCGATTAATCGTTCATTTGATCACCGTTGATCGCTTTGGATAACAATCGACCCTTGCCAATCAGCTTTATTACTACAGAAACGTTCTGTTACCATTTATATTTGTCTCAAAGCCTTTTGTATCCTTGGCAGCGTTCATGTAATTTGTTGTTTTTAAACAAATACCTTTGTTTCGCGTAAAAATTCTTACAAAAGATTTATCAAAGGAGTACTTTAAAAGCTAGATTTAATCGAAAAATAAATCGAAAAACATGCAACTTTCAAATACCAATTACAAAGTTTTATTTTGGGGAGATTAAAGTACTGGAGAAAATTTTTTGCTAGTCGCTAAAGAAAATACACACTAACTCTTCCTATCGTGAAGAGCGGTCGCGCGGCAGGTTTTGAGGCCTAAGTCACCCAAGATGGTCGTTCTAAGTATGATTATAGTACAGTCGCCCAAACAAGGCCTAATTTCATGACTCATTTCAATCTGTATAAGCCTCACTGTTGGGCTTAGGCCTCTTCCACAATAGGAGAGGAATTGACCTACTATTCCACGCTAGTCAGACGTGTTGGAATAGAGTTTTTATATCGCGTTTTCTTTCTCTTGCATCAATGCTACCTACATATATCCCTTATGTTTTTTTAGGACACCCATGGATAAGAGAGGGGGTGGTTAATTGTATTCTTACTCTGTAATCACACGGAATTTATTTCAAACTAGCAACCCGCCCTCGCTTCGCTTCGGTTATAGGTTATAATAGTTTTACCCGCGTAGTTCCCGTTCCCGTGGGAATACCGGGATAAAATATAGCCTAGTTTATGCCCTGATATTATAGCTTTCCATTGGTGAAAGAATTTTGGAAATCGGTCCAGCCGTTTTGAAGATTACCCGGAACAAACAGACAGACAGACAAAATTTTTTTAATTGCTATTTTAGGCATAGGTGTCGTGCAAATAACCGTGTGAGCATGAAAAAAGCCTATTATTTTGACATTACAAACAGACACTCCAATTTTATTTATTGGTATAGATGTATAATTTATTGCTCAGGCTTTTGCTCTTTTTCTGGGGGTGGAATAATTAAGGAGATTACTGTTCGGGCCACACCTTACTTAAACTCTGTAGGGCAACAAAAGGGACGGCATGCAATCTCAACGCTTGCTGTATATAAACTCAGCTGAATCCGTGGTGCTATACTGCTGCGCTTCACATCTTAAGAGTCAAACATCTTGAGAGTCAAACCTCGGTTTCTTATACGGCAACCATTGTGGATCCTGGCTTATAATAATGATAATTTTAATTAATAATAACTTATATTCTTTGCTTTTGTTAATAGTGGTAGCGTATTTTTTTTTTTTTTGTATCTTTCTCTAGTGGCAATGTATGTTTAATTTAATTGTTTATATGTGGATAATGTAGTTGGCTACAATATTGTTTATATAGCTCTAGGCCTGCATTTATTTGTATTGTGTATATTGTAGCTGTTTATTGTCCCATAGCAAATAAAATAAAATATAATAGTTACAGTAGTGGGAATGGGTGATGGGGATCAATCCCAAAATAAAATAAAACTTCCTGTACTATAAAAGTATTCGTCAATATCGAGTTCTTAATTTCGATGGCCTGACGCAAACTTTTTCCCTGAGCGATAGATACAGATGTGACACGCCCATATCTAGACAAGATTTTCTTACACTATAAACATTTTTAATCTTAGCCATTTTAAAATGGTCTCAGACTATAGTTACTGTTGCTACTAAGAATTTCATAATTCGAAGGAGCGGGAATACGGTGGTTAATGGTGTCGCGTGCCGCCCTTGCTTCGCCCTGTATGCTTACTTTTGAATCTCGATTCCAACCCTAAGTCCAATCGCAGTTCGACATTAAGCAATTTGGTACTCCTGAAAGCGACACTAGCGCACGATTGGAATCGAAATCAGTGGAATTTTTTTAAACTAAATGAATTCGACTCTCATCGATTAAGTCAAATAGGTATTTGCTACTCCCGACGTGATTTTGGCGTAATTTAAAATCGTTAATGTTGCACAATTTCAAGAAAGCGTCTTTGTGGTGATCGAGTTCGGTAACGTTATTCATTTAAAGTAATAAAATACGGTACATTTGGTGAAAATAACAAAGGCAAATGCGAAGAATTCATTCTCGATTTTGTTTAAGAGTACCAAATATAAGTTTGGTGAGATTGGAATTGAATCGGATACGAAATTAGAATTGATTTCAAGGGTAAGCTCACTGGACGAAACGGACGCCGTGTGTGCTGGCCAGAGCTCGCCAAAAATGACCTCTGTATAGCAGTTTAAGTGACTACATACTGTCCTTTTCGTCGTCCCGGGCGTTATTCCTTATTCGTCTTAGGAGTGGCAATAAATCTTAATAAAATATATATAAGGACGGCAAATATATATACGACAGACGTTGTCCCATACAGTTACAGTTTATACAGTCGTTAAGTTTTCTTAAATTTTCTAATTTTTCGTGCTACATTCTTATTTTTTTCCGTAAAAGCCTTTTTCGTGGTATTAGAAAACTTAAAGAAAAGATGGACGAAATCGGTAAAATTGTTCTCATGTTATTGTCCTGCCCGAACAGCGCCACCTACCGGATCTAATTGTGAATCTAAACCATCCTCGAATCCCCTTGAGCACACACAAAAAATTTCATCCAATGTAGATCGAGGTCCTGCCGTTTAGGAGTTTAGTGACATACACACGTACACAAGAAATATATATATATAAAGATAACATAGAAACACGTAATTGCGCAAATGGTCAGCTATGTAAGCATATATATGATTTTGGTAAATCTTAATCATAAAAAAATTATTTTAATAATTATTTTAGTGCGGTGATCTTTATCTTTTTATTTATTAATAACTATGGACTATAAAACCCATTGTCTCGTCTCATCTGTTGGGCTCGGGCCTTCTTCATAGTGGAAAGAAATTTTATTTTACGAGTTTCCCTTCTCTTGCATCGATGTTCTATCCCTTAGTCGTCTTTTACTACACACACTGCCATTATAGATAAAATATTTTAATACTTACTTCGTCACCACACGGAAACAGTTAATTCACTATTTGTAATAGAAACAGTTACTTAATTAAAATAAAATAAGGCTTCATTACTGTAACTTGATTTAGGTAAATAGAATAATTTAATAACACAATTATATTTACTTATAAATGTAACAACAATCTAAGTATATACTTAGATTGTAGTATATCTACTACCATTTGCGTCCTTTAATTAAACATAAATCTTCTGTCCCCAGCCTGATTTATATGGCGACTGTGTGAGATATATATATATATATATATATATATTTCATCAATGCACACATAGGGAAGAGATGAATCGTAAAACTTAACCAAGTAGGCAATGGTTTTGGTTAAACTTTACAAATGAACGCCTTAACGTCAACTTTACTTAGAAATGTAACTTTTTTAGAAATAGGAACAATTATAACAGTTAATAAATGTTGTATTCATAAAAAAATATAAATTAAATACTCAACCTATATATATGTACGAATTCCGTGTATTAAATATGAATACAATTCACCATTATATTACTTGACCATTGTAAAAATGACGAAGGAATTTTATATAGATAACATCTTGGCAAGTTAAAGAAATATCGGAATAAAATCTTATGTCTGACCATCACGGCATACAACGTCAATTTCATAATCTTTGTGAAGACCGGTCGACCTGACCTGAATAATCTCTAAGTAAAAAAAAACTTGTATCTTTATATACATAAATCTTCTGTTCGTGTGTTTGTAATTGAACTCCTTTTAAACGGCTGGACTGATAATAATGTTTTTTTTTCTATGGCTGTTCCCATTGATATGAAAATTTAGATTAATAATTAGAATCGGTAGGTGGCGCTGCGATCGATTTCAAGGAGAATTCTTGTTGTTATTTTTTTAAGTTTGAACAGAACAAGGTCTTTTGGGTCAGCTAGTGAATACATATTAATGTATTAGTATGGGATAAGCTACTTCATACTCACCATTGATCTTTTGTATTTGAAATTCTGTTAAATTTTGTTAGGCATTGACAGTTATCCGCTAAAACCAGTTGAAAATAGGATAGACTACTATTTAAAAACTACTCAACATGGCTCATATGCGTCCCACTGGGGGGTTCTAACCTCCTCCATAATAGGAGCGAAATTGACCTACTGTGCCACCCTGGTTAAACATGTTGGCATAGGGTTTTATTTCGAGTTTCCTTCTCTTGCATTAATTTTGTAGGCATATTGTATCTCTTAGTCGTCTTTTACGACACCCACGAGCAAGATAGGGTTGTGAATTGTATTCTTACTCCGTCATCACACTGAGCAAAACTACTATTTAATTTAAAATTTAAAAGTATAGTAAGCTAGTGGTTACTATAAGCTGAGTCACGTAGTTAAAATATAAATGTTATTAGTTTATGTATTAATCAAGATATAATCATGTAAGAGATAAATTCATTCCTTCATTTAGTTAAACATATTGTATTTGTTGTGAGGGCATTTAATTAGCTGTTTTTGCATGCCGCTTGACGGTCAAATATGATGATACATTGAATACCTGTAACAACTAATATTTTATACCCATATTTTGCAAAACGATTTGATTTGATTTTATTACCTTGTACTGTCGAATAACTTGTATGATTTATTTATCTACCATGGGCAAGAGGGGGTGAAGGGGGGAGGGGTTTGATTGTATTCTTACTCAGTCGCCACACGTATAAAATTTTAATTTTATGCCTTAATTTATGTTTTTTTATAAAAAAAAACGATTAAAAATTTACTAGGAGAATCTATACCAATAAATAAAATTGGAGTGTCTGTTTGTAATGTCAAAATAATAGTCCTTTTTCATACTCACACGGTTATTTGCACTCTACATATGCCTAAAAATCACTTAATATTTTTTTGTCTATCTGTCTGTTTGTTCCGGGTAATCTTCAAAACGACTGGACCGATTTAAAAAATTCTTTCACCTATGGAAAGCTATAATATCAGGTAGTGAACTAGCCTATATTTTATCCCGGTATTCCTACGGGAACTACGGGGATGAAGCGATAGAAACCGAAGCGAAGCGAGGGCGGGTTGCTAGTAATAATTAAAAATAAATACTACATCCAGTAATAACGAACCATAAATTTTACTTAACCGATTCTTAGGGTATCTATTTTACAATTTCTCAATGTTGAATGGGTAATTTATTATCTATAGTATGCCCCGTGTACTTTCAAATAATTTTTATTCAAACCGGAATCCATTAACCCCTTCAAATTAATTTCTTAATTCTGAATAGAATCGAAGGCTTACTTCTAAAGCCTTTGTAATCAATTCCCAAATAATTCAACAATCTTGTTAGTATATTTTATGTCTACATTTATTAATAAAACGTAATATTAAGTTATGATGGTCTATAAATTAATCGTTTTTCATATGGTGACAGAGTAAGAAATCACCGCTCCCTATCTTGCCCGTGGATGTCGTAAAACACAACTATGGGATATAATATGCACATAACATCTGTGCAAGAAAAGAAAAACTCGAAATGAAACCCTATACCAACATGTCTGACCAGCATGGTATAGTAGGTCGAATTCCCTCCCATTGTGGAGGAAGCCCAAGCCCAACAGTGGAACGTATGTAAACTGTGATGATGATGATGATGATGAAATTATATATGTATGTTTGGTCATTGCATGCCGTGGCAAACAAGCAAACAGTTTTTTTTTATTACCTACGGTGGCAAACGAGCAAACAGTACACCTGATGGTAAGTGTTGCTGCCGCTCATGGGCCTTTACAAGGCCGCTGCCTACTGTGAAGAAAGTGAAGGGAGTGTGAATGCGCGAATTGAGGCTCTGAGGTGGTACCGAGGGCACCACCAAAACCCTCCACACGCAAACACCCTCAGAAAGTTGGGCTTCCGGCTCTCTCGCTCACCGAACGAAACGCAGTAACTAATTGCTACTACTCAGACGTCGATTTTCTGCGAGAGTGTGGTACTGCCCCGGACGGACCGGCCCGCGGCTGTAGACAGATAACTGTCGACAGTGTGGTCCTACCACTCTTTACAGTACACCTGATAGTAAGTGTTGCTGTCGCTCGTGGACTTTTGAAAAGCCGCTGCCTACGTTGAAAAAAGTAAAGGGAGTGGGAATGCGTGCAATGACGTTCGGTGATACTAAGGGCATCACTAAAACCCACCACACACAAACACCCTCAAAAAGTTGGGCTGCCGGCTCTCTCGCTCACCGAAGTGCAGTAACAAATTGCTACTATTCCGACGTCGATTTTCTGCGAGAGTGTGATACTACCCCGGACGGACCGGCCGGCGGATGTAGACAGACAGCTGTCAACAGTATGGCTACTATTCAAATCATAACTTATCCATAAAAAGAATAGCCTTATCAGTCGTAATATCGTGATCATCATCCTGTTCATATCTCAATTACTTGGGATCGACTTACTATACACTGTTCTTTCGTATTGCAAAAGTTACAAGCCGTTTTATAATCGGCGGCTTGCCCGAGGTCAACTCTCCTTGGATACGTAATTGTTGACCATACCATATCAGATAGAGCTGGCCCAAATTTATGTAATAGATCTTAGCTGTCTTTTAGGACACCATCGAGTAATTTAAGTTTTGGTAATATTCGTACCCTCTGCTACATATTAAAGCTCATCGGTCACCAAAATATTAATATTTGGCGATTTTAAAATATTGTTTACTTTTGCTTTAAATATCCGCATGTAATTACTGTATCATTATTATGATCTCAGCCCATATATGCCTCTTGGGGTTAGGCCTCCTCCACTATGGGAGGTAAATTGACCTACTATACCTCGCTGGTCCAATGTGTTAGTATAGGCTTTTGTTCAGAGTTGTCCTTCTCTGGCATATCTATACCAATAAATAAAATTGGAGTGTCTGTTTGTAATGTCGAAATAATAGGCTTTTTTCATGCTCACACGGTTATTTGCACGACACCAATGCCTAAAATAGCAATTAAAAAATTTTTGTCTGTCTGTTTGTTCCGGATAATCTTCAAAACGGCTGGACCGATTTCAAAAATTCTTCCACCAATGGAAAGCTATAATATCAGGGCGTAAACTAGGCTATATTTTATCCCGGTATTCCCACGGGAACAGGAACTACGCGTGTAAAACGACTATAACCTATAACCGAAGCGAAGCGAGGGCGGATTGCTAGTTAGATATATGCATATTATGTCCCTTAGTCATCTTTTATGACACCCCCAGACAAGAGGGGTGGGGAATTGTATTTTTACTCCGTCACCACACGGAAATGCTGAATATTTACATACTATTCTATGTTTTCTATTACTCTACTGCTGTTTGACATAAACTGCCTTATTGTTCTAGGCATGATAATAAAATTTTGCGTATAAAATCAAACTTAAAGAAATCTATACCAATAAATAAAATTGCAGTGTCTGTAATGTCAAAATAATAGGCTTTTTTCATGCTCACACGGTTATTTGCACGACACCTATGCCTAAAATAGCAATTAAAAAATTTTTGTCTGTCTGTCTGTCTGTTTGTTCCGGGTAATATTCAAAACAGCTGGACCGATTTCAAAAATTCTTTCACCAATGGAAAACTATAATATCAGGGCGTAAACTAGGCTATATTTTATCTCGGTATTCCCACGGGAACGGGAACTACGCGGGTAAAACAACTATAACCTATAACCGAAGCGAAGCCAGGGCGGATTGCTAGTTGATGAATAAAATTCTCATTAGCGAGTTTGGTGTTTAAAACTGAGCCTATTTAGCTGCAATAGACTTTTTAATCGTACGCAAAATTAAAAATTGTGTGTCGAAATTCGTTTTGTATTTTTTTATACTAAATATTTATATCTTACTAAAGACTTTAGGAAAAAAGCTTGAGACCATGAATTAAAAAACACGATTTGCCTTTTTCATTGCGCGAGAATATCCCTTTATGTACTATAAAAACTACATTTTTTTTATAAATGCCTAAATAGCGAGTCAAATCACGTACGTAAAACCATTTCTTGCAACGATTCAACGATCGTGGTCGTGATATGAAGGCCAACAGTTACTTTTTATTGCTGATACGGGTTGATAAATTGTTGATACACTTTTTCAGTATCCCGAAGGGGTAATACTGTATAAATTTAAATGTCGATAATGGAATTTGTTGTACTAAATAAATTGATAGACTAAATTTTAGGACGTTTTTGCATTTGTCCATACACCCTTCGGCCTTTCGATGTCCATAGTTATTCTCAAGAGGAAATGATGTCGTAATGTATATATTTTGAAGAAAAGAGTTGCTGACCAATCTCCTATGATCCCCCAGACGATTTTTACGGCTTTTACTGGAATGTAACCGTGCGGTGACGGAGTAAGAATACAATTCACCACCCCCTCTCTTGCCCGTGGATGTCGTAAAAACGACTAAGGGAGTAAATATGCATATGATACCTATGCAAGAGTAGGGAAACTCGAAACAAAACCCTATACCAACACGTCTGACCTGCGTGGTATAGTAGGTCAATTTCCCTCCTATTAAAGAGGAGGCTCGAACCCAACAGTGGGATGTATGTGGGCTGCGATGATGATAATGATATATGGTTTATGTACAAGTGTTAGTATTAATACGTCACGTGACGATGTCGATGACAAGTTACTTGAATCTACTCCCCATCCAAACCTGCTTATAGCGCGCGACGGCGACCGATGTGCATATTACATCCCTTAGTCGTCTTTTACGACATCCACGGGCAAGATAGGGAGTGCCATGCTCAGCATTTCTTACAAGATGAATTTTGGGTTAGGGAAATTCGTAGAACAACGGGTATAAAATACATATTTCGAAGGATTAGTAGGCTGAAGTGTAAATAGGCTACATTGTTGGACCACTAACTACAAAGGTTACTGAGCAGTAAATGCAAATCAAACTACTGATCAGAGCTACTGGGAAGATAGACAGTATTGTAAGAGGCAAAGAACCATTCAAAGTAACATTCTCGTGGCCTTCTATGTGGCCTAAAGTGGATATTCATAGACTGATAGATAAATCACAGAAAAAATTCAAGATATTAAAAATTTAAAATATTAAACGACTTTTTAGATTTTCGTGACATCTTGTAACAGTCAAAATTTATGTTAGTTTTAGATTTAACGATATTATTTTATTGCCCGTTCAATTCCCAGGCCAATTCCTATTAACCTCGAAGATTGATTGCTATTACTTCAGTATCAGATATTCAAATTTTAGTACGACGTCAAGTCGGCAGTCGTTTTTGATAATATTTTTATTAAGAAGTCTGGCTTTTATCGAATATCTTCCAAAGATAACACTGCGTCATATAAAACAAATTTTTTAGGGTTCCGTATCCAAAGGGTAAAAATGGGGCCCTTATTACTAAGACTTCGCTGTCTGCCCGTCCGTCTGTCCGTCCGTCTGTCTGTCACCAGGCTGTAACTCACGAACCACAATAGCTAGTCAGTTGAAATTTTTACAAATTATGTATTTCTGTTGCCGCTATAACAACAGGGGGGCTCCCACACAACAATCGCGATTTTGTACAGATAATGGTACGGAACCCTTCGTGCACGACTCCGACTTGCACTTAGCTGTTTTTTTATTTCTTCTGATAGATCAAAGTATTTAAAATTTTTCGCATAAGTTTGGCTTTGTATAAAACTTATTTGTTCTAAAAGAAATGACCTCAGTTTGGCTAGCTAACAAAAATTATATTTGTGGTAGGGCTACACTATTGACAGTTTTCTGACTACAGGGTAATATCGGGTATTATTACACTCTCTCAAAAAATCGACATTTGAGTAGTAGGAATTTGTTACTGCAGTCCGTTCGGTGAGTGAAAGAGCCGGAGCACAACTTGCTTTGGATATATTTGGGTGTAGTGGGTTCTGGTAATATCTGAAACTAGTAGAAACGGTGGCCAAGTCTTGGTTGGGACATTGAGTATCACACACACACACATGCGCTCTCTCCTAGATAATGGAGAAAATTATTAAGCTTTTGCCGTGCCTAGAAGATTACGAGCTGATCAGTAATTGCTAATACGGTTTTCGTTATGATTGATTGGTTAGTGATGGCTTCTACCCTGAAGGCAAGAATGAGGAGCGCCTTTTTTTTTTTTTTTTATGGGTGGGCTATGGTAAGCGCACGCGCGGTCCTATCCGTCCGGGGCGATGAGAGGACGCCGCGTGGGCCCATAACCCACCCGTACCCACGTCACCTCGTTGTTGGGCCGACCACCGGAGCAGATGTGACTTGTCATCAGTGGTCGGCCCGACGGAATACCCTTTCGGGTAACCTCACGTCTTGACGTACTGAGACGTCGGTTGCCATCGCGCGGTCAGCCTCTTTGCGGGTGACGGACAATTCCCCGGTCCGTTCCTCCGTGGCCTCGGCTAGGGCGGCATTAGGCGCAGATACTCGCGCCTGCGCCGCCCCAGTCGCCGGCGGCGGAACGTGTCGCCGAATAAGAGCTCTACTCGCACACGATCCGTCGCCTCCTTCCGTGAGATTACGGCCTCACAGAAGGCGGCGACCGCGTCCCAATTCCTGATGAGGAGCGCCTAGCGAGCGTTTCGCCTATATATCGCAAAGGCTTTCAATCAGTATTGGCAGTTTTTTCGGAGCTACCATCATACGGAATCTCTGAGTATAAACTAGTATAAATGTTCGGAGTACAAACGTCGTCGTGGATGGCTCCTACTCCGGTACCCTGATTATTAATATTAGTGCATCACAAGACTCGGTACTCTTCACGACATTGCTTATACTGCATAACGACATGCTGTCCATAGAGAATATGCGTTGCTATACATATAAAACTGGTGATGAGTGATATACTGAGCAACAGAATATGCTTAGGAGTACACAGAAAAAAAGGGTTCAACTTGTGTCTGAAGTCGAGCGCTCTCTGGGGCGGGCCTCGGAATGGGGATGAACGGAACTTAATCCAGTTCAATCCCACAAGAATACAAGTTAAAGCGTTCAATGCAAAGACGGACCCGTTTTTCATGGCACCTTAGTTACAAAGAGTAACTCTCCAAATTTTAAGAGTATTGGAATCCTTGGCGTAGAAACATTGGGTAAAGTCCAATTTGAAGGACAAAATTAAATTGATAAGCAGAAAACTGGGCATCTTGAACAGAACTAAGCCATACTTTGCATCACTAGGCAGGCGCATCTAAATATCAGCTAGACCCAGTTAACTGCCTGCAAAGACGTACTGTTCGAATCGTCGGTGATAATTATCAGTGTTACTTACTTCAGGTGTGCTGTTTGCTTATTTGCCACTATCATCAATAAAAAAAGCAAAGATAAGGTATTGGTAGCTATTTTATAAATCTATACCAATAAATAAAATTGGAGTGTCTGTTTGTAATGTCAAAATAATAGGCTTTTTTCATGCTCACACGGTTATTTGCACGACACCTATGCCTAAAATAGCAATTAAAAATTTTTGTCTGTCTGTCTGTCTGTTTGTTTGTCTGTTTGTTCCGGGTAATCTTCAAAACGGCTGGACCGATTTCAAAAATTCTTTCACCAATGGAATGCTATAATATCAGGGCGTAAACTAGGCTATATTTTATCCCGGTATTCCCACGGGAACGGGAACTACGCGGGTAAAACGACTATAACCTATAACCGAAGCGAAGTGAGGGCGGGTTGCTAGTTTTAAATATATTACCACTATGAAACCTTTTGTAATTTACTCATTCCTGATTTCAACTATAGTTTTTTTAGCACAAATTTACCTTAACATTTAAGTTAAATATAATAATCTATTATTCGTTGCTTTGTTGTTGTTGGGCCGACCACCGGAGCAGCGAGGTGACGTGGATACGGGTGGGTTAAGGGCCCGCGCGCCGTCCTTTCGTCGCCCCGGACGAAATGGACCGCGTGTGCGCTTACCATAGCCCATCCGTAAAAAAAATCCGTTGCTTTAATAGTTCGATAGGTCATCCATGCAAAGATATCATGAGGGAGTATACATAGCGAGGTATGTGAATTAGAAAGAAAAAGGTCAAAACAAGTATTGCAACAAAGTTTACGATGTTAGTTATCAATTGCCCAGGCTATATAAGATTCACTATTGGAAACAGAACTCCGCTATAATAGGAAAATATAATAGCCCCCGATTGCCAGAATGTTTTAGTTGGACTT